>OZ004653.1:7500-1502891 GCA_963924495.1 Nemapogon koenigi | reverse complement strand
CCTCGGTTTACTGAGTTCATTGCGCTAACAAGCTTGCTCTTCAAATATGGGAATCTGTCTAAAAGTGGAAAATGTTATTGGTGTGTGAACAGCCGCGAAGGTGTGTTTGGTTTTGAAAATTATTATTATAAAAGCAATCACAGCATGGATGGAATTGTTTTTATTTTCTTCATAGCAACAGCTTTTACAGCTCCCGAAACCGTGTTATTGGACCAAGTCTCCCTCTTTTAGCCGATGGTATTTGTGAGACTATACCTAACGAGTGGTCAGTTCTGTTGAGGTATATTTAGATGGAAAATCCGATTAGTGCTTGGAATGATGAAAATGTAAAATGAATTTGCTTTAATACGAACACAGACAGACAAGTAGAACCTATGGTTTTGTCTATTTAATTATGAGCGACGAAATGTCTGTAGTGTTGTACTTTCAGATTAAACGATAAATATTCAAGTCTCATTTGCCGTCTGTAGCTCTCTGCAGTCGTTTGGGGGATGAGGTGACACTCTTTAAACTCGATTAATCAAGAGTGAGTTGGTGGACGAGTGGTTCAGACGTCTGGTATATAACAAGGCGGACCACGGGTCGATCCCTGCCATGTATTAAATGAAAGTGGTCGATGAGAAAATGAGTGATGAAAGAGCAGAACGCATTTATCTAGAATCGCGCGCATGCGAGCAGGATAGAAACTGTGATATTTGTAGGAGCAATGAGAGATATACGTCCATATAGCACAAGTATATTTCCAGAACTGACTCACACAATAAAATATTATACTACCTACACACTAATTACTACCTATATCTATAATATATACATAACTATACTACAGAAACAGTAAGCGATTCAAACGTAAGCGATAATTTTTGTTTAAAACGCAATTAAAAAAAAATCCTATACAACATAGAAATAATTTTACAATGAAAGGATAGATTATACCAAAAAAATATTCATGTTAATTTTTGTAATGGTACCATCTATGTTATAGCCATAAAATTTGATAAATAAAGTTTTCAGAGGTGTATTTAGGATTTTTTTCTATCAAGTAACATGTTTCTAATCATATTTTCAAAACAATAACAATATTTGTCATATCCTTAAAATCAATATATTTTTTTTTCAGTTTCGTAAATAGATCAGGTTTTCTGAAAAAATGATTAAAAATTGCATTTTGATGACTGACTTCCCCTTAATGGGATTTTAATTAATTAAGGTTTTCCATCAAAATATAGGTACCTCAATAGAACTGACCATTAGTTACTTATAGCTACACAAATCGGCTAAAAGAGGAAGATTTCGTCTTCCGCTGTGTATCCTGGGCCTGGAAATACAGTTCGATATCCAGTCGACCACCGACGCACCTATAATGCACAGTATTTTTCCAGAAATTTTGAACCAAGTTTGTCGAGTTAGAGTAGTAGCTCAGGTGCGTGGAGCAGATGTTAAGCTCACTTTAATTAATGACTACACAAAATTGACGCCACTCTCGCGAAAGGGCGGAAAAAATAATGTGTTGTCGTACGAAATATGGGGTTGAACTAAATGTAGGTACGATCTTTTTAAATTATTTCATTATTTTATCCACATGGCATTTTATATTCTGCATATATAGAACTCCACAATCTGATGTGGAATGTTTCTTCTCTACTGTTAAATAAATATATCACTAAGCAGAAAAAGAAACTTATTGTGTGTGGTGACTGGAACATAAATATTCTAAATAAAAACAAAGTGGCTTCAGAGTTAGGTAATGTTCTGAGCAATTTTAATATGAAACCCCATGTCACTATCCCCACTAGAAAACCAACTTGCATTGACCAAATAGCAAGTAATGTTGAGGATGTAGCTATAGAAGTGCACAAGTTAGGACTATCAGATCATGACACAGGACAAACAATTTCATTCCCTGTAAGTCATGACAATAATGCCAACTGCCAACACTGGTGGGAAAGTAAGAGAGACTTTTGTACCGAAAATATACTAAGGTTCTGTAAATGTATGTGATCATTGTCTTTCAATAGTGTCTATAATGAAAATGATGTAAACAGGGCTTTTGAAGACTTCCATGAAGTATTAAAGTTGTTTTTTAATCTATGCTTCCCCGAATTCCAAGTGAAAAATTAAATTAAATCAAATAAAACTAATACCTGGTTAACTAAGTGTATCAAAAAAAGTTCTAAAACCAAGAGACACTTGTACTTTACCATACCAATAAAAATAAGGACAATAACAAAACCATCTAAGTCTAAGTCGTATTCTAGTGTATTCAAACAAATAGTCAAAGTGGCGCAACAAATTAATAATCATAAATACGTTACTAAACATAGAAATAAGTGTTTGGCTTCGTGGAATATTGTAAATAAAAATTTGAACGTAAAACCAAAGAAATCTGAGGTTAAACAAATATTACACAATGATATTAATTATAATGACGGTAGAAATTTGTGTGAAATATTTAATTACTTTTCTATTGAAATAACAAATAACAAAAGAAATGCACATGTTCTCATAATATTAATACAAATTTAAAATCAATCACAAACAGCAAATTTTTAACTCCAACTGATGTTGAGGAAGTGTATCGTACTCTCATGAAACTTAAAAACACCAAGTCTACAGGATATGATGATATCAATACTGAGGTATTGAAGAGATGTGCAGTATATATTACTCAGCCTCTAGCATACATTATCAACCTTTCTTTTGAGCATGGGGTGTTTACGATTAGTCTAAAACTGTCTATTATCAAACCTGTATTTAAGAAGGGTGATAGGAATAAGGTTAATAATTATCGTCCTATAACACTTATACCAACAATTTCGAAAGTGTTTGAAAAAGTTATGTCTAAAAAATTAAATGACTTTTTAAATAATTATAAAGTTCTCACACCTAAGCAATTTGGTTTCAGGCACAATAGTTCAACTACATTGGCATGTTTTACTTTGATAAAATCTATAACACAAAAACTAGTAAGTAAAATACCTCAGGCTGCGTTGTACTTGGACATGAGTAAAGCGTTTGATTTTGTATACCATAAAAAATTGTTGGAAAAGCTTAAATGTTGCGGTATTAGAGGAAAGGCAAACCAATGGTTAAACAGCTTAGTTCAAGAACCCAATGCACTGAAGTTATTAAGATTGTAAATACATCTAAAACATCTTATAAATCCAATTATAAAAATAATAATTTTGGAGTCCCACAGGGCAGTATCCTAGGCCCATTATTGTTCTTAATTTATATAAATGACTTTCCTTGTGTAACATGAACATGAATCCATTCTCTTTGCTGATGACATAACAATGACAAAGTTTCTGGGCATAATAGTCGACCAGCATTGCAACTGGAAGGCTTACATTGCTACAGTCTGTACTAAAATAAATAGATTCATTTACGCCCTGAGACGCATTCGACAGACATGTTATCTGTATATCATGGCTAAATCGCATCTATTTTGCGATATGGTCTGATCCTTTGGGGTAATTCGGTAGATATAGATATTGCGTTTAAAGCTCAAAAAAAATGTATCCGAACCTTATGCGAGGCTGGTCCAATGGATACATGCAGACCACTTTTTAGAAAACTTAAAATTTTAACATTACCTAGCATGTATATAATTATTATTTTTGCCTGGTATTAACTAGGCAGACCCCGAGTTCGATCCCGGATCCCGGCTATGTACCAATGGGGTTTTTAATTAAAAACATATGTGCATAATCCGACAAACCATACTTAGAGGCTTTTCCATCTAAATATATCTCAACAGAACTAGCCACTCGTTAGATACAGCCTCACAAATACCATCGGCTAAACGAGGGAGACTTGGTCTTCCGCTGGGTACCCTGGAACCGTAACACGGTTTCGGGAGCTGTAAGGCAACCCGTGAAGAAAGAAGAAGAAAAAAAGAAGTATATAATGGAGATTTGCTTGTTTGTTAGGAATAACATGCATTTGTTTAAGACTAATGAAGAGGCATATGGGTCTAGATCTAGATCTAGAAACAATTTGTACATGCCTCCTTGCAGGTTGTCATTGGTCTCGAAAAACTCACCGTGGATGTGTATTAAAATATACAATCGGTTACCAAAAGTATTCAAGGATATGCCATTGAACTTGTTCAGACTAAAGCTAAAGCTATGGCTCATTGACAAATTGTTTCTATACTGTAACCGAATACTATTCCTGTGTTGTGACAATAACTGTATTTTATAAATAAATTTTATGTTGCGAATAATAATGCATGCATGTTCTTAACTAATGACATTATGTTTAAAATTTTAAATGACACTATTATATGAATATTTGTACGCCTTTGCGGGCAGGTTTATTTTTTGTATACGTATGTTTACCAAAAATTAACCAACAAATAAAAAAAAAAACATTTCATTTTCATTTCATTTCATTTCATTAATAATATGGTCCTTGTTTTTTTAATAGCAATTTGAATTTCATTACCCAGATTTTGACAGCGACACTTTCGTTTTCGGTCCAACGAAAGTGGTAAAACAAAAAGAAACAAAAAATTGTCTATGACTTTGATGTCACATAAAAAAAATCTTCGTTATTTTGACTTCCTGTATATTAATTTAATATTTTATTGATTTATTAATTAATTAATTAAAATAGAAGTCAAAATAAACATAATTTTATATTAAACTAGCGGACTCGGCAGACGTTGTCCTGCCCAAACGTTGGCTTGCCTGCACTACCCCTACCCTACCCCTACCCCTACCCTACCCCTACCCTACCCCCTACCCCTACCCCTACCCTACCCTACCCTACCCTACACCTACCCCTACTCCTACTCCTACTCCTACTCCTACCCCTACCCCTACCCTACCCTACCCTACCCTACCCTACCCTACCCTACCCTACCCTACCCTACCACTACACCTACCCCTACTCCTACCTCTACTCCTACCCCTACTCCTAGGCAAAATTAAGTTTCGCGAAGCCGACCAAACTGAAAATCAGTACTACTAATGATCTATTAAATTACTTAAATTACATTTTGTGACTATTCAATTTGGTCGCGTTCGCGATATTATCACTTTTGTTGAGTGTCGGAACGCGACATTAGATTCTCCAACACGCACGCGAATTTTAAATTTGTGCGGTGACA
The DNA here is from genome assembly GCA_963924495.1 of Nemapogon koenigi. Taxonomy (NCBI): domain Eukaryota; kingdom Metazoa; phylum Arthropoda; class Insecta; order Lepidoptera; family Tineidae; genus Nemapogon; species Nemapogon koenigi. The sequence goes on along the minus strand of OZ004653.1, from coordinate 1,497,775 downwards.
TTAGGAACACATCTACATTGCATAGACAACAATGAGTGCTTTTAATTTAAAATTAACTTTATTGAATAGCAATAAGGTTCAAATTGACTCTGTTATTATGGGAAAAAGAAAAGGGCTGTTTTTAGGGGTTTTTCGGCAATTATTCGAATTGTCTCACCTTTAAAACCTTCCGTGGATATCTAGGAATATTTTAAGACTAAAATCAGCCAAATCGGTTCAGCCGTTTTCATGTTATGTCGTGACAACGGAAAACGGGTTTCATTTTTATATATATAGATTTAAAAATTAATTTGCAATGAAACTAAAGAGTTGGATAAAAGGTCTACCATCCAAGCCATTAATATAATATTTACATTTGACGGTACCATCGATGGTACCATGATACCATCGTTTTGTCCCCATTATGTCCAACAAGGACCGGCCAAAGATTGCCCGGGCCGAGAGGTCCGGCCCAACAGTGTGCGGACAAATTCTGTGTACTTGTCTTTGTCCGGCCAAGCAAATTGCTCTGCATTCTTGTGCAGGACATGCCCGGTCCGAGAATGTCCGTACCAATAATGTGCGGGCAAATTCTGTGTACTTGTCTTTGCCCGGCATAGCAAATTTGCACGCACATTGTTGGGCCGGACCTCTCGGCCCGGGCTTTGTCTGGCCGGTCCTTGTTGGACATAACGTTTTGGCCTTTTCAAGGCCAATCGGCCGAAACGAAAGAAGTCACGTCAAAACTATGCTAACCTAGCTGACTTTGGAGTTGTCCTGAATTGGCTCAAAAAATTGAATTGGTCACATTTAAAATTGCTTCTGATAGCATTAATGAATAAATTTGGACTTATTTATTGAAATTACGGGATTATACGAATTTTGCGGATATATGTTCCTAACCCAGAAGTGATTAAATTTTTTTTCTTAACACCCCTAAACGAAATTATTATAATAGATATGCAGAAACTTATAACCGAATTATAATAATTATGTGAAAAGTATGCGTAGAAGCTCAATTTATGCTTTTTAATTACTTCAATAATAATCCGAAAAACAACAACCGTGTATAACCTCAAAAAAATAAGTGATCGATTCGCCATTTTTTCAGAGTTATACTTAAAGGAGTTTGTATGCAATAAGTAAAGGCAATAAGTATATAAACTCCTTGCTTTGGTCAGAGTGAAGTACCTACCTATTTTAGTAGGCCCCATACATTTAAAGTTATCTATTCTACTTTCTATTATATTCGGTTAGTTTCGATATTTAGTCGTATTAAAGAAATTTCCACGGGCGATGCCGGGGCGGAACGCTAGTAGGCTATATAACTTCCGTTCCGTAGACAAATAGCAAAATTTAACCATTTTTATTTTCTACTACCTTTCATCCCCTACTATACCCCTTAGGGGGTGAACATAAAAAAGTATATCCTATGTCACTTCCTAGTATTTTAGCTTTCTCTTTATAAAATTTCATCATAATCGGTTCAATGGTTTAGCCGTGAAAACGTAACAGACGTAGTATGGATATGGATTGAATGTCATAAGGTAATAATTAATTTAGACCATTAACATTCTATATTTATAGTTTGACCGCATCCGGAACGATGTGCGCGTGAAAGATGATGTTGTGACTAAAATGAAGAAAGTAGTTTACGCTGGTTTAGACACGTTGAAAGAATAAAGGATGAAAGATTGACTAAAAAGCTTAGGTTTATATGGCTGAAGTGAAAGGAAATGCTGGCAGAGGACAACCTAGGTGTACTTTTATTGAACATATAAAAAATGTGTTGTACGATGGAAATATGAAAAGTACACACAATCGCCGAGCATGTATGAAAAGTATGATGAATATAAAAGAAGCGAAAGAGGTATGTCAGGATCGTTACAAATTGCATTCGATTGTCTCTGCCTACCCTTGGGAAGAAAGGCGTGATGATAGATAGATAAATAGCTTTCTACCTTTGCTTCGCTATGTTATAACTGCCAAAGCAGTATTCTAGGTACAATGGGCGATTAGCCAAATGTAGCCTTTGATACCATAATTCTGCTCATGCCGAAAGCTATTAAGTCCGTGATAGTACTAAATGAAATTCCAAAGAAGCCTCAGGTGTGGTATACTTAGTGTTTACTTAGTGTTTCTGTTTATCTTGTTAACTATTGTTTAGAAACTTTACTGCCGTCAAATGGCGAAACGCTGCAACTAAAATAACTGTAAAATAAAGCCTTTTAAAAAAGTGTAAGTGTAAATTATGTTCTGAAAAGTGTGCTTTCCGAAAGCAAATGCACAAGTCACTATAAAAAAACCCAAATCACTTCAAGTGTACCTATAAACTTTTAAGATTTCTTGATTTCTCCAGGATCCCATCATCAGATCCTGACCTAATGACCATGGGAACACCTTGAAACAAAAAAAAAATTCCAAATCGGTCAAGGCATCTTCAAGTAATAGGGGAACATACATAAAAAAGTATGTACCTCAAAATCAGACGAATTGAGAACCTCGTCCTTTTGTTTGAAGTCTGTTAATAAATAAGGCCTGACAGATATTTCATCTCATGAAGGCGGGTGAGCCATACATACATGCTCACGAGCTAACGCACACAAAATTAATGTGCATTCTAGTACCAACTCGCCTTCGAAGATACATAAAACATCTATACCACAAAACGGTGTTTAACAAGTGTTTAGTTAAACTATTTTTTATCTCTCTCTGACAAATCTGTCATTCAATATGAAAGACTAAGACAAAAAATGTTTAAATTAGACAGGTTAAACACGGTTTTGTGGTAATAGTTAGAGAGATGGAGACAGAAAGTGGTTGTAAGCACTTGCCGGCAGAAAGCCTCTTTTTCGTGTAGTCTGGGCCCCCCTCTACAAATTCTTGTAGACGAGTAGGGGTCCAGCGCACGAAAAAAAGGTTTTCTGCCGGCAAGTGCTTACAACCACTTTCTGTCTCCATCTATCTACCTATAAGGGGATAATGTTTTGAGAAAAAAAGCTTTGATATCTAATTAAAATGGTGAGAAACACTTTTTGCCACATATAATAATAGTTAAACTTTTGGTATAGCGTTGGACTTGAAATAGGGGAGACACTAGTTCAAACCTCACTCGTGCCAAAAATGCTAAGCACCAAATTTCTGTAAGAACATGATAACGTGCTTTAATCGAAATTCGCGATTCTTCTAAAAATAACAGATTTACTGTTATAGAAGTTACAAGTTAAATACAGCCTTAATATGGGTTAAACTGGCTAAAAGGGGACACTGTTACTAATGTCTCTGGCCATACGGGAAGGTATCAAGGCCGTGAAGTTATTGTTTGTTTGTTCATAAAAAATCGATTGGTTCAAGTTAAAGCAAAACAATAACTCGAGTTGCAGCGTTTTGCCAGCGGACAGCTGGTTAGTACTTAGTTATGTACGCAATACAAAACAAAGTTTCACATTTCACTGCCTAGAGTCACAGCTAGAGTCTAGTTACTATGCCAACAGGACAGGTGGAAAGTCTGTCGCTTTTAGTAGTATCTATAGGCCCAGTGGTTCCCAATTAGATTTTTTTATACCCCTTCGAGAAAGGGCCCAAACTCGCGTACCCTTGTATCCAAGGTGATAACTAATAAATTAAATTAGTTTTTTGTCATTTAATATTTAAAATATTAATTAAATTGATTGACTCAAAATATATCGTGGCGATTACTGTTTGCGTACAATCGAAAGTAAAAACAGCTCCGGCTGCCAGTGGAAGGGATATGTTTGCGCCTGAAATTAGTACCTGAGAATTCTGAGATTACCGCGCGTACCACTAATTGGGAAACACTGCTATATGCTAAAGAAGTTTTTGAATTTCAATCCCTATAGTATAGGAGGTAAAAAGGAGCAAAATTTTGTAGTAGAATTACATACAAAAGGTCGAGTGGGTAAAACGTCGGCTCACAACTGAGAAGTCGCGGGTTCGATCCCCACATCCGACCATGTACCAATGGGTTTTTTATAATAAAAAATCTATGTACATTATCCGAGAAACCGTACAAAGAGGCTTTTCCATAACATACCTCAACAGAGCTGGCCACTCGTTAGGTATAGCCTCAAAAAATCATTGGCTAAATGAGGAAGACTTTGTATTCCGCTGGGTACCCTGGGATCGGCAACGGTTCCCGGGAGCTAGGCAACCCGTAGCTTTTCTCAAATATTTTGCACATTCAAAAAATTTACAATCGTATTCTTTTGGCCACTTCTATTAAGTTATAGATGGAAAAGCCTCAGAGTGGTTTGTCTGATATGTGCACTTACAAAACTTCAGCTAGTCTATAATATTTTTCAGGAAAAATTATATCAAAAAAGATTCGTGAAAGATTGGAGTGACATCGTAATATTCGTAATATCATGGTTATGACGCTTATCTTGATAGGAGAAAATGTGTGCAGAAATTCTATGTTAGTATCGATTTACAATTTATTTCGCACTAGACGAAAATTATATCTTGCGCCATAGTCTGGCACATCGGTAACAATGTTCACAAAAGTTATCCATAAATAAAAAACCGGCCAAGTGCGAGTCGGACTCGCGCACGAAGGGTTCTACCATTATCTATAAAAACGGCAAAAATCACGTTTGTTGTATGGGAGCCCCCTTAAATATTAATTTTATTCTGTTTTTAGTATATTATTATAGCGGCAACAGAAATACATCATCTGATGAAAATTTCAACTGTCTAACTATCACGGTTCATGAGATACAGCCTGGTGACAGACAGACAGAAGGACGGACGGACGGACAGCGGAGTCTTAGTAATAGGGTTTCCGTTTTTACCCTTTGGGTAATGTATTGATCGACGGCAATATTAAAAGTACACACAATCGCCGAGCATGTATGAAAGGTATGATGAATATAAAAGAAGCGAAAGAGGTATGTCAGGATCGTAACAAATGGCATTCGATTGTCTCTGCCTATCCTTCTTGGGATGAAAGGCGTGATGATAGATAGATAGATTTTCGAAAATCAACCCCTAAGGGAAACTGCTAGTTTTGTATAGAAGAGCTAGAAATCATTTGTGGTTTAGAGAGTGCTGAGTTACGTGTTAAAGTTAATTTAACTCTTGACAACCATACATATCGTTAAATTAATTAATTTTAGTTTGTGTTTTGGAATTATAACTACCAAAAATACACCAACACGACCGTTATGCTTTGCAGCGTTGCCAGAGATCTATCTATTATATTATCACGCCTTTTGTGGAAAAGTAGGTAGGCAGATACAATGGTATGACATTTGACTTTAGGTACCCTTTTACTTCCTTCTGTGGCTTTTGAAGCATAAAAATTAAGATTTGTTAAAAACTAGAATTTGAAAAATGATTCCCGAATCTTTTAACGGCCTTCAATTTTCATAGCGAGAAGTAAAAAATAACAAATTGTATTAATTTTTTTGTGCGTCGGTGGCCGAGTGGTTAAGACGTCTGGTATTAACTAGGCAGACCCCGGGTTCGATCCCGGATTCCGGCCATGTACCAATGGGTTTTTTAATTAAAAACTTATGTACATAATCCGACAAGCCACACTTAGAGGTTTTTTCATTAAATATATCTCAAAAGAACTAGCCACTCGTTAGATATAGCCTCACAAATACCATCGGCTAAACGTAACACGGTTTCGGGAACTGTAAGGTAATTGAAATATTTTGATAAGTATTTTAAACTTTTTTTTTATTGTTAAGAAAAAAAGTCCGGGATGTCACTCCAACTGTGAAAGAATGACAAACAAACACATTTATACTATTAATATTGATTCCACGTCATGTCATGGCGACCGACGCACGCGTTCCGTCGTAACATGATTTTATATATTTAATCCTACCCGCGCTGTGATAGTTGTGATTAGTCTGTAATTAATAATACATATCACAGTCGGCGGGATCATCTTAGCTACCGATTAATCGGCATATTGATACATTAAAGGCTATAATACTTGACATTGGCTAATCATCGATTAACATTGGTGAAGCCACAATAAAAGAAGAAAAAGAAGTAGGCAACAGCCAGTATATAGGAACATAATCCCCAGCGTTGCCAGATTTTTTTTCGGTCAAAACGGGATTTTGAACATTTTGAGTAAAAAAAGCGGGATTCTGTCGTTGATAAAAAATAAAAGAACGAAAAAACGTAAATAATTTTTTTATTACTTAATGACATATCCTTTTATTTGTGTTTCAAATTATTAAGTCTACAATGATGGAAGATATGCATAGAAAATATTTTCTTTAATATTTTTATTTTCTGATTTAATTTTGGGCTAAAAATCGGGACGTCCCGTCAAAATTGGAACGTCTGGCAACGCTGATAATCCCCCTCTTTCTTACAAGTTTGCGGAAAAAACAAACAAAATAATAATAGCCTTACATACCTCCACAAGATTTATTCGACGTTTCCTACAAGAGATGAGCAACTTTTATTGCCTAAATGATACTATGCATAATAATAAATATTATAAAAGGATAAAGCGACCCTGCCCGCGGCTTCGTATGGGTATTTGGGGATTTACAACAAATTGAATACCGACATAAATACGAGATAGATATAATGATACTGCGGAATTTTTTAACCGACTTCAAAAAAAGGAGGAGTTTTTTCTTTTTTTTTATGTATGTTCCCCGATTACTTGAAGACGTCTAGACCGATTTGGGATTTTTTTTTGTTTGAAAGTTTGTTTGTTTAAAATAAAACCTACTCCATCGTGTGGGGTGCCTTTACTTTTATCTCAGGTTAATATGTGCTCTAGAATTTACAGGTAAGCCATTAAACCCATATCAGTTAAACAATAGAGATAAAAGGTTGAATTATTACAGCTACCTTAGTAACCTGACCGCAGATTTGTCAAGATGCGGCTAAATAATGACTCCCAGATGCCCCTAATGGACCTCAAATGGTTAACTTGCATTTTTTACAACCGCAAGCATTTATAATGCAACTATTCTATCTCTGATTCACCCTTCAGTTTAACATTCTATAATTTCAGTTAGTATCGTTGACAGAATGAAGGATGAAAGATTGAGTAAAAAGGTTTATATGGCTGAAGTGAAAGGAAATGCTGGCGAGAACGTGAACATATAAAAAAAATAATGATCGAAGGTAATATTAAAAGTACACACAATATTGTCGAGCATGTATGAAATGTCTGATGAATATAAAAGCAGCGAAAGAAATTCGATAGTCTCTGCCTACCCCTCTTAGGATAAAAGGCGTGATGAGAGATAGATAGTGGCTACTAAAATCTTTAAGTTTTATATCCTGAAAACATTAACACTTTATACACAAGGTAGGTTCTCCTTCTCTATTTCTCTTCCTCGTTACCCACACGCACACACTGTTGGCTGACAGTACCAACATCTCGGAAAATGGGTTGGTACCATCTGACGGCCATACTCTATCACCGAGCGCGCTCATTGGTCAAATCAAATAGCGCGCGCATCGTCGGCTTCCTGTTACACACTTCCGTTCCTTTTCACGAAATCACTTCCACAGATTGCATTAAAGCGAGAGGAAAGATGGTACACATCAAAAATATGTAAAATTTTATTTCACATACATTTTACAATCTATTAGTTTCGCACGGGTACGATATGGTATGCTACAGATTTATGCTACCGCGGACTTTTTTGTCTTATGTGCTATTCTGATGTATAAGCTACTAGCATTCCGCCACCGGCTTCGCCCGTGGATATTTACGAACAAAATAAAATATACCCCTACCCCTACCCCTACCCCTACCCCTACCGCTACCTCACCCTTACCCTTACCCCTACCCCTACCCGTAGACCTAGCCCTACCTTTGGATATTGTTCATACAAAAATACTAAAAACGCGATAAAAAAATACTTACATTTTTAAACTCGTGATATCTTTGGAATGGAATGTCCGAATTGAATATTTAAAAAAGTTATATAAAGGCATTGAAGCAGTTGTGCATATAAATTAATTTATTTTGATAAGGATTAATAGCAAGGTACAAATAAAGAGCCTTTTCTGGCGGCAGCTTTTTAATTATTTTTTTTAAAATAAAAGAACACTTATTGTGACATAACTATAATAGTTAGACATATGCTATCGCGACACTTTTTGTAGATAATGATGTGTTCTGCAAAGTCGTAGTACTCGTACATTATTTTGTTCTATCATTAATAGTTTTCGCAGCGCACGCGATGTAACGATGTTAGGTCATTTTTTTACACCTTGTTACATTATTTGAGTTTTAGTAAGGATCCCTAATTTGTTTGAAAATAGAATATAGCCTATGTCACTCAGAATGTAGCTTTCCAATGGTGAAAGAATTTTTGAAATCGGCACAGTAGTTATTCATTACAAACATACAAACATACACACAAAAATACAAATCTTTCCTCTTTATAATATTAGTATAGATAACATTGTAAAGTTTCATCAAAATCCGTCCAGTAGTTTTTGCGTGAAGGAGTAACATCCATCCATCCTCACAAACGCTTCTAGATTTCATTCATTAAATTTCGCATTCGCCCTAACTGCTTTTTTTAGTTAGCCCTTTCTTGTATTTTTCTCTAGGCATTATTAAAAACGGAATGCCTCCATATAAGTAATTTAAGCGTAGTGCAAAGTTTGGCCTAACGCCAGAGTGTATAAATTAAACGGTAGATTAGCCTCTATGACTGCCAGACGTGTGAATTGCAACCCGTTCGCATAATCCTTGTTTATATTATTTGATAATAGACGTGAAGAGAATGGGAAAGTTAGTCGAGTTAGCCCCTTAATCTCTGCTATTTTTGACCAAACATATATTGGTAACAACGTCCGCAGCAGTATTAAAGTTCCTCTGTCTGTCTGTGTGTTACCCTTTCACGGCTAAACCACTGAACCGATTTTGATGAAATTTGATACGGAGATAGCTTGAACCCTAGAGAAGGACATAGGCAATTTTTTTCTAATCCATAATCTAATAAGTAAGTACGGGCCCAACGGGTGAACAGCGATATATTATATTATGTATACAATATCCAAAGTTAGTGATATTGGTAGTGGTAGTGGTAGTGGTAGGGGTAGGGGTAGGGGTAGGAGTAGGGGTAGGGTTAGGGGTAGGGGTAGTGCAGGCAAGCCATTATCTATGAGTGCTATAGGTTATATTTTAGTTTATTCAAAAATATCCACAGCAAGTTTTCAATAAATAAAAAAATAAAGTATCTTTCTATTCGTGAAAGTGTTTTTAGAATCGGTTTCGTAGTTTGAGAGATTACCCCTTACATCCAAAACCTCTTTATATACCTAGATATTAATGAATTAAGCTGGGAGGAAAATGGCCTGTTCCCACGAGTTATATTACTGATAGAACTAGTTGGACTTCTTTATTCTAAGTAACTCGATAATTGTGGACATCGTTATTAGTGTCTCTGGCCACGCAGCAAATTATAAAAGGTCGTGATGGTGTTATTTTGTTGACTGCTTACTGAGCGAAACCGAATCTTGTCGCTAGTATATATGTCGCCGCCAAATGGTAAAATCAGGGATGGCTAGGCATTTCATTAAATGGCGGCATTCAATTGAATAGCTAAAGGATGCTTAGCCTTTATTGTTGAAAGAAACGTTTAACATAAGGGCTGAATGTCGTTGTGATGTGTATTATTAAGGTGACTATGAGAACGTTAGGTAGCCGGACTATTTTATTTTATCTGCTATGTTGTTAAAATTTAGTAGAAAGTATATTTAGATATGAGTTGAAAATAAAATACCTCTATTTAAAGAAAAAAAGACTTTAATTATAATTATTAACATGACATTTAATTTATTCTCTCCGATTTAAATGAATGAATTTTAATTAACCTGGCGGCTTTTGGTTTAGCCGTTTCTAAGGAGCTAGCTTTCAACCGGGCAAGACATTAAACGTTAAGATATCATAATTTATTTAACGAACGGCCTAGCCATTCCATTGAAATGCCTAGCCATCCAATTGAGTGGCCATTTTAACCATTTGGCGACGACATATACACATCAACATCTTCGTACACAGAATATCATATACCTTAGTTGTGGTCTACGGGGGATGTCTAATGTGGCAACCACAATGTATGTGATAAAGGATATACATGAATGTGCTAAAGTTAAGTGTGCTTTAGGATACGGCAATTCGTAAGGAAAATGTATCCAATGTAAGAAAAAAATGTCTATTGATTTTGATTTTACAAAAGTATAAGTAAATATTAAATACTGTTCGTTGGTGAGTGCGTCACTTGAGAACGGCTGAACCGATTTGGTTATTTAGGTTTTTAGGGAGACAAATTTGAATAGTTGCCCGGTAAATTGGAAAATTCGGGAAAACTGATAGTGCTTTTTTCTATGGGATATAGAGGATGAAAGTTGATATGGGAATAAAAAATAAATTATTACTTTATGAATCCCAACAAAAACTATAAATGCGAAAGTGTGTTTTTTGTTTTTGAAAAAATATGAAATTTTTTGAAATGTCACATAAGAATGAATCCCCGAGGATTTCCAGGATAAAAAGCTGGTAGCCTGTCAATCTCTGTGCAAAACAATCACATCTATCCGTTGCTCTGTTTATGATGTCTTGGGTTCAATTCCCAGTCGATTCAGAAAAAAAATGCTGAGCACCAATTTTCTAATCGACTCCTCGTGCTTCCGAGGGCACTTCTTCCAAAAATAACAAGATATTAACGTTTGTTATACCCGGTTTACACTCAGCTCAATTCCGTGGCAGTGAGCAGGGAAGTGGGCAATAAAGTGGGCAGAGTGGCGACGCAGCAAATTTGTCAACTTTCATTGCCGGGAGTTGAACGTGAAGTGAGGCGAGAGGCTGAATGTAAGCCTACTGCCGTCGACGTTGCCGTGGAATTATTTTGGGAAATAAATACGGCAGCACGAGCACGAGGGAAATGGGCTGAGTTTAAACCAGGCATTAAAGAAGTGACACATCTAGGTCCATTAAGTGCAGCAACCTTGCCACCTGTTCTGTTCAATATCGACAACTGACGTCAAGTGGAGACTGTTACTTGTGTCTCTGGCCACACCGCAAGGTAAAAAGGCCGTAAAGATGTGAAAGAACACACTTTAACATTTATAATATTAGTTATAATGCCTTCTCCAAAACCTAAAAATGAATACTGGGTATAGTTCAATGTAATATTCTTAGAAGGTTGACAAATGTCGCCTATTATTGAAGTTACGCCCTTACCCCCTGAATATATGGGATCCAATGTGGGTCGATAAGTCAAACGAGCTTGATAACTATTCATCCTTTATATTATGAAAGTTTAGCAGACCCTAAATATCTATAATACTAATATTATAAAAAGGTCAAGTTTATAAGTTTGGATGTTGAGGAGAATTTCTCAAACTACTGAACCGAATTAAAAAAATCTTTAAGGAGAAGTCAGTAATCAAAATCCAATTTTTAATCAAATTTTTCAGAAAACCTGATCTATTTATGAAATTGAAAAAAATATGTATTGATTTTAAGCATATGACAAAATATATTGTTATTGTTTTGAAAATATGATTAGAAACATTACTCGATAGAAAAAAATCCTCAATACACCTCTGAAAACTTAATTTATCAAATTTTATGGCTATAATATAGATGGTATCATTACAAAAATTAACATGAATATTTTTTTGTTAATTATCTATCTTTTTGTTGTAAAATTATTTCTATATTGTATGAGATTTTTTTTTAAATTGCGTTGAATCACTTACTGTTTCTATCCTGCTCGCGTGCGCGCGATTCTAGATAAATGCGTTCTCATTTTCCCATCAACCACTTCACGTTGATATCCCTGAGTAATAAATAATTTTGTGTTAGCATATTTTACATTTTAATCTATATTCTTGCACCAATATAACTAAATGCGTTCAGCCGTATTTGAGCCATCTGAGAAACAACCCAAGACTTTAAAGTTGGAATCTGCTTTCCGCTAAACCATTAATTTCATTATAGAATATGCTTCTCATAATGGTATATTACGAACAACATTTAATGTCAATAATAAAATAAAATATCTAAATTGATTTTTGCCTTCGAAAGCCTTTATTAGAAATCTGGCAAAAAAATAATTAGTACTTACGGAGAAAATCGACTGCGAATGTGTAGCTAATTTTGATATAGTTATAGTGCACGGCATTTTTTTTCTTCATTGCTTGCCTTATAGTTCTCGAAACCGTGTTACGATTGCAGGGTACCCAGCGGAAAATCAAGTCACCCTCTTTTAGCCGATTTGTGAAGCTACAGCTAACGAGTGGCCAGTTCTGTTCAGGTATATTTAGATGATTTTGCCACTAAGTGTGGTTTGATTATAAAAAAAAACCATTGGTACATGGCCGGGATCCGGGATCGAAATCGTGATCTACCATCACGACTTTTATCCCAAGAGGGGTATGCAGAGACAATCGAATGACATTTGTTACCATCCTGACATACCTCTTTCGCTTCTTTTATATTCATTATACATTTCATCAGGGCCGGGCAGCACTGACCCTAGGGCACTGTGAAAAGTTACTTTATTGTAATTGTGTAGATTTTATAACCAATGTTTTAGAGTCAAAATATGTACCTACCTATATCTAATTAATGTTTGCACACCATAATCTTAAGACCTATATTGTAAGTATTCTTGCAAATAAAAACATTTGATTTGATTTGATTTAAATCCTACATAAAAAAATTTAAATAAATAAAATGAAACATTTATTCTTTTTATTATAAATGGGATAAATAAACGATAAATGTGCAAATATTTTCAACACAATCACACTTTTCAAAGCAGTTTCGATAACGCGAAAAAAAAATTTGTCTCTCTCAGAATTTTGCCGCCCTCTGGAAAATTGCCGCCCTGGGCACTGGCCCCTGTGGCCCCTGGTGTAAACCCTGGCCTGCCTTTCATACATGCTCCACCATTGTGTGTTTTTAATATTTCTATCGAACAATTTGGTATTCGTGATGTATGACTTGGCTAGAACATCCTAAGCACTAACATACGCGTATCGAATAAACTACCACCATAGCCTAGTGGTCTATTGTAATTTAACTTAGGTTTCATTCCCAGTAATGACAGTCTGCGTTCATCAAATATAGCAACAGGCTTACCATCGCTTCTGTTCTTGCCGTGAAGATGTGTTTATATATAACAGACAGTCACTTCACTTTTTTTTTATTAACAAATTAATTTAAATATTCAATAAGTAAACTAATTATTACAGAATTAAATATAATAATTTTTTTTTCACAAATTCACAATTTTAAATAAAAATTAAAAAAACTGATTAACAAAACGCCTAATACCTAGGTTTAGTAAAAATAAACTTTTCTACCCGTGTGAAGCTCGAGTCATTATTCTGAGGCTTTTTGTGTAATTATTGTTTCAAATCGGTCCAATAGTTTCGATAATTTAATCATTACAAACAAACTCGCACTTTATTATATTAGTGATATAAAATAACAAGGAAAATATGAATAAAAAAAAAGCAAAAAATTTCTTATCAATTTATTTTTATAAATAATTATTTAGTACGTAAGTATAGACAAAACATAAAAAGAAATCATTGCATTGGTAGTTTCCCAGATGTGCCGACAGAGGGCACCCTCAATGTAATTTTACTGAACACATTAAAAGCTTGATGCTTAAGGGCAATGTTCTTAGCACTCACAGTAATTAATAAAGGAGGTGAAAGAGATCGATGTGAATCAGCAAGATAAAAATATGCAAGATTTCCTTCTTTTCTGAATAACTAGAAAGTAATTAAAAAAATAATTTATCTACAATAATTTTTAAAATCTTTTCATATCTAACGTTCTATTAGTTTTCATAGAGAAAACAAAATGCTCATAAAAATTGATCAAAAAAGGGGTTGAGGTATATACAATAATTCCCCCGCCCCTGATACTTGAAGCAGCTTTAAATTACAGAAAATAATGCCCATCATATTTTAGTTTGTAGAGCGTCATGTCTGTCACTCGTACAAACGTATAGGACAATTTGGATTATTTTCTAAATAGTTCTATTCTTAGTAGGACTAAATGGAATAAAGGTATTGTATGGCTACTAGGGTTCTACTTAACTGTCGTTAGTTGGTAGTGATTATGGCGTGCCGTCGTGATCGTCTATGCCCATCACGCCTATTAGCAAAATATATCAACTGAGATTTGATTTGTTTTGTTTTACAATAAAAAAGTTTTGATAGCGACAACCAATTTCTGAAATTTCTGAAATCCACATTTTTTCAAGTATTTGATAACAGTTATATTTTGATCTTGTATAGTTTTGACAATATACTTTCAGAAATAGGTAGGCGTTACAGATTGCTGTGAAAAGTTTTTTTATGACAAATCAGATCAAAACTAAGTTGGTAGATTTCCTTATATGCTACCAAGTACGCCTTTCGTTTTTGCGAAAAGTGATTAAAAATGTTCATTTGATTATAATTTTAATTTAGCATTTTCAGAAAGTACTCCTGAACCCCCCTGCATATATTATGAATATCCTCAGAATACAGAATAAACCAGAATACACGTGCCCAAAAAATACGCGTTTTTCGCCACTTCTCGCCACGATTTACCAATTTTGGGATAATTTCCCTAATCTTTGGTCTTTTTTATCAAGAAATACAACAACCGGGTACTATATTTTAAGTCTAGGTACCATTTTTAGCCTCAGTTTGAAGAATTTTTGTGGATTCTGGTCATTCCGTATTCTGAGAGATTATCAAGATAATAATTGTTTGGTAATTATAAAGTTTCAAGAACAGGGGAATTATTTCTAAAACTCTAAACAAGAACACCTTATTGATCGGAATATTAAAATATTTTTGTTAGTTAAATAGGCCAACTTTATGTATTCCACATTATAGGCACCTTAAATTAATATCTATCAAAAAACCACAACCGAATAAAATCTATTTAACATTTTCTTATATAAGTTAATTCTAAACATATAAAAATTCTCTCTTTCCGTATGTCTAATCTAAAACTAATGAACCTATTATTTCGAAAATTACTAGTATTTACATAATATTAAAACTGGTCATTGTTTAAGCAATAATTAATAAAATTTAGAATTTTCTAAACTGCTTTATAGGAAAAGTTTCATACTAAAAACCTAATTTTAATTAAAAAATTGTTAAATATTTTCATATTAAAAAGATCTCAGTTGAGTTATAAAAAGTTTCCTTAGAAATTCTTACTTTAGAAAAGTTTTAATTATTATTGTACTCGTAAAATTAATTTTAGGATGTGAAAATTTTGTACTCGTATATATCAAATAATTTGAAAAGCTATTGTATTGCCACAGCCCTGAAGTGCAAAGTTCTTATTCATATGTATGATGATGGAGACTTGGAAGACCTGATGATGGACTCTAAGGTTCTACCTAGACTATTAGAGGTAGAGAAATACGGGATGCAGCGAAACTAATCACTCCGGTGTTTGCAGTTCATACATGCATACATTCTATATTTTTATACTATATGTGCTTAAGTTTGCTCTAATACAAAATATGCATCTCCATAAAGCATTTCATTTCAGAACGAATAATATATATGTAGATTAATGTTTTCAATGGTTGCATAGCTTGGTAGACTTAATTTACCTAGGTAATGTAAAGAACTAAGATATGTTTTTAGAAAGTAATTTGAATACTTTTGTTTAGCAGTTTTTTTATAATACATTTTCAAACAATGGACAACATTTCATTTTTTTAATCACCCATTTTTATTACTTTAATTAAAAATATATTAAAAAATAAGTTACACGTATTTTTGTATTTTATTTTTGGTTGAGTTTTTATATTTTTAATTTAATTATGAATTTTTATAAATTCTGAGGACTTATAAACTAAAAACCTTAGCTAGGGCTAAAATTAAGAAATATAAACTGTCACCCAAAGAAAGTGACTTATTGTGTCAGTCAAGCCACAGAGTAAACGTTATAGAAATGCAAAGAGTATAATATACCGTGTTCCAAATAGGTGTTGCCGTAGCCGGAACTCAAATCGCCCACAACATTATTTATAATGTATATAATAATACTAGCTTTTGCCTGCGGTTTCACTCGTAAATATATTTCCTGTGATAGCCCATTCGAAACTAGCAAAACTTCCAAAAAATATTATATAAAAGAAGTATTTTTATAATTATATTTAAAGAATAATTATTAATTTAGCTTTAAATGGAATAAAAATGGGTAAAATTAATAGAGGGCAACACCTGAGTTCAATAACTAACAACTCTGCCAACAGACATTAGTATTTTTAAATTAGAGGGTTAGCACAGATTAGGGCACCTATTAATCCTCTTTTTTCAATATTTCAGTATTTTTAAAATAACTCGAAAGTTAAAGGATATAAAAATAAAAAAAAAATAAAAATAAGCTTTCTAGCATGTAATCTCCAAACGGTTTTCGAATTTTGGTACCTTACGAAAAATGAAATGTTGTCCATTGCCGACAGACGATAAAATGACGTCATCATTTAGGTAAAGTAGGCATTCTGTCCCATTTCTCGTTTGTATTACTGGTGCCATGGGGCACATTAAGAGCCGTGGTACTATTTCTATCATAAACGAGTCAGAAATGCTTCTTTACCAAAATTATGACGTCATTTTGTCGTTAATACTTTGAAAATTGATTATAAGAAATTGGATAGAAAATAAAAACATTCAAATCTTTGAAATATAAAAACCTATCTTAGTTTTTACTTTAAATATAGAATTGCCTAGGTGAACAACAAACAGAAAAAAGTGTTTCTGTGAAAGTTAGTCTATGGTCTTGCATTGTTTGATCTCAAACCACATTGTAGATCAAAAGTAGACTTTCATGTGCTGGCCACCAAGGTCAGACATGCTTGATGGTCTATTTGGTTCACCCAATTTAACAAAGCGATTAGATGGAAGACGCACAACTTTTTAACATTTGTTTTCCACATTTGTTACCTAGGTGCTTCAATGTCAGCTTTAACAACAAAACGATGAGGTCGCCTTTTATATGGCGAAACATCCACCTCGTAAAATACCTTTGTCTCTGGATACACCCTTGCACCTTCATTTATTGAAGAACCCAGATTTCTGGGCAAAGTTCTGGCTTTACACGTTCTGCTCAGATCCCTCTTCAACCAATAATCATACGTCAGTTTTGGATGATCAATACATCTGCTATAATAATTATCGCAATGATCAAAAGAATAGCTTCTGCAGTCCATATAACAATTTGGCCTATGATATCTAACTGTGTGAAACCTTTCTATATTCGAAAGATGTGGACAGAATGGTGGAATGAAGCTGCAAGGAGGTATCGGGGCCCAAGGTGGGGGCCCCAAAGGTCATTCTCAGCGAACCGGCTTCGAGACTATAATGACATCGGGTGCTGAGCGTGTTGTTTCATTACTCATCGGTCGGCGATCGGGAATCTTCTTGGTTTCTGTAAGTAGGTAGTGAATTAATTTTAGAAATATTGGCTTATTAAATGTAACATCATGTTACTTAATGCTTCCGTCTGTCAATTTCTGGATGTTTATCTACAAAACGGCTGAATTATTTTTATAAAGATTTACAGTGGGATCATATTCACAATTCACAATATCTTAAAGGAATCCGTGTGAAGGGAAAAAATATACGTACTCGATTCCTGTGAAGGACAGTCCTTTAGAAGTTCTAACGTGATTTCAGATGCAAGCACTGGCGGTGCAGGTGGCGATGGTCTAACTAGTGTCGCTCCAGAGTAACCAAACGTAGAGAAAGCTCTGCCACCAGATCCAGACTCTGTTCCTGCAAAAAAAAAGAAAATAAATTGTACACATAACTAAAAAAGGCATTAATAGTGCAATTGGTATGGCATTCGACTTGAATCTGAGGGGACCCGGTCTCAATCCTCATTTGTGTATAAGCACCAATCTTTAAGAATTTGTACTTTAATCGATTCCGCACTTCTTCTGAAAATAACACATACTTACATCTGTTAAAGAAGTGACAAATGTAGGTCCACTAAGTGTAGAAACAGACTTGCCACTGTGTGTTTTATTTATAGAGATCAAATCAATCCATTTCGTCGGTACAATGTGAGATCATTTCAGTCATGACGCTATTGCTTCTGAGAGGTTGGTCAGATATGAATTTTTTTTTGTCGTGAACATGAAAATCTAAACATAATGAAAGAAATTGGTTGTAATACTAATTACAATAATAAAAAAAATATTTGCATGCATATACCATGTTAAGTATAGGTGTTTACCTTCCGAACTTGCTGTGCCTGCTTGAAACAAACTCTCTCTGGTTTGACAAGAAGATTCCTTAGTATCAGGAGCGCCAACAGATACATCTCTTATCTCTTTTTTCTCTCTAACTTGATTCCTTTCTCTCTTACTACCTCTTCTCATAGACTCTTCTTTTTTGCTTATATCACTTCTTCTATTTCCACCGTTCTGTTCTATTCTCACGTTTTCTGTTTCTATGGGCACGCTTTCTATATCTCTTCGCCAGGAATCAACTTCAATGTCGAGGTGAGTTTCTTGAATGAAGTCCGAATCAATACTTGTTGGCTGTGAATTTGGTACAAATTAGAAAAATAATAAATTGGCTCTGTTGTCATTGCCTCTCTTCTCGAACTAATCGGATTACAAAATCAATCACTATTGGGAGACTCAAATCAAAAATCAAACTTCGCTTATGGCAAAAATACTAACAAATACTTGGAAGTGTTTAAAATTAGACACAGATACTGGTCTCTCTCCAATGAGGATGACTTGTGTTCCGCTGGGCACCCTGGGGCCAGTAACACGCTTCCAGGAGCCTTAAGGCAATTCCTTGCTAACATACAGCAAAAAAAAAACAAGACACACTATCTCCTTAATATATTGTGTATTAAGGTGATGGTTACTGGAACCGTGTTACTGGCCCCAGGGTTCCCAGCAACAAGTCATCCTCATTGTCCAGTTCTGAATTTTGGTATTGAAGAGTAATTACGTTTGGGGGTCGGCTTTGACCTCATAGCCATGAGTGCCATGAGCCATAATCAATAATCGTAGGGTTTCATACTTTTCCGTCTGCTTGTTTCCTATTTGCTGCGTTTGCTCACTTGTTACATGAGTTAGGAGTTAGGTCAAGGCGGACGATATGACTGATACAACTCGAGAGGGTCGCGACGCAGAGTCCTGAACTCTGATATTACGCGTGTTATAGGTTAACGAACGACTAACTGCCCAGCTAGCAAATAAAACAATCAGGCAGTTGTATATTAGTGATATGAGCAGTCATATATCCATGATAGAAACGTTTCTATCATTGCAAAGTGGCCCCAGTTTTACAGCTGTTCGATGATATATTGTGTGTATTTTAGCACCGGTTATTACTATTTTGTTACATATCCGTGATAATCTTGATCACAATATCAATAAATGATGATATAATGGCTACCGCGACGCTTATATTCAGCTATTTGTTGTTATTTTGGTGATTGCGATTCTCTTTTATTACATAACACAACTTCAAATTGCGTACGTGCTTGACTAATAGTGTTTAAATTAATATTAATTTCAGACGAAACATTAATAAAAACAAAGTAAATAAGTACAAAATATTGGAAAGTAATTATTTTTCATTTCGCTGTAGGTATATTTATTGTGTGCGGTGAATTTCTCTTGCGCTCACAACTTTATTGGTGAATTCATATCACATTATAGGTATTTATTTCATGCCCCCCTCGAATTTATATTATTTGATTAATTAAAAATAATTTAAAATATTTAATTATTTTGAAATCACCACAATATGTCCAATGAGTGTTTCGGTTACTGATATATCATCACTGACCAGCTATGGCCGCCACGAGGCCCGCCATGACCAAAGTTTAGGGTTCCTCGAGAAATCAGCGAGCATTAACTTTCCCCAGAAGAGTTACTTCAGCTATTATACGCCTTTTTAGCGTTATATCGTAGCAAAAAATATGTATATGTAACTGTGTGGTGATATAAGGGTCTTGCAGAAGCATATTTACAACTTCTTAGTGTTATTGTAGATCCATTATCACGTTTATAGTTATTGATGCTTATTTAGTTACGGAGTGTTCTTTTATATCACAGATTAGATCCATGCGTGCCAGATATATCACCAGCGATAATTAAGCAACTTTGAAACTACAATAGATGTACTTTGCTGTACAAATGTACCATTTAAACCTGTTATACAACATGTTTGCTCTAAATCGCTGTTATAAGAACTTTTTTATATGTGCTGTACAAAGCGGTCGAGTAAACGTTTATGTCATCATTTATTATCACGATTTGGCTGTTAAAGCTAAAACAGCTAGATACTGTTATGAACACCAATATGGAGCAACGCTTAGAAAAGCAGTCACCGCGTTGTTTTTAAATGACTTTTATAACACTATTTAGTGTTAATAAATTTTCTTTTATCATTACTTTGCTAGTTGGGTGAAGTCGTGATTGAAAACGAGGGCACATTCAGTACGAATTGCTGATTTACTGACATACAGTCGCATATCATGCTGTTTGTGCTATTGCGCTGAGCTGGCATAGTACTTACTCGTTCCTTGTGATGTGAAAGGCTTCGTTGCTTTTTGAACATTTCATTAGTATGATTGTCTCGCTCCAAACTGGCTCGAGGTTCACTGCCACGATGTAACTTTCTTACATCAAGACTGTCTAATCGATCTTCACAAGATTGTCTTATGTGTTCCTGTTTAAAAATAATATCTAATGTAAAATCATTTATGTCCTCGTTTAAGACGTCGACTTTATTAAGTGGAGTACGATCTTTAACAATGTGCAAAGTATCAGACAAGGATGATCTAATTGACAGGATTTCCTTTTAAAAACATTCTTATTCTTTTGAATTTTGCCTTTGATGTTTTAAGATTAGCTGCACTGTTAATAATTTGTATTATTTCTAGAATAGAAAAAGCGGTCACCTTTTTAAAAGATCTGTCAATATGATCCATAGAGATAGTCTACATCTAGAAATAACTAATAGAGTGGATTTTTAATTACCTTAATTATTTTATGATCTTGTACCAATTTTCTTATACATTTGAAAAGGAACACAAAGCTCATTCCAGACAGAATTAGCGAAAATATCACTAATATGATTAGAATGTGCGGCTTGTCCTTTAAGGTTTCATGTGTAGTCTGGGGATTAAAAATAATCAAAATTAATTCATGTTTCTTTTTTAAGAAAGAATTAAGGTAAAACTCCAGGTTCTTCGATGCTTACTTCTTTCTCTCAATCATGCATTATGTAGGTACATAATATCGCAATGTAGTTCTGTTCAGAAGACCTCCTATTTGTTGGAATATGAAAAGTTTTTTGATAGGGAGTAGTGGAACGGTCTGTCTTGCTCCGTGTGACTAAACACATACAACTCAGGCAACCGTTGCAACACTAATGACCTTATGGAATCGCCACTATTCTTTAACACCTAGCAGTAGTAGCATAAAATATTCTAAAATTGACACCTACCTTGCACAGTTCATGATCTTCATCTGCTTTAAGTCGACAATGAGCGACATCATCGCATTTTAAACCCTTATCAATGCATGTATTGTCTTCACAGTCGAATTCCTTCTCTTCGTTGCATTTCTCTAAAGACAATTATTAGTCAACGAGGATAAAGTTATGTAAGTTTCATAATATTTACGTATTTATATATCACCTCCAATTTTACATATATCTAAATAATTTTAATTCCATCACTTACTTATGGAAGCGAGACTTGGGTATGGAATAAGAAGCACGAAAGTAAGATAAATTCAGTGTAAATGCTCTTTAAGTAGAATGTGTGATATGAAGCGTATTGACCGCATTCGGAACGATGTCATTGAAGAAGTATGCGGAGTTAAAGATGATTTTGTGAGTAAAATGAAGAAAAGTAGTTTACGCTGGTTTGGACACGTTGAAAGAATTAAGGATGAAAGATTGACTAAAAAGGTTTATATGGCTGAAGTGAAAGGAAATGCTGGCAAAGGACGACCTTTTATTGAACATATAAAAAATGTATTGATCGGTGGAAATATTAAAAGTACACACAATCGCCGAGCATGTATGAAAGGTATAATGAATATAAAAGAAGCGAAAGAGGTATGTCAGGATCGTAACAAATGGCATTCGATTGTCTCTGCCTACTCTTCTCGAGATGAAAGGCGTGATGATAGATAAATATATAGATCGATAAATGTTAAGAATATTTAGAAATATGTAAAACGGAAGGAGCCTAGCGGGACGATTGCATAACAGAAGAATCAATATTCACCATATTTTCCATCCTTGGTTAGTTCGAGGGTTCTGAATCCAGTATAGGTTGAGTTGAATCTTGTCTTCAACGCTCTACTTGTAGCAAACAAATGTACGTAGAGTTTATTCCCTTTTGTGGTAACTGAAGTTGCTACTGATCCGCAGAATAATTCAAGTCTGTGAAAAATATTTATTCCTTCATAGTTAGGGTGTTTCATATGCCAAGCCTATAAAAGGCATGGGATATCATCTTCGCTATGATGTCTGCCGAAGATGGGATGCTACGATAGATTGTGGACTAAAATGACGCAGGATGTTACGTTGTTGCCCAGGGCATTTTTTGAGTTAAGACGAGGCTTTGCAAATTTTGAGGAGATTTGTTTAAATATGGAGAGGCAAGTAAACATCTGATCGATGTAAAATTTTAATACATGCTTAATCAGACCTTTATGTCTCGATGACCAAGACAGTTTCGTAATTTGAAGATTTTCGTTCGATAGATTTTATTTTTGAAAATGATGCTGTTTTGACAGTTTTTTTAATTTTACTTATAAACGGCATGTGTTTTATGTCTAAAATAACAACACACCGCAAGAAAATATAGTTTATTATCTATTGCTTAGATGAAATTTTCCTAGATATTATAATTATTTTTTAAATGAAGAAATAAGTTTTGAGACTTACGTTATATATTCTGAGACAAAATGCGTTCAAAAGCCACACACGATATTCAACCATAATGACGCACTACTAGTGCCCCTCGAGTAATAAATTAGTATGCGCTTGAGTTTACCAACCAGTACTGCTTTGTGCGCCGAAGAGGAAGGATGTGTGATTTTGTTCCGCGCACGCACATAGCAGTTACTAAATCAAATAAACAATGGGAACCAATAATAGAAAAAACAATCCCTCCAAAAAAAAAGTAAAATAATGAGAGAATTAAAAGTACTTACTACTTTCCTTGTTTTTTTAAATAACAAACAAAAAAAGTAAAAGTAAAAAAAAAGTTAGGTAAGTTCGTAAGTAAGTACACGAATTGGAATGGAGTCGCCAAATAGACCACTATAAATATTTGTATGTAAAAATGATCTACAATCATGTAGGTAGTAGGTATGTATGTGATGAGTTGTCGCCTATTAGTAGTATGTATGTGATGAGTTGTCGCCTATTACTAGTATGTATGTGATGAGTTGTCGCCTATTACTAGAATGTATGTGATGAGTTGTCGCCTATTAGTAGTATGTATGTGATCAGTTGTCGCCTTTTACTAGAATGTATGTGATGAGTTGTCGCCTATTACTAGTATGTATGTGATCAGTTGTCGCCTATTACTAGAATGTATGTGATGAGTTGTCGCCTATTACCAGAATGTATGTGATGAGTTGTCGCCTATTACCAGAATGTATGTGATGAGTTGTCGCCTATTACTAGTATGTATGTGATCAGTTGTCGCCTATTACCAGAATGTATGTGATGAGTTGTCGCCTATTACTAGAATGTATGTGATGAGTTGTCGCCTATTACTAGTATGTATGTGATCAGTTGTCGCCTATTACTAGAATGTATGTGATGAGTTGTCGCCTATTACTAGAATGTATGTGATGAGTTGTCGCCTATTACTAGAATGTATGTGATGAGACTGATGAGTTGTCGCCTATTACTAGTATGTATGTGATCAGTTGTCGCATATTACTTAGTATGTATGTGATCAATTGTCGCCTATTACAAGTATGTATGTGATGAGTTGTCCTAAATAAAACAGAAGAAATCATAACTTTCTCTGAATTGTCTACGATACTCTCACAACCACTGTTGCCAGGTCTACTGATTAATCAGGAGATCTCCCGTTTTAGTTCCATCACTTATGTATGGAAACGAGACTTGGGCATAAAATTCAGTTGAAACGCGGTCTCTACATAGAATGTGTAAAGTAAGGCGTATTGACCCCATTAGAGAAAAAAATGGATTGAAAGATGATGTTATGACTGAAATGAAGAAAAGTAGTTTACACTGGTTTGGACACCTAGGAAAAAAATCGAAAATATTTTTTTTTTTTAAATTCGAAAAATTAATATTCATAATATTAATATAGTCATAGTTTACCTTTGCCCTACCCGTCGTCATAGCGTGATGGTATATAAATTAGTATTATATAGGATTATAGGTAAGTAACTAATCGTTATCAGTATTGAGGCATTGTCCACATATAATATATATCTGTGCACGGCATGCGTCGCAATGTCTCTTTTTATTTCTAAGTAGGCATTTTTTGTCAAGTAAGCGTCGCAGGCGTGTCCACAACAATTCACCAAAGTTTCATCGTAATTGGATGAATAGTATAGGAACGCATAAATTACGACCGAACGAGCAAACAAAGACATATTTTATTTATAACATTCAAGTATAAATATTCCTACCAAAAAAGAAAAAGGATAGGAGACTCCATGACATCTATGTTCCAGCGCGAGACCACGGAGCGCGCCGATGGCTTGCGGATACTCGCGGTTGATCGCAAATCGCAAGCCGCGTAATATTAGCGGGGGGTGTGAGCGGGTTCCGGGGAGCGGCAGCGCCGATTTGAGATTCATTGTTTATCGCTGCTTCACCTTAATGAGCCTGTTCGCGAAGTCAATCTTCTCGTTCTGAAGCCAAGTAAAGCCAGCACTCGCACTTTTTCAGGATAATAGTAGCAGTTCCAGAGCAGCAACAGGCTATCTACTGTCTTAGTAGTCAGTTGTAGTAAGGATTTAAAAAAAATATTTACCCACCTTGAATCCATGTCAGTTTTAGCATCAAACACTTCTACATAATTTTCGTTGCATTCATTTGGTTTCTCAAGTTGAAAAGTAGTGAAATTTAAGTATATCTGAAAGAAAAGGGTACTAAAAAATAAGTAATTCAATTTATATTTTTACTGGTGCTATTATTATAATATGTGCTTTAATCGACTTTTCTCGCTTCGGATGGCACGGGAAGCCATCCGCATTTGTTCTAAAAATAATAAAGCTATAAGGCCGTATTGTTGTGTTGTATATTTTTTACCACAATGCTCAAGGATTTTTTAGGTCTAGAGTTCAAACCTGGGTCATCTGTCGTGGATAAAACGCCAATAACTTAGTTTGTGCCAAAAATGTGTGGTTACTATACTATGTCATATTTAAGCGTATTTCATGGCATACCTTATGATCTTCTTTAGTTTCAATACTCCATAGCACGTCCAAGGAGCCCTTAGTTGTGGCTTGCGATTTACAATCGTCTGGTATTCTGGCAGTATCTATAATGCCATGACTTTGTGCCGTTTCGTTTAAATTACATGGAAGAATTGTTGCTAAAAATCATAAAACACTTATAAAAATATTCGACTTTATCAAAGTGCAAAGTATCAGGAACTGAGGAATCTAAAGTCTCCATATAAAAAAGTCTTCTATTACGAAGTTATATAGATACCATGCGTTTCTAAGTGTACTGCAGATTTTATAATGGGGAGTGCTGCTACATTAAATATCCTTCATTCTCAATCAATAAAATCAGCAGACAAACCAAGAAGTTTAGCGACTTAATGAATTAAGGAGACGTTTCATAACTTTTGTCCCATACAAAAACTTCATTTCAGCAGTTCAAGTATTGTACAAAACTTATTAAAAAAAGTTCTAGTTGATGGATCCTTAAAGTACATGAAATTATCTATACTCTATATGTAAAAAAGATGTCAATATCAGCTACACCTAGGTTTCATGAAGTCATGAATTTCAAGCATATTTTCAACCGACTTTATATTTACTAATGTATATTTTTCTTACATATAGAGAAAAAATAATTTCACATACTTTATGGATCTATTAACTAGAACTTGCCGTCTCTAATATTTTTTGTACAATAATTGAATTGCTGAAGTCTGTTTGGTGTATTTTATTGTACCGATTTTGTTTGGAAATTTTCTTTCTCAATTTTTTTTTCTTTTGCTCGGATATTGGGTGAAAGAGATGCAACATTTTCTAACACGTGCGTTTTTAGTTGGTTTTATAAATGGCCAAGTTTGTTTGTTTGTCTTTCTTTCACGCCAAAACAAAGCAACGAATGGAAGACCTGTTTGAATAACGCTAAACAATCTCGCTGTGACGCTTTTTTTTCACTTACGTCTCTATAAATAGTTCAAGTAGAACCATGGAGATCATCATCAGGTCCATAATATTCATCATTATTCACACTTTACGGCAAATTCTAGTTATTTGCCGGTCCAACAATAAAAAATAGGTTGCGAAGAATATGAAGCACTTACTGATTCTATTGCTTGGTTCAACAGCCACACTTATGCGGAATCCTTCATATTCTATATTTTCATCAGAGCGAAAACGTAACCACAAATAAGGTCCAGTAGACGTTACTGTAGGTGGAAATGATTCTCCACAATATCTGTTCACAAGTTTGGAATATCCGTACCTACCGTCTCTTATCTGCGGACAAAAAATATAACAAAATGATTAAGATTTTTGGATGATAGATTCTAATTTTACCAATTTCCAAATCAGAAGCAGTTTCCAAGATCTTCAGGTTTCCATCAAAGCCTATGTAGAGATTTCGCCTATATTAATGCTAGCAACTTCTAGTTCGTGCTCAACTATTTATAAGGCCAAGCATATTCGTCCAACACCTTCAAACCAACTTTTATCCTTAAACCAAAGTTCATAGTCGTCAGCTTTACCTACCATTTCATTAAACTTTAACTCGAGACCTTATATTTAAAGAAGGAACACGTTGCTCGAAGACACGAAGAGAGATGGGAGACATGAGCAAATGAGTGGAGAACCATTATAAA
Organism: Nemapogon koenigi; assembly: GCA_963924495.1. NCBI lineage: Eukaryota > Metazoa > Arthropoda > Insecta > Lepidoptera > Tineidae > Nemapogon > Nemapogon koenigi. Next base: position 1,470,720 of record OZ004653.1, on the reverse strand, counting down.
GTGAAGTGGCCATAGATTATATAGGTAGAATAGAACATGGTAAGCCTCGTAAGGAGTGAGGGTAGAGCGTGGAGGAGAACTGCAAGGGATATGAAGAAGTGCAGACGTACTGCTGAAAAGACCTAGTTTAAGAAGAAGAAGAAAAAAGATCAGACATTTATTTAGCAATTTGCACCAACTAAGTCTTACCTCTAAGTAATCATATTCGCACGTAGGATGGTCTTCTATATGAAACACGTCTACAAAATTCAATTTAATGATATTATTTCCTTCAAATCCCGTTACTGAAAAAATAGAAGTTTTATTTATGACAGATTCTGGAGAAATAATCCGAACTTATATTGATGCCAAAGTAACTCTGTCTGTATGTGACTTACACGGCTCAACTACTAAACCAATTTTGATGAAACTTGATACGGAGAAACCTTGAACCAAAGGTAATCGGCTACTTTTTTTAAATAGGGAATGAAAGGGCCACACGGGCTCTATGCAAACTAATATTACGATTGCGAAAGTGGGTTTGTTTTTTGTTTGTCTTTCTTCCACGTCAAAGCAGAGCAACGATTCGATGTATATCCCGGAAATCCTACGGGATAAATTCTTTTGTCACATTAAAAAATTGTCGCCGGGCGAAGCATCATTTGGTTCCATATAAAGATTGGGATGGAAATGTTGTATAAATAAACTCAACTTTCCAGGATTAACTGAGATTTGCCATATTTTTGACAGTTATAAGATGACCTTGACCAACGGCCCTTAAAACGGAGCAACAGATTGACATGATTTTGTGAAAGTAGCCTGAGAGTGACTTTATATCCTTATAGTTAACAAAATGTTAAAATACATACATACCATCTATAATAGTTTCACATGTTATTTTTGGCGCATATGTTAATTTATCACTAGTATCTTTATCTTTTTTGTTAATAGGCGTTGATAGAAATTCTTTCCCGGGAAAATAAACAAAATTGTCACATATTGTTTCGTCACTTTCTTGCCTTTTTCTTCTATGAATAATTTGATCACGACCTTGACTTACATTATATTGTCTCATGTCTGATCTTACATTTTTTAATTTAAAATTATTTTCATTCATATAATCATAGTTTATTATATTTACAAAATTATTTATATTATTACTAGTGATATATTTGTCGTTATTTATTGCGTATTTAAAGTTAAAATTGGTCCTGTGTGTTCGCATTTTTGTAGGAAAATTCCCTAAAATATCTTCATTTCTTATTATATTTGTTTTTCCTATTGTGATATCGTTTCTCTTATGATCACCGTTTCTCTTATGATCACCTGCCGTCTCGGACACTGCAGCGAAGATTGAACAAACTGCAACAAAATAAAATATAATTTTATTTTCATTTACTTTGATATTGAGGCATGTATAGAGCATCTATAGCGCAATGGTAGATCTTTGGATTTGAAATCAGCTGTAGGGATCCGAGTTTGGCGATAATCTCTTTTTTCGTTCTTCACGGGGTACACAGCGAAAGACCAAGTCTCCCTCGTTTAGCCGATGGTATTTGTGAGGCTATATATACCCAACGAGTGGGCTAGTTCTGTTGAGGTATATTTATAGATGGAAAAGTAAGTGTGGTTTGTCGGATTATATGTACATAATTTTTTAATTAAAAAACCCATTGCTACATGGCCGGGATCCAGAATCGAACCCGGGCCTGCCTAGTTAATACCAGACGTCTTAACCACTCGGCCACCGACGCACCTAATATAATAAACGCAATAATTCATCTGTACCTACATGTGTAAGTGTATGTCACTTAACTCCTCCTAAACGACTGGACCGATTTTGATGAACTCTTTTGTAAGATTCTCAATTGAACGGTAGGTGGCGCTGAAATATTTTTAGGACTATTCTTTATCATACGGAAAGCTAAGAATATTAAAAAAACTACTCTAAATTAAATAACACTTTATTGAGAGATTTTTGATTAAGTCCACCCTTTTATGTAAATAAATTTTTTATTTATTTGTCCACCAAATTGGTTTCCGTGACTTTTTTATTCAAATTTCTTAGGACAAGCCTTGTTGTATTTAGGTAGGTACATTTTCTTTCCATATTATTGCAGTTGTCTGCTTCATTTAACCAACAACGCAAGTGTAAAGCGACTGATGAATAAATTACTTCCAGCAGTATCACGAAACTAGCAACTGCGAGGAATTGCTTGATTAATAATACCAGTCAAAACACACTCACAACTAACTATGTTTTTGGTGACATTGACACTTTGATTCATACTAAAAATGACATAAAATACGATTCTACGTTATGTCAAGGCGACCAACGCACCGTTCCGTCGTCCCGCCCGCGCTGTGATAGTTGTGATATTAGTCTGTATCACAGTCGGCGGGATCCTCATAGATACCGATTAATCGGCATATATACCAAAGAGTACCTTTTCATATAGATATATACTACCTCTACCACGGGAACCATACATTCGGTTATAAAAATATTTTTTTCTATCTCTGTGCCAAATTTCATCTAGATCCGTTCAGTCGTTCTGGCGTGATTGAGTAACAACATTAATTAATGAGTAATTAATTAACATTGGTGGCGGGCGCCACAATAAAAGAAGAAGAAGAATAGTCATAAAATAAGAAGATATACGTTTTATAAACAAAAAATTATATTTTTTTTAATATAAAATTATAAAATTAAAATTTTGACAAGTTACTTAATATACGCCATAGTTATTTATAAGTACTGTAAGTATATTGGTATATTGGCGCTAACTTTGTTTGCAATTTGCAACCGGTTGCTCTACCAACTGAATTCAGGACGAGCGACTGGTTGTTAAGTAGTTGCAAATTTTAACTGATAGACGTGTCATTTTCAAGGGATTCCCCAGAGGTCGCTTTCAAGCGCTTGTTTCCTGAAAACTTTTTACCGAAATGAACAGACACTGGCTAAATTACTACCGGACATGTAACATGTAGAATTTCTTAAATAAAAAAATGTCATTTGGCGAGTTTATGAATGCTTGTGTATGTATCAAAAATGGTAAAAAAGAACATATTACGAACAATTTGTTCCTTACAAAGATCAATCAATATCAATATTAGGCACATATATTACATATTGATAATTTTTTTCGTAGCTTGTTTTTAGGGTTCAGAACATCTCCGATAAACTGCATGGAAAATAAAAATATCCCTTGGATTTTGTACCAATGGGTTTTTATATTAAAAAATCTATGTACATTATCCGACAAACCATACAAAAAGGCTTATCCATCTATATACCTCAACAGAGTTGGCCACTCGTTAGGTATAATCTCAAGAAAATCTTCCGCTAAATGAGGAAGACTTTGTCTTCAGCTGGGTACCCTGGAGCCGGCAACGGTTCCTGGGAGCTGTAATGCAACCCGTAAAGCTTTTTTATAGTTTTAACTTTACATACTGAATTACGGTCGCTGGCATACAGGCAAGGGTTTGTATGGCCGGAATTATAAAAATCACTATTAGGCTTTCCGTTGTCACTCGTAGAGTTTGCAAAAAGAACGCCTTATGGACTTTTTACGGTAACAGAATATTAATATTGGTCTAGTTACCGCGGATAAGCAACGTGTGGATGCGTGTCGAAAAACTAAAAAAAAAATGGCTAAACTTTTCCAATCCAGTACAACATTGGATTTAGGATATTGTTAGGGCGCTCCCAGTTTTCACACTATCATCGAAATAAAACAGATTCAGTTACATACAGTCACTCGTTCCTGTGTCGTACTGCCAAAAAGTGGAATGAACTTCCGGCGTCGGTCTTTCCTCCTTTCTATAACCTTGGGTCCTTCAAGCGAAGCGTGAAAAAGCATCTCTACGGGCCGGTATAGTGGGCGCGACTGGCGGACTGTATTACGATCTGCCAGTCGCGCGCATTCATGGCCCAGCTACCTATACTATGCTTAATAATAAGGCGGTGGCAAGGTCACATGTCGTCTTAGTTAGTTAGTTTTAAGGGTAGTGTGGTTTGTCGGATTGTGTACATAAGTTTTTAATTAAAAACCCCATTGGTACATGGTCGGGATCCGGGATCAAACCCGTGGTCTGCATGGTTAATACCAATAATGGCCAAATGGTTAAGACGTCTGGTATTTAACTAGGCAGACCATGGGTTCAATCGCGGATCCGAGCCATGTACCAATGGGTTTTTTAATAAAAAACTTATGTACATAATCCGACAAACCACACTTAGAGGATTTCTATCTAAATATACCTCAACAGAACTGGCCACTCGTTAGCCTCACAAATACCATAGGCCAGGGATGGCGAACCTTTACGTACCAACGTGCCATTTTTTTTAAAGAAATGTTTATTGAGGTCATAGACGTGCCATGAAATAATTTTGACTTTGTGAATTATTACAAAAATAATAATAATAAATACTAAGTAAACTATTTATTTACCTACTACAAAAAAATAGGAACATTTTGCAATGTTTCAATTATATGCGTAATTTAAATTAAAGTAAAATTAGTGTGACTTCTGTTGTTGTGATCTGCAGTGACGTGCCCAAAATATTGTGTCGCGTGCCATTGGTTCGCCATCCCTGCCATAGGCTAAACGAGGGAGACTTGGTAACACGGCTTCGGGAGCTGTAAGACAACCCGTAAAGAAATATAATACCTATATAGATAGGTATATATATATAATTTAATAATAATAATATAATTTGTATTTTTTTAATATACTCGTAGTAATTGTAATAAAGTTACTAAAATGGTTTTAATGGGTCATTACAATAAATAGACGGTCATTTGTTTTTTTTTTCATTACATATTAAATTGTCTAATCCAGTGATAATGTTTCCCTGTATTTGGCATGTCGCCAATGCACTAAGACCCGGTGTACACAGCTGGCTCTAAGCTAATATATTAATAAAAATACCGCATCCATGGAGCAGTGTGCTTATAACACCCTAAAGACATTTTGCTATCGTTTCAAATTTTTTTAAACCCACAAACATATTAGAACATCACCACTAAAAAAAACAATTATTAAAGAAAAAATCTAAAAAAAATAAAAAAAAAATCTAGAATTTTGGGACACATATTAAGTCTAACCCTTTAAATCCAACCCGATTAAAAAAAACTATGTAATTTCTTAGGGTTTAAGCTATCTCCGTATCAAATTTCATCAAAATCGGTTCAGTGGTTTAGTCGTCACAGACAGACGGATTTACTTTCGCATTTATAATATTAGTATGGGGATACTATGGATTATGTGAATAAACATTTTTTTTTATTTTCAAATACACAAAATTCGTAATTATTCAACTTGTGTCATCGATACAATGCATAGCTATAATCACTTCAGATTCTACATGTGACATGATGGGGAATCCGGTTTAATCCCGCCCGCGCTGTGAGACATAATATCACAGTCGGCGGGATCTATAGATACCGATTAATCGGCATATCTATACTAATATTATAAAGAGGAAAGATTTGTATTTTTGTGTGTATGTATGTTTGTAATGAATAAACTCAAAAACTACTGTGCCGATTTCAAAAATTCTTTACAATTGGAAAGCTACATTCGCCCTGAGTGGCATAGGCTATATTCTATTTTCAAAAAAATTTGGGATCCTTACTAAAACTCCAATAATGTAACCCAAGGTGTAAAAAAATGACCTAATAAATTCCTTACATCGCGTGCGCTGCGAAAACTATTCACAATATAGGAGGTAGTGGTAGTGCGTAGAGGGTAGGAGTAGAAGTATGGGTAGGGTAGGGTAGAGGTAGGGGTAGGGATAAGGGTAGGGGTAGGGATAAGGGTAGGTGTAGGGATAAGGATAAGGGTAGGGGTAGGTATAGTATATATTTTATTTTGTTCGTAAATATCCACGGGCGAAGCCGGGGGCAGAATGCTAGTCTATACTAATATTATAAAGAGGAAAAATTTGTAAGTTTGTTTGTAATGAATAGGCTCAGAAACTACTGGGCCGATTTTAAAAATTCTTTCACCATTAGAAAGCCACATTCTTCGTGAGTGACATAGGCTACATTGCATTTTCAAAAAGTTTAGGGTTCCGTACGAAATCTCGACTAATGTAATCAAAGGTGTAAAAAAATGACTTAAGAAATTTCTTACATCACGTGCGCTGCGAAAACTATTGATGATATAGATAGAGGAAGTAGTAGAGGGTAGGGGGTAGGAGTAGGGGTAGGTATAGGATATATTTTATTTTGTGCGTAAATATCCACGGGCGAAGCCGGGGGCGGAATGCTAGTATACTATAAAGGCTATAATACTTGACATTGGCAAATCATCGATTAACATTGGCAAAGGCACAATAAAATAAGAAAAAGATAATATTATTAGTGTGTAAATATTTATTCGAAGATTTATAAGGATAGTTGTGTATGTAATATGCCATAACAAAATGAGGGACAAGAAATAAATATCTAGTAACAAGAAAATAATATTCCTACAAAAACGATAATTTGTGTCTAACATCATTCGTACAATATTCTTGCTTCTATTCTATCTATCTATCTATCATCACTCCTTTTATCCCAAGAGGGGTAGGCAGAGACAATCAGATGCCATTTGTTACGATCCTGGCATACCTCTTTCGCTTCTTTTTAGTCAATCTTTCATCCTTCATTCTTTCAACGTGTCCAAACCAGCGTAAACTACTTTTCTTCATTTTTGTCACAACGTCATCTTTCACTCCACATTATTCTCTAATGACATCCGGATGCGGTAAATACGCTTTATATCACATATTCTATGTAAAGATCGCATTTCCACTGCATTTATCTTACTTTCATGCTTCTTATTTCATACCCAAGTCTTGCTTCCATATAAGCATCTTTGTGTTTCCATAGATTCTAGACTAGACTATCTTTTAGGCTTTGCCCGTTGATTTTTTTTAAATGTGACATAAGAAAGTAACCTATGTCACACATTCCGTGTATTGATGTGAATGAAGGACAAACAAAAACAAACATATCCATATATTTGTTAGGATTTTGCTTGGATTCGAACCCGGTTTGTCCTGTGGGCAATAACAACAAAAATTACAATTGAAACCACCCCGTTCCTCCCACACTTGTCGTTTTCAAACACCTGCTTCTAATAACGGAGGACAAAGCAACCCTTCGCTATTTCATACAAAGACATCCCTTGGGATTTATTTAATTCAGGCGCTGAAAAAATATTCCACATGTCTTAGAGGGGCGGCTTCGCTCTATCTATTAGATAGTTGCGCTTCGGAGGGCACGTGAAGCCCTATCCATACTTCTTCAAGCTTCCCACCTGTGTCATACTGTCCGTATGCTCGGCTCGAGAATATCCAACACTAAAATGTTCGGGCAAATCCGTGTACTGTTGCCCAACCCAGCAATTTGCTCGGCATTCTAGTGTTGGACATTCTCAATATTCTCATGCCAGACGTTTCTTAGCTGGCTATTGGTGCGGTCCCATCGTTTTTGGCCTTCGAGTCAACACATATTTTATAAAAGAGGTTCTTCATTCTTTCAAAGTGTCCAAACTAACGTAAACTACTTTTCTTCATTTTAGTAACAACTAATAACATCATCTTTCACTCCGCATTCTTCTCTAATGACATATTTTCGGATGCGGTCAATACGCTTCTAAACACATTCTAAATAAATAAAAAAAGAAGGATGAAAGATTGACTAAAAAGGTTTATATAGCTGAAGTGAAAGGAAATGCTAGCAGAGGATGACCTAGGTGTACTTTTATTGAACATATAAAAAATGAATTGATCGATGGAAATATTAAAAGTAGGTACGCACACTCGCCGAGCATGTATGAAAGGTATGAATGTTATAAAAGAAGCGAAAAAGGTATGTCAGGATCGTAACAAATGGCATTCGATTGTCTCTGCCTACCCCTCTTGGGATAAAAGGCGTGATGATAGATAGACAGACAGTTTGTAAGTTTGGATTTAGGGAGAAATCTCTCACACTGCTGAACAGATTCTCAAAATTCTTTCACTAATAGGAAAGCTACATTATACCTCAGTACTATATGCTATATTTTATTTTGTTTGATGATATCCACGGGCGAAAGCAAAAATAATAAATTTCTTCCCATCTTCATGAAAAAGGGCCTGCTATTCATATTTTCTTATTTATTCATTATACGGAATGAATTCGGCTTTTTTGGTGTATTCAACTTTTAAAAGATTGTTACAATTTTGATGGGCTTTTAGTTTTATTTTAATTGGTAGAACTCTGGTCTTAAGGGGCTCCCTGTACCAAACGGCCTTGAGAATATGAATAGCATGGGGCTTCAGCCGCTTATGTCGAATACACTAAGTGTGAGTAGAGAAGCGATAGTGTAGGTACCGTCCCTCTTTTTGGAATTTCTATGTGATTTAGTATTTTTCTTATTAAATTGTGTAATAATAGGTTGTATAAAAAAATTTAAAAGTGTAATGTTTAGAGCATAAAATTGTCCGTTCATTGCTGTAAACCGCAAATAAAATGGACTTCAAAGTATGAAGTAGATGCTCGTAATAGATCGTTACTAAAAATATTGACCCTGTTTGTATACAAGTTTTATAATTATTTAAAACAAAAATAAAATAAATTAAAAAGTGGAAAGACAAGTTGAGATATTAAAGATTTTTTTGTATAATTCTTTATTTTTTATTCCTTATAATTAACGAGAAGAGATCCCCTAAAAAGTACCTTTCTTACGGGTTTGCTACGGGAACTGCCTTAAGTAGCCCACGCACTGATCCGGTATCTCACCGAAAATTTTGCGGTCCCGCCAGCCGTAGGCTTGCTACCTGTTCTGTTCAATATGGTATGGAGAACTGCCATCAAGTGGACACTATTACCTGCTGTATCTGGCCACATCGCAAGGCCGGGTAAAATGATTCCAGAGGCCTCGAATCGATGGAAGGGAACCATCAGCGCACAGAACTTGTCCAGCTTTTTCACATTATGTTTTCGGTTATAAATCACTTGGTACCGGAAGTACGCGGTGAAATATATGAAGTGAAAATAACAAACTCTTTGATCCGTTCATATGCGGTTGATAAATGAATTTTGTAAAAGCTACTTCAGTAATATTTCTTTACTAGCTTTTGTCCACGGTTTCACCTGCGTCGCGCTTTCCTTGGATTTTTAATGTCCCGATCAACCTATAGGTATCTGTGCAAAAAAGAAAGAAAAACAACCAAACAAAGACACTTTGTCGGATTATTTAAGTATATAAGTTGTTAATTGAAAAACCCATTGGTACATGGCCGGAATCCGTCGAACCCGTGGTCTGCCTAGTTAATACCAGATGTTTTAACCACTCGGCCACCGACACACCTTTTTTTTATCTATCGAAAAATATAACGTGAGGCGTGGTAAAATATCATAAATATTGTGTAGGGCGTACAGATTTCAAGCAAAATATCTCCGAGATTAATGCTTCTTACATGTTACCCAATTTTCTTCTGGTACTATATTCGATGCTCAGATAGGCTCTTTTGTGGCAACAGACATTGGTAACAAAGTCCTCATTTATTTATATTAAATAAGTAACTATATGCGAGGGAGACTTGGTCTTCCGCTGGGTACCCTGGAACCGTAACACGGTTTCGGGAGCTGAACTCGTGAAAAAGAAAAAAAAAAAAGAAAAGATGGATGGATTATTTACAGAGAAATTGGGAATAGTTTATCCCCATACAAAGTATGGATATATGGCTCTTAAGGCGGCTTTTTGGTATGATCTCACTCAATGAACCCGGGTTTATCCTGACTAATATTATTAAAAGGGGTGTAGACAGTAAAAGACAATAAATACACAATATTATGTTTTTTTTTTTTTTTTAATAATAGAAGAATAAAATAATATGTTTTATATAGTTTATAACGTATAATCACTGAAATTAATGTTTATTTATTTGTTTAATTAATGTACTTTTTGAAATCAAAAGAAAAATCATAAATTGATACTTCCGGTCACGTGACCACAAACGGAAAGTGACGTGACTATATCGGATCCTAAATGTCAAATAAATAACCACAGACTAGTAACTATCTTATAATAACTGTATGTCAATCTGTCACTGACTAAGTTATTTCCTCTCAGATCAATGAGTATTTCCTTGTTATTTTATCTAATCTGTGACCAATATTTTGTTGCTTTACTAGATCGTAATGTCATCAACGTTTTCGCGGAAATTTGAAAAATAAAATTAAAACTATGATTTTTTTTAATGAAAATACAAATAAAAAAAATCTAGATATTTTATTACGTATAGTAAACCACAGCTATAATTTAAAAGTATTTTTAAAAAAATGTCTACACCCCTAATGCGAAGGTTTGTTTGTTTTTTTTTGTGATATGTGTGTGATCGATGTCATGCGAAGCTGGGGCGAAAAGCTAGTAAATTATATATTACAATTTTCTGTCCGCGGTTTCACCCGCGTGGAAATAGATCCAAAAACAAATAATCCCGTGGCTGTAATTTGCCCCTCCCCCGCCCGCTTTCGTGGTATAAAAATAGCCTATGTCATTCTCTGACTCCTAAACTACCACTATGCAAAAAAACATGTCGATCCCGTGAAAAACAAAAACAAATCTATCCCACGGGAACCATACATTTTCCGGGATAAAAAGTAGCCTAGGTATGTGCTATTCCAGACTATAATCTATCTCTGTGCCAAATTTAATCCAGATCCGTTCAGCGTTTTTAAAATTAGTGGGATTATTTTATGGTACCCTATTGAACCTGGCACTATAAAACCACTAGGCCTCACATGTCAATCTTATCATCCTTGCCCAAAAATCTAAAACGGGATTATAAAAATAAATGTTACAATTAAAATACGAGGAAGCGAAAACATCTTTCGAGTTCCAAGTAATCTCTAGAGGAAATTATGAATTCAAATCTCGTATTTGACTCAAGAACGTGAGGCGACCAAAACTGGCGAAAGATAAAGTATTGATCGAGTTAAGTTGCTCCATATTATGTTTGCCCCTTTGAGAAATAGGCGTGAAGGTGTCACTTACTTATGGAAGCGAGACTTGGGTATGGAATAAGAAGCATGAAAGTAAGATAAATTAAGCGGAAATGAAGTCTTTACTTCATCTTAAGCATCCGGAACGATGTCATTAGAGAAGAATGCTGATTGAAAGATGATGTTTGTACTATAATGAAGAATAGTAGTTTAAGCTGGTTTGGACACGTAAAAATAATGAAGGATGAAGGTAGAGGACGACCTAGGTGTACATTTATTGAACATTATAAAAGTTACAAGTAACATTACAATCGCCGGGCATGTATGAAAGGTATGATGAATATAAAAGAAGTAAAAGAGGTATGTCAGGATCGTAACCAATGACATTCGATTGTCTCTGCCTACCCCTCTTCGGGTGAAAGGCGTGATGATATATAGATGGATAGATGATCTAGTTAAGAGGCCTTACCGTTACGCCGCACTCGAAATTTAGTTAAGTAACGTGCGTGTGTGCGTTACTGAAAATTAGTCGCGCCTTCAAATTTTGATCATTTTCGCGATTTTGATATCAAAATAAAAAGCGGGGATGGTTTGAAAATAAAAAATACTCAACATTGCAAATTTTTTCACTCTTTAAATTATTTGTAAAATTATGTGTTTTTTTATATTACTAATTTTTTTGTATATAGCTCACAAAAAATACATTTTTATATCTATGATTTTTACCAAAAATTACGATTTCTCAAACATTTTTTTCTCGTTTTTTTTATGAAAGTTGAAAAATTTAATCTATCAATATTTGACCATATTACGGTGTCAATACTGTTTTTTAATATTCAAAATCTTAAGTGAGCTTTACAAGATCGGTCGTCAAACGTCACTCGAACGTAAGTTTTTGGAATACGAGTCCTGAAAAATGATAATTTACCAACACTATAGAAATAATTTCAAAATTTCCTTCTATCAGTCCTGAAGACCAAGACCCGTATTTTCAAAATGACACATAATTGTATCCACAATCTTATTCGTATTCTCACAAACAGACATCAAAAATGTCCGAAATGTAGCGTGTGCCGGTAAGGAGCCTTAAGTTGCTTCATATTCACTGTTTACCCCTTCTAATAGTTTTTGTATAATACTGGAAGAGCATAATATATTATGTCCGTTTTGCGTATTTTTTGATATCGTTCTTTCTCACGTTTCTGGTACGCGAATCTCGGCCTATCTTATCTTATCCTTGGTTATTATATCGATTATTTTTACAGTGTATCTCACTAACAACTTTTTCAACAAGAGATATCAACAAAATAAGCCGCGCGGTTAATTGAATTCATTGCGTTAACACTATATACCGACACAGATACTATTAAGTCTTAATACCGACTATGATACCTGAAAGTTTAATCTATCTATCTATCTATCATCACGCCTTCATCCCAAGAGGGGTAGGCAGAGACAATCGAATGCCATTTGTTACGATCCTGACATACCTCTTTCGCTTCTTTTAAATTCATCATACCTTTCATACATGCTCGGCGATTGTATGTACTTTTAATATTTCCATCGATCAACATATTTTTATATGTTCAATAAAAGTACATCTAGGTCGTCCTCTATTTAAATAATTTTAACCAACATTCATTTAGCCGTTTCCGAGTCTATTCTGGACAATCTTATTTCACAACGGATTGACGTGATATTTTGCACAGAGATAGTCGGAGGGACTGGTACTTTGATGAAATATACTTATTGAAATTCTTTATGAAACCAATGTTTTTTCATGAAAATTGATAGGTTACTTTTTCAGGACTTTTCAAGAAACTGATTCACGTTTGAACATACATTATACCAGAAAGAGGGAAGTTTTTCTGAATATATATTTTTTCAATTTCGCCTCGCAAACGAAATAACGGAGATACGGTTGGGAGAAATATGTACCTATTCCGCAAAAAATAGGATTTACAATTTTACATGATGTTCTGCCCTTTCAATAGGTACCTAAATATTGGGGTTCCGTCCGTACTAAAACCATTATCATCATTATATATTATTAAAAAAGTCGCGTCTGTCTGTCTGTGACTTTTTTACGCAAAAACTACTGGATGAATTTTGTTGCGGTTTTCACTATTAGATAGGTTGATTCACCGGGAAGGTTTACGAGTATAAAACATGGATCTATCATGTTTAGGAGCTGAGCAATAACAAAGTGACGTAGAAAAGAATTCTGTACTATAAAATGATTTACGAAAAATCCGTATTAGTATTTTTAAGGCTCCTATATCCATAATTTTTCTGGGATAAACTATTTTCAATTAGCATATAGGTAGTTACTTATTCAATATATCTAAGTGAGAAAGCTGTTATTTTTTCAATGGATTTTATTGAATAGGAAATTTGGGTGAATAAGTAACTATATGCTTAATTACAGTGACACAGGTGGATTATTTACAGAGAAATTGGGAATAGAATTCTGGAACTACCAGTCGGATTTGAGCAATTATTTTTGCATTTGATAGCCCAATTCTTGAGAAAGGTTATAGGCTATAGGCTATATAACATCACGCTACGACTCAAAGGAGTGGAGCAGCTGTTTAAACGTCAACCAATAAAAAATTACATAGGCGAAGCCAAGACAGAAACAATGCCTGTGAAGATAATATCATTCATTTCAAGTTTACCTAAGTATGCGACATAACTTAAGATTCAGTTCCGTTCATAGGAACTTAGAGCAAGTGTATTTCAGAGGCTTTACAGGATTTCATAGTATAAAGTTTCTATAACTTCCTAGAGCCGCTATTGCATATTCTATTATGTCGTAGGAAACGTATTTATTAACAAGCTTTCTACTCTGGCTTTGCACGTAGAATTTTGCTAAACTATCAATAATCTAACTATTTTAGAGTTATTAGAAAAATACGGTTTACTAAAGATAGGATGAATGCGGTTTAGCTTTGCTAAGCTATATTTAAAAAGTAATAACATGTATTTTGACATTTCTTTGGCAAATTGTCTTGGTTATTGTCAGACTGATCAGCGTTGGCCAAAGCAACACAGTTATTATGCCTATCGTTTTCAAAATAAAATACAAACTGGCTGTTAAAAATATTGCTTAAACTCTGATTATTCATTATATGGACTAAAATGACAGCTGCAATCGACCTTTTTTTTTTAATGTTGCCACTGTGGAGCATAGTGTTGTAATGACTCATTCATAAGATTAATGAATGAGTCACTTAGTGATTGATTAAACCGTTCGCGTTCTGATATGAATTCTTGATAGTATAATTTTCATTATTACAAGCTTTTATTTAACTTGCAATGTATATATGTAATATGTAAGTATGTATTTTGTAACTATGTACACGTGCAGGTACCGGGACGCTTCTTGAGCGCTCGACGAAAAAGTGGAGAAATGTAATTCGAGTGCAATATAACTTGTATATTTATTATAATTGATTTATTGGTTTGTTTTTACGATTGCTTTTTACTGCTGGTAAAATTAAAATTAATACCTCATACCGTCAAGCAGACCCAAAAATTGTGTTCTGCCCATCTAACTACCACCGCTCAAGAACCGTCCCGGTACCTATTACCGATATGTTCCCGATGTTCAATTGAACTGAAATTTTAAATACGTATGTAAGTCGGATGACAATGCAATATTATGCTGTCATTGAGCTGATCTGATGATGGAGCTGGAAGGTGGCCACAGGAACTCTGTAATAAAACAATGCAATCCCATCGAGTTTGGGCTTGTTTAAATATGTCTTGACGAGTACTCTGATTTTAGATGGTATTCAGGGTCTCACGATGGAGCCGGAAGATGGCCACAGAAACTTTGTAATAAAACTTGTTTGGGCTAGTTTGTCTTGACAAGTACTCTGATCGTAGATGCTGCCAAGGTTCTAATGATGGAGCTGAAAGGTGGCCTAAACTAAAACTGTTAAATTTCAGTTCAATTGAATATCGGGAAGTGGGCCAAAATTCACTTGCAAGATTTGACCCGAACATACATACATACGTTTCAAGTTAAATAAAAGCTTGTAAAAATAATTAAATGTACAACGCAAATTCACAGTTATATATAAGAATCTGTTATAAAAAAGTTTGACTCACTCGATTATTTGTCGTTCACTTAGGAACAACACTATTTTTATATTACGATAAAGTGGCAACCCACCAAATGTCATTTTAGTCCATCTAATGAAAAATCTGACTATAGTATACTTACCTAAAATAAAAAAAAATTGACCAAGTTGCGAGTACGACTCGCGCTCTGAGGGTTCCGTCCCATTTTTTCGGTCAAAACGTTTAGACAGGATTTTCGTTTAGGTTTAATAAGAAAAGCCCTATTATTCCCTGTTTTTTTTTATATTTTAGACTAAGTAGTTTTGGAAATAAGGGGGATAGATTCGGTGAAAACAGGACGTGACAGACGGACAGACAGACACAAGAGTGATCCTATAACTCTAAAAACGGAATTTCGGAGGAAAAAGGAAGTAAATATTCCCAGGATAAAAAGATGTTTCAGGACACTGATATTTTTTCACTTTATAATCGACGAACGAAGCTATGGGTGGAATCCTAGTACTTATTATTTTTAAATACAACATAATAATAAATGCCTTTTGATGCCATTCCGCTAATTAGTATAATGAGCGGTTTTTGACCAATGACCGGATACTCGGTCATTCACAACCCGTATTTTGTCCGATGAATGAAGATTTTATTTTGTATATACAATTTTAATGAAAATATATTATGGTATAGCTTTTCCTTCCAGCTTTGCTCGTGAATTTTGTTTTTTTATGATATAATTAATTATTCATCCCGATACATTTCCGGGATAAAAAAAATCTCTATGTTGGTATGAAAGAAAGACAAACAAATAATAACACTTTCGCATTTCATATTAGTTAGTAGGACCTAATTTTTCCCATTATAAAAAATGGCAGTGGCGTGTCGCTGGAAAGTTGTTCTAGCGCGTTTTTTTTTCTTTCTTCGTGTTTACGTTTCTAGGGTACCCAGTGGGAATACCAAGTTTCCCTTTTTTAGCCGATGGTATTTGTGAGGTTATACCTAACGAGTGGCCAGTTCTGTTGAGGTGTATATTTAGATGGAATAGCCTAATTAATTATGAAAATCCCATTGGTACATGGCCGGTATCCGGGATCGAACCCATGGTCTGTCTAGTTAGTACTAGATGTCTTAACCACTCGGCTACCAAACTGCAAGCTTAAATTCTGTGCTATTCTGAAATAATTCCAATCGATTGACATTTGGAATTATTGCAATCAACATAGCGTCAATTGATGATAGATGGTTATTCTCAGTAACTCTCTATTGGAATTATCAATTGGAATTATATTTCAATTATTGCAATGTTTGACAACAATGTTCTGTGCATTGTATTCATTGCATGGCTAAAAGGACTAGCATCCAAGCCGTTACTATAATTATAAAGAAAATAAAGCAATGGCGTGAAGTTGGCGCTTTTGATTTTGCAACGACAAGGCCTTTTGGATAAGGATTGTATTGCTTAACAACAGCAACCATTGTACCTAATTGAAATTATTGCAATAGTGTTGGAATTTTTCAGAATCACACAAATTTTCAGTTAAGCACCACCAGTCGCACGACGGCGTTTCTGTAGCTATAGCAACCGCTCGCAACATGAAAACAGATATACTCAGTTGTATTCTAGTTGTTAGGAAATATAAATTTCATATTTAGTATGAATCAAAGTTTCAATGTCATTAATGTCATATAATAACTTTTTTTGGTAGGTAGTCTTCTTTCCGAGGAAAAGGCAAACTGGCAAAGGTCTATGTGAAACCATACAGCCATGTCTTCATTGTTTGAGGCCAATAGAGGCAATGTCTTGGACATATAATAACTGTTTCATTTCGTAATTCTTTAGTTGTTCGTTAGGGTTGCCAGCGTCAGTGTGATTTAATTTAATTAGTTGCTAATTCCGTTGTAAAACTAACAGAAAACGCTAGCAGAGGCATTGTTGCTCTTATCTTGACGCGACGTTGCAAAAACCTTAAATAAAAATTGTATCTACCAACACAACGCAACTAGCAGTTTACGAATCCCTTGTAGTTTTTATTATATACTAGAACTTTTAGAAATAACACTGGCGGTTACCCAGAATATAAAGTAATTTAGTAACAGAGAAAGACTGTTTGAAATCGGTTCAGTAGTTTCGAGTTTACTCTTACAAATAACCACAGTTTCTTTATAATTTTTGCTCTGGGAAAACAGTTTTATTAATTGGACACGAATTTTCTCAGGGATGACACCATTTTCTAAATACAATATTTCGTCCAAATTGTTACAGCCGTTTCCTAGGAAACATACTAGGATTACCTACTTATTTTTAAATTTTGTTTTAAATAACTTTTATATTTAATTTTCGCAATCTAAACATTAAAAATAACTAAATAAACCAGGTCCGCGTGGAATAGTGACAAGAATAGATGCATTTCCCCGCTGATTCGTTGAGCGAGGAAGGAGCCAGCCCTTTTGTCACTAGAGGAGATAATATGGCATTTGAACCCCACGGACCTAGAGTTTCTACAACAAACGGCACAAATTTGCTTAAAAAAATGTATTTATAGGATATAATATATGGTCTAAGAACTTACCTAACGCCACATATAGTGAAGATATAGCTGGAGGTACCATTGACCTGCCGGCCGAAAGACCGGCCGTTATTCTTCATTAGTTTTATTTTTATTACCATCAATGCTGTTGTCCAAGCAACTAGCAGTTCATAGCAGACAGCGATAATCGCTGGCAGTTTATACAACCCGTTTTTACGAATCACTGGCAGTTTTTATTTGACACTAGCTCTTTTTCAATAAACACTGGCAGATTTTATGTAGCACTGGCGGTTTACACATACACAAACTTTTTTTTCTGTTGGGGAGGACTCGTAATCTGAAACAAAGAACAATATTATAATTAAATTTTTTTGCTTGGTTTTTAATTTATAAATAAATATAACGTATATTAACGCTATCTAGCGATCATTTCACATATAAATGTATCTGTGTCCGGAACGAGGAATTGCCGGCCAGAAATGCCCTACCCAGGCATACGTAGAAGCCAGTACATGAATACCTGCCCAGACATTCTCAGGCCGGGAAATCCAAGTTCTTGTGCCGAAAACATGTCGCGAAAACATTTCCTTTCACTTCAAAAATTGTAAAACTCATCACTATCATTATAAAAAGTCCCCCGTCGCGTCTGTCTGTCTGTGACCTTTTCACGCAAAAACTGCTGGACGGATTTTGATGCAGTTTCACCACTAGATAAGTTGATTCACGAGGAAAACTTACGAGTACTAAAAATGGACCTATAATGTTTAGGAGCTGAGCATTAACAGTATAAGTGTATCGAGTCGGGCAAAACGTTAACCCCAGCGAGTTTTCATGGCGTATGCTGTCTAATCCGACAGAGATAGTACAAAGTGATGTATGAAAGAAATGTGTGAAATAAAATTATCTACAAAAAGTCCGCGGTAGAATATATCTATCTCTAATAGATAAGTAGTTATGAGCGTATTTTTGTATTTTACAATTTTTATAAACGATATTGTATCCATGCGAAACCGGGGCCAGGGTTCAGTTCAGCGACAGCCTTGCCACCTATTCTGTTCAATATGAACAACTCGCTAAATGTTGTTGATCAATTTGGAACTCACGGACTTTCCTGCATAAAAAGTGCAGGCAGGCTTTCTCGCCACAGCTCCCTCAATGATACCATCAAAAGGGCTCTCGCGTCAATAGACGTCCGTGCTCTCCTAGAGCCAACGGGAATGATTCGGGAAGACGGCAAGAGACCCGATGGAATGACTCTGATTCCCTGGGAGTGAAGTCGGCCCGATGCTACGTGCGTGGACGCATTAGCCCCGTCTCATCTCAGGGAAACAGTAATCAAAGTGTGAGCTGCGGCGGAAATCGCAGAGTCATATAGAACGTTTGGTGTAGAAACTCTAGGTCCGTGGGGTTCAAATGACAAAACGTTGATTAAAGAATATATCCCCTCGACTGATCATCTCTTCTGGTGATAAGAGAGCTAGCTCCTTCCTCGCTCAACGAATCAGCATCGCGATTCAGCGGGGAAATGCAGCCAGTATTCTTGCCGCCATTCCACGCGGACCTGGTTTATTTAGTAATTTTTAATGTTTAGATTAGATTTAAGGTTTTTATATTGTTATGTGAATCAAATAAAAAATTCATGTACATCGCTATTCGCTACCAGTGACCAAGGTATAAACGCCGTAATGGTACAATTTCAGAACAATGACGCATAAAAGCTTTTCAACTTTTTGAACTCGACACGAACTACGTTTTCATTTTGACTCGACACGAATTCACGAGTGGTTTTAAGAGGTAGAATGTTAAAATACATAATACATACATAATAGCACTAGTTTTAAGTTATGTTAGTCCTTTGTTCTATGTATAGGTCAATAATCTACTAACTATCTATCATCACGCTTTTTATCCCAAGAGGGATAGGCAGAGACAATCGAATGCGTTACGCTTTTTCGCTTCTTTTATATTCATCACACCTTTGGGGTAATAATCCACGGATAATATTATAAGTGCCAAAGTGTATGTTTGTTTGTTTGTCTTTCTAACAAAACTAATCTACCTCTCCTGGGAAAAAAGGCGTGATGATAGATAAAGAAATGGTCAAGTGTGAGTTTGACTCATTCACTGATGGTTCCGTAGTATTGTTAATTAATTACATATAAAAAACTGCAAACGCGTTAGGTCCGTTTTTATATACTTACTTTCCTTGTAGTCTTTTTAAAATAAGTTTTCATTAAAAATTATTAAAAATTTTTCATATTAGTTAACATTTTCAACCTATTTTACATTTGCAGAACAATAGGCATGATGACTAAAAAATTCTAATTAGTCCGTCAGTTAGATTATCAGAAAATATTGGACACGTATTTTTTCTTTTGTCAATTAAACAAAAAATGATGAAGATATAGCCCGCTAAAGTTCCGCGTGACGTCACGCCTTAGTACAATTTTTAGCAATTTTAGTATGTGCTATTCCAGACTATAATCTATCTCTGTGGTAAATTTCATCCAGATCCGTTCAGCCGTGCTAGCGTGATTGAGTATAAGGAAGTAAAAATGTCACTTGAAGACAAATTGAATAATCTATCAAAATATTGATAGGAGATGTTTATATATAAATATCTTAGCGCCGTGGTTAGGGTGACAAAGGAAACCCTGTCACAGAGCTGTATCTTTTGAACCGTAATAGGTAGACACTTGAAATTTTCACAAAAATATGGCCGCTATAACATCTATCTATCTATTTATCATCACGCCTTTCATCCCAAGAGGGGTAGGCAGAGACAATCGAATGCCATTTGTTACGATCCTGACATATCTCTTTTGCTTCTTTTATATTCATCATACCTTTCATATATGCTCGGCGATTGTGTGTACTTTTAATATTTCCATCGATTAACATATTTTTATATGTTCAATAATAGTATATCTAGGTCGTCCTCTGCCAGCATTTCCTTTCACTTCATATTACCTTTTTAGTCAATCTTTCATCCTTCATTCTTTCAACGTCATTTATAACATCAAATAATAAAAATAAAATTAACCCCATACAAGAAATTCAGTGTGTTTTGCTCGATCTTAATAATGGTAATAATGGCAATACATACAAACGTCTATCTATTATAACCATAATGCATACTCAACAAATAATAAAAAGCGGCCACGTGTGAGTTATATATCTCTGACGGTTTAGACCACAGATCTTGTTTAGACAGCATTCGTCATGAAAACGGGCTGACTTTTTCCCCGACTTGATTCACATACTGTATATATAGCTCCTAAACATGATAAGTTGATGTTTAATATTTGTAAACCTTCCCGGTAAATCAACCTATCTAATAGTGACAATGGAAATATTAAAAGTACACACAATCGCCGAGCATGTATGAAAGGTATGATGAATATAAAAGAAACGAAATAAGTATGTCAGGATCGTAACAAATGGCATTCGATTGTCTCTGCCTACCCCTCTTGGGATAAAAGGCATGATGATATATAAATGGATTAGTGCAGCCATAGAACAGACTTATACTCGCCTTATTATTTAGTAGGTAGGTACCTGAGTATCTTTGATAGATTGTCTTTCCCAAAGGAATTTCCTGCTTTCAAGTCAATTCATCATTTACTCAAAAACTACAACTTTACTCAGAATACAGAATGAATCAGAATCCGCATAATTTATTCAGACTGAGAGTAAAAATAGTACACTAAAGTAGTGTACCCGGTTGTTGTAGTTCTTGATGAAAAGACAATATGAGAAAAATTAATAAGAACATAGAATAGGTGTTATTTTTAACAGACTTCCAAAAAAAGAAGAAGGATCCGTATATTTTTTATGTATGTATGAAAATCGATTACTACGCCAGTTGTGAACCGATTTTGATGATTTCATTTTATTCCACAGATAATTCTGCCGGATTGGTCCCAATATTTTCTCATAAAAATTAGATCATTAGTTTTTCAGAAATTTCGATTAAATATGCACGTATGTACCGATTTTGACGACTTATTTTTTTAAGGATACAATAATTTCTTGACATTACCTCACAGACATAATATGACGAAATCGGTTCAGTAGTTTTTCAGAAATTCAGTACCTAATAGTTTTGTTTACGGCTAATTATATATCAGAGAAAAGCTTTAGCAATGGTTGCTAGCGTTTGGTGCAGCGCAGGATGAACATGGTTCAAATCCCACCCACAGTGGTATTATTTTTTTCCTAACTCTTGACAATAAGAAATTATCTACAAATTGGAAAATCGTAGCGAGAGCCGAGAAGTATATGACGGGTGTGGAAAATCTCGTATATTTTTGGACAAGTCATGCGCTTTTATACTATTTAGTGCATATTCTCCGCATGCGTATTCTGGTTTGTTCTATTATAACATTATAATTTCAAATCTCGCGTTCAAAGTTCAAACTCCATTGGGTAGGTAGATATATGAAATAAAAAACTATATGAGGCTTTTAAATTTTAATATATCTCAAAAGAATGAAATGAGAAAGACTTGTCTTATGCTGAGTATCCGGGCTCTGTGAAGTTGGCACCCCCAAATTCGATTTTTCAGTTTTTTTTCATCAGGTTCGTTTGTCCATCGTTAGTCCACGTTTGTCCACCATAAATTTTTTTTGTCCACCTCTCAAAAAAAAGTTATTCAAAAAAATAAAATTGGGGTGGAAGTTGGCACCCCCAAATGCGAATTTCCATTTTTTTTTCATCACGTTTGTTTATCCATCGTTAGTCCACGTTTGTCCACCAAAAATTATTTTTTGTCCACCCTCCAAAAAAAGGTTATTTAAAAAAAACTAAAAATGAGGTGGAAGTTGGCACCCCCAAATGCGAATTTTCAACTTTTTTTCATCAGGTTCGTTTGTACATCGTTAGTCCACGTTTGTCCACCAAAAATTTTTTTTTCCACCCTTCAAAAAAAAATTATTCAAATAAACATTTTAAAGACAAAAGCCCTGAATTTAACTTTGACGCAGGATATCTAGCTTTCTAGGGGTGGATTTGCTTTTCTGAGGGGTAGGTTTGTTTGTCCACTTCAGAAACTCGTTTGTCCACCACATATTTTCATTTGTCCACCCTTAGAGATATAGTTATGCGTGAGATAAGTATATATCTGATGATTTTAACTTTGTCGTGGGATCTCCAACTTCCTAGGGGTGGATTTGCTTATCTGAGGGGTAGGTCTGTTTGTACACCTCGGAAACTTATTTGTCCACCACATACTGTCGTTTGTCCACCCTTAGAGATATAGTTATACGTGAGTTAATTATATAGCTAACGATTTTAACTTTGACGGAGGATCTCTAGCTTCCTAGGGGTGAAATTGCTTCTTTGAGGTTTTGGTTTGTTTGTCCACCTCGGAAACTCGTTTATTCACTACATATTGTCGTTTGTCCACCCTTAGAGATATAGTTATGCGTGATATAAGTATCTATCTAAGGATTTTAACTTTGTCGTGGGATCTCCAACTTCCTAGGGGTGGATTTGCTTCTCTGAGGGGTAGGTCTGTTTGTCCACTTCAGAAACTCATTTGTCCACCATATATTGTCGTTTGTCCACCCTTAGAGATATAGTTATACGCGAGTTAATTATATATCTAAGGATTTTAACTTTGACGGAGGATTTCTAGTTTTCTAGGGGTGGATTAGCATCTCTGAGGGGTAGGTCTATTCTTCCACCTCAGAAGCTCATTTGTCCACCATATATTGTGGTTTGTCCACCCTTAGAGATATAGCTATACGTGAGTTAATTATATAGCTAACGATTTTAACTTTGACGGAGGATCTCTAGCTTCCTAGGGGTGAAATTGCTTCTTTTAGGTTTTGGTTTGTTTGTCCACCTCGGAAACTCGTTTATTCACTACATATTGTCGTTTGTCCACCCTTAGAGATATAGTTATGCGTGATATAAGTATCTATCTAAGGATTTTAACTTTGTCGTGGGATCTCCAACTTCCTAGGGGTTTATTTGCTTCTCTGAGGGGTAGGTCTGTTTGTCCACTTCAGAAACTCATTTGTCCACCACATATTTTCGTTTGTCCACCCTTAGAGACGTAGTTATGCGCGAGTTAATTCAGTATATATCTAAGTATTTTCACTTTGACGGGGGATCTCTAGCTTCCTAGGGGTGGATTCTCTTCTCTGAGGGGTTGGATCGTTTGCCCACTTTACAAACTTGATTTTCAAACCTTTAGTGTAGTTTGAACGTACCCGGAAATTCAGTTTCTATCGTTTTTTTCATAAAAAATGTTTATTTGAATAACTTTTTTTTGAAGGGTGGACAAAAAAAATTTTTTGATGGACAATTGTGGACTAACGATGTACAAACGAACCTGATCAAAAAAAGTTCAAAATTCGCATTTGGGGGTGCCAACTTCCACCTCAATTTTAGTTTTTTTTAAATAACTTTTTTTTTAAGGGTGGACAAAAAAATATTTTTGGTGGACAAACGTGGACTAAAGATGCATAAACGAACGGAATGAAAAAAAAATAGAATTTCGCATTTGGGGGTGCCAACTTCCACCCCCATTTTTTATTTTTTGAATAATTTTTTTTTGAGAGGTGGACAAAAAAAAATTTTTGGTGGACAAACGTGGACTAACGGTGGACAAACGAACCTGATGAAAAAAAACTGAAAAATCGAATTTGGGGGTGCCAACTTCACACAGCCGAGTATCCGGGAGATATATATTTGATGTTTTTTTTTTATTCCAGGGTATCCAGTGGAAGACAAAGTCTTCCTCAATTAGCCAATGATTTTTGAGGCTATACCTAACGAGTGGCCAGCTCTGTTGAGGTATATAAATGGAAAAGCCTCTTCATACAGTTTGTCGTATAATGTACATAGATTTTTCATTATAAAAAAACCCATTGCTACATGGTCGAACCCGCGACTTTTCAGTTGCGAGCCGACGTCTTATCCACTCGACCACCGACGCCCCATATATTTGATGTTTTTAGGATTCCGAACATTATAGGATCACTCATGTGTCTGTCTGTCTGTCAAAGCTTATTTTCTTCGAACATAGCGTAAATAATGGAATTTAAATTGAGGAAAAGGTTTTTTTTTTCAAATGCATCATGTAAAGTGTTCGTTTTATGGAATACGAAAATTGACCGTCCCCTCCCCCTACCTTATCTCCAAAACTACTGAGTCTTAAATTAGATAATAGGGAGAATAGGGCCTTCCTTATAATTTACAGGAATACAGTGTCATAAAGTCTATATATTCATTACACCTTTTATCCCAAAAGGGTAGGCAGAGACAATCGACATACCTCTTTCGCTTCTTTTATATTTCATAACATGCTGTGAGATTTGTAAAGTATGAGCACTCATTCATACTTTTTGTAGAAAATACTGGCTGTATGTTTTAATACTGGCAACTAATCTTTTGGACAGAGTTTCAAATAATTATAAACTATATTTGAAGCTCTGTAGAATTCGAGACTGAAGGGAGTCCGGCATCAGCAACGCTGGAATGATGTAAAATAGGACTCACTGAAATATATATATTAAAATAAAAACCTACTCTTATCATTGAAATCGCCTTAAAACCCGTTATATAGAAGGGGGGATGTAAAGTATGAGCACTCATTCATACTTTTTGTAGAAAATACTGGCTGTATGTTTTAATACTGGCAACTAATCTTTTGGACAGAGTTTCAAATAATTATAAACTATATTTGAAGCTCTGTAGAATTCGAGACTGAAGGGAGTCCGGCATCAGCAACGCTGGAATGATGTAAAATAGGACTCACTGAAATATATATATTAAAATAAAAACCTACTCTTATCATTGAAATCGCCTTAAAACCCGTTATAAGATTGTGTATAATTTCGCCTTCTTCAAATCTAAACATTAAAAATAACTTAAAGAACCAAACCAAGCAAACAAAAAAAACAATAGAGAAAATAAATTAGAAATCCGCAAGCAACGTAAATAAATTGGAACTGCACGGGGCACGGAACCGCACGTCCGACGATTACGGAGATTTATAACCAAAAAGAAATAAACATTTATAAAGAGATAGCATTCAATATGTAGGACAGACCGGGGCTGGTGGCGCATAGGGGTAGGTAGGTAGACTAAAGGTGCCCAACCATTTGTCCAATCACCGGCGCGCCGCCGTACGGTCCACCGAAACTGACCACAGACTCGTCTAATTCTTGTAACAAACGGTCCGCCTAGATCGTACAGCGGCCGGAATGGGAAATTTTCGGTGCGATATCGGAGGAATTCAAATTGTTGTAATCTCATATTGTACCCGTTCGAAGTGGGATCACTTCTTCTTCTCAGTCGTAGTGCTCTTGACAGAGCAGTCGTGTTCAATCATGGCGGTCCACAGCGTGACGCACCTTGTATTGACTCGCCATGGTTAACTGTCTTGGGAAGAATAGTGTAGTGGTTTCACCTTGCCTTCTGCACCAACTATTTAGGTCTTCAGGCTCGTTGTAGCCTCTTCCAGCCAGTTGCCTAGCTAGGTGTATGGTTATACCGCCATTGCCTGGTCGCCAGAGCCTCGTTTGTTGTCTAGCAGAGACATTTTGGGGTTGGATAGATGTTATTCCGTTCACCCCATACCCTCCAGGGTCACTAGTCTGTTATAAATGCTCATCCTTGTTCATGAATAACTGGCTAAATGTAAACATATATATACATATATAAACAAACCAGGCCATATATATAATCCGTAATGTTGACTTTGTTTTCTATGAATTATTTCACGAAATTTTCTCATACATTCTGTGAATAGATGCAAAGTAGGTCGTGACATATTTAGCTCAAGGTGTCCAATAGAAACACTCTGTCGAATGTGTGAACTATTAAATATGACGTACTGTCTGTATGTCTGTTTTAAAATAGTTTATTATGTCTGATATTATTATTTATTATTCCGCCACGGCTTTGCCCGTTGTAATTTCAGAAATGTCACATAAGAATTTATCCTGAAGGATTTTCGGGACAAGTAACCTATGCTTTCAAACTATTAAATTTAAGTACATAATATGTACCTCAACAGATCTGGCAACTGCTAGATTAGAACGGCAAGATGCTACGATCCTGACATACCTCTTTCGCTTCTTTTATAATCATCATACCTTTCCATACATGTTCGGCGATTATGTGTATTTTTAATAGTGCCTTCCATCAATACATCAGTTCAACTCTGACAACAATATTGACACCACTAACAGTGCGAAGTATTCGCACGGGTCATCTATTTTATTAACCGAACTTCAAAAGAAGGAGGAGGTTCTCAATTCGTCGCAATCTTTTATGCTTTTTTTATGTATGTTCCCCGATTACTTGAAGACGCCTGGATTTTTTTTGTTTGAAAAGGGTTTACATTCCAGGCGGTCCCATGGTCATCAGGTCAGGATCCGATGATGGGATCCTGGAGAACTCGAGAACTCTTCAAATTTTATAGGCACGATTTGGGTTTTTTTATAGTGACTTGTGCATATACTTTCGGAAAGCATATTATGGTTTTAAAGGAGATTTTTTTTCTTCATCAGAAGTTGTTACCTTATTTATTTGTACAGACACTTGTATTAGCAATAAAACCGCTTTAACAATAGTCTACAAGACATATTTTTGTTAGATTGCCTCATAAAATTGCTCTAAATCGGCGGAAACCATTTTGCTGATTCGAGAAATGGACTCTCCATTCAAAAAGCGACACAGACTCCGGCTTCGCACGGCTGTACAATATGGGTTTACAATAATTTGAATAGCTACATAAATACGCTAATAACTACTTATATATTAGAGATAGATATATGCTACCGCGGACTTTTTTATAGATAAT
This sequence comes from Nemapogon koenigi, assembly GCA_963924495.1. Taxonomy (NCBI): domain Eukaryota; kingdom Metazoa; phylum Arthropoda; class Insecta; order Lepidoptera; family Tineidae; genus Nemapogon; species Nemapogon koenigi. Next base: position 1,443,328 of record OZ004653.1, on the reverse strand, counting down.
TTTATTCTACATAATTCCTTCCTACATCATTTTGTTATATTTCTGACGGATTAAGCAGCATACGCCATGCAAACGCGTTGGATCTAACTTTTACTCATTTTGATTCACTAAATTAATAGGTACTCCTAAACCTTCCTATAGTGAATCAATCTATCTAATCGCAAACAAAAACCGCGTTACAATCTGTTCAGTAGTTTTTAGGTGAAACGGGTACACACAGACGACAGAGGCAATCGGCGATTTTTATATGTGTGTATGAACACCGATTACTCCGTCAGTTGTGAATCGATTTTGATGATTCTTTTTTTATTCGACAGATAATTTTTCCGGATTGGTCCCATTGTTCTCATAAAAATTGGTTCACTGATTTTTCAGAAATTTTGAAAAAACTATCTTTATAATCCACAGCTTAATTTTTTTATTATTTTATCACATTTTTTTATTTGCGTTATAATTGCAAATATGTCTCTTAGGGCAGCAAAAATCACTTTAAAAACTTTCTTTTTAAAGTGTACCGACTTCAAAAATTATGCACTGAAAAGTAAGAAATAATTAATATTTCGTCGTAGAATTTGAAGACGGTTGGTGCCAAACTATATTTCACAGAGCGTAGTGTACCGCGTCCATGTCCATACAAACGGAGAAAACGTTTTACTACCCCTAAATATCATTTAATTTTAACGATTTTGTAATATGTTACTGACATAATGAAAAACTACGTACGTATTTTTTCCTTTTTTCAAAATTCGTAATAGGTCAAAAGTTATAAGCCCCTCAAATCTCGGTTTTTTTGGTTCATAACTTGCTCGTAATAAACCGTCTGTATTTGAGAAACAAAGCAAAATTTCAAAAAAAGCAAAACGTACGTACGTAGATTATAATCTGCTAAAACGTTTGACACCAAAATTATAAGGTTTCGTTATAGTTTAGTAGGTATAAATCGTTTTCCCCCAAAACGAAATTTTCAACGAAGAACATACCTACGAACACTCACGAGCTGCAGTGTTCTCTGTCGCACTGATGCCCGTGGGAAGAGCGCGCTTGAGACAGAATATGATTTTCTAAATACCTATTTCGCTGCGTACGCTGAGCTACACGATCCTCTTAATTGGGAACCTACTATCATCGGTACATACAAACATAGATAACATTGAACAGATCTTTATCTTCTTAGATGTTAACTTAATTTTGTATCCTAATTTGGCACCAACCGTCTTCAAATTCCCTTATTTTATTACCCCTATTATGCACCAGTTTCATAAACTACTATAATTATTATAAACTATCAATTTTATTACTAATCAAATCGAATACATAAAAAAGTTTCATAACAGTTGTTTTTTTGCCCTTTTTGTTAAAAACGGCTGTCTTGCATGATTTGCAGTCGGTGTGGAATCAACAACAATCAAAAACAACAACAGGTCGGACCACGGATACGGCTGTTACGTCGCCAAATACATACTCTCCTTGAACCCGGATAAAACCCAAAACGAGATTCGTCAGAAAACATGACACGTGCCCAGTGATTATTGTTGCAATGGAAAGTTTCACGAGCCCATGCTAATCGTCTCCTTCGATTTCCTCATCGTAGAGCTGGGACTCTTAAAGGTCTACGAGCGTGAAGATTAACTTCATGTAGCCTGTTCCTAACAGTTTGGTCACTAATAACCAGCTGGTGTTGCAACCATAGCCTCTCTACGAGTTGGCGAGCTGTGATGTTGCTCTGACTTCTAGCAGCGTTTTGTAAAATACGGTCTATTCTTTGTTTCGTTACCCTATGTCTTCCACGGTGTCGTTTGGCCACTTCTCCATTAAGACGATACCGTGTCCAGAGTCTGGATATTACGCTTTGCTGGGTTTCTATCAGCGTTCCCAGGGCACGAAGCATCTCGTTGCGAGATAAATGCCTTGTCTCCAGGGAATTCTTAAATATCAAACGTAATTATCTTATTTTGAATTTAGAACTTTATTTTTTGAACCTACATGCATACTTTTTACCTGCCAGTAGTATTTTCTAAAGAATTTTAAAAATATTTATTTATAAAAGAATTTAGAACTTTATTTTTTGAACCTACATGCATACTTTTTACCTGCCAGTAGTATTTTCTAAAGAATTTTAAAAATATTTATTTATAAAAGTTTGATCCCTAGACTTTTTTGATGTGTGTGTTTGCAAACCAAACGTGTTTGAATCGAGCAGTTCATGGCCTAATCATATTAGCTTAACAATTTAATATAACACAGACTATCTGGAATGCGCAGTCGCTCCCGGTTGCGCTGACATCTTTGGAGAAGTGCCCAAATTTTTTTCAAAGGCGAGACCAAATGAATAATCTCTTATAAAATGTAAAATATAAATAGCTGCTATTTTTAGGGTTCCGTAGTTGCTAACGGAATCCTATTGTTGTAGCAATGTTGTCTGTCAGAGACGAAATGAAATATCAACTTTTTACATCCCACTATCCCACTAATAATATAAACGCGAAAGTTTGTATGGATGTATGTATGTTTGTTATATGGTCTTCCTCAAAATGGGGGGGGGGGGTGTCCCACTACGATGAACATCCTATTATGGTCTTGGATTCATACAAAAATCCCATAGAAAACAGCAATTTCAGTTTATCTGGAATTTTAAAATTTTATTCAAACTATTACGAACATTTAAAAAAAATGCCAAATCGGTCCAGCCGTTCTCAGGTGATGCTCTTACCAATTTAGTTAAATAGAAATATAGAACGGCTGGTGTCACTTCTTTAGCAGTAACCAATGATATACTATTTGGCAGTAACTATCTGTTATTTTTAGATATAGTTCCCTCCGAAGCACAAGAAATCAATACACTAATATTATAAAGAGGTAAAGTTTATAAGTTTGGATGTAGGGGGTAATCTATGAAACTACTGAACCAATTCTAAAAAATATTTCACTAATAGAAAGGTACGACATCCCTGAATGACATAGGGTCCCTTTTCTTGTCTTGAAATAATATAGCAAAAATTGTGAAAGACTATTTTAAATCGACATAGTAATGGTTTTTGTATTTAGGTAATTCTTACAGAACTGCCACTATCCTTAAATTTACCTCTTTTAAGGACGTCCTTAATATAGAACAAAAATATTGTTATTTTCACACCTTTAAATATCAAAAAGGTTGTGAATTTGTGAACTTTTTGGAGAGGTTCAAGTGAAAAGCGATAAAAGTGACTCGTGATCAAATTTTGTTCGGAAAATATTTTAACGTCGCGTCGAAACTTAAGTGAAAGTGCTTCATAAAGTTGCTAAGAAATTTATCATTGATTTGCCCGTTTTTAGGGTTCCGTATTCTTTGCTTTATAACTTCTAGGAAAAGGATTGCCGCTAACGCACTTACATGGAATATGCTGCCTTGGGGGTAAGCATATATTTCACGTGACATCTTTCATGTCGACCAAAATGCCAAAAACGTTGACCAGCCAAAGAATATGCCCGGTCCGAAAATGTCCGGCCCAACAATGTGCGGGCAAATTTGCTGGGCAGGGCAAAGACAAGTACACAGAATTTGCTCGCACATTTTGTTGGACGGTCCGGCCAGTGCATTCCGTGGCAGGTTCTTGTATGGACATAAATGTTTTTGGCCTTTCGGTCGACACGAAAGATGTCACGTCAAATATATGCTCTCCCCCCAGGAGAACGGGTCACCCCCTCTGCCAATTATAGTGGCCATTGTGATGATACGACCTTATTTTCCTGGCCGCTTAGCCGCCAGCTTGGCCATCATAAATAGCATTTATTTTGATTTTAGAACACGATATTGTTCATTTTAATTCAATAGAACATTGTATGTTATTTTCAAATATTCGATGTGTGGAACCTAAATTAAAATGTTACTCATTCCTTCACAAAATTGTAAAATTTATTATATTTCTATTTTATAAACTAAGTAAATAACTATATAAAATGTATTGAATCAATATTCAAAAACTAATATCTATGTTAATATAAAAGGAGCGCAAATAAGTATTGTAAGTATTTTTATCATACTTTGTATTGTGTTACTTCAATAGCTTAACGCCCTGTAGTAATGTGTAGTTCATTTTTATTACAGTGCGATCCTTCTCCTTCTCCTTTCTCCTTTGACGGCTCCTTCTCCTTACGGCTCCTTCTCCTTGGCTCCTTACGGATGCTTTTACTGGTTGTTCTTTTGCTGCTTGTTCCTTCCTTGTTAATTCGACCAATAAACGAATGGTGAAAGTTTACTACGAGTTTTCCTGCTATACCTACCCGGCCTGGCTACCACACACCCGACAATGGCGCCCAAACGTGATTAAAATGCTGCAGGAAGAAGGAATAAAGAAGAAAGAATAACGAAGTAAGAGAACATATTATTTATTTTAATACAAACTTTTATTTCAGGATATGTAATGTCTATATAATCTTAATATATAACGTAATTCTATTTAAATTCAGTAGAATATTTCTTGGAGATTATGGTTCTGAATCAAGGTTATGTCGGCAAACCTTCGAGGTTGACAAGTCTGATGATCTTCCATTGAAGAGATTCCATTATTGAAGAGGATATTTTTAATTTTTATACGGAGGCAGTATTCTTGAATCATTTTACACTAAATTCACTTATTAATTTCATAAATTCAGATTATATATTCACATTGAATGTATGGTTGTATGTGAGATTTTCATCATATATATCTGAAATCTATAGATTACTTCCCATAACTTAAATTTATTAATAATTAATTTAATTTCCGTTATATTATCCCGTCAATTCAATATTTCTTAACCGCTGAGACGGAAAGTGAATACATGTATTCACCTATATGCGCACTACAGTAAGCTCGCAAGTGAATACATGTATTCACCTCGCGACAAAATTTAAAAATCACTTTAATGTGTGTCTATCTCTTTTTATTTATATAAAGTTTGAAAGAGGAGTCATAGGAATTGAAATTCTCTACATTTCTATGTGTAATACGTCTATGGGCCGGATAATACGCCATTATAAAAAGCATAAATAAATGCAGTGTTTATTATACTCTTTGTCATAACAGTCGCTTTGTTGATCAGTGCACTTTTATATTATTTTATAGTTCCAATAAGCCCTGCAGCTAAGAAACTAAGGTATAGTATTGTTTATAATACATTTATTTACAATATTTTATTTAGTTGAGACCAAAAAGATCAATTTTAATATAGTTTTTCTGTCGAGGAAAAATTTGATATAAAAAAATCCGTCAAAAGTTTTACAAAATTTGTTTATTGTGGAAAGATGCGTATACGATATGAATAAATACACAGATAAAATACTTTATATATATTTATTTTTCATGTTCCAACGTTTATTTTTATTATATAATGTGCTATTTCGAAGTAATAATCCAAAATATAAAAATGTCGCAAAATGAAAACGCCATCTTGAAAATTCTTGAGAGCGGCCTAGTGATGTGAAGGACATTGTTAACATAGCTTATCGATATTTTCGTAGTCTCAAATAGTTATTTCTATTTGTATTCTATTATTTATTATATTATTAGTAAAATTGAATTAATAATGTTTGATGGTATATATTTATTATATTTACGCTCTGACTTCGCCCGTAGTTGAAATTTAATTTCCGGCATAAAAGTGACCTATGACACTTTCCGGCCCTACGACTATCTCTGTACAAAAAAAAATCACGTATAAACACTTGGAAGTTGGAAGAATTTATAATATTAGTTAAAAAGTATATATTTATCGGTATGTGATGTGTAACATCTTTGCTCGCGGTTTGAGATATTTGATAGCACTTATTTTATGAATGTAACGTAAATGTCTAGGGAAGAACGCACTATCAGTGCTATATAAAATTACTATACCAGAAGAGTAATGGCCTTGTTTAACAACAATTTTGCTCGTAACCCAGGTTAAAAAGATTTGATTAGTTATTTAATTTGTTTTTTTAGTATCATGTCTTCTCGATTTATGGTTCTATGGTGAAGAAGATGACTTCGACTACAAGGAAACCGTCACCATAGAGGATGAGGAAAATTATGACATATTTGAGGTATGCTTTTGAAAATATTATACTATATAAAGCTCGATTACCACTCACTGATTCACTGACTCACTCACATCATTGTTCTCCCAGAAAGAGTTGCGATGGGGGGGAAACATTGGTGGGAACGTATAGAGGGGGTCCCAGTGAGTACCAGAAAAATCCGAAACCCCCCTTTTTCGCCCCCTTAGTTTTTTTTGTTTTTTATCTCGGAAACTACAAATCGAAGGGGGTAGGTGCCGAAACTAATATTGTTCAGGATCTGTTCCTATTAGCGAATCCATTAAAAAAATTATCTCCCATACAAAAAATAACTCCTATACATTTTTTTTGTTCTTTATCTCGGAAACTACAAATCAGAGGGGGAAAGTTTCAAAACTAATAATGTTCAGGATTTGTTCGTATTAGCGAATCTGTTAAAAAAAATCTCACATACAAAAAAAGAACTCCCATACATTTTTTTTTGTTTTTTTATTTACTACAATCGAGCAGCGGTAGTGGTAGTGGTAGTGGTAGGAGTAGGGATAGTGGTAAGGGTAGAGGTAGTGGTAGGGGTTGGAGTAGGGGTAAGGGTATTGGGAGTAGTTGTGGTACGAGTAGGAATAGTTTTGACGTGATAGGTGGCGGGCTTATCGCTGACTTGTTGCTTGCAACTCGCGCACTACACAACATACTAGAAGACCTATATATATAAAAATGAATTGACGTTTGTTAGTCTCGCTAAAACTCGAGAACGGCTGAACCGATTTGAATAATTCTTTTTTTGTTTTGTTTGTTATAATACAGGGGTGGTTTAGAGGAAAAAAAAGTTTAAAAGACCCTTAAGTTCAGCTCAAATATTAAAAAATAATAAATAGGTAATTTTGTATGGGAATCGCTACTTAATCTCGCTAAAAGTAGTGGTATTAGTAGGGGTAGTGGTAGGGTTAGTGGTAGGGGTTGGAGTAGGGGTAGTGGTAAGGGTAGGGGTAGTGGTGGTGGTAGGGGTAGTGGTAGAAGTTGGAGTAGGGGTAGTGGTAGTGATAGTTGTTTTCGACGGACGAAGGAAAGTAAATAGAAGGCACGCCAACGTTTAGGCAGGACATCGTCTGCCGGGTCCGCTAGTAATTGAAAATAACTCTTTGTTTCACTGTTATACATATATTTAACCCCCTCCTCCGTCCTATTAAAAATATTTTAACTCGAAACATAATCGAATTCTCTGCCAAACTTTATGCAAATGCAATCAACAAACATTTAAATTTATTTTTATTTATCTGTAGGACATACAAGTACTTATCATGGATGAAGATGGAAGCGTGCTGCCCATGGGGATGTTCCACACAAATACGTGCTGAACTTCAATATTTTCCAGAAGCATATCTGATGCTGGTGTAACCCCTCCGAAGCCGGAGCAGCCTGGTGCTGACTCAGCCCCGCAGCCGGAAAAGACCGTGGCCTCAACGTCTCGAGGAACTTTGTTTATAAGGAGGCAAGGGATCAATCGGTCGCGTGGACGAGGGCGTCGTAGGGGTCTCCGAAGATCAAATGTGGTGGGACGGGTACCTGGATGTCGCCTTACAGAGCGATATCCTACAGATGAGCATCTCCCAGAATATTTGCGTCCTCAAGCATCAATGCATGATAGAGATGTTGGTAGGAGAGAGAATGGAACAGAGGGACCTGAACAAGAGTATGATGGTGCTGAGGAGTTTGTTTGGGAACCTACTGGTGATTGGAGAGGAGTGCAAGAAACTTTCGTTCGTGAAAAACCTTGGCCGACTCGCGTATTTAACAACGCATACGATGCATTCCGCGCCTATTTGTAAGATTTCATGCTATCTCATATAGCGATGGAAACTAATAGATATACCCAGGATATTGACACAGAGAGATTTACGAGGCAGTGATTAAATACGAATCTTGATGAAATACTCATTCTGTTTGCATTTTGGATGATGCTCGGCATTATTAGGATGCCGACCATCAAGGCATTTTTTGCGAAACAGCCAATCCTGCGTACAGAACTATTCCGGAAACTGTTATCTGAAAAGAAGTACTGGAACCTAAATAGAACTTTTAATCACGCCAGTGGCTCAAACGATCCAAATAATACTGACAACAACATGTTACATGGCACGGGTCCCGTCATCGACCACTTGAACAAAAAGTTTAAGGACCGTTACGTTTTAAAGCAGAATATTTGTATCGACGAGTGCCTGTCGCCGTGGAATGGCCCGCTAGGGTTCAAGCAGTACATAAAAATGAAGGCAGCTCGCTTTGGTATTAAAGCCTATCAGTTGTGCGAATCGGCCACTGGTTACCTGTGGTCCTTCTTTATATATGTAGGTCGTCAAACAACCACCTCCACCCTACCTTCGAGTGTCTCCACTGTAGTCAGACTTATTGAACCACTTCTGAACTTGGGCCATACACTCTTTATGAAAAATTGGTTCAAGTGCCCGTCGCTGGCGCGGTACCTCAAACGGCGTCGCACTGATTGTGTTCGGAAACTTCGCGCTAATCGTAAGCACATACCACCTGTTGGTAGGGAGTATTTTGGTAGAACGATCCACTGATTCCACTGAACATTCCCTGGCCATTCGTTTATCGTTAGTAGAGGGAATCATGAATCGTCATCTTCGTAATGTTCCAAAGTCTAATATCAATGTCAATCCAGGGCCGCGTACTTTTTCACATTTTCCTCCGGAACGCTTGACTGAGCGCCACGAAGAAATGCGTATGCGCGTGAAATACCGCACAAATCTAGGTCGGAGCAGATGCGTTTGGTGTACGTATAACGGTCGCGCACAGAAAACCGCATACCAGTGTCCGGATTGTGAAGTGCCGCTCTGTCTCGAAATATGTTTCGAACAGTTTCATACTAAACCTTTATAATCTCGTACTTTTTTATCTTCTTTGCGTCTAACACTTCTTCTCTTTTATCATGTTTTAGTTTCTTGTCCTATTCTTTGTCTATTTGTTACATTATATGTGAGAAGAGTATGAACGATTAACTTTTGCAAGGAGGGATTTGTTCATTGTATCTGTGTATTGTATTGTTGTCTGTATTGTACTGTGTAATAATAATATTAAGGCAGGGATCAACCTCAATAAAAAATACTATTTGCACTCCGGTGGGCGGATGCTTATGTAGGACGATATAAGGTTGAATATTGCTTGGCATATTTTACGTGGTCATGCAGCTACACTTGAAATTTCACTTATTTTGTAGCTTTTTCTTAAAATTTGTTAAAGAAAAACAATTAAACAGTGAAAGTATTCGGTTAAAGTTTTAATAGATTATTCAAGCTATTTGATTCCTAAAAAAAAGTTATATAGTTGTCGCGCAAAATATTGTGAATTTACGCTCAAAAGTTTTTTTATAGAGGTATTTTGCATAATTTTTTTTCAATAGACCAAAACACTTATGAAAAATCTATACGGTTAAAGTTTTATGTAGTATTATTTGCTATCCACTATATTTTTTTGAGATTGAGATTGATTCCTGACACTTCAAAGTAAGCGTTCAAAAATGCCACTTTCGTGTTTGCACCCTGCCTTAAATATACATAAACACGGTACTGACGAGTATTTTTCATAACTATGTAAATAAAATACTGTTATAGTATAGCTGTTTATTCTGCTGTTTTATTTTAGATTAACCAGACTCAAAATACGCATGATATTGTTATAGTATTGCTGTTTATTCTGCTGTTTTATTTTAGATTAACCAGACTCATAACTATGTTAATAAAATACGCTTGGTATTGTTATAGTATTGCTGTTTATTCTGCTGTGTTATTTTAGATTAACCAGACTCATGTTCTATGTAAATAAAATACGCATGATATTGTTATAGTATTGCTGTTTATACTGCTGTGTTATTTTAGATTAACCAGACTCATAACTATGTAAATAAAATACGCATGATATTGTTATAGTATTGCTGTTTATTCTGCTGTTTTATTTTAGATTAACCAGACTCATAACTATGTAAATAAAATACGCATGATGGATGTTATGGTATTTGTTGTTTTATTTCTGATCACATATTTATTACAAAACCAGATTCATATATACATACAGTCGAACCTGGATAAGCAAAAACTGGATAAGTGAGAAAACTCTATAAGCGATAAAAATAGTCAGGTCCCGTTATTTTTAGCCCCAGTGAGTGACAGTGTAAATAACCTCTTTTAGAGAGAGTCATTTTTCACTTCTAGACCTGTGTAAGTGACAGTTTCTTACTCTAGACCTCTGAAAGCGAGACTATTCGCAAGTCGAATCAAAGCCCAACCGTATCCTTGTTTGTAAATAAAGAAAGCCAAAGCGTTATGGTTTTTGATGGAATTATAAGACATCTGCAGCACACTTGTGGGCTTCGTCCTACCTACCTGCTCATGGTACTCATTCTAAATATTTGGTTATATACTTATTACCTATTTCTTAACGCTCTAGCACCATGTTTGCAAGTGACAAACCGTGTTAGTGAGAAAACTCTATGAGCGAGAATAATATTCGGGACCCTTGAATTCTCGCTTAACCAGGTTCGACTATATATATATATATATATATATATATATATATAGAGAGAGTAAAGTACGCGTGGTATTAATATGGTATTGGTGATCTGTTGTGTTATTTCTAGTTTAGTCGAAAGATATTTTGAGATTGAGAGATCTCAGTAAGTCAGGACAGCTACAATATTTTACTATAAAAGATTTTCAAATATTTTTTAACAATTAATTATTTGTAAGTTGTTGGTGGTGTTTCTATATATAATACAATCATTTCTATAATAAAATCACATAAAATACATCGCGCTAGCAATTTGGTGAATGTGCGCTTCGACAGTATTGACGGTGGTGGGAATTTCATCGATATCGATAAAAATATTTTATTGACGCATGCATCACTATTATAATGGTATTTCATATAATTATATTTACAATACCAAATTACTTTGATTTTTGTATTTTTGTAGGAAACTATGAAGAAAATGTGTATAAAAGTGGAAAATACAATGTTTTTATACAACTTTATGTGTTTTATTTCAATAATATCATCTTTCATATGTGGCTACCGTGAGAAATATTTGATTGCAATGAAAGAGATATTTACACTATTTTCTGTTGAATTGTGATATTGTAATTGTACAGCTTAGTAACCTTAATATACCTTTATCAAAGTTAGGTAATAATAATTTCAAAACAAATTAGGATTACTGATATTTTGAGAGTACAAATTTCTATTCTCGCGCGCATTTTTTTCCATATTCATAGTCGCGGGTGTCAAGTTTGGTCGTATTTTTCTAAGTAATTTTATATGGAAACAACAAAAAGAGACAATATAACTTGATTATATATATTTCCTGCATTGAAATTGGCACAATATTTATTCATAGAGTTCTGTAATATTCTGTAGAAATTATTTTCTTCCGCAATACTATTATTTTTCTGTTGTAAGCTAATTTAACAAGGGATATTTTAATTTAGGTGACTAAAGTAGGTGTGATTATGACATAATTAAAGAAATACATTATTATAGAATATATTATTTTCATTTCAAGTAAATCTGTTCAGTGATTGTCTCAAAATTTGCAAATATATAACCATGGGTGTAATTTTTTTCGAGCCGCCATTTAGCCGTGCGAGCGAGAGGTAGTAAGTGTTTTCGTCGCCGTGCGAGCCGAAGGGTTAATAGAAAAAGGTTCTTTTTATAGTCGTAACTTTTTCAAGAAAAATAATATATATTAATTTTTCTTATAATTGCTAAAATATCTATTTTTATCCTATAAGTCTATCGTGATTCCATAAAATAATACATAAATAAATATTACTTAATTCAAAAATTTCATTAATTGCGATTTTTTTTAATATACATTTTTAAAATATCCAAAACAATTTGTCCATTCTTATTTAAATGATTTCTAATATCACACTACAGTTTACATAAGTAAGGCAATTAAAATATTAAAATATTTCTGAGAATAAATTTAATATATAATAATAAATTTCAAATAAATTATGATACATATAAAAGCACCTCGATATCAGAATTTGAACTCGCTTGATTTTTCTTTGTTTTACACAATTTGTTTTGCTCGGCAATATTGCATTGGAATATTCGATTTTCAAATGTATCCTATATAATTTCTTTGTCATTGACAAGTTTTAAATTTTGAATCGACGACGTTCGATTTTCTTTTAATTTTCAATTGTTATTTACTATGAAGTCTATTTCATAGACATATGATTACGCTCTTATTACAACTAGTGGTAGTCATGTTGATTTAAATTCAAATATTATTTTATTTCATATACTTATATTATTAGCTATTCACTGGCTTTGCTCGTGGATAGTTTGAGATAGCGCATACCTTAACGCATGCGTTGATTTTATTTCATAAATTTTTTTTTCTCTTTCAATATGGATTAGTTACACTTACTTAAACCGAGGAATTTTTTATATCTATATTATTTTACATTTTTCTTTATTTTATTTACAATTTATTAAATTTTATTTATAATCTTATGGTTACAAGGGAGGTTAAATTTATTTCAATTTCACAATTTGGTTGTAAACATCTAAGTAACTAAAACTTTTACATATTTTCAAATTACAGGTTAAATATATAACCATGATTAATAATTACTATTTTCCTTATTTCATTCTCATCATTTCATTTATTGTAAATACTTGTAATTATTTAGAGCGGATTGCGACTCTTTAAAAAAAGCCTTCGTCTATTATAAATATTATACCTAATATCTGTGGATGTATTTCCATGGGTGTTTAATAGAGCAAATTACGGCTCTTTAAATAAACATTCGTTTATTATTATTATATCTATGAATATCAGGGTATTCATGGGTGTCTTTTAGAGCGGATTGCGACTCGTTAAAAAAGCCTTCGTCTATTATTACTACTTATTATATCTGTGGATGTATTTCCCATGGGTGTTCGTATGAGCGGATTGCGACTCTTTAAACAAGCCTTCGACTATTGTATTATATATAAATAAACTTAAAACAGCGGATGGTAACTGTATAACTAAGCCCTTACTAAATTCGAGAACGTTTTTGAGTCATTCCTTATTAAATGGGAATTACTCTATATTATAAATGAGTTTACTGTACTTACTAATAACAGATTAAACAGATTAAATGAAGATGAATGTTTGTGATTTGTGTGATTGTGGAAATCGTTTCTCTTGTAAAATAATTAGTTTTATTTATAATAAAACTTGTAAATGTTTTTATTATTATTTATTATTCATTAGTATTTTTATATAAGTCTCATCATCAAACTTTATTTTATTAATTCTCTGAATAAAATCCTTCATTAAGGTCAGGATTTTTTCGGTATTGTGATGATACGACCTTATTTTCCTGGCCGCTTACAAGCTGGCCATCATAAATAGCATTTATTTTGATTTTAGAACACGATATTGTTCATTTTAATTCAATAGAACATTGTATGTTATTTTCAAATATTCGATGTGTGGAACCTAAATTAAAATGTTACTCATTCCTTCACAATCTGTTGACTTAGGCAGTACTCTGCCAATTGTAAAATTTATTATATTTCTATTTTATAAACTAAGTAAATAACTATATAAAATGTATTGAATCAATATTCAAAAACTAATATCTATGTTAATATAAAAGGAGCGCAAATAAGTATTGTAAGTATTTTTATCATACTTTGTATTGTGTTACTTCAATAGCTTAACGCCCTGTAGTAATGTGTAGTTCATTTTTATTACAGTGCGCTCCTTCTCCTTCTCCTTTCTCCTTTGACGGCTCCTTCTCCTTACGGCTCCTTCTCCTTGGCTCCTTACGGATGCTTTTACTGGTTGTTCTTTTGCTGCTTGTTCCTTCCTTGTTAATTCGACCAATAAACGAATGGTGAAAGTTTACTACGAGTTTTCATGCTATACCTACCCGGCCTGGCTACCCCACACCCGACACCATATAGCCAGGAACATCTCGAAGAGCACAAAAGTGCATTTAGTGTGCACACTCGTCTTCCAATCTTCTTCTTGTTCTTCTTTTATTATGGCTCCACCAATGTTCATCGGTGATTTGCCAATGTCAAGTATAGCCTTTATAGTGTTTATAGCCGATTAATCGGTATTTAAGATAATCTCGCCGACCACGATATGTCGTATTAGTTGTCGACTATAATCACAACCATCATAGCACGGACAGAATTAAACTGCATTCCCCATCAAGCCTCGGCGGGTGCGTGCGTTGTTCACCAAGGCGTGACTTGGAATCTTCCATATCTTCTTATGTGGCTCGAAGCGTGGACCCTTAGAGCTGATGACAGTCAGAGAATTGATGCTAAGAGATGTAGTGTTGGCGCCGTATGCTTCGGATACCTTGGACTGCATATCGCACAAATGTGTACATACTGTCAGAGCTGGACATCAAATCTAAGCCACGACTCCAATGTGTGCATGAAACGTTCTGCAGTATTTCGGACATGTTGCACGAAGAGAGGGCAACAACTTGGAAAAGCTTGGGATGATGGGCAGGGTGTAAGGAAAGAGACCTCGAGGACGAATTCACAAACGATGGTCCGATCAAGTGTCCGAGAACCTGGACACCTCTATTATCTACCACAGCCCTTCATCAGGCAGAGGACTGCAGCCGATGGAGAAAGATAATTGAGGAGAAGCTGATGATGAGTCGGAGTCACGATACTTAGTATTGAGGGACCAACTGTGGAGGAGGATATCCATAATCTACACTAATATATAACTCTGAAGAGTTTATATGTTTAGATGTCAGGAATTACCAGTCCGATTTGATTATTTTTTTTTGCGTTAAGGTTCCTATATCCATAATTTGTATGGGGATAAATTATTCCCAATTTCTCTGTAAATACTCCACCTGTGTCACTGTAATTTAGCATATAGTTACTTATTCAATATATCTATGTGAAATAGTTATTTTTCCAATTGGTTTTATTGAATAGGAAATATGGGTTTTTTAATATTATTTTATTTTCGTTATTATTTGTCTCTCAGGCCAGCAAAATCACTTAAAAGGGAAAATATAAATGTGTAAAAATAACTCGCAAAAACACAGGCAGATTTTATATTAATGGTGGATAAAAATTCATAAAACTCCCTTATATAACTTCGAGGTACGAACTTAGTTTACATTAAATTTTCGATTCAAGTTGGCAAACGAAATTTCAGCTATTATAACTTGTTTCTCTTACATTTCATGATAATCTGAAAAGTTGTAGAATCCATGGATTTTGGGGCACTTTAATTTTAAAACTTTGCAGTAAAAAACTTAAACTAAAATCCCATATTAACCAATGAGTATTTCATAATTAAAAACTTACGTACATAATCCGATGAACCTCAACAGAACTGGCCACTCGTTAGGTATAGGCTTACAAGTAACATCGGTTAAAAGAGGGAGTCTTGGTCTTCCGCTGGGTACCCTGGGACCAACTCGTGAAGAAACCCCAGTCCAAAATTATATATTTTCAGAAAAGACAAATAAGAGAAATGTAACAATATCCAATTTTATCTGTCCCAATGTTTGACAAACTACGAAACAGCTCAATTAATATTTATGAAATTTTCAGGGATCATAGTAGGTATCTAATAAGGGTGAAACATAAAACACAGTTAAAAGTTACATAAAACAAAGTGTCCCTATATATACTTAGATCTTTAAAACTACGTGAAGTTAAAAAAATTAGACTAATCTTAGAATTTCCGCCGGTAATTTTGTAACTATTTCTAGTCTTTAGCGAAGTAAAATTATAAATTATTGAAATATTCAACCATGAGTCATTTTCGGTACATTAATTTTAACGATGTTGGAAAGTTCCCTTGGAATTCATGAATATCAAATAAATATTGATTTGTTGATCCGTAATTTTTAGGGTCCTGCCAAACCCTCTTACAACTGTTGTGTCGTTCTGTCTGTTGTATAAAAAAACATTAATCGAAAAGTACCTACACAATCGCCGAGCATGTATGAAAGGTATGATTAATATAAAAAATGCGAAAGAGGTATGTCAGGATCGTAGCAAATGGCATTCGATTGTCTCTACCTGCCCCTCTTGGGATAAAAGACGTGATTAAAGATACATAGATAATTCTGCTCAATTAGACTGTAGGCCTAAATTTTCATGAAATTTACCTCCCCCCGCACACCCCCCGCACTGCCCCCTCAGTGCGAAAAATGTATGGCCGCAGAAACAAAACACTGCCGATTATGTGATTAAAACTGTCAACGCAAAGTGAGCCTTATGTGAATACATATTGGCTTGTTTGTAAATATCCAATCGTTTTGTCAAGTATTTTCATTAATTCATTCGAATTTCAAAAATGTAGGTAGGTACTAAAGATTTTGTTCTTATTGCAGCGTACCCTCAACGGACACAGGCGTACTTATATGGACATATTCAGTGTATAGGATAGACATAAAGTAAGAAATTATGTAGTACGTGAAAAATGCGGAGTGACTGATAGTGTTGTATATAAAATTAAAAGGGGAATTCTGCTTTGGACATTGAAAGAATGTGTGAAGAAAGAATGACGAAGCAAACATATAAAGCTGTAGTTCAAGAAATGGACAACCAAGACGAACTTACATTTACGCCTTTTATCCCAAGAGGGGTAGGCAGAGACAATCGAATGCCATTTGCTACGATCCTGGCATACCTCTATCGCTTCTTTTATATTCATCATACTGTTCATACATGCTCGGCGATTGTGTGTACTTTTAATATTTCCATCGATCAATACATTTTTTATATGTTCAATAAAAGTACACCTAAGTCGTCCTCTGCCAGCATTTCCTTTCACTTCATCCATATAAACCTTTTTAGTCAATCTTTCATCCTTCATTCTTTCAACGTGTCCAAACCAGCGCGTATACTACTTTTCTTCATTTTAGTCACATGATGAATATAAAAGAAGCGAAAGAGGTATGTCAGGATCGTAACAAATGGCATTCGATTGTCTCTGCATACCCCTCTTGGGATAAAAGGCGTGAAGGTATGTATGGTATTTGCCACCCAAGAAAAGACTGGTCCAAGAAAGTTTAAGAGCACTTCTGAAGTTATTTTCATAATTTTCATTTTAACAAATTGCAACCCCTTTAGTAAGAAACGAATTAAAACATTTCTAGCGTTTGCCCGCGGTTTTACTCGACATAAAACACACGCATAGTTTTTGATACTTTGGTGTGGCCAGACGCGCTCATCACGCCTTTTATCCCAAGAGGGGTAGGCAGAGACAATCGAATGCCATTTGTTACGATCCTGACATACCTCTTTCGCTTCTTTTATATTCATCATACCTTTCATTCATGCTCAGCGATTGTGTGTACTTTTAATATTTCTAAGGATCAATACAATTTTTAAATGTTCAATTAAAGTACACCTAGGTCGTCCTCTGCCAGCATTTCCTTTCACTTCAGTCATATAAACCTTTTTTGGTCAATTTTTCACCCTTCATTATGGCAGAAGTGAAAGGACGTGCTGGCAGAGGACGACCTAGGTGTTCTTTTGAAAATATAAAAAAATTGAGCAATGTTAAAAGTAAGTACACACAATCGCCGAGTATGTATGAAAGGTACGATGAATATTAAAAAAAAGTGTACCGACTTCAAAAATGATGCACTGAAAAGTGAGCTTTCCGAAAGCAAATGCACAAGTCACTATAAAAAAAATACCCAAATCGCTTCAAGTCTGCCTATAAAATTTAAAGAGTTCTCGATTTCTCCAGGATCCCATCATCAGATCCTGACCTGATGACCACCTGAAAAATGTTTCCGACAAATTGAGAACTTCCTCCTTTTTTGAAGTCGGTTAATAAAAGAAGCTAAACAGGTATGTCAGGATCGTAGCAAATGCCATTCGATTGTCTCTGCCTACCTCTCGTCGGATTCAAGGCGTGATGATAGATATGACCGCAGTTTTTATCCCGTAAATTCTTATGTCACATTTTTTATAGAGAATGTGACATAATGTGGCATTTAACCTTGCCACCGCCTGCTCAATGTCCACGAGCGAAGTCTGGGCAGAATCTAGTGTTAATATAGATAAAGCAAGCTGAAAAAATCCCGAAACACGACATTTCAGCACGAAAATAATGAAAAATCGCTTCAGGCACTTTAACAAGTTCTTATTTCATCGTCATACGTGTTTTATGGAGAATTTCTCCCTTTTATTGTACCCAGAAGTACAGTACAACACGCACTTATAAAAAATGTATCAATATATCATCACGCCTTTTATCTCATGAGCGGTATACAGGGACAATAGAATGCCTTCTACGATCTTGACATATTTTTTAGGGTCACAGCTTATTTATACTGGACTAGAAATGTTGAAACTTGGTACATATAGAGGTACACATTTACGGATAGCTTTTTTAAAATTTCATTTGTTATGTATATACAGAATTTTTAATTTAAATATTTACATCTTAACTTTGTTTTTTTTTTATTTCAAAGCTAAATTTATTCGTAACAAACATACAAAAGCATAAATTTAAATATAATAATAAAAAAAAAAAAGATGCGTTGTAGAATTTGGGGTCCCTGCCGCAGGACAGCGATCTCGAGAGGGTGTTTTATATATAAGTAGCTTTTAAATGTATATTTATATTTTAATTGTTATACTGTTTGTTCCTTAAATCTAAACATAACACTTAGGCCTGAATATTTTAATATATTTATACATATTATAAAAAGAATACCTCTTCCAGAACCCCTCCCTGTGGCATAGTTCCCAAAACACTGACAAAACACATTACTTATTTTCGGCGCTTGCAGTGGAAACAATGGGTCCATGGTCTACCGAAATGAAAATATTCATGAAAAATTTAGGTACGAGACTAGTCCACGCCTCGGGTGACCTAAATAAAGGCTGGCTCTTACCTCAAAGGATCAGTTTCACGTATAGCTTAAATAATAGAATTTCGATTTTGTAGAAAAAAAATCAAAAGTTAAGCTCACTATAAGCAATACAAAAATATATTCTTTTTATAATTTTAAAATGCATAGTTTAAATTATATTAAAGAAAATATAGCAAAATCGAGCGTTTGTCTGCCCTTATCTCCGAACTACTTAGTCTAAAATTTAAAAAAAAAAATTGAAATTCTGAACCCTCTCCAATCGAGGTACTTTGCATTTTTTTTAATAGTTTTTTTTAATCTTCACGAGTTTCCTTACAGCTCCCGGCAACCGTTTCCGGCCCCAGGGTACCCAGTGGAAGACAAAGACTTTCTCATTTAGCCATTTTTTTGAGGCTATACCTAACGAATGGCCAGCTCTGTTGAGGTATATAGATGGAAAAGCCTCTTTTTACGGTTTGTCGGATACATAGATTTTAATTATAAAAACCCATTGGTACCTGGTCGGATGTAGGAATTGAACCCGCGACTTTTCAGTTACCCACTCGACCACCAACGCACTTAATCTCTATTAGACATTATCTTTTTCTAACTGAGATTTCGTCTACCTAGAGATTCTCTCTACACTGTCATGCTCCCACGGATAGTTGCGCCATAATGATTTTATGGGGTGGGCAGTATTGAATTATGATTTATATTGGACCTAAAATACCAAATACAACGGTGCTGATTAATGACGTGAGCAATTTTTCTTCAAATTTAGACCCCCCCCCCTCCCCCCCTTTTTTTTTAATTAAATGTTTCTTTTTTTCTTACTTTTAAAATAAATGTTTTTAACCATGAGATGTCAAAATTGAGCGGGCAAAATGGGACATTTTAAGAGAAGAAAAAAAATAGCAATGTATATTACTTTATAGTTGACGTGAGATTTTCAATTATACCCCCCTCCGTTTAAGTGAGATTTGATGAGATTTTACTGGCCCCTTCCCCTCCATTTTGAGCTCACGTAATTAATGGATGTCCCCAAAGTTAAGTTCTGCATTGCAATTTGAATACCACATAAATACACTTATAACTACTTGTCTAGTATGTAGCCCACGCACTGGTCAGGTCTCTCACCGACAATTTTCGTTCCGGCCGCCGTATGATCGATATTGAACACAGGCCACACATTAGCGATGTAAATCATACATTGATAAATAAAATAAAGGCGTTTGGATGTGTGTCTGTGTATGTGAAATCAACTACAAATACAATGATTTGAAAACGGATGGCGGACCGTTCGTTACAAGAATTGGACGAATGAGTGGGCACCTAGAGATAGGTATATGGTATCGCAGACTTTTGTAGATCATTTTATTCTATTCTACATTATTTTGTTATATCTCTGACGGATTAGACAGCATGCGCTATGCAAACACGCAGTAGCTAATTTATTTCCCATTTAACTTATACTGTTAATGCTCAGCTCCTAAACTAAAGCCGTGATGGTATTTGTATTTGTGGTCAGGAAAACTTCTTGATGTTTCATTTGACCTTTAGTTGTACATTGACCTCTCCTAGTTGGCACTTACACAGGTATCCGGTCAAGGCGCGTACCATCGGCGTGTGTCACTCTCTTTCATTAACGTTTCTTAATATCACGACTCATCTTTGATTCTATCCGAAACTACTGAACCGATTTTATTTCGGTTTTCGCTATTAGGTAGATTATTTCAAGAGAAAGGGTTATGTGTATTAAACATCGTTCTGTCACTTTTAGGAGCTGAGCAAAAATTGTATTTGTGAATGAAGTCGACGGAAAATATGCAACCAACGCGCTTTCATGGAGCTAGCTATTAATTCAGTAGCTTCAATAATATACAACCACTTCTGATAAAAAAAAACCGCCTTCAAAACCAAAATGTGCTTTCCGAAAGTCACTATAAAAAAAATACCCAAATCGCTTCAACTGTGCCTATAAAACTTGAAGAGTTCTCGATTTCTCCAGGATCCCATCATCAGATCCCGACCTGATGATCATGGGACCACCCTTTCAAACAAAAAAATATCCAAATCGGTCCAGGCGTCAACAAGTAATCGGGAAACATACATAAAAAACAAAAGATTCTGACGAATGGAGAACCTCCTCCTTTTTTTTAAATTCGGTTAAAAATATGCTTGCTTTACAAACTTGTAATCACACGGGAAAAACTATGAGGAAATATATTTATAATGTCCATTTTAGGTTTCCGTACCTACAACTCTGATGAAAAAACTTGTAATAGGATCACTCATGTAGGTATATATGTCTGTCTGTCCGTGTGTCACAGCTTATTTTCTCCGTTTTTTTATATGTTTGAAATGCATAGTTTAATTAAATTATATTAAAAAAAATATACTAAAATTGAGAGGAACCACTGAATCTGAAATTTTGAAACCTTAATTTTACAGAAAAACCTAAACGAAAATCCTATTTTAAAGTTCTGACAAAAACGAAATGGTACGGAATTCAACCTCAAAGCCCCTAGATTAAATAATAATTATTACTAAGTAAGTTTAAAAAAAAGTGTAGCGATTTCAAAAATTAAAAATACCCAAATCGCTTCAAGTGTTCCTATAAAATTTGAAGAGTTCTCGATTTCTCCAGTATCCCATCATCAGATCATGACCTGATGACCATGGGACAACCTGGGAAGTATACCCTTTCAAACAAAAAAAAATGTCCATGTCTGTCTTCAAGTAATAAAAAAATACACAAAAGATTCCGATTCCGAATTTCGGTTAAAAATATATAAACATTTACAGTTCTCTGGTTTAAAAAAAACCTGGGCGATCCCGGGACGGATACCTAGCTAGAAAAAATACCAGGAAAAATTCCTTCAAACTTCCTATTATCAATGATTCACATAGAAGGGTTCTTCCATATAAATTGGATCGAATAGACCTTTGTTGTATAAATTGGCTGAAAAAGGCTTGTTATGTCTTTTTATACAACTTGGGTTATTTAATTAGGCTGTTAAAAAGGACATACTGATTCGATTCCTACATGCAGAAGGATTTTATGCGTCAGTGGCCGAGTGGTTAAGACGTCTGTTCGATCCCGGATCCCGGACATAGGTATACTAATGGATTTTTTAGGGGATTTTTCATCTAAATATAGGTTAGGTAGAAATACCACCGGCTAAACGAGGGTGATTTGACTTGATCTTTCGCTGGGTAACCTGGAACCGTAAAACGGACAACGGTATCGGGAGCTGTTACGGCTGTGAAGAAAGAAAAAAAAAGGATTTTTTAATAAAACCTATCTCTGTCTTTGAGTTATGCTTTCACGGCTAAACTACTGTACCACTATTTTAATGAAATTTGGCACGACAAAGCTTACATTAATCCGTTGATCTCAAAATCTTGTATGTACCTATGATCTGAAAAATACTACATCAAACAAAATTTACCGTCGCGTTTGTCTGTCTGTCTGTTTATGACCTTTTCACGCCAAAACTACTGAACGGATTTTATTGCGGTTATATAGGTTGATTCATGAGGAAGATTTGCTAGAATTAAACATGGATCTATCATGTTTAGGAGCTGAAAATTAACGTTATAGAAAAAGTTAGCTCCGACGTGTTTTCGTGGCGTATGCTGAAGAATAAAATAATTTACAAAAAAATCCGCGCTAGCATATATTTATCTATCTGTAATAGATAGTAAGAATTCCATAATCCAGTCTTTCCCATTTAAATATTGAACAGCACTGGCCACTCGTTAGGTATAGCTTCACAATTATCATCGGCTAAAAGAGGAAGATATGGTCTTCCTCTGGGTATCCTGGGTTTCGGGAGCCGTAAGGTAACCCTTGCGAAGCCGGGGGCAAAAGTTTCTAGAAGTTAGTGTTTTTCTTGGCAACAAAAAGTTTTTTTAAATTCACTTAGAACAATTTATTTACTTGTGAAACTTTTTATTTATTCTCCGACGAGTTGTTTGTGAAATTTAACTTTCTTTAATTAAAATTTGGACAAGTTCTTGCTAAATTTGGACACTGTTACCAGTAGGGTAGGGTATCAAGGTAACAAAACCCTTATTTCGTATATATTATGGCTCCTATATCCATAATTTGTATGATGATAAACTATTCCCAATATCTCTGTAAATAATCTACCTGTGTCACTGTAATCTATATACATAATAAAAATGAAACCCGTTTTCCGTTGTCACGACATAACATGAAAACGGCTGAACCGATTTGGCTGATTTTAGTCTTAAAATATTCCTAGATATCCAGGGAAGGTTTTAAAGGTGAGACAATTCGAATAATTGCCGAAAAACCCCTAAAAACAGCCCTTTTCTTTTTCCCATAATACCAGAGTCAATTTGAACCTTATTGCTATTCAATAAAGTTCATTTTAAATTAAAAGCACTCATTGTTGTCTATGCAATGTAGATGTGTTCCTAATGTCACCGCACAAATTTAAAATTCGCGTGCGTGTTGGAGAATCTAATGTCGCGTTCCGACACTCAACAAAAGTGATAATATCGCGAACGCGACCAAATTGAATAGTCACAAAATGTAATTTAAGTAATTTAATAGATCATTAGTAGTACTGATTTTCAATTTGGTCGGCTTCGCGAAACTTAATTTTGCCTAGGAGTAGGGGTAGGAGTAGAGGTAGGAGTAGGGGTAGGTGTAGGGGTAGGGTAGGGTTGGGGTAGGGGTAGGGTAGGGGTAGGGGTAGGGTAGGGGTAGGGTAGGGGTAGGGGTATGGGTAGGGTAGGGTAGGGGTAGGGTAGGGGTAGGAGTAGTGCAGGCAAGCCAACGTTTGGGCAGGACAACGTCTGCCGAGTCCGCTAGTTTAACATATAGTTACTTATTGAATATTAAATTAATTTGAGTATTTTATCAAGAACATAAAATATTGAATATATTTATGCTATTTTTTTATAATTGATGAAAGTTGTGTAGTTATAGAGATATTTGTACCGAAACTCACCCTAGTTTGATTGTTTTCGCGGGAGAAGGAATTATTAGTTTATTGCATGCCAATTTACATACATATTTAAAAAATACCTTTTAGGTGAAGTGGTCGATGGGAAAATGAGTGATGAAAAAGCAGAACACATTTATCTAGATCTAGAAAAAGCGAGCAGGATAGAAACAGTAAGCGATTCAACGTAAGCGATAATTTTTGTTTAAAATGCAATTTAATATAAAATCTTATACAACATAGAAATAATTTTACAATGAAAAGATGGATAATATCCAAAAAAATATTATAGCCATAAAAATTTTCAGAGGTGTATTTAGGATGTATCGAGTAAAATGTTTTTAATCATATTTTCAAAACAATAACAAAAAATTGTCATATCCTTAAAATCAATATACTTAGTTTCTTAAATAGATCAGGTTTTCTGAAAAATTTGATTAAGGCAGGGATCAACCTCGATAAGAAATACTATTTGCACTCCGGTGGGCGGATGCTTATGTAGGACGATATAAGGTTGAATATTGCTTGGCATATTTTACGTGGTCATGCAGCTACACTTGAAATTTCACTTATTTTGTAGCTTTTTCTTAAATTTGTTAAAGAAAAACAATTAAACAGTGAAAGTAATCGGTTAAAGTTTTAATAGATTATTCAAGCTATTTGATTCTTAAAAAAAAGTATATAGTTGTCGCGCAAAATATTGTGAATTTACGCACAAAAGTTTTTTTATAGAGGTATTTTGCATATTTTTTTTTCAATAGACCAAAACACTTATGTAAAATCTATGCGGTTAAAGTTTTATGTAGTATTATTTGCTATCCACTATATTTTTTTGAGATTGAGATTGATTCCTGACACTTTCAAAGTAAGCGTTCAAAAATGCCACTTTTAGTAGATATCGTGTTTGCACCCTGCCTTAAAATTAGATTTTAATGACTGACTTCGATTGGTGTAAATAATATATTTTTCGACAAGGTTTCAGATAAATAATCAATTTTACCTGAAAAATAGCCTAAATATTTCCCCTGAAAAAAATCACACCAACAAAAAAAAGGTGCCGACATTTAGGGTCCCAATCACGTACTCTATTTATTATCTCCTGAAGATGACTTTGGCTTAAACCACTTCGTCGAATCTGATTTACGGGCTAAAGTGGTTTAATATTATCTTATATAAGGGTCGTACTATCTATCTATCATCACGCCTTTTATCCCAAGAGGGGTATGCAGAGACAATCGAATGACATTTTCTACGATCCTGACATACCTCTATCGCTTTATTTATAATAGCTTTCCGCCCCCGGCTTCGACCGTGGTTATGATTGAACAAAATAAAATATAGCCGATAGCATTCAGGGATAAGAAAGCTTCCTATTAGTGAAATAATATTCAGAATAGGATCAGTGGTTCCGCAGATTATACCTTCTCCATACAGTAGTCTAAAACTCACATATAAAACTGTGTGCGTCAGTGGCCGAGTGGTTAAGGCGTCTGGTAATAACTAGGCAGACCCCGGGTTCGATTCCAGATTCCGGCCATGTACCAATGGGTTTTTTAATTAAAAACTTATGTACATAATCCGACAAACCACACTTTAGAGGCTTTTCCATCTAAATATACCTCAATAGAACTAGCCACTCGTTAGGTATAGCCTCACAAATACCATCGGGTAAAAGAGAAAGATTTTGTCTTATATATATAGTTGGTAAATATATTTTTCTATTTCAAACAAACTTCTTTGAGTAGGTACAGTGTTTCATTAAAATAATTAGCGAGACACATATAAAGCGTAAATTCGAGCTTCATTACTATTTATTCACCAAAACCGTGTTTGTATTAAATTAATTAAATCGCGTTTGTTATTTTAACTAATGTTTGTTTATTTTGTTGTTGCGTGCTTTTACAGTTCCTGAAAAAACATAAAGCTAAAGTTTTTATATCCATTATATAACATTGTATTAGGAATAC
Source organism: Nemapogon koenigi (assembly GCA_963924495.1). Taxonomy (NCBI): domain Eukaryota; kingdom Metazoa; phylum Arthropoda; class Insecta; order Lepidoptera; family Tineidae; genus Nemapogon; species Nemapogon koenigi. The sequence goes on along the minus strand of OZ004653.1, from coordinate 1,417,488 downwards.
AAAGTTAGCATCCCATTTCTAGGCATCACGCCTTAAACAACATTATAAAGAATAATTTAGTGACAGCCCAAATACCATCGGTTCTTGAGCGATTAGGTTTATCTAGATTTGATGGCAAAAGACCAGATGGTATGACCTTAGTACCATATAAAAGTGGCAAGTATCTGGTATGGGATGCAACGCTCTAGATATATCTGCCACATCACTCAAAGGAGGCGCAGCAGCAGAACTGGCGGCCCGCACAAAGATACATACATATATAACACGGTTTCGGGAGCTGTAAGGCAAAACCCGTGAAGAAATAAAAAAAAAAAAAAATCCTTTCGCTATCGAGACGATGGGCCCTTGGACCGAGACGGCTAAAACTTTCACCCGCAGCATCAGAAAGCCTCTCCGTCTGGCTACTGGAGACCCTCTGAGCAAGGAGTACTTTGTACAAAGGATCAGCGTGGCTATACAACGAGGTAACACGGCAAGCGTACTCGGCACCCTGAGTACATCGCCTAGACTAGACAATAAAAATTTGTAACCTTTTAATAATAAAATTCATTTTTGAAAAAAAAGTTATCGATAAATATATTTCACCACCTAAGGAATATACCTTCCTATTTTCATATTTATATCTTCAGTTTCAGTGATGTGACAGTTTTTTTAGGGTTACGGTCCCAGGGTACACAGCGGAAGACCAAATCTCCCTCTTTTGGCCGATGGTATTTGTGAGGCTATACCTAACGAGTGGCCAGTTTTGTTGAGGTATATTTAGATGGAAAAGCCTCTAAAGTGCGGTTTGTCGGATTATGTACATAAGTTTTTAATTAAAAACCCCATTGGTACTTGGCCGGGATCCGGAATCGAACCCGGGATCTGCCTAGTTATTACCAGACGTCTTACCCACTCGGCCATCGACGCACACAGTTTTATACATTTAGATATCTTTCCTGCTTCCTACAACCTGGGGTCCTTCAAGCAAAATGTGAAAAAGCGGACAGTATTATGATCTGCCAGTCGCGGGCATTCATGGACTAACCACCTATGCTTGATATTCAGGCGGTGGCAAGATCAAATGTCGTATTCTCTATAAAAAAATCTGATCTGATCTAATCTAATTTGTTGTAAATAACAAAAATAGCAATCAAATAAACTAGTATTTTAAAACTTAGGTATGATCAAATCTTAAAAAATCTACGCCTTGGCTACCAATCTCAATAAAAATAAATTATAACAAAATATCCATTGAAGAGAAACCATAAAAATTAAGAGTACAGTGTACCGCGTCCATGTCCATACAAACGGAGAAAACGTTTTACTACCCCTAAATATTATTTAATTTTAACGATTTTGTAATATGTTACTGACATAGTGAAAAACTACGTACGTATTTTTTCCTTTTATCAAAATTCGTGATAGGTCAAAAGTTATAAGCCCCTCAAATCTCGGTTTTTTTGGTTCATAACTTGCTGGTAATAAACCGTCTGTATTTGAAAAACCAAGCAAAATTTCAAAAAAAGCAAAACGTACGTACGTAGATTATAATCTGCTAAAACGTTTGACACCAAAATTATAAGGTTTCGTTATAATTTAGCAGGTGTAAATCGTTTTCGCCCAAAACGCAATTTTCAACGAAGAACATACCTACAAACACTCACGAGCTGCAGTGCTCTCTGTCGCACTGATGCCCGGTGGAAGAGCGCGCTTGAGACAGAATATGATTTTCTAAATACCTATTTCGCTGCGTACGCTGAGCTACACGATCCTCTTAAAATGTAAAAATATGGAAAATTTATACCCGCCCCGGGCACGCTCTGCCAATTTATGTCAACAAATAAATTATGTAAAATATTTACTGTTTGTTATAACTTTTAAACAATTTGTTTAAGTCACGATCTTCATTAACATTTAGCAGATTACATCATTACTAGGGGTAAGTCCAGGATAAATGACTCAGTGGAAACTGGAACCTTGTATTCCTCTTTTAGCCGATGGTATTTGTGAGGCTTCTAACGAGTGGCCAGTTCTGATGAGGTATATTTAGATGGAAAAACCTCTACAGGTTGGCAAAAAAGTCTAGAAACGGTACTAAATTTTTGTCCGTTGGCAACATTGTCAAAATGTTTGTGTTTGTATGACAGGGGTCAATGTATAGCTTACTTAGATAAACTTGATACTTAGTTGGACTTGTTCGCAATAAGGATTTCAAAATATCTTCAATACCAGGGGAGTCAAACAAGGTCGCCACAAAAAGGAGTTACATAAAACTTTGATTTATGTGTCATCCGTCAAAAATAAAATTGCTGCATTGTTATTAAAATTTAAAATATGTGTAATGGTCTCTAGTGTCTATTAATATTAGTAGAGTTCTTGTCCAATAGAAAACAGTTATTACTTATTGAAAAAAAAGTGTTCAAAAATTAACTTATTAAAGAAATCAATTAAAAGTACCAAAACTAGAGAAAGCGCACTATACGGGTTGCCATATGAACAACACAGTGGCGCCTCCATTACTTTCTACACATTTTTGCCAAGCTGTAAGTGTGAATTGTCGGATTATGTACATACAATTTTAATCTTAAATCAAATCTAAACAATCAAAACCAGGTCCGCGTAGAATAGTGGCAAGAATACTGGCTGCATTTCCCCGCTGAATCGCGATGCTAATTCGTTGAGATGATCAGTCGAGGGGATACATCTTTAATCAAATTTTTGGCATTTAAACCCCACGGACCTAGAGTTTCTACACCAAACGGTCAAATTTGTAGTTTTCAATAATTTAACTATATTTGCGCCATTTGTTAGACTCTGCGATTTCCGCCGCAGCTCCCGCTTTGATTGCTGTTTCCCTGAGATGAGACGGGGCTAATGTGTCCACGCACGTAGCATCCCATACACGGGCCCGACCTCGCTCCCAGGGAATCAAATTTTAATTATAAAATCTTATTGGTATTTCCGTATAACCGTCGTCTTAACCACTTGGCCACCTACGCACGATAGTGGGACCTATCCCACACGAATTTCAAACTCTAAAGCCGCCATACGAGAGCCCTTACTGCCCCCACATAGTAAAGTGGGGCATATATCCTGGACTTCCCCTAACAGAATTTTTCCGAATGTAATTTCCCCTATGCCATTCTCCGGCCCTCTTCTCAGCAAAAAAAATGCACTGATTTGACTTAAAAGAAGGACAAATAAACTTATACTTTTATTATAAATGCGTCTGTCTGTCTGCTACGCTTTCACAGCTATACCACTGAACTGATTTTGATGAAATTTGATACGGAGAGAGCTTGAATCCTATTAGGAAAGGACATATGATACTTCGTTTTAAATCCATCCCCCTAATAGTATGGACCTTACTAGCGAAGCCGGGAAAACTGCTAATAAGTAACCTATATACGTGATGATGTAGAAAGTTAAAGAACCAGTGTTAATGTCACAAGTTTTTTGATGAATTTTGTATCATTAACAACGTCTTCCACTGTTCTGGACTTTGTCACGTGACTAATCACATCGTTAAGTCGCCGCCATCTTGACCGCCATGTTGTTTATATATTTTTCTTTTAAAATACATACATATTCTCACGTCTTAATTCACTTAGGGTAGACAGAGATCAAAGATATCTTACAAAAAAAAACACGTCGATTTGTTACTCTGTTTTAGCGCGATAGAAGGACAAAAAACAACCAAATAACTGACAGACATTAACTCCCATAATAAATTTTAAGTTCTAGAACCCCCTTATCGCCCTAAAAACTTTCATATCATGGCATCCGTCTAACTAAGTGCGGAAATAGTTACCAGGGTGTTTATGTTGCAATGTTTAAAGGTCGTGATGATATGAAAAATACCTACTCCAAATAATTTTGCATTCAAGCTTATCTGTCTTCCACATGGCTAAATAACATTTTAAAGCTCGTTTGGTCCCGAGCTTTTGTTATAAAAGTTTAAAATATAATTATCATAAAAATCACGTCCTTTCTTCCTTTTGTTTAGGGTTCCTTAGTTAATTTGCTAAAGTAGTTACGTTATAGCTGAATGCATTTGAATAATTGAAAGAAAGGTATAAATAATTAATTTTTTTTCTTCACTGTTGCCTTACAGCTCCCGACACCGTGTTATCGGTCCTAGAAAACCCAGCTGAAGACAAAATCTCCCTATTTTAGCCGATAGTATTTGTGAGTCTATACCTAACTAGTCAAATCAAATAGAGCGCGCTTCCCCGGCTTCCTGTTACACACTTCCGTCCCTTTTCACGAAATCACTGCCACAGATTGCAGGAAAGCTAGAGAAAAGATGTTACACATCAAAAATCTGAACAATAAAATAAAAATCATCCCGTTTAACCCTTCCAATATGAGATGCCTAAAAATAAAACTATCAATGCAAAAATATGTGCAAATATTCTTACCAAGGGTTAGTAGGGGTTGAAAAAACATAAATCTAAAAGAAAGACATTGGGTTATATCTCAATTCTAGAAAACGATCTAATGCATTATTTATCAAACATTTGAAACTGACCGCTAGGACATTTAGAGAAAAGCTTACATTATAGGAACCGCGTCGTATGATTCTTTATGCTTTTAATTACTTACCTAGCATTCCGCCCCCGGCTTCGCCCGTGGATATTTACGAACAAAATAAAATATACCCTATACCTACCGCTACCCCTTCCGCTACCCCTACCCCTACCCCTACCCCTACCCCTACCCCTACCCCTAATTACGTACACCGTGACACGAGAATTTTATATATAAGATTTTAATATTGTCCACACGCGAAGCCGGGGTGGATAGCTAGTATAAACATTATTAGAAATAGCTGTTTCCCACGACTTCTAATTTCAAAATGTTGACACTTCATACATAGCTTTTGTCATGTTCACCTCTGCCCACCCCGTTCCCGTCGTCATGCCGTGATAATAAAAAGTATCCTATGTTACTTCTAATACCTCCAAGAATATATGTGCAAAATTTCATGATGATCGGTTAAGTAGTTTTTGCGTGAAAGCGTAACAAACAAACTTACATTCGCATTTATATTAATAGGGATACTATTGAAACCGGGTTCAAATCTCACGTCTTTTAATCGACTCCTCGTTGCTGTTAGTCTTTATCTATACTAATATTATAAAGAGGAAAGATTTGTATTTTTGTATGTTTGTAATGAATAAACTCAAAAACTACTGTGCCGATTTCAAAAATTCTTTCACCATTAGAAACCTACATTCACCCTGAGTGACATAGGTTATATTCTATTTTCAAAAAAATTAGGGATCCTTACTAAACTCCAATAAAACCCAAGGTGTAAAAAAATGACCTAAGAAATTCCTTACATCGCGTGCGCTGCGAAAACTATTGATGATAGAACAAAATAATGTACTACGACTTTACAGAACACATCATTATCTACAAAAAGTGTCGCGATAGCATATGTCTAACTATTATAGTTAAGTCACTATAAGTGTTCTTTTATTTTAAAAAAGGCTAGAAAATGCTCTTTATTTGTACCTTGCTATTAGTCCTTATAGGGGTAGGGGTAGGTATAGGGTGTATTTTAATTTGTTCGTAAATATCCACGGGCGAAGCCGGGGGCGGAATGCTAGTTTGAAATAAATTGACTGTTCGTTGATAAGTTATCAGTGAGTTATCATTTAAATTAATTTCCAATCCGTTCGCATACATTATTACTAGCTTTGCCTTGCGGTTGCACCCGCTTTAATGGTTACTGCTCAGCTCCTTTGGGTGGTAGCGTGATGTTATATAGCCTATAAGCTTCCTCAAGAATTGGGCTATCACATGCAAATTCAAATTCAATCCGACTGGTAGTCAGAGATTAGCGCGTTCAAACAGACAAATTTTTCAACTTTATTATTAGTATAATATAGGTATACACAAGGGTAACCACACTTCCCTTTATCAGTTTTATTGGCGCGTCGCTCAGAGAATTTCCGTTTTGTCCCCCGGAAAACTGTAAACCCCTTTTTATGTGCCACCGCAGTCACGCTTTGGTGTGAGGCGCCATTTATAAGCGGAAGCGGAAACGCTAATCGCTTTGACCCTTACTTTTATATTGAAATACTAGCATGACTTTATTTGCCGCCTGGGATAAGCTTGACATGAAGAGAATTAATAATAAGCTAAATATAGTTCAACTAGATGACACCTGCAAATACTTCGCACCGTTCGTTTTGTCAATATTGTTGTCATAGTTCAACTGATCTCTAATTGCGTCTTTTACAAAATAAATATATTAGTCTAATTTTAAAAGAAACATTTAATGTTGATTCGTTTGTTTATTTATCGTCATTAGAGTGGAAAATAATCTTCAAAAAGGCGTATCAAACAATAACTTTGATACAGTATTAAGGGAGATATTTGATACCGACAAGAAAACACCTTTGAGAACTCAGACTAAAGGTAATTGAGAAACAATATACGTACATGGCAGATATCATAGAAAACTTAAAATTACGTATAAGGTTTTTAATTATTTTAAATAATGTTGATAAATAAATAATGTATCAACCTATCTATATATATGTTTTCCGCCCCGAGCTTCGCCCGTGGGGCCCATACCAACTTTCTTCCCCTATCTTCTTAGGCGGTGGATTTAAAAAAAACAGGGTTAAACTCCGAGCCAAGTTTAATCAAAATCGGTTTAGAAATTTAGCCGTGAAAACGTAACAGACAGACACAGACTTTCATAGAAAATATATTATGGTGTAAGATAACATAGCTTTCAACAAATAAGTTAAAAGCCATCCTCTCTACCTACCTCTGTGTATTTAAAAAAATAAAAAACAGCCTATGTCCTTCCATAGGCTTCAAGTTTTCTCCGGATCTAGTTTAATCAAAATCGATTCTGAAGTTTAGCCGTGAAAGCGTAACAGACATACAGAGAGTTACTTTCTCATAGAAAATATAGTATGGTAAGATAACATATAAGTTAAATGCCATCCCATCTGCCTTCCCCTGTGTATGTACGTATAGTAAATTCAAACAGAATATATTAAAAACTTCTTTTTTCTTCGTGGGTTGTCTTACAGCTTTTATTTTTGCCTGTCTCCACGCATGCCTCAATCCCCGACTACCACGAATCTCAACCCCATCAATATATATACAATTTCTAGCCAAACAACACACACGTCATGCCTTCAGGGCCATTATACCTTGTGGTGTGGCCACTTAACGCCAATTTTCCATATTGCAGAACACCTGGCAAGCCTGATGCTGCCCTTAATGGATCTAGATATATAACTTCTTTAAGAGAGTTATATACCTGTTATTTTAGAAGGAGTCGATTAAGACACATAATCTTTAAAAAATTCTAGCCCGCTTTCACTAAAGATTTGTACCACAAATATACAATCCCAGAAAGTACGACACGTCTTGTACTGCGCGGTGGCAGGTTGCAGTTAAGCTACTCCTGGTCTTTAATTTATCTTTAGATTTTTCAATTAAGATTTAGGATTACTTTAAAATTCAGTTAAATTTTCTGGTAATAGGTCTTAGATTAATCTGTATATTGAACGTTTTTCTTAGTAATTAATATTAAAAAGAGGTAAAGTTTGTAAGTTTGGATGTAGGGGGTAATCTTTCAAAATACTGAAGCGATTCTAAAAATTCTTTCACGATTAGAAAGCTACATTATCCCTGAGGCTATATTTCATTTTGTTCCAAAATATCCACGGGCAAAGTCGGGGCGGAAAGCTAGGAGTATATAAAGTAGGTACAGAGATGGCGACAGAAAGTGGTTGTAAGCACTTGCCGGCAGAAAACCTCTATTTCGCGCTTTAAAAGAAAAAAAAAACCTCTCCTACCAGCTGGCAGAAAATGAGTAAACATGCATCCCTGCAGTTTTTTTTAAATATTTTTTTTGTTTTTTTTTTCAAGTCGCTGCAGGGAGTAAGTTGGCAGAAAATATTCTGCCAGCTGGTAGGAGAGGTTTTTTTCTTTTAAAGCGCCTCAGCGGCGTACCAACAAGCGCTGGACTCGTCTACAAGAATTTGTAGAGGGGGGGCTCAGACTACACGAAAAAGAGGTTTTCTGCCGGCAAGTGCTTACAACCACTTTCTGTCTCCATCTCTCTACCTAAAGCTGAAGAGTCTGATTTGAAACATTCTTCTTGCGTTAAATGGTCCAGTTATTGATACATAATGTATAAAACAAAGTCCTTAGCCGCGTCTGTCTGTGTCCTTTTCACGCAAAAACTACTAAACGGATTTTATTGCGGTTTTAACTATTAGATAGGTTGATTCACCGGGAAGGTTTACGAGTATTAAAAATGGACCTATCGTGTTTAGGAGCTGAGCATTAACAGTATAAGTGAATCAAGTCGGAGAAAAAGTTAGCCACAGCGAGTTTTCATGGCGTGTGCTGACTAATCTGTCAGAGATATAACAAAATGATGTAGAAAGAAATTGTGTAGAATAAAATTATCTACAAAATGTCCTTTGTAGCATATATCTATCTCTAATAGATAAGAAGTTATAGTTATTCAAATTGTTGTAAACTCATACAATATAAAAAATATATGGTGGCAAATTGTTATCTGTATAAAAAAGGCGAGGGCCTAAAGAAGTTTTCAATAAAAAAAACTCGGTCCGGATCGAGAATTGCCGGCCAGAAATGCGCAGCCAAAAATGTCCAATCCAGGCATACGTGGAAGCAAGTACACGAATTTTTGCTCTGACATTCTCGGGTTGAGCAATCTATGGTCGGCCGAGAACATGTCATGGCGCGAACCCATAAGATTTCCCTCTACCGAAAAACACACCATATATGTGTGTTTTTCAAACTTATCTGGAAGGTCCATATATTGTAGGAATGACCGGTAACGGAAGTTCGTTCTACTTTTTAATGGGGAACACGCGAAAGAATCCCTTCTCCCCAACGGAGTATTTGCTAATACTAGCAAACCAACCCGTCTTCATCCGGATACAATATAGTTCTACAATAATAGATGCGTCGGTGGCCGAGTGGTTAAGACGTCTGGTATTAACTAGGCGGACCACGGTTCAATCCCGGCCAGGTACCCATCTAAATATACCTCACTCGTTATAGCCTCACAAATACTATCGGCTAAAAGAAGGCTACTTGGTCTTCCGCTGGGTACCCTGTGAAAACTAAACTATTAAATATAGAAATAAACCACCCAATACTTTTTTATTCTTTCATACATGATTTTGATGTCTGACGCATTAGACAGAATATCAATGAGAGCGCGCTTGCGGCAATCTCAAAATAAAGGGTTTATTAGATAGGATAAATTAGAGCAAGTGAATGAATTTGTTTATTGAGGTAGTATGTTTACAAGAAGTGGAAAGATAGACAAGGAATATGAAAGGAGAGTGAAAGCGGGAAGCAAGGTATTTGGTGGACTAAACAATGTATGCAGAAATACACAACTTACAACTAAAAGTAAAATTAATATACATAATGCTGTTTTAGTTCCATCACGGGTATGGAATAAGAAGCATGAAAGTAAGATAAATGCAGTGGAAATGCGGTCTTTACGTAGAATATGTGATATTAAGCTTATTTACCGCATCAGGAACCGCATTAGAGAAGAATGCGGAGTGAAAGATGATGTTGTGAGTAAAATAAATAGAATTAGTTTACGCTGGTTTGTACACGTTGAAAGAATGAAGGATGAAAGATTGACTAAAAAAGTTTATATGACTGAAGTGAAAGGAAATGCTAGCAGAGGACGACCTACGTGTACTTTTATTGAACATAATATAAAATGTATTGATCGATGGAATTATTAAAAATACACACAATCTCAGAGCATGTATGAAAGGTATGATGAATATAAAAGAAGCGAAACAGTTATGTCAGGATCATAGCAAATGGTATTCCATTGTCTATGCCTACCTCTCTTGGGATAAAAGGCGTGATGACAGATGATAGACTGACACTGGAAACAGTATGGAATTCTCCGAGATTTGCTAAAACTGAAGAAGAAACAAAATTTAACTTTTATTTTTCGGGAAGTTAGAAAAAAATTAACATATTTATCGAATTTGCTATCTCAGATCACTGTTAGAATTTCTCTAGAGATTTAAGCGCTTTGAGTTTTGGGTATTTGATATTCTCGTTTTATTATCATCTTATGGTCTTGATCAACTTGAAGTTATGCTTGTATATTATTGAAAAAAGGTCGGTGCACCGCATTGCAGCGGAAAATGTTCGGGGGAAAAAGTTGTTTGGTTTTGAAGGGGGAAGAGTTTGCAATTTAAACCAACCCCCACCCCTCACCCCCCAGGCGCAGGTGGGGGGTAAGTTCAGATTTTCAAATTTTTTTTTTTTTTTTTTTGAAAAAATTAACATCTTTTGTCCGAAAAATTTTTTTGGTCCAGCTCATTCTTTCCCAAAATCACCATAAATAGCCAAAACAAAAAGTAGGGGTTGGGGGTGAGGGGTGGTTTGACGTACAAACGATTCTCCCCTCGCATACAACTTTTTCCCCCGACATTTTTCGGTGCAAAAGAGAAAACAGAGTATTTCCCGGGGTGAAAGTTGATTTTCGCATACTTTTTCTTTTTTTGCTATTTATGGTGATTTATATTGGTAAAGAATGAGCCCGGGCAAAAAAAATTTTTTGACAAAAGATTTTCATTTTTGATTGGAGAACACGATATAAAAAATATAGGGTTCCATTTGAAAATCTGAACTTACCCCCCGCGCCAGGGGGATAAGGGGTGTGGGGTGGTTAAAATTGCGAACTCTTCCCCCTTCAAAACTAAACAACTTTTTCCCCCGAACATCCTGTATATACAAAATAGGCTTTTTTTTATCCATCCACTTCAGTGGGTATAAATAGGAAAGGAAAGTTAGTATGGAAGCCGGGGGTTTCCTATAAATAGTAAAAACAATATAAATCAAAGCTATGACAACTCTGTCAATAGCTACCTCGTGTCAGATGAGAAAACTACGTTTAAAAGTTATCCGACTAACTAAAGAAAAGTTTTTTCATCTGCGACAAACGTTGTAGTGGCGGTTATAGGACGTATTCATGACGTAAAATATTCCTGGAAAGATTGGCGCTGCACTTAACGGACCTAGATCTGTCTGTATATCTATTATTTTTAGAAGTGGGAACGTCGGCTTTACGTGCCTACTGAACGAGAAATCGAGTTTATGTTCTAATCAAAAGCTCTACCAATCAAATGACTCCATTAAATTGGTTTAAATTTATTGAATATCGATGTTGTTGTGGTAAAAACTATGCAAACAGTTAAATTGAATTTAGTTATGACTTAAGAACCCGCATGACGTTTGTCTCATACTAATTACATGCTGCAGCTATATGTAATTTACGCGATAACTATTTGTCTTGGATTCCAATTTAAAATTTATTTCTAAAGATAGGTATATTAAACATGTTAAGAACGAAATAAAATTTTCAAAATCAGTAACACATACCATAACACATTTCATAAATAATTTCAAATATTTTAAGAACTTTTTCTAATAGTATTTGTATAATACAGCCGAAGTCCATTTCGTGTATTATCGCAAGACAGGTTTTGTTGAAAAATAGTACTTTCTCATGTTTTTGGTACGTGAATATTGTTAAATCTTATGATGTACATCTTTAATGTATAGGTATTAGGTACTTACTTACTTTTACAAAGTAATATATTATTCTTGGTTCTGTTATCGATTTTAACAGTAGTCCATCTCGCTCACATCTTTCTAAAGAGATATGGACAAAATAAGTCGCGCGTAAAACTGAGAAAATTTAAAAAGATGGTGCAAGCAAAGACCTTAGAGTTAATCTCCATACAAATATTCACAGATTTCTGTTGAGAGCTTAAACTGTGATTACTTATTCAAGAATTAATTCAGAATTTCAAGGATTTCTGTCGCGTCTTGTCAGGTCTGATGGATTCTTAAAGTACCTACCTTATTTGGCAGTTTTCCAATTTGGCGATAGTTATGATCTAACGGTTTGTAATCATGCCCATAAATCAAATGGTCGCAAATTATTTATCTATACTAAAAATAAAGCTGAAGAGTTTGTTTGTTTGAAGGCGCTAATCTATGAAACTATACCATCGGATTTGAAAAAAATTTCTAGAGGAAGGTTATTTAACATCACGCTACCTAAAGAAATGGGGTGAAAACAGTGTATTCCTAATACAATGCGTATAAAGTCACGGGCAACTGCTAGTATCCTTAAGGGGCGGTGGTCAAGGTCATCTTGTATCTGTCAAAAATATGGCAAATCTCAGTTAATCCTGGAAACTTATACAACATTTCCTCACCACACATACATTAGCCGTAGTTTTCGATACACAAAGGCACTGCTCGTATCGAAAACTACGGCTCTTTTGAACCCTAAATAATAAAAATATGGCTCAATCCAATTTCAAATAATAATTATCAATGTGTGGTGAGGAAATGTTGTATCAATAAACCCACGTTTCCAATTAACTGAGATTTGCCATATTTTTGACAGATACGAGATGACTGAGAGCCACGGGTCCTTAAGCTTGTCACAGACGACGCAGATAATATAAGATATCTGATCTGAACGCATATCTTACGTTATCGCTCTTCATAGAAATCTTTGGGTGTACCACACACGACGCAGATAATACGTAAGGTATGCGTTCAGATTCAGATATCTAATATTATCTGCGTCGTCTGTGACAAGCTTAATATGACTACTATTGGTTTCTTATTTATAAGTATTTTTCCGCCCCGGGCTCGTCCGTGAAAAAAATTGAAATATCAATTACGAATAGTTTCTCTGTTTTCATATGAAACCAAGGCATACAAACAAAGAAACACGCTGCATTTATAATATTAGTTAATATGACCCGATCAGTAGTATCGATTTATTTTTCTTCTGTTCATCTCTTCCTAGGAGGGTTTAGGTCTTGATCTTCCACGTTGACCAGCCGGGTTGATAAAGAACTAATGCTACAATAATTTTTTTTAACAGACCTAGGTACTCGTTGGCTTTAAAAATTACTACCTACAAGCTTCTGTCCGCGGTTTCACCCGCGTGGAAATAGATTCAAAAAGAAATATTATTCCCATGGCTGTAATTTTCCCCTCCCCCGCCCGCTTTCAAGGTATAAAAAGTAGTATAATATCATTCTCTGACCCCTAAACTACCACTATGCAAAAAATCATGTCGATCCCGTGAAAAACAAAAACCAAACCTATCACACGGGAACCATACCTTTTTCCGGGATAAAAAGTAGCATATGTGCTATTCCAGACTATAATCTATCTCTATGCCAAATTTCTTCCAGATCCGTTAAGGCGTTCTGGCGTGATTGTGTAACAAACATACATCCATAAAAACTTTCGCGTTTATAATATTAGTGGGATTACCTAATTGAGGAAACTTTGCCTTCAGCGGGGAACCCTAGGATCACTAACACGGTTCCCTGTAAGATAAAAAAAAGTTGCCTTGAAGACCACAGTCAAACTTGACGTGAAATCTAGACCTATTTTCAGTAAGCCTACATGACCCTATAGCCGACACTGTATCTCTCCAATAATGACTGCACGTAGTAACGTATTAGCCTCCAAATTCCCCGATAATGGACTTCTAAATTACAACTGCTTCGGGTACTAAATGGAATAGTGCAATGGACCTTTAATAGGAGGACCCAGGTTCAAGTCTTACTTGAGGCAAAAAGGCTAAGGGCCAATTTTCTTGCTTTAAAAAACTTCTAGTGCGTCAGAGGGCACGTAAAGACAGTTTTTTATGTCAAACTTGAACAATGTAGTTTTTTAACAGTGAAAAAGTATTTTAAATTTCAATTTCAAATTAACTTCTTATAAACAAAAATCGCACAGAAAAAAATCGCTTTCAGTTTTTCCCGAATTTTCTATTTGGCGGGCAACTTTTAGAATTTTTATTTCCCTGAAAATCTTATTCAGACTATTACGGACATAAAAAAAATAACCAAATCGGTCCAGCCGTTCTCAAATGATGCGCTTACCAACGAACAGCATTTTTTTTCGTCAGGAGTCGGTGGTTGAGTGAATAAGATTCGATTCCTACATCCAACCACGTACCCCATTGGTTTTATAATAATATAATAAAAAATATACAGGTTTGGCCTCAAAAAAAGGCAACGGTTCCCGGGAGCTGTGAGGTAAGCTGTGAATAATAAAAAAATAAGCATTTAATTTTTGTTTATAACATCATGACAATGGTGGATATTAGGCTGAAGCCAACTGACCCATTTAATATGGACGACTGACTAATAGTGGACTCTATTACTATTGTCTCTGACTACCGCAAGATATAAATAAAGGCCGTGATGTTTATGTTTGAAATTTTAGTATGAATCAATCACGATTCATTCACTATTATCCTTTACATTACCATCAAGGACCATATTTCAACGAAAATAATTCCTGTACAAGATTGATTATGATTTGATGTAATCCGCAATGGGTTTTTGTATCTTCACGACTTTTAAACTTTGCGGCATGACCAGATATGTCCACTTTTTGCCAGTTGTCGAATAGCAATCCTGCTATTGCTGTGCATAGATGGAATCTGTTATATTTAGAAGAAGTGCGGTTAAAAACACACAAAATCCTACAAGCTGTATTAAGAGGCTTTTCCATCTAAATCTTATACCTCAACTGGTAAGGGGGAGAACGGAATAAGATCTATCCGACCGCAAAATGTCATCCTCACCTGCTTGGAACCCTCTGCTAGACAACAAACGAGGCTCTGGCGACCGAGCAATGGCGGTATAACCATACACCTAGCTAGGCAACTGGCTGGAAGAGGCTACAGCGAGCCTGAAGACCTAAATATTCTCAAAATGTCTAGTGCAGAAGGCAAGGGGAAACCACTGCACTATTCTTCCCAAGAAAGTTAACCATGGCGAGTCAATACAAGGTGCGTCGCGCTGTGGACCACCATGATTGACCACGATCTGTCAAGAGCACCACGACTGAGAAGCATGAGAACTGGCCACTCGTTAGATATAGCCTCACAAATACCATCGGCTAAAGAGACTTAAGTAGCCCACGCACAGGTCCGGTATCTCACAGAAAATTTTGGGTCCGGCCGCCGTATGATAGAGATTGAAGACAGGCCACACATGCAATTCACTCACCCACACAGACACACAAGATTCAATTAAACAAAGGCGTGTGGATGTGTGTGTGTGTGTGTGACAGATCGTTCCGGTCATCGAAATCAACCACAAATACAACGATTTGAAAACGGATGGTGGCTGGTGGGCCGCGCGTACAAGAATTCTGTGGTTGATTTCGGTGGACCGTATGGCGGCGCGCCGGCGATTGGACGAATGAGTGGGCACCTTTAGTCCGGTAACCTGGGACCGGTATTACGAGCCCTGCGACCCTAAGACACTATGAAAGAAAATGGGATTTGGGATCTGAAACATATTTCAGATTTAACTGTAAACCGATACCTAGGCAAAACCGGTATAAATGTTATAAACTTCTTATTATGCATAACTTTAGAGAACCTACATATTAATGCAAATCCTTTATATTATAAGCTTACCTTTTGCTCACGGCTCCGCTCGCATGGGCCTATTTGTATAGGCCCTATCGCAAAATCCTATGTCTATGTCTATAGGTAAGTATAAAACAATTAGCCAAGTGCGAGTCAAATTCGCATGGAGATGGTTTTATACCATTTTTTCCTTGACAACTTTAAGACAGGATTTTTCATAATTTTTTTTTCAAAATTTTAGACCGGAGATAAGGGGTTGCGCTCAGTTTTCGTATTAAAGTTAATGTTTCATACGCCATTTTGAAGATTATTAATCCCTCTAATGACGAAAAATAAAAAATCAAATCTAATTTAAATGTTTCTTTTGAAATTAGACAACTTTATTTGTTTTGTTAATAACGCCATCTATTAGAGATCAGTTGAACTATGAAAACGACACCACTAACGGTGCGAAGTATTCGTTAATAATATTATGCCACTTAGATACTGATATATCACATTCAAAGACATTTTAAATTGTATATATTTGTAACAAGAAAATCCTTAAAAAGAGTTAAGTTCAGACCCAGCTTCGCATTTCCTCTGTAAAAGCTGTTAAGTAGTAATTTTTCCTAAAAAAACAACCACGAAAATAAACTTTTTTCCCCTTTTTATGGCTTTAACGCGTTTGGTTATGTCCTTTGATGTTCTAACGCTTTCTGTGATGACGTAATAATTCACACTTGTTTGTGTCGCATTACATTATAGTAGTTTATCTACTCTTATAACGTAAAAACTCTATTACAAAATCGAATTATACTTCATAATGATATGTTTTACATACACGCGTCTCTAATATGTCAAACTTCGATTCTATAATGTATTATAGTACCGAAGTTTTCATACAAAAACGATATCGTAATGTTGTTTTTTTTTAAATGCAGAAAGGGCAAAGGATATGTGTTATTAAACTCTATGAAAATATCGACACTCCTATGTGGGAGACACTTGACAGTTAACGCACATGCGCAGAAAGTAGGTAACCGCGATTTGTCGCCAATTTGTCGATCAAGAAAAATATCTTGGTTCAATTTGTTTTGTACTATTGCATGGGATTAGATAAAGTAGTGTACGAACGGGCACATAACTTGGTATTAAAACATTCGTAGATGCTATAAAATTCCACTTGTGTTTTAATTACCCCTATTATGATCCCGTATCATAAACTACTATTATGATACAGGATCAAAATAGGGGTAATTAAAACACAAGTGGTTTTTTACTTTATCTAATCCCATGCAATAGTACAAAACAAATTGAACCAAGATATTTTTCTTAATCGACAAATTGGCGACAAATCTCGGTTACCTACTTTCTGCGCATGTGCGTTAAGAGTGTAGTGTACCGCGTCCATGTCCATACAAACGGAGAAAACGTTTTACTACCCCTAAATATTAATTAATTTTAACGATTTTGTAATATGTTACTGTTATAATGAAAAACTACGTACGTATTTTTTCCTTTTTTCAAAATTCGTAATAGATCAAAAGTTATAAGCCCCTCAAATCTCGGTTTTTTTCGTTCATAACTTGCTGGTAATAAACCGTTTGTATTTGAGAAACAAAGCAAAATTTCAAAAAAAGCAAAACGTACGTACGTAGATTATAATCTGCTAAAACGTTTAACACCAAACTTATAAGGTTTCGTTATAGTTTAGTAGGTGTAAATCGTTTTCGCCCAAAAAGGTATGTTTTTTGTTGAAAATTGCGTTTTGGGCGAAAACGATTTACACCTACTAAACTATAACGAAACCTTATAATTTTGGTGTCAAACGTTTTAGCAGATTATAATCTACGTACGTACGTTTTGCTTTTTTTGAAATTTTGCTTTGTTTCTCAAATACAGACGGTTTATTACGAGCAAGTTATGAACCAAAAAAACCGAGATTTGAGGGGCTTATAACTTTTGACCTATTACGAATTTTGAAAAAAGGAAAAAATACGTACGTAGATTTTCATTATGTCAGTAACATATTACAAAATCGTTAAAATTAAATGATATTTAGGGGTAGTAAAACGTTTTCTCCGTTTGTATGGACATGGACGCGGTACACTACACTCTTAACTGTCAAGTGTCTCCCACATAGGAGTGTCGATATTTTCATAGAGTTTAATAACACATATCCTTTGCCCTTTCTGCATTTAAAAAAAAAACAACATTACGATATCGTTTTTGTATGAAAACCAAGGAATATAGGTACCTACTACCTGTTGGTACTACTCTCTAAAAACACAGAAGACATATCCTTAACTTGGTTCAATTTGTTTTGTACTATAGCATGGGATTAGATAAAGTAGTGTACGAACGGGCACATAACTCGTGGATGCTATTAAAAAATCCACTTGTGTTTTAATTACTAAACTACTATTATTATGTTCAATAAAAGTACACCTAGGTCGTCCTCTGCCAGCATTTCCTTTCACTTCTGCAATATAAACCTTTTTAGTAAATAACCCATATTAAGCACACACACACACACATTAGACCGGTCTTTATACGTTGCGGTGTTGCTAGAGACATCAGTAACAGTGTCCACATGACGCCAGTTGTCTATATTGAACAGAACAGGTGGCAAGTAAAAATCTGTGCCCTCTGAAGCACGAAGAGGTTCCCAGTTTCAAGGCCATTGACTCCATATTATTATTTTTTAAATTTTTTTTTTGCTCTCGGAGCCCAAGGAATGCCCGACCCGAGAGTGTCCCCAACACTAGAATGTCGAGCATTTTGCGAATTACTAATGTTGGACTTGCTTGGGCCGGGCATTCCTTTGGTCATTTTATATGTGTAGTTTTGGTAAGGGGATATCAGTGTTGGTGGGAATATGATTCTTTAGTATATAAAAAAAGGTAGCCGTCACGGGACTCCCGGTAGACGCGTCAAATATAGGCACTGTAGGCACACGCAGTACACACTCTCACACGGAGAAGCAACGAAGTATATAGTATACGCGCCACGCACAAGGGAGTAGAGAGCGGCGGCGGAGAGTGGGCATGACACAGTTATCCATATGAGTCGGTCTTACCCCCAAGGCGCGCCTAGTATGTTTCACATCAATATTCGAATGACTTACCCAAGCAAAAGACGGTTCTCCTTTCTTATCTGTAACAAATGACAAGATTAGCAAAGTACGGAAGCCTAAAATATGTAAAACGTAAAGTCTACAATAACGGATTTCTTACTTAACTTCGCTCAGATGTGAAATCCTAGGATGTGGCTGTAAATAGGGTGACCATAATTTCCTAGGAAATGTATACAATACAGAACTCATAATTAAGAAATGTGTAATTTTTTTTTTATTTCTTTAATAAATACATTTCCTAAAAAATGTATGTATCAGGAGCAGAATGGACAACATTTCATTTTTTTAATCACCCATTTTTATTACTTTTATTAAAAATATATTAAAAAATAAGATACACGTATTTTTATATTTTATTTTTGGTTGAGTTTTTATATTTTTAATTTAATTTTGAATGTTTGTAAATCCTGAGGACTTATAAACTAAAAACCTTAGCTAGGACTAAAAATAAGAAATATAAACTACCACACAAAGAAAGTGACAGATAGTGTCAGTCAAGCCACAGAGTATACGTTATAGAAATGCAAAGAGTATAATATTGGTGTAGGTTCCGAATAGGTGTTGCCGTAGCCGGAACTCAAATCACCTACAACATTATTCATAATGTATAACAATACTAGCTTTTGTCCGCGGTTTCACTCGTAAATATATTTCCTGTGCGATAGCCCATTCGAAACTAGCAAGACTTCCAAAAAAATATTATATAAAAGAAGTATTTTTATAATTATATTTAAAGAATAATTATTAATTTAGCTTCAAATGGAATGAAAATGGGTAAAATTAATAGAAGGCAACACCTGAGTTCAATAACTAAGAACTCAGCCAACAGACATTAGTATTTTTAAATTAGAGGGTTAGCACAGATTAAGGCACCTATTAATCCTTATTTTTCAATATTTCAGTATTTTTAAAATAACTCGAAAACTAAAGGATATATAAAATAAAAAAAATGAAAAATAAGCTTTGTAGCATGTAATCTCCAAACGGTTTTCGAATTTTGGTACCTTACGAAAAATGAAATGTTGTCCATTACAAGGGACACTAGAAAAAAAAATCGCTTGACACTTTAAAATGGCATGAAAACGAAAATAAAAACTATGTCAGTTGTGATTTGATCTGATCGGTTCATATCTATTTGAATGTCATAGGTTGGTATTAGAAATGAAAACTGATTTTTTTTCTTCACGGGTTATGGTTGCAGGGTACCCAGCGGAAGATCAAGTTTCCCTCATTTAGCCGATGGTATTTGTGAGGCTATACCTAACGAGTGGCCAGTTCTGTTGAGGTATATTTAGATGTAAACGCCTCTAAGTGTGGTTTGTCGGATATACTACGAAACATATGATTAAAATAACCTAACCTAACCTACCGACTCTAGAATTTAACACATTTCCGTTTGCATTTTAGGAGTTAATGTATGTATATTTTATTCCACACAATTCGTTGCTACATCATTTTGTTATATCTTTGAAGGATTAGACAGCATAAACCATGAATACGTTATAATTGTGTGTTTATTTTCTTTCTTTAAAGCGTATTGACCGCATCCGGAACGATGTAATTAAAGAAAATGCGGAGTGAAAGATGATGTTGTGACTAAAATTAAGAAAAATAGTTTACGCTGGTTTAAAGAACGACGAAAGATTGACTAAAAATGTTTTTATGGCTAAAGTGAAAGGAAATGGTGTACTTTTATTGAACATATAAAAAATGTATTGATCGGTGTCAATATTAAAAGTACACACAATCGCCGAGCATGTATGAAAGTGATAATAACAAATGGCATTCGATTGTCTCTGCCTACCCCTCTTGGGATGAAAGACGTGATGATAGATAGAGAGATATTTTCCTTCACTGTCATCACCAATATTGTGTGTCCTTTTTAACTTGTAGCCATGGTCACCATATAAAAAGCGGATTGGTGCGGTACCCATATATCATAACTGTTCACACAAAATCTATGTGGATTACAGATTCATTGAATATGATTTATGTTGTAAAACTTGTCTGTATGTCTGTCGTGAATTATCAGGGTTTAACCGATATATTTAAATTGGTGATTGACTAAAATTATCGATCGATGGCAATATTAAAAGTACACACAATCGCCGAGCATGTATGAAAAGTATGATGAATATAAAAGAAGCGAACAGAGAGAGACAGTCTACCCCTCTTGGGATAAACGGCGTGATGATAGATAGATAGATTATATTTATTTTTTCTTTCTGCACAAGTTACCTTACAGCTTTCGGGCGGGAACCGTTTGTTGGCCCCAGGGTATACCGAGCTCTGTTGAGGTGTAGATGAAAAAACCTCTTTGTAGGGTTTGTCGGATAATAGTACATAGATTTTTTTAATATTTAAAAACCCATTGTCGGATTTGAAAGCAGTTTTTCTTACCTTTAAAATCAATGACATTTACCTTAGAACATATTATTTCTCTATTTATTATAGTTTCAGATTGTCTACGCTTTCAAAGTTAAATGGCGGTGGTCAAGGTCATCTTGTATCTGTCAAAAATATGGCAAATTTCAGTTAATCCTGGAAAGGTGAGTTTATTTATATTTTCATTATTAAGAGTTCTAAATAGACATCATTTCCAAAACGAAAAAATGCAAGCTCGTTTTAAAAATAAAAACATGGCTCAATCCAATTTCAAATAATACTATCAACTGGGTGCTAAGGAAATGTTGTATAAATAAACTCACATTTCCAGGATTAACTGAGATTTGCCATATTTTTGACAGATACAAGATGACTGAGGCATGGACAATGGACATTTGTGAAGAAGATTTTCTTTTCTGAATACGAGGATAAAAATTTATAAGAAAAAATATCATGACTTAGATCATATAAATTTTATGGGTCCATTTACGGCTAATAGCGGGACATAGAATATGTGACGAGCTAAGACTTGACTATAATAAAACCTTTCATGTGAGATCGACGGAATGTACAGAAGATGGGTGACCTCAAAATACCTCAAATTAAGTTATGTTTTTTATACTTTTATTAAAGATGTTAAATAAATAAGGATAAGGTAAGATAGGCCAAGATTTACGTACCAGAATCATGAGACAGAACGATTTCACAAAGAATCGGTCTTGCAAAATGGACATATGCTCTTCCAGTATTATACAAAAACTATTAGATATAGCAAGTTGTAATTGTACATTTATGTTCATTTATTGTCCACCAAGGTCTACTGAAAAACGACTGAAAAATCTTGAAGCGAAATAAGTTAATATCCGTTGATGTAGAACGAAGCAAGTACCTGACGATTGATTTTCAATGTTTACGTTCTTATATTTTCCTTTGCTCCCCGGCTTCCTAAGTGAAACATTTTCTACAGCTATTCAACATTTTCTTTCAGTTTTTTTTTATAATATAATAAATAATTTATTCTGCATATAAAAAGTGCAGGCAAGCTTTCTTGCCACAGCTCCCTCAATGATACCATCAAAAGGGCACTTGCGTAAATAGACCGTCCCTGCTCTCCTAGAGCCAACGGGAATAATCCGGGAAGACGGCAAGAGACCCGATGGAATTACTCTGATTCCCTGGGCCCTGGGAGCGAGGTCGGGCCCTTGTATAGGTTGCTACGTACGTGGACACATTAGCTCCGTCTCATCTCAGGGAAACAGCAATCAAAGCGGGAGCTGCGGTGTAAATCGCAGAGTCTAACAAACGGCACAAATATAGTTCAATTATTGAAAACTACAAATTTGTGCCGTTTGGTGTAGAAACTCCGTCCGTCCGTGGGGTTCAAATGTCAAAAAGTTGATTAAAGATATATCCCCTCGATTGATCATCTGTTCTTGTGACAAAAGGGTAGGCGCCTTCCTCGCTCAATGAATCAGCATCACGATTCAGCGGGGAAATGCAGCCAGTATTCTTGCCACTATTCCACGCGGACCTGGTTTATTTAGTTATTTTTAATGTTTAGATAAGATTTAAGGTTTTTATTTATTTACACATAACAATACATAAACCTTAAAATTAATCTAAACATTAAAAATAACTAAATACACCAGGAATACTGACTGCATTTTCCCGCTGAATCGCGTTGCTGATTCGTTGAGCGAGGAAGGAGCCAGCCCTCTTGTCACCAGAAGAGATGATCAGTCGAGGGGATATATCTTTAATAATTTTTTTGTCATTTGAACCCCATGGACCTAGAGTTTCTACACAAGTAGTTTTCAATAATTGAACTATATTTCTGCGATTTCCGCCGCAGCTCCCGCTTTGATTGCTGTTTCCCTGAGATGAGACGGGGCTAATGTGTCCACGCACGTAGCATCCCATACAAGGTCCCAACCTCGCTCCCGCAGGAAATCAGAGTCATTCCATTTTCATTCATTTTTTTATATTAAAAATAAATTTCACACCCCGTCTTCAGTGTCAACCCTAATTCTAACAGCCCCTTTGCAATATAATTAGATTGCTCCCACTTCGATCTCAACGATAATTAAGCAATACCCTACGAATAAAGGTACCAAACGAAAACCAACACCACCAATTCTATGTGGCGTGGCCAGAGATATTGGGAACAATGACCACATTTTGCTAGTTGGCGTCGGTGGCCAAGTGGTTTAGACGTCTGGTATTAACTAGGCGGAGCACGGTTTGATACCGGCCTGCAATTGGTTTTTATAATTAAAAACTTATGTACCTACTTCGTGTTTACATAATCCGATAGCCCACATTTAAAGCGTATTCCATCTAAATATACCTCAACAGAACTGACCCCTAGGCAGGTATAGCCTCACAAATACAGGAGGCTAAAAGAGGAAGACTTGGAAACAAATTACAAATTTTGACAGAATTGTTTACACTTGTCTATCTATCTATCTATCATTACGCCTTTTATCTCAAGAGGGTTAGGCAGAGACAATCGAATGCCATTTGTTACGATGCTGACATACCTCTTTTACTTCTTTTATATTCATCATACCTTTCATAGATGCTCGGCGATTGTGTGTACTTTTAATATTGCCATCGATCAATATATTTTTCCTAAACATGATACGTCCACGTTTAATACTCGTAAACCTTCCCGGTGAATCAGACTATATAATGGTGAAAATCGCAAAAAATACGTTTAGTAGTTTTTACGTGAAAATGGCACAGACATATACTTTCTTGTATCGACTCGTTCCACCTTAAGAGGATGTATAGAGCTAAACGCGAGTTTTATGATGCGTAAAAGTACATGATCCACTGTAGTGACCATAATCAAAAAAATATATG
Organism: Nemapogon koenigi; assembly: GCA_963924495.1. NCBI lineage: Eukaryota > Metazoa > Arthropoda > Insecta > Lepidoptera > Tineidae > Nemapogon > Nemapogon koenigi. The sequence goes on along the minus strand of OZ004653.1, from coordinate 1,393,651 downwards.
ATATTCTTGAGGTTATGCGTTATTAAGATACTGTGTTCAAAACATAATACAACTATATTGATTCGATAGAAAAATTTTACTGTCTAGAAACAGTACTAAAATGCATGCAATGATTTTTATTTTTGGACAGATTTTTTATCTAGCAATATACTATCGTAATACTGTTCTATTTTTTAATCAAATTTTCAGCAAGTTACTTTATTCTCATTTTCGAGATTTTATGTACGCACTGCACGCGTGTGTGCGTAAGCGCTCGTGTACCGACAGTACCGGCTGCAGCCTGATGCTATATTATTAGTGGCAGCCACGTCGTTTGATGTGTATGTGTACCCGCGTGGGGGCGGTGCCATCTCTCAAGGTCTTTGGCTCTATTCAGCGTCTTAAGGGCCCTATCTTTATATTTTTTCTATTCTATTCTATTCCCAATTTCTCTGTAAATAATTCACATGACGTGTCACTGTAACTTAGCATATAGATACTTATTGAATATATCTAAGAGAAATAGCTGTTATTTTCTCAATAGATTTTTTTTAATAGAAAATATGGGTGGTTAAACTTTGCCCCTGTTTTCTCTTTGATAATATATCACAAAGCTCTTATTTTTTTTAAAAGCATTGATATACCATTACCCTTCAATTAAACGTCTTGGTTTTTTTTGTAGCTTATTGAAAATTTAAAATAATAATTATTTTATGATTTTTGTCCAACTATAACATCATAAAATATTTTTTATTTTGAATTTTCAGTAAGCCACCAAAAAACGCAAGACGTTTAAATGAAGGGGTAATAGTTAAACAGAGCTTTAAAAAAATTTAAGAGCTTTTTGATAGATTATGAAAGAGAAAACAGGGGCAAAAATGGCAAAATATTCCTTTTTTTTTTACTACTCATATTTCCTATTAAATAAAACCAATTGAAAAAATAACGACTATTTCACTTAGATATATTGAATAAGTAACTATATGCTAAATTACAGTGACACAGGTGGATTATTTACAGAGAAATTGGGAATAGTAATATCCCCATACAAATTATGGAGATAGGGCCCTTAATGTTTACTGAAAAGCGACTGAAAAAATTTGAAGTGAAATATGTTAATATCCTTTTAAGGAAGGAAGTACTGTAGATTGATTTTGAATGTTTCCGTTCTTGTTTGCTAGCTTTGCTCCCCGGTTTTGTTCGTGAAAAGTTTTACCGTGGTATATGGCCAGAGACACCGTGTTACGATCCTAGGGTACCCAGCTGAAGACCAAGTCTTCCTCGTTTAGCCGATGGTATTTGTAAGGCTATATATCTATCTATTTGTTTTTTAATTATTTTAACACACTTTCTCTAAAAGTAACAGATATTTACGTCTGTTAAAGAAGTGATACTTCTAGGCCCATTAAGTGAATGTTCAATATGGACAACTGGCAAAAAGTGGACACTGTTACTGCTGGCTCTGACCGTGATAAAAAAATCATATTAAGATCTTTACTTGCAAATACCAGCAATTAACTTTGATATTTTAACATCTTTGAGTTCATTATTTAATTGAAAAGCTTGCATACCTTTTGTATCTACTGAAATAACTTTTATTTTAATGAGTAAGTACTTATAATTAATCAAAATTAAAATAAGGACATTTCTCCGAATTCTAATTCAATGAAATTTTGTTAAGAGACTTCAGCATCAGTGTCCACATTTAGCCAGTTCTCCATGTTAAACAGAACAGGAAGGTACGAGTAGCGACAATTTTATTGAAATTGAATTGTGTTTAAATAATGTGTCTCATATGGACATCTCATAACTTTTGTCCAAAAGAAATTACATGCTTCACGCTTCTTAAATTATAAAATAACTAAGTATATGTCTTATCGAAATATAAATATATTTGACACATATCTACATAATATTTAAAAAAAATATAAAAGTCAGTTATACCTAAGTCTTGTTTTATAAGGCTCTGAAAGTCATCAATTTCACGCGTATTTTCAATCGATTTTGCGATAATGTAACATTTTCTCATATTTATTTTATGAAAACTATAACTTCCTATTTCGTCCGTTTTGTGTATTGTCGCAAGACCGATTTTTTGTATAGATAGAAATTACATGCCCTCCGAAGCACTTTATTTTACACTATGTATTTATTACTAGCGACCCGACCCACGGCTGATAGATATATGCTATCCCATTTTTACCTACATCATTTTAATTATTTCTCTGACGGATTAGACGGTATGAAAACTCGGGGCTAACTTTTTCCCCGATTTGTTTCACTTATACTGTTAAGAGGATCGTGTAGCTCAGCGTACGCAGCGAAATAGGTATTTAGAAAATCATATTCTGTCTCAAGCGCGCTCTTCCCCCGGGCATCAGTGCGACAGAGAGCACTGCAGCTCGTGAGTGTTCGTAGGTATGTTTTTCGTTGAAAATTGCGTTTTGGGCGAAAACGATTTACACCTACTAAACTATAACGAAACCTTACAATTTTGGTGTCATATGTTTTAGCAGATTATGATCTACGTACGTACGTTTTGCTTTTTTTGAAATTTTGCTTTGTTTCTCAAATACAGACGGTTTATTACCAGCAAGTTATGAACCAAAAAAAACGAGATTTGAGGGGCTTATAACTTTTGACCTATTACGAATTTTGAAAAAAGGAAAAAATACGTACGTAGTTTTTCATTATGTCAGTAACATATTACAAAATCGTTAAAATTAAATAATATTTAGGGTAGTAAAACGTTTTCTCCGTTTGTATGGACAATATGGACATGGACTCGGTACACTACACTCTTAATGCTCAGCTCCTAAACATGATAGGTCCATGTTTAATACTCGTAAACCTTCCTCGTGAAAACCTCAACAAAATTCGTTCAGTGGTTTTTGCGTGAAAAGGTCACAGACAGGCAATATCAAACGGATATATTGGTCTATTTTGTAACTTTTTCACTTTCTGTAACAATTTGGTTACAAAAACCGTTCCATTAGTTATAGCTGACGTCAAGTTCATTCTTCAGTCTGTCTTCAGGGGCGCGTTAAGGGTTGTCAACGCTAATAAAATTATAGCTTAAAAAAAAAAAAAAAAACACGCCTTGTGCCAACTAAATGAGGGTCTACACTACTATCCACCTCTTGGCTTCATCATCAGATCAGATCGAAACGGATCGACGTGATTTTATTAACCGACTTCCAAAAAAGAAGGAGAAGCTTCTCAATTCGGACCTTTTTTTTTTAAATTTATGGACATCGTTTATTCCGTCAGTTGTGAACCTAATTGGACGTTTTTTTTTTATTCGACAGATAATTCTTCCGGATTGGTCTCATTATGTTCTCATAAAAATTGGTTCACTAGTTTTATAGATTTTTTTAAGAAACCGACTTTATAAGTCCATTTTTCATAATATCTTGATAAATTTTTTTTTTATGGATATGATATATACCCAAATGGTAAAAACGGAAACCAGGCTGTATCTCATGAACCGTGATAGTTAGACAGTTGAAATTTTCACAGATGATGTATTTCTGTTGCCGCTATAACAACAAATACTAAAAAACAGAATAAAATAAATATTTAAGGGGGCTCCCATACAACAAACGTGAGTTTTTTGCTCGATATTGATAACGGCAACAGGTAGACGCTTGAAATATTCACAGAATATTTAGTTATATTCACTTTAAAAATAAATAATTAAATTAAAATTTAAGGTGGGCTCCCATACAACAAACGTGATTTTTTTTGCCGTTTTTATAGATAATGGTACTGAACCCTTCGTGCGCGAGTCCGACTCGCACTTGGCCGATTTTTTTTTATCCCAAAAAGCGAAAAGTACTATGTGATTTCTTTGTCAACCCTAACTGAGTTATTTATTTTCTTCCATATAAACCCTTTTATAGTCTTGACAGGGATATCATTAGTCGATTCGAAAGGTTCCGCAGCTATTTTTTTGTATACTACTAATCTTCGCCCACTGCTTCCTTCATATGGCAATAAAGCAATACGATCCGATGTATGAAAAGATGTATGGATGTGGATGAAGTTTTGGATGAAGCAAGATAAGTACTACAATTTTGTGCCGTTTGGTGTAGAATAGAAACTCTATTTCCGTAGGGTTCAAATGCCAAAAAGTTCATTAAAGATCATCAGCATCGCGATTCAGCGGAGAATGCAGCCAGTATTCTTGCTTCTATTCCACGCGGCCCTGGTTTATTTAGTTATTTTTAATGTTTAGATTAGATTTAAGGTTTATTACAATGTAAATAATAAAATTATAAAAAAAAATAAAAAAAAAATAAAGTAGGTATCTACTATCGAGAGAAATAGCGCTCCATACCATAGATAAAATAATAATTAAATTTAATTCACCAGGAAGGTTTCCGAGTACTAAACATGGACCTATCATGTTTAGGAGCTGAGCAATAACAGTATAAGTGAATAAAGTCGGGGGAAAAGTTATCTCCGGCGTATTTTCATGGCGTATGCTGTCTAATCCGTCAGAGATACAACAAAATGATGTAGGAAAGAATTGTGTAGAATAAAGTTATCTACAAATAAGTCAATAGTAGCATATCTCTAATGGATAAGTAGTTATATGCGTATTTGTATGGGTCGCTAGTAATATATTTATCAGGTAGGTTTAGTTTAGAAACTTTGGACCTTTGGAACTTTCTTCAAGTTTCACAAGATAAATGGATTTTATATCATATATTATGTAAATTTAATATACCGAATTGCTTGGGGCAGTGCTCGCTGAAAATATTTTATTAGGTACAAAATGAGCTCACAAGTAAAATAAATACAATTTAATTGTAATTTGTAAATTTATAAAAAGTAATAGACATCAGTGGTTACCCGAGGGCTGGCTCTTAGGATTCCGTACATCTCCGATGAAAAAATGAAAACCCTTATAGAATCACTCTTGTGTTTGTCTGTGCGTCTGTCACAGCCCCTGATCTGAGGTCACAGCTCATTTTCTCCAAATCTACTGGACGATTTGAAACTTGGTTCATATGTAGAGTTTGATAACCCAATCACGGATGTATATAGCGAAAATAATAATTTTTTTTTAAATATTTTTGGTTAATATTAAGGGAAAATTAAAACGTAAAAAGTGAGTCGGTGGCCGAGTGGTTAAGACGTCTGGTATTAACTAGGCAGACCCCGGGTTCGATTTCGGATCCCGGCTATGTACCAATGGATTTTTTAATTAAAAACTTATGTACATAATCCGACAAACCACACTTAGAGGCTTTTCCATCTAAATATACCTCCGACATACTAAATCGGTGCCTCAATAGAACTGACCACTCGTTAGGTATAGCCTCACAAATACCATCGGCTATACGAGGGAAACTTGGTCTTCCGCTGGGTACCCTGGAACGTTGCCTTTGCGTTTTGGAAATTATGGCTATTTAGAAATATGGCTCAATCCAATTTAAAATAATAACTATCAATTGTGTGGTGTGGAAATGTTGCATAAATAAACTCAACTTTCCAGGATTAACTTAGATTTCCCATATTTTTGACAGATACAAGATGACCTTGACCAAGGGTTCTTAATATATAAGTAGGTATTCAAATCGTATGTAAACCGATTTTGTACGTAGGTATGCGAAGACGGGCGGTTCTCTAGTTTCATATATAATTTTAGCAAAGTGACTTTTAATCTATCTATCTAAATATCATCACGCCTTTTATCCCAAGAGGGGTAGGCAGAGACAATCGAATGCCATTTGTTACGATCCTGACGATTTTTTGCTTCTTTTATATTCGTATATATACTCGGCGATTGTGTGTACTTTTAATATTTCCATCGATCATATAGTACGTCTAGGTCGTCCTCTGCCAGCATTTCCTTTAACTTCAGCCATATAAACCTTTTTAGCCAATCTTTCACCCTTCATTCTTTCAATGTATCTAAACCAGCGTAAACTACTTTTCTTTATTTTAGTCACAACATCATCTTTTACTACGCATTATTTTCTTTTAGGATTTTTTTAAACTTACCAAATTAATTAGATGTCAATGAAAGTAGGTTAAACTTCTAAGTGTCCTCGAACAAAAATATTTCACAGTTTATTTTAATCTTAATATTTTGGCACATGAACTCATCGCATACTAAGTTTTAAAACATTTTTTTTATTATTCCAAAAACTACCAAAAGAAACTTTTCTTCACTAAAGAAACACTTGTCACTATTTATATATAACGCGATATTTTTTTCAAAAATCGCTCGCAAAGCGTAACGCGTCCACTTCCAATGGATTCTAAAAGCTACTGAAGTTTCAGTGAGTTCTAGCTATATCAGGATCTGAAAAAGACGGCATACATCTAGCTTTTCATTCACCTTTGAGTCATAGACTAAATTAATTCCATATAAAACACAGTGATTTCATGCGGTATGAAAACTTTTTGTATGATTTTTTAATAATCTTTGTATGAAAATTTATAGACTTGTTCGTCTGATTCGTAAATCCTTAAAAGTAAATTAGTTGGAATGAAATGTAAAATAGAAAAGATTTAGCAATTGCGTAAATTATTTGTATAGAAAAAATAAACTACTAATCTAATCTAATCTAATCTGCGTCGGTGGCCGACTGGTTAAGGCGTCAGGATCCCGGCCATGTACCAATTGGTTCTTGTAATTAAAAATTATATACACTGATAAACCATACTAATTCAATTATTGCAAACTACTTTGTGTCGTTTGGTGTAGAAACTCTAGGTTCGTGGGGTTCAAATGCCAAAAAGTTTAGTAAACATATCTCCTCGACTGATCATCTCTTCTGGTGACAAGAGGGCTGGCTCCTTCCTCGGTCAACGAATCAGCATCGCGATTCAGCGGGGAAATGCAGCCAGTATTCTTGCCACTATTCCACGTTTATGTAGTTATTTTTGGGTATAATTTACGCGGACACCAAAAATATTTTTAAGACTCTAAGCTTAGGCACCAAATAAAATAAACAACTCCAAATAAAATAATTGACACTATTAAAATTGTCCTAAAGTATATCATATTATGATCCAAAATAATAGAAAAAACATCAGAAAAATCGCTCGCCTTGTACTAATATTTTATTTGGTTTCCAAAATGGATAAATGGTCACCAAGTAAGGTAGGTAGGTTAGGTTAGGTTAGTATAAAATTTATTAAGTATAAAGTGTATTTTAAAGGCGTCTTATATATTTTTATGGCAGTCAATAATACCAAAAATGGATCTATTTCATAATATTTTAGGAAACGTAATTTGGTTCCCATTCATCCATTTTGGTAACCGTTTAGAATTTTTTTGGTACAAAATAGATACATTTTTGGGCGCCGCTTAAACACAAGCCGTTATTTTTATATTGTGATGTGTAAATAGTTAAAATTAATTTAAAAAAAAAACACACTAAGAGGCTTTTCAACAGAACTGGCCACTCGTTAGGTATAGCCTCACAAATTTATTAAAATTATAGTAGTAGATTTTTTATTTAGACCTTTTCTCATGCAAAGGCGATGCCAAATTCTCTTCCAGTATTCTTCTCCCACAGTTCCGATATAAATACACTGTCTAAAATTACTTCATTTCTTGACAGTAATAGGGTTGTCCCCAGAACGAAAAATGCATTTTTTAAATTAGCTTGCATATCTTATCGGCTTTTTTATCTTGCGGTGTGACCAGAGACACCAGAAACAGTGTCCACTTTTTGACACTCGTACTTCCGTCTAAAAAGAACAGATATTTACCTAAGTACCTACAGAACAGGTGGCAAAATGTGTAATCTTTAACATAACATGCTCTTGCCTTATTTCTCTTCGGGTAGGCAGAGACCAAAGACAATAATGACAGTAATAGGGTTGTCTCCAGAACGAAAAATGCATTTTTAAAATTGTCCACTTGCCACAATCTTGGCACACCTTTTTCGCCTCATTCATTACCTTTTTTTTCTTTTTTTTTCCCCTTTTTTCTGGGTTCCAACATCTCCGATGAAAAAACGGAAATCCTTATGGATCACTCATGTGTCTGCCACAGCTTATTTTCTCCGAATCTACTGGTTGAAACTTGGTACATATATAAAGTTTTATGATCCAATCACGGACGTATAACGTAAATAATCGATTTTCGACGATTTTGGTGGGAATTTTTTTCAAAACCTTAACGATAATCCTATCTTAAAGGTCTAACCAAAAAAAATGATACGGAAACCTCAGCGCGCGAATCGTACTCGCAACATGGCCAATTTTTTTTTTAATATTGGATGTGCGGATTAAGATCGAGAACCCCAGCTTTTTTTGGTTCTTTAAAACTACCTTACAGCCAAGTATTCAAAATAAATTAAAATGGCGCTCGTGTTGCTTTGTTGAAACTGTTAATTTTCTGTAATTTCTTCGTAGGCGTAGTAGTATAAAATTGTATATGTATATCTTTCTTCTTTCTTTTCTTTACAGCTCCCGAAACCGTGTTACGGTCCCAGGGTACCCAGATCAAGTCTCCCTCTTTTAGCCGATGGTATTTGTGAGGCTATACATAACGAGTGGCCAGTTCTGTTGAGGTATATTAGATGGAAAAGCCTCTAAGTGTGGTTTGTCGGATTATGTACCTACATAAGTTTTAAATTAAAAAACCCCATTGAAACTTGGCCACTTTCATCCTTTGATGATCAATCTACTATTTTTTTATATGAACCGTGTGACAACCCTGACGCCAAGTGAAATATATGTTCGCAATAACCCGATGTCTTTTACCTCTGATATCTCGAGTTATAGCTTTTGATTTATCATTCTCTATTAAATTTCTACCAAGAGTATGTAACCTTGGAACCCTTTTCCTTAGGCTGGTGTGCTGATGAGAATTGGAAAGGGGTGTATGACAGAATAAATTGATTTGGCATCAAATAGGAATCAGGAAAGGCCTTAAGGAGACTCCTCATAACAACTTTACAACTTCTTAAATTACGCGAAAACTATGTCTTATAGTTTCGAATTTTGAATAATTTTCGAAAGATAAATATATTTGACACAGTTTTATGAAGTCTTATAAGTCTCAATTTCACGCGCATTTTCAACCAACTTTTTTGTGAAATCGTTCTTTCTCATGTTTCTGGTACGTGAATCTTGGCCTATCTTATCTTATCCTTGGTTTTTTATCGATTCTTTGCAGTGCAGTGTATCTCTCTAACAACTTTTTAAAGAGATATCAACAAAATAATGCACGCGGTTTACTGAGTTCTTACTTTTACTGAGTAAAGTTTTCTTAATAAATATATATATTGTTAGAGTATCAGTCGACTATGGCTGTTGAGGCGGGGGTGAGCGGGTGAGCGGGACGCGGCGGGGATGCACGTCGCCTGCGTCGGTCGAGAGAAAGCGTCCAGAAGCTTCTCGGGGCATTCGGATGTGGTGGTCGTGTGTTATTGTCGTTAAAAAGCGAATTAAACAATAGAAAGCGTCTTTTTGTAATTTCTTTATGTTTCTTGATGTAAAATGCTAATTATAATCATTAAATTTGTATTAAACTAATCAGTCATAGTCTCATTTATAAAATCAGTTAAGTGGGATAGATAACGTGTCCTTTCCGTTCGTGCGTGTGGCATTTTTTTTATTATAAGTTACGAGTCCGGTATATAGCTTACGAAAACATTGTGTGTGAATTTGTGAAGTGATTGCTGGCGTCGTTAGATACCTGCTAAGGTGCTTACTGCGTATTTAGGGTGCCGCGGCACTCGTTGGGTGTGACTAGCTAGACGAGCCCCGAAATAGTTACGTAGCGCGAGTAACTGGAAGTCACACTTCTTAGTTCTTGAGTGCGTGAGCATCTTGCGTGTGCATAGGTATAATACCTGCGTATGGTACAGTGCCTAACCACAATAAAACGGGTTAACGATTTTGTTTAAAATTAGGTTAGTTAATTGTAAACTAAAAGTGTGCGATTTTTCAAGTAAATTATACACAAGTAAGTACGTTCATAACATAAGCATGTCTGGACATTCCAAGAGTGGTCGTAATAAATCACGGAAACGTCATAGTCGTTCTCGTAGTCGTTCCCGCGGTCGTGATAGTAGTACTACGAGTACTTCTTCAAATCACCGTTATAAAGGTGAGAAAAATCAGCGACGTAAACGTGGCCGTAAAGATGATCGTAGTAGTCGCGTGTATGATGCAATATTAGGGCGGTTAGAGGCAATTGAGGGCCAATTGTCTACGTCACTCCCGGATATACCACCACATCCACCGCTTGAAAATCCGTTACCATCAAACGCATCGGGTATGTCTGCAGAAAACCACACTAACGGCGGTAGTGACAATATGTCGGGACAGACAACTCAACCGGTCGATAAAAGTAATAGCGACGATGTTGCGAGCAAGATAGCGAACGCTTTATCATCTTTAGTTCAATCCAGGTCAAACTTTTATATTTCATCTTTTGACCCTAGCATGCACAATTTTGATGCTTGGTGTACCGAAGTTGAACAGGGACGTAAATTAAACAACTGGGACGATAATGAGTGTCTTTCTCGGGTCGGAGGCTGTCTTCGCGGAGAGGCACGCGCGTGGCTCAATAATTGGATCACTAGTGATCGTACCTGGAGTAATTTTAAATTTGAATTTCGGTCTCTCTGTCCACAAAATATTGATGTCGCCAATATTTTATTCGAAGTAATGTTAACGAATTCCAAGAATTTTGTGACATATGCCGAATATGCCCGTAGGTCTTTGTTACGGTTAAATATTGTTAAAGGTTTATCAGATGACTTAAAAACTGCAATAGTTATTCGCGGAATCACGGATCCTCAAGTAAAAGCGGCAGCAATTAATGCAAAACTACAGCCAAATAACGTAGTAGAATTTTTATCAGTTTATACGAAACCCAAAAACGATGGTCTAAATACTTTTAATAAAATTCCTCGGTCGTTAAATGATAATCGTAACCACAACTCTCGTCAAGTTACCAAGTCAGAAATTAAGTGTTATTCTTGTAATGGCGTTGGTCACAAGAGAAATAATTGTCCAAAAAAAAGCCAAAAACTGATTCAACTAGTACAGTATCCAATGTTAAACCAATGTGTAGTTTTTGTAAAAAGCCAGGCCACTCGGTTGAAAAGTGTTTTGTTAAACAGCGTTCTGAGACTAATAACAAGCAATCGAGTAATGTGAATTTTTGTCACATGATTAGTGATTCACAGGAAAATAATGTGATTGCCGCAGTTATTCAAAAAATACCAGTTGATATACTCATAGATAGCGGATCAGACATCTCGTTAATGTCCGATTCAGTAGTGAAATACTTTAATTTCAATAAGGTCCCAACTTACCGTCTAATGCGAGGCATAGGTAGTCAAGAAATAGAGTGTACTTCGTATGTGACAACAGTTATTGAGTTTCCAAAGATTTCGTTGGAAGTAGATTTATATGTTGTACCGATTGGATGTATAAGTGCTCCTGTTCTTATTGGTACTGATGTCCTAGATCGTGACGGGGTTACTTACGTACGAACAAACGGCTTGCAGTACCTTGCTAGAGTAGATAACGCGTTGCGAGTTAATAATTTACGCCTGGTAGATACTGACGCTGTAAATACCCCCCTATGTGGTGAGGATAAGAAAAGGCTGATATCTATTGTTAACGAATATTCCGACTACTTTGTTACTGGTACGGCGACTTCTACTGTTAAGACAGGCAGTATGGAAATTAAGTTAGTTAGTGATGTGCCGGTGCACTATCGTCCATATAAGCTTTCGGCTGATGAGAAAACACGTGTTCGTGACATAATTAGTGACTTGCTATCTAAGGAAATAATACGCGAATCTCAGTCCGATTACGCCAGTCCTATAATTCTCGTGAAAAAGAAAGACGGCTCAGATAGGATGTGTGTGGACTACCGCGCCCTGAATGCAATCACCATAAAGGAAAGGTACCCTCTACCTTTAATAGATGACCACATTGATAGGTTAGGTAGTTGTAAATACTTTACCAGTCTTGACATGGCTACCGGGTTCCATCAGATTCCCCTAAAAGATGATGAAACAATTAGAAAAACAGCATTTGTGACGCCAGAGGGTCATTTTGAATATCTCAGGATGCCTTATGGTCTTTCGAATGCACCTGTAGTATATCAAAGAATTATATCCAATACCCTACGATCTCTGTTAGAAACCGGTAAAGTTCTCAACTATATAGACGACGTTTTAATTTTATCGGACTCTGTTAACGAAGGCCTTGATATTTTAAATCAAGTGTTAAAAACTTTAGTAACAGCAGGATTCTCAATCAATATAAAAAAGTGCACCTTTCTGAATACTCAAGTTGAATATTTAGGCAGATTAATAAGTCAAGGTCAGGTACGACCGAGCCCAAAAAAGGTAGATGCTTTAATTAAATCCCCAAGACCTACCAACGTTAAGCAGGTCCGTCAGTTTTTAGGTCTCGCTGGATATTTTAGGCGTTATATAGCTAATTATGCAGTGAAAACGGGTTGCATTGCTAGATTAACAAAGAGAGAAGTCCCGTTTATATGGGGAGAGGAACAAAACGCTGCTAGAGATTACATTATTAGCTGCCTAACCAGCGAACCTGTTCTCGCGATATTTAATCCAAAGTTGCTTACGGAATTACACACGGATGCCAGCTCCTCTGGCTACGGTGCTATTTTATTACAAGAACATGATAAACGAAAGCGCGTTGTTGCATATTTTAGTAAAGCAACTCAGGGTGCAGAGTCCCGTTATCATAGTTACGAGCTTGAGACTTTAGCAATAGTAAAAGCATTACAACATTTTCGCCACTACCTAATTGGCATAGAGTTTAAAATAGTGACTGATTGCAATTCACTTAAATTAACCGAGCGAAAGAAAGACCTAGTACCCCGCGTGGCACGATGGTGGGTTTACTTCCAAGATTTCCATTTTACTATTGAATATAGAAAGGGCGTCATGATGCAACATGCGGACTTTCTTAGTCGAAATCCGGTTAATGTTTCTCACGTTCGTATTAAGCCTAACAACTGGGCTCAAATTGCACAAACTGCTGATACCGAGACACTGGACTTGATCGATAGGCTAAAGGAAGGTCAATTAGACACGTCTCGATATGTAATTCGTAATAATTTACTGTATTACAAGTATAGTCCCGTTGGGGAGGATTCGCGATTTTTGTGTTTTATCCCGAAAGGCCATAGACTGAGTTTACTGCGTGTGTTTCATGATGATCATGACCACATTGGAATTGACAAAACAACAGATTTAATACTTCGCCATTTCTGGTTTCCTGGCTTAAGACATTTTGTAAAGAAATATATCACTCACTGCGTAGTGTGTCTATGTCATAAGAAAGTCCCGAAGGCATCTAATCAACCTATTGAGTCTTGGACTAAACCCAAAGTTCCATTTTCTGTTGTTCACACAGATATTCTTGGCCCCTTAGCAATTTCTAATGGATTTAAATACATTTTGATAATAGTTGATGCCTTCTCTAAATACTGTTTGTTGTATACCCTGTACAGACAGGATACTGAGGAACTGAAGCGAGTGTTCTCCAATGCGATCTCTCTATTTGGCACACCTTCATTGATTGTGACTGATCGTGGAAGGATGTTTGAAAGTAAGGGCTTTCAAGATTGGGTTTCTGGGTTGGGGTGTGGTATTCACATGATCACCCCTCAAATGCATCGTGAAAATGGGCAAGTGGAACGGTATTGTCGCACCGTTCTAAATATGCTGCGTGTGGAGGTTAACAGCAAGGGCGCCAACTGGTCCTGCTCCTTGTGGAAGATTCAGCTTACTCTCAACATCACTAAACACGCCACCACCCGAACATCGCCCTTACAGCTTTTGGTTGGAATTGAAGCTACCACTCCAGTAATACGAGCTTTAGTAAGAGATGTGTCTTTGGAAGATTCGCAACCTAACAGAGAAGCGATGCTTGTATTGAGAAGACAGCGAGCTTCAGAACTTCTAGAGACGAATCAATGCCAGCAAGATAATTACGTAAATAAAGGACGCAAGCAGCCTCGCAATTACGCTGAAGGAGACTTTGTTTTTGTTAATAAATCTTCGCAGAGTACAGGCAAACTTGATTCCGGTATGAGAGGTCCATACAGAGTAGTCAGACAGCTTCCACATCAACGTTATGAGTTGGAGTTACTGGCTGGGTCCTATGGAAAGAGGTCACAGGCTGCCGCTGAACATATGGTGCAGTGGCATGGTGAATGGACACCGGACACGTGTGAAGCGTTCTTTAATGACGGTGAGTGCAGAGCCAATTTTGTGGCTAGTTATTCAGTCATTCTATGACTGGCGGAGTCAATTTTGTGGCTACATATTCAGTCATTTTATGACCGGCAGAGCCAAACTTGTGGCTAGTTATTCAGTCAATCTATGACTGGCAGAGCCAATTTTGTGGCTAGTTACTCAGTCATTCTATGACTGGCAGAGCTAATTTTGTGGCTACATATTCAGTCATTTTATGACTGGCAGAGCCAATTTTGTGGCTAGTTATTCAGTCATTCTATGACTGGCAGAGCCAATTTTGTGGCTACATATTCAGTCAATTTATGACTGGCAGAGCCAATTTTGTGGCTAGTTATTCAGTTATGCTATGACTGGCAGAACCAATTCTACGGCTAGTTATTCAGGCAGTCTATGACTGGCAGAGCTAATTTGTGGCTACAAATTCAGTCATACTATGACTGGCAGAGCCAGGCTTGTGGCTAGTTCGCTGTGCTTTGAACTTTGCTCATGGTTACTAGAGTACACTGGTAACTACGGTATAAAGTTATCCATTAAATTTATAAACACCACACAGTTAAACCTCATGCCTATTACAATGAGATACATTGTTGTGAATTTCAGGTGATGACGACAATGATGATCAGGACTCAGCGGGCGCGGACGCTCCGCAGTCAGGAGAGGCCGTGTTAGAGTATCAGTCGACTATGGCTGTTGAGGCGGGGGTGAGCGGGTGAGCGGGACGCGGCGGGGATGCACGTCGCCTGCGTCGGTCGAGAGAAAGCGTCCAGAAGCTTCTCGGGGCATTCGGATGTGGTGGTCGTGTGTTATTGTCGTTAAAAAGCGAATTAAACAATAGAAAGCGTCTTTTTGTAATTTCTTTATGTTTCTTGATGTAAAATGCTAATTATAATCATTAAATTTGTATTAAACTAATCAGTCATAGTCTCATTTATAAAAATATAAAAATCAATATTTGTTTGTTTGTTTTTTTTGTTTGTTCGTATTCTATGGACTCAAAAACTACTGGATCTATTTGAAAAAATATATTTGCATTTGACAGCCCATTTCTCGGGAAGGGTTATTTAACATCAAGCTAAGAGGCGGCAATCACCTAGACCTAGAATATAAATAAAAATGTATTGCTGTTCATTGATAGGCACATCACTTGAGAACGGCTGCGATATGGCTATTTTTTTAAATGTTCGTATTTTAGGGAATGAAATAATGTAAAAGTTGCCCGAACAATTTAAAAATTCGGGTTAAACTATGGGATGAACTTTAATATGGACTTCACGGAGAAAGCTAGTTAGGTGATTAAATCTATCTATCTATCTATCTATCTATCTATCTATCTATCTATCTATCTATCATCACGCCTTTCATCCCAAGAGGGGTAGGCAGAAACAATCGAATGCCATTTGCTACGATCCTGACATATCTCTTTTGCTTCTTTTATATTCATCATACCTTTCATACATGCTCGGCGATTGTGTGTACTTTTAATATTTCCATCGATCAACATATTTTTTATATGTTCAATAAAAGTACATCTAGGTCGTCCTCTGCCAGCATTTCCTTTCACTTCAACCATATAAACCTTTTTAGTCAATCTTTCATCCTTCATTCTTTCATCGTGTCCAAACCAGCGTAAACTACTTTTCTTCATTTTAGTCACAACATCATCTTTTACATGATTAAAATATTTAAGAAATCATAAATAAGTATTTCCAAGCCAAAAAGTGATCCAAATTATTTTATACCAACTTCAAAAATAGTGCGAATGTTGTCTATTTGATGGCATTGTAGCTCCAAAAAGGCTGAACCGATTTTTTGTTAAAAACTCTTCATCATCATCATCATCATCATCATCAACCTTTTAGATCCACTGCTGGATCATGGTCTCCCTCTAGCGCACCATTTTAGTGTTGCTCATTGAGAGAAATTGCCATAGTCACCGCACGCTTAGCAGGCGGGTTGATAACCGGACGCCGGCTTTACGTACCCTCCGAAGCACGAGGAGTCTATTTTAATCAAATATTCTTAAAGAAAATTGGTGCTTAGCATTTTGGCAGCGAGTAGGAATCGAACCCGGGACCTCCGGTTTCAAGTCCACCGTCCTACCAATTAGGCTATCGACGACCTGTACTGGTGCACCGGCGAAAACTCTTATTTGCCATTAAATGAAGATTTTTAGGTTTAATATGATTTTTTTTATTTTTTTTTTCTTTGAATCCAGTGTCGTTTACAGATTATTTCAGAAAAATAAAATAATTTAGAAAAAAATACCCAATTAACTAATTAAATTTTTTTTCATAACAACAAAGTTAGACTGGGGAATAAAATACATTTATGTCGACCAACGATCGAAGTACATCCACAACTTTCTCATATACGCTATCTCCATGACATGTTAATAGGTTGACCACGCGATGGGAAAAAATCACAGACCTCATGCACCACGTGACTTTCAAAGAGCATTTGGTATCTTATCTATCATCACGCCTTTTATCCCAAGATGGGTAGGCAGAGACAATCGAATGCCATTTGCTACGATCCTGAAATACCTCTTTCGCTTCTTTTATATTCATCATACTTTTCACACATGCTCGGCCATTGTGTGCACTTTTAATATTGCCTTCGATCAATACATTTTTATATCTATTATATACTAATATTATAAAGAGGAAAGATTTGTATGTTTGTGTGTATGTTTGTATGTTTTTTAATGAATAAACTCAAAAACTACTGTGCCGATTTCAAAAATTCTTTCACCATTGGAAAGCTACATTCATCCTGAGTGACATAGGCTATATTCTATTTTCAAAAAAATTAGGGATCCTTACTAAAACTCCAAAAATGTAACCCAAGGTGTAAAAAAATGACCTAAGAAATTCCTTACATCGCGTGCGCTGCGAAAACTATTGATGATAGAACAAAATAATGTACTACGACTTTGCAGAACACATCATTATCTACAAAAAGTGTCGCGATAGCATATGTCTAACTATTATAGTTAAGTCACTATAAGTGTTCTTTTATTTTAAAAAAGGCTAGAAAAGGCTCTTTATTTGTACCTTGATATTAATCCTTATAGGGGTAGGGGTAGGTATAGGGTATATTTTATTTTGTTAGTAAATATCCACGGGCAAAGCCGGGGGCGGAATGCTAGTGTTCAATAAAAGTACACCTAGGTCGTCCTCTGCCAGCATTTCCTTTCATTTCAGCCATATAAACCTTTTTTTTATTATTAAATAATAATCCGTCAACACGCTTTTGTCAGTAACGCACACTTGCGCAAACCAAATGAGACCAAACTCGATGGGGTTAGGTCGTTTCGTTACAGATTTCCTGTGGCCACCTTCCTGCTTTATCATCAGGACCCTGGACATCATCTAGGACCAGAGCACTTGTGAAGATAAACCAAATGAGACCAAACTCGATGGGGTTACGTCGTTTCGTTACAGATTTCCTGTGGCCACCTTCCTGCTTTATCATCAGGACCCCGGACATCATCTAGGACCAGAGTACTTGTGAAGATAAATCAAATGTGCCCAAACTCGATGGGATTACGATTTTTGTTACAGAATTCAATTATCCACATCCTGGCTCCATCATCAGATCAGATCGATGGTACCATTTTATTGCAAAGCGCCAAATCTCTTTTAGCCGATGGTATTTGTGAGGCTATACCTAACTAGTGGCCAGTTCTATCGAGGTATATTTTAGGCATGTTAGTGTGGTTTGTCGGATTATGTACTAGTGTTTTTAATTATAAAAACACCATTGGTACATGGCCGGAATCCGGGATAGAACCCGTGGTCTGCCTAGTTAATGCCAGACGTCTTAACCACTCGGCCACAGACGTACTTTTTCATTTTTTTTAAATATATTGTATACCTCGTCAATACAAACATTTTGACATCTCAATCATCTATGACCTACACCTTGAGAAAGAAGCATGTATAAAAACAAGTTCAAAAAACAGTTTTTCAATTCATGTGTGGATGATTAGCACATGCACACATACATACATACATACATCATACATACACACACACACACACACACACTCACTCACTCACCACACACTACACAAACGCTGACAGATTCTAAATTTTTGTTTTTATTTTTATTTTTCTTAGTTTTTTATTGTGATTTTTAATTGGACATTTTATAGTTGTACTAGCGGACCCGGCAGACGTTGTCCTGCCCAAACGTTGACTTGCCCGCACTACCCCTACCCCTACCCCTACCCCTACCCCTACCCTACCTATAAAAAAAAAAAAAAAAATAGGGGTGGACCACCCTTAACATTTAGGGGGATGAAAAATAGATGTTGTCCGATTCTCAACCCTAACGGATATGCACACTAAAATTCACGAAAATCGGTCGAGCCGTTTCAGAGGAGTTCAATTACGTACACCGTGACACGAGAATTTTATATATAAGATTTTGTGATTGATTTTTTGATTTGAGATTTTTTACATTGACATTTTTAGTTGTACTTTTTCATTTTTAATTTTAATTATTATTTTATATTGCTTTTGTTATTTTGTTTTTATTTTGTTGCGATTTTTTTTCCTTCACGGGATGCCTTACAGCTTCCGAAACCGTATTACGGTTCCAGGGTATCCAACGGAAGACCAAGTCTCCCTCTTTTAGCCGATGCTATTTGTGAGGCTATACCTAACGAGTGGCTAGTTCTGTTGAGATATATTTAGATGGAAAAGCCTCTAAGTGTGGTTTGTCGCATTACGTACATAAGTTTTTAATTAAAAAACCCATTGGCACATGGCCGGGGTCCAGGATCGAACCCGGTGTCTGCCTAGTTAATACCTTTTCGTGGAAATCTTTTGCTTATTTTTCAAAATGTTTTGTAGTGTGGAGTGCTGTGGTTTTTTGTAAATAAATAAATTTAAAAAAAACATAGATTTTCCAAAATAATAATAAGATATAGTCACCCTACTCGTTTAATTCAGTAAAGTTTAAACACGCTCTGTCTCGACTGTTATGAAACGTGTTATCCCATTACCTCCAGTCTCGTAAACAAATACACGCTATTTTAAAACTAGATAAAGCAATGCTATTTTTCTTTTTAAATCTCATGAAATCCATCTAAATAAACCTCAACAGAACTGGCCACTCGTTAGGTATAGCTTCACAAAACCATCGGCTAAACGAGGGAGACTTGGTCTTTCGCTGGGTACCCTGTAACCGTAAAGGTTTCGGGAGCTGTTAGGCAACCTGTGAAGAAAGATAAAAAATCTTAATCCAAATCTCTATATATTATTTCTTAAGGGTGCATTTTTGTCTGTACGCCATATCTCATGTTTGATACGCCATTATGAAGATTACTTTCCTCTCTAATAACGAACAACAATCAAGTGAAAGGAAATGCTGGCAGAGGACGACCTAGGTGTACTTTTATTGAACATATAAAAAAATTATTGATCGACGGCAATATTAAAAGTACACACAATCGCCGAGAATGTATGAAAAGTATGATGATTATAAAAGAAGCGAAAGAGGTATGTCAGGATCGTAGGTAGTAAATGAATTCGATTGTCTCTGCCTACCCCTCTTGGGATAAAAGGCGTGATATAGATAGATATTTAATATCCAATGCTCTTTGAAAAAAGGTAGTCGATAGCCTAATTGGTATGACGGTGGACTTGAAACCGGAGGTCCCGGATTTCCTCCTTCATATCACTAAATTACTCCAAATTTTATGTTATAGAACGAGAACCAAGATAGTACGCATCAAAAATTATAGATTTTTAAATTTCCAAAGACCATTCCAGGGGCAGAAAGTAAAGAAGTTCAATTACTCACCGACAGTCGGGGCTCAAGTTCTCAGAGCACAGCTCGGGCTCGGTCTACTGACTACTGTATGTATAGGTATATTAATAAATATATCATTATTATACTCTGTTCAATATAAGATGGTATGAGTGACAGGTATAATTCTCACCAAATAAACAATTTATTAAATTTTGAATGTTTTGGACATGTTGAAAGAATGAAGGATGAAATATTGAATAAAAAGGTTTATATGTATGAAGTGAAAGGAAATGTTGAAATGTAGACAGAGGACGACCTAGGTGTAGGTACCTACTTTTATTGAACACTAACAGTTGGCCGCGACTTCGTATGCGTTGTTTTTGGAATATAAACACACTCACTCTTGGCCTGTCATATTTACTAATCTGTGGACTATTACCAACACGTTTTTATTAGCTATTGGTCTGGCATCGCACCGAAAATTTCCCATTCCGGCCGCCGGATGATCTAGGCGGACCGTTCGTTACAAGAATTCGACGAATATGTGGTCGGTTTCGGTGGACCGTACGGCGCCGGGGATTGGACGAATGTGTGGCCACGATAAGAGTGACAAAGATACAAACACTCTTTCGCATTTATCATATTAGTTAAGATAAATGATTCTTGTTAGTCGTGGTCAATCATGGCGGTCCACAGCGTGACGCACCTTGTAATGACTTGCCATGGTTAACTTTGTTGGGAAGTATAGTGCAGTGGTTTCCCCTTGCCTTTTGCACCAGACATTTTGAGACTATTTAGGTCTTCAGGCTCGCTGTAGCCTCTTCCAGCCAGTTTCCTAGCTAGGTCGCCAGAGCCTCGTTTATTGTCTAGCAGAGGGTACCAAGCGTGCAGGTGAGAATGACATTTGGGGTCGGCTAGATCTTATTCCGTTCTCCCCCTTACCCCCCTAAGATATGATACCATCATATAATGAACAGACTGTAAAGGGTTTAATTGGAGTGAAATTGTAGAAAGGTTGTCGACTTCAAACATATAGAATTACAGTCTTTATTGAGGGCACTATCTAAATTATACAAACCCGGGTGTTTGTTTGTTTGTTTGTTTGTTTGACTTTTCATTTCGGGGTAGACAGAGTATGAACGTGCTAACCTCTGGAACTACCTTTCGGATTTGAAAATTTTGCATTTGATAGCCAAGTTCTTGAGCAAGGTTATAGGTTAAATAACATCACGTTACGACCGTCCGTAGTAAAGTCCACTGCTCATCGTTGAAAATGCTATCAAGTGATACATAGTATGGCGTTTCGGTTCAGATGATGAGTATCCAGTATATAACCGACATTTACATACTCTGAGTAGATCATTTCCTTGTGAAGACTAATCAAACGAACCAAATCTCGATGAGGTTACGTTGTTTCGTTAAAGAGTTCCTTGGTACCAAATTATGGTATAGTCATCCGAATTACATACACTTGCAAAACGACGTCATTTTTTGCACAGAGATAGGTGACTGGAGCCATAAGCTATTTTGTTCTGGACTTTTCCATCTAAATATACCTCAACAGAACTGGCCACTCGTTAGGTATAGCCTCACAAATACCAATGAGGGTGACTTGGCCTTCCAATGGGTACTGCTGTTAGGGCAAGGGTGAAAAAAAGAAATTCTTATTTGGAATCATTGATAAAAAATGTGAACCCGTGCAAAACCGGGGCAGGTAACGTAGTACTTATAGTTAGAGAGATGGAGACAGAAAGTGGTTGTAAGCACTTGCCGGCAGAAAACCTCTTTTTCGTGTAGTCTGAGTAGAGGTACGCCGCTGAGCCGATTTAGAAGAAAAATAAATTTAAAAAAACCTCTCCTACCAGCTGGCAGAAAATTAATGAACAGCATTTGTATGGGGGGGGGGGGGACAGCTGCAGTTTTTTTGATATATTTTGTTTTTTTTTTAAAGTTGCAGGGAGTAAATTGGCAGAAAATATTTCTCTTACAACCGAGAGGTCCCCACAAATGCTGTTCACTCATTTCTGCCAGCTGGTAGGAGAGGTTTTTTTTAAATTTATTTTTTCTTCTAAATCCATAATTTTACTGGGATAAACTATTCCCAATTGCTATGTAAACAATCCACAGGCTGTGTCACTGTAATTTAGCATATAGTTACATATATAGGCTCAATACCTACACACATAGACAAGATAACGCGAAAAGGATTCCAAACGTTGGGCTTTGTGCTGAGGAACTGCAGAGAGTTCAGGGACTCGGGAACCAAGATACTTCTCTGTAATGCGCTGGTTCGGAGTGGTTTGGAGTATGCCAGCATAGTTTGGAACCCTCACTATGACATTCATATTAAAAAACTCGAGAGCGTTCAAAAAAGATTTAGCTGGCATTTGGCATACAGCTGCAATCTTGCGAAGAGGCTTCCCGGATACAGGGATCGTCTGCGGTACTTCGGCATGAGTTCTCTGCGGAATCGTAGATGCAGACTGGATGCCGAATTCTTCTACAAACTGGTCAACTCCAAGGTCGACTGTCCAAACTTGTTGGGACAGTTGAATCTATGTGCTCCTATACGAAATCCCAGAGCTAGCGCATTTGATCCCTTCCTGCTAGCTAGATCCAAAACGGTCCTCGGTCTGGTCTCTCCTTTTAACCGTATGGTCGGACAGTATAACAAGATGCATAAGCGACACGACTTAGATGTGTTTGGTTGGAAAAATTGATTTTTTTGAGTGTTCTTAGTTATTAGTTTAGAAATTGTTTTCGTGTAAATTATTATTATTGTATTTTTTGTGTTATTATTATTATTCAATTACTTTTTTTTCTTATCAATGTTGTGTTGCTGTTATAAAAATGTTAATAGCCCTATAATTGACACTGCGTCTACTAAGTTATAAAAATGTACAATGCATATTATGTGTGGACGTAGGTGTTGTTGGGCTATTTATAATGAATAAATAAATAAATAAATATCTGTGAAATAGCTGTTATTTTTTCTATATGGGTTGTTAAACTTTGCCCCCGTTTTCTCTTTCATAATCTATCACAAAGATCTTTTTTTTTTAAAGCGATGTTATACCATTATCCTTCAATTAAATGTCCTGCGTTTTTTTGCAAATTCAAAATAATAATATTTTTTATTATAAGGCTCTTAATAAATAAAGATAATTGAAGATAATGTTGTTAAACCTGAACCGAATAGCATTTTTAGAATCCCATGGTCGTTAATTTTACCCAAATTTGGGGTTAAAGCGTGGGCTAATGTCTTTGGTAACTCTTTCGGATATGATTGATGGACATCATTAGGAGGGAAATACGGGGAAATACTTGTATAGCAAATGGCAACAAAATGGAGATAGCATTATACATCTACTAGCTTGCCACCCTGGCTTAGTCCGTGGAATTTTTGAAATCTTGTTATAATTTGTATGAAAGGATGTAAATGATAAGGAAATTGAAAGGAGAGGGTATTTGGTGGACTAAGCAATGTATGCAGAAATACTCAACTTAGGTACAACTAAAAGTTAAATTAATATACAAATGCAGTGGAAATGCGGTCTTTAAGTAGAATTTGTGATATAAAGCGTATTGACCGCATCCGGAACGATGTCATTAGAAAAGAATGCGGAGTGAATGATGAGTTTGAAAACGTAGAAAGAATGAAGGATGAAAATTTTACTAAAAAGAAAATGCTAGCAGAGGACAATCTAGGTGTAACTACTTTTATTGAACGTATAAAAAAATGTATTGATCGAAGGTAATAGTCCCCGAGCATGTAAGGTATGATATGATGAATATAAAAGAAGCGAAAGAGGTATGTCAGGATCGTAGCAAATGGCATTCGATTGCCTACCCCTCTTGAGATAAAAGGCGTGATGATAGATATACTAAATTAGTCGCCAGGAGAAGATAAAAACAAAGATTCAGATGATTGCAACATTTTTCATGGAACGCCGTTTTTAATTTTGTTTCCCAATATAGAACGTAACAAAGAACATGAAATTTAAATGTTGACGACTTCTGTCATGTAACAATAAAATTCATATATTATACACAAGCTAGCTTCTGTCCGCGGTTTCACCCGCGTAGAAATAGATCCAAAAAGAAATAATTCCGTGGCTGTAATTTGCCCCTCCCCCGCCCGCTTTCGCGGTTAAAAAAAGTAGTATAAATTATGTCATTCTCTGAACCCTAAACTACCACTATGCAAAAAATCATGTCGATCCCGTGAAAAACAAAAACAAATCTATCCCACGGGAACCATACATTTTCCGGGATAAAAAGTAGCCTATGTGCTATTCCAGACTATAATCTATCTCTGTGCCAAATTTCATTCAGATCCGTTCAGCCGTTCCGGCATGATTGAGTAACAAACATACATACATCCATACAAACTAGCATTCCTCCCCCGGCTTCGCCCGTGGATATTTACGAACAAAATAAAATATACCCTATAATACCCCTACCCCTACCCCTACCCCTGTTTCCCACGACTTCGTATGTCTATTTCAGAATGTTGGCAAACATACACTTCATACTTAGCTTTTGTCATGTTCACCTCTGCCCACCCCGTTCCCGTCGTCATGCCGTGATGGTATATAGCCTATGTTACTCAGGGATAATGTTAGCATTCTAATGGTGAAAGAATGATCAAAATAGATAGATTATGCGAACGTAACTCTGTCTGTTACGCTTTCACGGCTTAACTACTGAACCGATTTTGATGAATGTTGATACTAGTATTCGGGGTGGAAAGCTTATATTAAAATATATAGGTTTTTAAAAAAAAAACAGAAATTGCCCAGAAACTTGGAAAATTCGAGAAAAACTGAAATTGCTTTTTTTCCATGAGAATTTTGTATGAACTGAAGACCATACAACATAATGCTCCACGGGCGAAACCGGGGCGAAAAGCTTAGTAAATAATAATAATTGAAAAACGGATCGCACTTAACTAAAGTTTCCATCAATTTTTCCCGTAACTTAATAATCTCTCTGAGGGGAATAAAATCTTGTTACTCTGGGAACAATTCTGTAACTTCATATACTAACTACTTATATATTAGAGATAATATGTTAAATTAAAAACCTTAAATCAAATCTAAAGATTAAAAATAACTAAATAAACCAGCAGCCTAATTGCGTAACTTTGATAGTGATCCAATCACTATCATTTTTTTACAGATAAAGGTCGAATTTAGCCCCGCACTTTTCGAAATGTGTATTTTCGTTAATTGTGATACATTGTGCTGCGTTTGTGCCGTACTGTGCCGCAAAAATTAGCTCAATATCTCAAACAGTTTTTGAGAAAAAAAATAAAAACAATTAAAAACGTGAAATTTTCGTTTTTATTTTTTTTCTCAAAAACGGTTTGAGATATTGAGCTATTTTTTGCGGCACAGTACGGCACAAACGCAGCACAATGTAGCACAATTAACGAAAATACACATTTCGAAAAGTGCGGGGCTAAATTCGACCTTTATCTGTAAAAAAATGATAGTGATTGGATCGCTTTCAAGTTACGCAATTAGGCTGCAGGTCCGCGTGGAATAGTGGCAAGAATACTGGCTGCATTTCCCCGCTGAATCGCGATGCTGATTCGTTGAGCGAGGAAGGATCCAGCCGTCTTGTCACCAGAAGAGATGTTCAGTCGAGGGAATACATCTTTAATAAAACCCCACGGACCTAGAATTTCTACACCAAACGGCACAAATTTGTAGTTTTCAATAATTTAACTATTGTAACGAATAGGTACTTAAATCGCACAAATAAATACCTAAACACATCAAGGTCGATAGACGTCTCTAGAAACATCCAGAGAGAATCAAAGTACAATGGACCGTATGTGCCTAGCCATAGGTACCAAAATCGGGCGCGGTCTGTGTGTGGGTATTTGGCGCCGAGTCGCATCGAGCCGCGTCTACAACTCTGTACAACAATCTCGGCGTTTCTCGAATGTTCGGAGGGCAATATAAACAGAGGATCGTCGCCGGGAGAACACAGTGCGAATCAGAGCGATCAAAGCGAAACAGTGAAGTGGAATTTAGTGCGACTAAGTGATATTCAAGTGTTTTCATTTATTTAACTGTATTTTTGTGGTGTTAAAGTAAAGTTTGTCTATTTAATCGGTATTTTAAATCTCTTCGAACCCTAGCTCGTAACAAATTGGTGTCAGGAGTGTGGGATTCAAAAATGCCGATTACACCACGTGACTCGTCGTCATCACGGCGACCCAAAACACGACAAACTACTGCTGGACATCACGGCGAGGAGGTCGACGAGGCTGCTGCTGCTGGAGCCGCTGCTGGTGCTGCTTGGACTGCTGGGACTGCTGCTGGTGGTGCCGGAGCTGCTGCTGGAGCCGCTGCTGGTGCTGCTGGGACTGCTGCTGTTGGTGCTGGAGCTGCTGCTGGAGTTGATACGGGTGCTGCGGGTTCTACGGGTGCTCCCCAGGCATTGGATATGGGGATGCTGGTTTGGCTAATGGAGGAGCAGGCCCGACGTCAGGAGCAGCAGGCCCGACGTCAGGAGGAGCAGGCCAGGCGTCAGGAGGAGCAGGCCAGGCGTCAGGAGGAGCAGACTCGGCAGCTATTGGAGGAGCAGGCCCGACGTCAAGAGGAGCAGGCCCGACGTCAAGAGGAGCAGTCTGCTAGCCTAAAGGAGCTGCTTTCAGAATCACTGGGAAAGGTGACTATGGAGGTGAAGCAGCTACAGAGGGTTACAGACATGCACGAGGAGAGAATTGAAGACCTCCAACAGCATTGCAAGGAAATACAGACTAGGATGAGCAGAGAACTGGATGCAAGACTTAACGACCGCTACGGAGAGTTGGACAGCCGATGCGAGGGGCTCCAGAATGAAGTAAGGAAACTGAAGCTGACCGCTCCTGTTTCTGGAGGCGCCGTCGTCTCTGGCCCCCGAGTCAAGGTGCCGCCGTACGACGGGACTACGTCCTGGACAGCATACAAATTGCAGTTCCAAACGGTCGCCTCTGCCAACGGCTGGACAGACGAGCAATCTCTGACCGCCTTGACAGTGGCTTTAAGAGGCCGCGCACTGTCTGTTTTGGAAGCCTCTCCAGACAGCTGCACCACGTACGGGAACCTGATCGAGGCAATGGACTCCAGGTACGGCGACAAACACCTGGAGCACGTCTACCGAGCGCAGCTGAGGGACAGGACGCAACATGCTGGTGAGAATCTGCAACAATGGGCTCTGGAGATCGAGAAGATCGTGAGGAAGGCGTACCCATCTGCCGGACAAGAGTTCATTGCTGCGAACCTCGTTCAAGCATTCATCGACGGCATCCGCAGCATGGAGGTCAGAGCTGCAGTTCGACTGGGCCACCACACCGCCCTGAAAGATGCACTCGCCCATGCTCTAGAGGTGGAAGCCGTGAGACAGGAGCCTCGTTCTCAGCGATTGCGACAAGTGGCGGAGGAGGCTACTCCAACAACGACACCTGTAGCAGAGAGGCGTAGCTACTTACCCCGCTGCTTCTACTGCCACAAGCTGGGGCACCTTAAAGCAAGCTGCCCGGCGCTTAAACGACAAGGCACGGATCAACGAGTGCCGAAACGGGACGTCGAAGCTGATGTCCGTGCCGTAACTACGGAGCTTCCGGGAAACGAGTAACAGCCAGAACCGCGGGGCGGGTACTGGCTGATCGTGACATAGCCCCAAAAGTTACCATCCGACAAGTTTTCGACGGGAACAGTCTGGTAATCGCCGGCGAGGTCAACGGGACGCCATGTGAGATGACGATCGACACAGGAGCAACGCGTACGGTTGTGAGACCTCAGTTGTTGGGACGATCTACGAAAAGAACCAGACGTTCATCTTCCTGTCTGAAACTCTTCACGGCAACCGGTCAGCCAATACCCGCATACGACGAGCTGCCGGTGACACTCAAGGTGGGTGACGGGGAGTACCCACACACCGTCATCGTGGCCGACATTATAGACGACTGCATTCTCGGACTCGACTTTATGAAGCGGTTCCAGTTTGGCATCGACTTGCGCAACGGTGTACTGCAGTGCGGCCAGGAACAGGTATTTTTGAAAGGTGGTTATGCTGGCTATGTGCGCTGTGCCAAGGACGTCAAACTGAACCCATATTCGGAGACGCTTGTCGATGTGGAGTTACCAACTAATGGGGACCCCTCCAATACGAGGTGCTCTATCATCGACCACCTGGAACGTTCTAAACATAAAGGCTGGTTACTCACTCCAACTTTAGTAAACAGCCAGAGTGGACGAGCTGTAGTAAGGGTGACCAACTTCAATGGCGCTCCTGTCACTCTCAATAAGGATCAAGTTGTGGCGAAGTGCGACGAGGCGAATTGGATGCGGAGCTGCACCCAGGGGAAGCTGTCGGCGATGAAAAATAACAGTGCAAACCCCTTGGAACTCGTCGACATTTCGAAGAAGGACTTGTCAATCTCCGAGTACAAACGAGCGAAGGAGATGCTCACTCGTTACATTGACATCTTTAGTGACAGAGATGGGCATCTCGGCAGGACGTCATTGGTGAAACACACCATCAACACAGGAAACGAGTTACCTATACGTCAACGTGCTCGACGAATCCCAGTAGGAAGAGAAGCAGAAGTACAGTGCATGCTGGAAGACATGAAGAAGGCTAATGTCATCGAACCTTCTTTGAGCCCATGGTGTTCTCCGGTTGTGCTAGTTAAGAAGAAGGATGGCAGCACTCGCTTCTGTGTGGATTATCGTCGGCTGAACGAGATAACCAGAAAGGACAGCTACCCTCTACCCCGGATTGACGACACCTTGGACAAGTTGAGTGGGAACCAGTGGTTCTCAACACTGGATTTGAAGAGTGGATACTGGCAAGTGGAGATCGATCCCAAGGACAAGGAAAAGACTGCTTTCTCGACCGGAAATGGACTGTGGCAGTTCAACGTCATGCCTTTCGGGTTATGCAATGCTCCCGCAACGTTCGAAAGGCTGATGGAAGTTGTGCTTGCGGATCTCGTGGGAAAAGCTTGCTTAGTCTACCTGGATGACGTCATCATCATGGGACGCGACTTCGACGAGCACGTGAGGAATTTAGAAAGAGTGTTTGCCAAGTTGAAGCTCGCGAACCTGAAATTGCATGCCAAGAAGTGTAGCTTCTTCAAGAAACGTGTAAATTACCTCGGGCATGTAATTACAAAGGATGGCGTAGAAACCGACCCTGTAAAGACAGTAGCTGTACGAGAATGGCCCACCCCACGGAACAAAACAGATGTTCGGGCGTTTCTTGGTCTGTGCTCATACTACCGCCGCTTCGTATACGACTTCGCGGGAGTAGCCAAGCCCCTACATCGACTGACGGAGGACAAGCGTTCGTTTCAGTGGACTGAGGACTGTGAGAAGTCGTTCCAGGAACTGAAAGAACGACTGTGTGAAACTCCTGTATTGGGCTACCCGGACCAAGTCGGCGAGTTTGTGGTGGACACAGACGCAAGCAACATCGCCATTGGAGGTGTGCTGTCACAACGGAAGGGGGACAAGGAAGTTGTGATAGCGTATTTCAGCAAGGCTCTGTCAAAACCAGATAGGAACTACTGTGTAACCAGACGCGAACTTCTGGCCGTAGTGAAGACAGTACGACACTTCAACAAGTATCTCATCGGAAGGAAGTTCAAGCTACGGACAGACCATGCGGCGTTGAAATGGTTACTTCAATTCAAGGATCCTGAAGGACAAGTCGCTCGGTGGATCGAGCAGTTACAAGAATTCGATTTCACGATCGAACATCGACGAGGACGGATGCATGGCAACGCTGACGCACTGTCACGCAGGCCGTGCCCTGAAGATTGTAAACACTGCTCGAGGCGTGAAATCGGTGATTCTGTCATCAAAGTGATTACGACTAACAACCTTAGTGACGAATGGGCGAACGAGAGGACGAGAGACGAGCAACTCAAGGATAACAACTTGGCGCCGATAATGGAATGGAAGACGCAGAATGTTCCAAGGCCCGGCTGGAATGTTGTATCCGCCATGAGTTCCACCACGAAAAGCTACTGGGCTCAGTGGGAAAGTCTAGTGCTGCACAACGGGTTGCTGTACCGCAAGTGGGAGTCGCCAAGTGGACAGGAGACACTGATGCAGCTGGTCGTGCCTAGGTCAAAGGTGCGCGCAGTGCTTGAGTCCGTGCACGATGGATCCTCGGGAGGACATCTGGGCATGAATCGAACTCTGGCGAAAATCAGGAAACGATTTTATTGGATTCATTGCCGGCAAGATGTCGAGGATTGGTGTCGCAAGTGCACAGTATGTGCGGCCGTGAAGGGACCTACGACACGTACGAGAGGACGTATGCAGCTGTACAATGTTGGCGCTCCATGGGAACGAATTGCGGTGGACGTTGCTGGACCGTTCCCGGCCACTGAAGACGGGAACAAGTACTTTATGGTCGTGATGGACTACTTCACGAAGTGGCCGGAGGTCTTTGCAATTCCCAACCAGGAAGCGATAACAGTGGCGGCTAAGTTGGTCAACGAAGTATTCTGCAGGTTCGGGCTACCAATGGAGATACATTCTGATCAAGGGCGTAACTTTGAGTCGCAGTTGTTCCAGGAAGTATGCCGTCTCCTGGGAATAAATAAAACGAGGACTACGGCGTATCACCCACAGTCCGACGGAATGGTTGAAAGGTTCAACCGCACTTTGGAGACTCATTTAGCGAAACTGGTTGAGGATCACCAGAGGGACTGGGACCGATATATTCCCTTGTTCTTGCTCTCATATCGATCCGCAGAGCATGAAAGCATAAAGGTGACTCCTGCTTATGCCAACTTTGGGAGAGAACTCCGACTACCAGTTGATCTCCTGACCGGCGGACCTCCGGATGCGCCGCAACCTGTAAGTGACTACGTATCGAACCTGAAAAACAAGATGTGCGACATACATGACCAGATTCGTCAGAGCAGTCTTGTGGCCAGTACAAAGATGAAGACCAGGTACGATAGAAACTTCAATAGTAACGGTTTTGACGAGGGATCGTTGGTGTGGCTGCACAACCCGAAACGCCGAAAAGGCAAATCTCCCAAGCTGCAGAACCGCTGGGAAGGCCCGTATAAGATCATCACGAGGATCAATGACGTGACCTATCGGATCCAACGATGCCCGCGTGGACAGTTAAAGGTTGTCCATATTGATCGACTGGCTCCTTACAAAGGCTCGAATATTGCTCGGGACGAGCAAGTCTAAGCGGGGGGCAGTGTAACGAATAGGTACTTAAATCGCACAAATAAATACCTAAACACATCAAGGTCGATAGACGTCTCTAGAAACATCCAGAGAGAATCAAAGTACAATGGACCGTATGTGCCTAGCCATAGGTACCAAAATCGGGCGCGGTCTGTGTGTGGGTATTTGGCGCCGAGTCGCATCGAGCCGCGTCTACAACTCTGTACAACAATCTCGGCGTTTCTCGAATGTTCGGAGGGCAATATAAACAGAGGATCGTCGCCGGGAGAACACAGTGCGAATCAGAGCGATCAAAGCGAAACAGTGAAGTGGAATTTAGTGCGACTAAGTGATATTCAAGTGTTTTCATTTATTTAACTGTATTTTTGTGGTGTTAAAGTAAAGTTTGTCTATTTAATCGGTATTTTAAATCTCTTCGAACCCTAGCTCGTAACACTATATTAGCGCCGTTTGTTAGACTCCGTTGTTAGATTTCCGCCGCAGCTCCCGCTTTGATTGCTGTTTCCCTGAGATGAGAATTATGTGTTGTGTACTTACATCATTTTTAACAGACTTCAAAAAGGAGGTTTTTTTATGTAGTATGTTCCCCGATTACTTGAAGACGTCTGGACCGATTTGGAAAATTTTGTTTTGTTTGATAGGGTATATATATATGGTCATCAGGTCAGGATCTGATGATGGGATCCCGGAGAAATCAAATAGGCACACTTGAAGCGATTTGGGTATTTTTATAGTGACTTGTGCATTTGCATTCGGAAAGCACACTTTTCAGTGCATAATTTTTTAAATCGGTACACTTTTTTTCAAAAGGCAAATATTTTTAGAAAAAGTTTAACATGACCTCAGAATGTCTCGCCACGCAAAGCGATACCAATGAAACGAATCGTAACTTATAGTAATTTAATGGCCAAAGTTATGGTCAAATTACCAGAAAAGTATGGGGAGGGGGGTAGGGTCTATGGCGCCTCTTTAAGCTTTTTATTTATTTTATTTTTTATTTATTTATTATAAATAGCCCAACAACACCTACGTCCACACATATGCATTGTACATTTTTGTAACTTAGTAGACGCAGTGTCAATTATAGGGCTATTAACATTTTTATAACAACAACACAACATTGATAAAAAAAAAAGTAATTGAATAATAATAATAATAACACAAAAAATACAATAAAAATAATTTACACGAAAACAATTTCTAAACTAATAACTAAGAACACTCAAAAAAATCAATTTGTCCAATCGTGGTTTGGAAAGTGGCCCGAGAACCAAACACATCTAAGTCGTGTCGCTTATGAATCTTGTTATACTGTCCGACCATACGGTTAAGAGGAGAGACCAGACCGAGGACCGTTTTCGATCTAGCTAGCAGGAAGGGATCAAATCTTTTGAAGTCTTACTGAATGGATGCCTTCACATTGTTCTCACAAACTCAATTTCCTATGACCTATTAACCTAGCTAGAGTAAAGATTTACCGAACTGCACATTTCGAATGCACTAACATAAATCTAATGGTAATCGTATTGTCAGGGTTGCGTAGCCAAACATAGAATAGGTTACTAAACGGCTGCATTTTGATGAAACTTTCAAGGATTTAAATCTGATTTTTTAACGAATTGAGCGACTTTTGGTAGAGGAAAATCTTATGGGTTCGCGTCACCGCGTCACCGACATGCTATGATTGAGAACAAAGCCCGTGAAACAGCTATAGCAGCTGAACTGAACTGGGCTGGATCCTACTGTCAATAATAGATACATTTATATAAAGTTTTCATTTCTGTCGGCAGTTCCCATGACTTTTTTTTATTTCGATATTTTGAAGGGTTCCGTTGATAAATTAAAAAAACGTATTGCTTATTATGGCTCTGAATTTAAGGCTTTAACATCTGTCAATAACCTTGACGATTTGACCTTTATATTTTGTATAGATAACGGTCGGGATTATCGCGCGGGATAATTTTCAATTTACCTAAGTGAAAAATAAAATTCACGAGTAAAATGCGGACTAAAAACAAACCTCTCAATTAAGAATATCAATATTTTTAAGACCTTTTTTGTGTGTAAAAACTAACTAAAGAGCTTGTGCTGTTTTGGAGAAATTTTGCAAATCATGATGACATTAGGTATATACATTGGGAATTTTTTGTCTAAAAAGGGTACTTATGTCAAAAATCATTTATTTTCAATTAAAATAATCTATTGGATCGTTATTATTCTATATACGTATTTTTATCACAGATTTATTTAAGAGTTCTTTTGATAATTTTGACTTAACGAATAATTTAGAAATTTTACCGCTGTTAAAGCCTTAATTGGATCAGCTAGCCGCCTTATGCAATGTATGTATTCTTGTTACCATGCAACGCGGGCATTATTTTTTGATAATTAATTATTTTTAACTTAATTAGTCATGCATGAATCACTTTTAAATTATATGTAAGTATATTAAAAATGTAAGTATTATTTGCAAACAAATATATTTAAGAATAGCAAGTAGTTTAAGATTTTCGCACTTTTAAACTTTTCGATCTCAAAAAGCCTCTTAGATATGTAGAATTGAAATCAAAAACACTTTTCACACAAAAACTTGGCTTACTTATATATTACACAGAAAACAAGAAAGGCTTAGGGTTGGCAAAAGTAGGTTTTTAACATCGCACATTGCCCCCATCTTCATGTGGAAGTTAAAAGTTTTAACTCGGAAGTAGAGCGGGGAAATAATCGTGCAAGTCTGGATATGAATCCATTGATCCAAACAATTTAGATCTAAAGGATCGGGTTTTACCCAAGGCCGTATCCAAGAATTTAATGCCTTTCGACTCGATCACATGTCTTTCAATACATACCTCCTCACAGTCGAATTTGAATAGACGCTAGCCCAGTGTTTCCTAAAGTAATAACTGGATGTTTTTCTTTATATTTTTTAACTGAAAAGTTCTTCAAATATTTACGATGCTGCAGCAGTAATATAGTTATTATCACATGGTGGACCCTGAACATTAATTATTTTTAGGTGGTTCGTAACCAATATTTTTAACGCATAACTCCTCACTTGCCATAGGAATATCAGTCTTAGAGGGATCAGAAACTAAAGATCGTGAGTGTAGGTACATAATCCGACAAACCACACTTAGAGGCTTTTTCATCTAAATATACCTCAACAGAACTGGCCACTCGTTAGGTATAGCCACACAAATACCATCGGCTAAAAGAGGACGATTTTGCCTTCCGCTAGGTACCCTGGCACCGATAACACGGTAAGGAGAGACACATGGCAACCCGTGAAGAAAAAAGAAAGTTCAGAAATGGGGAAGACAGGATCTTTTACCTAGATCATAAATTCCCGACGGAGGCGATACCGTTCCACAGTGACTGTTGGAGCTTTTTCATTGAGCGCGGTAACGAATCCAGACGCAAATGGGGGCGATGATTCAGAGAAGGTTAAGACGAGCAACGACTCAGAAATTTTTAATCGTAAGCCACGCCCTAAACTCGTGGTTCGGGCGCATGAGTGGTTAGAGCGCAACGATCACGTCATGCAAGAAAACGACGGCGCTTTGTCCGTTCTTGCTGCAGAAGTGAGAAGGGCATAAATGTATCGCTTCTCGGAATAAATGACGTAAGCGGCACATTACAAATAAGTAATTTATTAAAAAACGATCACATGCAGGGAAAAATCTTCTTAATCAATACTAGGTACTGAAATTACCTACAGATTCGTATAAAATTTAAACGTAAATCCCTTCAGAGTATGGTCGTATGACTAAAAGGGTGTTTTTGAAGAGGTGATTACAAAAATTTAAGTTATCGAGAAAATTTTCACCAATCATGTTTTCATCCTACACAAAACTAGATAAAATCCTCTAGTTTTCGATGCCCAAATTGTATGTTCGTAGCATTCGTAAAATTCGGGAATTTAAGTTCAGAAATCAACCAAAATTATTCGTTCCTCCCCTTAAGAATCACTGATGATCACGTATGTAGATTATGTTATAGATTGGCGGAAAAGTTTTTAAAGCGTATTATAAAAAACTTCAACTGTCTAACTATCACGGTTCATGAGATACAGCCTGGTGACAGACAGACAGACAGACGGACGGGCGGACAGCGGAGCCTTAGTAATAAGGTTTCCGTTTTTAACCCCTGGGTACGGAACCCTAATAACTATTGATTAAAACAGAAATATTTAAATGTTTAAGGGATATTTATTAAGTTAAATTTTGTGAAGTCTTTAATAAAGGAGTCAAATCACTGACACAATCCTCACGCCCCATTTCCAGATTCAGATCTTTAGTTATAACTCAACACAGCACTTCATTCTTGTTACCTTCGTTTCTAATAATCAAAAGTGAACTCTAAAGACAGCCTCAGAAAGTTCAAAATCCCAAACTTAATGATGGTATTCAAAAATTTTAAAGTCACATTTTCCCCAGTTGAAAATTGAGTGGGAGTATATACGGAGTAATATCGACTCAAATAGGTGAGAAAGGCTATTTTGTTCTCATTTAGTTGAAAAGTGGAAAACTTTCAGCTGAATATAGGTTTTCTCGGAGACTTTTGGTATAAATTACGTTTCTGAATATTTCGGATTGGAAACCATTTATTTTCATATATAATAACCAAACTTTTCCTGCAGTATCTACCGAATAATTTCAGGTTGTGTTTTTTTTCAAACCTACCTACACCAGTAACAGTAATTTTTGCCATATTAAACAGCAGGTGGCAAGCCTGCCGCTGCACTTAGCTTGAATAGATATGTAAATAGTTATCTCTTATTTTCAGAAGAGTGTGCCCTCCACATAAAGTCAATTCGCAACGGCTTTGCAAGAGTTTTTTTTTATTTAAAAATTCAAATGGAGTTTGAGAAAAGGACATTATTTTCCGATGAATATAAGCAGTCTAGGTATGTTAATTTTTTCGATTTCTTTTTCGAACTTACGATTCATAGTTTTGGGCGAATAGATAGTACGTCACCATCAGCGTAAAGTAGCTCACACACTAGTCCGGTATCTCACAGATTTTTTTCGGTCCGGTCGCTGTATGATCGAGATTGAATACAGGCCACACATTAGCGATGTAAATCATACTATCTAAATTACTCACTCACACAGACATACAAGATTCGATTTGACAAAGACGTGTGGACCACAAATACAACGATTTGAAAACGGATGGCGGAATAGGAAACGGTGCGATGTCGGATCAATGTGTGGCCTACTTTAGTCTCCAACAATTTTTATCACAAGAAAGCATAATATTTTGCATGAAGACTGGAGAATATTTTTATGACCTCGAGCTATAAATCAGTCACCTTTAGTACAATACTGCACGTTTTTAATTAATGTTTCCCGCTAAAAACTTCTGGAAAAATTTTAAAGATGGCATTTTTAATTTTGGGTATATAATAAAACAGGTTTAAAATTTAAATGACTTTTTATAACCTTCTCTATACTATATGCTGTTGCTATTACACGCCCCTTCCCCGTCCTGATTTTAGAGTAGGTACTAGGAAGAAGTATATGCCGAAATTTTTATCTTATTTTTGGTTTGTTGCTTTGCTTGCTCGTAGTTTGCCTGGCTATATTTTTATTTGACAACTTATTGGAATTTTCAAACGAATGTTTTTATTTATTTGCGAATAACGCCACCTTTGATGAGGTTGAAAATTTTTCCATGGGAAAAGTGGTTTATTTTTCTTTATTTTTGTTATAGTTTTTTTTCTAAAACCATCTTCGCATTATTGCCTTTCAATTGAAACCGGTTTGAGACACATCGTTTGGATGGTTCGAAGTCTATAATAACGGAAATAGGTAGAAACTTTTTTTGTGTTTTTAACCGAATTTCAAAATGGTTCATTAGTTTTTTAGAAATTTTGAAAAAACTGACTTTATAAGTACATTTTTCTTAATATCTCGATGATCATATTGACGACTTATTTTTTAAGGATATAATAATTTTTCGACATTATCTTACAGACATAATGACGAAAATCGGTTTAGTAGTTTTTCAGAAAGTATGTTGTAATTTGTCAACGGTTGCTATTGGACACGAGGTTGTCAATTTTTGTATCGTCGGTGGTCTAACGGCTAAAGGTATGGTATGGTATGGT
Source organism: Nemapogon koenigi (assembly GCA_963924495.1). Lineage (NCBI taxonomy): Eukaryota > Metazoa > Arthropoda > Insecta > Lepidoptera > Tineidae > Nemapogon > Nemapogon koenigi. The sequence continues at coordinate 1,356,347 of OZ004653.1, read as the reverse complement.
GCAGCTCAGGGTGCAAATGGTTCAAATCACATCCACAGCAGTTTTTTTTTCATAATTTTTTTTTATTTGCGTTATTATTTGTCTCTCAGGGCAGCAAAATCACTTAAAAGGGAAAAATTAATTTACTTTAAAAAAAAAGTGTACCGACTTCAAAAATTTGCACTGAAAAGTAAGAAATAATAAATATTTCGTCGTAGAATTTGAAGACAGTTGGTGCCAAATTAGAAATAACTTAGTTCCCAAATTCACAAATCTAGACAATTCATTAGGAACCTACGATCATCAGTACAAACATATATAATATTGAACAGATCTTTATCTTCTTTGATGTTTATTACTTGTATCCTAATTTGGCACCAACCGTCTTCAAATTCTACGACGAAATATTTATTATTTCTTACTTTTCAGTGCAAATTTTTGAAGTCGGTACACTTTTTTTTAAAAGTAAATTTATATATACATATATAGATAGGTATATTCTTCAATATTTGCATTCGCACTTCTCAAAATAATGAACATTTTAGATTTTAACCCGCCGTTTCTCATGGCTGTAATAATATTTTGCGCATGAGAAAATAATTATTAACATATTGCTATGAAATATTTAGTAGGCGCTTTAAAGCATCTTACTGATTAACTGATGAAAGTTTTTTTAGCATACTCAGTTCCGCGACATGTTTAATTTTGACTCAAAGGCCAAAAACGAGGGGAAACTAAGGAATGCCCGGCCCGAGAATGTCCAACACTAGAATGCTGAGCAAATTACTGGGTCGGAAAAAAATAGTACCTATACGGATTTGTCCGAACATTGTAATCCCACTGGGCTCTCCAATTGCATATATAAGAAGGACAAACATACGTTCACAATAGTTAGAATACTTCAGGTACCCAGGGGGATACAACTCCTAATTTAGCCTATTTTTGAGGCCAGTGACTTGTTGTGTTGAGGTATTTTGAGTTCAAATAGTCTATTTTCTAAAAGAACTCCTAAAACACATCAATACCGTATGACAGACGAAGCAATATTTTCAGACATTCCTGAATACGTGAGAGACGCTCATACTTAACTTTGCACAGTATATGCTAAAGTTTTACATTAAAACTGAATAAAAGGAAATAAACTTATTTTCAATATTTTAAATCAACTATTCAAGGATAAGAAAAGTCCACTTGAATTATATATATACTAGCGACCCAACCCGGCTTGGCATGGGTTGCTACTAATAATGCCTACCTTGCTCCCAGTCGGCTTGACTTTTTCCAATGTCAGACTTCATCGTCATATTTCAATCAGTTTACACAAAATATTAATGAATAGCGACCCGCCTCGACTCCGCACGGATGCTATGCTGATACTAAATACCACAGAATGTCTTTATAATATAATACAACGTTCAGTTTTTTTGTCATTAGGCCGGTACCGCCGCAACCGCTACGTCCCTGCATTTTAAATCTGTAATATCTTCGAAAATATTCATTTAAATTACATGCTGTAAAAGGCCATATGATTATTGTGGGTTATTCCTAAGAGATAGACATATGCCATCGCGGACTTTTTTGTAGATCTTTTTAAGGTGTACAATACTGTGGTACATTATTTTGATCTATCTCGTAGGGTTCAGCCAGCATTTGCAATGTAAGCGCAAAAAATGTGTTTATTTACGACATCAAATTAGAAACCTCTAAAATTATCAGTGTTTCTCTACTATGTTATGCATGTTATTTACATATAAACCTTTCTCTTGAATCACGATATCTATTAAAAAACCCGCATCATAATCCGTTACGTAGTTTTAAAATAGTAGGGAGAGACCGTCGGTAAGCGACTTTGTTTTATATTATGTAGTGATTATATATATATATATATATATATTGTTTCCAACACATCTTCATCTTCACGGCTGTCTATTAAAGCAAATTGGCGCTTAGCATAGCATAGCAAAAAAATATTATTAACATTCCGACCCGGCTTCGCCTGTGGTAATTTTTAAAGTATTTCCGACATAAAAAAGCCTATGCCGCTCTTTGGCCCTTACAAAAGTCAGCTCGATCCGTTTCTCTATTGTGACATAAAAGAAAGACAAACAAACAAACACACTGTCGCATTTCTGATATTTGTCTGGTACTTATTGGTAAATATACCTTTCGGTCCGTTTTCCGTCTACCCACTCCTGTGCTGCCGAATTGTGTCGCGTCGAGAAGTTGTCCGCGACGTTAAAACAAATATAAATTGACTAAATATTGTCCTAAAAGAGTGTGATCTAGCGTGCAAAAGGCTAATAGATAGCCAACTGGCTGAATCTAGAAGAACAGGCGTAATTGGTACGTACTCCTTCCATTTCTATATTACAACAATAATTATTCACCAGTACAGTGCTATACAAATGATATAAAATCATTTATCTAAGGAATTGTAGTTCTATTGTATGTTCCCAATTAACTCGCCCATGGATTAATATCTACGTCCTGAATTGATAATTCGGACGGAACCCTAACAATATTAAATAGGATTTTATTTCTTTTGTATAATTATCTCTATGTATATATATCAGTGCAATGTTTTTTTAAGTTAATCTTGCATGGTACAACCTATATAGATAAACATCTCCATTTTAGTATGATTTAGCAAAATAATGTTTAAGTTAATTGTAATTTTTCATATATACTGTATCGCGGTTAGCCGCAAATTTAAACTATTCCTAATAACAGAAGCCTATACGAATTGAATTGTCGAATTGATTAAAGCATCACCTTCATTTTATGGCTCAGAACCTCTATAGCTCAATGGTTATATTTAACCGATAAGATAAAATTGGTCAAGATTCACGTAGGTACTAAAAAAACGATTCCAAAAATTCGGACTAATTTATTTTACAACTATAAAAAGAAATATTTTGAATTTATATTGTTTGTAATGAATAAACTCAAAAACTACTGAACTGATTCTAAAAATTCTTTCACTACTAGAAAGCTAAGTGACATAGGATATATTTTATATTGTTTGAAAATATCCACGGGCAGAGCTGGGGGCGGTAAGCTAGTCTATAAAGATGTGAAGCTTGTAAGGTTGGAAGTTTGGATGTAGGGACTAATTTTTGAAACTACTCATCCGATTCTGAAAATTCTTTCGCTAATAGAAGCTACATTATCCCTAAGTGCTATAGGCGATATTTTATTTTGTTCATTTTGTTATATCTCTGATGGATGAAAACTCACTGGAGCCAACTTTTTCTCCGACTTGATTCACTTATACTGTTATTGTTCAGCTCCTAAACATGATAGGTCCATGTTTAATACTTGAAAATCTTCCCGGTGAATCAACCTATCTAATAATGAAAACCACAATAAAATGCGTTCAGTAGTTTTTGCGTAAAAAGGTTACAGACAGACAGACAGACGGGGCAGGGGACTTTTTTACGTATGTATTTATTTAGTTTCGAAAGTATATAGAGAAAAAAGTATCCCCAAGCACTTCATAAAACTCCAACAAAAGTTGCACTTTATAGCGACCCGCACCGAAATCAGAATTTGATTTATTTTATTATGGCCCCCATACAACAGTAAAACATAGAGTTATGAACTTCATAGATACGGACCATTATTGAAGTGAAACTAATAAGGTGTGTTCTTCCCATTAACAATTTATTTAGTTATGTTAAATAGATATACTTTGTTAAAAGAATGAAGGATAAAAGATTGACAGAGCTGGCCACTCGTTAGGTATAGCCTCAAAAAATCATTGGCTAAATGAGGAAGACTTTGTCTTCCACTGGGTACCCTGGGGTCGGCAACGGTTTCGGGAGCTGTAAGGCAACCCGTGAAAAATAAAAAAAAAGATTGACTACAAAGGTTTATATATCTGAAGTGAAATGAAATGCTGGCAGAGGACGACCTGGGTGTAAAAAATATATTGATTGATGACAATATTAAAAGTACACACAATAGAAAGGTAGGTATGGTGAATATAGAAGAAGCGAAAGAGGTATGTCAGGATCGTAGCAAATAGCAATGTTTGTCTCTGCCTTCCCCTCTTGGGATAAAAGGAGTGATGATAAATATAGATAGATAAAATTTGTTATTATAAGGTAAACAACTAGAGTAACAACAGAGACAAGGAACAAACCCAAACTACAAGGCGCACTGAAGCATCAAAAAATTACATAAATATCTAGAATAATTTCTTACATCGTTTATACTTATCCTTTTGCATCCTAATTAAAGTACCGCAGGGTACCCTGGAACTGATGACAATGTTCCCTACATTGGTAACTGTAAGGTAACCCGTAAAGAAGAAGAAAACTAAGATAGTAATTGTGAACATGTATTTGTTTGTTTGATACATATAATTTCCCATTTTTTATGCCGGAATTCCTTTGGGATAAATTCTTGTCATTCTTGTCTTGTTGTTAAAAAAAATCCACACACATTGGAGCTGCGAACCTAAATAATTTCAACGCCACAGACAATGCCACTTCTAAACTATTCGATTCTATGGTAAAATCATAAAGTGAAATTTAATGTCTCGTGGATGAAGCTAATATAGCAACAAAATCACACCTGCGCCGACTCCAATCGTAAAACACTTCCTATTTTACTGTAAAATTAATGAGATAAATAAATAACGAATAGAGGTGGCAGAAGAGGACGTCCGCGCAGTATTTTAAATTATGCATGAAACTCTAGTAAAGAAAGATTAATTAATAAGAATTAATGAGTGTTAATCGCGGCGGCCACTAGTAAAAAATCTTGTTATGGGATTCGAAACCGGGTTTTTATGGGTAGATTCATTAAATAAATAGACTATACTTTTTTGTTTAGGGGGCGTCGGTGGTGGAGTGGGTAAAACGTCGACTCACAACGCAACTCAAAGTTGCGGGTTTGATCCCCACATTTGACCAAGTACCAATGGGTTTTTATAATAAAAAATCTATGTACATTATCCGACAAACCGTACAAAGAGACTTTTCCATCTACATACCTCAACAGAGCTGGCAGACTTTGGCTTCCGCTGGGTACCCTGGGGCCAGCAACGGTTCCCGGGAGCCGTGAAGTATTTTTTTGTTTATACTTGTCCAAAAGATCTAAAAGAAGACATTAACTAAATTACCAGTTTATTAAGAGTAATGAAAAATAATTATAAAAAAATCGTAATTGACAATGACAATCTAAATTTATTCATCCTAAACGTAGCGTTAATGTGACCTTAATGGTGCAAGAAATTAGGACAAGTTCCGGCAAACGGTGATTTGTTGTTTACAGTAACCATCATTCTGTGGTTTTATTATAAAACAAACAGGAATACGTCATTATTTTCATAAAAATATGCGGGTAAATTATATATATTGTATATGCATGTCTAATGTGCTGTTATTTTTAACTTTTGCTTGTGTTGCTTTGTTGAAACTATTTGAAGTGTATTTGCAAGTGAAAGTGCAATTCCCAACTCGTGTTGTTTAAAGATAATTTATAAACAAACATGCAGGTGGTTGCAAGAATTTTCATGGATCTAAGTGGTTGAAGGACATGTTTCATAATTTTATAACGAACGTAAAAACCTAAAAATCTTGAAAAAACTTCTGTCATCTTTTACAATACTTTTGTATAAACCGGCCAAATTAAACAGCCGGTAATAAGTTAATAGAATCTTATTTTTATTATTGAAAACTTTATAATAAACCATTCCTTAAAACCAAAAAACTATGGTAACACGAGCTGTTAACACAAATAATGAATTTGTGAGCTTTCTTCATTATGGCACTTAATGGACCCGAAAAGCACCTTATTATGATAAATAGGAAAATATAATTTTATATAATGACACGACTTATATTTTAATAAGGCCCATTTTAAACAGAATAGGTGGCAACTCTGGTCTTAGCAGTGGACCTTAGTTTCTTCCGATGCAATACAAATAAAGTTGAAGTGTTTATCTGCTAAATATGGTGTAGAATATGTGATTTCTACTATATTGGTGATCCAGATTGCGTGTTCAGAAAGTAAAGAAGGATTGTGGTTTAAACTGTTTTATAATTAATTTATATTTAACTAAGGTAGGGACTAATTAGGGCTGTTATGGACGACTGAGGAGCGCGGGGCAGGCAGCTAGGTATATATTAAGTATGCCCGCGTTCGTTTTAATACATGTATTTGTATGGTATAAACACGATATTTAATTGTAAAATACATGTATAAGATTTTTTTATCTGTAGTCCAGAATAGACTCCATGAAATAAAGGTTGTTCAAAAACCAATTTTAGCCTTTCAAGGACCCTAATATTATAAATTTTAATATAACCTTAGTAAAAAGTTGTTTATTTTCGTAACTTTACTTTAATAGTTTTTAAAAATTTCTTTAAAATTACGTAAAATCAGAAGCATTCCTTCTTCTTGATAAGGTCATCAATAAGCTCCTTACATTTCATTTTGAGGATCTTCCCCCTACTGGATTTTGGGATTGACTCCACAAACGCTATTCCTCCAACTAGTTGTTTATACTCATTCAGTTTTTCTAAAAACATACCAAAAATCTCAAAAAAGAACATTGTAAAAACCTACTTCGTAAAAATACTTCATTGGCTAATTTTAGGCAGTAGGGTAGGTACTTTATTGAATATCCTAAAACATTAGGAAATACAAAAATATTATTAGTACATCCTCTACTTCTCTGGGTGATATCTACAAAACTCTTACCTCTGAGTGTTCCCTGTATATCGTCTCTGGTAGTACGAGCTCCTCTCTGTAGAACAACCAGCGCGGCCGGTCCTCTCTCACTCTCACATACACTACATAGAGATACTCCTTCTATACTACATCCTCTACTTCTCTGGGTGATATCTACAAAACTCTTACCTCTGAGTGTTCCCTGTATATCGTCTCTGGTAGTACGAGCTCCTCTCTGTAGAACAACCAGCGCGGCCGGTCCTCTCTCACTCTCACATACACTACATAGAGATACTCCTTCTATACTACATCCTCTACTTCTCTGGGTGATATCTACAAAACTCTTACCTCTGAGTGTTCCCTGTATATCGTCTCTGGTAGTACGAGCTCCTCTCTGTAGAACAACCAGCGCGGCCGGTCCTCTCTCACTCTCACATACACTACATAGAGATACTCCTTCTATACTACATCCTCTACTTCTCTGGGTGATATCTACAAAACTCTTACCTCTGAGTGTTCCCTGTATATCGTCTCTGGTAGTACGAGCTCCTCTCTGTAGAACAACCAGCGCGGCCGGTCCTCTCTCACTCTCACATACACTACATAGAGATACTCCTTCTATACTACATCCTCTACTTCTCTGGGTGATATCTACAAAACTCTTACCTCTGAGTGTTCCCTGTATATCGTCTCTGGTAGTACGAGCTCCTCTCTGTAGAACAACCAGCGCGGCCGGTCCTCTCTCACTCTCACATACACTACATAGAGATACTCCTTCTATACTACATACTACATCCTCTACTTCTCTGGGTGATATCTACAAAACTCTTACCTCTGAGTGTTCCCTGTATATCGTCTCTGGTAGTACGAGCTCCTCTCTGTAGAACAACCAGCGCGGCCGGTCCTCTCTCACTCTCCCATACACTACATAGAGATACTCCTTCTATACTACATACTACTTCCTCTACTTCTCTGGGTGATATCTACAAAACTCTTACCTCTGAGTGTTCCCTGTATATCGTCTCTGGTAGTACGAGCTCCTCTCTGTAGAACAACCAGCGCGGCCGGTCCTCTCTCACTCTCACATACACTACATAGAGATACTCCTTCTATACTACATACTACATCCTCTACTTCTCTGGGTGATATCTACAAAACTCTTACCTCTGAGTGTTCCCTGTATATCGTCTCTGGTAGTACGAGCTCCTCTCTGTAGAACAACCAGCGCGGCCGGTCCTCTCTCACTCTCACATACACTACATAGAGATACTCCTTCTATACTACATACTACATCCTCTACTTCTCTGGGTGATATCTACAAAATAAATACTTATTGTAAGGGGATATGTTGGGGTTAGGTTATGGTAGGTATAGGTTAGGGTAGGGGAGTGAAGAGAATCGGACAGTCAGCCGCTAGAATTAATAAAAGAAAGAAAAGAAACAAGGAAGGACTTGTCGGAGAACTTAATGAAGGTAGTAAATTATTGCACTAATAGGAAAATAATACAAATCAAAGAGAGGAAGCTGGGAAGTTGAGATGTGTGGTCACACAAAAAATGATAGGTCGGAAACGTTTGAGGGAGTTACGCAATTAAATTTAATTATTTTTCAATTTATTTTCTTGAAGAATTTATTCAGGTGCGAAAATTCTTATGGAAGAACAGAAAGAAAATAAAGGATGTAGATAATGAAATCGAAATGGAAGAGTACCAGAAGCGCAATAGCTGCTGCTGTAGACGCCTGAAAGTAGGTGAAAATTATGAAGAAGAATATCTAAGTGATGAGGGTAGAAAGTACAGATTGAAAAAAGAAAAATAAATAGGGGGTCTATAGGCTTATGGAATAAAGAATCAGACATGGATTCAGAAAGAAGTGAGAATAAGGTTGAAAGAATTTGCAATAAAAAATCTAATGCGGTGAATGATTTCCAAATGAGTGGAGAGGGTCGGGTTGGTGCCCTCCGAAGCACGAGGAGTCGATTTAAGCACATATTCTTAATGCTTAGCATTTTAGCAGCGAGTAGGAATCGAACCCGGGACCTCCGGTTTCAAATCCACCGTCCTACCAATTAGGATACTTAAATTAATATTAAAAACTAATGTTGTATAATACACCGTAGTACTTACAGGAAAGCTCTTGTAGAATATGATAAACTTTTTGCGATCAACAAAAAACATTTCATCTTTTTCGTTTTTGTAAAATAAATCTCCAGTATGGAAGTATCCATCTTCATCACAAATCGGTGCGTTAACGTTCAAATAGCGCTAAAAATATATCTATTATTATTTTGAGAACAAATTGGTCATTATTTAATCCACACAAAAAAATCAAGTCACTCAGATGGACTTGTTGATGAAAATAAGAATTTGTACTGTTATGAACTCATACAATTTACATTACAACCTAGTTAAGAGTTGCTAAGGGTCAACGGCAGCGGCTTCGCCCATGTAAATATTTGATTTGTGACATATCATGAATAAAAAGTAGTCTATGCCTCCGGCCCTCCACTATCTCTGTTCAAAAAATCACATCGATCCGTTGCTCTGTGTTGAAGTGAAAGAAGTACAAATAAACAGTACAATACAAGTACTAATACGCAAACATTTTACGCAAAATCTAACTGGTGATCACGACCGCGCTCGGCTTCTGGCTTCATCAGAAAAAGAATCTGGCCACTTCTTACACGCAATTCCATTTCGAAACGTCGCGGTACATTGCTTATCGTTTTTACTGTTGACATAGTTGACCAGGGTGCGAAGAGTGTCACCGTGGTTTTGATGTCTGCTACAAAATTGACACATTTCCAAATGTTGCACTTGATTGATTTATTTGAAACTGCTTTCCCCGGCTTCACCCGTGTAGTTTATATCATACAAAAATACCATAGACTAAAGTACATACTTCAGTCTTTCCCGAATTTTACAATTTTCCAGGCATCTTTTCCAATTTTTATTTCCATAAAAACCTTGTCCTAATAATTACGAACACAACAAAAAACCCGGCCAAGTGCGAATCGGAATCGCACACGAAAGGTTGGCAATTGATTTTCATTTACTTATAAATATTATTGAAATCTCTGAAATTATCTACCTTAATGACACCGTAATCACTCTTGATACAAAGTTCTCCTTGTACATTAGCTGCGTTTACTTCATTGCCTTCATTGTCGATTAACTGTAAAAAAAAATTGTTAATTCAACCAAAAAACGCTCGCACAAAATAATAGATAACTCTATTTTAAAATCATCTTATAGGTGTATTATGTCCAGCAACAAGTTTGTCATCTGTCTTGTTTGATTAGGGCTATTTCAGTCTTCAGCCAAAATAGACTTATTGTGATCTTCCTTTTTCACTACAGATTCAGCTTTCAGCAAGCGTTTTGCAGTGATTGTTTGTACTGCAGCTGGTTTCAATACATATTATCTCATCTTTTTCGCATGAGAGGTTCACATTCACAAAATGTGTAATGCTGTTTCCTTTTCCGTTTGGCAGAATCTACATGTCTTCGAGGAGCATAGTTTCAGATTGAACAAAAAGGTCACATACCTTATAATTCAAAGTGTTTACAACCCAGCCAACAGAAGACAAGGACGTAGTCTTGTTACCAATACATATAAAACCCAGTGCTTCTGTCATACCGTACTCATTTCTCAACAATGCAATCTCTTTTAATTCTTGCTGTAAAATAAAAAGAATATAAACTTATTTAAAGAACAAAGTATTTGACAATGTTGTTTACGTTTGGACACGTTGAAAGAATTAAGGATGAAAGATTGACTAAAAAGGTTTATATGGCTGAAGTGAAAGGAAATACTGGCAGAGAACGACCTATGAACATATAAAAAATACATAATACACACAATCGCCAGGCATGTATGAAAAGTATGATGAATATAAAAGAAGAGAAATAGGTATGTCAGGTTCGTAGCAAATGGCTTTTCATTGTCTCTGCCTATACCTCTTGGGATAAAAGGCAGATAGATAGGTACATAGATATTTGATAATCACCTACACATGATGGGGTATACGAAAAACATTCTTCATTTAGCTAAAGAACCTTAAAAGTAAAAGGGGGAGTATGTAGCAGAGATTCCCTGTAGAGATCAAAATGTGGTCAGAACTGTGTGAAGTCAAGTAGACGAACGCGGATGGGATTAAATCGGATTCCCCATCTTGCCACGACGGAATGCGTGCGTTGGTCGACATGATATGACGTAGAATCCATAAAATGTTTGACTTGAAGTGAACCTACCTTAATACGTGAAGTCAGCTCCCAGGTCAAAGGTGATCCTATAGATGAAAACTTTTTAAAAGAGTGTAAATCACCAGTTTTATACTCTTCACACTCAATTAAATCAATTATTTCAGCAGGTGTAATGCACATTTTAGTTGGCTGCAAAGTAAATAATATTTATTACAAAGCTAAGCACTATATTTTAAAAAGTACGACTCGCGCGCTGAGGGTTCCGTACCATTTTATGGTCAGAACTTTAAAACAGGATTTTCTAAATTTTAGACTCATTAGTTATCGTATATTTTCTTTAATATAATTTAAACTATGCATTTTGAAATTATAAAAAGATATATTTGTATTCCTTATAACGAGCCCTTTCATTTGATATGTCACATGAAGCACTTGAAAAAACCTTCAAAATCGAAATTAGAATATTTACGCTATACGTCCGTGATTGGGTCATCAAACTCTATATTATAAACCAAGTTTCAACTTTTTTTTGTCCAGTAGATTAGATGTGACAGACGATCAGATAGATACAAGAGTAATCCTATAAAAGGGTTTCCGTTTTTTCATTTTTGGTATCCTTAAGGGCCGTTGGTCAAGGCCATCCTTATAACTGTCAAAAATATGGCAAATCTCTTTCCAGGATAACTGAGATTTGCCACATTTTTGACAGATACAAGATGACTGAGAGCAACCCATTTTTTTTTCAATTTTTTACCGCCCCATCTAGTTTTCACGTAGCAATTCATAAATATGGTTTTAAATCATTCTTTGCAAACAGAAAGTAAAAAAAAAATTTGGCTCATATTTATCTTTATTAATACGGCGTTTGCCGCGTGACGCCAAGAGTACATGCATACTTTGAATATAGCTCGAAAAACGCGAGATTTCCCTAGAGGATATTGACTTCATGACGAAAGATTATAAGATTGCAATATTTGTATGCCCTACTAGGGTAACCATAAAATGGTGTGCAAATAAATTAATTTGAATTTGAATTTGAAAACCTAAGTACCCCCTCCCGCCCCTGTGACCAAGCGTGGTATTTTGAAGTTTTTTTACGGTTTGTCTTTCGGCTCCCGAAACCGTGTTATCAGTCCCAGGTTACCCAGTGGAAGACCAATTCTCCCTCTTTTAGCCGATGGAATTTGTGAGGCTATACCTAACGAGTAGCCTAGAGGCTTAAGAGGCTCTAAGCGAGTTATACCTTACCTTATATTTTTTGATAACAGATAATAATATTTTAGGAATATTTTTGACGGATTGCGTCAGTATTGGGGCTCCGAATATAATATTTTGAGTGAAGAACATGGTATGTACACACCACTGTGCACTATGTAATGCAAGCGCCAATTCGTTTTCAGGTAGTGATTCGTACTCCCTAAAAAATAATCATACAAGTTATTTGTCTAACCCTTGTAGATTTTGGCTAACCCTTGTAGATTTTGCCTACCCTTTGTAGAATTTGTCTAAACCTTGTTGATTTTGGCTGACCCTTGTAGATTTTGCCTACCCTTTGTAGAATTTGTCTAATCCTTGTAGATTTTGGCTAACGCTTGTAGATTTTGCCTACCCTTTGTAGAATTTGTCTAAACCTTGTTGATTTTGGCTGACCCTTGTAGATTTTGCCTACCCTTTGTAGAATTTGTCTAAACCTTGTAGATTTTGGCTAACGCTTGTAGATTTTGCCTATTCTTTGTAGAATTTGTCTAAACCTTGTAGATTTTGGCTAACCCTTGTAGATTTTGCCTACCCTTTGTAGAATTTGTCTAAACCTTGTAGAATTTGTCTAACCCTTGTAGATTTTGCCCACCCTTTGTAGATTTTGTCTAACCCTATGCTGTTATCCGCCGGATGCGAACGTGTGTTTGTTTGTTTGTCCTTCATTTACGTCAAAACAGAGCAACAGATCGATCTGTTTTTTTTTGTACAGTTGGAGAACCAGAGAGTGACATAGTCGCACATACCATTCGCAAGCAATCTGCGAGACGAGAGCTTTATGAGTCGCAACAGCTATCTTTGGTAGACCTCCCGTAGTCCCACTTGTTACAAATAATATTACAGTATCTTCTGGAGAATTCTCTACTGGCCTGCAACAAAGTTAATTAGGGTATCTAGTAATTAAAATTGGTTGACAGGGCCAAAAAGTAAAAAAAACACTAGATACATAATCTAACAAAGCACACTTAGAGGTTTTTCTAAATATGCCTCAACAGAACTGGCTACTCGTTAGGTATAGCCTCACAAATACCATCGGCTAAAAGAGGGAGACTTGGTCTTCCGCTGGGTACCCTGGACCGATAACACGGTTTCGAGAGCAAAAGGCAACCCGTGAAGAAAAAAAACTGTGTGTACTTACTTATGTGCACTTTTTGGCATAATACAAAAATAAGTTTATTTAGCACGAAAATAGTTCATGGAAATAAAATTTCGAGATCATAAATACGGTTGCTAAAATCTGAATTCAATTAAATTTAAAAAATGGCTTTTATAATTGAGAATTAAACATAGGTACTAAATTTAAATAATTTAACATCATAAAAAAATTGGCTTGTAAGCTCTCGGCAACTTCATACTGTCACTTTTTGTTGCATAGTAAAGTTTCACAATCATAATTTTTTCATAACGCGCCTAGAGAAATATAACTTCAAAATATTATGACGCAATCTAACCAACCTAAAAATATTGACTTTATAAACAATTCAACCGACTTTTTATTGATTAACCAATAAATCTTATCAATTAGGCATGCCAGGCCGACGGGTCCTGGCAACCGTGACGTCCGATGCGATGAGTCCTGCCTGTGATGGCTCGGTACGATCCGTCAGGAGTCGGTAAGTTGTGAGACCCCGGCTTGACTTTTTCATTGTACGAAACCTTGATTGATCTATTCCAGTTCACACTTGACCAGTTTTTCACTCACCAGTATTTATCGATGTCTTCTGTGTCAACATCAATGAACTTTGTAAACATGGCATCATTCAATATTATTAATGGACAGTTGATACTCTTGCTTCTTATTGCTGCTTTCACAACATCTACTTTGGATTTTTCAGCAAAAAATAATTTTGGTTCTACAATATTCATGTAATAATTGATTTCATCTGAAAAAATACTATGACTTCTTACGGATTCAATTAAAAATTGTACAATTTCCTTTCGCCCTTGTTTTTGAGCACGAACATCGTAGTTCCAATTATTTTCACTTTTTCTGTCCATTAAGGCATTTTAAGATCTAAAGTTATGAGCTGCTTAACGACTGTTAACCAAAAATAACTCACGTGGCGTTACAAAATCTTCCATACAAAACATAACGACACCAGCAAAAAGACATCCGAAATACAGAACAGCTAAGTCAGTGGTGTTCCAACATGTGATATAGATTACATCTCCTTTCTTGACACCACTACGCTCAAGGGCCGTAGCGGTCTGTACAGCTTTGTTGAGTAACTCGCCACTCTTTAGTTCTTCTCCAGATATGCCTTCTATCTGAAATTATGGTTTTGTACTTGCATACGAAGCTTATTGGCTACAAAAAACCCCAGGCAAGTTAATGCCAAGTAAGGGTTCCGTATTTGTACTAACTTACTTTTTGCTCACTTAGTTGGAAAATAGAAAAGTGAAGGGGAGGGTGTTAACTACTTTAGTAACTTACATATCTATTGCTTTATGTCAAAAATATAGCAAATCTATAGAAACAAATAAAATAAAATTTAAAAAATATTGATAATATCTAAGATGGGGTATTCTATTTCACGATACTGAAGAATCTGTTTTAGAATGTTTTCTGTCTATCAGTCTGTCTGTCCCATTGTTTGTCCAGAATAGGCTCTGAAATAGGCTTTTTGTGTCTTACCATATATAGAGCATCAGGTTTATCCCTCAAAGTTTTATACATGATCCTACTGATGCTATGTCTGTCATCTTCCCTGCCAGTTTCCTTCACCAACTCTTGTATGATGTTCTCTACATATAGCTGCGCTTGGGACGGTTTTCCACGTACAACGGCGTGAGTCATTCTGTATTATATAACATTTAATTAAAATTTAAAAAAAAAACAAGTACCTAAATTGAAAGCGGGAAGCAAGGTAGGTATTTGGTGGACTAAACAATGTATGAAGAAATACACAACTTACAACTAAAAGTAAAATTAATATACATAATGCTGTTTTAGTTTGATCCATTACTTATGGAAGCGAGACTTGGGTATGGAATAAGAAGCATGAAAGTAAGATAAATGCAGTGGAAATGCGGTCTTTACGTAGAATGTGTGACATAAAGCGTATTGACAGCATCCGGAACGATGTCATTAGAGAAGAATGCGGAGTGAAAGATGATGATGTGACTAAAATGAAGAAAAGTAGTTTACGTTGGTTTGGCCACGTTGAAAGAATGAAGGATGAAAGATTGACTAAAAAGGTTTGTATGGCTGAAGTGAAATGAAATGCTGGCAGAAGACGATCTAGGTGTATTTTTATTGAGCTTAAAAAAATGTATTGATCGATGGTAATATTAAAAGTACGCACAATCGCCGAGCATGTATGAAAGGTATGATGAATGTCAGGATCGTATCAAATGGCATTCGATTGTATCTGCCTACCCCCTATTGGGATAAAAGGCGTGATGATAGATAAATAGATATAACAAATAACTCGAACATAATTAAAAGTAGAATATACTTACTTTAAAATGTACAACGACGTCTTTGCTCTTCAAAGTATTAAAACTTACAATACTAAGCTGTATTAAGCTGTTTAAATAATGTAATCACTATTATATATGGTGGCTATCAACAGTTGTACCATCAGAAAACAAATATTTCTTATCTGACTAATGCAAGATTTTGAAACAAAACCTCATTGTAATCGGTTAAGCCGTTTACTATTAATTACCCACCCCAATAAACATAAAAAAAAAACTTTAAAGTACATTCGAACTTATAATTCCAAATTACTTACTGGGGGTTAAAATTTTCAATCTTCAATCTTCAAAATATGTCAAATATGAGAATTTAATCAAGCAATTTTTTTTATTGTTATGCGAAATAGATGGCAATACTTTGTGAGCAATAGGGAAATAGAACTGCCACCACCGCTTTGTAAACAGCTGATATAAATATTTTTTCAATTTATTAACATTTTAAATTGCTCTGTTCATAGTCCGGTCAATATGAGCTTTTGTATCGATACCTGAAGTATGTAAGGTCCTTTTTTCTAGAGTTGTCTTCTTTATAATAATATAGCTTGATACCTTTGACAGTTGTTAACAAAGTCAATGATATGACTTTATACGAGCGTCGAACAAATAAATTATTGTGCAATACCAAAACTTGCTAATTTTCTTGCAGTTACAATTATAATTAGCATATTAAACGAGTACTTAAATTAAAACAAAACGTGTTGACTTTGACGACTTCCCAAGCACTTTGACAGCTGTCATAGGGATCAAGCTATACTGTACAGAGTATAGTAAACAATTTCTGCATGTTTTTTTTTTTAATTCTTAAAAGACGTTTTATCAACAATTTAACATTTTAATTATAATTTTTCAATTATTTCACATTTACAATCATATTTTTTAAACGTTTATTTAATAACAAAAAAGGCATGCAAAGTTTTTTTACCAAACAAGACAAGAACAGAGCATCGGTCTTTACTAATTAACTTAGGTACATAGTTATGTTAAAAATCTTGTTCGATCCACAAGTTACACATAACTTCATTAATTCCTTTAGTATAGGCAGAGAACAAAGATATCCACTCACTACGATCCTGGCACACCTCTTGCACCACATTATGTATATCTAAATGAAACAAAAATCAGATTCTAAAGTAAATATCAATACCCATCATGATCCCTAAAAGTTTCATCAAAATCCATTTAACCACTTCGGTGTCTATTCTGGACAAACAATGAACTACTAGTCGCATTTGTAAAATTGTTTTCTAGTGCACATAAATAAATATCACAATATTAATAACTGCATACAAATGGGTACCCTACAAATACAGGTATATAGTGTAAAATGACAATAATTTAATACAACATTACTACCTTTCCGTCCCCGGCTTCACCCGTACCTATTTTCTAGTAAATAAAATATAGCCTATATATAGCACTAGGGATAATGTTGCTTGCTATTAGTGAAAGAAAATTTAAAATCGGATCAGTAGTTTAAGAGATAACCCCCTACATCCAAACTCTTAATAATAATTAGTATAGATTAATTCTTCCATTGAAAACATACTTTTTAGCTTGACTCTATTTAACTTAACCCCTCTGCCCCCCTTGCGTACGTCCATGCCTTAGTTGACAGGACTATAAGTTACTTTTGATTAGGAGGGAATCTACGTCATGGCATGGCGGACAGCGCACGCGCCCTTTCGTGACATGATGGGGAATCCAGTTTAATCCTGCCCGCGCTGTGATGGTTGTGATTAGTCGTCGATTAATAAGACACAGTCGGCGGGAACATCTTAACTACCAATTAATTAGCTACTGTTACTGTGACGTCTATAATACTTGACATTGGCGGAATCATCAAAACACTGATGGAGTCATTATACAAAAAATAGATTAGGAGAGATGTGTATTTATATTTACCTGTCCTTATAGATATTTACTCAATTAAAGTTGTTTCAAAACTGCACTTGTGCAAATTCAGTTCAGTCTTCAATATAAATTATAGTTATCTATTTAGGTATGTTTGCTTAAGATTGACCTTCATTTTATTTACTACCTTTTCGCCTCGGCTTGGACTGTGTAAATTTGTATATAACGCACAATCATATTTTGAGAATCCAGTACATAATCCATCCTTCCATACTAATATTATAAATGCGAAAGTTACTTTGTCTATCTGTTACGCTTTCACGGCTAAACCACTGAACTGATTTTGATGAAATTTAATTCTGAGAAAGCTGAAATCCTACAATTCAGTAAATAAAGTTTTTTAAGATAAACATTATTGACCGTACCTGCAGTTCCAGTTAGTAAAACAAGTATGTAGGTCAACATCGTCACCAATAATTACCACTGCCTCATACTTTGAAGCCATAGATATTGCTATGGTGACTATTAATACATCTTCATCTGCTTGTTTGGTGTTGATGTTGGCATTCTCATACTCAGCAGTGAGAAGTGCTATTTATAAAACACTTTTTGTTTCTTTCATTTGATAACAGCTTCTCTTGAGGTGTTAGGTTCACAGTCGTTTTGTCAAACATAACGTCAGCTGATATATTTGTATTGTACTTCCTATACCGTTCAGCACTCTTAGTGCTCTGCAGTGCTGGCCCTTCAGGTTAACCATCAAAAACAACCATCACATCACTGCCCTAATGTTTGTGGATATATTTGACATAGTCTGCACAAATGGCTCCAAAGCTCAAATTTCTATTCCAGACGACCTTATAAAGGAGATATCCACCATTAACTACAACCATGTGATGTTTAGCAAGTTGAAAATTATTTGAAACAGGTGAAAATGCTGCATACAAAGCGCATTTGGTGCCCCTGCGCATACCGTTCTCGTATCCTTTACAACGCGGGACATCCATTATTTGGCGTTACATAACTCCGTTTACAGTGATTGTAGATTATGTTCTGCCTGGTGGCAAGGTCACATGTCTTCTCTAGAAAAAAATGTAAGACATAATTATAGGTAGAAAACCATTGTATAATTATTTTCTACACCATTTAATAGTAAGGTATTACCCGATGAATTGAAAACACTGCCTATTATAGACTAGATACTTATTCAAAGTCAATATTTGTTAACGTAGTCAGTTATAGTGTGAATGACTTTCTCAGAGATGAAGCTGAAGCGAAAAGTTATAGTTATTTTTATTTCAAAGCCATTTTAATAAACAAAAAAATTAATAAATTTCATAATGTTTGCTGAAGTATATTTTATAAGAGGTAATAAAATGTATATTTTCTTTTTTATATAGTCTCATTTATCTCCATCATTATCTTAGAGGAATTTATATAGGCACTTTCGATACCCGTACAACTAAAAATCTTGTGGCGGCACATCGCGTCGCGTCGATAGATGTCGCACCGTTACTAACTCATTGAAACCTGTATCGCGCCATTGAAAATATTTAATAGATTGGCATATATGCAACTTTCCAACGATGTGCGTTGGGGAGTATTCCTTTTACTCATGATCGTTGGATTGTTGTATATATTGCCATTTCTATATTGGTGACCCCGTATGAACACAGCCTGTTCAGCCACATTACATGCCCCGCATCCTACTCCCACTTCCCACTGACGACATGTCAGTCCTTACCAGGTCCTCCCGTGCACGCCCCGATGACGACAGGTCATTCCCACATCGCGACATGTTATTCTGCACTGCAGTCCACCACACAGTCCATCAAAGCTGACAACGCTAAAATGGATGTTGGTTTCATACTGTATCGACCTCTGGTCTGGGAAGGGAGTCATGTGGCGGCACATCGCGTCGCGTCGATAGATGTCGCACCGTTACTAACTCATTGAAACCTGTATCGCGCCATTTAAAATATTTAATAGATTGGCATATATGCAACTTTCCAACGATGTGCGTTGGGGAGTATTCCTTTTACTCATGATCGTTGGATTGTTGTATATATTGCCATTTCTATAATCTATTTGCCCTAAAAACTTCCCAAAGTTCATGAATGAATCTCTTGCCATTCTTGTGATATTGGCGCCCGAATCACTATTTTTATTACTCACTCATTGATAGACTCACTCATCAAAACTAGACTACTTCCAGATGAGTTAGGAACTTGAAATCTGACATCGAGGTGGGTCATATGACTCGTTGGACGTATACAAAGGAAGAAAAAAGTGGTTAAGACGTCTGGTATTAACTAGGCCTTCGATCCCGGCCATGTATCAATTGGTTTTTTATAATTTAAAAGAAGGTACATAATCCGACAATCCACACTTAGAGGCATTTCCTAAATATACCTCTAAGATTTTTTACGGGCGAAGCGGGGCGAAAAGCTAGTATGAAAATCAAGAACGAGAAAATTTTTAAACTTAACTTGAGTAAATACGAGATTATACTAATTGTACAATTAAATGATTGTACGCGCCTCTACTTATCAAACCCTACTCATAGTCCAATCAACTATTTATCTGTATAAATGATCAGGTATACAATAAATAAGTCATCTTTGAATCTAAACTGTTTGATAAAAATGATATGATAATAAATAATACAGAAAAAAAACGAGCGAGCCGTACTGTAGTCGCAGATGTGTATAAAAATCTGACATCTCTCCTTGTTAATAAGCAACATTAACATTATATCCTGAAAACATTAACACTTTATACACAACACTGTAGGTTAAGCGCACTACTGATGCGTTCTCCTTTTCTATTTCCCTTTCTCTCTTTCGTCACACACACGCACACACTTTTGAACTAACAGTACCAACCTCTCGAAAAATAGGTGAGTACCATTTGACGGCCAACTCTACCACCACGCGCTCTAATTGGTCAAATCAAATAGTGGGCACTTCCCTTACTTCCTGTTACACACACTTTCGTCCCTTTTCACGAAATCACTCCCACAGATTGCAGTAGGTAAAACGAGAGGAAAAATATTACACATCAAAAGCTTTGTCCGATCCAAATCAGTACTTTATTACTTATTATCGACATGTGGTAATTCCTTTTTTTGTAATTTTGTAAGGTACTCCAAACCTAGTAGGTGGTACAGGTCAGTGGTACCAGCGGTAACGAATGACATGTATGCTGGTCCCCGGTCCTACTATACCTTACCTTCAGTCTATGGCTGTACCTACAGTTGCGGTGTTTTCAAGTATTAAACATTCCAGTTTGAAATTAAAAAAAAATGTTGGAACTTCATGTTTTCGATGCAAAAAAAAATATTTTGACTGCACTATGAAATTACACATACACATAAATTGAAGGGCTGCGTAGATTCAAAACTTAGAAATCTAACGACTAGTCAAGTGGAAGGGCGTAAGTACAATTTATTGTATTTTTTCATACTAATATAAGTATACTTAGTAATTGTTTTAAAATATAAAAAAAGTTGCTGAAAATATTTTAAATGTAATTATTATTAAATACACTTACAATTTAATTTTTAAAATTTTTGGCGACAGGTTTATGATCCTACCAGTCCCGCATTCTATTCCTAGACTCGACAATTTTAATTGTTATTATGAGTAAAAGCCGAAATGCTGTTTCAACCAGATTTGCAGACTAAATCTAGATGTGACCACCGGTTGCAATTGGTTAAGTTAGATTTGGATTTAGCCGGCTAAACTTAGGTGTAACCGCATTTCGGCTTTTAACACTAGCATTATATTGGCATTCAATGAAACAAACAAAACAATTAATCACTTATTATGATCGTTGAAAGGATTATCAAAATTAATTCAGCATTTTCGAAGCAATTTTTTTGATTTGTTATTTTCTTTAGCACGCAGTGTATCCTAGTTTTGAAGCTAACACAAGTGTTTACACTTAATCACGCACTCCGTTATATCACAGAAAATTTTCGGTCCGACCGCCGTATGATCAAGATTGAAGGTAAATCATACGATCTAGATCACATGTAATTCACTCACCCACACAGACACACAAGATTCGATTAAACAAAGGCGTGTGGATGTGTGTCTGTGTGTGTGTGTGTGTGTGTGTGTGTGTGACAGATCGTTCCGGTCTGAATAAGAATTGGACGAGTGGTCGATTTCGGTGGACCGTACGGCGAATGTGTGGCCACCTTTAGACTGTCCAGAACCCATTCTATAAAACATGACAGGCCGAGAGGCTCGCTCTTCTCGGTCTATCGTAAATTACTAATCTGTGGACGGTTGGTTACCAACACGTCTTTGTTAGCAACAGAGATATAATTAAGGGGGGGGGCTGGACATATTTTGAGAAGATTTAGGTTGAAATTTTTTATTTTTTTTCTTCACGGGTTGCCTTACAGCTCCCAAAACCGTGATACGTCTCCCTCGTTTAGCCGATGGTATTTATGAGGCTATACCTAACGAGTGGCTTAGTTCTGTTGAAATATATTGAAATGGAAAAGCCTCTAAGTGTGGTTTGTCGGATTATGTACACAAGTTTTTAATTAAAAAACTGAAATTGTTGACGATACTTAAATAAAATAAGTTTTATATGATAGATTTTTTTTATTATTAGGTACATAATGACTCACGCCGTTGTACGTGGAAAACCGTCCCAAGCGCAGCTATATGTAGAGAACATCATACAAGAGTTGGTGAAGGAAACTGGCAGGGAAGATGACAGACATAGCATCAGTAGAATCATGTATAAAACTTTGAGGGATAAACCTAATGCTCTATATATGGTAAGACACATAACTTTGAAAATGTGGTCGTCACGGGAAACATACCTAACCTACCCATTTACAATGTCCGCATATTTCAAACTAAGTAAACAGGCATATATCCTTTTTATAAAACTGAATAGAAGTATTTTAGGTGATTACAATATTTAGGCGAACGCCGCGCTTTAAATTAGGTTTGCGTGCATTCCGGGCAACGCCTAATGTATGGGCAGGGCCAGACCGGCGCACAGATGTACCTACTTGTAGCTTCGTATCCAATCTGCAGAATGCGCCCGGTACTGCTTAGAAAATCCATATCATCAATGGAAAACTTGATTGGATTTTTTTCGTCACTCTGACTCAAGGAATATACTACTCTGACTAGTCCTAACTAATTATAAAATGTGAAAGTGTGTTTCTTTGTTTGTCTTTCTTTAACGTCAATATAGAGCAACATGATTTTTCGCCAAAGATAGTTTGATGGCCGGATAGTAACCGGCTACTTTTTATCCCGGATATCCTTCGCTATTAAATTCAAATGTAACATTTCAAAAAAGTGGAAAGGTGGAAAGTTAGCACTCAATAAGCTTCGTATGCAAGTACAATACCATAATTTCAGATAGAAGGCATATCTGGAGAAGAACTAAAGAGTGGCGAGTTACTCAACAAAGCTGTACAGACCGCTACGGCCCTTGAGCGTAGTGGTGTCAAGAAAGGAGATGTAATCTATATCACATGTTGGAACACCACTGACTTAGCTGTTCTGTATTTCGGATGTCTTTTTGCTGGTGTCGTTATGTTTTGTATGGAAGATTTTGTAACGCCACGTGAGTTATTTTGAGTTAACAGTCAAGACTTAAGGTGCTCATCCATTCGTCTAATCGCCGGCGCGCCGCCACACGGTCCACCAAAATCAACCACAGACTCGTCCACTTCTTGTAACAAACGGTCCGCCATCCGTTTTCAAATTGTTGTATTTGTGGTTGATTTCGATGGCCGGAACGATTTGTCACACACACACTCATCCACACGCCTTTGTTTAATCGAATCTTGTGTCTGTGTGAGCGAGTGAATTGCATATGATCTAGCTAGATCGTATGATTTACATCGCTAATGTGTGGCATGACCGCATATTCTGGGGGGGGGCAAAATCTTGCGGAAAACAACGAATTACTCAGGCAAAAAACTGGACTTTGATAAGCATGCGAAAAAAACAACGAAGGACTCGGAAAAAAGTCACCCCTGTGTTCTGGAAGAAGTATTTCGACCAAGGACAGCCCTAGTAAGGTCCCCACTAAAGGGTGACACGGCAAGTGAAGGTAGGGGTAGAGACATGACAACGGATGACGAAACAGATACTACAGAAGAAGCCTTAAGATATCGGCCAATCTTGATAAGGTCTCCAAAGACCGGTCAAGCGACAGATATATTTTATTCCCCGCTGGCGAATACACCGGTTCAACAGGTTACAACAGCTAAAAGAAGAAGAAGCTCGCCTCTTGCGACGATGTCCGGAGATCTAGACTCTCTCGCAAGAGAAGAGGAATCACTTTGGTTACTTATGGCGGAAAGAGTCGATAGAGCGCACATGATGATAGAAAAGAACGGACAGTATAAAAACACAGCTATCGAGCTAAAAAATACTATTAAATCCTTGAAGCAACTGTGTGGGAGGTTCAAAGATACACGTACAAGATTGATGATTGCTAAAATGAGACAGGAGGAAGAAAATCATACTCAGGATTTACCTAAAAGGCCAAAGAGAGTTAAAGCTATGGCAGTTAGCACAAATACGTCACCCAGCCCAGTAGAAACAGTAACAGAAAAAAGAAGAAAAAAAGATTAGAAAATAATAGAAAGTCTGAAAGAAATATAGTTGAACAAGAAAGTAGACTCAAAGTCAAACCTAAATCTAGATCAGAAGCAGTTCTTATTAGCGCACCGAGTGGTTCTTACGCCAAAGTACTAAAGGAAATAAAAAGTAACTTCTATGAGAATAGGAGCGAAATAACATTTTCTCGAATACGAAGAACCCAAGGGGGAGATCTTCTTTTGGAACTGGAAAAGGGACAAAAAGAGGCTGATAAGGTGAAGAAGGTGGTAGAAGAGCTCTGCCCAGTTCTTAATGTTAGAGCACTTAAAACTATGGCCACGGTAATTATCACGGGTCTAGACGCCGTGACAGAAAAAAGCGAATTAGAGGAAGCCCTCAACCTGATGTGTAGCGACTATAGAATAAAAAGAATGTGGAGAGGCCGTTTCGAAAACTCCACAGCTGTAGTAGATCTACCGATAGAACAGGCGACAAAATTAATTGAAAAAAATAAAATAAAGGTCGGATGGATAAGAGCACATGTCAAACCTTATATAGAGAAAACGAAATGCTTCCGATGCCAAGAATATGGGCATATAGCGGCAAGATGTCCAGGCCAAGACCGTAGTGATTTGTGTTTGAACTGTGGTCTTAAGGGTCATAGGGCCAGAGATTGCAGGGGAGAGATGTGCTGTCTTATCTGCAGGGATAGAGGACTGCAGGATCTAGACCATGTAGCAGGTTCGAGAGCATGCCCAATACGGAATATAGTAGTTCCAGGTAAAAAAGGAATGATTTCAAGGCCAAAAAACTATCCGGTTACAAAAGAAGGACCTTTGATAGTGCAAGAAAGGGTAGCGAATTAAAGGTTTTGCAAATTAACCTGAATTGTAGTAGTGTACTAGTATCATAAGAATGTAAATGTAAGACAGTTAATAAACGGATGTCGACTCCAATGGTTGTGTCATTATAACCCCAACATCACATGGCGACCCTGCCAACTCGCGAACAAATGGACGCGCACGCGATGCTAGCCGCGTCGTTCGTCGACCGATATAAAATGGACTATTAAAATAAATAATAAATAAGTGAAAAATAAATAATATATAAATAAGTGAATAATTTATAAAAATAAAATGGGAATAATACCTAAGCCGATTAACCAACGGTAATGAACAATCAGTGAAAAATTAAAAAAAAAAAATAATAAAAAAATATTGTAATAAATATGTTACTAAATATAATACAAAAATTGGTCTGGAAATGAAGAAAGAAAACAACCCCGCTCCAAATAATGTTCCTGTAGAGCTGCCGGGTGTTGGTCGAGTCCTGTAGAGCTGCCGGGAGCGATCCAGTCATAGAGTACTATGTTCCAGTCCCGCAGAGAAACGCGTAACTAGCGCTAAAATTATGTTTTTTTTTTTGTTTTCATTCTTTAGTTTTAGTAATATTAGCCAGGTTGATATTAGCCCTACTTTGTCAACAATTGAACTGAACTAACCTAACCTAACCCTTCTTCTTCTTAACTTCTGCGATTCCTACCATCCCAACCATGGAGACGTTCAACTTGAAAACCGCTACAACCCTTATACCCGAATTAGATGGAAAACAAGATACTATATTTAAACTGATAGATACATCCGAATTATACTTGAGTTAGCATACATGATTCAAAAATTCAAAAATAAAATCTCGGAATTACCATTAGGATTTCACGGCATTTTGGGACTAGATTTCATTTATAAATATCTCTCAAACTCTTAACAAACTCGGTGACTGTAAATACAAGAAACGGTGCATACACAATTAAATTGCAATCAAATCATAACTTCAATAAACAAATAAATACGGTTTCATCAACTTGTAAACCAACACCTGCATCGACACGGCGTAAACATTGCGTCACCGAGTCAAATACAATAACAATTAAACCACGATCCGAACAAATAATTAAATGCATACTTCCACAAAATAAAAATTACGAAGAATGCAGTTACCTCATACATGCCACCGAAATTAAGCATTGTCTACACTTAGCGAATCAAATAATAAATATAAAAAATGGAAAATTTAAATTTTAGTTCTAAACACCGACGATCAATGTCAAATACTAAATAATACAAACATATCATCAGTTAGATTAGTATAGTATAGTATAGTATATTATTAAAATACAGATTAGAGTTAGAGGAATTCGACTAGTACATAACATATATTAAAGGATCTACATATATATATATAGAATAGTAATTACATCAGACGAATTAAAGAAAATGTCAGAGGAAAATTATTGAAATGTATTAACTAGAAACAAAAGGAGGTTATTAAAGGATCACGAAGACAACAGTTCTCAAATAGTTGCGATACAAGGGTACCCAAAATATTGAAAATACTGCGAAATCGAGTAAATCCTTAGATACACCTATAATTTCAAAAATACTAAGAAAACCTAACGACAGCATCGACCTAATATTTGAGACAAATGAGTATATAAATAATAAGTATAGGAGAATTAACAAAATAAAATACGAAAAAGATGGTTTACTTTTCGTACCAAACGAAAATATATTAATCTTGAACATATAGGCAACACTTTACTCGAGCAGAATTTGTTGACCTGTTATGCGAATTTTGTAAAAAGTTTGAATTAAATATATATATATATATATATAAACGAGAAGGATAAAGTCCAATTTATAACTAATTTAAAACAATCTTTAAATACTAACTAGATCAATGAAATGAAATGAAATATAAATAATCCAATTTATTTTATTAAAAACTAGTATTTTCTTTTAGCTTATTTATGTTAAGTTTTATTATTTTTTTAGTATTACGGGATTATATATATTATGTTATGCTTATAATTAAAGAAGGTAGTAATAAAGTTGGAAAGTAATAAAAATTTAGATTTAGAAAAGTTAGATCATATTTTAAATTGTAATTATAAACTTTTTTTTTCTCTATTTTTTTTATATAAGGGTGGTGGTGTACTAGTATCATAAGAAGGTAAATGTAAGACAGTTAATAAACGGATGTCAACTCCAATGGTTGTGTCATTATAACCCCAACATCACAGTAGAGTGGCCCAAGAATTACTGACGGCATTGATGAAGCAACAAAAGATAAGTTTCGCCCTAGTCAGTGAACAAAGCATGTTAAAAAGAGACACCTGGCTGACAGATACCTCTGAAAGGGCGGCTGTAATTCCGGGGACAACTGATGTGGAACAAATTAGCAAAGAAGAGGGTTTCGTAGGGGCAAAAGTAAATGGCTACAGAGTTTTTAGTTGCTACTTTTCACCAAATTCGAAACCAAGTAAATTTGAAGATGATCTCCAGAAGCTCGCGATTGCCGTCCGAAAAGGAAGTCAGCCTACGATAGTGGCAGGAGACTTTAATGCCAAATCACCAGAATGGGGCGAGTTAACGTTAGACTGGAGAGGCCGTAAGGTGTCAGAGTTTATGGCGGCGTGTGGTCTATTCGTCTGCAATCTGGGGAACAAACTAACTTTCGAAAGGGGAAGCTCGAGTTCAATATTAGACCTTACATTGGCTAACGAAGAGGCTATGAAAAATATCAGAGGCTGGGAGGTTCTGTAAGAAGAGTCCCTCAGCGATCACAACTATATCGCCTTTAACATTTCTAGCGCAATATTTAGAAAATGTCCTCAAAAAATAGGTTGGGTGAGCAGAAAATTTGACGGAGAGGCGTTCATGGCATGCATTGACCTCTTGAATAAGCCTACAAATACTGAAAACCCGGAAGAATTCGCTAAGGAGATTTCAAAGTTACTGACAAAGGGCTGTGATATGGCAATGCCAAAAAAGGCACCAACTAAAGGAGGTAACCAAGTTTACTGGTGGTCTAAGGAGATCTCTGACATAAGAGCAGGGTGCAATAGAGCTAGAAGGTTACTCAAAAAAGCAGCAAACAAAGACAAAATGTGCATGCAACAAAGGGAGGCTCTTTCAAATATCAAACAAAGACTAGCAAAGACAATAAAGAGAGCAAAAAGCGCTGCATGGAAAGAGCTGATCGCACAAGTTGAAAGAGACCCTTGGGGACGAGGATACCAAATAGTAGTAAAAAAAGCCACTAAAAACACACCAGAAGGGTCGCTTGATGAAAAAACAGCAAAGTTATAGTAGATACTCTGTTCCCACAAGATCCAATACTCGTGCTTAAAGGTAGTTATGAGGGAACTACGGTAAACCCATTCACGGTCGAGGACCGATAAAAAGATGCAAAGCCGGGAAGGCGCCCGGGCCGGACAACATTCCAGCAGTAAAACGTTTCTGCGAAATATATCCACAAGAGGTATTGCATCTCATGAACAGATGTCTAGAAGTGGGTTGTTTCCCAAAGAACTGGAAATTAGCAAAACTGGTCTTGTTGAAGAAACCCGGCAAAGAACATATGTCATCTCCAAACGCATTCAGACCCATTTGCCTTCTAAATCATATGGGAAAGCTTTTCGAGCGTCTCATTTCTGAGCGACTGTCTGAAGAGTTAAAAATAAAGGGAGACCTCTTTGAACTCCAGTTTGGCTTCAGGAAGAACAGGTCGACGGTGGATGCCATAAATGCAATCTGCAGCACCATAGACGAAGCAAGAAGGGGTACGAGAAAAACACGAAAGTATGGAGCAATTATCACGCTAGATGTGAAAAATGCATTTAATTCTGCACGGTGGGTTGATATCATAAATGAAATCAAGACCAAAAAAATAGACCCAACCCTGACGCGCATCATTGAAGAGTACTTATCAGATAGATGGCTGAAATACTCACACCAACAAGGCACAAACAAAGTGCAAATATCAAGAGGAGTGCCCCAGGGATCTGTTTTGGCACATAATGTATGACGGCGTTCTGAGAGTCCAACTGCCTCCAGGCACCAAAGCATTCGGATTTGCAGACGACTTGACGTTAGTCATCACTGCGAGTCATGAGGAAATGGTAATGTCCAGAGGTAATGGTGCAATCAAAGCTGTGGATCAATGGATGAGGGTCAGAGGTCTACATCTTGTTCCGGAGAAAACTGAAGCTCTGGTCGTCACAGGAAGAAGAAAGCATATCCCAATGCATTTCTCAATAAACGGCCAACGAATACTCCCAAGAAAAACACTCAAATGTCTAGGAGTTATTCTAGATAAAGACTTGTCTTTTGCACCACATGTGACAACCATGGCTAAAAAAGCAGTAGCAAGAAGTCAAGCACTAGCTAGGTTAATGCCAAATATAAATGGACCTAGCGATGTTAAACGAAAGCTTTTAGCTGGAGTGGTGAAATCGACCATCAGATACGCTGCTCCAGTCTGGAGACGGGCATTAAAACTCGTGAGAATACGAAACACGCTCAATAGTGCATACAGACCAATAGCTTTGAGAGTGGCAAGTCTGTACAGGACCGTATCATACGATGCAGCCATGGTTATATAAGGCCTACTACCTATAGAGCTGGCGATCGAGGAGACCTGCAAAATGTACGACACGAGAACTCAACAGAACATGTCAAAGAGACGAAAATGCGTGGAACAGGAACTCCTGGAAAAATGGCAAAAAGCCTGGGAAGAAAGCAGTAAGGGGAGATGGACGATGCACTTATACCTGAGGTGAAAAAATGGATTAACAGAAATCATGGTAACGTGACATTCCACCTGTCACAAGTACTCTCAGGCCACGGGTTCTTCAATGCATTTATAAACAGGATCGGCAAAGCTCCCTCTAGTACCTGTTTTTTTTTGTGAAGACGAAGATACTGCGGAACTCACAATTTTCAATTGTATGGAATACCAAGAGTCCAGAGACTTATTGGCCAAAAAAATTGGACGCCAACTAACGAGGGAGAACTTCTTGGACACCATCCTGGAGTGCGAGACGACGTGGGATAGTGTGGTGGACTTCATAAAGAAGACCATGACCCGAAAAGAAAACAGAGAAAGAGAAGGAAAATGACAAGATCACTTGACACCTGATACGATGTAATACCCTGAAGTTCCGGTCAGGTGTCATAAAAAAGTGATAAAGGAGGAGGGGTTTTAGCCGGTTTAAGTCCGGCACTACCCAGAACCCGGGTGTCCATGAAGGATTACCCCTCCTCGGAAAAAAAAAAAAAAAATAAAATAAAAAAAAAATATGTGTGGCATGTGTTCAATCTCTATCAGACGGCGGCCGGACCGAAAATTTTCGGTAAGATATCGGACCAATGCGTGGGCTACTTAAGAGGATGTATCGAGCTAAATGAGAGTTTTATGATGCGTAAAAGTACATGATCCACTGTAGTGACCATAATCAAAAAAATATATGATATTCTTTAGGTTATGCGTTATTAAGATACTGTGTTCAAAACATAATACAACTATATTGATTCGATAGAAAAAAATCACGAATGTACCTCTAAAAAAATATTAGAAACAGTACTAAAATGCATGCAATGATTCTGATTTTTTGACAGATTTTTTATCAATATACTATTGTTGGGGATTTTACTTGGATAGAAAGGAACTTACCTTATAATCCTCGTAGTGCGAAGTGGACTGTATTTATTAGGCGTGCTGGCTGGTCTGCCCTCGATTTCCACTGCTTATGGTCCTCGCGTGATGAGGTTCCTCCTCGACTTCTTGGTACACTCGCGAGCGGTTATAGATGGCGCACACAGCTGTGTGTGTGATCTCTTGTTGCGTGGTTCAGATGAAAGTCTTACAAATAGTGAGTTGCGGGGGGGGGGGGGGGGGGGGGTCGTTGTGCCTTTTATATCTTTCTTTAGCAACTGACGAGATAATTTGAATTCGTTATCAAAGGTCAGCGGGTAGGAAGTGAAGGACGGTTTTATGCGAGATAGTGTCGTGTGTTTTTTAAAGAGAGAAGAAATCGGCTTCTTCAACTATCGTAATACTGTTCTATTTTTCAATCAAATTTTCAGCAAGTTCCTTTATTCTCATTTCGAGTTTTAATGTAGGCACTGCACTGCGTAAGCGCTCGTGTACCGACAGTACCGGCTGCAGCCTGATGCTATATTATTAGTGGCAGCCACGTCGTTTGGTGTGTATGTGTACCCGCGTGGGGGCGGTGCCATCTCTCAAGGTCTTTGGCTCTGTACAGCGTCTTAAGGACAAGACCAAAGTCCATCACATATGTAGCTATAATATACCACAATATAATGTACCTACAGATGTTTTTTTTGATGTGAAACATCTATAGGCTCACTTGTAAACCGAATTGTTGGCGTGGCGACGCTTGCCGTGGCGACGGGTCGCTACGCTATACTAAGGTATACATATATATGAAACATCTATAGGCTCACTTGTAAACCGAATTGTTGGCGTGGCGACTAAGGTATACATATATATATTTTATGTGTAATAGAGTGTACGGTGTGGCGACGGGTCGCCACGCTATACTGAGGTATACATTTATATATATATATTTTATATGTAGTAGAGTGTACGGTGTGGCTTCTCACTCAGTTCGACGTTGTTGTTTACTACGGTACACATAACCTGCGTTTTATTTAATTTTTTATTTTAATTTTTTAAAATAAAATATGTGTGATAGTGATAACTCAGAAGATCAAAGTGATCAACCTTGTGCAAAGAAAGTGAAACTACACTATGACATACTACCAAGTCATCAGTAAATAGATCGTATTTTTCAAGTGTCCATAAATGTAATTATTATATTTTTATATTTAATTAATTATATTCATATTAATCATATTAGTAATTATATAAATTATATTAAGATTAATAATTATATAAATTATATTAATATTATCTTCAATTAATTTTTTTTTTTTATTATTCATGAAGGAATTAATATGGAAAAATTTATTAATAAAATTTATATTTGCAAATCTTTAGTCATATATTGCAATAATTAACTAAGATTTGAATTCATGAGTATATTGAAGCCACACTCAAAAATTTTTTTCTTTTTCTTGTGTATTTTAATATCATATTTTTTTTAATATTTCAGTTCCCAACAATCATCACAGGGATCACAAAATATTATATTGAAACTGGACGCCACCCTGATCAGTTAAACACAAGGCATACTATCAATGTTGTGTAAGAATTTTAGCTGGAGATTTTAATGTAAATTTTGCAAGAGCTGAATCAATGCCATTAATGACATTTCTTCAAAAAGAATTTCAATTGCAAATCAACAACAATCCAAGAGAATCTACTACCAAATATGGAACAACAATAGATGCTGTATTTGTGAGATATCTTGATAATGTTCCATCCAATACTTTTGTAACGTACTTTAGTTATCATCGACCAATCGTCACAGTAATACCGGCAAAGGAAACATCGAATATAACTATTACTGAAGTCACAGATGAAAATATTTAAATTGTGGCCACTTGATATTAATATCGAATTTTTATATCACATGTAAATAAATGTTTATTAAATAAAGTTACCATTTTCTGTAAGAAATTCGTAATACTTCATTTTTTCATTAGGCTATATTTAATTCCTGTAATAATATTATCTTTTATGCATATTACTTGTACACACACGATGTTTCACATCTGCCAGGCGTTTTTTTTATTTTTTTTATAGTAACTATACTAATATTATAAAGATGTATAGTGTGTTTGTAAGTTTGGATGTAGGGGGTAATCTCTGAAACTAGTGATCCGATTCTGAAAATTCGGAAGCAACATTATCCCTGAGTGCTCTAGGCTGAAAAATCCACGGGCGATGCCGGGGTCTGAAAGCTTGTAATTTATATTTTAGATACGTGTTTGAACGGGCATTAAGTGGGTCTCAAATTTTTTTTTTTTTCACTGGTTGCCTTACAGCTCCCGAGAACCGTTGCCGGCCCTAGGGTACCCAGTGGAAGACAAAGTCTTCCTCATTTAGCCAATGGTTTTTTGAGGCTATACCCAACGATTGGCCAGCTCTGTTGAGGTATATAGATGGAAAAGCCTCTTTGTACGGTTTGTCGGATAATGTACATAGATTTTTTATTATAAAAAACTCATGGTCGGATGTAGGAATCGAACCTATTTATTATACTCCCAAAAATAAAATTATGTCTGTCTATTTATAACGGGTTTTAACTCGATTTCAATGATAAGAGTAGGTTTTTATATTATATTTATTTATTTTAATCAAAGTCTACGTGGCTCCAGCGTTGCTGATGCAGAACTCTCTTCAGTCTCGAATTCTACAGAGCTTCAAATATCATTTATAAATATTTGAATCTCTGTCCAAAACATTACTTGCCACTATTAACAAATACGGCCAGTATTTTCTACCCATTCCTTACACTATTTGTCAAATATATGCTTTCGAACAGCTGAATGGAGCACATATTAAAAATCTTCATATTTTATATCGATATCGGATAAAATTATATTTATTTTCTAATTGAACCCCTGCGAAGTCAGGTTTTTCACTAGGCAGTTATTTTTTCAGATGAAATCGAGTATTACATGAATATTGTAGAACCAAAATTATTTTTTGCTGAAAAATCCAAAGTAGATGTTGTGAAAGCAGCATTAAGAAGCAAGAGTATCAACTGTCCATTAATAATATTGAATGATGCCATGTTTACAAAGTTCATTGATGTTGACACAGAAGACATCGATAAATACTGGTGAGTGAAAAACTGGTCAAGTGTGAACTGGACTAGATCTAGTAGTATCTAGTAGTTTAGGTAGGTAAAATCAATCGTCCACTAAAATATTACTGTCCATACAAATCTCTAACACGGATCAAATTTTAATAGTAAATGGGTAGTACAATCATAAGAATGTAACTTAT
Source organism: Nemapogon koenigi (assembly GCA_963924495.1). NCBI lineage: Eukaryota > Metazoa > Arthropoda > Insecta > Lepidoptera > Tineidae > Nemapogon > Nemapogon koenigi. The sequence continues at coordinate 1,322,525 of OZ004653.1, read as the reverse complement.
CTTTACTTACTAATATTACCTATAATAATCTCACAAACTACTTTTATTTCTTTATTTATATATTTGGGGAACAAACAGTATACAGAATAACAAATTTCAGACACAACATTAATAATACATATTACCAACAAGGTTTCCACACATTAATTACACAAACACATTATAAAATACAGAATAAAAGACTTGAACGAGAATTCAAAAAATTAAAACAAAACTTAAAAAACAAAAAAAAACAAAAACCAGTCAGCTATCATAGGTTACATTCAGTATTATCTCTCATTGAAAACATTACAAACAATAACAAAACATTACAAAATTACTGAAACGACTCAGAAATTTTTAATCGTAAGCCACGCCCTAATTTCGTGTTTCGGGCCCATGAGTGGTTCGAGCGCAACGATCACGTCATGCAAGAAAACGACGGCGCTTTGTCCGTTCTTGCTGCAGAAGTGAGAAGGGCATAATGTGTCGCATCTCGGAATAAATGACGTAAGCGGCACATTACAAATAAATAATTTATTATAAAACGATCACATGCAGGGAAAAATCTTCTTAATCAATACTAGGTACTGAAATTACCTACAGATTCGTATAAAATGTAAACGTAAATCCCTTTAGACTATGGTCGTATGACTAAAACGTGAAGAGGTGATTTCAAAAATTTAAGTTATCCAGAAAATTTTCACCAATCATGTTTTCATCCTACACAATACTAGATAAAATCCTCTAGTTTTCGATGCCCAAATTGTATGTTCATAGCATTCGTAAAATTCGGGAATTTCAGTTCAGCAATCAACCAAAATTATTCGTTCCTCCCCTTAATTTGTTCGACAAAATCCACGGGCGAAACTGGCGGAAGTACCTATCTTAATTTTTTTTCTATTATTTTTTATAATTTACGTAAAAAACCTTAAAATTAATCTAAACAAGTCCGCGTGGAATACTGGCTGCATTTCCCCGCAAACGCGACGCTGATTCGTTGAGCGAGGAGCCATCCCAGAAGAATCTATTAGTCATATATTTAATAAACTTTTTGGCATGGATTTTTATATAATAACGGATTATACCTACTTACATCAATTTAGGAATGAAAGGCAATATTTAAAAATAGTTAATATGCAGTATGAGAATTTTAAATGCCCAATTTGATACATTATCTGAAAATAATCTCTGAGTATCACTGCGCTTACTATAGATACTTACTCTAACTTTGTTGCAGGCCAGTAGAGAATTCTCCAGAAGATACTGTAATATTATTTGTAACAAGTGGGACTACGGGAGGTCTACCAAAGATAGCTGTTGCGACTCATAAAGCTCTCGTCTCGCAGATTGCTAGCGAATGGTATGTGCTTCAAAGTCCCCCGACCCTGTCTGTCTCTGAACGTTTTACGCAAAAACTGCTGAATGGATTTTCATTCGTCCAAACTGTGTGGGTGAGTGAATTGCATGTGATTATTTGTATGGCGTTCTGTGAGATACCAGACCAGTGCGTGGGCTAGATCTAAAGGTGGCCACACATTCGTCCAATCCCCGGCGCGTCGCCGTATGGTCCACCGAAACCGACCACAGACTCGTCCATTTTCGTTGCGATGCCGGACCAATGTGTGGCTTACATTATGAAATATGATTTTTTTCAGGAATTACGAATCGACTTCTGAAAACGAATTTGTTCTTGCATTACATAGTGCCCAATGGTGTAACCACACAATATATTTCACTCGCAATTTTATATTTGGAACTCCAATATTGACACAATCTGTTAAAGTTATTCCTGAAATATTATTATCTGTTATCAGAAAATATAAGGTAAGTGATATATGCTATAAAAGCTTCTGTCCGCCGTTTCACCCGCGTGGAAATAGATCCAAAAAGAAATAATCCCGGGGCTGTTATTTGCCCCTAGAAAGTAGTATATGTCATTCTCTGACCCCTAAACTACCACTATGCAAAAAATCATGTCGATCCTGTGAAAAACAAAAACAAATTTATCCCACAAACATATTTTTCCGGGATAAAAAGTAGCCTATGTGCTATTCCAGACTATAACCTATCTCTCTGCCAAATTTCATCCAGATCCGTTCAGCCGTTCTGGCGTGATTGAGTAACAAACATACATACATCCATACAAACTTTCGCGTTGAGAAGTGGGATAGTGGCCAAAAGCGTCAGATCCACACCAATTGCCAGCCAAGGAATGTACGGCCTGAGATTGTCCAAAACTAGAATGTCGAGCAAATTGCTGAGTCTGGAAAAGACAGTACACGGATTTGCTCTGACATTGGCCAATGGCTATAAAGATGTGTGTGTGTGTGTGTGTATGTGTGTAATAAATAACTATGACACTCAACTCTGAATTCAGCCCCCCTATCTCTGTTGTTAAGGGGCGGTGGTTAAGGTCATCTTGTATCTGTCAAAAATATGGTAAATCTCAGTTAATCGTGGAAACGTGAGTTTATTTATACAACATTTCCTCAGCACACGGTTGATAGTTATTATTTTAAATTGGATTGAGCCATATTTTCATTATTAAGAGTTCTAAATAGCCATAATTTCCAAAACGCGAAGGCAATGCTCGTATTGAAAACTATGGCTCTTTAGAACCCTAAATAATAAAAATATGGCTCAATCCAATTTTAAATAATAACTATCATTGTGTGGTGAGGAAATGTTGTATAATAAACTCACGTTTCCAAGATTAACTGAGATTTGCCATATTTTTGACAGTTACAAGATGACTGAGAGCCACGGATCCTTAACAAAAACGTGTTGTTAACCGTCCACCGTCCACAGATTAGTAATGTAACAAAGACCGAGAGTGAGTGTACCGTGCACGCTCGCTCTTCTCGGTCTATAATCACTAATCTGTGTATACGGTTACCAACGCTGTTTTGTTAGCAACCGTATTTATAAAGACATAATAAGTCAATATCCATAACATTCTTAAACGTACTAAGGTTGGCCAACCTTTCATCAGCCTGGCCAAATTTTGGAAATACGAATTTATGGCCGGCCGCACTACAAAAAGCGGTTGATGTTGACGTTTAGCCATCTTGTGTTTATCTTTTCTTTATATATTTTCTTTTCAGCCAACTAAAGTTTTCATGACACCTGCTGAAATAGCGGATTTACTCAATTGTGAAAAATACAGAACTGGAGATTTACACTCAGCTAAAAAGTTTTTATCCATAGGGTCACCTTTGACCAAGGAGTTGACGTCGCGTGTTAAGGTATGTGTTAAATATATTTAATATATAATTATACTATTTGTTTAAGTTTATATATTACGTTGTACTGCCCAAACGTTGGCTTGCCTGCACTACCCCTGCCACTACCACTAACTTTGGATATTGTTCATACAAAAGTAATAAAATCGCTATTAAAAAATGGGGGGTGGGGGTAGGAGGATGAAAAATAGTTTACAACCGATTGTCGGCCCTACCGAATATAAATATAAAATTTCATAAAAATCGGTCAAGCCGTTTCGGAGGAGTATGGCAACCGACTTGTGACACGGAAATTTTATATATATTAGATTTAATAATTGAAATTATTATAAGTTTTACAAGAGATATTTCCTATATTTTGACTCATGAAGTGAAAAATTGAAAAACCTTTATGTTATAGACATAAATTGGGGGGGCTAAAAGTAGGCAATATATAATATGACATATTTACGATGTCATTAGAGAAGAATTCGGAGTGAAAGATGATGTTGTGACTAAAATGAAGAAAAGTAGTTTACGCTGGTTTAGACACGTTGAAAGAATGAAGGATAAAAGATTGATTAAAAAGGATTATATGGTTGAAGTGATAGGAAATGCTGGCAGAGGACGACCTAGGTGTACCTACTTTTATTATAAATTTAAAAAAAATTAAGAGACACATCGATGTTTGTGATAGATTATGAATAAGAAAACGGGGGCAAAGTTTTACCACCCATATTTCCTATTCAATAAAACCCATTGAAAAAACAACCGCTATTTCACTTAGATATATTGAATAAGTAGGCAATATTCTAAATTACAGTGACAGGTGGATTATTTACAGAGAAATTGGGAATAGTAATATCCCCATACAAATTATGGATATAGGGCTCTTAACGTATTATTTTTATTTTACAGCAAGAATTAAGGGAAGACGCATCATTTAGGAATGGATATGGTATGACAGAAACATTGGGGAAAATTTGTGTTGGTAATGAGAGTACCTTATTTCCTTCTATTGGATGGGTTTTAAACATTTTTAATTACAAGGTACGTGGCCAGCAGTAGTAACATCTAGGTATATCTATATTAATTATTTTGTTTAGGGGCATGGTAGACTTGATTCAAACGCATACCAAATTGTTAAGAAAAAATTTTAATCAATTCTGGGTTATCATTCAATCAATCATTATTATCATTCATATCAAAAAATTTAATCAACATATATCCGCAAAATTCGTATTATCCAGTAATTTCAATAAATAAGTCCAAATTTATTCATTAATGCTGTCAGAAAACAATTTTCAATGTGACAGTAATGTTTGTTTGAGTCATTTGGACAGTAACGTTTGTTGTTAGGTACATAAGTAGGTAATTGTACTACTGCAAGTTGTAGTAAAATTGTATTCATAAAATATAGGACGTAACGTAACGCAGAGAAAATTGTGGATATGTAAAGATTTTGACCCGCAAAGTTGGTTCAAAAATCGGGTCCAAATCCGGATTTTCAGATAAAAATATAAAAACCATACACTAGTTTATAATTTACATACCGAATTGTGGAACTGTCGAAGTTTGTTTAGAAGCTACACTTTCGTTCGTTACACTTCTTATAACATAACGTCTAAAGTAGCCCACGCACTGATCCGGTATCTCACAGAAAATTTTCGGTCCGGCCGCCGTATGTACGAGATTGAAGACAGGCCACACATTAGCAATGTAAATCATACGATCTAGATCACATGCAATAGGGTAGATGACAGGGTAAACAAAATATTATTCTATTTAGTCCGTCATTTCAAAAAATATTGGACACGTATTTTTTCTTTTGTCAATCAAACAAAAAATGACAGAGATAAAGCGCGTCAAAGTTTGGGAGTGGGGGCTGGTGACAACATGCCTTGCTAAAAATTGTACTAAGGCGTGACATCACGCGGAACTTTAGCGGGCTATATCTTCATCATTTTTTGTTTAATTGACAAAATAAAAAATACGTGACCAATATTTTCTGATAATCTAACTGACGGACTAATTAGAATTTTTTAGTCATCTAGCCTATACACTAACCCACACAGACACACAAGATTCCATTAAACAAAGGCGTGTGGATGTGTGTGTGTGACAGATCGTTGTGGTCATAGAAATCAACCACAAATACAACGATTTAAAAAACGGATGGTGGGCCGCGCGATAAGAATTGGACGAGTCTGTGGTCGATTTCGTGCATGTACGAATGAGTGGCCCACTGCCCACTTGGATACTGAGACCCACTTTACTCAGATAATCTGTATGTTTTGTATGGTGAAGTAGCAAAGATTTCATGTTTTGCTCTTCTCAGAATGACTACAAAAGATATATACTTAGGTACTTTTATTTTTAAAACAAGCACAGACCCCCTTTTATATAAATAAACTAAAAATAATTTGCCAGTTCAAATTACCTCATCAATTCTTAATTTTCGCAGCTAGTCGACAATGAAGGCAATGAAGTAAAAGAACCTCATACACAAGGAGAACTTTGTATCAAGAGTGATTACAGCATTGTTAAGGTACCTACTTAATGTAACAATTTTTATAAACAAACGCTCTCATGCACACGACGATCGAGTATCAATTTCATTGCTGTAAACGTTTAAGGCTCCTACATCCGACAATTTTCTGGGAAAACTATTCTAAATTTCTCTGTAAATAACCCACCTGTGTCACTGTAATTTAGCATATAGTTACTTATTGAATATATCTAAGTGAAATAGCTGTTATTTTTTCAGTGGGTTTTTTTGTAATGTCAATATGGGTGGTTAAACTTTGCCCCGTTTTCTCTTTCATAATCTATAACAAAGCTCTTATGTATAATTTTATTATTTTTGACCAATTAAAAAAGATAAAATAATTTTTATTTTGAATTTTCAATAAGCTATTAAAAAACACAAGACTTATATATTATATCCTTTATTTTACCACCTATATTTCCTATTCAATAAAACCAATTGGAAAAATAACGACTATTTCACTTAGATATATTGAATAAGTAACTTAATATGCTAAATCACTGTAATTTAGCATACAGGTGGATTATTTACAGAGAAATTGGGAATAGTAATATCCCCATACAAATTATGGCCGTAGATGTATTAGACATTAAATTGTAATGCAAATTGTAGGTACTTCGGCTACATAATGGCTAAAACTTTCCCAAAATGACAGCTTTATCTAAACCAAACTTTTGAAAAATAGTTTTTCAGAAATTTTCAGCAATTATGAAAAAAATTATTCGCTAAAAATATTATTATTCCAAAAACTAGTATTTTTTTGTGTGACTCTTAAAACGACCCGATCCTAAATCACTTCAAGATGCAAATTTTTTTTCCAGCGCTATTTGAACATAAACACACCGATATGTGATGAAGATGGATACTTTCACACTGGAGATATATTTTATAAAAACGAAAAAGACGAAATGTTTTTTTATGATCGCAAAAAATTTATCATATTCTACAAGAGCTTTCCTGTAAGTACAAATAAATTTTTTTTGCGAACGGTTATTTGGCAGGCAGTCCCAGGTACCTAAGGTCATGCCATTTCGGTTCACTTATGGACATTTTTGGTCGGTTGACATTATGGATCTTCATCTTCATCTTTCTACTGGTTTTCTGAAAGCAGGACAAACAAACAAACTCACTTTCGTATCTATAATATTAGTTGACATAAAATAATGCAAATAAAGATATTGATTTTTTGTAGATATCACCCAGAGAAGTAGAGGATGTAGTATGTAGTATAGAAGGAGTATCTCTATGTAGTGTATGTGAGAGTGAGAGAGGACCGGCCGCGCTGGTTGTTCTACAGAGAGGAGCTCGTACTACCAGAGACGATATACAGGGAACACTCAGAGGTAAGAGTTTTGTAGATATCACCCAGAGAAGTAGAGGATGTAGTATGTAGTATAGAAGGAGTATCTCTATGTAGTGTATGTGAGAGTGAGAGAGGACCGGCCGCGCTGGTTGTTCTACATAGAGGAGCTCGTACTACCAGAGACGATATACAGGGAACACTCAGAGGTAAGAGTTTTGTAGATATCACCCAGAGAAGTAGAGGATGTAGTATGTAGTATAGAAGTTGTTCTACAGAGAGGAGCTCGTACTACCAGAGACGATATACAGGGAACACTCAGAGGTAAGAGTTTTGTAGATATCACCCAGAGAAGTAGAGGATGTAGTATGTAGTATAGAAGTTGTTCTACAGAGAGGAGCTCGTACTACCAGAGACGATATACAGGGAACACTCAGAGGTAAGAGTTTTGTAGATATCACCCAGAGAAGTAGAGGATGTAGTATGTAGTATAGAAGTTGTTCTACAGAGAGGAGCTCGTACTACCAGAGACGATATACAGGGAACACTCAGAGGTAAGAGTTTTGTAGATATCACCCAGAGAAGTAGAGGATGTAGTATGTAGTATAGAAGTTGTTCTACAGAGAGGAGCTCGTACTACCAGAGACGATATACAGGGAATACTCAGAGGTAAGAGTTTTGTAGATATCACCCAGAGAAGTAGAGGATGTAGTATGTAGTATAGAAGGAGTATCTCTATGTAGTGTATGTGAGAGTGAGAGAGGACCGGCCGCGCTGGTTGTTCTACAGAGAGGAGCTCGTACTACCAGAGACGATATACAGGGAACACTCAGAGGTAAGAGTTTTGTAGATATCACCCAGAGAAGTAGAGGATTTAGTATGTAGTATAGAAGGAGTAATTTTCAATATTTTTTGTAGAAAAACTAAATGAATACAAGCAGTTGGTTGGCGGGATAGCATTCGTCGAGTCTCTCCCATTAACAGTTACGGGGAAGATCTCAAAGTTCAAATGTCAAGAAATACTAAAAGATCTCATCTTAAAGAAACAATGTTACTGAATCCCTAGATTTGTTTAGTTTTAAAGGTGAAATATCTTTGTTTGACTATTTTTATTGAAATAAAACAGTTGGTGTTGGTAAAATTAGTTTTGATATATTTATGTCTAGAAAATTTTAATTAAAAAACTGAATTATTTGACTAATGACGCGTTTTATGGGTGATTCCTGGGAAAACCGTTCTTCGGTGAGATCCGTGGCTTTTATTTTTTCACATCACTGGTGAAAACTAAAATTACAGAGCAAAAAAGGGCTTAAAAACTAGCAAATCTGTCAATAAGGCACACGTGTAGGCTCTATAAGTTCATGAAAAAAAAAAACTTCTTTTTTAACTTGCCACGGATCTCACCAAATATGCCATGGATCTTATGTAGTGTATAAAATAAATACAAGCAGAATCTTCAGTCATTAATAAACGCTGTTACAAACTTAATTGTCGCTCATGAACCTGTGGACCTAATTAAGAAAACTTGTTAAGGGGCCTATGTCCATAATTTGTATGAGGCACTAGCCCTATTGCCGCTAGCCCGATTCCCACTAGCCCGATTCCCACTAGCCCGATTCCCACTAGCCCGATTCCCATTAGCCCGATGCCCATTAGCCCGGTTCCAGTTAGCAAATTACATAAGTGAAATCATATAATTTTTATAATGTCTATTTTCAGTTGCACTAATGGCTACTTTTCTATAATTGCAGTTATTATAATTTTCTAAATATATAAATTCATTTTCTATAAATTTATTAATCTATAATATCAGTTGCTCTAATGGATTGTTAAAATAATTGTACTCACTATATTTTTAAAAGTATAACTCCATTCAAATATATAAGCATAAAAAATAATTTACTGTAATGAAATCAATTTAAATAAGTACTAAGTAATATTAAAATTTACAGTGACCTGGTGACCTTCTGGTCTATGTTTCCCACGTCTGCATTGAATATTGCTCACACCTCTGGGATGGTTCCGCTCAGTATCTCCTCGATGGTTTGCAAAAAAAGAGCGATTCGCATCATCAATGACTCAAAGGTCACAGGAAATCTCGAGCCTCTACAGTTACGCAGAGACATAGCCTCTCTTAGCGTCTTCTATCGACTGTATTATGGGGAGTGTTCAGAAGAACTCCATGGCCTCGTCCCTCCATCCCCTTTTCGCACCCGCACTGCTCGCACAGGATACAGTTTTCATCCTCACACCGTCGACACGTTCTGCATACGAACGAAAAAATTCAGTGACTCGTTCCTGTGTCGTACTGCTAAAAAAAGCCTTGGGTCCTTTAAGCGAAGCGTGAAAAAGCATCTCTACGGGCCGGCATAGTGGGCGCGACTGGCGGACTGTATTACGATCTACCAGTCGCGCGCATTCATGGACCAGCCACCTATGCTTAATAATCAGGCGGTGGCAAGGTCACATGTCGTCTTCTCTATAAAAAAAATTTTAACCTGTTGCAGTAATGTTCGATTCCTATTCCCCCAATTTGTATATAGAAATAGGTTAGCGAGGAGCGTAGCGACGAGCGTGGTTCGAATAGTGCTAAAACAGAGCGCAAGCCGAGCGAGCGAAGCGAGCGTTCCGCGGCAGCGGACGGCGAAGTGCCAGAACCTCAAAACTAGCTAAACAACCATCACTTGTTGATAATGGATTTGGAAAAAGCTTATGTTAACACTCAGGCTATATCTGTGCAAAAAAAACATTTATCCGTTGCTCTGTTTTGATTTGAAAGAAGGACATACAGACACACTTTGGCATTTATAATAAGGAGGGAAGATTTTATATCTTTTACTCTTAATTAATTATTTTTTTAATTTAAATTAATTACTTCTTATATAATTTTGCTAACATATAAAAAATAATAAAATCGGGCTAGTAGGAATCGGGCTAGTGTTATGGGAAAAATTGGGAATAGTTTATCTCATGAAAATTACGGACATAAGGCCCTTAAAGGTAAGGCATACAGACAGACGGATGGATACACATATAGGATTAGTAATAGGGTCTCGTTTGGCACACTTTGGGCACGTAACTAAACTGTTAAATTGATGAGATAGTAAGATCCATGGCCGATAAGTAAGATCCATGGCTTAAATCCACGGATCTTACGGCCATGGATCTCACGACAATTCAAGATTGAAGTTATTTCTCTAAAACTATAAAAGCAATCGCATTCATTCTAATATCAATACCCACTCAGAGATATACGCATTCATAGTCTTGGGACAGTTAAGTGTAATAAGTGTATCAATTTACTAGCAAAACGAGCCACGAGTTTCACCTACCCTACCAAACCAAAGTTTTAAAAATTTGAAGAACCTGCCTAAAAATGTTGGCGCCAAAGATAGCGACATGTTCATCCCGTCGTAGCACAATGGGACACCTGACGATATTTAGCACCAATGAGTAGATACTTATCGCATGTATTCAAACCATATAAACATACTTTCGTTGCGCGTTTTCAACTTATGTCGCCGCGTGACATTTGATTGGACGACTACAGACACAAGAGTTTTAGTTTCAGTAGAACAATGGATACATGACTTGATAGATTCACTCTTTACGTATTCAGAAAAGTATAAATTATAGCAGTATTGTACATGTGAGTAAAACAACACACAATAACATACCAGCCGAGTTAGCATACATTTTGACAGCGACACTTTCGTTTCGGTCGAATGGCCTTGAACAGGCCAAAACGTTCATGTCCAACAAGGACCGGCCAGAGATAGCCCGGGGCCGAGAGGTCCGGCCCAACAATGTGCGTGCAAATTTGCTATGCCGGGCAAAGACAAGTACACAGAATTTGCCCGCACATTGTTGGGCCGGACATTCTCGGACCGGGTATGTCCTGCACAAGAATGCCGAGCAATTTGCTTGGCCGGACAAAGACAAGTACACGGAATTTGCCCGCACATTGTTGGGCCGGACCTCTCGGCCCCGGGCTATCTCTGGCCGGTCCTTGTTGGACATGAACGTTTTGGCCTGTTCAAGGCCATTCGACCGAAACGAAAGTGTCGCTGTCAAAATCTGTGCTAACTCCCCAGGCGCCGCGCTTGTCACAAGTAAAAAACTTACAAAATCACCCAATTTGTCAGCTTCAAAGTGATATTTTAGCAATTTCCTCTATGAATTATTGATTTTAATGGTTATGCCTCAATACTGCGTTAGTTAAGTAGACGGTTAAGTGCTAATTTAGTACTGTGTGTTGTATACTTTAATATATAATAGGGTGTGACTCTTAAAATCGAGTGCGCCAGGAATCACCCTTATATAGTACATACGTCTCTCATATTTAAATAAAGATGTTCTTTAAAAGTTCATTAAAGTATGTATAGTCAACTTGTTTTTTTTTTTCTTCACGGGTTGCCTTACAGCTCCCGATACCGTGTTACGATTCCAGAGTACCCAGCGGAAGACCAAGTCTCCCTCGTTTAGCCGATGGTATTTGTGAGGCTATACCTACCGAGTAAACTTGTTGTCCAAACCAAAGTTGTCCTGCCCAAACGTTGGCTTGCCTGCACTACCCAGCGGAAGATCAAGTCTCCCTCGTTTAGCCGATGGTATTTGTGAAGCTATAATACCTAACGAGTGGCTAGTTCTGTTGAGATATATATTTTAGATGGAAAAGCCTCTAAGTGTGGTTTGTCGGATTATGTACATAAGTTTTTAATTAAAAAACTCACTATTATAGTTAATACCAGACGTCTTAACCACTCGGCCACCGACGCACCTTGGATATTGTATACATCGAGACTTATTAATATGTCTTTATAAATACGGTTGCTAACAAAACAGCGTTGGTAACCGTATACACAGATTAGTGATTATAGACCGAGAAGAGCGAGCGTGCACGGTACACTCACTCTCGGTCTTTATTACATTTCTAATCTGTGGACGGTGAACCACAACACGTTTTTGTTAACAACAGAGACAGGGGGAGCTGAGCTCAGAGTTGAGTGCAATGTCGCCGTATTTTAATCTAACACTGATTTGTTGTGTGTGATTCATAGTTATTTATTACACACACACACACACACACACACACACACACACATCTTTATGACCATTGGACATTATACCTTCCGGTGTGGCTGTGGGTGTGGCCAACCCTAAAATGTCATGACAATTCCGTGTATACTTTCTTTGCCCGACTCAGCAATTTGCTCGAGATTCTCAGGCCGGGCATTTCTTGGCTGACGCTTTTGGCCTTAGAGTCACAAATATCATATACCTTATATTTTTAGATAACAGATAATAATATTTCAGGAAGGTTGCGAATGAAATATATTCGTTTTCAGTATTCGTCGTAATTCCTGAAAAAACATATTTCTTTGACATGATCTAATAGGTATGTGGCGGCCTCAAAGGTGGCGGCACATCGCGTCGATAGATGTCGCATCACTACTGTCTCACAATATTGAAATTGAAACCTGTATTGCGCTATTGAATTTGGGAGTATTCCCTTTATTAGTAATGGGATCGGGTCAGCTTTATATAAAAGTTTCTACAGTCGAAGTCGAGGCGGAAATGTAGTATTAAATAAAATCGAGGTCAATAATATTTTATCATAATATATTGAAGATTGAACTGAATTTGCACAAGTGCAATTTGAAACAACTTTAATTGAGTAAATACCTATAAATACGCACCTGTCCTAATCAAAAGTAACTTATAGTCCTGTAAACTAAGGCATGAGCGTACGCAACGGGGCCCTCTGGCTTAAGTTGTGCCTCCCTGTGGGCCGTAGAGTCAAGCTAAAAAGTATGTTATCAATGGAAGAATTAATCTAGGTAAAGTTTGTATGTAGGGGGTTATCTCTCAAACTACTGATCCGATTCTAAAAATTATTTGAATACATTACTTATCCCTAAAAAAATTAGCCTATATTTTATTTTGTTAGAAAATATGTACGGGTAACGCCTAGGACGGAAAGGTAGTAATGTTATAAATATTAAATTATATTGTCATTTTGCACTATATACCTGTATTTGTATGCAGTTATCAATATTGTGCGACTTATTTATGTGAACTGCCCTATATAATTATAAAACAATTTTACAAATCCGACTAGTGGTTCCAGAGATTAGCGCATTCAATATACAAACAAACAAACTCGTATAAATATAACAATATCGTTTGTCTGTCTTTCTGTCACAATGTTTGTCTAAAATAGACTCCGAGGTGGTTAAATTAATTTTGATGAAACTTTTCTACGGGCCGGGCCAGTCGCGCGCATTCAAGGTAACATAAAAAAATCTTCTCTATAAAAAAACGTAAGATTATTGTTTGCGTAACCAAAATAATATATATAAAACAAATGTATAAAATGTATTCATAAATTATCTGCTTTTCGTGTGTATACTGCGTGCGAATCCATTGTATACCCTCATTCGTATTTTTCAAAAATATTGTCTATATGTATACCTACATTGTTTGATGCCTAGTTTTTATGTACATGAAGGTAGAAATTGATGAAGGCCTAGCTACCCATAATACATGGAATCCTAGTTTGGGGGCCGGGAACAACACATATTATGTACAATTTTGGTTCATAAATAAACCTTTTTTTATTGACCGGACTATGAATTACTTTGATGCAGCCCGGTATGGTTAGCATGTATTTTAAACGCGACATCTTGCGTTTCGCTCGGTCTTTCGTTTCGGCCGGCCAAAAGTGTTACAAAATGTGAAATGTGTGCACAGTGCCAGCGTTGCCAACTTTACTTATTTTTGCTTAGATCTACGTACTTTAGGCTTTTCTCGCTAACCTACGAACTTCAGTCCCAGAACCTACATACTTTCTTCCAAATATTGTGGCCGTTCTATTTCCCTCTTGCTCACAAAGTATTGCCGTCTAATATTCGCACATGGTGATAAATATTAAATACAACAAAAAAAACTTGATTAAATTCATATTTTGAAGATTGAATATTTTAACCCCCATAAATTCGATTTTTTTTTCATTTTGTGTATGTTTGTCTGTGGGTAATGACCCACAGTTTTAAAACGACTGCACCGATTTCAATGTTTCAATGATTCAAATGTTTCAAAACTTTGCATTAGTGAGATAGATGGTTGTAGGCCATGTTTGCTGGAACATATTTAATTAAAAAAAGAATACGTGCGAGTGAAAATTAATTGGCTTATAATTAAGAATTAAATATACTAACTATATATATAGACATATTTATTATAATATATATTTACATCTTAAGTAAAATGCAGAATAATAAATAAATAATAAATATAATATTTAAAAACTATATATACAAATTATAAAAAGAACACTCTTCCAGAACCCCACCCTGTGCCATGGTTCTCAGAACACTGGCTGCGTTACCTCGCTGAATGGTTAAACTGATCCTTTGAGCGAGGTAAGAGCCAGCCTTTATTTAGGTCACCCGAGGCGTGGACTAGTCTCGTACCTAAATTTTTCATGAATATTTTCATTTCGGCAGACCATGGACCCATTGTTCCCACTGCAAGCGCCGAAAATAAGTAATTTGTTATTATAATTCACTTCAAAATTTAAAAAATTATAAAAAGATTTGTTTGTTGATGGTACAGCCTGCTGTTTATAGCCACAATATTCAGTGACTACTTATTGAAACAGCTTAATACAGCTTAGTATTTGTAAGTTTTAATACTAAATTTGAAGAGCAAAGACATCGCTGTACATTTTAATGTAAATTTAATTCTGCTTTTATTTATGTTCGAGTTACGATCCTGACATACCTCTTTCGCTTCTTTTATATTCGTCATACCTTTCATATATGTTCGACGGTTTTGTGTACTTTTAATATTTCCATTGATCAATACTTTTTTTTTAAATCAACATAAATTCTACGTAGGTACGTAATTTATGTTACTTTCATGCTTCTTATTCCATACCCAAATCTAGCTTCCATAAGTAAGTGATGGAACTAAAACAGCATTATGTGTATATTAATTTTACTTTTAGTTGTAAGTTATGTATTTCGGACATTGTTTCCGCCAAATACCTTGCTTCCCGCTTTTAATTTACTTGTTTTTTTTTTATTCATATAGTACAGAATGACTCACGCCGTTGTACGTGGAAAACCGTCCCAAGCGCAGCTATATGTAGAGAACATCATACAAGAGTTGGTGAAGGAAACTGGCAGGGAGGATGACAGACATAGCATCAGTAGGATCATGTATAAAACTTTGAGGGATAAACCTGATGCTCTATATATGGTAAGACACAAAAAGCCTATTTCAGAGCCTATTCTGGACAAACAATGAGACAGACAGACTGATAGACAGAAAACATTCTAAAACAGATTCTTCAGTATCGTGAAATAGAATACCCCATCTTAGATATTATCATTATTTTTTAAATTTTATTTTATTTATTTGTATAGATTTGCTATATTTTTGACATAAAGCAATAGAAATGTAAGATACTAAAGTAGTTAACCCCCTCCCCTTCCCCTCCACCTTTTTACTTTCCAACTAAGTGAGTTAGTACAAATACGGAACCCTTACTTGGCATGAACTTGGCTGAGGTTTTTTGTAGCCAATAAGCTTCGTATGCAAGTACAATACCATAATTTTAGATAGAAGGCATATCCGGAGAAGAACTAAAGAGTGGCGAGTTACTCAACAAAGCTGTACAGACCGCTACGGCCCTTGAGCGTAGTGGTGTCAAGAAAGGAGATGTAATCTATATCACATGTTGGAACACCACTGACTTCGCTGTTCTGTATTTCGGATGTCTTTTTGCTGGTGTCGTTATGTTTTGTATGGAAGATTTTGTAACGCCACGTGAGTTATTTTCAGTTAACAGTCGTTAATCAGCTAATAACTTTAATAAACAATTCTTCTGATTAAATAAGAGTAATTAAGGAAAAGTGAAAATAATTGGAACGTACGAGATCGAAAACAGGGGCGAAAGTAAATTGTACAATCAAAAGATAAAAATTAATTGTTTTTTAATTGAACCCGTAAGAAGTCATCACTAGTAAATTTTTCAGATGAAATCGAGTATTACATGAATATTGTAGAACCAAAATTATTTTTTGCTGAAAAATCCAAAGTAGATGTTGTGAAAGCAGCAATAAGAAGCAAGAGTATCAACTGTCCATTAATAATATTGAATGATGCCATGTTTACAAAGTTCATTGATGTTGACACAGAAGACATCGATACATACTGGTGAGTGAAAAACTGGTCAAGTGTAAACTGGACTAGATCAATCAAGGTTTCATACAATGAAAAAGTCAAGCCGGGGTCTCACAACTTACCGACTCCTGACGAATCGTATCGAGCCATCCCAGGCAGGACTCTTAAGGCGTTTTAAATGTTTGATAGATTTATTGGTTAATCAATTAAACGGGTGATTCCTGGGAAAACCGTTCTTCGGTGAGATCCGTGGCTTTTATTTTTTCACATCACTGGTGAAAACTAAAATTACAGAGCAAAAAAGGACTTAAAAACTAGCAAATCTGTCAATAAGGCACACGTGTAGGCTCTATATGTTCATGAAAAAAAAATCTTCTTTTTTAACTTGCCACGGATCTCACCAAATATGCCATGGATCTTATGTAGTGTATAAAATAAATACAAGCAGAAACTTCAGTGATTAATAAACGCTGTTACAAACTTAATTGTCACTCATGAACTGTGGACCTAATTAAGAAAACTTGTTAAGGGGCCTATGTCCATAATTTGTATGAGGATAAAGTATTCCAATTTATCTGTAAATAATCCAGCTGTGTCTATAGTTTAGCATATAGGTAGTTACTTATTCAATTTATATCTAAGTGAAATAGCCGTTATTTTTGGGTTTATTGAATAAGTAATATAGGTGGAAGAAAAAGGATTACTCCGCCCTATTCTCTCCAAAATCTATAACGAAGCTCTTAAATTTTTTTCATCGCTGTTATACCATTACGCTGTTATTTTTGGATTAGTCAAAAGTCATAAAATAATTATAAGTTTGAATTTTCAATAAGCTACCCAAAAACGCGAGACGTATAATTGAAGGGTAATGGTATAACAGTGATAGATTATGAAAGAGAAATCAGGTGGCAAAATTTTACCACCCATATTTCCTATTCAATAAAACTCATTGAAACAATAACGAATATTTCACTTAAATATATTAATTGCCTTGTATCCCACTAGCCCGATTGCCGCTAGCCCGATTTCCACTAGCCCGATTGCCGCTAGCCCGATTCCCACTAGCCCGTTAGCAAATTACATAAGTAAAATCATATAATTTTTATAATGTCTATTTTCAATTGCACTAATGGCTACTTTTCTGTAATTGCTGTTACTATAATTTTCTAAATATATAAATTCATCTTCTATAAATTTATTAATCTATAATAACAGTTGCTCTAATGGATTGTTAAAATAATTGTACTCACTATATTTTTAAATGTATAACTTCATTCTATTTACATTTACAAATATATAAGCATAAAAAATAATTTACTATAATGAAATCAATTTAAATAAGTACTAAGTAATATTAAAATTTACAGTGACCTGGTCTATGTTTCCCACGTCTGGGGTGAAGCAATGGATAAATACGGAGAGTCTTTAGCTGTCAGCTTAGACATCTCCAAGGCATTTGACCGGGTCTGGCACAAGGCACTACTCTCCAAGCTGCCATCATACGGCCTACCTGACTGCCTATGCAACTGGATCGCCGGCTTCTTGCATGGGCGTGGCATCCGCGTACTTATTAATGGAAGCGTGTCTGCGCACATGTCGGTCAATGCCGGCGTCCCCCAGGGATCGGTGCTATCGCCAACTTTGTTTCTTCTGCATATAAATTATATGCTCTCATTGGGTAACATTCATTGCTATGCTGACGACAGCACGGTTCCAGTTCACGTGTAAGGGTGTTGTCCTTGAGCTGGACGGGACGTTGGATCGCATTGCGGTCTGGGGTTCCGAGAACCTCATTCAGTTCAATGCCTCAAAAACCCAGGCGTGTGCATTCACAGCCAAAAAGACCCCCTTCATTCCCGCCCCCACGGTTCAGAACACTCCCTTGATGTTGCGAAACAGTGTCTCATTACTAGGAGTGGCAATCCGCTCTGACCTCAATCACAGAGACTACATTGAGGACATCAGCAAAACAGCTTCTAAAAAACTAGGAATTCTGAACAAGGTGAGACAATATTTCGAGGCTCAGACTACAGCTCAACAAAGCCCAAGTTCGTTCGTGCATTGAATATTGCTCACACCTCTGGGATGGTTCCGCTCAGTATCTCATCGATGCCCTCAACGGTTTGCAAAAAAGAGCGATTCGCATCATCAATGACCCAAAGGCCACACGAAATCTCGAGCCTCTAAAGTTACGCAGAGACATAGTCTCTCTTAGCGTCTTCTATCGACTGTATTATGGGGAGTGTTCAGAAGAACTCCATGGCCTCGTCCCTCCATCCCCTTTTCGCACCCGCACTGCTCGCATAGGATACAGTTTTCATCCTCACACCGTCTACACGTTCTGCATACGAACGAAAAAATTCAGTGACTCGTTCCTGTGTCGTACTGCTAAAAATTAGAATAAACTTCCAGCGTCGGTCTTTCCTCCTTTCTACAACCTTGGGTCCTTTAAGCGAAGCGTGAAAAAGCATCTCTAAGCATAGTGGGCGCAACTGGCGGACTGTATTACGATCTGCCAGTCGCGCGCATTCATGGACCAGCCACCTATGCTTAATAATCAGGCGGTGGCAATGTCACATGTCGTCTTCTCTATAAAAAAAATCTTAACCTGTTGCAGTAATGTTCGATTCCTATTCCCCCAATTTGTAAATAAAAATAGGTTAGCGTGGTTCGAATAGTGCTAAAACAGAGCGCAAGCCGAGCGAGCGAAGCGAGCGTTCCGCGGGAGCGGACGGCGAAGTGCCAGAAACTCAAAACTAGCTAAACAACCATCACTTGTTGATAATGGATTTGGAAAAAGCTTATGTTAACACTCTGGCTATATCTGTGCAAAAAAAACATTTATCCGTTGCTCTGTTTTAATTTGAAAGAAGGACATACAGACACACTTTCCCATTTATAATAAGGAGGGAAGATTTTATATCTTTTACTCTTAATAGATTTCACTTATATAATTTTGCTAACATATAAAAAAGAATAAAATCGGGCTAGTAGGAATCGGGCTAGTGTCATGGGAAAAATTGGGAATAGTTTATCTCATAAAAATTACGGACATAAGGCCTTTAAAGGTAAGACATACAGACAGACGGATGGATAAACACACATAGGATTAGTAATAGGGTCTCGTTTGGCACACTTTGGGCACGTAACTAAAGTAAGATCCATGGCCGATAAGTAAGACCCATGGCTTAAATCCACGGATCTTACGGCCATGGATCTCACGACAATTCAAGAGTGAAGTTATTTCTCTAAAACTATAAAAGCAATCGCATTCATTCTAATATCAATACCCACTCAGTGATATACGCATTCATAGACTTGGGACAGTTAAGTGTAAATGTTATCAATTTACTAGCAAAACGAGCCACGAGTTTCACCTACCCTACCAAACCAAAGATTTAAAAATTTGAAGAACCTGCCTAAAAATTTTGGCTCCAAAGATAGCGACATGTTCATCCCGTCGTAGCACAACGGGACCCCTGACGATATTTAGCACTAATGAGTAGACACTTACCGCATGTATTCAAACCATATAAACATACTTTCGTTGCGCGTTTTCAACTTAGGTCGCCGCGTGACATTTGATTGAACGACTACAGACACAAGAGTTTTAGTTTTAGTAGAACAATGGGTACATGACTTGATAGATTCACTCTTTATGTATTCAGAAAAGTATAAATTATAGCAGTATTGTACATGTGAGTAAAACAACACACAATAACATACCAGGCGCCGCGCTTGTCACAAGTAAAAAACTTACAAAATCACCCAATTTGTCAGCTTCAAAGTGATATTTTAGCAATTTCCTCTATGAATTATTGATTTTAATGGTTATGCCTCAATACTGCGTTAGTTAAGTAGACGGTTAAGTGCTAATTTAGTACTGTGTGTTGTATACTTTAATATATAATAGGGTGTGACTCTTAAAATCGAGTGCGCCAGGAATCACCCAAACATCGGTTGAATTGTTTGCTTGGTTAGAGTTCGTCTTAATTTTTTTTTTCACGGGTTAACTTACATCTCCCATGTTATCGGTCCCTGGGTACCCAGCGGAAGACCAAGTATTTTGCCGTTGGTATTTGTGAGGCTATACCTAACTGTAACTAGTGGCTAGTTCTGTTGTATTTAGATGGAAAAGCGTAGGTTGGTTATATATTTAATGCTTTTTTTACTTTTAGACCCTGACAAAGAATTTTAACTAGTACCCTACATAACTTTGTTGCAGGCCAGTAGAGAATTCTCCAGAAGACACTGTGACATTATTTGTAACAAGTGGATCTACGGGAGGTCTACCAAAGATAGCTGTTGCGACTCATAGCGCTATCGTCTCGCAGATTGCTTGCGAATGGTATCTATCATACTAGTTGCTCGGTTTTAACATAAATGAAGGACAAATCTACAGGGGTTAGACAAAATCTACATAGGAACGATGTCATTAGAGAAGAATACGGAGTGAAAGATAGTGTTGTAACTAAAATGTAGAAAAAGTAGTTTACGCTGGTTTGGACACTTTAAAAGAATGAAGGATGAAAGATTGACTAAAAAGGTTTATATGGCTGAAGTGAAAGGAAATGCTGACAGAGGACGACCTAGGTGTACTTTTATTGCACATAGAAAGAAATGTATTGATCGATGGAAATATTAAAAGTACATACAATCGCCGAGCATGTGTGAAAGGTATGATGAATATAAAAGAAGCGAAATAGGTACGTCAGGATCGTAACAAATGGCATTCGATTGTCTCTGTGTATCCCTCTTGGGATGAAAGGCGTGATGATAGATAAATACATGTCGTTTGTTTATTTATGACATTTGTCACGTGGTCCCTATTCTACTCTATTTTTAGGGTTTTGATGATTCCGCCAATGTCAAGTAAAATAGACGTCACAGTAGATATTTGACAATTACCTACACAAATTGATGTATACGAAAAAAAATCTTAATTTAGCTAAAAAACCTTAAAAAGTAAAAGGGGGAGTATATAGCAGGGATTCCCTGTAGGGGTTAAAATGTGGTCAGAACTGTGTGAAGTCAAGAATCCACGTGATCCCTTATAGACAAATTCTCTAGAGATCACGTTACAAATGTCATAAATAGACAAACTGACGCAACTGAACACGCTACCGCTTGTACATTTTGTCTACAGTAGTGAGATTGTTTTTACAGACGTCAAGCTCGCATTTCTGAACTAATAAGTAATATTATTTTAGGGAGTACGAATCGCTACCTGAAAACGATTTGGCGCTTGCGTTACATAGTGCACACTGGAGTGTACATACAACGTTCTTTATTCAACAAATTATATTCGGAACCCCAATACTGACGCAATCCGTAAAGTTTATTCCTGAAATATTGTTATCTGTTATCAAAAAATATAAGGTAAGGACTTCTCCATCTAAATCTACCTCAACAGAACTGTCCACTCGTTAGGTATAGCCTCACAAATACCACCGGCTAAACGAGGGAGACTTGGTCTTCCGTTGGGTACCCTGGAACCGATAACACTGTTTCGGGAGCCGTGAGATAAACTGTGAAAAAGGCAGTCGGACTGCCGACAGAAGTGAAAACTATATATAACGTATAATAAAGCCATCTAGCAATTATTTCACAATGTATCTGTAGCCGGTCAGAGAAAGAAAAAAAACTAAGTTTATTGACATTTCTATAAGTATAAAATATTTAGTAGTATTTAGTAAAATTTTAGATTTTTAGAAATTTCAAAGGTTAGGAAAATTCTAGATAGAACTTTGATAGGGAATACTATCTTAACACGGTTTATTTCTTGTCTTGTTATCCGGGATAAAAAGTAGCCTATCTCACCCTCGGGCACCCCAACAATCTCTGTACAATCTATCATCACGCCTTTCATTCCAAGAGGGCTAGGAAAATCAATCCTTGTATACTTTCGCATATCAAAAATTTTATGAAAATTATCAAATTAACTCGCGGTTTCGGTGCTTTTTAGGGTTCCGTACATCTTCGATTAAAAAACGGAAACCCTTACAGGATTACTCTTGTATCTGTCTGTCTCTCTGTCTGTCTGTCCGTCTGTCACATCTTATTTTCTCCGAATCTACTAGACGAAAATTTGAAACTTGGTTCATAATGTAGAGTTTGATGACCCAATCACGGACGTATAGCGTAAATAATCGAATTTCAATTTTAAAGGTAGTAATTTAAGGAAAAATTTTTTTTTCAAGTGCATCATGTGACATGTCAAGGCTCGTTATTAGGAATACAAATATATTTTTTTATAATTTTAAAATGCATAGTTAAAATTATATTGACGAAATTATACGAAAGTTGACGCCCCCTGCATCTAAAATTTTGAAAATATAGGGCCTTTCTTATAGCATACAAAAAATATGGTACGGAATATGGCGCGCGAGTTGTACTCGCAACTTGGCCAATTATTTTTTTAATAATAAAATATTCTATAAATAAATGAATTCCTAAATGATAAATCCCGTTTTGACATCTTTTACATTATTATTTTATTATTGTTTTAATAGAATTAACTTTTGACATACGAGTAGTTTTTAATTATGAATATTATATCCAGATTAACTGCATGGTTTTATAGAATAACTTATTATATTTGACTGATTGTATTTTTACATTGCAGCCAACTAAAATGTGCATTACACCTGCTGAAATAATGGATTTAATTAATTGTAAAGAATATAAAACTGGTGATTTACACTCTTTCAAAAAGTTTTCATCTACAGGATCACCTTTGACCTGGGAGTTGACGTCACGTATTAAGGTACGTTCACTTCAAGTCAAACATTTTATGGATTCTACGTCATTTCATGGCGACCAACGCACGCGTTCCGTCGTGACATAATAGCTGCCGATTAATCGGCATATTGATACTATAACGGTCTATAATACTTGACATTGGCGGAATCATCAAAACGCTGATGGAGCCATAACACAACAAATAGAATAGAATAGAACCATTTTCTGTCAAGATTTCAGTCAAATAGATGTTCGTCTTCTTGACTTCACACAGTTCTGACCACGTTTTGACCCCTACAGGGAATCTCTGATATATACTCCCCCTTTTACATTTTAATGTTCTTTAGTTAAATGAAGAATGTTTTTCGTATACCCCATTATGTGTTGTCAAATATATGCCTACCTATCTATCTATCAACAGGCCTTTTATGCCTTTAATTAAGAGGGGTAGGCAGAGACAATATTTCTCTTCTTTTATATTCGTCATAACTTTCATTAAAAGTTAAAAGTACACCCTGTACACCTAGTACTGCTAGCTTTTCCTTTTACTTCAGCTATGTAAACCTTTTTAGACAATCTTTCATCCATCATTCTTTCAACGTGTCCAAACGTAAATAAAGTTGTCAAATACTTTGTTCTTCACTTGGCTACTAATACTTAGTAAGTAACGCAACTAAAATTTTTATCGTAAAAGTATAAAAACATTATTTAAATGTGTACCTATATAACTCTGATTCCTTGGTATGGGAGCGAGGTCGGGCCCTTGTATGGGATGCTACGTGCGTGGACACATTAGCCCCGTCTCATCTCAGGGAAACAGCAATCAAAGCGGGAGCTGCGGCGGAAATCGCAGAGTCTAACAAACGGCGCAAATATAGTTCAATTATTGAAAACTACAAATTTGTACAGTTTGGTGTAGAAACTCTAGGTCCGAGTTACTGCTCCGCTCCTTTGAGTCGTAGGGTAATGTTTATAGCCTATAACTTTCGTCAAGAATTTTATTGGGCAAGCAAATGCAAAAATATTTTTTTAATCCGTCTGCTAGTTCCAGAGATGTGACTGATCATCAAGAGGTGACAAGAGGGCTGGCTCCTTACTCGCTCAACGAATCACCATCGCGATTCAGCGGGGAAATGCAGCCAGTATTCTTGTCACTATTCCACACTGATCTGGTTTATTTAGTTATTTTTTATGTTTATCTCTTTATTTCATTTCTTTCTTTAAATTACATTTTTACATATTTAGGTATAAAAAAAAACAAAAATATATAAAAATATAAAAAAAAGATTTATCCCCCCGGAAGCGAGGTTAATACCCAAACTACCGGTGGTTAGGGCTGCAGAGAGAGGAACTTCCTCACAATACGGGCCGTGCTGAGGAGTACTGCCATCTGGATCTGACCCTTGACCCAACTGCCAATCTCAAGGCTTCTAAGGTGACGGTCAAAACTCTTAGAAAAAAGACCATTGACCGTCACAACTATCGGTACAATGATCGCCGGCTTCACATCCCAAATGTCGACAATCTCGTGAGCCAAGTCAAGATATTTTGATTGTTTATCTTCCTCAGCTTTCACAAGATTGTCGTCATGTGGGATAGTGACATCGATTATCATTGCAAGGCGCGCTGATCGATCTACCAACACAATATCAGGCTTATTGGCAACAATAGTTCTGTCTGTGATGATAGATCGATCCCAGTAGAGCGTGGCATGACCATTTTCAAGAACTGGTTCAGGTACGGTACTTCCGTGACTACAAGGTTGTATCGCAAAGCAAGTTGTTGGTGTATAATCCTGGCTACTTGGTTGTGCTTATGCAAGTATTCGCCGTTGACAAGACTAGAACAACCGGAAATAACATGTCTGATTGACTCTCCGGGACGATGGCATGCTCTACAGATGTCAGTCGTGCCGTCCTTCATGATGTACTTCCGGTAGTTATTCGTCTTGACAACTTCGTCCATAATTGCACAAGTAAAACCCTCGGTTTCTCCAAAGAGATCACCGAAGCGTAGCCAGGACACGGAAGTCAAAAGGTCTACATCAGAACCATGAAGAGCCTTGTAGAACCTTCCGTGTAACTCCTTGCTCTGCCATACCTCCTTGCGGTCATTGGTACTCAATATTATAGGTTTGTGCCAGTTCTCTTTAGCCAAGGATAACGGGGTAAAGCCCTTGTCTACCTTGACCACATCTCCATGCATCACCCCTTTACTGTTGAGAAAATATTCTCTGAGACTGTATACCTCACGATTGTGGAGAGTCTTAGCGTTAAGAAAGCCACGACCTCCACATTTTTGTGGGATGTACAGTCTCATTACAGATGAGCGTGGGTGATGCATACGGTCTGCGGTCAATAGCGTCCGAACTCGTCTGTCCAGGGCGTCCAGTTCAGTTTGAGTCCACTTGAGTATGCCAAATGAATACAATAATACAGGCATGACCCAGCCATTAAAGGCACGCACTTTATTTCCGCTTGATAAAAGACTCTTCAGTACTTTTTTCAGGCGGCCATAGAAGCGCTCCTTCAGAGATTGTTTCATGTCTGTCTCATTGATTGCTATTGCCTATGTTTATTATTGTTATGTTATTTCTCAAAGGTGTTTTGTCGGTACGCCATATCTCCCTTAATACTTCATCAAAATTAATGTTTGATACGCCATTTTGAAACACGGGTCATCTAGTTTATAGATATATTTTTTATTTTACAGCAAGAGTTAAAAGAGGATTCATTCTTGAGAAATGAATATGGTATGACAGAAGTACTGGGTGTTATATGTATTAGTAACGACAGTACTTCCTTGTCTTCTGTTGGCTGGGTTATAAACAATTTGTATTATAAGGTACGTGACCTTTTTGTTCAATCTGAAACTATGCTCCTCGAATACATGTAGATTCTGCCAAACGGAAAAGGAAACAGCATTACACATTTTGTGAATGTGAACCTCTCATGCGGAAAAGATGAGAGAACATGTATTAAAACCAGTTGCGGTACAAACAATCACTGCAAAACGCCTGCTGAAATTCCTGAAAGGAATATATATGTGTAGTGAACTTTAACAGTGAAAAAGGGACATCACAATAAGCCAATAAGCCTATTTTGGCTGCAGTGATACAGCTCTGTACAAGACTGAAATAGCCCTAATCAAACAAGACAGATGACAAACTTGTTGCTGGACATAATACACCTATAAGATCATTTTAAAATAGAATTATCTATTATTTTGTGCGAGCGTTTTTTGGTTGAATTAACTTTTTTTTTACAGTTAATCGACAATGAAGGCAATGAAGTAAACGCAGCTAATGTACAAGGAGAACTTTGTGTCAAGAGTGATTACTGTGTTATTAAGGTAGTCATTTTAGAGATTTCTATAATATTTATAAGTAAATAAAAGTGTATGAAAGATCATCAGTTGAGAACGGCTCGACCGATTTGGCTGATTTTTAGGGTTTTGTACACACTATTACTAAGGCTCCGCTGTCCGTCCGCCTGTTACAGAACTGTTACAAATCTTTTAATAAAAACCGGCCGAATGTAGGTAAGTCGGACTCGCGCTAATTTGTTCTTGCGCCATACAGGGGCGTCAAACTTGGTCCGACATTAGTGCATACCAAGGAGTGTATTCCGTACTATATATAGTGCATACTATTGAGTGTCCGACTCGCACTTGGCCGGTTTTTTTTTGTTGTGTTCGTAATTGTCAGGACAAGGTTTTAATGGAAAGAAAAATTGGAAAAGTGTCCTGTAACATTGGAAAATTCGGGAAAATCTTAAAGTACTTTTTTCTATGGGATTTTTGTATGGTATGTGCTTCACGGGCGAAGCCGGGGAAAACACTTTCAAATAAATCAATCAAGTGCATAGTATTAAAATTATCTTAAGTACTAAATTACAAAAATATAAAAAAATTACAAATTAAAATTTTCATGTAACTTCTGGGAGAGTACCCAACAGCCTCGTTGGATGGTAATGCTTATGCTTTGACCGAAATAAGAGCCAGCCCGTTGGTCATGTGAACTTTCTATTAGTCGTTTACTAATATCTTGTGTTTGCTTGTTTGTTTATTAGAATTAGAATTAGAAACCCTAACTAGGTTTGTAATATAAATTGTATGAGCTGAACAACCCTTTAATTTCATCAATCTGAGTGACTTTTTTTTTGTTTGAATAAAAGGCGATAACAAGGTTAACGGAATGATGAATTAGTTGTTAAAATACCAATAGATATGTTGTTTCAGCGCTATTTGAACGTAAACACACCAATTTGTGATGAAGATGGATACTTCCATACTGGAGATATATTTTACAGAAATGAAAATTTTGAAATGTTTTTTGTTGATCGCATAAAGTTTATCATATTCTACAAGAGCTTTCCTGTAAGTATGCGGTATACAACGATGTACAACTTTACTTATATAGAAACTCTAGGTCCGTGGGGTTTAAATGCCAAAAAGTTTAAAGAAATAGCCCCTCGACTGATCATCTCTTCTGGTGACAAGAGGGCTGGTTCCTTCATCGCTCAGCCAATCAGCATCGTAAACTTGCTCTTAAAACTTTTCTTATTTTCACCCTCCATGCACTTCATTCTTTTTCTTCGAAAGTCTATCTATGTGATACTCCAGCGCATGATGTAGGTAGCACATAATATTATGATGTTCATATTAATTTGTCCCTCTGCCTGTTCTGAATACCGCTTGTGATTCTACCTTAATCCTTTAATTTTCCTTAACTTTCTTTCTCAACCTTTCCGCCAATACTGCTGGATACACCTTGTATGCTGTATTCAGTAAGATGATGTATATACATAGTTAGTATCGACCCTATAACTCCTTCTTCCCACTCCTCTGGAAATATTTCTTATCATCAGATTTTTATTACTAATTCTTTTAATTTCTTATTTTCTATCTGTACTTATATCCTCATCAATTAGTATTCCTCTTCATCATTTTTCATCTGCATTCGGTAGCATCTACTGTGCTTTTGGCACTATTCCATTTCGACTTCATTACATAAATTCTTTATTTTCTTTTTCTCTTTGCATAAGAACTTTCGCACCTGAATTGAAGAATAATTCAATTTAATTTCGTAACTCTCTCAAACGTTTCCGACTTTTCCTTCTTTCCTTCTGCTCCATCTTTTTTTCTTCTTAGATATCCTGAGCTTCTACTCTTTGGTTTATGTTATTTGCCTATTAGTGCAATCATTTTCTGCCTTCATGGTGTTCTCTGACATTAGTCCTCAAAATTTTCCTGCATTTCCCACGTCCTTCAAAGTCCAACTAGTTACAATTGCTTTCCTCCTTGCTTCTATACTTTCTTTCGCAATAAATTAAGTCTAGTGGCAACGGTCCGATTCTCTTCACTCCCCTACCCTAACCTATACCTACCATAACCTAACCCCAACTTCTAAGCCCTTTTAATAAGTACCTATTTTGTAGATATCACCCTGTGAAGTAGAGGATGTAGTATATAGTATAGAAGGAGTATCTCTATGTAGTGTATGTGAGAGTGAGAGAGGACCGGCCGCGCTGGTTGTTCTACAGAGAGGAGCTCGTACTACCAGAGACGATATACAGGGAACACTCAGAGGTAAGAGTTTTGTAGATATCACCCAGAGAAGTAGAGGATGTAGTATGTAGTATAGAAGGAGTATCTCTATGTAGTGTATGTGAGAGTGAGAGAGGACCGGCCGCGCTGGTTGTTCTACAGAGAGGAGCTCGTACTACCAGAGACGATATACAGGGAACACTCAGGAGTAAGAGTTTTGTAGATATCACCCAGAGAAGTAGAGGATGTAGTATGTAGTATAGAAGGAGTATCTCTATGTAGTGTATGTGAGAGTGAGAGAGGACCGGCCGCGCTGGTTGTTCTACAGAGAGGAGCTCGTACTACCAGAGACGATATACAGGGAACACTCAGAGGTAAGAGTTTTGTAGATATCACCCAGAGAAGTAGAGGATGTAGTATGTAGTATAGAAGGAGTATCTCTATGTAGTGTATGTGAGAGTGAGAGAGGACCGGCCGCGCTGGTTGTTCTACAGAGAGGAGCTCGTACTACCAGAGACGATATACAGGGAACACTCAGAGGTAAGAGTTTTGTAGATATCAGAGAAGTAATTTTCAATTATTTTTGTAGAAAAATTAAATGAATACAAGCAGTTGGTTGGAGGGATAGCATTCGTCGAGTCTCTCCCATTGACGGCTACGGGGAAGATTTCAAAGTTAAAATGTCAAGAAATGCTAAAAGATCTCATCTTGAAGAAACAATGTTACTGAATCCCTAGCTTTGTTTAGTTTTTAAAATGAAATCTTGTATGACTATTTTTATTTAAA
The DNA here is from genome assembly GCA_963924495.1 of Nemapogon koenigi. Classification (NCBI taxonomy): domain Eukaryota; kingdom Metazoa; phylum Arthropoda; class Insecta; order Lepidoptera; family Tineidae; genus Nemapogon; species Nemapogon koenigi. Next base: position 1,293,208 of record OZ004653.1, on the reverse strand, counting down.
TAAAACTTTTGGTGTTGGTAAATATTGGTTTCTTTGACTTTTATAGACTTTGAAACCGCATGCTTCAAGCTGTACATAATGTGAAATTTGAATTTAATTTGATTTGAATGTGAACATTAGAAAAAAAGAAAACTAAAAAAAATTATACAAAAATTTTCAACCTCATCAAAAGGTGTTACTTGCAAATAAATTAAAAACATTAGTGTGAAGTTTGTATAATTGTTACCCCGGGCGAAGTCGGGGCAAGCCGCTATTAGTAGAAAATCATTATTCAAATTTTTAATATTGGAATTGTGGAACTGAACTTGTATTTTTTTCAAACAAAGCGAGACTTGGGTATGGAATAAGAAGCATGAAATTAAGATAAATGCAGTGGAAATGCGATAAAGCGTATTGACCGCATCCGGAACGATGTCATTAGAGAAGAATGCTGAGTGAAAGATGATGTTGCGACTAAAATGAAGAAAATTAGGTAGTTTACGCTGGTTTGGACACGTTGAAAGAATTAAGGATGAAAGATTGACTAAAAAGGTTTATATGGCTGAAGTGAAAGGAAATGCTGTTAGAGGACTAGGTGTACTTTTATTGAACATACAAAATTGTATTGATCGATGGAAATATTAAAAGTACACATAATCGCCGAGCATGTATGAAAGGTATGATGAATATAAAAAAGAAGCGAAAGATGTTATGTCAGGATCGTAGCAAATGGCATTCGATTGTCTCTGCCTAGCCTCTTGGGATGAATGGCGTGATGATAGATAGATAGTAAATTTTGACCCGTGGTTGTTTACTAGTGCTTTTATAAAAATTGAAAATATTTTGTTTAAATAATTCACAAAGAGTTTCTGTGAGTTCCACTGATTCATGGAGGCTATTTACACATTTTATTACTGATATTTATCCTTGCAAACTACAAGTCTCCAGAGAATTCTACGTTTAGAGTGCTTCAGCTAGATTATGTCCACAGGCAATATTTATTTACTAGTGATGTCCTGGCATGTAGGGTTGGATATTATCGGGCATTACTTGGCTGGTCATTGGTTGGTGCTTTTTCTGGGATAAAAGCCTGTGTCACTTTTTGACCCTCTTATCCTATTTAGATTAATTTTGAAATTACAGATGAATATAGATTGTAGAGGTACTTATTTTATATATTTTGCACCCGTTTTTTTATTGGTTGATCGATTGGAAACTTATTTATGAATAGAAATGTGTTACTAACCGACCAAACACTTTGGGGACTGGGACTTTTGGGCCTTTGTAACAAGTTATTATATAGTTTTTAACCGACTTCAAAAAAGGAGATTTATTTCCGAAGAAAGTATAAAATATTTAAGTTTCATCTTTTAAATTCGATCTTATTTTGTATTGATATTTTGTTATAATTATTATTAATTAGGTCCCGTAGTAATAAAAAATTATGACAGTAGGTACTCAGTAACAATATCAAAATTAATTATTTTTAAGACTACGACATGGCTGATAATAATAATAAATCGATTGATCAGTCTTTTAATGTGAAACGACTGGCTGAGTACTGCACTGAGTGAAGATAGATTTTTTTAATCCCGCTGATTCCATATGTGCAATCCCGCATTACTGGTCCAGCAAAAATGGTATTTCCTAATCAGGGTCAGCAGCCATTGGACACAGTAAAAGTATTTACTGTGCATTGGATGAGTCGTTGCATTTTCGAGTAAGGTGACCATAATATTGACTAAATTCTGGACAAATTCCTTTTAACTTATCGATGGGATAATGGTTAGAGAGATAGAGACAGAAAGTGGTTGTAAGCACTTGCCGGCAGAAAACCTCTTTTTCGTGTAGTCTGAGCCCCCTCTACAAGTTCTTGTAGACGAGTAGGGGTCCAGCGGTTGTCGGTACGCCGCTGATCCGATTTAGAAGTAAAAATTTTTTTTTTTTAAATGTCTCCTACCAGCAGGTTAGGGTTAGTTTTTTTATATGTATTTTTTGTTTTATTTTTTGAAAGAATTTTTCAAGTCGCTGCAACCGAGAGGTCCCCACAAATGCTGTTCACTCATTTCTGCCAGCTGGTAGGAGAGGTTTTTTTTATTATTTTTTTCTTATAAAGCAGCTCAGCGGCGTACCGACAAGCGCTGGACCCCTACTCGTCTACAAGAATTTGTAGAGGGGGGCTCAGACTACACGAAAAAGAGGTTTTCTGCCAGCAAGTGCTTACAACCACTTTCTGCCTCCATCTCTCTAACTATATCGATTCATTTTAGGTGAATTTGATGCCTTTAGACGGTTTCATGGCGCAGAAAATTAAAAATAATTTAGTATATATTTCTCATTATCTAACAAGTGGATTTTCATATAGAAAGGTCTTAAAATACATATCGAACATACTACCCTTTTATAAATTTTTTTAACCAAAATAAAATATAGCTTATAGTACTCAGGGTAATGTAGCTTTCTATTAGTTAAAGAATTTTTAGAATCGGTTCAGTAGTTTGAGAGATTACCCCTTACATCCAAACTTACAAACTTAACCTCTTTATATTTTATATAAATCTAAAATATACATTAAATTTAATCTAAAAAAACCTTAAAACTAAAAAGAAAAAGAAAAAAAAGGGATGGAGGAATCAAAGGTAGAATACCTCCTCCAGCTCTGAAGAAAATCCAATCGTGCCAAAAGAACACTCGCTGCGTTACCCCTTTGAATCTCCAAGCTTATGCGGCGAATGAAAAAACTCTCGGTGATCACCAGATTTTTCGATGAGAAGTTTACCAATTTTTTCAGCAAACTTCTTGGAGTCTGATGACCACGGGCCAAGAGTCTCAACCGCAAAAGCAAGAAAGTCAAAGTGATCTAGCAGCGAGGAATACTTTTGAATTTTAATAAATAAAAAAAAATTATAGGTTGCTGTTGGTTTGCGTGATATAATTTGTAATACCAGACAGTCCCAATATATAAATAAATATTGGTTCCCCTACACCAAAACCTAGAATCACTATTTGTCCCACCAGGTCCCACTGTTCCCCACAATGAGGGTGTGAGGGGAACTAATCTATCTTATTGATGTCTTCATTGGCTACGGAGAGCTTTAAGTGTATTAAAACGTGATTTGTTGTTTTACATGTGTCATTGTTTAGCAATTTTCACTATACTAGTTTTTTCCACGGTTTTCATTCGTCGAGTTTTTTTTATATAAGTATTTATCTATTATAGATAGATTTAAGTTTCAGCGGATTTTTTTGTAGTTAGATTTATTGTACACAATTCTTTCCTACATCATTTTATTATATCTCTTACGGATTAGACAGCATACGCCACGAAAACTCGCTGGAGCTGACTTTTTCCCCGACTTGATTCACTTATACTGTTAATGCTCAGCTCCTAAACATGATAGGTCCACGTTAAATACTCGTAAACCTTCCCGGTGAATCAACCTATCTAATAGCGAAAACACCAACAAAATCCGTTCAGTAGTTTTTGCGTGAGAAGGTCAAGCTGACGTTTTTAAATACACTCCATAATGAGTGGATTTTCATATAGAAAGGTATCAAAGTAAAATCTTGTTGTAGGTACTCTATTTCAACGATTTTGCCATGTCGGAGCCTGTTTGCGGTCTACCTAATCTGAAGTGCGCTGGCGGCAATATTTTCCCGGATTTGATCCACAGTGGGCTAACATTGAATGTGAACACTTATATACATTGACAAATAAGAAATTAAGAGTCAATAAGTTGTCAGCAACAGCGCGCAAATGAGTTTGATCACTCTTATTAATAAACAAGAATTAGCGACGTATTAACTAAACTGTATTTCGTCTCCGTCTATCATAATGAATTGCAGATTTGTTAGAGGGTGATGAAAAACATTTAAGTTAATACGTCGCTAATTCGAGTTTATTAATAAGAGTGGTAAAGTTCATTTTAGTAATTTCCCCTCAGCCGGTCTGTGCCGGTCAAATAATGCACGGATTATCTTAAAATCGTATGAAGTAGGTCCTATTTTTAACTGAACTTCAAAATATGGTTCAAAAAAGGAGATATGATTTTTTTATGTATGTTCCCCGATTACTTGAAGACGCCTGGACCGATTTAGATTGGGTATACTTCCCAGGTGATCCCATGGTCATCACCTCAGGATCTGATGATGGTATCCTGGAGAAATCGAGAACTCTTCTAATTTTATAGGCACACTTGAAGCGATTTCGGTATTTTTTATAGTGCATTTGCTTTCGGAAAGCACACTATTCAGTGCATAATTTTTGAAGTCTGTACACTTTTTTTAAAAGGCAATTATTTCTACGCGGGTGAAAATTAGGTGCGTACAAAATGACACAGTGTTTGCGTGTATGAAAACGCGGGTACAGCATCTATTTGTTAGTTGATGTCACTCAACACAGACGGCAGCTCATCAAGTATCTGATGTACGGTAAATATAGTTTTATTATAAGGTGACCATGATTTTCGTTACTAAGTATATTTATTTATTTATTTATTTAGAAAGAAAATCAACAGCATATACAATAAGTTTACCTATATAATGTTTTAATCTTAAAAAAGGCTAATTACAGATTTCCCTAATTATAACCAATATATACAGAAGAACCATTGTTATACACTCAAACATTTCGTAGTGTGTGTGTGTGTGTGTGTGTGTGTGTGTATGTGTGTGTGTGTGTGTGTGTGTGTGTGTGCGCGTGTTGTGTGTTGTGTATGAGCATGTGTGTGTACTTTACAAAACATCACAATTGATAATGCATTATTTGTTTTTTCAATAAGGTTTTAAAGGAATTTCTATTATGTTTAAACAGGTCAATTGATGCGAAGGTTTTATTATAGATTGATGAAATTCTACTAATTACAGAATTTCTGGCGTAATTAGTTTTATAAAAGGGACAACAGAGGAGCTCCGTGTGTCGTGTTCTTCTAACTGGGGTGTTGAGCTTCAACATGCCAAGCAACGCCGGACTGTCCAGACGGCCTCCTATCAGGTCGTGCAAGAACACCATGTCCGCAATAGATCTTCTATCCATCAGTGACACTATGTTGTGGTGCCTACAACTATCTGTGTATGATGAAAAATGGGTTTTCCCACGGTAGTTTAGGTGTTTAATAAACAATCTTTGTATTTTTTCAATTCGGTCTTTGTGTGTTATATAGTGTGGATTCCAGATAGTGCTAGCGAATTCTAGAATACTGCGGACATACGTATAGTAAAGTATTTTTAAACATGCGAGGCTGTGAAATGGTTTACTAACTCGCAGAACAAATCCAAGATTTTTATAAGCACGGTTAATTAGCAAATCAATATGTTCTGTGTATGTCATTTGTTTGTCAAGAATTACTCCCAGATCTCGGACCGAGTCAACTTTCTCAATTGTCACATTATTCATAGTGTAGGTATATAAAATCGGTTTTGCACTTCTTGTGAATGTTATTTGTTGGCATTTCTTTGCATTAATATTAATTCTATTTTTTACGTAGTATTCCGTCAGTATGTCCAACGTCCTCTGTATGCGTCTGCAGTCGCCGACGTTCTGAATTCGCAGATATATTTTTTTATCATCTGCATATAGAAGGTGTTCAGCACTGTTCATACAAGTGTAAATATCGTAAAGATATGCGTTATAGAACAGCGGACCAAGATGCGAACCCTGCGGAACCCCTGACGGAATGCTAACGAAGATTGACCTAAATCCACCCAAGACGACGGCCTGCGACCTATTAGTAAGGTAGGACTCCACCCATCGAAGCAAGTCACCGTGTATACCTAGACGTTCGAGCTTGGCGAGCAGAATAACGTGATCCACACGATCGAAGGCTTTCTCGAAATCTGTGTAGATCACGTCGACCTGACCACCACACTCCATGCCACTAAGTACATATTCTGTGAATGTGGCTAGGTTCGTATTCACTGATCGTTGCTTTAAAAAACCGTGTTGGTTATAACTAATGCCATTGGTTATAGTTATGTAAATGTTATCATAAACAATCTTTTCCAAAATTTTACTAAAAGTATTGAGGATAGAAATAGGGCGGTATTTTTCTATACTGGTTTTGGGCCCATTTTTATGTACCGGTATTACATGAGCCTCTTTCCATTTTGTTGGGAAAATACCAGTTTTAAAAGATCTGTCGAATGACAATTCGAGGGGAACCACTAGAGCTGAGGAACATTTTTTAATAAATATGGGAGGTATACCGTCGGAGCCCGCACTCTTAGTGACGTCGACATTTTGTAGCATTTTCAAGATTGAATTTGGCTGAATATAGATATTACTTATAATGCCTGTGTTGTCATTAGATGGAAGTGGGAGGTTCAAGCTATCTAAATTGTATTGTGGAGCAGGTTTCTCAAACACACTCTCAAAAAACGAACCGAATGCATTACATATGCTGGCTCCGTCAGAGTAGCTGTTATTGTCATATGTCATAGATTGAGGGTAGCCAGCATCATCCCCACCTCGCATACATTTAATATATGACCACAGTTTCTTGGGATTAGACACTATCATTTCTTGTGAAGAAGTAATAAATCTATTATAACATTCCCTTTCCACACGACGTACTCTAGTCCTTAACAGTGTAAATTCATTATAATCAATCAAGTTTCCATATCGTTTCCATTTCTTATGAGCTTTCCATTTCTGTCGTATAATTTTTATTAGAGATAAGTCGTACCATGTAGGATACTTAGTTGAGCTGCATTTGGTAATGTTAGGTATGTACATGTCTATTGCATAGTTAAGTTGTACATAGAAGGAATTAACCGCGCTGTCGACCGAGTCTCAAGAACTAAACAAGCCCTGCCAATCGGTTTGAGAAAGGTACTCACAGATGGCGGTATAGTCGCCCTTGTTGAATTGTGGCCTACTCGTGGTATTTTGTTTTAATGACTTTACCAATATGTCTGTGGCGTTCAGTTCCAGAGTGGGATGCGCCAGATCCTCCCTCACAAAAGGCAGCTCACAGCGATTGATCCCGAGTGGGAAGTTACTGAATGCCAGGTCTAAAATATTTCCACTCTGATTGGGGAAGCGGTTATGTTGGTCCAAACCTAGTAAATTAAATTCGTTAAGTAATTTAATGCCGGCATTTTGTACCTCGACACAGCCACGCTTAAGGTGTATAGGGCCATCGTCCAGCCAGCGCACACCTGGCAAGTTGAAGTCCCCTAAAACTAGTAAATTCCTATGACCGTTTATCTCGCACATTGTTGTAACAAGTTGTATGAGCCCGTCTATGTGTGATGGAAGGTCACGATAGTGCGGAGGTATGTAGACTGCCAGGAGGTACAGGTCGAGGGCGGTGCGGGGGGCCAGGTCAGCGTCAACACCAGGTATGCGGATCCATAGCGCTTCGTACAGACCGCACTCCTCCACCGGACTCACTATCGACGCACACAAACTGCGTCTAGTACAAATCATGACCCCGCCTCCCATCGAAGTGTTGGTCACTTCTAAATTACGATCTACACGGAATATATCATATTTATTATTACACAGTTCGCTATCAAGTATACCACTGTGTAACCACGTCTCCGTTATTACGATCACATCATAGTCGCTCAATAAAATACCTTTATAAAATTCTAGTGTTTTCGTACGAAGCCCGCGTACATTTTGGTAGTATATACGTAAACCTTTAATTTTCTCTTTTCTAATTTTTTTGTGACATTCTAAATGAATATTCCAAATATGAATCATGCAGTAAGCAGAGGTTGGCTAAAGTCCACTGCTTACCGCTAAAAGAAACAGGTGTAAATATATGTTGAGTCTTTGATAGCAAATATAAATTAAACAACAATAATATAGAAAACAAAAATTTGACGGCTCGAGTCGCGCGCAGGGCGGTGGTATTGTGCGAGCTACCAAACCGGTTTGTTTTGATAACAAAAATTCCGGTAGTTACATTTAAATTATTTGACGGTAGTGGCAATAATAGTTCATATTGAAAATGCATCCGAGTGATGGTACTGTAGTTGTTTATATATGATAAATGTTGTCTGTCTGTTTTATAGACAATAGTAGTATATGTAGATATGCAATAGCAGTTACAGTAGTAATTGTTGTGATGTTTGTTTACAGCTTTTTTATATAGATAGTGTGTATAGTGTTGTAATATAAATGTGTATTCGGGAAGTATGTGTGAGTGTGTATGTGTGATTTGTGTGTTGACAGTGTAATATTTTAGATTTATTTTATTTATTTTAAATAGGCTAGTGCTTACCAACAAATATGTATAATAATAAAAATATACATTTAAATAATTCTTGATAACTCGGTTTCGTTTCCGATGTGGATAAGTGATGAGCCGTCGTTTTTTCGTATAAAGATTTTTCCGTTTTTTATCCAAGTGTACTGATATCCCTTCTCAATAGCTTTAGTTTTACTCTGTTTATACAGCTGCTTGTTGTATCTCGTTAGGTGTTCATTAACATATACTCTTCTTGGCTCCCCTGGGATAAGTATGTCTCGTGTAGTAACGCCTCGACTTTTTCGCAAGCCTGCAATGATGTTGTGGATATAAAAGGTGGAAGACGACTGGTCAAGACGTCTGGTATTAAGGCAGTTCCCGTAGCAAAACCGTAATAAATGTACTTTTTAGGGGATCTCTTCTCGTTAATTATAAGGACTAAAAAATAAATAAGTTTACAAAAAAAATCTTTAATATCTCAACTTGTCTTTCCATTTTTTATTTTATTTTATTTTTGTTTTAAATAATTATAAAACTTGTGTACAAACAGGATCAATATTTATAATAACGATCTATTACGTGCATCTACTTCATACTTTTATTTGCGGTTTACACCAATGAACGGACAATTTTATGCTCTAAACATTACACTTTTAATTTTTTTTATACAACCTATTATTACATAATTTAATAACAAAAATAGTAAATCACATAGAAATTCTAGAAAGAGGGGCGGTACCTACACTATCACTTCTCTACTCACACTTAGCGTATTCGACATAAGCGGCTGAAGCCCCATGCTATTCATATTCTCAAGGTCGTTTGGTACAGGGAGCCCCTTAACTAGGCTGGCCACAGTTTGAGCCCTGCCATACGTCATTGCTGCCATGTACTATCAGGAACAGAATTGCAAGTATCACTAGAAAAATTATTCGCTTGACACTTTAAAATGACATGAAATGAAAACAACGTCAGTTGTGATTTGATCTGATTGGTTCATATCTATTTGAATGTTATTGAGCTTTAATGTGATAGGTTGGCATTAGAAATGAAACAATATGAAAACTTAAATGTGCAAGCGAATATAGCCTTTACGGGGTCCTACCAACGCTGCTCCTGATTGTACCAATGGGTTTTTTATAATTAAAAACTAATGTACAGTACTCTGCGTTTGATATGCCACATCGGGTACAAGAGTGAGATGTTTGGCTAAGATCGGCCACTTTCGGATTTGTAGAGCATTGTCTCTGTCACACAATGCACCTGACTGCGATAGACAAAGATAACGCTATACAAAACCGAAATCAACCGAATATCTCGCTCTTGTCCCCGACGTGTCATATCAAACGCCGAGTACTGTACGTATTCCGACAAACCACCCAAAAATCTCGTCGAAAAAGTACTTTCAGTTTTTTCTAGATTTTTTCAATTGTCCGGGAAAATTATCCAATTATTATTTCTCTAAATACCTAATCAGCCAAATCGGTAGAGCCATTCTCAAGAGATGCTCCTTCATACATGTGGCAATTTATATATTTATTTTAACTTTGTTTCTCTCTTCACGGGTTATCGGTCCCAGGGTACCCAGCGGAATACCAAGTCTCCCTCATTTATCCGATGGTATCTGTGAGGCTATACCTAACGAGTGGCCAGTTCTGTTGAGGTATATATTTAATTTGTCGGATTATGATAAAGTTTTTAATAATAAGAAAACCCATTGGTACCATGTTAATACAACATCTTGACTTTTAATTTGCGTCAGCGGCCGAGTGGTTAAGACGTTTGGTATTATCTAGGCAGACCACGGGTTCGATCCCGGATCCCGGCAATGTAGGTTTTTTTAATTAACATAACCCGACAAACCATACTTAGAGGCTTTTCCATCTAAATATACCTCAACAGAACTGGCCACTCATTAGGTATAGCCTCACAAATACCATCGGCTAAACGACTTGGTCTTCCGCTGGGTACGCTGAAACCGTGACAGAAAGAAATAAAAGAAAGAAATTTAATTTATTCCTTGCAAATTTTACCAAAATTATTGTCACACGATGTTTGTGTCCATACCGTCCCATATCACAAACAAGCAATGACAGCACATCCATGTATGTAAATAGAAAATATATTGGATATTCTTGTATAGATTGCTGAAACTTTGGTGTCTCTCTATCTGTCACCGGCGGTTGAGCTAGCCCGTTGATGGGTTTCCTTACTTACTATTTTTGGATTGTTTACTATCTATTTATCATCACGCCTTTTATCCCAAAAGGGGTAGGCAGAGACAATCGAATACCGTTTGCTACGATCTTGACATACTTCTTTCGCTTCTTTTGTATTCATCATATACCTTTCATACATTCTCGGCGATTGTGTGTACTTTTAATATTGCCTTCGATCGATAATTTTTTTATATGTTTAATAAAAGTACACCTAGGTCGTCCTCTGCCAGCATTTCCTTTCACTTCAGCCACATAAACCTTTTTAGTCAATCTTTCATCCTTCATTCTTTCAACATGTCCAATCCAGCATTGACTACTTTTCTTTATTTTAGTCACAACATCATCACTCACTCCGCATGATTCTCTAATGACATCGTTTCGGATGCGGTCAATACGCTTTATATCACACATTTTACTAAAACTAAATCATTATTACTATATATATATTTAATTTTAGTTTTAGTTGTAAGTTGTGTATTTCTCTCGTAACTTACCTCTTGCTTCCCACTTACACTCTCCTTTCAATTTCCTTGTCTCTCTTTCCACTTCTTGTAAACATACTACCTAAATAAGCAAATTCATACACTTGCTCCAATTTACATCCTTTCACACAAATGTTACACTCCGTCCTTACATCATTCTTTTCAAACACTATTACATACTTTATTTTCATTTCTCGCATTCCTTATTCAAAAGTGCAACCAGGCTTTGCAGCTCTTGTTCTGAAGACAGTGGCAGCGCTAGACCAAATGTAGACGTCGGCGACATCAGCTTTGCGAGGCCTCTTTCATTTCCCAGTCAGAACAAAAACGATAAATAGATCTATTTCATCTCTTAAAATAGGCAAAAGTTTGCGAATAGTCCTTTATTATAGCAGAAAATTCCTGAACTTTTCTTCTTACGACTCCCAAGTCAAAATCGTTTTTTTTTTGTTTTTTTTTTTTTTTTTTACTTTTACTGGACTTTTATGACTTTTTAAATGAAAATACCTAAACCTATTTGCCTAATTTTTTTAATACATACAAGTTTTTTTTATATGAAAATACAATTTAAATAAACTTCAAATTTTACCTCCAAAGCGGTATAAAGAATGCAGCATCGAAATACATTTCAGCTAATATAGGTTATATTCACTTGGTGCATGTATCATAGAACGACAGTAAAATCTTGATACTCAAACACGGGTTGACGATGTTGCGGCTCAAGACTCCGTGACCGAATTGACTGCACACTATGTTACGGGTATCGGTGGGGTGACCATAGAATAAACTATCTTATATTTATTATAAATTACTTTTTTATTAAACAATTTTTTTAATGTAGTAATAAATATTGATATGTAGTGTTAATATTGTACGGTGGTACGGAACCTTTAGGCCGACTCGCACAAGTCGGTTTTTTTTAATGCTCAACAAAAATACGTATTTAAAAATGAAAATTTCATTTCAACCAAAGCAAACAGCTTGGCAGCCGGATAGCACGCCATGTGACTCGATATCCACTTAGTGGAAAGTGGCAATGGGAGTCACATGTAGGTGACAAACAAGAGTGCATATACACTATGTTGCAAAAAAAAACGAGCACTTAAAACTTTATTGGTTATTATTATATTTTGAAGTTAATAATGGTTTAATAATTATTTTTTATGATGTTTCAACATATTATAATCAAATTTCTACATTTTTTTTTTTTTTTTTTTTTTTTCTTTCTTCACGGGTTCAGCTCCCGAAATCGTGTTACTGTTCCAGGGTACCCAGCGGAAGACCAATTCTCCCTCGTTTAGCCGATGGTTCTTGTGAGGCTATACCTAACGAGTGGCTAGTTCTGTTGAGATATATATTTAGATGGAAAAGCCTCTAAGTGTGGTTTGTCGGATTATGTACATAAGTTTTTAATTAAAAAAACCCATTGGTACATGGCCGGGATCTGGGATCATACATTTTTTTAATTATCACAAGTAGAAATATGAGGTAAATTGAATAAAAAATGAAAAACCAGTTTATTAAGTAATTTTAATGAGAATGAAGTGACAAATTAAACTTAAATATTTTTTTAAATAATCTTTTTTAAATGAACCTACACCAAAATCAATATCGAGTATGTCCACCTCTTGCAGTTATGACAGCTGCAATTCTTTTTCTCATACTCCCGATCAGGTTTCTTATGATATCTTGTGGTATAAGTTCCCATTCAGCCTGAATCACTTTTTTTTTAACTCTGTCAGATTTTATGGAGCTGGAGTTCCAGCTAAAACCCGGTTTTAGTACGTCCCATAGATGCTCTATAGGGTTAAGGTCGGGACTCCTCGCTGGCCAATCCAATCGAGGAATCCCAACCTCCTTCATATAGGCGGATACTGCAACGGCACGATGAGGACGAGCATTATCATCCATAAAAATGGACCTGTCTCCCATAACAACCAATGCAGGTTGCACATGTGCAACGAGAATTTCTGAGATATAGCGATGTGCATTAAGTGTCCCATTTGACAAAAAACTAACTCCGTACGAGCTTCAGAAGTTATTCCTGCCCAGAGCATTAAGGACCCTCCACCGCATGGCGTTACCTCTTCAAAGCACACGTCGGCACAACGTTCGCCTTGTCTTCTCAGTACTCTCCGATGTATGTCTTCACCATGTAGACATATACGGGCCTCATCAGAAAACAGAACCCTACCCCAATCCTCAATTGTCCATAGTAACAAATTTTGCCCAAAACTTAGTATTGCTGCGCGATGCCCACGGAGTAATTTTGGTCCTCTAGCTGGTCTGTGAGAATGTATGCCTGCTTCGATAAGTCTCCTCCGTACAGTCCATTTGCTAACTCTCACCAATCTCACTTCTTGTAGGTGGGTTTTTAAGATAATTGTAAGATTTTCGTCGATTTCTAAGAGCTTGACTGACAAGAGATCGATCACCCCTCTGCTCCGTACATCTTTTTCTGTCAGAACCAGGCTTCTACAGAGAGAATCAGTCTTTTGGAACCTCTTCCAAATCCTTTAAACTTTAGAACATGTAATTCCAAGCCGCCGTGCCACATAACATTGGTGTTCTTAAGTGCTCGTTTTTTTTGCAACATAGTGTAGTTCTGTTTGTCACCTTCACTATGCCGGCTTATTGATAACACAGTGGTTATACACTCACCAAGACAAGCCTGTGTTTGGTGAGTACCGATGTTCTACTCGGTTATATACTTCATACTCATCATCTGAACTGAAATGTGATATTCAACGATAAATAAACTAATTAATACTAAAATTATTAGGATTCCGTACCCCAAGGTATTCAGGTAAGGTTCATCCGTCCATCCGCCTGTATCTTTTGAATCGTAATAGGTAGACACTTGAATTTTTACAGAGTGTGTATTACTATCGCCGCTATAACAACAAATAATAAAAATAAAATATTAAAGGACCCCTACAAGAAGCGTTTTTTGCTCGACTTTAATATTGGCAATTCATACAAACGTCTAAACCGGCCAAGTGTGAGTCGGACTGGCTCTAATTTGTTCCTGCGCCATACAAGAGCGTCAAACTTGATCTGACCTTGTGCATACCTACTATTGAGCACTTGGCCGGTTTTTTTTAATTCGTATGTTTGTCTATTTGTCTCGATGCTTCAGACTTCATATTCTCTTTTTTCATCATGTTTAATATGAAGCATAGCATAATATTCGGTTTAATCCCGAAAATAATTTAAAAATGATGGTGAGTCTAGTGACATAGTCTTCGATGCAGCTGATTTCCTATATAATCTGGTTGTACGGAGTTTTATGAAGCAAAACCGATAGAGTCATTTCGGTGATATTACCGGTTGATGGGTTATTTTATATATTTTGGTTACATTACTATTTTATATTTTTGAAAATAACAGATATTTACGTCTGCTAAAGAAGTGACACATCTAGGTTCACCTGTTCTGATTACTATATAGTGTCTCTGGCCACACCGCAAGGCTGTAAAGATGTGGGTGTGTCTGTTTGAAATACCTAAAGGTTTTTATTTTTTGTTCCATATCTATCTATCATCACGCTTTTTATCCCAAGAGGGTAGGCAGAGACAATCGAATGCCATTTGCTACGATCATATGGCTTATCTCCTTCTTTCACTTCTTTTTACCCACGTCTTCATGGAGGAAATTCTGTGAAAATTTTGAATCAAACGAACAGGGTAAGGAAAATACCGAACTTCAAAAAAAGGAAGAGGTTTTCAATTCGTTGGAATCTTTTATTTTTATGTATGTTCCCCGATTACTTAAAGACGCGGACCGATTTGGATTTTTTTTTTGTTTAAAAGAGTATAGGTACTTTCAAGGTGGTCCCATGGTCATCAGGTCAGGATCTGATGATGGGATCCTGGAGAAATCGAGAACTCTTCAAATTTTATAGGCGCACTTGAAGCGATTTGGGTTTTTTTTTTAGTGGCTTGTGCATTTGCTTTCGGAAATCACACTTTTCAGTGCATAATTTTTGAAGTCGGTACCTACCTACACTAAGGCAAATTATATTACGCGTCATGCTTGAACCTAACCCCTTTTCCTGTCGAACCCAAATTTTTAACAAATATCGCTGGCAGCTTGCTACCATGGTCATATTTGGCGGAATTCCAAACATTTTCTAACTTATAACATTTGTAGAATGGTTTCTAAACGATCTCTTACATTAAACGAGGGAAGAGAAATATGCAGCGCCTAATGTTACCGACATTTGTCAAATACATACACGCCTGGATCCTGTCGGGGCAAACACTGATGAACTCCCAACCACGATCAAGCTAGACACGTATTAATTCTCTACACTCTACATATTACAAATCTAATACACACGCCGCGTCTGTCTGTCTGTGCCCTTCTCACGCAAAACTACTAAACTGATTTTGTTGTGGTTGTCACTATTAGATAGGTTGATTCACCGGGAACATTTACGAGTATAAAACATGGATTTATCATGTTTAGGAGCTGAGCATTAATAGTATAAGTGAATCAAGTGGGTGAAAAAGTTAGCGCCAGCGCGCTTTCATGGCGTGTGCTCTCTAATCCGTCAGAGATATAACAAAATAATGTAGGAACGAATTGTGTAGAATGAAATTATCTACAAAAAAGTCCGCGGTAGCAATATATCTATCTCTAACAGATAACCATATTTATGTAGGTATTCAAATTCAAAAAATCCAATTCAAACTAGTAAACAACTTTTTCTTTGATATTTTCTTTCGCGTTTTACCTTTACTTACAGTAATTTATTATTGGAAAACTCGACTGAAAAAATTTGTCCATTTTATTTGAAAAATAGTTTGGGGCCAGGGGGCCTCTACTCCTTTGTTGCCCCGAGGCCTCCAGACCTCTAAATCCGGCCTAAAATTGACCCTGGACATCCACTAGGACAGGGTACCTACTTGTGAAACAAATCAAATGAGCCCAAACTCGATGGGGTTACGTCGTTTCGTTACAGAGTTCCAGTATCCACATCCTGGCTCCATCATCAGATCAGATCGATGGTACCAAATTATTGTATTGTCATCCGAATTACATACACTTGCAAAGTGCCAAATCGATACCAAGTTTGTTAGCGCAATGAACTCAGTACCTAAACGCGGCTTATTTTGTCGATATCTCTTTAAAAACTTGTTATAGAGACACACTGCAAAAGGAATGAATAAAATAAGCAAGGATAAGATAAGATAGGCCAAGATTCATGTACCAGAAACATGAGAAAGAACAATTTCATAAAAAATCGGTCTTGCGAAAATACACCAAACGGACATAATTTTACTCTTCCAGTATTATACAAAAACTATTAGAAATAGCAAGTTGTAGTTAATGTTTTCATAAAGTATGTAAAATTATCTATAGGATAAATACGAGAAAATAGTAGGTACATTAGTAAATATATCAAGAGAGTTGCAAAATCGGTTGAAAATACGCATGACTTTCAGGGCTTCATAAAACTTAGGTGTAAATAATAAACTGAGACATAGTTGTCGCGTAAATTTGTATGAGACAAACATTATGAGGCGTATCCTTTTTTCAGCTTCAAAAATCCACTGGCACATGGCAAAATGTCAGCCTAATATCAAAATCGTAGCAAATGACATATTTTATTCTATAGTCAAAAATCGATTTATTTGCACGCTCAGTCGGCGTGAATTTCCAGAACCGGAGAAACCGAAGTTCTGGACGCATTCACGTCCAAAAAAATTGTAGAAGAAAATACAATTATAAGGGAAGATAGTTACATAATTTACATTGCACCTATATATATCGGTGCAATACAAACACGAGCGAGAGTTATAAGACTTCAGGCGACATCTCTTGGGCAGAGATTATAAACTCACTAATATAATTGATTGGGCAGAGCTAAGATTTTGCAAGACGACGCCCCGGCCACGCATCGTCTTATAAAATCTTAGGGGCAGAGCAACCATCGCAGACAAACTCATATTCTGTATTAATTTATGACATTTGTCACGTGATCCCGTATCATCATCATCACGGTGTCTTCCGAGCTGAAGAGCACGCGTTTCGTCGGTGTTCGTGACATGATGGGGAATCCAGTTTGATTCCGTCCGCGCTGTGATTAGTCAGTTATTAGATTTACCTACCGATTAATCGGCTATTGTTACTGTGTCTTATATAATACTTGACATTGGCGGATCATGAAAACCCTGATGAAGCCATAATACAAAAAAATAGAATAGAATATTTTTGTGATTCATCTTGTTTTTTCACGCCTGAAATTTGAAACGTAACAGAATAAGCGTCGCTTATACGGGCGGCTTAGAACATCTTAAAGTGAATGGATATATGTATATCCATTATGCATCTTTTCAATTGATCATAATGGACAGGAGTAAACACACAGCCAACTATAAATCCATATGGATCCCCCAGGGGATCTGTTTGGAAAAAAAATCCACATGGATCCCACGCAAGTGGACGGAGAGCAATGATTGTGTCATATGTGACTCATCGGACAGGTGTTAATTTAATACTTACTATCAGTGCGCGTTAAATAATTTTAGCCAGAATGGGGATGACGCCTGCGTACGGGCGTGCAGGTGCATTTTCAAGGGGGCGGCAAAAACAGATATCGAAACGAGAAATTCTCATAATTTCATGTCTTATATATTTCTATCATGTCATAATATCCACATCTATTCAGTTCATTGATGTGAAACAATAACTAGGGTAAAAACAAGACGTTTCAAAATTCAGAAGACGCTTGGTTTTGACCTACGCCGTCTGCGCCTACCGCTGTAGAGGTAGAGGGGATAACACGTTGTCAATGTTGTCATTAGGCAAAACAAAGCGTCTCACACTTCGGAGACGCTTGGTTTTGGCATACGCGCTGGGATAACGCGTTGGCATGAGGCAAGACCAAGCGTCTCACACTTCGGAGATTTTTATTATTATTTCTTCAATTATAATAATACTGTTGTACTTATACTAATTTTGATGTTTCACATCTACTTTCAAATAATTTGCACGCGGGCGCTGAAACAGTAAAGCGGCGGGCCTGATGACGCCCAAACAAATCTAATCACGTGACACTTTTCGGGTCAACTTATTTGACGCGAGTTATACCTAACATGGTAACGGGACCGCCCCTTTTTGGGTACTTCGTCCAGGTGTCCCCGAGGCAGGCAAGCTTCGGGACGAAAATTTGTCCCGTTTTCTCAGAAAGCTTAAACGGCGCTATATTTTGAAATGACATTCGGCGGCTTTCTTACCAAAAAACATCACCAATTAAGGGCCCTATATCCATATTTTGTATGGGGATATTACTATTCCCAATTTCTCTGTAAATAATCCAGCTGTGTTGTGTCACTGTAATTTAGCATAATATAGTTACTTATTCAATATATCTAAGTGAAATAGCCGTTATTTTTTCAATTGGTTTTATTGAATAGGAAATATGAGTAGTAATATAAAGGAATATTTTGCCCCTGTTTTCTCTTTCATAATCTATAATCACAAGCCTTGCGTTTATTGGTAGCTATTGAAAATTCAAAATAAAAATCATTTAATGATTTTTTAAATGGTCAAATATAACAAAATTATTATTATTTTGAATTTTAAGTAACAATAAAACACGTTCGTCGGAGAAATATAGCAACTGATCATGTTTCATTATTTTTTCATGATTTCAAAAGAAAACTTATATTAAAAATGTGTTTTTCCTATTATTTAATAACCGGTTCTTTCTCGTAGTCAAATTATTTTGACAAACTGATTTGACTACAAGGAATTGTTCTTCTTTGTGGTCAAATTTTTCAATGTCCCGTTTTGATAAAAAAAATAAATGGATCAAAATATCATTAAAATCCATTCAACGGGTGCGACCGATATTATATGGTCCAGAGGTAAGTTGGTGCAACTTATGTACATCTAAATATACCTCAACAGAACTCGCCACTCGTTAGGTATAGTCTCACAAATACCATCGGCTAAAAGAGAAAGACTTGGTGTTCCGCTGAGTACCCTTTCTTGGGTTCCAGGGTCGCAAGGCAACCCATGAAGTTATAAAAATTATGGTGAAATTATTCAACAATTTATCAACTAAAACTTTATTAAATCTTAGTCTACAATCATGTACTTTTACATTTTTTTAGAGAGCATTAATATAAACTTAAAACATTGGTATCCCAAAACATTGTAACTCGCCACCTAACATCTGCGGCTAAAACATTTTTAAACCGTAAAAAGAGACTCTTCGTCTTAAATTAATTATTATTTAAAAAAATAGAAAATTATAAACTAAAACTTATCAGAAAAAATATTAAATTCAAACAAAGTCGAATTTAGACCAATCCTGCTAGGACCCAGTAACTTATACAACTAATAAGTTGCAGCATATCCCAACAGATGACGCCACTAAAACCGCTAAAATTAATTGTATTTTCTTAAAATTTCATTATAATTTACAAGCGGATTATTTCGCAACCTTAAATTAATAATTAAATACATTACTTCCTAAAAGTATATAGATTCTGAAAAAAGCCACTAATAATTCTACGAAATTCTATAAAGAAATGCAAATAAAAAACTCGCTTAGTCTGTTCCTAGAGCAGGTAGTAAAACTGACAATGATACAAGTATAGGTGTGCTGTATGTCTCAGACCCCATACCACTGAATACTTAATAGTACAGGGGTACAGAAAGGTATCTCCGCAAATACTTTGGCTCTTTGAGTATTTACCAAGGAGACGTGAAGGGTATAAATCACCGAACAATTTTTTCTGCCACTTTTGGCGGGGGGGGAGGTAAACGTCTAGTACTAGCCCCTGTACCACTGTATTTTTCTGTCGTTTTATTGTCGCAACGGATTTTACGTTATATGATGATTATGTTAAAATACAAACATAATAATTATAATTAATGATTGGAAACACTAAGTTTGACGCCCTAGATCGCCTTTCCCGTTTAAAACATCACAATTAACTATTTTCCTAGAGATCTGTCTCGCGACACAAAACGATACCAACGAAATCTAAGGTAACTTATTACTGCGCACCTAAAGCACTGGTCAGTATAACTGGTCAAAGGGGAAAAAATTGGCGAAAGGGGGAGCCCGTCTATGGCCCCTCCATAGGCTTAGTACTCTATGACTTTGGCTACGATGCAATAAAGTGCAGTTCAGCTCGCAAAGCGCTTCGTAACAAAAATTATATTCACCTAAAAGGTGCCTCTCTTTCTATCGCCTTCTGACGCGCGTTAGAGTAGAGTTGTATTCTTGTGACGGAATAATTAATCTCAATATTTACTTACCAGTTATGTACCTATTATTCTCCTTTTGTGAACAATGCCATTTAAAATTTACCTAACCTGTCTGCATATTTTAAACTAAGTAAATAGTACTATATACACTTATCCGGTCTACGAAACTGAATAGAAGTGTTTTAGGTGTTTAGAATTTCTAGGCGAACGCCGCGCCGTGGGCTTACGTGCATTCCGGGCGACGTCCAGACAGTCCGGAGTGTACCTAAACAGCGGAGTACAATACGTTAACGATAAAGAAGTGTATGTATTGATCGTATATCTTTTTATTTCGACGTTAACATTATACTTGTGCCATTGACCGTTCTTCCCACCTACAAACAGACTAATGTAACTCGACAACCAACCGACTATGTTTTATCGGATCAGTACATGAGATTATTCATACGATGTATTAAAAAAACCAACAAAATATTTCTCCATTTTCGTCTTAGTTTGACTTTTTAAACGGAATGTCTTCATGATTGTAAGATTCGTATATTTTTCCGTAATAAATAGAAGATAGACTTGTCTTGTTCAGTAAACAATAATTGCATGTATTTTTAAATAAGCTTAAAAGACTTTACATTAACAATTTTACATTATCATTAACATTTTTAACCTATTTTACATTTGCAGAACTAATAATCATATTTTTAAAAGGTTATTAAAACAAAGTAGAGAAAAACGGTTGCGCTTCCATTCGGCAAGCCTAGTTGACGCTATATCTAGATAAGCACATAGGTAGGCGCAGTCTCAACGCCACAGTTGTTTTCCTTAGAAGACATCAGTATATAACCGTCGTTGCCCCACATGTTAGACCAAGAGTTCTTCACAAGCCAATACTTCTGGCCGTTCAGGATACCGTAGCCAACAGCCAGCACAGCATGGTCGAGGCCGTCTATGTCGTTTTTGCTGAAAAAGTGAAAAAAGTCGTCGGCAATCTTGGATTTTTTTGTACTTAAGAGGATCGTGTAGCTCAGCGTACGCAGCGAAATAGGTATTTAGAAAATCATATTCTGTCTCAAGCGCGCTCTTCCCACGGGCATCAGTGCGACAGAGAACACTGCAGCTCGTGAGTGTTCGTAGGTATGTTCTCCGTTGAAAATTGCGTTTTGGGGGAAAACGATTTACACCTACTAAACTATAACGAAACCTTATAATTTTGGTGTCAAACGTTTTAGCAGATTATAATCTACGTACGTACGTTTTGCTTTTTTTGAAATTTTGCTTTGTTTTTCAAATACAGACGGTTTATTACCAGCAAGTTATGAACCAAAAAAACCGAGATTTGAGGGGCTTATAACTTTTGACCTATTACGAATTTTGAAAAAAGGAAAAAATACGTATGTAGTTTTTCATTATGTCAGTAACATATTACAAAATCGTTAAAATTAAATGATATTTAGGGGTAGTAAAACGTTTTCTCGGTTTGTATGGACATGGACGCGGTACTTAAGCGGTCGGTCCATAATGCGCGCGTCTTGTAAAACAAAATAGATATGCTTTTTCACGCTTCTCTTGATTGTAGGAAGCAGGAAAGACCCACGCCGGAAGTTCGTTCCACTTTTTAATGGTGGACACAGGTACCAGTCACCCTTTTCGTTCGTATGCAGTACGTGTCACCGTTCTCTACAGCTATTATATATGACGATTCTTTTATATGTGCTTAAATCGGGTTTAATGGACAACTGGCAAAAAGTGGACACTGTTACCACCGCGACATAAAGGTCGTGAAGATGTGTTTATTTGTGTTACGGTGATTTGTTAATAGACTCGCCATATTATTTTTAAACATTTACTTACCATTTGGGATCATAGTAGACGCCATGGGAATAGAAACTGAACGATTTCTGGGACGCGTCGATCGCCACTGATATCGGGCCATGTTTGAATATTGCCAACTGCGAATTATTAAAATATATAATAAAGCGCAATAGTTTGTTTGATTGTTTGTTTGAACGCGCTAATCTATGGAAGTTATTTGAAAAAATATTTTTTCATTTGATAGCCCAATTCTGTGGTTTATAGGCTATTTAACATCACGCTACCTACCCAAGGGGGTGAATGTGTATATATACAAGGTGTAAAAACTCGCGGGCATTTAAAAGAATATTTTTGAACAAGCTTCAGTCCGCGGTTTCACCCGCATGGAAATAGATCCAAAAAGAAATAATCCCGTGGCTGTAATTTGCCCCTCCCCCGCCTGCTTTCGCGGTATGCAAAAAATCATGTCGATCCCGTGAAAAACAAAAACAAATCTATCCCACGGGAACCATACTTTTTTCCTATGTTATGTTTTTAGCCTATGTGCTATTCCAGACTATAATCTATCTCTGTGCCAATTTTCATTCAGATCCGTTCAGCCGTTCTGGCGTGATTGAGTAACAAACATATATCCATACAAACGTTCGCGTTTATAATATTAGTGGGAAGTGGGGTTTGATAGCCCAATCCTTGAGGAAGGATTTCACATCATGCTATGAAATGCGAAATGTGAAATGCGTTTGTATGGAAAATCGTATTCACTGCAATTTGAAGCTTGGTTCAAATACTCTTCAAAACAAACAAAATATTTAAAAACAACCCTTAAGGAGGGGTGCAACGGGGTGTTGAAGTTTGTATAGGGAAAATGTTGTATTGGTCGGATGTACTTGAAACCGGAGGTCCCGGGTTCGAATCCTACCCCCTGCCAAAATGCTAAGCACCAATTTTCTTTAAGAATATGTGCTTAAATCGACTCCTGCCTGGTGGTGACTATGGCAATTCCTCTCAATGAGCACCACTATAAATGGTGCACTAGAGGGAGACCATGATCCAGCAGTGGATCTTAAAAGGTTGATGATGACTCATGCTTCCCTCACAAAAAGAACCAGTTCTTACCCTTAAAGCGTTTTCATTGTTGGTAGTAACGTTGACCCATCCCTTCAGCGACGTCACTGTAGTAACATTGTCTATGTGACAGTAGCCGTCCTGAAAAATAAATCGTGCAGGATCACTATGTACTATTTTACAAGCAAGGTATTACTACCTACGACGGACTTTGAATAAACAAATAATATAAAAAATGATATAGTGACATTGATGTAGCGGTGCCCGTGCTACTGCGACGGGAGACAAATTCAATTAAACTTTGTCTATTAAATATAGCTCAGAGTGGAACATCATTACGGCTTGGGTCTCTTATGGGACAGATAGTCATTGTATATTGTTCATACATACGTTACGGACACATGTCGTCTTGTCTATAAAAAAAATTAAATGCGTACATGCGTACATAAGTAATGTACGCGCGTGAGAAGTTATACTTCTTTGGCGTCATTAAGGGTCCTATATTGGGAATTTTTCTGGGATAAACTATTCCCAATTTCTCTGTAAATAATCCACCTGTGTCACTGTAATTTACCATATAGTTACTTATTGAATATATCTAAGTGTAATAGCTCTTATTTTTTCAATGGGTTTTATTGAATAGGAAATATGGGTAGTTTAACTTTGCCCCTGCTGTCTCTTTCATAATCTATCACAAAACTCTAATTTTTTTTAAAAGCGCTGTTATACCATTACCCTTCAATTATATATGTCGAATTTTTTGGTAGCTTATTGAAAATTTAAAATAATAATTATTTTATTATTTTTGCCAAATTAAAAAATCATAAAATTCAATAAGTTACAAAAAAAAGCGATATATATAATTAAAGAATAATGGTATAAGAGCGCTTTAAAAAAAATTTAGAGTTTTGTGATAGATTATGAAAGATACAGAAGGGGCAGAATAATCCTTTATTCTACCACCCATATTTCCTATTAAACAAAACCAATTGAAAAAATAACGACTATTTCACTTAGATATATTGAATAAGTAACTATATGCTAAATTACATTGACACAGGTGGAGTATTTACAGAGAAATTGGGAATAGTAATATCTCCATACAAATTCCCAGTATAGGACCCTTAAATAAATAAATAATTTATTTTCTTACATTAAGTGTAACATAAATTCTCTCAATATTCGAATGTTATTTTTAAATTATGTCCACTGCCATAGCATCTTCCGGTAATGACTTACAAATTGCAAATAATATTAATCAAAATATTCAATTTAAATCACTACTGAATATAATATAATTAGCACATATATAATTCGCACTTGTATAAAACTAAAACACGTGTTGTGAATGTAGAAACTAGAAACATGTGGATAAATTAATATTATAAATATGAAAACGGTGATCAGAGGCGATGAGCGTGCCAACATGCGCGACTAATAGAGGTTCTAATTTCTATTTTGTTGGTAGCTTTTTTCATTTCAGCAACTTCATCCTATCAAAATTTCACTCTCGGCAACTTCATACTGTAACTTTTTTCTTACATCGTATAATTTCATATTTTTTTTTTCATAACGGGTCTAAAGAAGTATAACTTCAAAAAAATATAGGTCCAAGTTTAATACTCCGCAACTTCCCGGTGAAACAACCTATCTAATAGTGAAAATCGCCACAAAAAAAGACACAGACAGATGCTATGATATGTCTTATCAATCACAGACTAATCACAACAGCGCGGGCGGGATTAAACCGGATTCCCTATCGTGTCACGACGTAGAATCTGTAAAAAAATTATAGACAAAGCGGATGCGAAAGTGTTTGCTTGTCCATCTTTCATGTCAAAACAGAGCAACGGATCGACGTGATTTTTTTTTTACACCAAGATATTTCTATCCCGGATATCCTTCGGGTAAAATGATGATGTCACAATGTCCACGGGCGAAGCCGGGACGGAAAGTACCTGTCCCAAGTAGCCACCATAATCCTCCTCGGTAGGCAGTCCGTGTCGCATGATCCATTGGTAAGAGCGGAAATCTTCACCCCCGTCGCAACCGTTATTGCCGAATCTGATAAACAAAATTCACTTATTGACAAACTAATCTAAAGTGGTTTTTTTGAGTTGTCTTACTTGGTAAACAAACTATGCATGTTTTTTTAAATAAGTTGCCATTTAAAATTCTTAAATTTTACAACTCTTCAATTAAAATAACATGCAAAATTTGTTTACCAAATAAGACAAGTTAAAAGAAACACTTTATACTAATAATAAAACTAAAGAGTTTGATTGTTTGAACGCGCTCTCTGAAACAACCACTCGGATTTGAAAAAATCCTTTTGCATTTAATAGGCATTGAGGAAATAGGCATGATAACCTAAAAAAATCTAATTAGTCCGTCAGTTAGATTATCAGAAAATATTGGACACGTATTTTTTCTTTTGTCAATTAAACATTCTTAAGCTATTCAAACGTGATTAAAACGTTTTTTTTTTTCAAATAATCTAGTGTTATAATAATCCTAGTAAAAAGTTGTTACAGTAAAAAATAAATTTATGACAAAAAAAAGTAACACCTAACCGGCACCGAATTCAGTCCGCCTACAGCGCTCGGGTCTTTCGGACGTGGAATCTGTGCTTTTTTCTTGGACGTCGGTTGGTGATATTTTTTTACGTATTATAATAATATTTTTATATTAAGCACCATAATTATATCCTTTGCAAGCCTAATTACAAGTTAAAAAGTTAATAAGGGTAAGTTATTTATATTAATTAACAAATAAAAATCTACTTCAAATAGTAATGAAAATATTCAAGACCGCCCGGCCGGCTAGCCGTCATTAGCGTCGTTTCGTTTCTTATAATATTTTGTTATTTCTACTTTATAATAATCTTCATTGTGTTTTAGTTGGTGAATCAAAATGGGAAATAAAAGACAATATCGAGGTACAGAAAATTTTCCATCAAAAAAGAAAAAGAAAACTGAAAAAGAGTAGCAGACCTGGGAGTGACATCATGGCATTCGCAGACACTGATTTCGTTGCAAAAGTCGACTCCAGATGATCCTGTCATGCAAATGACAAAAGACACCATGCTCCCGCATAACAATTTTATTAAACTATACACAGCTTAATATGGTTTACTGATGGCTCCAAAATGGGACATAATGTAGGCTGTGGAATATATGGTGTTGAACCACTCTTCAAGGAGGCAATCAATCTAAGCAAACATGCCAGTATATTCCAAGCAGAGTTATAAGCACTAATTATAATATGCGCTGAACCTAATAT
Source organism: Nemapogon koenigi (assembly GCA_963924495.1). NCBI lineage: Eukaryota > Metazoa > Arthropoda > Insecta > Lepidoptera > Tineidae > Nemapogon > Nemapogon koenigi. The sequence goes on along the minus strand of OZ004653.1, from coordinate 1,266,946 downwards.
ACAAAAGCACTACATAAACAAGAAAATGTATATACACTCAGACAGCAAGGCGGCTCTCTTGGCCATCAACTCCTATACTATATCCACTAAGCTGGTCATGAACGGCGTTGATGTACTGAACAGACTGGGCAGCAAAAACCAAGTTATCCTTACCCATGTATCCATGTACCAGGGCACTCAGGGATAGAAGGCAATTAAATTGCTGACATCCTGGCACATGCAGGGGCGTTGAAGTAGCGTTTCGCCCCAGATTCGGCCGTGGGATCCGCATACTAACTTTCAACCCCTATTATACACCCTTAGATGTATTTAAGGAAAGAGTAGCATATGTCCTTTCGTAGGGTTTAAGTTTTTTCCATATCAAATTTCATCGAAATCGGTTCAGTGGTTTAGCCTTGAACGTAACAGACAGACAGAGTTACTTTCGCATTTATATTAGTAAGGAAAGTATTCCACGAAACAGACTCGTATCAGATTTTTATCAATATAAAATTGTCTAGGGACCGTGTCTGTATCTAGTACATTTTTTTAAATTTATGTACCTATTTCATGATCTTATTTCTATCATTTAGAAGTCAAAACATTTTTTTTTCAAATTTTTGTCTGTTTTTGCGTATGTCATGAAAACACTAACAGAGTTTATTATTACTGTCTTTGTTGTCACTTTATTTTACGATAAATGTTACCGCCTCTAAGATTTTTCGAAAAACTATGGTTTCTAACAATATAAATAAAGTTTTACTAGCGAATGCTGACGAGTGACTAAATAGCATTGGCTCTGTGATATTAGAAAAGTTACTGCCCATTTAACGTAGCCACTCCCAAACGCGATTTTATTTTGCCTTGGTCTTGTCCTTAATAACAGGACCAGCCGGAATATTTAGTTAAGGTTTAGAATCAATAGAAAAAACAAAAATTAAACACGAGATATTGTGAAATGGGGTGCTGTTTAGGAGTTGAAAATGTTTTTTTTTTTCGATTTTCGGCGACTTTGAATAAGCTGGATATTTTTGGAATTCGAAAAAAAAATGCAAATTCTTGTTGAAATGTCTACTTTAAAATAGTTTATAAATGTTGATGGTTTAGTTAGTTGAAGAAACCGCCAAATAAAACTTTTAAATTCGATTTTTTTCAATATTTAGTATAATATTTATAAATATAAAAAGGGCCAGATCCAGAAGGCAGAACTCCTCAGCACGGCACGTATTGTGAGGAGGTTCCTCTCTCTGCAGCCCTAACCACCGGTAGTTTGGGTATTTACCCCGCTTCCGGAGGATAACTCCTTTTTTTTGTTTTCTTTTTATATAAATATGTAAAAATATAATTTAAAGAAAAGAATTGAAATAAACAGAATAATAATAAAAAAAAAATCCGTCTCCTATTAAAACTAGGGATGGATGAATGTTTGTTACTCCTTCACGCAAAAACTACTGGACGGATTTTGATGAAACTTTACAATGTTATAGCTTATACATCAGAATAGCACATAAGACAAAAAAGTCCGCGGTAGCATTTATCTGTAGCATACCATATTGAACCCGTGCGAAGCTTGCCACCTGTTCTGTTCAATATGGACAACTGGCTACATGTGGACACTGTTACTGTTGTCTCTGGGCACGCCGCAAGATATAAGGCCGTGAAGGTGTGTATGATACCAACTCACCCCCAAGAACAGTCAATGAGCGCCTGCTGCGACAGTCGTACAAGATGACCACCGTTGTGCAGGAACAGAGCTCCCTCCACTGCGCCCACCGTTCCAAAAGACCAACACGAGCCGCAAACCGATTGATCTGAAAGAATTCCCCTATATAAATACGCTATTAGAGATATACATGCTACCGCGGACTTATTTGTAGATCATTGTATTCTACACAATTCTTTCCTGCATCATTTTTCTAAGAAGCGACGTACTAAATAAACTGTATTTCGTCTCCGTCTAACAAATCTGCAATTCATTATGATAGACGGAGACGAAACACAGTTTAGTTACTAAGTCGCTACTTCGAGTTTATTAATAAGAGTGTTAGAGTACTAAGCCTATGGATGGAGGGGCCATAGACGGGCTCCGCCTTTCGCCAATTTTTTCCCCTTTGACCAGTTAAACTGACCAGTTACCTTAGATTTCGTTGGTATCGTTTTGTGTCGCGAGACAGAGCTCTAGGAAAATAGTTAATTGTGATGTTTTAAACAGGAAAGGTGATCTAGGACGTCAAACTTGCGGGAACATAGTGTTTCCAATCATTAATTATAATTATTATGTGTGTATTTTAACATAAAACGACAGAAAAATACAGTGGTACAGGGGCTAGTACTAAGCGTTTACTTCTAAAAACTAAAAATTGTTCGGTGATTTACACGCTACACGTCTCCTTTGGTATATACCCAAAGTCTAAACCTGAAAGGTCCATGTTTAATCCTTGTGAATGAACCTAGCTAATCGTGAAAACCGGAACAAAATCGGTTCAGTGATAAGGGCACAGACAGACAAACGCGGCGGGTGACTTTATAATATGTAGTGATTAATAATTAGCCTCCGAAACGGTTCAATGGATTTTGATGAAACTTTCCGGGATCATAGTGGGTACGTAGTAGTACGGTCCACCGAAATCGACCACAGACTCGTCCAATTCTTGTAACGAACGGTCCGCCATCCGTTTTCAAATCGTTGTATTTGTGGTTGATTTCGATGGCCGGAACGATTTGTCACACACACACACACACACACTTCCATCGCTCTAGTTTGACACTCTGTTTAATCGAATCTTTTGCGTCTGTGTGAGTGAGTGAATTGCATTTGAAGATCTATATATAGATCATACGGCGGCCGGACCGAACATTTTCGGTGAGATACCGGACCAGTGTGTGGGCTACTTTAGAATCGGTTTTTTTGTTTAATTTGTAGCGGCTTGACCGCACAGGTAGTTAATTAGGTCACAGGGGCGCGGGGCAAGTTAACGGACACTCCCGCGCCGGACTTCAGTTATGTTCTAGTGGGCGACGCCACCGGACGCGTCCCGGCCCGGTTAGCGTAACTCAACAATTAGGTCGCTCGTTGGTACTGTCCTAGCAAGCAGGTGCTTAAGTTATCAATATAGAATCAGTAAGACAGTATCATCTTTTATTGGAGAGTGACCCAAATAGAGACCTGCCACGATACACATGAGGTCAGAAAGTGTTCCAAGCATAGCACGCAACCTCATGCGTACAAATTAAAAGAATTTGGAGATAAATAAAAAACCGGCCAAGAGTGAGATGCATTATAGTTAAACTAGTTAGACGTTTGTATGTATTGCCATTCATATTAAGATCGAGCAAAAAACACCGAATAATACTTTTTAAAATATTTGTTGTTATAGCGGCCATAGTGATACACACTCAAGTGTCTACCTATTACGGTTCAAAAGATACAGGCCCTGTATCAGGCGGACGGACGATCTTGTAACGAATGGTCCGCCTAGATCATCCGACCGACGGCCGGAATGGGAAATTTTCGGTGCGATGCCGTACCAATGTGTGGCCTACTTTAGTAATAGGTTTCCGTTGTCACCATTTTGGTACGGAATCCTAAAACTATATTACCCACACTGTGTTAATGGGATCGGGTGACATGAGCAATGGCACCAAAATTCCACGGGCGAAGCCGAGGCAAGTCGCTAGTGTATAATATAATGAAACCCACCTTTAACAGGCGTAACAGCCCCGAACAACCTCCAATCATATTCAGACGGCAATTTGACACTCATATCGTCGACTTCCTCGCCTCTGTAAGGGAAAGGCAGTCCGCCATTGTTGCGTGTAGTGAACCGGCGCCCGCGCAGCACTCGGATCTCGTCGTCCGTCTGGTCCGAGAGGTGATTGATGCCGACCGAGAAGCCGCGATGCGCGCGGTTTTGGGAATGGATGAAGCTGTGAATTTTAAATAATTTACCATTACAAAAACGGACTTCAGCAATTTAAGTATTGTACAAAACTTAAGTATTGTATCTGTTTAAATCATATTATTACATTAAATTATATCATATTTACCTACTCTTATGGAAATTGTCATAGATAAAGTTGAGACAAGTTGTAAGTGGTTCCTAAGATACAGGGAAACCTTGTTTAGGAGCCACAGCCAAAATTTTGTTGATATATTTTTTAAGTGAATAAAGTTATTAAAGTTATTATTAGAAACAGCAAGTTCTAGTTAATGGATATCAATATGAAAAAAATATGTCAATATCAGCTACACTTACGGCCTTATTCATAAACGTTTATTAGCAACGTTTTTGTTAAAATGTGTTTTGTTTCTTTCTATTATTAGTAAAGACAGGTTTGTTAGAGATTGACAAAACATATTTTAACAAAAACGTTGCTACGTTTATGAATAAAGGCCTTAGGTTTTATGAAGCCCTGAAAGTCATCAATTTGACACATATTTAATAATGTCAAACGACTTTGCGACTTGATTTCTCTTAATATATTTACTAATGTATATTTTTTTTACATATCGAGTTAAAAAATTATTTCACATACTTTATATTTCTAATATTTTTTTATTTTATTTGCCGTTTTGTGTATTTTATTGTACCGAATTTGTTTGGAAATTTTCTTTCTCTATTTCTATCGCTCGGATATTGGGGGAAAGAGACGCAAAATTGTCGAACACGTGCGTTTTTAGTTAGTTACGCGACCAAGCTATATTCGCTTGTACATTAAACTTTTCACTTTGTTTCCTTCCTAATGCCACCTATCACATAAAAATTAAATAAATACTAATATTATAAAGAGGAAATATTTGTATGTTTGTTACGAATAAACTCAAAAACTACTGAGTAACATAGGCTATATACCATCACGGCATGACGACGGGAACGGGGTGGGCAGAGGTGAACATGACAAAAGCTATGTATGAAGTGTATGTTTGACAACATTCTGAAATAGACGCGTACGAAGTCGTGGGAAACAGGGTAGGGGTAGTGATAGGGGTATGGGTATGGGTAGGGGTAGGGGTAAGGGTAGGGGTAGGGGTAGTGCAGGCAAGCCATTATCTATGAGTGCTGTAGGGTATATTTTATTTTGTTCGAAAATATCCACGGGCGAAGTCGGGGGCGGACAGCTTAAATATTTTGACACTGACGGAACGTCATAACTTTATAATTCAGTTACGCAAAATCAACCTTGACGTCATTAATTTTAGAGATTGAAAGTAAATAAATAACTTTTAATTCTGATACAACCTGAATGAATAAGGAAATGCAATAAAGCATCAAAAATCCCGTTCAATTTATTTCAAAATTTTGGAAAATCGAAAAACTTACCGCAGATTCTGTCTAAACACGTTCAACCTCTCCTCGTGCTCTTTGTCGTCGCCGTAGACGCGGTTATGCTTTCTCTTGAATCTGAAAAAAATAGCAAACAGGTATATTGTATAACAAAGTTACAATACGCGTTGTTTGTGTAATCACTGTGTTTGTTTGTCCTATTTTCAAGCCAAAACAGAGCAATGGATCGACAGGATATTTTGCACAGATATAGTTTAATGACTGAAGAGTGTTCGCGCCAGTTTCTGCTGTCGCAATTATCTGGCAGGTAGGCAGGGTACTCATCTATATTGGACAGAGCTCCGCTTGATTGTGTTATCATTACGATAGAGTGATCGGTCGAGCTCGCTACGTAATTTGCTCTGGCCCCAGTGTCAGCCACGCGCCACTTATCCGCAACCAAAGCCGTTTAGCCGCTACCATTCATCATCATCATCATCCGCTTCGCGCATATAAGGGGCACTACTGATAATCGACGGGAAAGATTTCAGGTGAGTCCTATTCGCTCGATATTTGCAAGGCAGGAGCTCGTATCAAGGGTTATTCTCTAAACCACATTCCTGCGACATATATAAATACTCAAAATTTAATATAGTCCACGCCGCACGGGTTTGACCGTAACCTTTGCCGTAACAGAAGAGTGACGAAGGCTTCTTTTTATCGCGACAGTACTTCGGGATAAATTCTCACGGCAATTTCTATTCTATATTTTTTTTATTATGGCTTGATTCCGCCAATGTCAAGTATTATAGACGTCCACAGTAACAATATGCCGATTCCACGTAACGCCTTAGTGTATAGCGCACGCGCCCGCCGAGACGTGATGGGGAATCCAGTTTAATCCTGTCCGTGCTGTGATGGTTGCGATTAGTCGACGACTAATAAGACATCGCGGTCGGCGGGATTATCTTAAATACCGATTAATCGGCTACAAACACTATATAAAGGCTATAAAACTTGACATTGGCAAATCACCGATGAACATTGGTGGATCCATAATAATGTTCCCGCCGACCGTGATATGGCCCTATTAATCACTGACGACTATCACAGCGCGGACGGAATTAAACTGGATTTCCACGGCAATTTCAAAAAGCGGTCTTCCGTAAAATTACATAAATTACCTACCTGTCAAATTCGTGGTGCAAATGCTCGTCGTGCGTCGGGTGTATGAACTCCTTAGCCGGATTGAATAATACGCGGCCAACTGCCCCGGGACCTGGGAAGCTGCTGCACGAGAGAGCTGAAAAGGGAAGTTACGAAGTTAATCTAGGCGAAACGGTTGAACGGATTTGGAAAGGTTGTAACCTGGATTTACATACATGGGTGCCTGTCTACACATATAAAATGTATTGATCGATGAAAATATTAAAAGTACACACGATCGCCGAGCATGTATGAAAGGTATGATGAATATAAAAGAAGCGAAAGAGGTATGTCAGGATCGTAACAACTGCCTACCCCTCTTGGGATAAAAGGCGTGATGATGATAGATAGATAGATAGATATAAAACAAAGTCCCCCCGCCGCGTCTGTCTGTCTTCACACAAAAACTACTAAACGGATTTTGATGCTGTTTTCACAATTAGACAAGTTGATTCAGTTGGTTTAAACGTGGACCTACCATGTTTAGGAGCTAAGCAACAACAGTATTAAAGTAGATGTAGTAAAGAAATGTATAGAATAAAATTCCGTGCGGTAGCATATCTATACTAATATTATAAAGAGGAAAGATTTGTATTTTTGTATGTTTGTGTGTGTGTTTGTAATTAATAAACTCAAAAACTACTGTGCCGATTTCAAAAATTCTTTCACCATTGGAAAGCTACATTCACCCTGAGTGACATAGGGTATATTCTATTTTCAAAAACATTAGGAATCCCTACTAAAACTCCAATAATGTAACCCAAGGTGTAAAAAAATGACCTAAGAAATTCCTTACATCGCGTGCGCTGCGAAAACTATTAATGATATTAGAGGTAGTGGTAGTGGTAGAGGGTAGGGGTAGGGGTAGGGGTACGGGTAGGGGTAGAGGTAGGGGTTGGGATAAGGGTAGGGGTAGTATAGGGATATTTTATTTTATACGTAAATATCCACGGGCGAAGCCGGGGGCAGAATGCTAGTCTCTAATAAACGTATTTGTAGCTAGTAATCCATATAAAGTTCATATATTATTAGAAAATACTCTCATAGCATACAACTGGAGTGGGGTCTTATTGAATAGCTCACTAAAATCAATGTCAAATTGAAGTTCAGAACCGAAAGTAAATAATTACTTGAGCTTTTTTTAAAAAAATATTTTACTAATATATTTTTTCTGAAGGAATGAAGAAAGCCGAATTTCTATTTTTTGAAAAAAAAATTTTTAAAAAAATCTAGGTATACTAAAGGTGCCCTCATTCGTCCAATTGTTGTAACGAATGGTCCGCCATCCGTTTTCAAATCGTTGTTTTTGTAGTTGATTTCGATGGCCCGAACGATCTGTCACGTACACACAAATGCATGTGATCTAAATCGTATGATGTGTGGCCTGTGTTCAAACTCGATCATACGGCTGACCGGCTGGGTTAGCATATATTTTGACAGCGACACTTTCGTTTCGGTCGAATGGCCTTGAACAGGCCAAAACGTTCATGTCCAACAAGGACCGGCCAGAGATAGCCCGGGGCCGAGAGGTCCGGCCCAACAATGTGCGTGCAAATTTGCTATGCCGGGCAAAGACAAGTACACAGAATTTGCCCGCACATTGTTGGGCCGGACATTCTCGGACCGGGCATGTACAAAGACAAGTACACAGAATTTTCCCGCACATTGTTGGGCCGGACCTCTCGGCCCCGGGCTATCTCTGGCCGGTCCTTGTTGGACATGAACGTTTTGGCCTGTTCAAGGCCATTCGACCGAAACGAAAGTGTCGCTGTCAAAATATATACTAACCCCCCTGACCGTAAATTTTCGGTGAGATACTGGCGTAATTTACAAAAAAGTCTAAGAGCGTACTCACACGTGTCAACCTCAAATACGCTGGCGTCAATATCTTCAACATCATAACCCATGTATTCAATGTAATAATGATCGTAGTGCGAGCCGAGGAGGGAATTGTAGCCTTTCATTTCGTATCTAAAAAAAAACAAAGTATTTAAAAAAAGTAGGTAAAAAAAACAAAAAAAACCTTATCTATAAAAAACGGCCAAAAAAAATATGACGTTTGTTGTATGGGAGCCCCATTAAATATTTATTTTATTCTGTTTTTTTAGTATTTGTTGTTATAGCGGCATCAGAAATAATTCATCTGTGAAAAGTTAAACTGTCTAACTACGAGTATCACGGTCCATGAGATAAAACCTGGTGACAGAAGGACAGACAGACGGACGGACGGACAGACAGCGGAGTCTTAGTAATAGGGTTACCGTTTTTACCCTTTGGGTACGGAACCCTAAAAATAGCCTATGTCACTTTCCTGCACTGTCAACTATCTCTATAATCGATAATCATTTAAATTGGAAAGAACACGTTGAACATGTATGTAGCCGGTTGAATCGGTTTGTTTTTGCTCTAAAAAGGTTGAGACATACTGTTTCAATTCAGGCTGCGTTAACAGCATATCATGGATACGTATCGTCTGTACTTAGCTATGGCCTAGTGCTATGGGGGAACTCGGTGGACCTCGATAGAATTTAAGGTCCAGAAAAAGTGTATTCGAGTGATGTGTGACGCATGGTTTGATGATAGTTGTAGGCCACTTTTCCAAAAGCTTGAAATATTACCATTACCCAGCATGTACATCAGAGACATGTCCTGAATATTTTAAAAAACGCGGTGAAGTTATTCAGAGGCAAACTAGAGCCAAAATAATGAATTTATTTACCAACCTCCTTGCCATAAATATATTTATAAAAGGAACATTTATAATATGTGTATTGTTCTCTATAATAATCTGCCTAATGACATTAAATTATTAAATGGAAATGACTTTAAATCTAAATTGACAAAATGGCTCCTCGATCATTGCTTTTATGCAATAAGTGAATACATGTGTCACAAAACTGGATAAAAATTGCGGGAATTTATGGTAATTGTGTAGATTTTATAACCAATGTTTAGAGTCAAAATATGTACCTACCTATATTTAATTAATGTTTGCACACCTGCTTGCAGGTTGAATACCTACATGTCCATATACTCACCATAATCTTAAGACCTATATTGTACGCCAGAACGGCTGAACGGATCTGGATGAAATTTGGCACAGAGATAGATTATAATCTGGAATAGCACATAGGCTACTTTTTATCCCGGAAAAATGTATGGTTCCCGTGGGATAGATTTGTTTTTGTTTTTCACGGGATCGACATGATTTTTTTTAGTTTTTTTAGTTGTATAGTTTTTCTTTTTATACCGCGAACGCGGGCGGGAGAGGACCAAATTACAGCCACAGGTGAAACCGCGGACAGAAGCTTGTTTATATTTTATAATAATATTTAGGATGATTTTCAATAGTTAGGACACTGTTAGATACTGAAGGATGTGTTTTAAGGTTCCATATATCATAGAGTAACTTATATATTAGCAGGGGTGGCCAACCGGTCGATCGCGATCGATTTTAATCTTGTAAACATACTACCTAAATAATACATTCATTCTGCACTTGCTCCAATTTAGGTACATTGCGTTGGGGAGTATTCCTTTTACTCACAGACGTTGGATTTTTGTATGTAGCCATTTCTATATTGGTGACCCCGTATGAACACGCCTGTATTCCTGAGCCCGCAATGCCCCGCATCCTACTTCCACTTCCCACTGACCAGACCGCCGGCCCGACATGACGACAGGTCATACATCACGACAAGTGATTCAGCCGCGATACAGTCCACCACACAGTCCATCACTGCTGACAAAGCTAAAATGTATGTTGGTTTTCATACTGTATCGACCTCTGGTCTGGGAAGAGAGTCATGTGGCGGCACATCGCGTCGCGTCGATAGATGTCGCACCGTTACTAACTCATTGAAACCTGTATCGCCCCATTGAAAATATTTAATAGATTGGCATATATGCAACTTTCCAACGATGTGCGTTGGGGAGCATTCCTTTTACTTACAGTCGTTGGATTTTTTTTGGTCGGGCAACCCTGGCCGAGTGAAATGTCTGCTCCGAATTTAAATAAAATAAAATTGTATAAACAGTGCTTAGAATAAAAATAAGTACATAAAAACTTTGAAAAATTAGTACTGAAGTGTTGGAAAGTGTAGTACAGTAACATTATACAATACATTTAAAAGTGTTAAATAAGTTAAATTAGTTTAAATATTGTGGGTAAAACACAAGTCAATTCAAATATTTATCCAGTCAAACTGTTAAAATTGTCACACAATAGTGACGAACATTTTCGTATCTACTGTGTACAGCGGCCGTGGCTCAACGGCATTACTCACAGACTTTGAAGTGCAAGGTCGTGGATTCGATCCTTCGTTTGTTGCATTTTTTTTTTTTTTTTTTTTTTGTTTTTTTTTATTTTTATTATTATTATTTTTTTTTTAATAAATTTTTTTTTATGTAAATTAAAATGAATACTCGCAGTATGACCTTGGTAACCGTACGTCAATTGGAGGATAAACTACAACATACCTTGAAGGAACTTAAGACATCAAGATCCTTGTCAGAACAATTATTGCAAGAGAGAGAGGACCATGAGAAGGAGATAATGGCAAACATAAATAAAAATAAAGAACTAAAAAACGAGATGGCGTCTATGCATACTAAATTAATAGACATGTCAGACCAGCGTGACAAATTAAAACGAGTCGTAGACGAATTTGACCTGAGCTGTGACTTGTACCAGGACGCCATAGGACGTATTGCAACTCTAGAGAGGGATTTACGCGACGCCCAGAACCACATTTCGGAAGTCGAACGTTATAACAAGGACATCCAGTCAAGTCAGATTCAGTCGCTTTATGAAGAGCTCGTTACCTCCGAGGCGGCGCCTACTGTGATTGCTGCTGTTTCCGGATATGGGTCGTCGGAGGTTATCGACTTGACCAAGGAGGACTCATCGCCCAAGACTACGATATTGTATTCGAGTAGGAACAAATTGAAGAAATGCGTTAAACTGAATAAATACATTAGGAGGACCAATCGATTAATTAAAAAAAATAGGATATATTGTAAAAACACTAATTTGATGAGAGAAAGGAAGAATTTATTGTGTAAATTGAGCAAATGTAAATTAAAATTGGAAATTAATCAAAACAAATATGATTGTGAAACACGACGCCTCCAGTCGGAAATAATGGAATTAAACAAAACTTTAGAATCTATTAGCAAACAATATGAATTGTCACAAAATCAAATTAGGGAGCATGTCCTGGAGATGGACGGTTTGTTGGAGTTGTGTAAGTACAACCAAGACCGCTTTGAGTCCTTAACAAATCACTATAATGATCAATGTCATTCTGTCACAGATCCAACAATTCTATCCTCACCTGTGTGTCATTTTAAGGACTCTTTGACTCCGGCGCAGGAGTCGTGCATGACTGTAAATACATCATTTGCTGAAAATATTAACATAATAAAAGAGAGAATGAATATAGAACTGTATACTGATGAAGTAGGAAAAGACATAGGTCTGCACCTTGGCCAGTGTTTAGGACAGACTGTAATTAATAATTGCATGCCTGGTGCCACTTGTTCACTTATATTACGTAGGATTTTATCAAGTACTTTTAAGAAAAATACAATTTTAATTATATTTATAGGTAGAAGGGGAAATGTAAATAAAAAATTCTTAATACACTATGTCTCACAATTGATCAATTTAAACAATATTAATAAAGTTATAATGCTGACATTTCCATTTAGTCAAAGTCATTCAAAATACGAAAATGACATTAGGCATAACTTAAACTTGACCCTACACAATTTGACATGCCGTCCTGAGAATAAATTTCATTTGATTGATATTAGTACTATTATAAGTACAAAGTATTTATTTTTGACTAAAGATAATTATTATCTTTCTAAATATTACAAAAGACAAGTAGCAAATATGTTACGCTATTTTCTTGTGAACTCAATCACTTCGATTGTTCATACAAATTGCTTTATTGAGCACGATAGCATGTCGGATCGTGAAAATTCCAGCAAAAAAAATTCGGGAAATTTGAGCTATCACAGCTTAAAAAATAATTTAAACTAAATAGTGTGACAAAGCAATGTAATGCTGGGAAACTTTGTGGCTTATCACCAAAAAATAATTACTATGAAAAAAAAATGACTAAAGCTAATGTTGAAGATTTTACCATATTACATCAAAATATACAAGGTATATCAAGCAAATTCTTAAATATAAGCTTGTTCTTGGAAAATATGTCTGTACACGTGCTTTGTTTTACTGAACACTGGCTGAAAGACTATGAATTGATGTTTAATTTGTTTGACTATAAATTGATTAGTTGTTATACTAGACAAAAATCAATTCATGGTGGCGCCCTAATTATTGTGAAAAATAGCTTAAAGGTAAAAGAGCGCAAAGATATTGTTAAACTGTCTATTGAATGTACTGTGGAAATAGCTTGTGTGGAGCTCGATCAATGTGTAGTCATGTGTATATACAGACCGCCCTCGGGAAACTACATTTTGTTCGAAACAATTGTTGACAATGCCCTTAATGTTCTCTTTAGATCTAACAAACATATTATTGTATGTGGAGACTTTAATGTTAATATTTTACAAAGTTCCCCTTCTACTACCAGATTGCTTAACCTGTTCAAGTCTCATGGTATGCTAAATTTGTTTCTGGAACCAACAAGGATAACTGAGACTACAGCAACTTGCTTGGATAACATTTTCAGTGATTGTAAACCTGTAAAAAGTGTAATATTAACCTGCCTTGATTCCGACCACTGTGGACAAATGTCTACTTTTCCAATGGCAATAATTAATGCTCACAGTGAAGTATTTCATAGGGCTCTCACGAATAGTAGGCTAGAAAAATTTAGATATAACGTCGAATCTAACATAATCTCCCTGCCGTATGCTGGTGAGGATCCCAATAGTCTTTACTGTACTCTTGTAGAATTCATACATCGAGAATTCAATAGCAATTTAAAAGTTAAAAAAATTAATCTCAACACTAAGAAGACGTTTAATGACTGGGCAACTGTAGGTATTTTCAAGAGTAGAAATAAATTGTATGACTTGTATAGCGAGAAACAATATAACAATGATCCTAGATTTGTTGAATATCTTAAAAAATATTCTAAGACATTTAAGAAAGTATGTAATGTCGCAAAATCTTTGTATATTTCCCGTAAGATAAATGACTCCAATGATAAGATCAAAACTTTTTGGAGGGTCATAAATAGTGAGACTGGCAAGACTGCTCCGCATAAAACTCAATTCAGTCTGCGGATTGGGAACAGAGCCGTGCATTCCCAATCAGAAGTTGCTAATGAATTCGAGAAATTCTTTTCCAGTGTCCCGATTGACACAACAAAACATCTTTGCTCTTCAGTAGTTCTGGCAGAATCCCTACTGAAAGCTAATGTTGACCGCTGTCCAGTATCTTTTGACTTCGCTTATGTAAGTGGTGAAACAGTGGTTAAGGCTTTTGCTTCACTTAATTTAAAGAAAACAGAGGATCTCTGGGGTTTATCGGTCAAAGCTATTAGCCGTATTATAAAAGTATTAGCCCCATATCTAGCTGTAGTGTTTAATAAATCTGTAAGTATGGGTATTTATCCTGATTTAATGAAACATAGTAAAATCATTCCCATACATAAGTCTGGAGAAAAAACAGATCCAACAAATTTCAGGCCCATTTCCATTTTACCGACATTGAGCAAGATATTTGAAAGAATTGTACTCGATCAAATGCTCCCACATTTCACTAAAAATGGCCTCCTTCACACTAATCAATATGGTTTCACAAAGGGTAGATCCACAACCGATGCTGGTGTCGCACTTATCAGGCACATATTTGACGCATGGGAAGGCTCGAGGGATGCTATAGGAATTTTTTGTGATCTATCTAAGGCATTCGATTGTGTGGACCATAATATTCTTATTTGTAAATTAAACCATTATGGATTGGGAAATACTGCTATTGATCTTATCTCGTCTTTTCTTAAGAACAGAACTCAGAGAGTAGAGATTGATGGAATTCAGTCTTTGGGGTCCCCACTGTTGATGGGAGTGCCACAGGGTTCTATACTTGGTCCCTTTTTGTTTTTGATATATATAAATGATCTGCCTCACTTAGAAAGAAACCGCAATGATATGGTGCTATTTGCAGATGATACCTCTCTAATTTTTAAAGTTGACAGAAAAAGTAAAAATTGTGACGAAGTAAATAGTGCTATGTCGAAGGTTCTACACTGGTTCAATGCAAACAATCTTTTGTTAAACTCAAATAAAACCAAGTGTTTACGATTCTGCTTGCCTAATGTAACACAGGTCACACCTAGGATTGTATTAAATAACACAGCATTGGACCTAGTGGATAATACAGTATTTTTGGGTGTAACCATCGACTCTAAGTTGCAGTGGGGTCCCCATATATTGGCATTGTCAAAAAAGCTGAGTGCTGCTGCTTATGCTGTTAAAAAAATTAGGCAGCTGACTGACATTGACACAGCAAGGTTGGTTTACTATAGTTACTTCCATAGTGTAATGTCTTACGGTATCTTGTTGTGGGGCAGGGCTGCTGATGCCGAGTCAATATTTGTTTTGCAGAAGAGAGCTATCAGATCCATCTACAAACTGAACGCTCGATTCTCACTTAGAGAAAGGTTCAAGGAGATAAATATACTTACGTTTGCATCACAATTTATTTTTGAAAACATTATGTATGTGCGTAAAAACATAGATCAATATGTTAAATTCAGCGATATACATGATGTAAATACTCGCAACAAAAATAAACTGGTAATACCCAAACATCGTTTGGGTAGAACCAATAAATCCTTTTTGGTTCTAGGAATCCGCATATACAATAGGCTGCCAGAGGGACTGATACAAGTTCCCTCTCTATACAGGTTTAAGTGCCTCGTTAAGCAGAGTCTTATGAAGAAGGCTTACTATACTGTAGACGAATATTTAAATGATAATAATGCATGGGACTTAATAATATGATTTGAACTAATACTGTACTAAGTAAATTATTTTTAACATTTTAATTATTATTATTATTGTATTTTGGACCGTCTATTTATGACACATTTTATAATTTTTTTTTTTACTTCTTTCTTTTTATTGCAGACCTAATTTAATTTATTTATTTGTTAATTATAAGCATCCATGGGCATAACAACAATTAAATTATATAAATTGATTTTAATTGACTAATCACTAATGTACTTAGATTGTAATTGTATATTCTTTATTGAATTTCTGACATGTACCAATATTAATTTTATTATACATTTGATTTGTATTTATTGTATTTTTAAATTGCTGTAAAAATGTATTTTCTTTAATTAGGTTTGTAGAGAGAAGTGTATAAAATTGACGATTTCAAGTGTATCTTGTATACCTAAGAAATAAATGATCTTTGAATTGGAATTGAATTGAATTGAATTGTTGTATGTATTGCCATTTCTATAGGCTAAAAGAGGAAGACTTGGTCTTCCACCGGGTACCCTGGGACCGTAACATGGTTCCCTGAGCCATAAGGTAACCCGAAAAAAAAGTGACTTACCGGACAGGTATGGGCAATGCGTCCCCAAGATCTGTGATTGGCATATATGCAACTTTCCAACGATGTGCGTTGGGGAGTATTCCTTTTACTTACAGTCGTTGGATTGTTGTATGTATTGCCATTTCTATAGGCTAAAAGAGGGAGACTTGGTCTTCCGCCGGGTACCCTGGGACCGTAACATGGTTCCCTGAGCCATAAGGTAACCCGAAAAAAAAGTGACTTACCGGACAGGTATGGGCAATGCGTCCCCTTTCAAATTCTTCCTATACTTAATCCACATCGTGTATTTATTTATTTTGTCACCAATCGTCAATGAAAGCCGCCATTTTGTCGTCTCGGTGCCCATCATGTTCTCTTTGCCTAAAAAGTAAAAACAAGTTAGGATAATAAGTTTTCTGACAGACCTTTCAGTGTGTCTCGTCGATGCCAACGGTGACAGAGCTGGCAGCTTTCTGGCACAAAGAATCAACCTAGTTCTCCAGAGAGGAAATGCTGCTAGCTTTTGTTAGGCACCGTGAGGGGACACACTGGAGGACATTTATAATTTAGTATTATAATGTATTAGTTATTTATTATGTAATTTATTTAGTATTTTCTTTTAGCTTATTTATGTTAAGTTTTATTATTATTTTTGTGTTACGCCCAGTTTCTGAAAGGCTTGTCAAAGTTAATCTAAGATTAGTTAATCGACAACTGTCAAAATCCATACATTTTCACGTATTTGACAACTGTTATGTTTACTAATCGTAGATTAACTTTTGATCGACCTTTCAGAAACTGGGGGTTAGTCTTTTAATAATCTATACTAATATTATAAAGAGGAAAAATTTGTAAGTTTGTTTGTAATGAATAGGCTCAGAAACTACTGGGCCGATTTTAAAAATTCTTTCACCATTAGAAATTGTTGAAAAAATTCTTCGTGAGTGACATAGGCTACATTGCATTTTCAAAAAGTTTAGGGTTCCGTACGAAATCTCGAATAATGTAATCAAAGGTGTAAAAAAATGACTTAAGAAATTTCTTACATCACGTGCGCTGCGAAAACTATTGATGATATAGATAGAGGTAGTGGTAGAGGGTAGGGGGTAGGAGTAGGGGTAGGTATATGGTATATTTTATTTTGTGCGTAAATATCCACGGGCGAAGCCGGGGGCGGAATGCTAGTAGATAATAAGTTAAATTAATTCTAACATTACAAATACTAAGTAGAAAAAATGCGTTTGTTTTTGTTTGTTGGTCTTTCTTTCACGACACATAGAGTGAAGTCTAATAGGCACCTTTTTATTCCGGAAATCAGGCGCAGCCGGAGCGGAAACCCTAAAAGTTCTTTCCTAGCTTTAGGGGCCGTCTCCACGAGCGAGAGAAGCGATAGTCTCGTCCGTGCCACCTAATTCAATACAAACTCTATGGGCCAATCTCCACAGGGCGATACTATCGCCTAAACAGTTTGTATGGCATGGAGAGTATATCGCCGCGATTCTGACGCTCGTGGAGACGGACCCATAGCCGTGAAAGCTTTAACAGACTGACAGACAGTGTTAAAAAAAATCTTTCTTTTATTGTGGCTCCACCAATGTTAATAGATGATTTGCCAATGTCAAGTATAAATGCCGATTGATCGGTATCTAAGATGACCCCGCCGACTGTGATATGTCTTATTAATCGCAGACTAATCACAACTATCACAGCTCGGGCGGGATTAAACCGGATTCCCCATCATGTCACGACGGAACGCATAGTATGGATCAGACATACTGTCATATTATAATGAACAGACTGTAGTACTCTTTTATAGTAGATCTCTTCTTCTTCTTCTTTTTTATTATGGCTAATGTTCATCGGTGATTTGCCAATGTCAAGTATTATAGCCTTTATAGTGTTTATAGCCGATAAATCGGTATTTAAGATAATCCCGCCGAACGTGATATGTCTTATTAATCACTGATTAATCACAACCATCACAGCGCGAACAGGATTAAACTGGATTCCACATCACGCCACGACGAAAACGCGTGCGTATGTCGCCATGACCGGATGTGGAATCATATTAGTAGATCTCAACTTACCCACATACTTGAAGTCAGTCATGTCAGGCAACACTGACTGAATACCGAGATCAGCGTCCCCGCTCCCGTTGACTTGCAAACACATTTGTTCGTTCAGCACTTTCTCTGTGGTAACTGGCGCCACCTGTAATGTAAAAAAGTAAATTTACGTTTTTTTTATTCATAACACGAGTGAGATTTGAACCCGGTCCTCCCGTTTCAAGTACAATATGTGTTTTAATCGACTTATCGTGCATCGTAAGGCACGATATAGAAGTGGCATTATACAACAATCCAACGACTGTCGCTGGAAAGTTGTAGCCCGATACAGTGGGATGAGCATATATTTGACGTGACATCTTTCGTGTCGACCGAAAGGCCAAAAACGTTTATTTCCCTACAAGAGCCAGCCAAAGAATGCCCGGTCCGAGAATGTCCAACCCTACAATGTGCGGGCAAATTCTGTGTACTTGTCTTTGTCCGGCCCAGCAAATTTGCTCGGCATTCTAGTGTTGGACATTCTCCAACCGGACATTCTATGGCTGGTCCTGTACCGACATAAACGTTTTTGGCCTTTCGGTCGACACGAAAGATGTCACGTCAAATATATGCTCACCTGCCTGGTGTCAGTATTGAGACAGTAGCGCCATCTATCAATGAGCCGCCACGTTTAGGGTGCAGCTTGCCAACTATTTCGATTAATGTGGACACTGTTACTGGTGTCTCTGGCCATAAAGTTGAAGGCCCTGAAGATACACCCACCTTAATAAGAGTCCCGTGACTGTAGGCAGAGTTCTTGGCAATCTGATATGTCTTCACCATATTCCCATAGTAATCTATTCTGGACTTGCCATTCTTGCTGTCGTACCTGGAAAAGAAATTTACTCAGATGAGCTCCACCGCGATAGGGTGTTTTTTATGGCTAATACGCTTCAATGTCAAGGCCAACCGTGAGAGCATGAACGTGTAAAGATAAATCTCTCTATGTAGACAAAGTTTCATTTAGAAAGAGAAAGATATAATGTACCATAGAGATAAAGCGAGACAAAAAGGACCGGATTCCGGGACGCTACTTTTTGTCCCGTTGTCACTACAGGAAATTATATCTATCTCTCTCTAACTGAGATTTTGTCTATATAGAGATTCAGTTGATCAGTACCTACCCTAAATCGTCGAGCATGCATGAAGAATATGATGAGAGTGAATGAAACGAAAGATATTGTCAGGATCGTATCAATTTGAAATCCCTGGGGGTGAGCATATATTTGACGTGACATCTTTCGTGTCGACCGAAAGGCCAAAAACTTTTATGTCCGTACAAGAGCCAGCCACGGAATGCACGGTCCGAGATTGTCCAACACTAGAATGCCGAGCAAATTTGCTGGGTCGGGCAAAGACAAGTACCTACACAGAATTCGCCCGCACATTGTAGGGTTGGACGTCTCGGCCCATGCATTCCGTGACTGGCTCTTGTAGGGACATATACGTTTTTAGCCTTTGGGTCAACACGAAAGATGTCACGTCAAATATATGCTCACCACACCATTCTGGGAATTAGGTGGTCGAGAGCTAGTATTAAGGCAGGGATCAACCTCAATAAAAAATACTATTTGCACTCCGGTGGGCGGATGCTTATGTAGGACGATATAAGGTTGAATATTGCTTGGCATATTTTACGTGGTCATGCAGCTACACTTGAAATTTCACTTATTTTGTAGCTTTTTCTTAAAATTTGTTAAAGAAAAACAATTAAACAGTGAAAGTATTCGGTTAAAGTTTTAATAGATTATTCAAGCTATTTGATTCCTTAAAAAAAAGTTATATAGTTGTCGCGCAAAATATTGTGAATTTACGCTCAAAAGTTTTTTTATGGAGGTATATACCAAAACACTTATGAAAAATCTATGCGGTTAAAGTTTTATGTAGTATTATTTGCTATCCACTATATTTTTTTGAGATTGAGATTGATTCCTGACACTTCAAAGCAAGCGTTCAAAAATGCCACTTTCGTGTTTGCACCCTGCCTTAATTATACACCATGAAGACTCTCATAATGAAAATCAAAGCGTGGCAAATCTATATATATAAAAATTAATTGCTATTCTATGTCTCGCTAAAACTCGACAACGGCTGAACCGATTTGGCTGATTTTAGGGTAGGGTAGGGGTAGGGGTAGGAGTAGTGCAGGCAAGCCAACGTTTGGGCAGGACAACGTCTGCCGGGTCCGCTAGTGAACAATAAAATACCTGGGAAGAATGCGAGCTACATATTGTACCAAATCGAAATTGGTCGTTAATTAAGTTAATAATATAAATAATAAATTGAAAGAATGAAGGATGAAAGATTGACTAAAAAGGTTTATATGGCTGAAGTGAAAGGAAACGCTGGCAGAGGACGACCTAGATGTACTTTTATTGAACATATAAAAAATATGTTGATCGATGGAAATATTAAAAGTACACACAATCGCCGAGCATGTATGAAAGGTATGATGAATATAAAAGAAGCAAAAGAGATATGTCAGGATCGTAACAAATGGCATTTGATTGTCTCTGCCTACCCCTCTTGGGATGAAAGGCGTGATGATAGATAGATAGATAGATAGATATAAATCAGGTATACGCACTTCGTCAAATGTTATAAACTTGGAGAAAAAATGGGCAAAGAAATCACAGCTCCCGAAACCGTGTCCGAAACCAAGTCTCCCTCTTTTAGCCGATGGTATTTGTGAGGCTATACCTAACGAGTGGCCAGTTCTGTTGAGGTATATATTTAGATGGAAAAGCCTCTAAGTCTTGGTTGTCGGATGATGTACCTACATAAATTTTTAATTACAAAAAACCAAATCCGGGATCGAACCCGTGGTCTACCTAGAAGAAATATTCAAAAACCACTTTAAAGTCCCTAGCCGCGTTTTTAGTCGTCCTGTCTGTCTGTATAGGCTAAACTCAGAAACTAGTGCAGGGATTTTGATAGGGTTTTCACTAAACAGTCGCGACGCCCTGTTATCTTACTTTCATGCTTCTTATTTCATACCCAAGTCACGCTTCCATAAGTAAGTGTATTAATTTTACTTTTAGTTGTAAGTTGTGTATTTCTGCATACATTGTTTAGTCCACCAAATACCTTGCTTCCCGCTTTGACTCTCCTTTCAATCTCCTTGTCTACCTTTCCACTTCTCTTTGCTCATCCTTCTTTATTGATTGTGCTGTTATATTTTATAATAAATAATCTATACTAATAATAGCGGCCCGGTACGTGCTTCGCTACGTATAAAGTGAAATAATAAAAAAAATTAATTGGAACATCAAACAAAAAATATTTTATTAATTGCTAGCGGGTTCGGCAGACGTTGTCCTGCCCAAACGTTAGCTTGCCTGCTATTTACTTTCCTTCGTCCGTGGAAAAAAACTACCACTACCACTACCACTACCCCTACTCCAACCAACCCCTATCACAACTCCAACCACTACCACTACCGCTACTATCCTATGCCCGTCTCCTGGCTCTAAGCTACCTCCCCACCAATTTTCAACCAAATCCGTTCTTTAGTTATAAATGGTGTAACTAACACAACTTTCTTTTATATATATAGAGATAAGAAAAGTATAATACAGCGCCATTTATTGACGTTTGCAAATACATTTTAGTACATATGTAAAAATTAAGATGACGTTTAATTTCAATTTGACAGCACAATCCCTATCTGAAAAAAAATTTCAATTTAACAGCAAAATCGGCATTAACAAAACGATCCGCCATTTATTGAATTCAGATGTTACAAAAACATAGGCTATATTGTATTTTCAAAAAAATTAGGGATCCTTACTAAAACTAAAATAATGTAACCCAAGGTGTAAAAAATCCAGAAATTTCTTACACTCCGAAAACTATATTGATGATATAGAGGTAGTGGTAGAGGGTAGGGGGTAGAAGTAGAAGTAGGGGTAGGTATAGGGTATATTTTATTTTGTTTGTAAATATCCACGGGCGAAGCCGGGGGCGGAATGCTAGTAATAATTAAGATTCTATTATCTTTGGAGTAAAAGTATCTTCTTTTAGAAGGGCGTCGCAAAAAAATGCCTGTAAAGGGATCGCAGTATGAAAAAGATTGGAAACCTTTTTGCCTGTTTTTCATATTCGCAAGCCCATTGCTGCAGTTAATGGACCACAGTAATGGACCTTGAATCATGAAATTAATTCTCTGTATTTATTTACCACAAATCTCAGGGTCCAATAACAAACTATGATAAACTTATCTTTTAGAGGTCCCGACAAATATAATATCACTACATATTTTGTTGCGATTAGACGAGTATTAAACATGGACCTATCATGTTTAGGAGCTGAACATTAACAGTATTAATTAATATCAAATTGGGGGGGGGGGGGGGGAGTCAGCAGCTCCAGCGCGTTTTCATTGACCATGCTGTCTAATCCGTCAGAGATAAAACAAAATGATGTAGGAAAGAATTGTGTAGAATAAAATGATCTACAAAAAAGTCCGCGGTAGCATATATCTATCTTTAATAGATAAGTAGTAATCAGCGCAGGTCGCTAGTATAATTATATATATATGTCAATAAACTACAATCATAAATACACAGGGAGGTCAACATAATATATTCTGTATGTCACGTATGAGATAAACTTGGGAATAACATAAACATACATATTTGTATTATGACTAGCTTTTGCCCGCGGCTGCGTCCACATGTAAATAGAATAATATAAAAGAAATATAAAAAAATTTGCTTTATTCATCTACCTAGGATATTCCAGGAAGAATAAAAGCCACTTTTCTTGTATTCTTAAAAAGGAGCCTATGATTTGATCCAGGACTTTTTTTCATAAGTTCGTTGTGATTTTATCAACAGAACAATGGAAAACATTTAATTATTTCATCCCCTATTATGGTCTTGAATTCATACAAAAATACAATTTTCCGGGCAACTTTTCCAATTTTTCTTTTCTTTAAAACCTTATTCATACTATTACGAATATTTTAAAATAAAAATTAGCCAAATCGGTCCAGCCGTTCTCAAGTGATGCCCTTACCAACAAACAACTTTAAAAGAGACACCAAATTTTTGTTAGACATCTTTCCTCTCGCTTTTCTGCAATCTGTGGGAGTAATTTCGTGAAAAGGGACAGAAGTGTGTAAGAAGAAGCCGGGAAATTTGATTTGACCAATGAGTGCGCGTGGTGGTAGAGTTGGCTGTCAGATGGTACCAACCCATTTTCTGAGAGGTTGGTACTGTCAGCCAACAATGTGTGCGTGTGTGTGACGAGAAAGAGAAAGGGAAATAGAGAAGAAATATGTTGTGTCTTTATACACTTGTTAATGTTTTCAGGATATAATGACCAAGGTGAGATGTCAGATGTTACACATCATATGCGAATACTGTAAGGCTCGTTCGTTTTTTAAATTATTTATTTTTAAATCTATTTATAGACCTCTTTAATTGTTAATTGTTAAGAATTTAAATTATTTCGAAGCTATGAATCCAACTAGGTACACATTCTATTCATATATGAGGAAACAACAACAGTATTTCATTATCAAAATATTATTGCTATATTATTGCATAACTAGCTACTGGCCATGGCTTCCCTTAGACCACACTTAGAGGCTTTTCTTATATATACCTCAACAGAACTGGCCACTCGTTAGGTATAGCCTCAGAAATACCATCGGCTAAACGAGGGAGACTTGGTCTTCCGCTGGGTACCCTGGAACCGAAACACGGTTTTGGGAGCTGTTAAGGCAACCCATGAAGAAAGAAAGGAACCCTATCGTTGACATTGTTGTGCCCGTGTCTGTCTATCCGTCTGCACACATATTACGACTTACCTATTAGAGATAGATATATGCTACCGCGGACGTTTTTGTAGATAATTTTATTCTACACAATTCTTTCATACATCATTTTGTTATGCCTCTGATGGATTAGACAGCAAACGACATGTTAACTCGCTGGTGCCAACTTTTTTCCCCGACTTGATTAACTTATACTGTTATTGCTCAGCTCCTAAACATGATAGGTCCATGTTTAATATCCGTAAACCTTACCGGTGAACCAACCTATCTAATAGTGGCAACCGCAACAAAATCCGTTCAGTAGTTTTTGAGTGAGGTGACTTTGTTTTATAATATGTAGTGATTACCAAGGCCCAATAACAGCTAGGGTAAAAAAATATTTTAAAAAAAATTTAATCCCAATATTATGCAATATCATTTTATGCTTCGCCCGTGGATATTTACGAACAAAATAAAATAAACTCTATACCTACCCCTACCCCTACTCACGCAAAATAGGCGCTAAGACGTCGAGTTGCGGAGACCGAGCCCGATAACCAGAACCAGAACCAGAACCAGACCCCTACCCCTACCCAACCCCTACCCGTACCCCTACTTCTACTCCTACCCCCTACCCCTACCCTCTACCACTACCACTACCTCTATATCATCAATAGTTTTCGCAGCGCACGCGATGTAAGTTTCTTAGGTAATTTTTTTAAACCTTCAATTGGGTTACATTATTGGAGTTTTAGTAAGGATCCCTAATTTTTTTGAAAATAGAATATAGCCTATGTCACTCAGGGTGAATGTAGCTTTCCAATGGTGTAAGAATTTTTGAAATCGGCACAGTAGTTTTTGAGTTTATTCATTACAAACATACACACACACAAAAATACAAATCTTTCCTCTTTATAATATTAGTATAGATGAAGATAGAAGTCTGTGACAGACAGACAGACAGACATTGTTGGCACAACAATAGGGTACCTTTCTGGTACGGAACTTTAAAAAAAAAAAAAAATAAAAAAAAAAAAAAAAAAAACACGGTTTCGGGAGCTGTAAGGCGGCAACCCGTGAAGAAAAAAAAAAACTTTAAAAAATTCATGCCCAAATTATTTTGCTAGAACTGGAATCGAAGCTGGGACATTTATTTACTCACCAAGCCGACATTGGCTCCCTTATTTCCGAATAAGGCATCAATAGTATTGCTTTCACTGTATATACAGGATTCCATTCTGGAATTTTCTCTGAAATAAAAAAAGTAAATTTCAATATACCCGCAACAATAGCCATTCACATTTTTAATTAACTATACAATACAGCCTTGCAGTGGCGAGAGAATCCAGTAACAGTGTCCACTTTTAGCCAGTTGTCTATCTATATTAAACAGAACAGGTGGCAAGTCTGTTTCTGCACTTAGGACCTAATTGTGTCACTTACATATTATTACCTATTTTTAGACTATATTATACAAAAAAAAAATGTCTCTGGCTACCCCTCTCGGGATGAAAGGCATGATGATAGATAGATAGAATATTAATAATAATGGAAAAAAACTGAAGATTCTCTGCCTATACTGAACAGAATAAGCTTGCTAATATATGTATAGTAGTGACCTGGCTTCAAACAGATAGAAAATTAGTCTCTGTCCAAAAAAAATCACTCCAAAAAGTTTTGGTTAACATAACAAAGGTTGTGTTTTGACCACAAAAAAAATACATTTATGTTTCACTTTTCCTGTTCCATATATGCCAATACTATTTTTATTGTCCAATTTAAAAAAAAATTAAATATAATTTATGGTACCTTTTTCAGGAGCTCCCAAAATGGAGGTAAGGCACAGGGCAATTATCGCTGTGTAGAACAACATTTTGCACGACCATCCACGACGGCAATCGTGCATGGAATGGCAACAGCCAAAGTTACCTAAAACCAGATAGATATAGGCATTTACTGTTTTATCATTAAGTTAGGTTCACATTTATTTTATTATATTACTAGCTGTGCCTAGTTAATAGTTACTGCTCTGCCCCTTTGGGTCGTAGTGTAATGTTATATCTTCCTCAAGAATTGGGCTATCAAATGCAAAAATATTTTGCATTTTATTAAATACTAGCATTCCGCCCCCGGCTTCGCCCATGGATATTTACGAACAAAATAAAATATACCCTATACCTACCCCTACCCTTATCCCTACCCCTACACTACCCCCACCCCTACCCGTAACCCTACCCCTACTTCTACTCCTACCCCCTACCCGTACCCCTACCTCTATATCATCAATAGTTTTCGCAGCGCACGATGTAAGGAATTTTTAGGTCATTTTTTACACCTTGGATTACATTATTGGAGTTTTAGTAAGGATCCCTAATTTTTTTTGAAAATAGAATATAGCCTATGTCACTCAGGGTGAATGTAGCTTTCCAATGGTGAAAGAATTTTTGAAATTGGCACAGTAGTTTTTGAGTTTATTCATTACAAACATACACACAAAAATAAAAATCTTTCCTCTTTATAATATTAGTATAGAATATAGATATAGAAATGCAAAAACAAACAAACTCTTCAGTTTTATTATTAGAATAGATTTCCCATACTAACATTAAACCTATTATGCCTCATTAGAGGGGTGGATTTAAAAAAATTTCATCAAAATTGATTCAGTGGTTTAGTTTAATTAATTTTATAATCATTTTCAAACTAGTCTTCTTTTTTGTGGCTTCACCAATGTTAATTGATAATTTGCCAATGTCAAGTATTATAGTATAGTATATATTCAGATTAATCCGTATCTAAGATGATCCCATCAACTATGATATGTCCTATTAATCACAGACTAATCACAACTATCACAGCGCCGACAGGATTAAACTGGATTCCCCATCATATCATCACCAAATAATTTTAAAACCATTTCTCACACCTCAATAATATTTTGAATTTATCTAATCTACCCTACATATTGAACAACTTGTATACTTCACTGTCATGGTCAGAGTGATGTCTGACAGTGTTCAATATAGGCAATATTTAACAGAACAGGTAGCAAGCCTGTTGCTGTACAAACACACCACCCACCACCCCTCTTCTTAAAAATATATAAAAAACGGAAACACTACATAATCAAGAGTTTTTGGGCTTTCGTTCAATAAATTCTATTCTATTCTTGGTTCTATGGCTTCATCAGGGTTTTAATGATTCCGTCAATGTCACAGTTGAATAAGACATTTCCTAAGGAGGGGTAATATGCTCAGTATCATAGAGCACCTATTAGTATTATGTGGGGTTTGGAATCTTGGCTATGCTATCATCACGTCTTTTCATCCCAGAATGGGTAGGCAAAGACAATGTAAAGGCTCGCGTCCACTAGCCTCGGCAAATGGAATAGACGAAATTCACCTACCTATATTTACTACTAGCCTTCTCCCCCGGCTTCGCCCGTGGATATGTTCGAACAAAATAAAATATAGTCACTCAGGGATATCGTAGCTTTCTATTAGTAAAATAATTTTCAAAATCGGTTCAATAGATCCACAGATTACCCCTACAACCGTTTCGATTCAGCGAGGCTAGTGGACAAACAAACAAACAAACAAACAAAACGCTGGCCTTTATGCCTTGATATAGTTTTCCTTCGTACATTTACAAAGTCAGGTCCACACACTTCATGATGGTTTGTAAATACACTAAAAAAGTAATTTCATGCAACAGCAAGGCAAACGAAAAAATTTAAGGTCTGATATTTATAAGAATAAGACATATTATTATTCAAGAAATTCAAATAGTTTACCTTGAACCTTGTTAATTAATTTAATTTATTAAATTTTACGATTTCTGTTTGTTTTGTTTTATCAAAACTTTTTAAACTCAAAACCACAGAGTACGTTTTAATTTTAATATTGGGAAACTCCTAAAACTAAAAAAAACTAAAGAATCGACCGACGACGACTTATTCTTTTATACAGCCAAAATGAAGTTCTGTATAATAATAAATTATGAATTTTGACGTTCTTGTTATACATACCGGCAGTCTCAAAGACCAGCATAAGCAGTACAATTTATTCATTAATGTGTTTATTACCTATTTATTTTTTCTACTGGACGCTCTATCAGTTTTGTTTCCAAAATAAATCGTCTTGTCTCTTATGTTTCTATACTGAATATACAATATACCAAGCCAAACCACCATCAATGACAAAATCTAAACAGTGTCTAAAGCACTAATGGCTCGCAGTGGCCACTGGCCAGGCTCTACCACCGACCGGCATAGTGGGCGCGACTGTTCTTATGATCTTCCAGTCGCGCGAATTCATGGACCAGCCACCTATGCTTAATAATCAGGCGGTGGCAAGGACACATGTCGTCTTCTCTATAAAAAAAAGAAAAAAAACTCATATTTTCTAGGTCAGTGATGCAGACGTTTACACAGTGGCCCATTCCTCCAGCGTTGCCCTTTCGTTTTGATTCGATGGGCAAAAACGATGGGTCCGCACTCAAGAAATGCCCGGCCCGTGAATTTCCGGGCAAATCCGTGTACTCTTTTTTCCCGACCCATCAATTTGCTCGGCATTCTAGTGTTTGAAATTTCTAGGGCCGGGCATTTCTTGAAATACGAATTCTAAAAAGAGGGGCGGCCCGGCATGGCGGTCCTATTGTCTGCCTCTCTCTACCTACTAAAGTACTCGACATCGATAGAGTCAGTCAGATGATCAGCCGTAGCGATGCGACATCTATCGAAGCGATGTTTCGCCACATAATAACTAGGTAGTATAAAAAAATGCTTTCACAAACACAATAATTCCGTGCTCTGTGCTTACCTCCATCCTCACGGGCCCCCATAGGCCGACATATTCGCTTATATTACACATTTTTTAACACGCATTTATTCGTTTGACCTGTAAGTATGTATGTACCTATAAATATATCTATCTATGTATAGGAATCTTTCAAATTAATTTTTACCCACTTCCAAACGTCTGAATAATTTGAAATTTTGCACACATATCAAGAACCGATATCAAGATAACTTTGACCTATTGTCCTGACCAGGATCATCAGAATAAATAAATATGCTTAATTTTACAGGTTACACATAATTATTATGTATATTGACAGCAAATAATGTTCTATATCAAAATAAAGGTATAATCTTTACAGCCACAACTAAATATGATTTAATCGTGATATCATAGATGTAGGTAGGACACTTTTTTTAACACGCAATTTTTAACTTGGTTTTAACTAATGTAATGTAATCTAAAGCTTCTTTTTTTGCATGTTTAAAAACATATGTAGGTAAAATTTAACGTATTAATAAAATTAATAAAATAAATTCCGTGTACTTGTCTTTGTCCGGCCAAGCAAATTGCTCGGCATTCTTGTGCAGGACATACCCGGTCCGAGAATGTCCGGCCCAACAATGTGCGGGCAAATTCTGTGTACTTGTCTTTGCCCGGCATAGCAAATTTGCACGCACATTGTTGGGCCGGACCTCTCGGCCCCGGGCTATCTCTGGCCGGTCCTTGTTGGACATGAACGTTTTGGCCTGTTCAAGGCCATTCGACCGAAACGAAAGTGTCGCTGTCAAAATCTGTGCTAACTCCCCCGGCCCGGCACGGCTTAAGACGACATTGCCTCTCAGGCATGCTTGGTACTGGCCCGTGTACACACTGGTAATGGTCTTGTCTGGGACACAACACATTGGTCACTGTGTACATACTATAGGCTTTATTTATATTAAATCTTCTTTGGTCAAACAAAATACAATAAAATCAAAGCAACTTGAACTTAAGCTATTTTATTATACAAATAGAATAAGTAGCAATCACTATGTTCTTTAATAAGAGTCGGGACTGATACATTGAAATGAAATCAAACTTAGGGCCGAAAGGTACTGCCAACCTAACAACATTAAGGATTACTTGACTCTGGATTGGTACAGAAATATTTGCTATCTCTGTCATCTGTATATGGAGTGAAAGAGACGACGCCATTATTTCTAATTTTTTTCTAGCCCTAATTTTTGGTTCGAAGTTGCGCCAGCCTTTTATTATACTCTTTGACCTATGCGCAGACGCAGAACAATTCAGAACTGAGAACATATTGCTTTTTATTTTCCAGCTGCGCGCCCTTGCGACTATAAAAATATCTAGGCCGCTCCACAGTCCCGTGTTTCGCGTATTTGTCGCGGCTTCGCGCCGCGTTCGCGTCTTGTTCCCCGATTTTAGTCGGTTTTTGTTCCCGGCGTTCCCGCGACAAAGGGTCCGCGAAGCGAGAACTTGCCGCGAGCGCGACTAGGCTCCACATTCACAACACAGAGCAAGGTGATTGGTGAAGGCGAGCAAAGAGAAGAAATAAAATGTCCGTAAAGTGGTGTAACGAATTCGAATTATCATTTTTTTTACAATGTTTTCATATTCAGAACCTATGTTATGGGGCACACACAGCATTAAAAGATTATAAAAATAAATTTAAAAATCATGATGCGTGATAAGCACTATATTGGAAATACGGAAATACCGGTCGAAGAATTAAAAAAGTAATTATTTATAGATAATGCGCAAAGTAGCCCCTCACCCGCAGCAGCAACTTCGGCGTTCATCTTTGTCGAGGCAGTCGAGGGTGCGAACTATAATGTGAAACCTTTGCGAGTATGGAACCGAGAAAGTTCTTGCTACGATCCAATCCGCGGCGCGATGCGGCGAGGTTCGCGCCGTGATTCGCACGGGAATAAAACCGCTATTTTATTTTATTTTCAGTGGCCATTTTAGGTCATGTCTGTTGGATTTTATAATGATATACAATCTCTTTTATTGATTCACCTCCTTTTATATTTGTATTTAAAAAAGAAAAGTATATTTCATGCTTAGCTGTCTGTTATGATCTGAGTTCCTATCCTAGTTAATTTATTCGTATTATTTACTGCTACCATTTATCACAAAATAATAATGTCGACTATACTCCGTGGTCAAACTCCAAACTCTTAAATACTCAAAGTCAAGTACACAGTCTTTTCCGTCTTTTCGTCTTTTCATTCAGTCTTTTCACCGTTTTCTTTTCACAGAGTTCGTTCTGTGAGTTGTGAGATATACCTAAGATTAGGCGGGCCACGCATCGTCTTATAAAATCTTAGGAATATACTATAAGTTACTCTATGGACTTGCTCTGTGCTCTATGGTTGTGAGTGAGAGCACCAACCACAGAGCAAGTAAAAACAAATCGGTATAGGTTATTTTCTTGGTGTTCTGACATTTTTCGTTATTTATTGTTGTAATAATACTAATCTAATAATATTTATTTAAATATTATTAAAACAAAATGAATCGTAAACCAATATCATTTGGTAAAATAAGTTTAAAAGCTATAAATCTATCTGAAAATGAAGATAAAAGTGGCGGCTTCGGTACTTTTGGTAAAGACGCCATAGCAGAACAGAAAGCCATTGAAAAAATAAATAATGATTTGAAAAAACAGCATGTCGACAACGCAAATGCAAAAAATACAGATAAAAAGGCTAAGCAATTTGATATTGAAGAAATGATGGAACAGGCTAAAGCTGTGGCACGAGAGAAAAGTAAAATTACTGAAGATATTGGAAGTACAGAATCTGATGAACCTGATGTTATAGGTCCTCCTGCTCCAGCATCGGCAAGTGATGAAGAAAGCTCCGATGACGATTTTATAGGGCCACCAATACCAAAGGAGTTATTACAAAAGGAATCTAATGATAAAGCAGAGGAAAGCGAAGGTAAGTAATTGGGTTGGGTTTACAAACGTGTTACCTTAATATCAGGTAACTGAGGGTTGTAGTTGTAGGGGATGGAGGTGGGTCCCCTTTGACCCCTTTCTATGTTACAACTATTTTTCCTTGCAACAGACGCGTAGTTTTTTTTATATATTTTTTTTTAAATTAAAACATTGAATCGGTAATTGGTCATTCAAAAGCCCTATACCCCCCCCCCCCCCTGTCAATGAAACTGCATTCAAAATTCAGAAGCCTGTTGTTTTTTGAAGGATGGTCCCTCAGATGCCTCTCTCTGTGCCTCCAACTAAAATAGACTATTTGACTATAAGAAACTAAGCTGATTCTAAAACAAGTATTTCCAATTAATTTTACTAGAAGTCTGTTTTAAAAATATAAAAGAATGTGGACTGGTTGGTAGATTTTGACTAATATAAATGGTTGTTCCGTCATGACATGATGGGGAATCCGATTTAATCCCACCTGTGCAGTGATTAGTTAATAAGTCATATCACAGTCAGCGGGATCATCTTAGATACCAATTAATCAGCATATTCATACTATAAAGGTTTATGCAAATACTATTGACATTTGCAAATTATTGGTTAACATTGGTGAAGCCACAATAAAAGAAGAAGAAATGCGATAGTCATTCTGTCTATCTGTCTGCTTGATTTTTACGGCTAAATGTCTGAACCGATTTTGATGAGTGCAGGCTAAATAAAATTACCATGCACATATGATTTTATTTTCTTCAATGTTATGACATAGATAAAATGACCCCTATTATAAAAGTTTTCACAAAGGAGCTATTTTTCAAATCATTTTCAAGTATTATAATCCGCCAATGTCAATGATTATAGACGTAACAATAAGCCGATAATCGGTAGGTAACTAATCTATGGATATGTCCTATTAATCACTGACAATCATAACTATCACAGCGCGGACGGGATCAAACTGAATTCCCCACGTAACCACGGGCGCGTGCGCTATAAACCAAGGCGTGACGTGGAATCAATTTTAACATTTATTTATGCATCTAGCTTACTTAATACTTGTTCAATCCCCTTTTCAATAAATACCTATATAAGATACAAAAGTATCTTAAGTTTGGAAAACCAAAAAAATTAAACAACTATTAACAATTACAGATACAACAAAGAATGCTGAGACTGGTGACAAACAAGGTGATGACAGTTATGATGAGCTAAGTGCTTCTGATGATGAAGAGGTCCTGACTTTGGAGAAGAGAATCCCCAACAGTCATGAGGTGGAGATGAGGCATGGTAGCAAGGCTGTTGTAGCTCTGGCCGTGGACCCTTCAGGAGCGAGACTCGCTACAGGGTCTGTGGACTATGATGTATCATTCTGGGATTTTGCTGGTAAGATTATTTATTTGTTTATTATTATTTTTTCACGGGTTTTACAGCTCTTCAATCTTTCACTAATTGAAACCTACAATATCATTGAAAAATATAGGTTATATTTTATTTTTTTGTAATTTTCGGTTACTTTAAAAAAACGAAATTAGGCTAAAAACAGAGAGGTAAATTTTACATTTTAAAAAATTTCCATGGGCTAAACTTATAGATATATGCCTTTATTCATAAACTTTATTAGCAACGTCTTTCTTTCTATTATTAGTAAAGACAGGTTTGTTAGAGAGTGACAAAACATATTTTAACAAAAACGTTGCTAATAAACGTTTATGAATAAAGGCCTTAGTAATTAAAAATGTATGTAAGTACATAATTTTATTTCAAAATGCCTCAACAGATATAGCCACAAGTTAGGTATAGCCTCACAAATACCATTGGCTAAAAGATGAAGACTTCATTCTTTGGGTATCCTGAGCCCGTTAACATGGTTCTGACATGAGTCACAAATAAAATATCAATTAGGTTTATAACCCTTTGGCCTTTTCCTCTCTACCATGTTGGTTTAATTTTAAAATCTAATTTCAGGTATGGACTCATCAATGCGCTCCTTCAGGACCCTACAGCCTTGTGAGAACCACCCTATCAGAGCTTTACAGTACTCCGTCACGGGCGACTCTATATTAGTCATTAGTGGTGCAGCCCAGGCCAAAGTCCTAGATAGAGATGGCTTTGAAGTCCTTGAATGTGTCAAAGGGGACCAGTATATCACAGATATGGCCAAAACCAAAGGCCATACAGCCTCGTTAAACAGCGGCTGTTGGCATCCACACATTAAAGACGAATTCCTGACATGCTCACAGGACGGAACCCTGAGATTATGGCTGACAAGTAACTCCAAACAGCATAAAGCTATAATCAAGCCACGGCAGCTAGGAGGCTTGAAGACCAACCCTACCTCATGTGTTTTCTCGAGAGATGGGAATTTAGTTGCAACTGGATGCTATGATGGGTCAATCCAGATGTGGGACCATAGGAGGAATTTCGTCAATACAAGTCATTTACTAAGAGATGCTCATGGTAAGCAATCAGAAATCACATCCATAGCATTCTCTTACTTAAGTTCTCAGTTGGTGAGCAGAAGCAATGATGAAACCATGAAGATATGGGATCTAAGGTCTTTTAAGACACCAATTCACACATTCAGCGGCCTCTTCTCCCGATACGAGCAAACGGACTGCAGCTTTTCCCCTGATGACTCGATGGTTTTTACAGTTGAATCCTTGGAAAGGGGTCAGAAAAAGGGGAAATTGATGTTTTACAACGCGAAGACATTCGAAAGTGTCTCCCAAATTGAGGTTACCGATTCCCACGTGATAAAAGCGGTATGGCACGCGAAGCTAAACCAGATGTTCGTTGGATGCGGCAATGGAGTCGTGAAATGCTACTATGATGAAAAGCGAAGTCTGAGGGGTGCCAAGTTGTGTTCAGTGAAGATGGGCAGGAAAAAGCAAGGGGCTGAAGTGGTCAGTTCTCAGCAAATTATAACACCTCACGCATTGCCATTGTTCAGACAGGAGAAAATGAGAACGAATAAGAAGAGAATGGAGAAGGATCGCATGGACCCTGTCAAGTCGAGGCGGCCCGATTTGCCGATTACGTCTGGCCAAGGTGAGTGTTATAGGCATCTTTTAATACTTTCACGGGTGCGTAAAAACTCCCGAAACTGTGTTACCCAGAAGTCTTCCACATTTAGCTGATAATGTTTTTGAGTAACCAACTAGCTTTTCACCCCTTCTTCGCCCATGGAATTTTGATGTCACCGTTCACCGGATCTTATTATTAGAGTCATATAATTATTGGAAATCTTTTAGAATATCGAAATGCAACAAAATGTAGATTCTAAGTCAGAGTGTCGACTATGTTCCCTAAAAATTTCATCAAAATCCAATGAGCTGTTTCAGAGCCTATTCTGGATAAACATTGGGGTAGACAAAAACTTCTAAAATGTATGCTTCAGTATCGTGTAAATGGCATATCCCACTTAAACATTTGTACTCATTTTGAAATCACACTTTTTTATATACCTAGTGGTTGAAAGAATGAATGATGAAAGATTGACTAGAAAGGTTTATATGACAGAAGTGAAGGAAATGCTGGCAGATGACGACCTAGGTGTACTTTTATTGAACATATAAAAAATTTGTTGATCGAAGGCAATATTGAAAGTACACACAATCGCCGAGCATAGATGAAAGGTATGATGAATATAAAAGAAGCGAAAGAGATGATGTGTCAGGATCGTAGCGAATGGCATTCGATTGTCTCTGCCTACCCCTCTTGGGATAAAAGGTCTGATGATATATAGATCCCCATTGGTACATGGGTGATGTGGAAATCGAACCTGTGGCTGCTAAATTGCTAATTATTTGTTTTAATCCAGGCGGCAGAGTAGCGGCTTCCGGTAGCACTTTGAGCTCCTTCGTGATAAGGAATCTCGGTCTAAGTAAGCGGGTGAACGACGAACAAGACCCCAGGGAGGCCATTTTGAAATACGCCAAGGATGCTGAAGAAAATCCGTTCTGGGTCGCGCCGGCGTACAAGAAGACCCAGCCGAAGGCCATATTCCAGGACAACGAGTCTGAAGACGGACCCAGTGACTCCAAAAAGCCGAAAACCTCTTAGAAGACCAACATCGAGATTTAGGTAATGCTAGTTTTAAAGAGATGTAAGGTAATGCCATAAAGATTTTTTATTGTAAATCTTGCGAGATAAAAGGGCATAGATAGGGGACCAGTTATAAGTGCGTCCATCATTTAAATTACTAAAGGTGACCACACATTCGTCCAATTCTTGCAACAAACGGTCCGCCTAGATCATCCGGCGGCCGGAATTGTAAATTTTCGGTGCGATGCCGGACCAATGTGTGGCCTACTTTAGTGAAAATATCAACAGTCCAGAGTTATGTTTGACCAGGAGCCTTAGGCCGTATTTCCACTACGCTCGACACGACACGATTAATTACTGTGACGGCGCACCATACATTTGTATGCCGCTAAATCTTTCTTTCTTTCTTCACGGGTTACCTTACAGCTCCCGAAACTGTGTTAGGTTCCGTTTTTTTGCGCTGAACTAAATCTATGCTGTAATCGTCGGTAGTGGAAAAACGAATGAACGACAGGCCGTGTGCCTTTTGTTCTTTGTGTTGTTTTGTAACCGGAAATCGTATCGTGTCCGTGCGTCGTGGAGAAACGGACTTAGGCAAAAGTAGTTTTAACTGATTACTGTGAAATTTTATCCGCGGGGCGAAGGGTATGGATTTAGAACAAACTTGTG
The DNA here is from genome assembly GCA_963924495.1 of Nemapogon koenigi. Taxonomy (NCBI): domain Eukaryota; kingdom Metazoa; phylum Arthropoda; class Insecta; order Lepidoptera; family Tineidae; genus Nemapogon; species Nemapogon koenigi. Next base: position 1,230,643 of record OZ004653.1, on the reverse strand, counting down.
TTCTTGTAGATTAAACCAATTTGGCGTCAAGTACACTGTTTTAAATAGGGTATGTCTAAATTAGTAACTAACTAAATGATATTTCCTATTTCACCTATTTGCCTCTCGCTTACACAATACAGTGTGTGAGGGAGAGGCAAATAAAAAGTCGCCATGTTCAAACCAAAATTTATATTAACTACTTTAATTCACTTAATTATTGAATACACGACACTTAACATTAAAACATAAGAGAGAAAGTTTAGGTAACTGAGGAGAAAACAAAAGCGTGGCAATGAGCGGTCTATAGACACTATAGACAGCTTGCAACTGATAACTGTGCGGGGTAAAAACAGTGCTTGGGCGAGCCGAACGTGCCCGACAAATAACGAACGTGGCCGAGCGGCGAGCTGGGTGCGAGGTCTGCACAGCACATGTGCCCACGTATGCGGTATGAACCGTCTCGCGGTCAACCAATACTGTATAAACATACCCAGCGCGAACTATAGACACTCGATCGGTCACGCGTCATATTTTGCCCCGGTAATGTGTTAGTGTCAAAAAATTACGCGTCAACTGATCCCATACAGAATCAGCGAACCGTTTTAGCCGTTTTGTTTTTGTTGTGTCTATTTTATACATTTTACAACGTTTTTTTACGTTGATTTGGTTGTAATTGTAGCTTTTAAATTATTGTTAAGAGTATTTATTTAATCTATGGTATCGCACGTGTACACCATCGGTTTTCAACAATTTAAATACCTACACAAAAGACTATATTTCAAATAATAATTTCGGTCACTCTTATCTCTCAACTATTTATTCACCCTGCTGATTCATCATTATTTTCAACGAATTCTGATAAATCAGTTTCCTAGGTCATTTTCTTGAGAGAAAAATATAACTGCAATTACATCTGAGCCTTATTAAAGGCCTATTCATATACAGCGAAATTCGCTGCCGCTGTCGGGTAATTTTTTGAGTAACTTTTTCCATAGACTTGTAATTGCGAGTGCCAGGTAATTTCTTGCAGTCCCGTACCATGATTACATCTGAAACAGGGGCGAGATTGAATGCATACAATTACCTTAACAAAGGAGAAAAAAAATAGAGGGGCGACTTTGAGTGACAATCATCAAATGATCAATGTCGCCCCAGCCATTCTATCAAAATGACCCCGACGATTAAGTAAACTGTAACCTCAAAACTATCCATCGCAAAGAAAAAAACAAAATATGATTTAATTTCCAATGAACCCTGAATACTTTGCGGTAAAACTCATCAAGCCTAGATATAGTAGTGAATTCTATAATTTAGAAGTTTCAAAGCAATACATTTCTTACCCTATCTGGAAGTATAGTTTAATTTTTTTTTCTCCGCCATAAACCGTTACACACGTATCTGTACCGAATAAAAAGATGGCTGAACTGTCAATGTTGCCAACATAAAATAAAATTATTTCGATTTATCAACAATGACGCCTCGATATTTGAAAGTCGCCCCGCCCCGTTTTACGGTACCCAAAAGTCCCTAGCAACAATAAACATATTTCGGGACCGGGGTAGTACATTCTATTCCACCCATTGCGTGGATTGTGTTTTGACCATCAATTGCATTTATATTCGCAAATGGTGATCAAAATCCTGGAGCCAAATTGTTTTAAAGTTACTGCCATTGCTAACATCATACAGGATAAAAAAATGTGGTCGTAATAGAGAAATTATTGCATGAGCAATAGAAACAATTTTTCTCTTCATGTCTTCACCATCCGATCGTGATCCGGCAACGGATTTCAAGAAAGTGTGTAAACTTTCAGGAACATTATTTACATAATTTCTCAAAACGTCGTTGGGGGCAGGATAACTTTCCTATTCATGCGAACACCTTATCTTATAATCTGAGCCGCCTTTTTTACAATTCTTAGTTTCTCTTCTTGTATATCATCCTTTTTCTGATGATACCAAGTATCAATCAAACTATTATCGACAGAGTCTCGCAATGTCACTATTGCACTCATTTGCCATTGCGCCATAGGGCCTCTAAGTGCCCATGCATTTTTTCATCACCCGAGCGATAAGCGCGCGTCGAGTCGAGTTTCAAAGAAACGTTATTTTTTACTTTTTTCGTAAATAGTAAGTACTTTTAAATGAAAGTGTAATGAAAAGTGGCGATTGCAAATGGTTTGGAAAATTAAAATTTGATCTATTGGGTTTGAGGCATGTGAAAGTCTTTGAAACATCCGTCAATGCATAGGTTGACATTGCAAAATTCGCATTTCCATGTTGTGCGTCTGCTAACTTTGACATTTGCACAAAGCTTGCAGTTGCGTTTCTTACCGGGAAGTGTCCCAACCCTGGTGTCGGAGGTGATAACTTCGGAGGATTATATTTTTGCAAAATCTGGTCTGCCAAATTCGCTGTTGGGGATTTTAGTATGGTGGATATAAATAATGTATGTTAATTATTGAAACATTTAGAAGCCGCCAAAAAAGCTCTTTGTACCACACAGCGTTCCTTATTCTTTCCACGGGGTAGGCGTTCAATAACTGATCCTTCTTGTCCACGCCTCCCATGGAAAGGTTATAATCCAACACGATCTTTGGCTTATATTTATAAAATCCATGTTTTTCTTTTCCGGCAAATTCTACCTTGTGAAATGTGGATATCATTTGACACAAGATGTCCGTTCTTCCACACCACAACACTCAGATCATTTGTTTGACTGAAGCATACTTCTCCAGTCCGCATGACTTGCTTTTACTCTTAAGACTCAGGTACAAATTGCCGGTTGAGCCTGAGAGTCCCCGTCGTATCAGTCTTATAACTTTGTTATAAAAGTTGTCCATCACCAAAGTATGTCATTTATTTAGCAAGGGCTGGACCAACTTAAAAACAATTTCGGAAGTAGCTCACTGGGGCTCATTCGCAAGCCTATCCTCATGTTCTTAAAGTTCTTGTTGCATGCTTGTTCCACTTTTGCCAGGATAAATCTCAAGTAGCCAGCCAGTTCTTGACTCACACAATTCGTAACTTTGCAGCTTTATTGCTTATTAAGTGTGCAAAGGAAAGTCTTCCTTTCCACAGTAAGAGGGACTCATCACTTTCAATGGTCTGCTCAGGTACGTATAAAGAACTGAATTTAAAATTCAAGTAGTTAATAATGGATTGAATTTTAGCAAGCTTTTGATTTTCAGCGGTGGTTATCTCTTCATTATTTACAAAGTGGAGACTTTTTTTTAACAGCAAGAACTATTTGAAGGACTTGATTTCAGCGAATTTACCAATGTTTAAATATGGTTGTTTTGGATACCAATATTCCTGTTCAACCGGATTAGGCACAAAGCTTCATCTTTCCACCTTTTCAACCTTGAGTTTAGCTTCAATATAGTTTGTAACGAATTTTCGGCATATCGTTTTCTTTCCCGAACGATAAGATTCATTATTTCATTATCTCAGATGTTTTCAAAGACTAATGGCCGTTTTCACCAAACTCAAATATTTAATATGGTTAAGGAATTGCTTACAGTTAAAAATCGATTTAAAAGTTTGGTGAAAACGGCCATTTGGGTCCTTAAATCGGGAAGGTACCAATAAATATTTCTTTCGTCCCCTCAACTTATTAGTATCACTAGACCAGACAACCTGCAGCATGCCTTCATTGTGTATGTATTGTATTAACGCTATATAATCTAAATCATCAATATTATTTAATTGCTGAACTAAGGCATGTGGAACATGTTCAAAGTTTACTGGAAACTCTTCGGCTGTTCTTCGTCTTGTCTCTAATTATAAATCTATAAATTCTGACCCTATGGCATCTTCGTCAATGTCGCTGCCCAGATTACCTACGTTCCTTTCCCATTCTTTGATTTCTTTCTCGGTGCCATCATCAAATATTGTCTAAAACATGAAAATATACAAATGTTGATATACGATCAGCAAGTTATAAAATATAAAGATTGTACCTGACCATATCTACATGACGTCGAGGATCCGGTTCCTGGACATAATAGATCCACTCTTGACGAAGGTGAGTGACTAGGAGTTGTAACAATCGGAGATGCTCTGCAAGACGATCACTGGGTGTAAATCCGATTAATTATATATTTGCTTGAACTAGATTTATTGCGTCAATATTTTCTGCATCCCATTGTAATATCCCAGATTTGGATTCTTTCTATCTCTCTTTCTTTTAATAGGGATAATTTTTATCAAGTTCTTAATAAAAACTTTTTTCTCTACCCAATTCATTGTCCAAAACTCTTCAAACAAACATTTTCTGCCCTCTTCGGATATGTGACACTTGATTAATCCACTTTTATATTCCAAACATTTGCATCGCGGTGTCAATTCTTTCTTTGGTTTACGAATATCTTTCTCAATAACATCAACTGTTGGGTCCTTTATTATCTCACATTATAAATTAAAAGCCGTTTATTTAGTTATTGTATACATCTCTTTTTAATTATTATTACTTATAGAAATTTTGATGCTAAACAAAGTCATATTATAGAAATTAATTTGATGCTAAGCTAGCTACATTTTTATTGATTCAAAGCAATTTATTTAGTTACCTAAACAGTGTACAGAAATAAAACATTGTTTAAATTAAACATTTCGTATAATTAAATTATTCATTAAAATCTGGCGTTTTTGAACACCTTCATCTCTTCCGCCACCAAGGAGTCGCCCCCTGTGGGGCCAGCCGTAGTTGAGGTTCTACTGCAATTAAATTATTTTGCATGATACATAAATGTTGTTGTAACACAGCATTTGCCAGTAGGTACTGTATGGTTACTTGTAGGTCTTATGGTTACTTAACATGTAACTTATCCTCCACAGTCAGCACAACATGTTTAGGAGATGTGTTGGACCTATGTCGCCATGTAAGATTACATAATTCCCCTGTCTCTGGTCGGTCTCATAAAGAAATATGAAAGTTATTTTTCAAAATTAAATATCAAGGGTTTTAAAAATATCAATGAAATGTATGTCTTACTTCAAAAAACGGCCATGTGTCTCTACCATTTCCAGTAGTGGAAATTGTGGTCTACAATCTTTTTAAATGTCATTTAAGCTGTTAATTTTTGACTGACATTGGCCTCCATTTACTCTACAGAGAGGATTTATTTCATCCATCCTGTCAGCAATATGGTCATAAACTTTCTTGTGCCTTTTAACTAGGAATTCCTCTATATTCTCTTGATACAAAGTAAGTAGCAAGTATATTAAATCATTATTCCAAATAAATATATGATTTTCATTTTCTTTGTTATCTGTAAAAAGCAGCTTTTAATTTATTGTATGACTACTTAGAGGTCTTATACCTAAATAAATCATTAAATGTTTTCGACGGTACTTTTAAAGTTAATGTTTTGAACACGATTGTAACGTTTGTTTATTAGTTTCGGCACCTACCCCCTCCGATTTGTAGTTTCCGAGATAAAAAACAAAAAAAAATAAAGGGGGCGAAAAAGGGGGGTTTCGGATATTATATAAATGATAACTGGCGCTTCTCCGGCCGCTCCCGCGGCATTGTTCTGATCGTGGCCAGGATTCTATATAGAGGGGGGCAGAGTAAGAAAATCCTAGACCATATTGTTTTAATCGTGGTTTTTAACATAAATGAGTATCTTACATTAGTAGTGGAGGTGAGGTTAAAATTAAAAACAAAATTTATATATTTTTTTTATTATTAAATTAAATTAAAACCGAACAACCAGAACTTCTCTTACAATTTCATCTTTTTTTCTTGGACAATAATTTTCCGGTGTAGGCTTAACACGGTTTTCGGTCATCGTAGACCTCAGCCACGTTTTGACACGTCTCAGGGTAGAAAAAGACCTTTCTATATTACCTACTTCTCGTACACGGTTGTGCCAACGAAATAAGTATGTCTTTTTTGGTTGCCGGGAAAAATAATCAATAGCCAACCCTCTCACCCCGCAACACGCTCCGCTCTTATCGTGAGGTATTAGCGACCGACCGCTTTTATAGGGGGGGTAACTACATTCTATTCCACCCATTGCGTTGATTGTATTTTGACCATCAATTGTATTTATATATCAATAAAATCCTGTTGCCAAAAAGTTACTGCCAATGCTAACATTATACAGGATAAAAAAAATTGTGGTCGTAATAGAGAAAATGAACATTAGAAACAATTTTTCTCTTTGTGTCTTCACCATCCGATCGTGATCCGGCAAGGGTTTTCAAGAAAGTGTGTAAATTTTCAAGACATTATCTACATAATTTCTCAAAACGTCGTTTGGGGTAGGCTAACTATCCTTAGTATAAGTTTTCATGCTTTTTTATTTTCTTATCTTTTAATCTCAGCCGCCATTTTTACAATTCTTAGTTTCTCTTCTTGTATATCATTATTTTTCTGATGATATCAAGTATCAATCAAAATATTATCGACAGAGTTCCGCAATATCATTATTGCACTCATTTGCCATTGCGCCACAGGCCCTCTAAGTGCCCATGCATTTTTTCATCACCCGAGCGATAAGCGCGCGGCGGGTCGAGTTTCAAAGAAACATCATTATTTCGTAAGATAGTATTTTCTTACCGGGAAGTGTCCCAACCCTGATGTAGGAAGTGATAACTTCGGAGGATTATATGTTTGCAAAATCTAGTCTGCCAAAGTCATGCGAAATTCGCTGTTGGGGATTTTAGTATGATGGGTATAAATAATGTAGGCGTTATTTATTTAAACATTTAAAAGCCGCCAGAAAAGCTTCTTGTACCACACAGCGTTCCTTATTCTTTCCACGGGGTAGGCGTTCAATAACTGATGCCTCCAATGGAAAGGTTTTAATCCAACACGACCTTTGGCTTATATTTATAAAATCCATGTTTTTCTTTTCCGGCAAATTCTACCTTGTGAAATGTGGATATCATTTGACACAAGATGTCCGTTCTTCCACACCCCAACACTCAGATCATTTGTTTGACTGAAGCATACTTCTCCAGTCCGCATGACTTGCTTTTACTCTTAAGACTCAGGTACAAATTGCCGGTTGAGCCTGAGAGTCCCCGTCGTATCAGTCTTATAACTTTGTAAAGTTCTTGATAACAATGGCGAGTTATAAAAGTTGTCCATCACCAAAGTATGTCATTTATTTAGCAAGGACTGGACCAACTTAAAAACAATTTCGGAAGTAGCTCACTGGGGCTCATTCGCAAGCCCATACTCATGTTCTTCAAGTTCTTGTTGCATGCTTGTTCCACTTTTGCCAGCATAAATCTCTATTTTCCACAAGTAGCCAGTTCTTGACTCACACAATTCGTAACTTTACAGCTTTACTGGTTATTAACTGTGCAAAAGTCTTCCTTTCCACAGTAAGAGGGACTCATCACTTGCAATGCTCTGCTCAGGTAGGTATAAAGAACTGAATTTAAAATTCAAGTAGTTAATAATGGGTTGAATTTTAGCAAGCTTTTGATTTTCAGCGGTGTTTATCTCTTGATTATTTACAAAGTGGAGACATTTTTTTAACAGCAAGAATTTTTTGAAGGACTTGATGTCAGCGAATTTGCCAATTTTTAAATATGGTTGTTTTGGATACCAATATTCCTGTTCAACCGGATTAGGCACAAAGCTTTGAAGCATAACTATGGCAAAAAAGGTCCAGATATCATGCTTGATCTTTCTACCTTTTCAACCTTGAGTTTACCTTCAATATAGTTTGTAACGAATTTTCGGCATATCGTTTTGTTTCCCGAATGATAAGATTCATTATTTCATTATCCCTGATGTTTTCAAAGACTTAAGGGTCCTTCAATCGGGAATCGGGAAGGTACCAGTAAATATTTCTTTCGTCCCCTCAACTTATTAATATCACTAGACCAGACAAAATGCAGCATGCCCTCATTGTCTATCTATTGTATTTATCAATATAATATTATTTAATATAAGGCAGGTGGAACATCTTCAAACTTTACTGGAAACTCTTCGGCAGTTCTTCGTCTTGTCTATAATTGTAAATCTATAAATTGTGACCCTATGGCATCTTCGTCAATGTCGCTGCCCGGATTACCTACGTTCCTTTCCCATTTTTCGATTTCTTTCTCGATGCCATCATCAAATATTATCTAAAACATGAAAATATACAAATGTTGATATACGATCAGCAAGTTAGAAAATATAAAGATTGTAACTCACTATATCTAGACGACGTCCAGGACCCGGATCCAGGACATGATAGATCCACTCTTGACGAAGGTGAGTGGCTGGGAGTTGTAATATCTGCTAGACACAGAACATTTTAACGAATGTCGGTCGAATGAAAAAATACTTTCATTAAAAACCTTTTAAAATATACTACTCACTGGGTGTAAATCCGAATAATTATATATTCGCTTGATCTAGATTTATTGCGTCAATATTTTCTGCATCCCATTGTAATATCCCAGTCGAGGGAGAAAATATTTTGAGTTTTCTGTAAAATATGAATGGTGTAAACAGCAACACGATCTTATCTTTTATCAACTAATAATTCCATTATATTTTGAACTAGGTGCTTGACCATAGACACGTTGGGTTCTTTGTATCTAGTGACTTACTTTGCAGGAGCCGTTCTTTCTGCTTCAGTCTGCGGAGGAGGCGTTCTTTCTTTTTCAGTCTGCAATGACCCCGGAACAATGATCAATGAAGGCTCATCCACAGATGCAACAGTGCCGCTCGTTTCTGGATCTAAGAGAGTTACGCAATAATGTAAAGTGTATGAGAAATATATTGCACAAACCATAAGTCTACAATGGCCCCTATACGAAATTAACCGTTGACTGAATCTCAGTATTGATTCCAGTTGTAGTAATTTTAGCGTCCCAGGTTCCAGCGGACGCATACGGTTTTGCTCTTGCTATATTTATGAAAACTTCCCTACCGTTTTGATTTTCTTTTTTAAGGGGCATTAAAAACCGTGCTATCTGTTTTTCTGTCTTAACTCTAGAAGCTTTTTCTTCTGCTCCACTGATAGAAGGCTGAGATGTTTTTTTCTCATAAATTTTTGCTGTTTTCACCTTTTTCAGTTCTGCTGACAAGGAAAAACGGAAAGTAAAATTAAAGTGGCCTTAATAATTTAACACCACTAGAAGGCAAATTTTCAGCTCAGGTTGATTAATTACATCTTTTCTATTTTTTCGCGTTCTATATATCTATATGTCCGATGGCAGGTATGAATGCCCCGTTATCGGGAAATATACTTGCTTCGATGTAGTAGTAACCACTTACAACATATGCCATGAGAATACCTAGTATTTTTGTTTTGGCCTCCGCAGCCGTCAGAAACCAATCTCACTGTGTGGATTTTTGTTAAATCAGAAGAATTTAGACGGTGATAGACTACGGAAGCCACGGTTTTCGAATCTTTTGAATAATCCTACTATATACACGATAGACAAATTATAAATATAAAACTGTCTGCTGTAGTAGGTGGTTGATTAGGTAATTTAGGTAATGGTTTAGATTTTTCTGGTAGTCAAAGGAAAATGTTATGACAATTACAATATCTGCTGTTGAACTGATTTTGTAACAGCATTAAATTTCAATAAATTCCATCTTCCTCTAGAATTCACTATCGTATCGAATGTCCATTTTATTATCTTAGCAAGTAGCATGATCCCAAACACCCCTGAGAAGAAGCTACCAAATGTAAGGAACTTGTTCCATGTATTGTCCATGAATTCTTTAAATGATGTCTCAACTGCTTCCTTCGTTAGTAATTTGTTAAACATAGAGGTGTCTGAGATGTATGAATCTTGGTTGATCATAGCAGATATAGTTTGAGATATTGCTTTACGTTCAGTAGGATACATTAATTGTGATCTTAAGATGTCCAGGTCGTTTGAAGAGTAGATGCCTTGTGTAGCCAATTCTCCTGCGTCTGTGCATACCCACTCTGTGTCTAGAACAGGAGACAACAGTGACGGGTCTGATGTTTTTGTTAATCCGGATTGAGACACAAACCATGTTCCAGATAACTTGTATGCAGGTTGCATAAGAATTGAACAAGTTATGGGAGTCCCAGTCTTCTGGATGATCCGGGATCTTGGTGCCATGAACATTGGTTTACCTGTATAGTTGACTGGCATCTCATTAAAGCACCCCTCTGCCTTCCTAGAAGATACATTTTTTTTGAATTTTTTTTTTCCTCGTCGCTTTTTTTTTCAATTCGAGAAATGGTCCAACTTTTTCTCGTTAATATTTTTTTTTATGAAAGAATTTGGTTTTCTTTTAAAATGTTAATTGATAAATATTTGAGAACTTTTCTATTTCCATAATCAGTAGAACAATAAACGTCCAAACTTTCTCATTTCTGTTTTAGAATTTGAAAACTAATAAATACTATAAAGTTGTATTTTTTCTCTGTAGATTTACTCGCCACTGTATTTTATTTACTTACTAAAAAATACAGAATTGGAACGGATAATAAATATTGCAACATTCTACAATACAAATTACCTAATTAATATTGTTTAAAAAGACAATTCTGTGAGCCTCTTTTTTTAAGTTTTTAAGGCTAGACTCAACAGTATAAAAAGAATTCAAATAAATAATAAAAGTTTGTAAACCAATGAAACCAAATTAAAGTAGTAATTGTTTATTAAATTAAGGTGTGGGTTCTTTACAAGCTTTTACCTTATATTCTAATTTAGTTAGTTTAAATTTCTTAAATAGTCCTTAAAAGTCCTTAAAGTCCTTAACCACTTTTCACCGGTGTATATTATGAAAATAAATTGTTACTTTACCAGCTGATGTTATTTAAGTAGTATTTATTTTATTATTCCTGAGCTGTCATCAGACAGGAGACTGGATCAGGAATTTCTGGAATATTTTAATTTTGAAAATTATAATCTAAGAGATTTAAAATAAATTTAGTCTAATAGATACTATGTGAATCATCTGTACTTTACAGGGTTAGAGACATTTTAGTATAGTAATATATTAAAGTTTAAAGGTACCTAAGTACTGCTTATATTGTGTAAACAAACCTGGATTTTCATTTAACTAATACCTAAAAGTAATCATGGACTCTAAACTAGTGTTATATCCCTACATACATAGTTTAGTAATATTATACACAGAAATACATTCTTGGTGTGTATACCTATATATTTAATTTACCAACAGAATAAGTACCTATATAATTTGCTATTAAAACTTACCCAAATTATCTTGGCTATCATTTATTCAAGACTTTTGTCTTATTAGTTGAACCATTGTGGTTTCTTGTGACAATATTTTATATAATAATAAATAAACCTGTGGGGTTAGCATACATTTTGACAGCGACACTTTCGTTTCGGTCGAATGGCCTTGAACAGGCCAAAACGTTCATGTCCAACAAGGACCGGCCAGAGATAGCCGTCCGTCTGTATTGTCACTCTACTTGGAATTATTAAATTAAAATATGTACCTAGTTAAAAAAAAATGTTTATCCTTTGGGTGTGAAATAAAATTTCATAATGTAGTGAAACAACTATTACATATTATCGTAAAGAAAATTAAGTATTCGCCGATTCGATTTCAGCTGTTCGGCACGAAACTTAAACTGGATTACCCATGACGTCCTGGTGGGCGCGTGCGTTATTCACAAAGGCGTCACGTGGAATCGAACTCACTTATTAAGGGCTCTCATTGACAAATATTGTGACGTAAGAATTCATTATCTGCATAAAAATAATCCCAGTATATCAATGGTTTTAAAAAGGCAAAAACTTAATAAACTATCTTTGTTTGAAGGACAATAATTAAGAATAAAATGTCTATATATTATACTTATAAATATACTATTATTTAATATAAATGTGCTAATGTCTCCGTAGAGAACCGTAGTAAATTGAACTCAGTGGTATCTGCCTACCCTAGTGGGAAACAGGCGTGAGCTTAAGTTTTGTGTGTATGTAAAGAAGCATTTAATTTCAATTTTTAAAACTGTAACACTGTTAATCCCGCCATATATCAAAAGAAGAAGAAGTTTGTGAATATGTTGAAGTTTATAAACGATTTTATTACGCTTATTTTCAATTTTATTATTTTACTATTGACAACAAAATATTGAGATTCTAAACTAAATAATTTAATTGTAGATTCCGTTTTTAGACAATTTTTATATAAGTCATAACTCGTTTCATTTGTCACGAGTTCAGTAACACATACCTCACAATTGTTTTAAACAACGCCCGAGCTACCCAACGCGATACTATTAGATCTGCATTCATTGATTAATGATCGCTTAATATTAGTACATTTGTTTCTGCTATATTATCACTAATATTACTTTTAAAATATACATTTATCTTTAATGTGTTTAACATTTTTATACGAATTATAATACGTTAGTTTATGCTTTTTAAACGTATTTTCTTCGTAAACATGAGGTAAATTTTCTTCATCGAATAAATTTCGTTCAAGAGTAGTAGGTAGATATGGTTAATAGTGTCTACGGCTGATGAACGTGTAAGAATGGGAAAGTTATCCAGCGGTATACAGTTTTCTGACAGAGATGACTGCAATTCTAAATGCCTAAGTGCCTTTTTATAAATTTCTTGAAATTGCCCAAAATTCGGATTATTATTATATCAAAACCCTGCGCAGCAGCTAGTTTCTAATAAAATAATAATAATAACGAAGTCATGGACTACTTAGATTGATATACCACTTTATAAAATAAATAGATGAAAAAATAATCTAAACAGAAATTTCATTTCAAATCAACGTTACATAAGTAGAGCATACTTTCGACCAAACCGATTGTACAGGTGAGATAAAGCGGCCATGTTAAATTATTAATTAATTAATATATTATATTAATTTTTAAAATATAAAAAATTAAATCTATTCGCTAACGAACTTAAAGGAGTGAAAAGTGATTCCATAATTTTTGTTTTTTGTAGTAGAGTTATTGGTACACCCTTTGAATGCGCAAGAAGGCATATTTGCTAAAAAAACTTAAATTTTTTGTAGCACACCACACTGACAACAACGCGACGCAAGGACTGACACGTGTAAATGTCAAAGTGTGGTGGCCACCACACTTTTGGCGGACCACGCGTAGAGGCGCTATAACGCATCTTCCTATTTGCTTATATCTATGGTCAGACCTAAGTTTATGACAATTTAAATACTCGAAGCTCAAACAAACAAGATATTTTACTACTCACCAATATTTAGGTATATTTCACTTTCTACACTATTTTTATAATGTATGTATTTTGAGAAAATTATCTCAGATGCTTTCAACCATCGGCAAATGAAATTATTTTGTTTTTCATGGAATGTCATAACCAAGAATATTATTTTTAAACGTCAAATTCAAACAAGATAACAAACAGCCAGTATTTCAATATGTCCAGTGTTGCCAATGGAGATATTACCGTATACTATACTGTGTACTGAGTACTGTGTAGTATAAATTATAAATCGTCCCTTTTTTCTAACTTTCCTTTTAGGCAATAACCTTTAAACATCAAATTTGCTTTTTTTTCTAATATATTTATAATCATCAATAACTGAATTTACTTTATTTTAATAATCCAAATATCACAAAAACTGCAATGTGACAATACATACCTACTCTTTTGCGACTTCGCGATGTGCCGTCACATAACTCCCTTCCCAGACCAAAGATCGATATAGTATGAAAACCAACATCCATCTAGCTTTGTCATCTGTGATGGACTGCGCCACTGGTTTTTTTTCATCCATCCCTTTGCCATTTTTAAGGCCAAAGTGCTTTCATCATATCTTTCTACATGTAAAAGATGGTATCCTCTCAAATGCTCTAAAAAATAATATATAATTTCAGAAGCTATAATTTTAGTTGCTATAAATATTCATTTTCTTTAAATTTAGATCCTGTAATTTTAAAAATCTATAAAAACGTTTGATATATTTTTTTAAATCTATAATATTAATTCCTATAACGTATTGTTTTCTATAATTGCAGTTGCCATAATTTTAAAAATCTATAATTTCAAGTCCTATAATTTTTATAATGTCTATTTTCAATTGCACTAATGGCTACTTTTCTATAATTGCTGTTACTATAATTTTGAAAATATATAATCTCAAGTCTTATAATTTTTATAATCTCTAATTTCAATTGCACTAATGGCTACTTTTCTATAATTGCAGTTATTATAATTTTCTAAATATATAAATTCATTTTCTATAAATTTATTAATCTATAATATCATTTGATCTAATGGATTGTTAAAATAAGTGTACTCACTATAATTTTAAACGTATAACTTCATTCTATTTACATTTACAAATATAGAACCATAAAAAATAATTTTCTATAATGAAATCAACTTAAATAAGTAGTATTATTAAAATTTACAGTAGATTTTGTTAATCATAACCTGTTGCAGTAATTTTCGATTCCTATTCCCCTAATTTGTAAATAATAAAAATAGGTTAGCGAGGAGCGAAGCGACGAGCGTGGTTCAAATAGTGCTAAAACAGTGCGCGAGCCGAGCGAGCGTAGCGAGCGTTCCGCGGCAGCGGACGGCGAGGCGCCAGAAATTCATAACTACCTAAACAACCATCACTTGTTGATAACGAATATAATACCTATATATATATATTATTTATAAGAAAGGAAGATTTTATAAATATTAATGAATATTTCGAAAATAAACTGGGAAAAAATATAGCAAATTAATCATTAGATAATTAAATGTTGTACCTTTTGCTAATTTAGATATCTTGAAAATTATAGAAAACAATTTTAGATAAAACAAAAAATATAGCAAATTACGGATATCGATTTTAGACAAAAGAAAAATTATAGCAAATAAATAATTATTTAATGTAATTTTATATATTTTGATAATAGTGATTTTGAAAATTACAGAAATCGATTTTAGGGTAAAAAAAAATTATAGCAAATGAATAATTATAGAATTTAATTTTATATATTTTAATAATAGTGATTTTGAAAATTACAGAAAACGATTTTAGGTTTAAAAAAAATTATAGCAAATGAATAATTATAGAATGTAATTTTATATCTTATGTACCTATATATTCTAAAATTATATCAAAACATTTTAGAGATATTGTAGGAGACCCGTAAAAGATCTCACCCTGGCTGCTAAACCAAATGTAAAAGATCCTATCCTACCTACTATCTATTCTTACTAATTAGCTACCTAATAATTTTTAAACCCTAATGAGACCTAAAATTAAACCCTAAAGAAACCCCTTAGTTGTTATTAAATCCTAGGAAGCCTAAATTAAATCTAAAAATTAGTACTTAAACTTTTGGCCATTTAAATTTGCGTGATCGTCTAGACTCTACGTTGTGTAATTTTTTAGTGAGGATTATAATTAATTTATTAAGTAGCTGGAATAAAATAAACATTAGTAGATATGTACGATGTCTATAATTGTTGAGATGTCATATCCACTGCAAATAAAATAAATTTGTACATCGTATTTTCGAGCTGTCGCGCTTATGTTTCCTGTAATTGATACATATAACACAAATACATTCACAGTAATTATAAAGACAATTTAAACATGCAACTCACCCACATTTGCCTTGTATTAGTATACCTGCGTACTGCATCCACGTTCCAAGGTTCACACTACACTTCACTTTACACTACACTTGCGCAATTTTCACTTTATATATATATATATATATACATATAATTTTATAATTTATATATCTATAGTTACATATATACACATATAAAACATGTTTAAGTTAATTCTTATTCTATATTTTGTTGAAACGGTCTCGATCCGCCCTCATAACTCTGAAACGATGGAAATGCCCGACTCAAATTTACCCAGGAGTAGAACATTTAAGTTCAGAGCTGTGGTAGTACTTTATAGAGTTGAAAAGAGGGTCTCCCATCGCTCCTAATAACCCTCACCAAAATCTCCCAATAAAACAGGTTAAATCTTTGAACTATTATCAACACAAAATCATTCCTACGGCCCAGGATTCAAACCTAGGATCGCTGACAACAAAGTTGGACAGGGTTCTATCATTAAACTACGGCAGGATTACGAGTACTGTGTTGACAATAATTAGTTAATGAAGAAAGTATGCGCAGAGTTGGATTCCAGCTATCGTGGTTCCATGTGTCCCTCGTTGTAACAATATATTGTTTATGTTGCCAGGGATTAGCCATTATAAACCTGGATTATCCCACGTTGATTAAAAAAATTGTTAAGTCGACGAAAGTATTCAGCAGGGCAGGATCAAGTCGCTAATTCACTCCAGAGCCCCAAATTCAGATGTTATATGTATATATTATTCTCGTACATTACGTCCATAGTATAACAAATTTATGTATATACTGGTATGAAAATGTCTACATATCTTATAAATAAGATACTTATGTATGATTTGTGTGTCGGTTTCTGGCGTTCATTAACATCGATAATATAACTAACTTTATTAAGAGGTCAATAGAGTTGCATTCGTCTCATCCACAAACAAATAATGTACCCGACACAAACAAAACAACAAAACAATATGCCACACCGCCCGCAGTTCAAGTACGCTATACAAAAAATAATAATAATAACGGGAAATCGAAACAAATCTCTTCTAGCATTTTGACGGATGTTGCGGTTCTTGCATCATGCAATCGATGGACGACGCCAAACAGGCTTATTACAAGGGAGTGCAGTGTATCTTAGAGATAGTAACGGGCACTCCTGATTTTTCAAAACCACTCTACGGTATGTTACACGCGAATGGTAGAAGAAACAAATAATAAAGACAAATTAATATAACCTCGGTTCACCTTCTCTCACAAGAAACCGAATAATTAAACCCAAGTCAAACCAAAAGTCTCCTCAAACTGATCGCGATTGTTCGAAAGAGAAGATTGAATCAAAAATTAAAACCTTCGGAAGTAACAGAACGATGGTCATGAGCACAAAGATGGGAAAGTATCTATAGTAATACAAGATTCCGGAGAAACCAGAGTTGAGACAATGCGAAGTAACAAACTCATAACGAAGGTCATGCAAATCACCGAAACACTCAACAGGAGAACCAATAACGTGAGACAAACCCAACCCAGTAAAAAACAAAAGTAACATTATAGGGAATACTCGATAGTGAACAACCAAAGCACAAGGAACAAGGATCAGTTCCCTCGGCTGAAGCCGACCCGAGAAAAATGGTAAATACATTATGGTAAACACAGAGACAAAGCAAATGCCAACCGCCAAACAAATCTAACAAGCGCGCTAATCAAAACTTGCGAAACTTGGATCCAAACCAAACATCCGCAGGATCAGTGTAAAAAAGTTCCCTAAACATCTCAGAATTACGAATGACATTATAAATGACATGAAATGCATAATCGACCATATGAGAAACTCGATAACGCTCAAAAACAGCAAGTGACAAATCATGATACAAAGTTACGTCAGAGTAAGCGGACGTGAGATCCTGCAACGAGATACGATACTCCTCCAAATGTTCAAAATTTGCCAAGTCTCTTCTACCCAACTTAGTAACCAATTTGACGGGATCCGGAATCGACACGATGGTAAGGTCACCCTTCTGAATCAGAAATTTGGAACAAAAATAATTATAAGAATAAGTGTAAAAAAAAATTGACTCCATATTAAACAATATAGCAGTGGTTTCTGATAAATTTACGGCCAAAGATGAATCACCAACTATGAGACTGTCGTCACCACTAAAACAAGCTAATCGTGCGTGTTCAAGCGGCAGCAAGGTCGCCATCATGGCCATCAAATAAAAGGTATTCATAGAGAAAGTGCTGGCGTCAACGGACTTACGCTGATAACTGATCCGTGACTTGATCTTATTATCTCGATCCCTAAGATCCTTCGTGAGATCTCAACCAATACAACAAAAATTCCTCATCAAATCCAAACTGTCGTAGAAACCTCTCCTTAGACATATCAACCTCCAGGGTCGTAGCCCCCAACAAAGCGAGCGAATTGCGCACGCAATATTGACTCAGTCTCTCATCGAACTGCTCCATACACATACCGGTGTTAACAACCACAGAATCAAGCAAGAGAGGCAAAACCCTATCCATCAACTCCCTGAACATCGGACAATAGTTCACATTGATATCCTTATCACTGTAGGCTATCGTCTGAAGCGCAGAGTAACTGTAAGGGGCGGAAGTGTCCAATTGAGGTTTCACCGTTGTCTTGATCATAAAATTATACGTATCGTGTTTGCGAATCAAAATGTCGTCAACCTGACGTAACTTTGTATCATGATTTGTCTTCCTGGAGAAATGGTTGTTTCTTCGTTTAATAATGACGTTCCTGTTTCTTCTATAGATTTTCTTACACAACTTAGAAAAATTATGGCAGTTCTTAGACCTGTTCCTGTTTCTAGTCATGGTCAAACTAACATTTTTATTTTTAAAGACATTTCAACTGCTTCACATGTTTTCTTGCGTGCTGATCACGTAAAACCTCCCCTAGAGTCGCCACAAGCATATTCGTTATAGTGCGCGGTTCTTTTTGTACTAGTATTAAAAAAAAATCGCTAATGATCTAACTGTACTAAAAAAACGCTTGGTCTCAGTAACTCGTTCAAAAGACTTTGAAAGAATAAGATTAAGGACATGAACTGAACACCAAACATACGTCGCGAGTTTTTGTCTCAATATACTTTGAACTCCATTAACCTCGGAAGTCAAAACTGCTGCACCATCATAAGTTTGAGCAACTAATTTATCTAAGCAATTAAATTGCTCTAAAACATTGATAATAAATGTACTTAAGCTGTCCCATCCGCGCTGATATCAATATATTTTATAAATAAATCAACTACTGAGCCACGAAAATATCTCAAGACCAGGACTAGCTGTTCACGACCGCTCACATCAGGAGTTTCATCGACCATAATAGCAATAAAATCGGTCTCAATAATTTTTTATCTTATCGTATATTACAGAAGCGATATTGGAAATTAGATCGTTTTGGGTCCTATTCGATATCTGAATTAAACGAACTAAATAAACAAAAGTCGCAACCTATCCTGATTTTAATTTCGACGTGAATGAGCTACCAGATGTTGATTGTAAATGGGTTTCCAAATTTCCGTCATATTTAGCTAGGAGATCCACAAGTTCCAAAAAATTACCTTTGTTAAACGACAAACCTGATTCGTCATGACCACGGAAAGCTAATTCTTGTTTTCCCAGAAAGCAAACTACATCAATCAACCGTTTGAAAATGTTTCTATTTCTATCAACTTTTGAGTTGTGCCTTTCAACATCTAACTTGAACTGACTATTCAAACTAGTCTCTATTCTATCTTTACCAAAAATTTGGGCATTCAAGCACGAATCCAGATGTTTTTCTGAAGAATCGTGCTTAGCAGCCGCTTTGTAAAAAATTATTTAAATCTGAATATCCAAACATTTTTTTATCTTGATTTGAAAACAAAATACAAGGAATACAAAACAATTTGTTTGTATGTAAACATCCGCTTAGCCATTTATAGTTATCGTAAAACTTTTTATTGAAAGTACGAGTAATATTACCTTTTTTGTGTTAAATCCACTAATTCAACTCGCGGCGCTTCAATTTAATTTTATCATCAAAAGATAACGTAGAAAAACCGGCAGATTTAAATTTATTTAAACAAACTTCACCAAACAGTAAGTATGGCAAATGTTGTGTGACATTCTTGTCAAATAACTATTTGAGAATGAGCTTCACTAAGTTCTTTTTCAAGCTCCTTTATTCTACTTGTTGTCTGTTCATAAATGTCTCTACACTGCTCAAATTAATCTACAGTAATTAATAATTACGGTAGTTGGTCTCTCTGGCTAATAATATCTGTATACTGAGTATACAGTTCTGAAAGTTCTACTTTAAGTTTGGCATTCCTATTTATTTCTAACTCGCTCTCATTCCGTTCTTGAAGGAGTCTATCACAGAGCTCCTTGAAGGTCTCTAGTTCCTCCCGTGTCAGTTTTAGTTTTTGTTCCATATTCGTGTTAACATTATTTTCTTTTAGAAGGCCGAATCTACAGCCCATTTCTTGAAAGTATCCTCGTAATGGGCAGATATCTTCGCTGTTGTCAAATTCTTCCTAGGGTAAAGTTTTAGAGAAGCACTCATTACACTGTCTAAACAAACGATCACAACAGAGTATCTGTAATGCTGACTGGTGGTTGTCAAATCCAAGAACTTTTGCACTTTCCAAACTTGATAGTTTCAGATCAATATTACAGGCACAAGTGTCACGGTCTGTTAGTTTAGGAGGTACAACCCAAAATGGACGTAGTTTGCAGAATAATGAATATCCAATAGTAATGGTATTTGTTTTCAAAAACTTTTTATGTCTTGGTTGTATTATTTTTTGTCCAAGTAAGTTTTTTACTTGTTGTTTTACTTCTGATATGAATTTGCGGGTAGCGATAGCTTTTAGAGTATATAGGTGGTGAATCTCCGGTATTTATTCGGTGTTTCACAATATTTGAGAATGTGAAGGTATCGCCTTCTAAGTAAAATATCTCTTTGAAATCTTTACACATTTTTACTATATTGCTTCGCTCCTCGCAATTCAAATGGTCAGTGCGTAATAAATTTGTTATTTGTTTTGTACGTAAATGAGATGAGTCATTTTCGAAGTGGTGAATTTGTATTTCACTTAAGTTGATACCTTGTGCTTCAATTTCTGGTATAGAAGTTTGAATTTCGTCACAATTTGGGTTTATGCATGAAATGTGACTAATATGATTATTTACAGAAATTATTGCACTAGGTATTAATATATTGTTAATTTTTGTTGACTCGACCAGACAGACAATCTCCATTTTTAATATTTTTTATTTTTAATAGGATTATTTGCTCGGTCCTTCATAATATTGTTAGGGTATTATTTTCTATATTAATGGATTTATTAGAACTATCATTAGTTTGTACAGAATTATTTACACTTAGTGCAGAATTTTGTTGGTTTTTTGCACAAGTATTTTTTTTTTACATTGACTGGTATTTTAAGTAATAAATCATGATTTTCCATATTTAATGTTAATGTAGCTTTGAATCGTCGTAGAAGATCTATTCCTATTATACCATCAAAAGGTACTTTAAAATCCATAATGTAGAATTTGTGTTCGCAGTAGTTCGTAAATGGTAATAATACGAACTTACTTGCGTTGAAAATTTCGTCGCCTATTCCGGTGACTTTTACTGGGTTTATGTCGTTAAAGTACTCAAAGTTAATCCCTGAGTTTTGTAACGAAACGGGTTGTATGGTACACATAGTGGCTCCTGTATCCACTAAAAATTTAAATGGTACGTCATTTATTTTATGCGTAATAATAATTAGTTGTTTATTACGAGATTGTTGTGTTAATGAATTATTTACAATTGAAGTTCGAGCAGGTTGGTGATAGAGTTCCTCTCTCTTTCGGAAACCGACTGCTCTATGATCTCGGTCTCCGTGCTTTCGTTTAAATTATGTATAGGGTTGTTGTTTTGATTTCCCCTATTTGACGGTTGCGAGTTTTGTTTTTTTCTACAAAACTCGCTCGTATGACCTTTGATTTTACAAAAGTTGCAAAATTTAGAATTATAATTGTTATTAGGATTTTCGCTTTTGAGCGGTTTTTCATAATGTTTAAAATTATTTTTATTTGTATCGCTTAGTTCGCTATTTGTTGACCGCGAGCTTGACGGGACGTTTTTATAATTGTGCGATTTATAATGATTGATGGCTCGTTCCTCCTCGAGGCAATATTTTATAGCTTCGTTTGTGTTAGCTGGGTTGCGTGCTCTTACCTTTTCGTAAAATGCGTAATCTAACCCTACTACTAAGTTATTAAGTACAAGTTTGTGGTACACGAGTTGTAACTGGCCGGAATCATCATTGCGAATTTCATCCGAAGCCAGGAGTTCATCCCTTAGAGTTGAAATTTGTTCGACGTATTCACTAATAGACATCCCCCTATGTTTGGTTTGTTGGATTTGAAGAAGTATTTCGCTTATTGATTTTGTTTGTGCGAAAGTACTTTTCAACTTATTGAGGAACTCCGTCAGTGAATTAAAATTATGTATATTAGCGAAAGATGCAGCTTTGCCCTCGAGTTGTGATACAGCATAAGGCAATATTAACTGTTTTTTAATTCCAATAGCTAAATTATATGCAGTAGTACAGTTACTGCAAAAAGTATTTATGTTCTTGGAATTTTCGCTAAATTTTGGAATAATAGACAGCAGTTGCGTTAATGGAACGTTTTGATCGATTTTAACATAACCTTCCCTAACGTCTTTATTTGCCATTTTGTATTATAAGTTTATAAATACACTCCCGGACATCTGAATCGAGCCACCTTGCATTTTAAGGTTTGGAGTACTGAAGCTTAAAAAAATGTACGATGAAGGAAAAAGTTTTGATGCAGTATTAATGCTGGCACATTTAACTATTTTTCTACTGAGTATTATTCCAAATTTAAATTTAAATTGCAGAAAAAAGCCGAGCTAGGTCACTGATTTGAAAAAATACGACTGCAGAAAGTTGTGATTGAAGCAATTTAAGTTTGTTATTTTTTTTTATTTAATGATAACTTTAAAAAAAGTTTAGTACAGTTATTTTCTTATGATTTAAACTGATTTCGGCTTTAAAAATATGGATACTACACCTGAAGTTGCCGCGCAAGCCGTAGCGCTTCTTCAATCTGGGCTAAGTCAACGAAACGTAAGTGCACAACTTAACATAAGTCGTTCTGCCGTTCAAAGAGCATACCAGCGGTATCTAGAGACTGGCACCTTCGTTCGCCGAGCAGGTGGACCTCGTTTCCGAGTGACAACGGCAAGACAAGATCGGTTTATTTTCACTACCACCTTACGAAATCGACACCTGACGTCTGTTCAGATACAAAGAAACCTCCGAGACTTCAATGGAGTGGCTGTAAGCTCTCGGACCATTAGAAGGCGACTCAATGAACGTGGTCTAAAACCACATAAGCCAGCCAATGGACTCAAATTGACACGAGCTCACCGAATGGCTCGCCTACAGTTTGCGCGCGAACATTTAAATTGGACTCAACAACAATGGAGCCAGTTACTCTTCACTGATGAATCCAAGATAATGCTGTACGGTAATGATGGAAGGAGTAAGGTGTACCGAAGGGAGGGCGAGCGTTTCGCGCAATGCTGTATTGATGAGAAAGTGAGTTATGGTGGAGGATCATGGACAGTCTGGGCAGGAATTTCTATGGAAGGCAAAACTGAGCTTGAGGTTGTAACGGGACCACGGCTGCCGCGCTTAAATGGCAACCGATACATTCTTCAATGCTTAGAGAACCATGTGATGCCATATGCTGGATTTATTGGCCAGGGTTTCATTTTTATGCACGATAATGCAAGGGCCCACACTGCGGGAATCGTCAGGAAGTACCTAAATGACGTTGGTGTCACTGTCATGAGATGGCCAGCACGAAGCCCTGATATGAACCCTATAGAGCATTTATGGGATGAGCTGAAGAGGCGAATTCGAGCTCACTACCCTGCCCCGCAAACCATACAGGAGCTGAAAACCGTCATCTTGGAAGAATGGGAGAACATTCCTCAACACGTCATAATAGCGTTGATAAATTCTATGCCAAACCGTATGACGGCCGTGATAAATTCACTCGGGGGTAATACAAGTTACTAAATAAACTTTTTTTTAAATTAAACCATATTTTTTCTCAAACAAATTGTGCTTTGAAAAAAGCCGATATCGACTTGATCAATCTTAACTCGATTTGTTTAGTACAAATTTAGTTCAAACTTAGAACAATGGCATACTAAAACGATGTTAGTAGGTATATTAGCTTCAAAACTGCATCAAAACTTTTTCCTTCATTATACATTTTTTTATTATGCAAGGTGGCTCGATTTAGATGTCCGGGAGTGTAGTTACACGACGTAATTAATGATGCTAGGAGAAAATATATAAAAGTTTGTATCGATAATACGATGACAAAAATGAAGGAAACTGAAAAGAACCCCCGGTACAATATTTAAATTACATCCAGTTGAAACAAGAAAAAATAAAATCGACTTACATAACAGCGAACTTCATGTTTCTGGATTTGTATTGCCAGCTGGGTTTGACTTCTGAATTCTCGCCGATTGACACCCCACGAGATGCTATCCTGGAGCTCGATGAGTCTTGAAGTTTTGTTACCTTGAGCACTCCTAACTAATTTTATTGATTTTATAGAGATCGCGTATTTGACCGATATTATAGAACGATCTATTAAGCGATCCTACCGACTGCGCCAGTTGTTACGAGCGTGAACCAAAGATAGAGTTTTAAAAAAAATACTTTATTAAAAATGCATAAGACAAGTACTACTGACTACTGCTAAGAGACAACTGATGAACTGATGTTTGTGTCGGCATTTGGTTTATATAATGGTGCACAAACAACATCAGATTTTAATAGGTTATTTAGATTAATTGTTAATGGTGACCAAAAACATAAAGTTAATCGCTGGCTCGGGATTCCAGGATATGATTTTGTTAATTGTGAGATTGCTCATAAGAATAATGGCAAAAGTTTTAGTGACAGCCATAAGGATGTCCAAATGCGTTTGGATCAAATATTAATATGTTATGCTCTCAGAAATAAACAATGAATGGAAAAATACTGTGGGAAGTTAATGTTAGGTAAATGCCATGTGCAGGTGTATAACACAGTCGGTCCAACAACTGACGTACCGCATAATTTTATTCTCGTGAGTGGAATAAACTTCTACGTGATTATAATGCATCCATATAGGTTCTGTATCAACGTCCATTGCAGTTGAAGTGGAAGCTCGTAGCGCGGCCTCCGCTTTACTTAATTATATATACTAAAACTGTATCGATGTCTTTTTGTTCTACTGTATCGATGTCATTTGTAAGTTGCGCTTGGACTTCATAAATGGAAAATGCCACGAAGTAGTTAGTGGGTTTGATGACTACATATCCGTTCTTCTAGTCATACACTATGACTTTGGACCCCCTGTCACAGATCATACAGACAGGTGTGGATCAGGTGTTTTATATGACATGTCACACTTTGTTGGATCCCCCCTCCCCGTAATTAAGTAAAGTACGAGATCTTACTTCAAGTAGTCTCTTGTTGTTTTTTTCAGTTTTTTAATTTCATTACTAATACTGGATTCCTGGAATAAAACAGATTTTATTATAAACTACTGTACATTGTGTACCATACCTATCTAATACTGTATTATACCTAGGTTATATGAAAACAACAGTCTATAGTGTCCCAAAACCATTCGAGGCCAGTTCTTGACTCACCAGAAAACCTAAATATTACCTTAGGTTTCGGGATATTGGCATCTTAGATTGTAGTCATATTTAATAACCTGTGACGTAATTTATGGATGGCCCCTAAAGACTTTTAATAATTTAATGGAGTGGTTATTTATGGGTTCTTAGTCGAATTGGTACGTCAATAAATTTTGAAATAAATTGGTTCCAAAAAATCCAAAGCTTGAGTATAGTTTTGTGTGTCTGTAGATTTAATGTACCCACTTTTGAGGATATTTTCATAACTGTTTCTACTTTCTGACACACGGTAATAACATCTTTAATATGTCAATCCTCCTTTGTTTTTCATTTGTATTATTTTGATGGAATATAGAAATGGAAGGAGTACGTACCAATTACGCCTGTTCTTCTAGATTCAGCCAGCTGGCTATAGATCTGTGTATAGTATCTGCCGTGGAGCCTTTTTGCACGCTAGATTACACTTTGTACAATTAATTTATATTTGTTTTAACGTCACGGACCACCTCTCGACGCGACACGAAATCGGTAGTAAGGTCCTAGTGCGAGTTTGCATCGAGTACAAACGCCTCGACAGTGAGCGCGTATTTTGCTACATTGTATGGAAAATTGCAACAATGTAACAAAATACGCGTTCCCGATCGAGGCGTTTGTACTCGATGCAAACTCGCACTAGGGCCTCTGGAGTGGGTAGACGGAAAACGGACCGAAAGGTATATTCACCAATAAGTACCATACACACAGTAAATAGGGAATCACTCTTATATAAAGAAGGCTAAGATAGGTACTATTATGGAGACTCATTTTAGGTGTGTTGTTAAATAATACTGGAATAATAATTACATCATAACATAACATGAATATTTATTTGTTTTTTTTTAAGACTTAAATCTATGGACTAAAGAGTTGCTAATTCGATTTAAAGTTAATAATATCTGTTGCAGAAGAAGTGGCGTTTGAGTGTCTTGCTCTGCCCTTAAGGTTTCAGCAGCCACTCTCTGCCTTTCAATCTCATAGATTGTTTCAGTAACAGAGAATGACTGTAATTGTGGTCTTTGCGTTCGGCGAGCTGCATTCTCCCCTTGTGAATTGTGACTTCATCCGTTGACGGTTAGTGTGGTCAGAAATGACGAAATTTCGCCCATTTCACCGTTCTGAGGTGAGTTACGAATTAGTGTAGTATCCGAAGAGGTTGGCGGCGCTGGCAATTGGCTTTCTCCTCCGCTGGATTTGTTTCCTCACTAGTCGGCCGGCTGTTACTTAAGGGTCCTATATTGGGAATTTTTCTGGGATAAACTATTCCCAATTTCTCTGTAAATAATCCACCTGTGTCACTGTAATTTACCATATAGTTACTTATTGAATATATCTAAGTGAAATAGCTCTTATTTTTTCAATGGGTTTTATTGAATAGGAAATATGGGTAGTTTAACTTTGCCCCTGCTGTCTCTTTCATAATCTATCACAAAACTCTAATTTTTTTTAAAAGCGCTGTTTTACCATTACCCTTCAATTATATATGTCGATTTTTTTGGTAGCTTATTGAAAATTTAAAATAATAATTATTTTATTATTTTTGCCAAATTAAAAAATCATAAAATTTTTTTTTTTGAATTTTCAATAAGCTACAAAAAAAAGCGATATATATAATTAAAGAATAATGGTATAAGAGCGCTTTAAAAAAAATTTAGAGTTTTGTGATAGATTATGAAAGAGACAGAAGGGGCAGAATAATCCTTTATTCTACCACCCATATTTCCTATTAAACAAAACCAATTGAAAAAATAACGACTATTTCACTTAGATATATTGAATAAGTAACTATATGCTAAATTACATTGACACAGGTGGAGTATTTACAGAGAAATTGGGAATAGTAATATCTCCATACAAATTCCCAGTATAGGACCCTTAAATGTACTTGTATGTGCGGATTGCGAAATATGAAATTGTGACGATGCGTGCGCTAATAATTCGTAAATGCGCGAGTATTTTTGTTTTAATCACACTAAATTCAAATTAATTGGGTTTGTCTTGCCACGAGAGTTTGTCAGTCAATCAGCAGCAGTCAAACGCGATCAATCAGTGCGGATTTAGGAGAAAAAATGGAACGTTGGTATGCCGATACATACAGCCAGTCGCAACAAAGTGGCGCAAACATATACTTTCTTTTGAATATCCCTTTTTTAGGTATGTTTGTTTGATGACTATTGCTGCAACCAAGGTAAGTTTTTAATGGACGGGCGGTATGTCCTGAAAAGAGATATTAACAATTTTTATTTGGATGAAAATTAAGAGTTTACCAGAGATAGAAAATATGGGAACCACGCTTGCGATGGCCAGTATGGGACAACTAGAATACCGTCTGCTTTGTCATTTTTGATTTTTCTTAAACATCTTAAAATTAACGAAAAGGCATGGTGGAAAGGCATAAAATTTTAGATTTGACCAAGAAATGGTAAATGCATCTACTGCCCAACAATTCGGTTCTACATGCCATGATACAAAGTTCTCACAGTTCTTTCTAGTGGCAAAAAGGTCGACTGATGGGATTCCAAACGTTGAAACTATCTTATAGTATGTATTATTGTTTAGTTCCCATTCAGTTTCTATATTGCTAATGACTCTAGACTCTTTATGAGCTAAATAATTATCTTTGGAAAATACATAAGATGCCTCACAGAACTGCCATATTTTGCGAGTTAAATTGTTCAATGGAGGGTATTGTGTGCCGCCCATCCGATTTGAAATAAGAAAATGGACATAGTTTTAGGGTCCCACGCGAGATGGGTCACATATCTGTCTTGTTCATAATCTTTCTCTTTTTAGTTTACATAATTACATGAGTGTGGCCATTTTCCTTTGCGATCTCATCTAAAATATATTTTGGAGTTCGGGGTTAATGAATGCCAACTAATCTTAATAATTCTTTCTTCAGCATCGTGTCGTTGGCCTCTACTCCTTTGTTTTGCAGCCATGAAATAATTTTTATTTTGCGATCGCTTGTCGTAGGTGCCTTATCTTTTTGGATAGAGTTTTATGGAGCGTTGCCCATGAAAATAATGTGCGGTTCACTCAAATTATTGAGAAGAATTAAAAACCACTCTTTAAACTTTTCAAAATTCATCTCCTCGTGGTACTCTGTTGTCTTTATAGATTTAAACGCCAGTACACAATTGGGCACAAAACCTGAAGATGTCCTAGCATGAATAATTATTAATCTTTGCCCTTTGCCTTCGGGCACTTTGGTGGTAGACTCTGCTTTATCGTTTGTCCACGATCTTGAAACAGTGTGGTTCGCGTCGAGCCATGGTTCATGAGAGCCGACCCCAACTAGAAATGGGATAAGGCCGGAGAAAAAAAAATGTGTAAAAAAATAGGAAACCAATTTTTTTTCTCGAATTTGTATCGAATTTGAAAGTTTTGAGACATTTGACACTGACAGTGACAGATCGTATATTGACTTTGACAGTTATTGTCGATAAAATGCGAGCATTGCTATATTATATCTGGCCTTTTTGTTATTGTGATAAATATATCCACGGCCAGATTTGTGCTTCCGTTTTCGATAAAAAAATTGGATATACGCTTATATCTATCGATCGATATACGATTCGATATGAATTGTGCTCCCGCTTGAAGAGGGTTTTTAAAAATATAAATATACAAAATTAAAAAGTTTCCACACTGGGGATGAACTTGTTCAAAAAAAGAGTTTTTTTTTAAAATACTACAGCCGCTAAGTACCGTTCACTTTATACAATTTTTTTTAAATACAATATACAAATCACACTCCTTTCCCACGGCACTACTTACTAAGCCGCACTACTGTAGACATAATGACATCATTATTAATGATGCGTGTTTTGCGTCGTTTTGTTGTGTTAACGATTTGTTCTAGATTTTATTTTTGATACTGTTTGTAATTGAAACAATACATTAATACTACCATAGTTTTGCCCGTCTATAATTAATTTATAATACATCTACAGAGGTAAGAGCACAATGAACTTTGACCTTGCCACTGTTTGCTTTTTCTACTGCACTTTTGAAATCTCTGAAGTCGTCGTCAAACTTTACCATTCTTTTCATTGAAAGTTCCACTTCGTGATAAAAATTAAAGTATTGGTTTCAGTACATAGCTCTCCAGAGTTTATCAAATAACTGAGTAATGAGCAGAGGCACCAATTTTTGTTTTGTCCAGCGCAATGGTCAATCCACAATATGACATTTTTTACGTCTCTGACTTCCATGAAAAATGAAGTTATGAAGTTATATACTTATGAATTAAAAACCACTGTTATTCATAGTTTTAAATTTTCACTTCTATCGGTAGTCCCCATGACTGTCTATGACTTTCTTTTAAATATTTTACTAAAAACATACCATCCCGACTTTAGTTTCAGACAAAAGCGCTGAAGTTCACAAAATAAGTATTTCCATACAATATTTCTCCTAGCTAAGGTATGATACTATGTAACAGCAAATCAATTATCTCTACTAATATAAGTTTGTAAGTTTAGATGTAGAGGGTAATCTCTCAAAGTACTGAACCGATTCTAAAAATTCTTATACTAATAGGAAGCTACATTATCCCTGAGCACTATAGGCTATATTTAATTTTTTTTGAAATTCATGGGCGAAAAGCTAGTTTTCAATAAACATACCAGAGGCGCTTCTACATCATTCAGGTCAACCACTGCTTCTGGGTCAACATCGGGCACTGGCGGCGTACGACACTCCTCTACGTCTACAATATTCTGAAATAAAATATCAGTCATCACTTTATGACAGAATGATCCTATTTCTACAGTATGCACTAAACACTTACATACCCTTACCAAAACTACACCTAATAAGGAGTACTTTTGACGCAAATAGTATTATAATACTCCTCTTGACGCGAAGATGTACTGAACCGCAAACTTTTAACACTTTTGACACTCATTTTTATTTTCTAGCGCTATTACCAACTGTGGTTCTTAACTTTATGACTTTTACAATTTCTAAACCTTACCATCAAAACAATTACAGACTTTGATTGTTTCATCAAATATGGGCGGAGTTCGGCTACGTTTCGCAATTTTTCGCGTCCCCTGAAATTGGAAATTCATCATCACTTAAATTAGAAAAGAGGTTTAGAAAGTATATTGTGGGCCACACAGACGAAGTCGCGGGCATCGGCTTGTTTGTGAATCCATTTGTAAACCACGCCAGACTTTCCATTTTCAGGGGACGCGAAAAATTGCGAAACGTAGCCGAACTCCGTCCATATTAGATGAAATAATCAAGGGCAGTAATGGCTTTGTTGCTATGGTTTAGAAATTGTAAAAGTCATAAAGTTAAGAACTACAGATGGTAACAGCGCTTGATAATAAAATTTAGTGTTAAATGCGTTAAATGTTTGCGTTTCAGTACATTTTCTCGTCAAGAGGAGTATTATAATACTCTCTGCGTCAGGAGTACTCCTTATTAGGTGTCGTTTTGGTAAGGGGATGTCAGTGTTTAGTGCATACTGTAGAAATAGGATCATTCTGTCATAAAGTGATCACTGATATTTTATTTCAGAATATTGTGGACGTAGATGAATGTCATACGCCACCACTGCCAGAAGTTGACCTAGAAGCAGTGGTTGACCTGAATGATGTAGAAGCGCCTCTGGTATGTTTATTGAAAATTAGCTTTTCGCCCGTGGATTTTGAACAAAATTAAATATAGCCTATATTGTTCAGGGATAATGTAGCTTCCTATTAGTATAAGAATTTTTAGAATCGGTTCAGTACTTTGAGAGATTACCCTCTACATCTAAACTTATATTAGTAGAGATAATTGATTTGCTGTTACATAGTATCATACCTTAGCTAGGAGAAATATTGTATGGAAATACTTATTTTGTGCACTTCACCGCTTTTGTTTGAAAATAAACTTGGGGTAGTACGTTTTTAGTCAAATATATAAAAAGAAAGGCATAGGCAGTCATAGGGACTCCCCCCTGGGGGTGCCCGCCTTGTCGTGGCTGGGGGGCTTAGTAACCGGGGTAGCTTAAGATGCCCATGGTGAAGCTAAGAGGCACCCGAGGTGGAGCCGCTCCGCGGGGGCTCTGAGGGTTTAGCAGGGCTCTTCGCGCATATGCGGCTGGAGGTGGAACCGGTGGTGTTTGCGCTGCCGGTTAGAGGTGGATTCAACCACTTGGACCACTCGTTTCAAAACTTCACGCCAATAAGTTAACTCATCTAGAAATTGAGCGACGAGCTCATGATCGACAATGTTGCAAGGTTATTGCATGAGTTTTCATGGCTTTCTAATCTAATCGATGCGTTCTTCCAATCATTAAAACCAACATCTTGTTTTCCAAAACAAGGTCCACAATAAACTTTTCCTGTGCTTGGAGAGTAAATAAGCCATTTCCTTGGACGTTTTCCTCTATTTAATAACTTTGTTCAAATATTGTTTTTGTCAAAAAACGTGACATTTTATCTTCATATATTCTCTTACTTACTGAAAAAGCCATTCGGTGTAATATATTCTAGTTTCGTTATTGATATCCCACTTAACTGCCTCACAATCCACGATAACCAGTCCCTTTTGCAACTGCCTCACAACTTCTACTGCTGACGAAGTAGGCACGGACCTTGTGGTTGTTTAGAACTTGTAGGAATCGGCTCTTGTATAATTTCAGAAATTATTGTACGCAATTGGAGTGGAAGTCGTGTATTGTACAATCTTCTTAAGATATTAACTCATTGAGTTGTTCAGCCAAACATTTTAAATACTGAAGACGAGTAAGCTTTGTGACATAGTGTGTTAACAATGCTGTACCGAAAGCGCGCGATATTTTAGATGCGTCCAGTATATTTGGGTCAGGGTTAAAACAACCCTGCCGAGGGTGTACCCAGGGGCGTGCACTCCATACATGCAAATAAGCACTGCATACCCTGTAGTGCCATACATAGATACCCTATTTTTAATAACAGTTATTTGCTGAATATTTTTTTTTAAAATGTTCGACGCGCCATCTATCTTCTTTCTTACTAACTACTAATCTGTCGAAGTGTCACCCGTCCGTATGCATTCACCCACGCGACGCGACATCGGCGCCTCTAGTGGCAGATGCAGTGCTAGCGACTGCTTATTTTCCATACAAAATCCTAGATCAGTTTCGTGTAAGTACGCAACTATAATATCAAAGTGTGCGTAAAAATGCAAGCATGTGTAGGTGTTTTAGAAGCACTGCCTCCGAGGTAAGCCGTTTGAATTGAGAAGCCGTTGCAAATGCTTTAATTACAGAGGGACGAGGGTAAACTTATTTTAGTCGGGTTGACAAAGACAATTATTATTTTGTGAGTGCAATTTCTTTACTGTTTTATGCTAAGTTTCTGTTTATGGTTTGCGCAAGTTATTGAGTAATTTAAGTTTTTTGTATTAAGTGTAAAATCATTATAAAATGGAAAAATATACCTGTGAGACTTGCTTGGGTGAAGTTTGTTTAAATAAATTAAAATATATTTTGACGATAAAATTAAATTTATTTCCAAGGGCGCGCCGCGAGTTGAATTAGTGGATTTAACACAAAAAAAGGTAATATTACTCGTACTTTCAATAAAAAGTTTTACGATAACTATAAATGGCTATGCGGATGTTTACATACAAACAAATTGTTTTGTTTTCCTTGCATTTTGTTTTCAAATCAAGATAAAAAAAAATGTTTGGATTTATAATGGATATTCAGGTTTAAATAATTATTACAAAGCGGCTGCTAAGCACGATTCTTCAGAAAAACATCTGGATTCGTGCTTGAAGCTCCAAATTTTTGGTAAAGATAGAATAGAGACTAGTTTGAAGTCTTTTTTAGCCATGCATACCCTGTCTGAAATCTCTGTGCACGCCACTGGGTGTACCTACTGCTTGGCTACAATCTGAGACACGCCAAATCACCCAAACCAACCAGTAGTACAAACTTCCACTTACTTGAGGTTGCTTTGCTTCTCTGCAGACCACTGGCGCCGGGTCTCTTTGCTTGTCTCCCAGATAACTGCTTATTACTGTGTGGCCGATCTTTCGCCTCCTTCCCAGTCAGTAAATATCAGTGATCACTTTTCTAATTTTAATGTAATTTTATGATATCTTACGTGCGCAAGCCTACGTTGTAGGCAAGGAGTGAGTGAACCGTCATTTCACTCTCGTCGATGCATCGCTCGTTCAGTGAACGTTGACCGCGACCGATTTGAATGAATAAACATGTCTCAAATGGCGGGAAGTTTTAACCGAATGAAAACGATACACTATGCTGTTTTTAGTATAGTGAGCTAACCCTTGTTTGTATGAGTCAGCCAATTGTTTATACGTCTTATGAGTTGTGGTAGTATCAAGATTTATGGCGGCCAGCTTGCGACCACCTAGGACCCTGCACCCGGGTGCTGCAAAGATGGGTGTTAATGCAAACCAGCACTGTTGTTAATGTGTCGTCTTTTGACGTACGTACGATTATATACATTTCTTTTTCTATTTTGGTGAGAAATCTTGTGGGTTTATTGACTGACTTGCATAATAGCTGTTTCGTCACAGTCAGGTCAATGCATTAAACTAAAGTTTTTTTTATAAAAATCTGCCAATATTGTATTTGATATAACTGTTTGTTTCCCAAATATATAAATAAATTAGAGCAATTGGCACGGCCGGAAGAAATTATTCACATACAAAAAGTAACTCTATTGTGCTATAATAAGGTTGAATTTAAAACTGTGCATTTTGCTCCTAGAAATGGTAGAAGCTTCGACAAGTTACATCACAGAATAGCTTACATATTTATGAGAGTTAGAGAAATTTACGAAAATGGTACAAAATTATTGAAAAAGATTCCGATACTTGTTAAAATTATTTTGAATATTTTATCAAGAATATAAAATATTAAATATATTTACTATTTTTATCATGTTTTTGAGGGATGAGATTAAGGAAATATCAGTTTATTGCATGCCAATATATTTAAAAAATACGTTAAATATTTTTATAGATAAAGATTTAGTAGGTATATCTTTAGGTAGGTATCCATAACATTAAAGAAAGTTCTACAGAATTATCATTTATTTCAAATGTATTTAAAAAACTGATTGGTCGCCAGCGCTCTAATGTGACGTGGTTTATACATTTTGTAAATATGTATAGTTTGTAAATAAAACAATTGTAAATAATATTAATTTTATTTATTTTTTAAGTTTCTTAGATTAAAAGCTAGTATAATTTGTCATCTGCAGTGAAATTTGACCCATAATTTGAAATGATCATTTGTTACATGTGTTTTCTTTTCCATGATTGTTTTTTGCTTTAGGAAAATGGGTCATATTTTACTTTACATTTTAATTTATATCAGTGTCTCAAAAAACCGGTTAATCATCTACCATAAAAATCCATCTTAACTTTATAGACGAGATAAAACAATTTTTTTAGATGGATAAACGGAATAACTAAATAATGAAGATGTACCTAAAAATATGCTAGTCTTTTGTTTTTAAATAAATGTTGAAATAATTTGAAATTGTTTTTCATTACTATCAACATTATTTCCTTGTAACAAGTTGAACAACTGTTTTTGTCTCTTTTAACTTTGTCACAGCGTAACATAGAGAAATATGTTCTAAGGAACCATATCGACGATGTTAAAGATAGCAAAAACTATTCATAAATAAAAAAAAAACTCGTACACAATTCAACCCGGTTTTCCAAAAAAAAAACCTCGTTATTTTCTTAAGAAACTAGCTTTCCGCCCAACTATTTCTGTCCACTGATTTTTTTAAAATGTGTCAATAGTTTATACCGAAGGATTTCCTCCTTCCTTCAGCTATCCCCGTGAAAAAAATCACGTGGGTCCGTTGCTCTGTTGTGACGTGGAAAAAAAAACTTTCACATATATAATTTTTATTTATTTCATTTTGTTATTTTAATGTATGGGTTCTAAGAAATAAACGTTGCTACAAAACCCTGTGTCTACAATTAAAAGACAATGCTGTACCTATTTAATAAAATTATTTTATGCAAGTTCTGAAAGTAAAATTTTATGTTTTTTTTTAAATCTATGAATGCAGTTTTTTATTAGTCCAATCATATAAGGGTTTCACCTCGGAATGAGAGATAAGCTGTAAATATAATATCTCGCATATTTGCGAAAAACCTATTTTGAATATATTAAGACGCTGACACGAGATTTTATGAGACTTGAGACAACTTATAGAATGCCAAAATAAAGGTTTATACAAGTTTACAGCTTATCTCTCATTCCGAGGTTGACCCTCTTTTCTGGCTTAAGTGACTATACTATTTTCAAAATCTACGACATAGTTGCAGAGTTCTCCATAATAACCCGCTATCTCAATGTTCAACGAAACCATAGTTCACTAATTTAAAAAAAATGAAACGAACACGAATACGCACCATCAAACATATAAAGGCGGAAACATACTATAGGTCGCAACCTAAGCTATATTTGGACAACGGATTACCATTTTGTATGTTCCCAGCTTTATCTTTTTTTTAAACCAGACTATCTAATGTTAGTTTTTCTAGACTTGTCAATATTAAACAAAGAATATTTTCATGTCTTTTTATGCAGAACTATTAATAATCATATTTTTAAATTTAATAATAAAAACATACAAAGTTTGTTTACAAAGACAAGTAGAGAA
Organism: Nemapogon koenigi; assembly: GCA_963924495.1. NCBI lineage: Eukaryota > Metazoa > Arthropoda > Insecta > Lepidoptera > Tineidae > Nemapogon > Nemapogon koenigi. Next base: position 1,194,707 of record OZ004653.1, on the reverse strand, counting down.
AAAGGAATTTTAAGTAATATTTCACGCAGCCACTCTCCGAGGTACGTTCACTTCAGGAAAATCGCCGAACGGATTGAACGGCGACCGCGTTGTATTCTGAAAAATATACAAAAATTAATGCAACCATACTACACGCAGAAACAATTATTCTACATCATTTTGTTAGATCTCTGACGGATAGATAGCATACGCCTTGAAAACGCACATTCACTAATACTGTTAATGCTGAGCTCCTAAACATGATAGGTGCATGTTTAATACCCGTAACCTTCCACGTGTTTAATACCCGTAACCTTCAACCTATCTAATGGTGAAAACCGTAACAAAATCGGTTCACTACTTTTTGTTTTTGGAAACTTTTCATATAGAAAATCTTGAAATCTCACCAATTTCTGAGCTCTCTTCTGCAATATGCTAAAGGCGAAATGGTTCAGGATCACGCCGGTAGGTAGCGCCACGCCCTGGAATCTGTACAACTGCTTCGACGATTTGTTCGCAACCGAATCTGTAATAACAAATGTACTCATCATCCGGATCCATTAAGCCGTTCCGAGTCGAAACTAAGACATCCTTCCTAGCATGTATCCACGACACTTGCTATAGAACGGTACAGCCATGCATGTAGTGCATGCAGTTATATTCGTTATATGTGTGTTTACAGGCGTATGTCTATGTATAGGTACATAAAATATTTTTTATAGAGAAGACATGTGACCTTGCCACCGCCTGATTATTAAAGCATAGGTGGCTGGTTCATGAATGCGTGCGACTGGCAGATCATAATACTGTCCGCCATGAAGAAGAACCCCAGGTTGTAGAAAGGAGGAAAGACCGACGGCGGAAGTTCGTTCCACTTTTTGACAGTGCGACACAGGAACGAGTCGCTGAATTTTTTCGTTCGTATGCAGAACGTGTCCACTGTGTGAGGTCGAACCCCACATCCGACCATGTACCAATGAGTTTTTACAATAAAAAATCTATGTAGATTATCCGACAAACCGTACAAAGAGGATTTTCCATCTATATGTACCTCAACAGAGAATGCATCGCTCAACCTCTTACATACATCATTAACCTTTCCTTTGAGCATGGTGTGTTTCCACTTAGTCTGAAAATATCTATTGTAAAACCTCTGTATAAAAAAGGTGATAAGGATAAATTAAACAATTATCGTCCGGTAACTCTTATACCAGTAATCTCAAAAGTATTTGAAAAAATAATGTTCAAGCGATTAAACGGTTTTCTAAATGACTATAATGTACTTACACCTAAACAATTTGGGTTCAGGAAAAATAGCTCAACCTCATTGGCTTGCTTCACTTTAATAAAATCAATTATGCAAAAACTAACAAGTAAAACACCTCAGGCAGTGTTGTTTTTAGATATGAGTAAGGCATTTGATTTTGTTTGTCATAAAAAATTATTAGAAAAATTAGAGTATTGCGGTATTAGAGGTATGGCAAACGAATGGATAAAAAGTTACCTTAGTTCTAGAAGCCAATGCACTGAGATTAATAAAGTTGTAAATAAATCTAAAATAACATACAGATCGGCGTACAAAAACAATAATTTTGGGGTACCCCAGGGCAGTATCCTGGGACCATTATTGTTTTTAATTTATATTAATGACTTTCCTTATGTAACTAGACATGAATCAATCCTTTTTGCGGACGACATAACATTAATTTTGACTAGTAATAACAATGACGATCTGATAAGGGAAATAAATATGACTATTAGAAGTGTATTGACATGGTTACAGTGTAATAATTTGAGAATTAATTTAGAAAAGACAAATTTAATACAATTTAAGACATACAAAAGTAATATTCCAAAATTAAACATTTTATATAATAATGAGCCAATCGAACAGGTAAACCAAACCAAATTCCTAGGCGTAATAGTTGACCAACATTGCAACTGGAAGCCTCACATAGCTACAGTGTGCAATAAAATAAATAAATTCATTTACGCACTTAGACGCATTCGGCATATATCCAACCTAAACACCGCCTTGTCTGTGTATCACGGTTATATTGCATCAGTTTTGCGTTATGGTTTGATTATGTGGGGTAATTCGATAGATATGGATACTGCATTCAAAGCGCAGAAGAAATGTATTCGCGCCTTATGCGAGGCTGGTCCAATGGACACATGCAGGCCACTTTTTAAAAAATTAAATATATTGACCCTGCCAAGCATGTACATAATGGAGGTTTGTTTATTTGTCAAATGCAACATTAATTTGTTTGAAACAAATGAAAGTGCATACGGCTCTAAATCTAGGTATAAAAACTATTTATACATGCCCCCATGCAGGTTATCATTGGTTGCAAATAATTCCCCACAAATGTGTAGAAAAATATATAATGATTTGCCAAGCACATTTAAGGATTTGCCACTTAATTTACTTAAAAATAGACTCAAGAAATGGCTTGTCATAAATTGTTTCTATTCATTAAAAGAGTATGACGCTGTATGTACATTTTAAATCAATAATATTGTAATTTTTTTGACTATTTGTGTATATTTGTGGGTATTTATATAATTTTAATTGTTTTTTTATTATTATTGTAGAATTATATTATTCTGACATAGGATAAGTATTGTACGCCTTAATAGGCAGCACATGCATATGTGAAACAATAAATGTATTTGAATTTGAGAGCTGGCCACTCGTTAGGTATAGCCTCAAAAAATCTTCGGCTAAGTGAGGAAGACTTTGTCTTCAGCTGGGTACCCTGGGGCCAGCAACGGTACCCGGGAGCTGTGTAAGGCAACCCGTGCAGATTTTTTTTATAAAATAAAATGTTTATTTAAATATCTTTGAAAAAAATTACAATAATTTTATTATCTATACGAATCTATACTAATATTATAAAGAGGAAAGATTTGTATTTTTGTGTGTATGTTTGTAATGAATAAACTCAAAAACTACTGCGCCGATTTCAAAAATGTATTGACCGGTGGACGGCGTGGTAATGTCGCCATAATTACACCACTTTTAATTAATATCTATCTATCATTACGCCTTTTATTCCAAGAGGGGTAGGCAGAGACAATCGAATGCCATTTGTTACGATCCTGACATACCTCTTTCGCTTGTTTTATATTCATCATACCTTTCATACATGCTCGGCGATTGTGTGTACTTTTAATATTGCTTCAATCAAAGTCAATCTTTCATCCTCCATTCTTTCAACGTGTCCAAACAGTACACGGATTTGGCCGGGCATTGTAGTGTTGGACATTCTCGCGCCGTGCATGACATGATCCAAGCCTGTTACCTGTTATCCTATGCACGGAGGCGACAGTGACGCGACCAATCTGCGACGTGTTGTCAATCAGCGGACCCTTGGATATGTCCACGTGATCGCCTATTCTGTACAGGGTGATGTTACCTGAAAATTAAAATTAAAATATTTATTACACAAAAATTTTTCAGTATTCCTGATAATGCGTAATACACATCTTCACGACCTCTATACCTTGCGGTGTGACCAGAGACACTAGTAACAGTGTCCACATGACGCCAGTTGTCCATATTGAACAGAACAGGTGGCAAGCCTGTTGCTGCACTTAAGGGTCTGTGGCTGTAATTTTTCTAGGATTAATTGAGATTTACCATATTTTTGATAGAAGCAAGATGACCGACTGCCAAGGACCCTTAATGGACCTAGATTTGTCACACTTTTAGAAGTGCGGAAGCTTTACGAGCCCTCGGAAGCACGAGGAGTCAATTAAAAAAAAATTGTGCTTATTCTTTATTATTTTATAATGTAGTGATGAAGATTATTCCACTCACCATGCGCCTTAGCAATACTCGGTATCTGGCCGGACTTGTGCTCGTTCTCCCGGAACATCTCCAGCGCCAGCTCCTCGGACACCTCGAGCCGCTCCACGGGACTGTTCTTGCGGCACAGCTTCACGAACTCTGCGCTGAGAGACCGCAGCTCCACGTCTGTCGGCTCCCAGGCTGTCAACTGGGGTATGTCGATGTCGTAAATGAATGAGCCGCTCCGTACTGGAAAAATACAATATTATAATACATTTGATAGAAAATTCGGCACATTCGTCGCGGGTTGTACCCAGCGGAAAACCAAGTCTCCCTCTTTTAGCCGAGGCTATACCTAACGAGTGGCCAGTTCTGCTGAGTTATATTTAGATGAAAAAGCCTCCAAGTGTGGTTTGTCGGATTATGTAGTTTTTAAATTATAAAAAACCCATTGGAACATGGCCGGCATCCAGGATCGAACCTGTGGTCTGCCTAATTAATACCAGACGTCTGAAAATCCTGAATTTAATGTCGTTGTGGCGACGACAACTGTGACAATTTTATTCGCCATCACAACGAAATAAATTCAATATTTTAAGATTAAAAATGTCAAGAGTAACTCCCCCAGTAAGTGTCTAACAAAAAGATTAGAAATTATTTCCCCATACCGAAGGCTGCATTTAGAATCCTTGCTTCAAACACCACTTACTGTCAGGGCCGGGGAAGCTGTGCAGCTTGACGGCATACTCGTCCTTGAACGCGACAGTGGCGCACGCGCCCAGCATCATGGAGCAAGTGCGCCAGAACGCCTTGTTCACCTGTTGAGGCTCTGAAGTATTGTAATTTTGTAGCTGGAAAGAGAACAATTTTCAAAATATTAATATAGAATGTGTATTTTATTTTGACTTGTAGGTATTCTTCTTTTTTTATTATGGCTCCACCAATGTTAATCGATGATTTGCCAATGTCAAGTATTATAGCCTTTATAGTGTACTAACATTCCACCCCGGCTTCGCCCGTGGATATTTACGAACAAAATAAAATATACCCTACCCCTATAAGGATTAATAGCAAGGTACAAATAAAGAGCATTTTCTAGCCTTTTTTAAAATAAAAGAACACTTATAGTGACTTAACTATAATAGTTAGACATATGCTATCGCGACACTTTTCGTAGATAATGAAGTGTTCTGCAAAGTCTTAGTACATTATTTTGTTCTATCATCAATAGATTTCGCAGCGCACGCGATGTAAGGAATTTCTTAGGTCATTTTTTTACACCTTGGGTTACATTATTGGAGTTTAGTAAGGATCCCTAATTTTTTGAAAATAGAATATAACCTATGTCACTCAGGGTGAATGTAGCTTTCCAATGGTGAAAGAATTTTTGAAATCGGCACAGTAGTTTTGGAGTTTATTCATTACAAACATACACACAAACATACAAAATTACAAATCTTTCCTCTTTATTATATTATTATTATATTATAGTATAGATATGCCGATTTCACATCCGGTCATGGCGACGAACGCACGCGTTTCGTCGTGGCGTGATGTGGAATCCAGTTTAATCTTCTTCGTGCTGTGATGGTTGTGATTAATCAGTGATTAATAAGACATATCACGGTCGGCGGGATTATCTTAAATACCGATTAATCGGCTATAAAGGCTAATACTTGACATTGGCAAATCACCGATAAACATTGGTGGAGCCATAATAAAAAAAGAAGGTGCCGATTAATCGGTAGGTACGCGGGACGCGTGCGTTGGTCGCCGTGACATGACGTAGAATCCTATAGTAATCCAAGTAGGTACATAATAAATACTTACTTCCAAAGTACAGTTCTGTGTCAATGGTCTACGCATATCCCAATACAATGTCCCATCAACTAAGGCTAGGGCACTAGACTCCACGTGCCATTCACTAAGATCTGGAAAAATATGTGCTTATTTTTAGGGTACTGTAGTCCTTTAGACATACCTACTGCTGGAGAAAAATGCTGGGAATATCTTGGATCCAGCACTGCACAAATGTTTCAATCCTCCAAGAACTTCATGTCAAAAAGAGGCTGTCATTCAATCTAGGATCCTTCAATTCTTTAGACAGGCATAGTTAATGGCGGCAGATCGCGAGGAGGTTCCCCTTTGCGCTGGACTAACCACCACACCTTGAATGGCTGTAGGTTGTGCCTATTTCTTTAAGAATATGTACATTAAATGCTGCACTTAATGGACCTAGATGTGCCATTTCTTTAACTTATTTTTAGAAGTGCGGATGCTGGCTTTACCCGAGTCGTTCAAAGCACATATTCTGAAAGACAATCTTAGCATTTTTGTGAATGAAAAAATAATGACACATTATATCCATACTAATATTATAAAGAGGAAAGATTTGTATTTTTGTGTGTAAACTTAAAAACAACTGCGCCGATTTCAAAAAATCTTTCACCATTGGAAAGCTACATTCACCCTGAGTGACATAGGCTATATTCTATTTTCAAAAAAATTAGGGATCCTTACTAAAACTCCAATAATGTAACCCAAGGTGTAAAAAAATGACCTAAGAAATTCCTTACATCGCGTGCGCTGCAAAAACTATTGATGATATAGAGGTAGTGGTAGAGGGTAGGGGGTAGGAGTAGAAATAGGGGTAGGGGTACAGGTGGGGGTAGGGTAGGGGTAGGGATAAGGGTAGGGGTAGGTATAGGGTATATTTTATTTTGTTCGTAAATATCCAAGGGTGAAGCCGGGGGCGGAATGCAATTTTTTATATTCTTAAAGAAGATTGGTGCTTACAATGCGTTGCGTCGCGTTTTATATTTTTTATGATAGACAGCGCAGCGCATCACCCTGCCTCCCGCTTCGTCTCTTGTCCGTCCATCCGTTGAAAAGTCGTGTGCGACGATGTAACACAAAATGTGGCATATCATAAAAAATATATGTAAAAAGACGCGACGCAACGCATATGGGACCTTAATCTTAAGGGAGAGCTAAGATGTTACACATCAATGACTTACGTTTAGCACAATCATGTGGTGTAGATAGATCTTTGTTCATAATAAGTGTACAATCATTAGGGATTCCTTTGTACTGCACTTCAATTTTCTCAATACGACCCACGCTGTCATGTTGACGTTTCTTCTCTAACGTGAAGAGATGATTCCTGCGAAAATGTGCTTCCTTCGAGCTCAAGCATCCTGTAATATACAAAGTTTTGATAATTACTTTTTGCTCCAGCTTCAATTGAAATTTTTAAACGCAGAGAACAAACACAGTTTGATGCTTGGTTTATGTGTCAGGAGTCAAATTCAATCTCAAAAAAATACAGTGGATTTTTCAAGTTGCAAAATACCTATCTATATAAAAAAATTTTTAGTTCACAATATTTTGTGTGACAACTAGGAACATACATTTTTTTAATAAAACAGCTTGGATATTCTATTCAAACTCTAAATGACTATTTTTTAATGTTTAATTGTTTTTTTTTCAAAATTTAAGAAATTTCGAAGTGTCGCTGTATGTTCACATAAGATATTCAATCTTTTTTGCTTAATGACCAATGGCCAGCCAAGGAATGCCCTAGAAATTTGCTCGTACATTCTCAGGCTGGGCATTTCTTAGTTACCATTTCGAGTCAAGTGAAAGATGTTGCAGTTCCTAAATAAATAAATGACAGGTATCAAATATTAACTTTGAGATATTTAACAGTACTTTGTTTTCTATTTTGTTTACTCCTGAGTTCTGACCCGAATCGAAATCTACACTAATAAATTAAACTATAGTGTAGGTATGTCTGTAATTTCAAAATGAGTACCAATATTATTGTACTAATAATATAATGCTGAAGAGGTTGTATGTTTGAAAGAGCTAATCTCAAGAACAACTAAATGCGCTAATTGAGGAAGTTTATAGGCCATATAACATCACGCTACGACCCAAAGGAGCAGATTAGTAAACTTCCACCATACTATATTTAAGTAATGATTTATTATAGAACTTACGTATCGAATTGAATTTGACATGTTGGCTTCGTCTTAAATGCGCAGATAAACAATTAATACTGCGCTTCATCTTTACTATGATATTAGAAACAGAAATAATCTAGAAATAACTATTTTTATTTATTTCTAGGTTATGTGCCCTTTTTATTTACTTTTTTAGGTTATATTATTTTTTATAGTCTGGCAACAATAGCAAACATAGCAAAGAGTTCGATATCATACAGCCATATATAAAAAAATTTCAAATGAATAAAATTAAATGTAAGTATAAAGAAAACAAATATCACACATGGGTATTGTAGGTATTCTTACTTCTTTATATCAATCACGGTTCTACAATTTTGAAATGTCAATAGTAAGTAATGGAAATAAATAGATCACCAATAGATGGTCAATATTAAACTTTTCTCATTTTCTGAGGAAAACTCAAAACAAAGACATTTTAAGAAGTATATATGTGGGTTTAAATATAATATATCAATAATCTACACATGCATAAAGCCAACTTTATAAATTGCTTTGAGCTAATATAAGGATAACAGACAATAATATAAAACAACCATTATTTTAAGAAAATTATATTTCCAATCATCCCACCATAGTTCTCTTTCTGCCCCTCGCTCTAACTTCTTCAAATTTCCTCAAGATTTCCTTAACATTTTTCTTTCTATAATCCTTATAACTACTTAAAATATTTGAAAATAATTCAGGAAAATCATTATGTGTACTTATTAGGGCTCTTTCTAGGACATATAAATCAACCCCTTTATCTTCCGCACTAGGGCCAACATGGGCCAGACCAAAATCAATAACAGCGAGTTCTATGTTTTCAATGTCCAGCCATTTATTTTCTTTACTTTCTTGTTTTCTTTGTACAAATAACAAATTAGAACTTGTTAAGTCTCCATGTATTATGTCACAATCATGTAACATGCGAACTGTTTCACCAATAATTTTAGAGGCAAATTGCAAAAGTTCATCCTGTTTTAAACTTTCTTCCGGCTTAACAATATTTATTATGAAATCTTTAACCGTAATACTATTTTCATAATACTCCATATATATTCTGCGCCGTTCAAAATCTACTAAATAGAGTGTTGGAGTTTTAACTCCTGCAACTTTGGCGCGAACTATGGCTCTGGCTTCATTTTTTATTCTTTCCTTAGTTAACGTCGTGTCCAAATCAACATGTCGATATTCCTTTTTAAATCTTTCTTTGACCAAAGTTGGTAGGCCCAGATATTCACAAATGTAGAGCCGTGCTTCAGCTCCTTGCTTCAGGAGAGTAAAATTTTCAGACATCATTGCAGAACATAACCTGAAAATCTGTTGTATTTATATCGGTGAAATCTTTTTAATATTTCACAATTTGTTGTCTTCCAATACTTATAAGTACTAAAGTAAATTACTATAACTACATATACAATCTAATTACAAGAAATAATAATAAGTTTACGAAAAACAGTAAACAAACACCTCAATCAACTATCAATTGCGATGATCAATCAATTTATATTTATTTGATTCATTGATCAGTCAAGAAATCAAAATGTTTGTTTTTTTATAAAAGAAAAGCAAGAAAAGCAAAGATTTCGGAGTGCAGAAAAAGAACCGACATATTTTATATACATACAGAATACAGACAGACACGTTTAGTATTTTTATACATTGAATCTTATTGAAAGCACTTTTTCACGATCTTTTACTATATGAACATACATACATACCTTCACGCCCGTTTCCCAAAGGAAGGGGTAAACAGAGAGGATGCAATCTTTGCAACTGATACTAGTTCTTACTTACTTCTTTTTTCTTTTACACACATTGTCAAGGGCAATTCGCTTAATGTGGACATGATTACCAATGTCTAACATCTACAGTAAATCTCTCAGCGATAAGCCTAAAACGCTACCTTATTTAGAAGGTAAACAGTCTGTAAGCCCGAAAATGGTAGGCTATAAAGGCTATAAGGCTGTAGTATCTTAGTACATGCATGATATGAGCGGCGAAGAGCGCCTAGCCGCCAGCCGCCCGCCCTTCCGCCCCCCAGACAGTGGCTTTCAGTGCATTGATTTGATCGCACGTCTTTGTATCATACAATATTCACCGCACAAAATAAGGAAATCGCCAAAAAATACACAGTTATCAATTAAAACAGTGTTTAATTATTATACTTATTATATTAGTGAATGTTTTATTATTATTATTGAAGTATTTAAGCTAGCTTTTATTGAATAAGGTGTTGTTTCGATTTGTGTTTATCGTGAAAGAGAAAAATGTCAGCGACCGCCACCGAGGGATTGGAATACGAGATGATTGTGCAGAATGGACCAAAAAAGGTATTTTGTTTATTTAACTTGCTGATTTCGGAGGTAGATATAAGTCGATTAACTAGAGCTGCAGTTTCTATATTTGAATTAATAAGCTGGCATGTTCGATATTTAGATTTTTAAGAGCGTACATTCGATATTTGAGTTAATAACAGCTGACACGTTCGATTCTAATCAGATTCATATAGAATACCTACCCTAACTTATGTAGAGGCATGGTCTTACAAAATCTTAGAGAATAGGTACCTATGTTATTCATAACCTAACCATTATTTTTTAGTTAGTAAGTATTCTGAAAGGTATTCTGCAATGTTATACTATAAATTGGTATTCTGTGTGTGCCTCACTGCCCACCCATAAGTAAAAGTAGTCTGATAATGAGTCTCCGTCAGTATCCAAAAACCGGCCAAGTGCGAGTAGGACTCGCGCACGAAGCGTTCCGTACCATTATCTGGAAAAACGGCGGGAAAAAAAAATTTTGTATGGGAACCCCCTTAAATTTTTATTTTATTCTGTTTTTTTAGTATTTGTTGTTATAGCAGCAACAGAAATACATCATCCGTTTTTACTCTTTGGGTACGGAATCCTAAAAAAAGCATTGCTACGTGTTAATAGGTTTTGTATGTGTGTGACGTATTCCTTTGCCTGCCTGGGAGAGGAGACAAGCTTGATGCAATTATTTTCATCTATTGATTGTCTCAAAGCGAATTACTTATTAGTGATACGAAAATTCGGATTCCACGACACGCCTTGGTGGAAAGCGCACGCGCCGCGAAGACGTGTTGGGGAATCCAGTTTAATCCCGTCCGTGCTGTGATGGTTGTGATTAGTCAGTGATTAATAGGACATATCGCGGCCGGCGGGAGCATTCTACCTACCGATTATCGGCTTATTGTTACTGTGACGTCTATAATACTTGACATTGGCGGAATCATCAAAACCGTGATGGAGCCATTTAAAAAAAAAATAGAATAGAATAGATACGAAAATATGATAGGTCCATTTTTAATACTTGTAAACTTACTAGTGAAAACCGCAACAAAATCCGGACGTCCGTCTGTCCTATACTTGCAGGCTCACAGGCAACAGTAATTTTTATCCCTACCCCATTGAGTGGAGTGTCAAGTGAAGCTTAGATCTTGATGAAAATACCTAGCTCATTATTTATTCGAATCCCTTCCCATTCTAAAAATAACTTTCCATTCCCTAATTCGTCCCATTCAATCAAGGGTTCCAGAATATCTATTTATTTTTAATGCTTTTTAGGGTATAGTAGGTAAACAAAGGGCAACCTTTACAATTTCGTTATGTCAGTCCATCCGTACGTCACTCTGAGATGTCATTTTCCCATCGATTTTAATAGAATTCATAGAACTTTGCATGTTTTTTAATGTATTTTTTTTCTAATGTGTTCAAAAAATATTATTATTCGTTCTGCAAATGTAAAATAGGTTAAAACTGTTAATAATTACGTAAAATTGTTAATATAAATGACAACTTATTTAAGAACGTCACAAAATACCCACGAGTGAAGCCGGGGCGCGGTCGCTAGTACAAAATAAATGAATGCGAAGGCACACACCGTGATTTAAAAATATGACTCCGAAGCCATTTGATACCAATTCATTTTAATTCAATTCAGGGCATTGTCCAAATTCAATAAACAGACGGGGAACGAAACGAATGACCTGCGCGTTCTAACTAAGTAACTGTTCATTTTAGAATATTGTACACTTAGAGATGATCCCGGTTTTATTTTTAGAAAAAAACCTCCGCCGCGTCTGTCTGTCTGTCTGTTTGTGACCTTTTCACGCAAAAACTACTGAACGGATTTTGTTGAGGTTTGATTCACCGGGAGGGAAACGTAGACCTATCCATGTTTAAAAGTGAATCAAGTTGGGAAAAATGTTAGCCCCAGCGAGTTTTTATGACGTATGCTGTTTAATCCGTCAGAGATAATATATAAGCGTATTTATTATCTCTGTTTAATAATTGTTGTAAGTAAACCCATTATGTACCATTGAAAAGCCGTGAGCGGGCCTCGCTAGTATGAATCTTAGAAATTTGATTTCATTATTGAAGTATGTAACTTCCGTTCTATTTGACATTACACATTTCCGTCCTAGTTCACTAAATTACTCCCTACAATAAACAAGATGTTACACATAAAATAAATAACTGGCAAAGAGCGAGTCGGGCTCTGCTGCTTTGAAAATGGTATAGGTACCTACCTAACCTTTCATGTGGAACATTTTAGCTCTTGCTATGTGGCATAAATTTGTAATAAGTTATTTCGGAAAATTGGACGGAAATGCGTAACCGGAAGTAAAAAAAAGTGTTTTTGCTCCATTTACACACATTGGACTCGCTCTATTTTCTGCGAAATTTAAAACCCCTTTAAAATATAATTTCCGTGCTTTCAAGTAGAATAGTAGACATGTTAAATGAAATGAAATTAAATCATTGATTAAATACTTAGAAGATATACTTGGGTTTTTAATTAATATAATAATGAACTTTTATTTAAAATAGTCTAAAATTTACACAAAACAATATGAAAAGCTTAAGATTACATCTAAACATTAAAAATAACTAAGTATAATATATATACCTACTTAGGTTCAATATATATTTATAGTATTCACTGTATTTATTATGTAAAATTGTTAAAAATTTAAGAAATTTAAATGACAACATATTTAAATAAGACATGCAAAGTTTTTACCAAAAAAAGATACACTTTACAATATCATATTTCAGCATTTCAGGTATAATATTTGTCGGTGAGAAATTCGTCAACAAAATTTGTCCAAAACACACGTTTGTTAGACATGTCATTGAATAATATACAGACGGATGGACGTTACGAAATTATAAAGGCTACGGAACCACAAAAAGCCGCACTTTAACACTTGACCGTCTAGAACACGTTTTAACAAAATCACATGAGATTTTAACTGTAATTGGTTTTGCCCTGTCGACCGTCATGGGTCGGTGGTTTGAACTTTTATAATAATGCTATCTAAGTTTTCGTATAGAATAATTATTTTATTGGACTTCTCGGAGGATTACGGTTCGATTCCCAAATGAAGAATAGGCATGTAAAGTTAGGATTTTGGACTAATCTATCTTCTATCTAGACTAATAATAATACTAAAGAGTGTGTTTGTTTGAAGGCGCTGATCTCTGGAACTAACAGTTAAAATGAAAATATTTTTGTATTTGATAGCCCAATTCTTGAGGAAGATTATGCTACCTAAGGGGGTGAAATGGGGTGTAATCGTTGTATTCGTAATACATCGCAGGCAATATTACTTGTAAATGCGAAAGTTTGTAGGTGTTCCCTTAGTCAACCTCATGCCCATATTTAGAACCGCGGCATCTTTCGTTTCGACTCGAAGTTAAAAAACGATATGCCCAAGGAATGCCAGGGCCAGCCAAGGAACGCTCGGATGAAGAATCGCCAACCCTACAATGTGCGCGCAAATCCCCGTACTTTCCGACCACGCCCGACCCAGCAATTTGCTCGACATTCTAGTGTTGGACATTCTCGGGCCGTGCATTCCTTGGCTGGCGAACCTGTCGTTTTTGGCCTTCGAGTCGAAACAAAGGTGTCGCGGTCCTAACCCCAGCAACAATATAATATTGTGTTGTTTTTAAATATGAAAGGCGATCTAGGACGTCTAATTTGCGGGAACAAAGTGTTCCAATCACGTCTACCCCGTCTACCGACAGAAGTAAAAACTATAGATATAGAACGTATAATAGGCGTCCGAAGAATTGCCGGCCAGAAATGCGCAGCCAAAAATGCCCGACCCAGACATAAGGTTTCCCCTACCAAAAATTAGTAAATACTTTTGAGACAAATAAACTTTCCGAAATAAATAAATATTTTATTGCAATTTGCAACATTATGGGTTGTAGCAGAGACTACGGAACCCTACTCTATTTGTGTGGTCCGACACGCACTTGGCCGGCTTTTCGAATGTTCCGAAACAGGTCTTTGACTCAAACACCCACGCGAGTTCAATGATTTCAAACATGTGGTGATTTGATACTATTTACAAATACTCGGCCGCGTAACACGTCATGCTAACAAACTGTTCATTAAAATAAAATAAATAATATTTGCAAAAAGAAACAATATGGGAGTGCGTCGGTGGCCGAGTGGTTAACGCAGACCCCGGGTTCGATCCCGGATCCCGGCCATGTAGGTACCAATTAAAATATACTACATCATCCGACAAACCACACTTAGAGGCTATTTCCCATCTAAAATCTAAATTTATCTCAACAGAACTAGCCACTCGTTAGGTATAGTCTCACAAATACCATCGGCTAAACGAGGGAGACTTGGTCTTCCGCTGGGTACCCTGGGACCGTAACACGGGCTGATTTTTTTTCTGATTTTTTTACCTCTACAATAGAAGTTAAAAGAAGCCTGATTATATGTCCGATTCGTTCTTGACCGTTTTTGTAAAGACATCGGTAACCGTCATACAAATAAAGTATGAAAAATCGCCTTGGCACCATTTTGTTCAGCTTTTTATCTCGACCATGTATGGATATTTGGAAGTTTCTTGAAATCCGGTTTGGCCTCAATTTTTATATACGACACACATTTAGATCGTATGACAGGCGGTTTGAATCTTGCCCTTCCCCAAAGCTACCAAAATTACGCAAAAAAATAGTCCAGCCATTTCCTTTTCGATTTATTTGAATTAATGCTAACATGGCATAATGAGGCTTATTTAAAATTGTATTGCAATTGTTTAGAATTATTATTTAGAAAAACTCCTTGGTTGCAATTTTTTGACAGATTGTTTACATTTTAATAAATTCATGACCGAGGTTAGCCAAGGTTATGATTCCTACACATATTTTTTAAGGTAAACCTTGAACCTGATAACTCCTGAACCGGTTTTGCACATTTTACACAGCGAATTTTCACCAACGATTGGGATAGTGAGGAGTACCTACTACTTACTGAGGAGCATATTTCTTTATAAATATTAAAATTCTCACAATTTATTTCAATTATCCATATATATATATATATATATATATATATATATAAATAAAAATGGCGCATGTATGACAGATCATAACTTGAGAACGGCTCAGCCAAAAAGGCTGATTTTATTTTGTTTTCAGGTAAACAATAATTGGAAAAGTGTCCCGGAAAATTGAAAAAAATCGGGATAAACTGAAAACTTTCTATATAAAAGCTATAAGTAATTAATATCTATATAAATAAAAATTAAATGTTGATCGTTGGTAATCACATCACTTCGATTTGGCTATTATTTAAGATACAGAATAAGGTTTTTTTAGGGAAAGAAAAAAATTAAAATCCGGGAAAAACTTCCGGGGGGCGGAAAGTTAGTTTAAAATAAAGTAACAAAATTTAGTTCGCAAGTAGGTATAAAATTACTGAATGATCAGTTAGTTTTCAACAGCTCTTTATATGGTAACAAAAATATCCCGACTTGACCTCGAACCCGACGCGATGCATTTGGCGCCATTCCAACTGATTTCTAATTCTGGAATCTGGAATGAACTCCTTTAACAGTTTAACTTTAGACTGCAGAAGCGAATTCTTGGAGGGAAACATTTTGGCATGCTCCGCACCGGCAAAGATTGGAGAAATAGTATAGTTTTTATATTCACACGTATCTCACATGTGGGTAGGTGAAGTTAGGCGAAGGTTTTGGTCGATCAGCTGATTTTTAGGTTTCAGAACATCTTTGATGAAAAAACGGATAGCCTTAAGGATCACTCTGACCTCAATCACAGAGACTACATTGAGGGCATCAGCAAAACAGCTTCTAAAAAACTAGGAATTCTGAACAAGGTGAGACAATATTTCGCGCCAAAGCTCAGACTACAGCTCTACAAAGCCCAAGTTCGTTCGTGCATTGAATATTGCTCACACCTCTGGGATGGTTCCGCTCAGTATCTCCTCGATGCCCTCAACGGTTTGCAAAAAAGAGCGATTCGCATCATCAATGACCCAAAGGCCACACGAAATCTCGAGCCTCTACAGTTACGCAGAGACATAACCTCTCTTAGCTTAGCGTCTTCTATTGACTGTATTATGGGGAGTGTTCAGTCCCTCCATTCCCTTTTCGCACCCGCACTGCTCGCACAGGATACAGTTTTCATCCTCACACCGTCGACACGTTCTGCATACGAACAAAAAAATTCAGTGACTCGTTCCTGTGTTGTACTGCCAAAAAGTGGAATGAACTTCCGGCGTCGGTCTTTCCTCCTTTCTACAACCTGGGGTCCTTTAAGCGAAGCGTGAAAAAGCATCTATAGTGGGCGCGACTGGCGGACCTATTACGATCTGCCAGTCGCGCGCATTCATGGACCAGCCACCTATGCTTAATAATCAGGCGGTGGCTAGGTCACAAGTCGTCTTCTCTTTAAAAAAAAACTCTTCTCTCTCTGTCTATTTGTCACAGCTTATTTTCTCTACTGGACGAAGAATGTAGAAATATAGCGTAAAAAATCGAATTCATTCGATAATATAGTTTCCTATTAGTGAAAGAGTTTTCAAAATCGGATCAGTAAGTAAGTTAGTTAATTTCCCGAGCGAATCCGGGGTAAAAAGTTATAGTGAATACATTCAACGTTATCAATGTTATCGCCATTTTCAAGTGTAACTTATTGAAGGTTATTTTTTTACAAAAATATGTTTAACTTTATTGGTACGAGATAACCAGGCTCTTGGGTATACCTAACCAGATAGGTCCAGGGCCCAGGGTACTGCTCCGCTCCTTTGGGTTGAAGCGTGATGTTATATAGCCTATAACCTTCCTCAACAATTGGGCTATCAACTGCAAAAAGAATAAATTCGACTGGTAGTTCCAGAAATTAGCGCGTTCACAAGTTCATAAAACTCTATACTAATATTATAAAGAGGAAAGATTTGTATTTTTGTATGTTTGTTACGAATAAACTCAAAAACTACTGGACGGATTTTGATCATTCTTTCACCATTAGAATGCTACATTATCCCTGAGTAACATAGGCTATATACCATCACGGCATGACGACGGCAACGGGGTGGGCAGAGGTGAACATGACAAAAGCTATGTATGAAGTGTATGTATGCCAACATTCTGAAATAGACACGTACGAAGTCGTGGGAAACAGGGTAGGGGTAAGGGTAGTGATAGGGGTATGGGTAGGGGAAGGGGTAGGGGCAGGGGTAGGGGTAGGCCTGTAGGTTATATGTACAGGGGAGCTCTTGTATAAATAATAGATAGATTTAGTAAAAGGTAAACTATATTACAACGTTAAATATACAATGATAATGTTAAATAAAATGCAAATTAAATAAATAAGTTAAGAGAGATCGGACAGCTAGTACGGGCTTGTTACTCTCGTTACCGTAGAGACATAGCTGCGCCGATATGCGCGCGACGGTCCGTGTGCGCGAACTCATTTACACACGGACGAAGCCGCTGTACTAATATCCGCTACAAGTACTCCCCCGCCGAGACCGTGCCTTGCTACGGGCGATAGTAATCGGTAAACCTTACTACCCGACCACTGCGAGTTTTCTTCACTGGATCTGGCGAAATAACTGGCGGTGGAGCTGCGGCTTGCTGATCTACTGGAATGTCTGCGGTCGCCATGAAAGCTGGCTTCAGCCTCTCTATAGTGACCGTTATGGATTTGCCTTGAATCTCAATTTTGAAGGTCTTTTCACCACGTTCCAGGACTTTATAGGGGCCTGAATACGGTGGTTGAAGAGATTTTTTGAGTGGACCTTGGCGTAAAAATACATGTGATGATGAAGATAATTCTTTAGGGATATAAAACGTCTTATTTGAGTGCCAAGTGGTTGGCTGTGGAGATAGTTTGACAATTTGGTTTCTTAGTCGTGACGTGAAACTTGACAAATCTTGTCTGGATAGGTCATCTGCACCAGGACACAAAAACTCTCCGGGGAGACGAAGTGGCTCTCCATAAACCAAATCCGCCGAAGAAGCTTGCAAATCTTCTTTCCATGCACTACGCATGCCGAGAAGCACCAGTGGCAAGGCTTCTGACCAAGTACTGCTGTTGTGGCACATGATGGCTGATTTAAGCTGACGGTGGCAACGCTCGACTAACCCATTACAGGCAGGATGGTAGGCAGTCGTGAGCGAGTGTTGTGCGCCGACGAGTGATGCGATGTTGCGAAATAGCTGCGAGTCGAACTGCCTGCCCCGATCAGTAACAATACGTTGTGGGCAGCCAAACCGCGCCACCCAACCTTGTATGAAGGCACTGGCGCAGGACTCAGCTGTAATATCCTTGAGAGGATACGCCTCAGGCCATCGAGTAAAGCGGTCAACGACAGTGAGGCAGTATCTGTAATCACAAGAAATTGGTAATGGACCAATAATGTCCATGTGAATATTGGTGAATCTTTGTGATGGAAGAGGAAATGCTGCAGGACTTGAAGTGGTGTGTCGAGATATCTTGCATTTTTGGCAGTGTAGACATTCTCGCGACCACTGTTTACAATCTCGACGCACACCAGGCCAAACGAAGCGTTCAGAGACAAGGCGTGCGGTTGCAGATGCTCCTGGATGACTTAGACCATGTAGTAGGTTGAAGACTTTCTTGCGAAATGGAGGTGTGACATAGGGCCGGTGTTTTTCCATAGACACGTCGCAGTACATCCTTATGTTGGATTTCGGAATAAGTACCTTCTCCAAGCGTAAAGAAGTATTATTGTTGAGTAGTTGCTGTAGCTCCGCGTCTAAATCATGTGACTCTGATAAGGCTTGGTAATCCAAATGTCTTGTTATACTCTCGATGCGAGATAAGGCATCGGCAACGACGTTTTCCTTTCCAGATACGTGTCGAATATCAGTTGTGAATTGCGAAATAAAATCAAGATATCTGAACTGTCGTGGGGAGCAATTATCCCTGCGTGTAGTAAAAGCAAATGTCAGTGGCTTATGATCCGTATATACACAAAAAGTTCTAGCTTCCACCATATGCCTGAAATGGCGAATAGAATCATAGATAGCGAGTAATTCTCTATCATACGGACTATAGTTCTTTTGAGACGGCTTAAGTTTTCTGGAGAAAAATGCTAATGGTTTCCATCCATTTGAAGAGCGTTGTTGCAGAACTGCACCAATAGCAATGTCTGACGCGTCAGTATATATTGTTAATTCAGCGCTGGCATTCGGATGGGCCAAAAGAGTTGCTTGAGCCAGACTAGACTTGCATTCCTCGAATGCCGACATCAGATCTGGTGTAATATTTACTGGATGTGATCCTTTAATGTTTGGTCCAGCCAAAAGATTATTAAGTGGAGCTTGAATCTTAGAAGAATTTGGCACAAATCTGCGGTAAAAATTTACCATGCCAAGAAATCTTCGGAGTTGATTAACAGTTTTAGGAATTGGGTACTGTTGAATTGCATCTATTTTGGATTGTAGTGGTCGAACCCCTTCAGCGGATATTTGAAAACCGAGGAAGGTAACCTCTGGTTGACCTAAGACGCATTTGGCAGTGTTCACTAAGACAGAATATGAACGAAGTCTTTCAAACACTTGACGTAAGTGAAACTGATGCTCCTCTGGAGATGATGAGAAAATCAAAATATCGTCTATATAACTATAACAGAAGTCCAATTCCCTCAGAACTTCGTCCATGAACCTCTGAAAAGTTTGACTTGCATTCCGCAATCCAAAAGTCATGAATGGGAATTCGAAGAGTCCAAAAGGTGTTGTAATGGCAGTTTTTTTAATATCTTCAGGACATACTGGTATTTGGTTGTAGGCTTTGACCAGATCAATAGTAGAGAACATACAACTATTTGCCAATTGGTAAGAAAAGTCATGAATGTGTCTGACTGGATAACTGTCTGGAACCGTGCGAGAATTCAGAGCTCTATAATCTCCACATGGTCTCCAGCCATCATTTTTCTTAGGTACTAGATGCAACGGTGATGCCCAAGAGCTGTCGGATCTTCGTGATGTACCTGCTTGCAACATATCGTCAAACTCTTTTTTAGCTATTAGTAGCCTATCAGGTGCAAGTCGACGAGGACGGCTCGTTACTGGTGGTCCTGGAGTAGTCCTTATATTATGTACAGTGTTGTGCCGCGGAGTAATGTGAGTTCCAGCTGGACAAGTGATTTCTTTGAACTCTCGCAAAATGTCGTAGTAAATAGTACTACCAACTATAGCTTTTACTGAAGTAACGTCTTCTGATGACATTTGGCGTGGTACGTTGACAGACAGGCTTGTGAGATTGTCGATCAAACGTTGTCCTCTGCCGTCCACTAGGAGGTTGTAGTGAGATATGAAATCAACTCCTATGATTGGCTTCAAAACATCCGCTACTACAAAACGCCAACTGAAGTCACGACGCAGTCCTAAATTTAGGTGCAGCTGAATCCAACCATATGTGGGTATGATAGTACCATTTGCAGCATTAAGGTCGTAGTCGGTTCTGTTGCGTTTTTGTTTAATCGCTGACTTCGGGAAAACACATAAGTCAGAACCCGTGTCAACTAGGAACTGTAATTTAGATGTGTGGTCTATAACAAATAAGCGGCCTGTAGAATAACTGTGGCAGTCGGTAGCCGCTACTTGCGTCTGCCTTCCGAGTTTTCCGCATGCGGCGTAAAGTTACATGGTGCCACACATTTATGAGCTTTATCACCAAATGTTTGATGATACCAGCAATACGAGTGATTTGACGAGGAGTTATCACGACGAGATTTATACGAGAAGGAGGAACGTGAGCGTGAGCGAACCTCAGCGGTTAATGTTGCCACTTGTTGGGTCAATTGGGCTATTTGTTTTGCCACTTCTGCAGACGACGTACTTGCTACCACAGGTATTGATGGTACAATTTCATACAGTTTGTCCGCCAATTCAGCCACCGTCTCCAATGTTGATTCTGTTTGTGAGGCAATAACTGTTTGAATATTGTGTGGTAATCTACTAGCCCAAATAGTGCGCAAAAAATCATGCGGAATTGATGTTCCTGCCAGATGTTGAAGATGGCGCAAAAACTGAGAGGGTTTTCTGTCTCCAAGCTCTTCATGCATAAGTAGCTGTTTTATTTGTTTTTCTTTCGAGGCAGAAAGTCTTTTTATTAATTCTAATTTTAACTTTGCATATTTGTCTACCTCAGGAGGTGATGTAATGATATCCTCCACCTCAGCAGCATATTGATGATCCAATTGAGCAATAACATAATAGAATTTAGTGGAGTCGGTCGTAATATTTGACAACACAAACTGACCTTCTATCTGTGCAAACCATAATGCTGGTTTTTCGGGCCAGAAAGGTGGTACGCGCACTCCCACACGGTATAAATTAACTGTTTCTAAGTCGCTGGCTTTGCCAGCTCCAATTACTTCTTGCTTCTCCATTATACTGTGTGTTCTTTTGGGGTCACCAACTGTAGGTTATATGTACAGGGGAGCTCTTGTATAAATAATAGATAGATTTAGTAAAAGGTAAACTATATTACAACGTTAAATATACAATGATAATGTTAAATAAAATGCAAATTAAATAAATAAGTTTTTTTTTTTTTTTTTTTATTGGATGGCAATTGTACTAAGATAAGTACATTTCTGCCAGTGTTATAAATATGTTAAGAGAGATCGGACAGCTAGTACGGGCTTGTTACTCTCGTTACCGTAGAGACATAGCTGCGCCGATATGCGCGCGACGGTCCGTGTGCGCGAACTCATTTACACACGGACGAAGCCGCTGTACTAATATCCGCTACAGGCCTATTATAGGGTATATTTTATTTTGTTCGTAAAATCCACGGGCGAAGCTGGGGGCGGAATGCTATTATTAGTATAATAGATATCTGAAATTTAATTTTTGAAAGTATTTACTAAGGGCAGTATTCTAGATTTTTTCAGATTTTAAGTAGTTACGGTAGGGACGACTTTGCAGACCAATTTGAACCTTAACATCTCGAAAACAAAATTTAATATCAATAAATGTTTAACGAAACCTCATCATAATCATTTCAAAAGACTTTTTAATGACGCCATACTCAATGGGTTGGGGTTTTTGTTTTTCTTCTAAATTTAAGTTTACGTATAGGGGAGGTAGGTACGAAAAACGAGCGAGCCTTACAGTAGTCGCATATGATGTGTAACATCTGACATCTCACCTTGGTAATAAGCAACATTAACATTATATCCTGAAAACATTAACACTTTATACACAACACTGTACAGTAGGTTAAGCGCACAGCTGATGCGTTCTCATTCTCGATTTCCCTTTCTCTTTCTCGTCACACACACGCACACACTGTTGACTGACAGTACCAACCTCCCGGAAAATCCGCGCGCGCTTATTGGTCAAATCAAATAGCGCGCGCTTCCCCGGCTTCCTGTTACACACTTCCGTCCCTTTTCACGAAATCACCCCCACAGATTGCAGGAAAGCGAGAGGAAAGTTACACATCAAAAATTTTATATCTTTATAAATATTTTTTCTTTACGTGTGTATGTCACTAAACTCCTAAACGGCTGGACAGATTTTGATGAAACTTTTAGTGTGTGTTTGAGTGGGTTCCTAGATGGTGTAGATTTAAACTTGGACCCGGTAGGTGGCGCTCCAAGGATTTTTTTTCATACGGGTGATGCCAGGGCGAGCACTAGTAATAGATATGTTTTATTGCTGCTACCAGTCGGATTTGATAGTCTAATTTTTGAGGAATGTTATAGGCTATATAACATCACGCTATACCCTAAGGGGGTGAAATAGGGTGTACACGTGAATACAAATTGTAGCCACTAGAATTTTTTGGAACCGTGTTATCGATCCCAGGGTGCCCTGCGGAAGACCAAGTCTTCCTCTTTTAGCCGATGGTATTTGTGAGGCTAACCTAACGAGTGGCCAGTTCTGTTAAGGTAAATTTAGATGGAAAATCCTATAAGTGACATAAGATTTTAATTATAAACAACCCAAATGTTATTATAGATATTCTGCATATTGTCTATTCTCTTACATTTACATCGTCTCTGCAAGTATCCGTAGTATCTTGAGACATAATTGGCCCCTTTCCAATAGCTGAAGCTGTGTCATCCACGAGTCATCGACATGTAGTAATGAAAAGCCCTCTTGTAGCTTACTATTTCGGCGTATTACAAAGATTAGGCATTAGTCAACATCTACACAGTCATGACTAATGAGTGTTTATACTTTTTAGGGTTTCGTACCCATAGGCTGCGAACGAAACCCCTATTACTAAGGCTCCGCTGTCTGTCCGTCTGTCACAGAGCTGTATCTTTAGACACTTGAAATTTTCACTAAACTATTTTTTTTATTTACCTACCTACCTACTTATTTTTCTTTTATCAATTTTTTTTTAAATTTTTATCAATATACAAACCTTAAATCAAATCTAAAGATTAAAAATAACTAAGCTCCGCGTGGAATAGTGGCAAGAATACTGGCTGTATTTCCCCGCTGAATCGCGATGCTGATTCGTTGAGCGAGGAAGGAGCCAGCCCTCTTGTCACCAGAAGAGATGATCAGTCGAGGGGATACATCTTTAATAAAATTTTTGTCAATTGAACCCCACGGACCTAAGAGTTTCTACACCAAACGGCACAAATTTGTAGTTTTCAAAAATATTATTTATTTTTATCAAATTTAACTTTATAAAATTAATCTTATTGTATTTATTTTCTTTTATGTTTTAGTGTAATTACGACTTTCGGAAATGATGAATATAAAAGAAGCGAAAGATTGTCTCTGCCTAGCCCTCTTGGGATAAAAGGCGTGATGATACATTGGTAGATAGTTTGACACTGTGCAAGTGTGCATGTATGAACATAAATAACTTAGTAAATAAATCAAGAGATGTGTAAAGATGTTGCATTGAATATTTTTGGTTCAATGAGTTTGTTCGGTCGTCGCACTAACATAGTGAACGGTGCGGTGGATTCAGGGATTTACATACTGCCCACCCGCCTGACTTTGCATGGGTATAGAAAAAAAATCGGCCAAGTGCGAGTCGGACTCGCGCACGAAGCGTTCCGTACCATTATCTATAAAAACGGCAAAAAAAAATCACGTTTGTTGTATGGGAGCAGCTTTTAATATTTATTTTATTCTGTTTTTTAGTATTTGTTGTTATAGCGGCAACAGAAATACATCATCTGTGAAAATTTCAAATGTCTAACTATCACGGTTCATGAGATACAGCCTGGTGACAGACGGGCAGACAGACAGAAAGGGGATTCCTAGTAATAGGGTTTCCGTTTTTTACCTTTTGGTTACGGAATCCTAAAAATCCCGAGGGAATGACATGTTTTCTAGGGATCGAAGTCACTTAGAGCTGGGTCGTTTCGTATTTTACGTGAAACGGAACGTAACCCATTTTATAAATCGACAAACTGCTTCGAAAAGCAGTGCCAAAAGAAACGGCTTTTTATTCATAAGGCGTAAATCGTACATACTACATATTATATTCATTCATTCAAAAAAACCGTTTATTCGACAGTCTGTACCCTATCAGTCTAATGTATTTATACACTATACAGCGTCCATATTAAAAGAACAGCAAACCAGTTTCTTTTTCAAAACCGCGTCGTAAATATTGTTGGTAGAATTTTTATTTTTAGCATACATAGGACCCCCCGCTACATCTTTTATTTTGACCAGAATGAGGAAACTTAGAACAATTATTTTAGCCATTTATTGTTTGCATAGAAAGTACTGTCATCGGTAATGAAAAGGAATGCACGGCCCGAGAATGTCCAACACTAGAATGCCGAGCAAATTGCTGGGTCGGTCATTATGCTGTTGGACACACTCGGGACGTGCATTCCTTCCCTGGCTGGCCCTGTATGGATTCGTCGGTTTGGCCTTCGAGTCGAAACGAAAGATGTCGCGGTTCTAAATATGATAACACGGAACCCCAAAGCATGTGTTATGGGTACATGTAATGTACATGTTTATAAGATTTGATGTAGGGGTAATCTCTGAAACTATAGAATCGATTTTAAAAATTATTTCATTAATAGGAAGCTAGAACCTCTCACACTTCTCACAGGCACTACACTACACACACAAGCGCAATATGTAAATGGTTGCAAAAATCTGATTCTTGAAACGGTTAGTCAAAAAAAACGACCAGGCTCTATTGTACGTACGTACAGTTGAATCGCCGAAGCAATAAACCTGATTTAAAAAAAAAACTGATTTTCCTTCTGTCATAAAAGCGTTCGTTCGTTACATGGCAAAAATCTGTTTCTTGAAGCAGTTTGTCAAAAAAACGACCAGCTCTAAAGTCACTGTCTGGACCTCCAAATGTCTCTGTGCAAAAAGAAGAAACCCATTTTTAGGGTTCTGAATTCTTTTTTTATAATTTAAAAATGCATAGTTTAAATTATACCTATTAAAGAAAATATACGAAAGTTAACCAGCGTAAACTACTTTTCTTCATTTTAGTCACAACATCATCTTTCACTCCTCATTTTTCTCTAATGATATCGTTCCGGATGCGGCCAATACGCTTATATCACACATTCTATTTAAAGATCGCATTTCCACTGCACGTATCTTACTTTCATGCTTCTTATTCCATACCCAAGTCTCGCTTCCATCACTTCTCGATTTTATTTTAACATATTTGTAGTACTTAAACTTTATTTCTAATCCTAAGTATGTGTATGACTAATTCCTAAACAATTTGTCATTTAAGTGAACTAAGCATTGTTTGATATTAATTTGAAACACCAAATCAATTTGTGAAGCATTTACCATGCTTGCCTGTGATAGGCTATTAAATGACCTACCTATGGCGTTACATACATACCTTCACGCCTATTTCCCAAAGGGGTAGACAGAAGGATGGAGCACCCTTCTCTTGCTTCATCCACATACCAGAATACAATATTACTAAAGTGAAAAAGCAACGGATCGAGGTGGTTTTTTGCACAGAAATGGCTTAAGGAAAGGACGACCAAGACGAATATTCGTTAAGGGCCGTTGGTCAAGATCTTCTAAATGTAAAAAATTGGGCAAATCTCAGTTGAGTTTATATCAACATTTCCTTACCACACAGATAGATTATTTTAAATTGGAATTAGCCATATTTTCATTATTAAGAGGATGTATAGAGCTAAATGCGAGTTTTATGATGCGTAAAAGTACATGATCCACTGCAGTGACCATAATCAAAAAAATATATGATATTCTTGAGGTTATGTGTTATTAAGATACTGTGTTCAAAACATAATACAACTATATTGATTCGATAGAAAAAAATCACGAATGTACCTCTAAAAAAATATTATACTGTCTAGAAACAGTACTAAAATGCATGCAATGATTTTGATCTTTTGACAGATTTTTTATCTAGCAATATACTATCGTAATACTGTTCTATTTTTTAATAAAATTTTCAGCAAGTTCCTTTATTCTCATTTTCGAGATTTTATGTACGCACTGCACGCGTGTGTGAGTAAGCGCTCGTGTACCGACAGTACCGGCTGCAGCCTGATGCTATATTATTAGTGGCAGCCACGTCGTTTGATGTGTATGTGTACCCGCGTGGGGGCGGTGCCATCTCTCAAGGTCGTTGGCTCTATCCAGCGTCTTAAGGCGGTTAGTGTCGCCAATGACCTTGACCATACAAACGGTCACAGAGCGCTGTCCCCGAAACACCTTCAAAATTGACATATTATTTCGATATTATTTAAAGGAAAATATTAATTGATTTAAATATACTTTGTTGTGTTTAAAGAACAATATGTTATTTATTATTTGGCATTTGTAATCAAACTCCTCCGAAACGGCTTGACCGATTTGCATGTTTTTTTTTGTATATTGGGTAGGTCTGAGAATGAGTCGTAAACTATTTTTCACACTCCTACCCCCACCCCCCATTTTTTAATCGCGATTTTAGTATTTTTGTATGAACAATATCCAAAATTAGTGGTAGGGGTAGGGGTTGGGGTAGTGTTAGGGGTTGGGGTAGGGGTATGGCAGGCAAGCCAACGTTTGGGCAGGCCAAAGTCTGCCGGATCCGCTATGTACATACATAAAAGTCACGCCTGTTTCTCAGAGGGGTAGGCAGAGAACACTGATTTCCATTTGCTACGATCCTGACATTCTTTTTCGTTTCGATCAATCTTATTATATTCTTCATGCATTCTCAAAGATGCTTCAGATTTTCAACCCTCTCCCACCCCTAATATCCAGATTTTATTTCAAGTTGATTGTAAATTCCTGCATAACTACCTCGGAACTATATATAAAATAAACAAGCAAACAAAGCTATTGTTCTATTATATTGAGACAAATCTTACAGTGATTCATTCATTCTTTACTGAATGAATACAAAGTATTTGAGATTCTACGTCATGTCATGGCGGACAACGCACGCGCCCCGTCGTGACATGATGGGGGATCCTGTTTAATCTCGTCCGCGCTGTGATGGTTGTGATTAGTCAGTGATTAATAGGACATGTCACAGTCGGCGGGAACATCTTAGCTACCGATTAATCGGCTATTGTTACTGTAACGTCTATAATACTTTTGACATTGGCAAATCATCGATTAACATTGATGGAGCCACAAGTATAAGAATAAGAACCACCGATTTGAACGTCACAATCCTCCTCCACAGTGACTCCGACTCATCAGCTTCTCTTCATATATCTTCGTCCATCGGCTGCGGTACTCGCCTGATGAAGGGCTGTGGTAATAGAAGTGTCCAGGTTCTCGGACACCACCAGAAAACTGACTGATTGTGGACATTGTTCCCACCTGGCCACAGATTTCAAATCGGTCGAACTTGTGAAATTGTTTTTATTTATCAAAAGACAAGGTCGCAATGTTTTAAACTAGATAAAATATAAAGTTATCTCAGGTCAACGAATTACATATTTAAAAAAAAAATTTTATGTGACCTTCGAATCAAGTGGAATAAATTGATCAGATTTGCCCCCGAAAATAACCCCCGACACAAAATATAAACCTCCAAAAAGGATCACATTATTTATATTCAACGACTCGAAAAGCCAAGGCCGAGTTTTTTTTAATTTTTTTTTTAATTTAATTTTTATCTTTATTTTATTACACTAATTATGCAATCCGTTTAGTGGTTCTTGTGATTAGGATCTTCGTCATACAGAGAGAGGTAACTCTCAGAATATTTCATAATAAAAAGACAATATAAGAAAAAAATATAAGAGCATGGGTGTTTAATATTAAGAAATTATCCCAAAATTGATAAATGGTGGCGAGAAGTATGACTGATGCGGAAAAGCGTATTTTTTTAAACACACTGTGGTTCACATAACAATATAAAAACCTTAAATCTAATCTAAACATTAAAAATAACTAAATAAACCAGGTCCGCGTGAAATAGTGGCAAGAATACTGGCTGCATTTCCCCGCTGAATCGCGATGCTGATTCGTTGAGCGAGGAAGGAGCCAGCCCTCTTGTCACCAGAAGAGATGATCAGTCGAGGGCATATATCTTTAATAAACTTTTGCATTTAAACCCCACGGACCTAGAGTTTCTACATCAAACGGCACAAATTTGTAGTTTTCAATAATTGAACTATATTTGCGCCGTTTGTTACACTCTGCAATTTCCGCCGCAGCTCCCATTTTGATTGCCTTTTCCCAGAGATGAGACGTGGCTAATGTGTCCACGCACGTAGCATCCCATACAAGGGCCTGACCTCGCTCCCAGAGAATCAGCGTCACATACTGGCTGGTTTGATCTGTAAATAAATACTATTCACTCCCAAAGTCCTAATATTATGTGATATGATCATATTTGGCGTGAATTCTAACTTTCTTTAACTAGACTATGCGATTGGTTAAATAGATATAAAATTAAAAATTCTCATAGTTATAACATTGCCTGAGACACGAGTAGTCGGTCCCGCGCACATCTGTGTCATTTTTTCAACACCAAACATTCGCTGAGAGTTTTCACTGTCCGATGAAAGTAATTTCTTTGATAAAAACCTAATTGGCAATGAAACGACATGGATGGTTGCCTCTTGTGGCATTCATGGACTATGTCCACAGTTGTGCGTCTTTTAATATTAGGGCACGTGACGCATGCGCTGTGATGGTTACAGTTTCAGTTAACCTAATCTCAAAATTTAAACACTACCCGCCAATGATGGCATACAAAAATGTAATTAAGATAAACTAATTAACTAATCAGTAAAAATGTCTAAATATGGGCTTACTTAACTATTTTCGGCTTTTATGTTGCGCCAAATGAATAAAAAATAACTTTTTTATAATAGAAATAATTAATATTAAACATAATTCTTTTTATGCGTATTTTGTCTAAAAAGAATGTTTAATATTAATTATTTCTATTATAAAAAAGTTATTTTTTATTGATTTAGCGCAACATAAAAGCCGAAAATAGTTAAGTAAGCCCATATTTAGACATTTTTACTGATTAGTTAATTAGTTTATCTTAATTACATTTTTGTATGGTAAACGAACCACCTCCACCTTCTTATCTGTTCCCAATTCACTCGATGACTGCTGAACAGATTTTGTTGCAGTTTTAACGATTAGATAGATTGATCCATTACGGGTGTAAAAAATCCGGCCAAGTGCGAGTCGAACTCGCACACGAAGGGTGTACTGTACCACCATACAATATTTAATACTACATTTTTATTCTTAAATAGTTTATAAAAAAATATCGCGAGTCCGACGCACACGCAGGTTTTTATTATTTGTTGTTTTACTTATAGTGATACTGGTTAGACGTTTCTATGTATTAAGATCGTAATACTGTAACGAATAGGTACTTAAATCGCACAAATAAATACCTAAACACATCAAGGTCGATAGACGTCTCTAGAAACATCCAGAGAGAAAATGGACCGTATGTGCCTAGCCATAGGTACCAAAATCGGGCGCGGTCTGTGTGTAGGTATTTGGCGCCGAGTCGCATCGAGCCGCGTCTACAACTTTGTACAACAATCTCGGCGTTTCTCGAATGTTCGGAGGGCAATATAAACAGAGGATCGTCGCCGGGAGGACACAGTGCGAATCAGAGCGATCAAAGCGAAACAGTGAAGTGGAATTTAGTGCGACTAAGTGATATTCAAGTGTTTTCATTTATTTAACTGTGTTTTTGTGGTGTTAAAGTAAAGTTTGTTTATTTAATCGGTATTTTAAAAATCTCTTCGAACCCTAGCTCGTAACAAATTGGTGTCAGGAGTGTGGGATTCAAAAATGCCGATTACACCACGTGACTCGTCGTCATCACGGCGACCCAAAACACGACAAACTACTGCTGGACATCACGGCGAGGAGGTCGACGAGGCTGCTGCTGCTGGAGCCGCTGCTGGTGCTGCTGGGAATGCTGCTGGTGGTGCCGGAGCTGCTGCTGGAGCCGCTGCTGTTGGTGCTGGAGCTGCTGCTGGAGTTGATACGGGTGCTGCGGGTTCTGCGGGTGCTCCTCAGGCATTCGATATGGGGATGCTGTTTCGGCTGATGGAGGAGCAGGCCCGACGTCAGGAGGAGCAGGCCAGACGACAAGAGGAGGAGGCCAGACTTCGGGAGGAGCAGACTCGGCAGCTATTGGAGGAGCAGGCCAGGCGTCAAGAGGAGCAGGCCCGGCGTCAGGAGGAGCAGGCCCGGCGTCAAGAGGAGCAGGCCAGACGACAGGAGGAGGAGGCCAGACGTCAGGAGGAGCAGACTCGACACCTATTTGAGGAACAGGCCCGACGTCAGGAGGAGCAGGCCCGACGTCAGGAGGAGCAGGCCCGACGTCAGGAGGAGCAGGCCCGACGTCAGGAGGAGCAGGCCCGACGACAAGAGGAGGAGGCCAGACTTCGGGAAGAGCAGACTTGCCGGCTGTTAAAGGAGCAGTCTGCTAACCTTAAGGAGCTGCTTTCAGAGTCACTGGGAAAGGTGACTATGGAGGTGAAGCAGCTACAGAGGGTTACAGACATGCACGAGGAGAGAATCGAAGACCTCGACATTCGTTATGAAGACCTCCAACAGCATTGCAAGGAAATACAGACTAGGATGAGCAGAGAACTGGATGCAAGACTTGACGACCGCTACGGAGAGTTGGAGGCACGACTTGACAGCCAATGCAAGGGGCTCCAGAATGAAGTAAGGAAACTGAAGCTGACCGCTCCTGTTTCTGGAGGCGTCGTCGTCTCCGGCCCTCGAGTCAAGGTGCCGCCGTACGACGGGACTACGTCCTGGACAGCGTACAAATTGCAGTTCCAAACGGTCGCCTCTGCCAACGGCTGGACAGACGAGCAATCTCTGACCGCCTTGACAGTGGCTTTAAGGGGTCGTGCACTGTCGGTTCTGGAAGCCTCTCCAGACAGCTGCACCACGTACGGGAACCTGATCGAGGCAATGGACTCCAGGTACGGCGACAAACACCTGGAGCACGTCTACCGAGCGCAGCTGAGGGACAGGACGCAACATGCTGATGAGAATCTGCAACAATGGGCTCTGGAGATCGAGAAGATCGTGAGGAAGGCGTACCCATCTGCCGGACAAGAGTTCATTGCTGCAAACCTCGTTCAAGCATTTATCGACGGCATCCGCAGCATGGAGGTCAGAGCTGCAGTTCGTCTGGGCCACCACAGCGCCCTGAAAGATGCACTGGCCCATGCTCTAGAGGTGGAAGCCGTGAGACAGGAGCCTCGTTCTCAGCGATTGCGACAAGTGGCGGAGGAGGCTACTCCAACAACGACACCTGTAGCAGAGAGACGTAGCTACTTACCCCGCTGCTTCTACTGCCACAAGCCGGGGCACCTTAAAGCTAGCTGCCCGGCGCTTAAGCGACAAGGCACGGATCAACGAGTGCCGAAACGGGACGTCGGAGCTGATGTCCGTGCAGTAACTACGGAGCTTCCGGGAAACGAGTAACAGCCAGAGCCGCGGGGCGGGTACTGGCTAATCGTGACACAGCCCCAAAAGTTACCATCCGACAAGTTTTCGACGGGAACAATCTGGTGATCGCAGGCGAGGTCAACGGGACGCCATGTGAGATGACGATCGACACAGGAGCAACGCGTACGGTTGTGAGACCTCAGTTGTTGGGACGATCTACGAGCAGAACCAGAGGTCCATCTTCCCATCTGAAACTCTTCACGGCAACCGGTCAGCCAATACCCGCATACGACGAGCTGCCGGTGACACTCAAGGTGGGTGACGGGGAGTATCCACACACCATCAACACAGGCAACGAGTTACCTATACGTCAACGTGCTCGACGAATCCCAGTAGGAAGAGAAGCCGAAGTACAGTGCATGCTGGAAGACATGAGGAAGGCTAATGTCATCGAACCTTCTTTGAGCCCATGGTGTTCTCCGGTTGTGCTTGTTAAGAAGAAGGATGGCAGCACTCGCTTTTGTGTGGATTATCGTCGACTGAACGACGTAACCAGAAAGGACAGCTACCCTCTACCCCGGATTGACGACACCTTGGACAAGTTGAGTGGGAACCAGTGGTTCTCAACACTGGATTTGAAGAGTGGATACTGGCAAGTGGAGATCGATCCCAAGGACAAGGAAAAGACTGCTTTCTCGACCGGAAATGGACTGTGGCAGTTTAACGTCATGCCTTTCGGGTTATGCAATGCTCCTGCTACGTTCGAAAGGCTGATGGAAGTTGTGCTTGCTGATCTCGTGGGAAAAGCTTGCCTAGTCTACCTGGATGACGTCATCATTATGGGACGCGACTTCAACGAGCACCTGAGGAATTTAGAAAGAGTGTTTGCCAAGTTGAAGCTCGCGAACCTGAAATTGCATGCCAAGAAGTGTAGCTTCTTCAAGAAACGTGTGAATTACCTCGGGCATGTAATTACAAAGGATGGCGTATAAACCGACCCTGTCAAGACAGTAGCTGTACGAGAATGGCCCACCCCGCGGAACAAAACAGATGTTCGAGCCTTTCTTGGTCTGTGCTCATACTACCGCCGCTTCGTATACGACTTCGCGGGAGTAGCCAAGCCCCTACATCGGCTGACGGAGGACAAGCGTTCGTTTCAGTGGACTGAAGACTGTGAGAATTCGTTCCAGGAACTGAAACAACGGCTGTGTCAAACACCTGTATTGGGCTACCCGGACCAAGTCGGCGAGTTTGTGGTGGACACAGACGCAAGCAACATCGCCATTGGAGGTGTGCTGTCACAACGGAAGTTGTGATAGCGTATTTCAGCAAGGCTCTGTCGAAACCAGAAAGGAACTACTGTGTAACCAGACGCGAACTTCTGGCCGTAGTGAAGACAGTACGACACTTCAACAAGTATCTCATCGGAAGGAAGTTCAAGCTACGGACAGACCATGCGGCGTTGAAATGGTTACTTCAATTCAAGGATCCCGAAGGACAAGTCGCTCGGTGGATCGAGCAGTTACAAGAATTCGATTTCACGATCGAACATCGACGAGGACGGATGCATGGCAACGCTGACGCACTGTCACGCAGGCCGTGCCCTGAAGATTGTAAACACTGCTCGAGGCGTGAAATCAGTGATTCTGTCATCAAAGTGATTACGACTAACAACCTTAGTGACGAATGGGCGAACGAAAGGACGAGAGACGAGCAACTCAAGGATAACAACTTGGCGCCGATAATGGAATGGAAGACGCAGAATGTTCCAAGGCCCGGCTGGAATATTGTATCAGCAATGAGTTCCACCACGAAAAGCTACTGGGCTCAGTGGGAAAGTCTAGTGCTGCACAACGGGTTGCTGTACCGCAAGTGGGAGTCGCCAAGTGGACAGGAGACATTGATGCAGCTGGTCGTGCCTAGGTCAAAGGTGCGCGCAGTGCTTGAGTCCGTGCACGATGGATCCTCGGGAGGACATCTGGGCATGAATCGAACCCTGGCGAAAATCAGGAAACGATTTTATTGGGTTTATTGCCGGCAAGATGTCGAGGATTGGTGTCGCAAGTGCACAGTATGTGCGGCCGTGAAGGGACCTACGACACGTACGAGGGGACGTATGCAGCTGTACAATGTTGGCGCTCCATGGGAACGAATTGCGGTGGACGTTGCTGGACCGTTCCCGGCCACTGAAGACGGGAACAAGTACTTCATGGTCGTGATGGACTACTTCACGAAGTGGCCGGAGGTCTTCGCAATTCCCAACCAGGAAGCGACAACAGTCGCGACTAAGTTGGTCAACGAAGTATTCTGCAGGTTCGGGCTACCAATGGAGATACATTCTGATCAAGGGCGTAACTTTGAGTCGCAGTTGTTCCAGGAAGTATGCCGTGTCCTGGGAATAAATAAAACGAGGACTACGGCGTATCACCCACAGTCCGACGGAATGGTTGAAAGGTTCAACCGCACTTTGGAGACTCATTTGGCGAAACTGGTTGAGGATCACCAGAGGGACTGGGACCGATATATTCCCTTGTTCTTGCTCTCATATCGATCCGCAGAGCATGAAAGCATAAAGGTGACTCCTGCTTATGCCAACTTTGGGAGAGAGCTCCGACTACCAGTTGATCTCCTGACCGGCGGACCTCCGGATGCGCCGCAACCTGTAAGTGACTACGTATCGAACCTGAAAAACAAGATGTGCGACATACATGACCAGATTCGTCAGAGCAGTCTTGTGGCCAGTACAAAGATGAAGACCAGGTACGATAGGAACTTCAATAGTAACGGTTTTGACGAGGGATCGTTGGTGTGGCTGCACAACCCGAAACGCCGAAAAGGCAAATCTCCCAAGCTGCAGAACCGCTGGGAAGGTCCGTATAAGGTCATCACGAGGATCAATGACGTGACCTATCGGATCCAACGATGCCCGCGTGGGCAGTTAAAGGTTGTCCACATTGATCGACTAGCCCCTTACAAAGGCTCGAATATTGCTCGGGACGAGCAAGTCTAAGCGGGGGGCAGTGTAACGAATAGGTACTTAAATCGCACAAATAAATACCTAAACACATCAAGGTCGATAGACGTCTCTAGAAACATCCAGAGAGAAAAAGTACAAACGAAAATGGACCGTATGTGCCTAGCCATAGGTACCAAAATCGGGCGCGGTCTGTGTGTAGGTATTTGGCGCCGAGTCGCATCGAGCCGCGTCTACAACTTTGTACAACAATCTCGGCGTTTCTCGAATGTTCGGAGGGCAATATAAACAGAGGATCGTCGCCGGGAGGACACAGTGCGAATCAGAGCGATCAAAGCGAAACAGTGAAGTGGAATTTAGTGCGACTAAGTGATATTCAAGTGTTTTCATTTATTTAACTGTGTTTTTGTGGTGTTAAAGTAAAGTTTGTTTATTTAATCGGTATTTTAAAAATCTCTTCGAACCCTAGCTCGTAACAATACGGTTCAAAAGAACACAGACGACAGACGGACAGGACTTAGTAATAAAGGCTTAATAATAGGGTTTCCTTTGGCACCTTTTGGGTACGGTACCCTAAAAAAGATGACACTTATTAGGATCGTAAAATAATTACAATAATTTAGCCTGTATAGCTGACTGATCTTCCCCCGTATTACGTATCTCGATTACTAACAAAAAGTGATAGTAATCGTCCACAGATTAGTAAATATAACAGGCCGAGAGTGAGTGTACCGTGCAAGCTCGTTCTTCTCTGTCTATCCTGCATTACTAATCTGTGGACGGTTACCATAAGTGATTCTGATACCGATACTTATTACAAGTCATAATATAGCCAAGGTATATAAAAGTGAATAATAATCATTAAGAATCAAATGATTAAGTTTGGACAGCAAGTGAAATAAGGACTGGAGATTCCATGTCATGCCATGGAGATCAACGCACGCATACGCTGTGACGTGAAGGGGAATGGAACATCTTAACTACCGATTAATCGGCTATTGTTACTGTGACTTCTATAACACTTGACATTGTCAAATCATCGATTAACATTGATGGAGTCGTTATAAAATAAGAAGAAGAAATAAGGACTGTGGCATGCAGGCTAGCGGCGCATGCCTTCCCGCATGCAACTAGCACTCAAGCGCATGCAGCCTCTTACAAGCTAGACTAAACAAATGTGAACCTAGCTATGCAACTGCATCTTTCGGCTGATGCGACAGACGCGTCTCGACAGTTTTTTCACAAAAATCTCTCTTTTTATTTATTGGTTTCCATCAAAGAATGTTACGGCTACGGAATTGAAGTAAATTTTATTACTTAAGAACACAACTATAGTGTTTTTTAATACTTATCACGTGAATTAAATGGAGACAGTAAAGTTGTCAAGTGCGTTTTGGAGTAAATTATATTAGAGGGTTCATTACGATTTTGTTAATAAGCCATTTAGCCTATTGGCTTCCGTGCATAAAAAAGAAAGAAATATAAGCAAACGCGTCATCGGCAATCCCATTATAGGCATGTAGGACTTTCTAAAAGTAAATTCGCTTATAATAACATATCCCGGCTTAAGAGGATCGTGTAGCTCAGCGTACGCAGCGAAATAGGTATTTAGAAAATCATATTCTGTCTCAAGCGCGCTCTTCCCACGGGCATCAGTGCGACAGAGAACACTGCAGCTCGTGAGTGTTCGTAGGTATGTTCTTCGTTGAAAATTGCGTTTTGGGGGAAAACGATTTACACCTACTAAACTATAACGAAACCTTATAATTTTGGTGTCAAACGTTTTAGCAGATTATAATCTACGTACGTACGTTTTGCTTTTTTTGAAATTTTGCTTTGTTTCTCAAATACAGACGGTTTATTACGAGCAAGTTATGAACAAAAAAAACCGAGATTTGAGGGGCTTATAACTTTTGACCTATTACGAATTTTGAAAAAAGGAAAAAATACGTACGTAGTTTTTCATTATGTCAGTAACATATTACAAAATCGTTAAAATTAAATAATATTTAGGGGTAGTAAAACGTTTTCTCCGTTTGTATGGACATGGACGCGGTACACTACACTCTTAAGAGCATAAAATTAACCTCATTTACAGTTAACGATTTCGGAGAGGGGTTTTACCTTCATCTATCTATCATCACGCCTTTTGTTTCCAAAAGGGGTAGGCAGAGACAATCGAATGCCATTTGCTACGATCCTGACCACAGTTCTGTGATCCCGACATACTTCTTTCGCTTCTTTTATATTCATCATACCTTTCATACATGCTCGGCGATTGTGTGTACCTACTTTTAATATTGACTTCGATCAATAATTTTTTTATTAGGTCGTCCTCTGCCAGCATTTCCTTTCATCCTTCATTCTTTCTACGTGTCCAAACCAGCGTAAACTACTTTTTAAATTTTAGTCACAACATCATCTTTCACTCCGCATTATTCTCTAATGACATCGTTCCGGATGCGGTCAATACGTTTTACCTTCATCTTTAAAAGAAATCATTGCTTAGTGTTTCTAAAATAAAAAAATCGTGGTTTGAACCCATCAGCTCTCATCAGTTTCTTTCCGTGACACTACCCGTCACCACAGTCATAAAAAGCGTAAAACAGGCCCGACAACAGTGTGACACTTTTGCTTCGGGGGTTAAAATACTGGTGATATGCAATAACAAAAACTAAATAAAAATTGACCCGAACACGACATGACACTGACAAGTGCAGTTTAAAAGTCAAATTTTACAATGAACACAAAAAACTTTTAGAAAAGTCTCAATATGAAAATATATATTTGAATAAAAATGGACTCAAACATTTGTGATTCCTCTGCCATCGGCGAATGTGTCGATAGTACCAATAAAGAAATAAAAGAAGTATTATTGAACCAAAACGATATTTCGAAAAAGATCGAAAATCTGACAGAAAATGTCGAAGGGTTGCGGGATGTTGTTGCCAAATTTTCGGAAAAAATAACCGAATTCGAAGACCTTGGCTCGGACCAGCGTAAACTTAGAAATGATGTTAAGGTTCTCAAGAATAGAATAGATGAGTTATTTGCCATAGTTAAGGATGGGAAAGAAGAGGAGTCAGTAGCTAGTGATGTCCAAGAGATAGAGTCATGTCACTCCGGAGCTTCTTGCGCTTCAAAGGTTAGCTTTTTTATTTTTACTAGCTATCCTAAGCCTAAAGCCTAAGCCGGGAGGGCTTCCGGGCTCTGGCATAAAAAGTAGCCTATCTCCTCGATCCGTTGCTCTGTATTGACGTGAAAGTAGAACGAGCAAACCCACTTTCACATGCGCGACAGTTCAAATCAGCTCTGAGTTTCTTGCATCAAAGGCAATAATAATTGAAATGGACTGGGCTGCGAAGCCAAGCACCAATCTACTTCTTGTGCTTCAGAGACCACGCAAGTGTGTTCTTCTGATAATAATAGAAGTCACAGGTGTCACCACAGGCATCACATGCTTTGCCTTGCCACTTCTTCTATTTAATTCAATGCTGGCTTAAGGGCCGTTGATCAAGGTCATCTTATAACTGTCAAAAATATGACAAATCTCAGTTAAGTAATCTTGGAAAGTTTAATTTAGTTACTTTTCAAAAGGCAAAAGCAATGCTAGTTTTGAAAACTATGGCTATTTAGATCTCTTAATAATTAAAATACTATGTCCAAATCCAATTTAAAATAATAACTAGCAACTGTGTGGGATGGAAATGTTGTACCTATAAAAACTTTCCAGGCTTAACTGAGATTTGCCACATTTTTGACAGTTATAATATGACCTTGACCAACGGCCCTTAAGCCAGCATTGAATTAAATAGAAGAGGTGGCAAGGCAAAATATTTTTGACAATTATAAGATGACCTTGACGAACGGCACTTAAGGGGCGGTGGTCAAGGTCATCTTGTATCTGTCAAAAATATGGTAAATCTAAGTTAATCCTGGAAACGTGAGTTTATTTATACAAAATCTCCTCACCCCAAAAGGATTGTTATTATTTGAAATTGGATTCAGCCATATTTTTATTATTCATGGGTTCTAAAGAGCCGTTGTTTTCGATACGAGCAGTGCCTTCGCGTATCGAAAACAACGGCTCTTTAGAACCCATGAATAATAAAAATATGGCTGAATCCAATTTCAAATAATAACAATCCTTTTGGGGTGAGGAGATTTTGTATAAATAAACTCACGTTTCCAGGATTAACTTAGATTTACCATATTTTTGACAGATACAAGATGACTGAGAGCCAAGGGTCCTTAAGCTCTGTAGTGCGCCATTATAGTCAGTCAGAGATGATCAGTCAGTTTTAGGCTACACTCTGTTCATTATAATACTTTGAGTATATAATGGGTTGACTGATTCCTATACAAAAGCACATAAAGACGTAAATAAAATGTGGTGTTAAATATCCCAAAAGTACATTTTTGTTACCTGTCACAGACACCATCATATGTTGAACAGAGTATAATTGTAATTTGAAAAGACATATTTGTCTGGAAATAACTATATTAAAAACAAAACGGTGCAATTTTACGTTTGAATTAAATTATCATATAATGCTAGAGAAGATAGTGAAAGTAAAATATGGTAAAATAACTTTCTTCTGCAATTATTTTATAATTAAAACATGTAATCATTTTTTTTACTATCTAGCTAGAATATCTAAGAATAACTTAATTATGTCAGACAGATCTAATTTGTAACGGATACAGTTGTAATTTGTTAAATTATCTAATATAGTTTCGCAAATATTATGTAATACCTAATTGAAATAATTTGTGAAACCGAATGAAAATAATCTAGTAGGAAAAGCCTATTTATAGTCGGCATTTAGGACGGTACAGAAATCAGGAAATGGTACTAAAACTCCAGTAGGTACTTACTATGTAAAAAAAAGTGTACCGACTTCAAAAATTATGCACTGAAAAGTGTGCTTTCCGAAAGCAAATGCACAAGTTACTATAAAAAAATACCCAAATCGCTTCAAGTGTGCCTATATTTGAAGAGTTCTCGATTTCTCCAGGATCCCATCGTCAGATTCTGACCTGATGACCTGCAAATTATACGCTTTCAAACAAAAAATTGAGAACCTCCTCCTTCTTTTGAAATTTGGTTAACTGACTGAATAGTCGGCGACTAATCGGCAAAATAGTAGTTCATTTTGGGGTCGATTAGTCGTTATAGTCGGACAAATCCATAGTCGGTACTCGTTGCTTGTCTTTATCTCTGTCTGTTTGTCCGGGCTAATCTTCGAAACGGCTGAACCTATTTTGAAAGGATTTTCACAGGCACGGAGTAATATAGACAACTTTTTGTCCCAAAAATATAAAGTATGTTTCGTGAAAAATAAATACTTATTGTATGGCTCCACAAAAGATCTGTGGCTCCACCAATGTTAATCGATGATTTGCCAATGTCAAGTATTATAGCCTTTATAGTCTAAGATGATCCCGCCGACTGTCACAGCGCGGGCGGGATTAAACCAGATTTCCCATCATGTCACGGCGGAACGCATGCGTCGGTCGCCATGACATGACGTAGAATAAAAAAAAAAAAAAAAATTATATCCTTGTTGGTTGTACTTTTTTTTTTCTTAACTAAAAATAACATCCATCTCCCATGATGAATAAAAAATGGCGCGAAAGATTTTATGGCTCGGGCGGACGTTTACGACTCTTGTTTGTTCAACATCTGTCTTTATATTTAAGTCTGTCATTAGAGAAAAAAATTAGCTTCGGACGGTATCTAAAGTCGGCATCACGTTTTTTTCCAAATACTTTCAATAATATTCATAGAGTACTAAGTCTATGGAGGGGGCCATAGACGGGCTCCCCCTTTCGCCAATTTTTTGCCCTTTGACCAGTTATACTTAGATTTCGTTGGTATCGTTTTGTGTCGCGAGACAAGAGCTCTAGGAAAATAGTTAATTGTGATGTTTTAAATGGGAAAGGCGATCTAGGACGTCAAACTTGCGGGGGAACATAGTGTTTCCAATCATTAATTATTATACAGGTATTATGTTTGTATTTTAACATAATCATCATATAACATAAAATCCGTTGCGACAATAAAACGACAGAAAAATACAGTGGTACAGGGGCTAGTACTAGACGCCCCCCCCCCCGCGCCAAAAGTGGCAGAAAAAATTGTTCGGTGATTTACACGCTACACGTCTCCTTTGGTATATACTCAAAGTATAATATTAGATTAGATATTAGATAGGTAACCCTCTTTGCGCTGGTGAAGTGTCACGAGGAGCATCTACCCCTCGGGGTCTGGTCAGTATTCGGGCTGTATGAGTAGCAAGGAATATACTACTCTGAATAAGGCACTCCCTGCTGGTGGCGCAACGGGAGCGAGGTCCCATTGACTGGCGCCTTTTATATTAGATATATGACTTAATTCTCCAAGTACCTTACAAATCCCTATCTATCTATCATCACGCCTTTCATCCCAAGAGAGGTAGGCAGAGACAATCGAATGCCACTTGTTACGATCCTGACATATATATATATATATATCTCTTTCGCTGCTTTTATATTCATCATACCTTTCATACATGCTCGGCGATTGTGTGTACTTTTAATATTTCCATCGATCAATATATTTTTATATGTTCAATAAAATTACATCTAGCTCGTCCTCTGCCAGCATTTTCTTTCACTTCAGCCATATAAACCTTTTTAGCCAATCTTTCATCCTTCATTCTTTCAACGTCCAAACCAGCGTAAACTACTTTTCTTATTTTAGTCGCAACATCTTTCACTCCGCATTCTTCTCTAATGACATCGTTCCGGATGCGGTCAATACGCTTTATAAGACCGTAGCATTTCCACTGTTATTTTACTTTCATGCTTCTTATTCCATACCCAAGTCTTGTTTCCATAAGTAATTGATGGAACTAAAACAGCATTATGTATATTAATTTTACTTTTAGTTGTAAGTTGTGTATTTCTGCATACATTGTTTAGTCCACCAAATACCTTGCTTCCCGCTTTCACTCTCCTTTCAATTTTCTTACAAACCCCTTATTCTTCTTATTCAAATTTTCACAGGATTTTTAACAAAAATATAACTTTGTTCCAGGTTGCTATGACAACGGGCATAGATCGAGACACCATACGCTCAGCGTACGAAGATGTGAGATCTGACGCATCACCCACAGAATGGTACGTTTTATTTGTAGGTATTAGGAAGGCAAACTACTTTTATTGAACATATAAAAAAATAATTGATCGAAGGCAATATTAAAAGTACACACAATATGATGAATATAAAATAAGCGAAAGAGGTATGTCAGGATCGTAGCAAATGGCATTCAATAGTCTCTGCCTATCCCTCTAAAAGGCGTGATGATGTGCTGTCGAAATTAGCATATCTTAAAAAGGTAGACCACTTCCCGGAACCCTTGTGCGAATATGAAACGCACTTGACCAGTTTTTCTATGCTTATAATATTTTAAAGAGAAGACCGATTTTAAAAATTTTTTCGCCAGTAAATGCTTTCACTCGTGTGGAAATAGTCCAAAAAGAAATAATCCCGTTGCTGTAATTTGCCCCTCCTCCGCCCGCTTTTCCGTTATAAAAAGTAGTATATATATGTCATTCTCTAACCCCTAAACTACCAC
The DNA here is from genome assembly GCA_963924495.1 of Nemapogon koenigi. NCBI lineage: Eukaryota > Metazoa > Arthropoda > Insecta > Lepidoptera > Tineidae > Nemapogon > Nemapogon koenigi. The sequence goes on along the minus strand of OZ004653.1, from coordinate 1,152,142 downwards.
TATGCAAAAAATCATGTCGATTCCGTGAAAAACAAATCTATCCCACGGGAACCATACATTTTTCCGGGATAAAAAGTACCTAGCCTATGTGCTATTCCAGCCTATAATCTATCTATGTGCCAAATTTCATTCAGATCCGTTCAGCCGTTCTGGCGTGATTGAGTAACAAACAAACATACATCTATACAAACTTTCGCGTTAGTCTAATATATAAAAAATATTATTTGTTCGCATTCGATAAGACTCAAAAACTACTAGACCGATTTGAAAAAAGGCTATAGGCTATTTACCATCACGCTACCTACCCAAGGGGATGAATTGTAATCCTATACAACTATTTTGTCGCAGGGCCGTGTTCAAGTTTGAAGGCGCTAGAATAATCTGTTCTGCCCGCGGGAGTGACTTCACGGAGTTTAGAGGGCAGTTCGCAGACGACGATCGGGCATTTGGTTATCTAAGGTATTATCACGGCCTTTATACCTTGTACGGTCCACCGAAAGGTATTTTGTCAAACTGGTTTGACCACAAGGAATTGTTCTTCCTTGTGGTCAAATTGTTAGGTTAGGTTAGGTTAGTTAACTATCTAAGAAGTTTGACTAACAGGATTTTTTTCCTGTAGGTCAAATCAGTTTGACAAAATAATTTGACTACGAGGAAGAACTGCCACCGAAACCGACCACAGACGCGTCCAATTCTTGTAACGAACGGTCCGCCTAGATCTTCCGGCAGCCGGAATGGCAAATTTTCGGTGCGATGCCGGACCAATGTGGCCACTTTAGAGGAGAATTTCTATTCAAAGGAAAAAAGAACTTGGTTCCATTCAGGTTTTTTTAGCCAGGGTACTTGCTTGTTCACAGATTACAGATGGGTGATGAGATGTCAAAACGTCGCAAGTTTATGTTTGTAACATGGGTGGGACCGAGCGTGTCTGTCATTAACAGAGCCAAGATGTCCACTGACAAAGCTATTATTAAGGACATTATTTCTGTAAGTATAGTTTGGACATGTTGAAAGATTGACCTAAAAAGGTTTGTATGTATAGGTCAGTGTTTGTATGGCAGAAGTAAAAGGAATGAGTGAAACTACTTAGATTGAATACTAGCATTCCGCCCCCGGCTTCGCCCGTGGATATTTACGAACAAAATAAAATATACCCTATACCTACCCTACCCCTACTTCTACTCCTACCCCTACTTCTACTCCTACCCCTACTTCTACTCCTACCCCTACCCTCTACCACTACCTCTATATCATCAATAGTTTTCGCAGCGCACGCGATGTAAGGAATTTCTTAGGTAATTTTTTTACACCTTGGATTATATTATTGGAGTTTTAGTAAGGATCCCTAATTTTTTTGAAAATAGAATATAGCCTATGTCACTCAGGGTGAATGTAGCTTTCTAATGGTGAAAGAATTTTTGAAATCGGCACAGTAGTTTTTGAGTTAATTCATTACAAACACACACACAAAAATACAAATCTTTCCTGTTTATAATATTAGTATTGAATTGAATATATAAAAGTATGTACACACAATCACTGAACATGTATGAAAGGTATAAAAGAAGCGAAAGAGGTGTCAGGTTAGTAGCAAATGGCATTAGATTGTCTCTGCCTATCCCACTTGGGATTTAAGGTGTGATGTTAGATACATAGTATAATGTACGTAAGAAGAAAAGAGTACAGAGATAACCATTGGTGTTCACCATGTTTGCCAACATCCTGCAGCACAAATGCCAACTGTAGGCTGCAATAAATAATAATTTTAATAGACCCTACTTACTGTTACACATTTCCATTGCATTTCACACAAAATTCGTCTCAACAAATGCCTCAGACCAAAAGCATATATCAAACATTAACACTCTTATTAATAAACTCGAAGTAGCGACGTAGTAACTAAACTGTGTTTCGTCTCCGTCTATCATAATGAATTGCAGATTTGTTAGACGGAGACGAAATACAGTTTAGTTACTACGTCGCTACTTCGAGTTTATTAATAAGAGTGTATATGTTTCAGTAGACTGTAAGTTGACAGTGTCGGATTAACCACGTAGCAGGAGTAGCAAATGCTACGGGTCCCGCGCCACTAGGGGCCCCCCGCCCCGGTCATGGGCGTAAAAAAGGATAAACGAGTAGCAGTGTCCACCTTTTGCCAGTAGTCCATACTAAACTTAAAATTATTCATAGGGTGAAAAAAATATTTAAAATGTCTAGATTTTTTTCAATATTAACATATATTTTCAATATAACTTGATAACATTTTAATTTCCTCATCACTCATGGATCATGGAGGCAAGCAAAAAATTTACAAAAGCAATAGATTCCTTGATACAGCCATGCTTGACAGCATTCTATTTCCTCTAATGCCTTTGAAAAATAATGAGATACCAGAAAGATTGGATTACCAAAATTAAATACACTTTAACACACAATTTAAAGTTATATTTTTCAAACCAAAGTTGCTTATTTTACAAAAAGTCATACAGATATTTTTTCACATTGAAACCAACAGTCTGCGCCACAGCCGAGATGAAATCATAGCCAACAATACATTTATACTTAGCCGAGTCTAAGTCAATTTCTTTACTGCCCGAGATGAGTTTTAGCTCAACTAAGGTCGCTATTTGTGATAATAAGTTACTTGTTAGACCAATTTTATGTTCCAGTATAGCGTAGAATATTGCTAATAGCCGATCCAGAGTGAATGCTTTGGGCCCTAACTGAGTGTTTAATTTTTCTGAGATTTTAGCCTTGGCTCTAACTTCTTGAAGTCGCTTCCGTCGTTTCCCATGGTTATTCATGAATAAACGTTTGTCTTCCTTTGAAGGGTTGTAACTCGCTAAGTATGCAGCGATGAGCAGATATTTTGTATAGTATGGCAGTTCAAAGCTCTGAGCAAAAGTTTTTGTTGAAATCAGTTCCTCTTTTAATGCGTCTTCTAGGTTTTTCTTCGGTTTAGCATCGGTCCATTTGTTTTCTTTTCCCGGAGATGTTGGTGTGCATTTAGTTGTGTCGATTCTTAAGTATAATAATTCTAGACTTGTTCGGAGTATGGGAGATATGTGTCGCCATAATTTGGTCAAGTCTTGAGCGTTTACCTCTTTTTTTATTATCGGTTCGCAGTATTTAGCAAAGTTGACTAATGCCATGTGTCGCAGTTCTATTAGTTCTCGACACGGTCTGTAGAACACACTTAGAAAGGAGTTTAAGTAGTTACCAAAGAGTTCTGGCTTCTCCAATTCGTTGTATGTGGCCGTATCTATGTTGCAGTTACTTGTGACATGTTGTAAAAATGTTTTGTGGTACATAAATATGATTCTGAACATTTCTTCTTTATTGTAGTTTGGGAAGTATATCTTGATTGGTTCGCGGAGGCCGTTTTTGAAATAAAAATTTTCATACAGCAAATCAGTTATGAATATTGTGCATATGTTCAGGCAGCAGAACTCTCGCAGTTTTGTAAAGATGCACATCAGAGCGGCGTCCATGTTTCTCAGTCTTTCTGCTTTATCGAACACTAGAATGATTGGTTCGAATTTGTAAACTTTTTGCAGAGATTTTAAACCAGTAATTAAATCTTTCAAGGCATCTTCGCATTTCGGTTTTTCTTCGTCACACAAGCCGGCTAATATGTTTTCGCAGATTATTTTGGAAGAATAGCACTCAATGCAGTTTATTAATACTTGTTTGTAGCCCAAATACTGCAAGACAGTATCAACACAAAGTGTCTTACCGGTGGCCGTGTTTCCACTCAAAAATAGTGAATGCGGCAAACATTCGTCGCTCTCCCCGAGTAACAAAAATAGTTCGTTTAGTTGTGATGATCGACAAGGCACTTTTTTATTAATATCATCCATTTTTCATTAAATTAATTTTCTAAAAACTTTTAGGTTAATTAACGTTTTGACAATTGACTTGATTTTTGGCATTTCCCGCCAAGGCGCCAAATCATTATTGCTGAATGATTGCCAGACGAAAAATAATTCAACATCCTGACTGATAGCTTTTGTCGTAAAGGGCAAAGAAATCTAAAATTTATTGTAATAATTTCTTTAAATGAATACAAAAATAACCTTGTATTTGTACTTTTTACAGAATTTTGCGGTGGAACTACAACTGGAGAGTCAAGCTGAAATAGACATAGATCAATTTAAAGATGCCTTGAACAGAGCGGGAGGGGCTAACTACGGCACCGGCATTAGGGATTTATGAATAGTGGGTCGCCAAAACGTTTTTTATAATTATTATAGAAATTTTGAGAAGTAGTCCTTTTATACCTAATTGGTTATTCTAGTGTGCACAACTTTTTATAAAATACTAATTGTTTGGTATACAAATTTATACAATTAAATTGAAATTGTTAAACAATAATTATTGCAATATTTGTTTTGTTGCTTACTTTTAAAAGATCTTTGTTATGATTATTAGCTGATATATATTTATAATGTTTTAAAACCATCTAACTTAAGGTCGATGTGACAGATAAAGTTGTATACCAAATTTATTTTTACTTACAGTAATTTCATGCCATTGTTTAGTCAACCTGTATTCAAAATATGCGTAGAAATTAATTATTTAAACTTATAGGAAACATATTTTAATATCTCTATCTATTCTCATTTATTTTATATATTTAAATTAAAAATATTTTTATATTATTAAATTACTCAAAATTAAGTAACAGAGCTTTATTTTTGGTAACTTTTTTGTTGCGTTGTCTGCTATGACACAAACAGTCCAAAAATGCATTTATTTTTGAGGAGTGTGTTATATTAGTCCAAATAATCTTATTGTATACAAAATTTGAATGTTTATAGCCTTTCTATACATTGTCTAGTATTATCATACAATATAATTGCTTAAAAATGAGTAATTGATTATTGTAGTTTTATTTATTTCCTACTATTTTTCAAAATGGCTCCATCAGGATTTTGATGATGCCGTCAATGTCAAGTATTATAGAGGTCACAGTAAAGTAGGCCACATATTGGTCCGGCATCGCACCGAAAATTTCACAATCCAACCGCCAGACGATCTAGGCGGACCATTCGTTACAAGAATTGGACTAAGAATAAATTTGTACTTAATTTAATAAACAATACTTCATGTACTACTGAGAAATTTGGAAAGGAGACTATTTTCAGAGGCTACTTTGCAATTTTTTTCTATCGAGCAAAGTTTCTTAGAACATGTTTTATGATTAACAGATTATTATGAAATATGATTAATTATAACATGTAATTTTTTTTTATATTTCTAAGAGCTTTAGGTTTCACTCAAATCGATTTGAAAAATATGATTTAATATGAAGGTAGCCTCTTAATCACAACCATCACAGCGCGGACGGGATTAAACCAGATTCCCCGTCATGTCACGGCGTACGCGTGCGTTGACAGTTGCGTGGAATCCCAACCAGTTTAAAAAAAAATGTTGATGAACTCTTTGTCAAACTACTAAGGGAGGAGAAAATAAGATAGTATGTGAGCGACATTTTATTTTTGACATACTGCTAGACCTAGGCGCCATCTACTGGCGTTAAAAAAAGTATTTTATTACCATCTTGAAACCTTATTGAAGCATAATTTAAAACCCTGGGCTCATAACCTTAATTTGATAATAACAATGGACAACATTTCATTTTTCGTAAGGTACCAAAATTCGAAAACCGTTTGGAGATTACATGCTAGAAAGCTTATTTTTCATTTTTTTTATTTTTTATATCCTTTAATTTTCGAGTTATTTTAAAAATACTGAAATAATGAAAATTAAGGATTAATAGGTGCCCTAATCTGTGCTAACCCTCTAATTTAAAAATACTAATGTCTGTTGGCAGAGTTGTTAGTTATTGAACTCAGGTGTTGCCCTCTATTAATTTTACCCATTTTTATTCCATTTAAAGCTAAATTAATAATTATTCTTTAAATATAATTATAAAAATACTTCTTATATATAATATTTTTTTGGAAGTTTTGCTAGTTTCGAATGGGCTATCACAGGAAATATATTTACGAGTGAAACCGCGGACAAAAGCTAGTATTATTATATACATTATAAATAATGTTGTAGGCGATTTGAGTTCCGGCTACGGCAACACCTATTTTTAACACGGTATATTATACTCTTTGCATTTCTATAACGTATACTCTGTGGCTTGACTGACACTATCTGTCACTTTCTTTGGGTGACAGTTTATATTTCTTAATTTTAGTCCTAGCTATGGTTTTTAGTTTATAAGTCCTCATAATTTATAAAAATTCATAATTAAATTAAAAATATAAAAACTCAACCAAAAATAAAATAGAAAAATACGTGTAACTTATTTTTTAATATATTTTTAATTAAAGTAATAAAAATGGGTGATTAAAAAAATGAAATGTTGTCCATTGGTATAAAGCCGAGCCTTGTAAATTAAGATTCATTTTGCAGTGGGAAAATAAATACAAAACTTTAATGTAGAATAAATTTATTACATCAATACATTTTTGTTATTTTATTGCTCTTACCTTAAGTTAAAACATTTTGGCTGTATATATGAACACTTTCGTTTGCTACATAAACAACTAATAACTATGTTAGTGGAGATAAGTTTTATGAACATTTTGACTTCCGACAATTAGCGAGTCTATGAAGGAATTAACTGGATTATGCACATTGTCAGATATAGAGAAATCCATATAACTATTATAACCCTGTAACTAAATGTACTTGAATAAAATATTCGTATATATAAATTACAAAAATATAACAAAAGCATTCAAAAACTAAACTTTAGATTAAAACAAGGGAAGTTACTGCAATAAAAAATTACTGCACGCCGTCTCATTCTTACCACTGCTGCAACCCATATTTCTTTCTCTCTCTTTGTTTTAGATATTAAGGCTACTTCATGTAGGTATGGCAGCCTTAAAATAATCGGTGAATTGTAAGAATACATTTTGTTGCAATCAAAGAGAATGAACACGATTTCATATTTTAGCAAAACACCAATAAAACTATAAATATATAAAATGAGTAAAATATTTTTTTTTATACATACTTTTCAGGGACGGACTTAAGATTTTTAATTCTTCTCTATCAGTTCGCATGCAAGTGAACAGCGGTTAAGCGACTGTATAAGGTCTGACATTGGATGGGTTACCGTTTGTACTAATGCCTCAAGGTATTAAACATCTAAATAATAATTTTTAAATAATCGACCTTGTGTTTCTGTTGCTATCAAAATTAAATTACAAGAATTGGCTCGCACGTATAACTCGCGCCATATAAGTTGAGCTGCAAAGTTAAGTGAAACTCATTCAGCGCGCACTATGCGAGAGCTCAAGAAAACGTCCGCTACTTAGCACCGATAGCGTGTTTCAAGTTTAAAGAATCAAAAATCTAATCGCTATCCCCACGCCCGTGCCACGTCACTGCGTGGATAGCGCCCGCAGCAACTTGCTCTGCGTGTGCGCACCGAACAGCACCGACAGCAGCGCCACTCCGTAGCCGGTAGCGCGCTCGCCCTGCGGACAAAAAAAATAACACATTTGATCACATCGGAGTCACCACTTTTCAGAATTGATTATATGCATCCATCGATTCAGTTACATTAACATATACATATGCTTGAAAATGTACGCTTGGGATGTCCACTCATTCCGATATTAGTTTTCTAAAAGATATTTAGAGTTATTTCTTTTGTTTTATTTCCCGGATGAAACCGAGGGCAAAAGCTAGTTAGAGGGATAGGAATAGTATAGTGAGATAGTTACCGTGTGCGCGGGCGCCGCCATATCGACGTGAAGCCAGCCGCCCGGGAAGTCAAACCCGAGGTGAGCCAGCACGAACAGGCCGGCGCACGACGGCTGGGCGTTGTTGCGATCCTGCGAATATAATTAAATATTTTGTTTAAAATATTAAGGGTGGAGGGGGAAAGGGAGTTTCTAGGGGTCACGTTTTTTGTGGTGACACAGCGACAGTACTAAATCTATGGCTATTAGTTGTAGTGGTGTCATTCCTGAACTTTACCTTGTCGCCATGGGACGCTTCTGTACATGCGACAATGGCGCCCAACGTGGTTAATGTCAGTTTTAAGCCCAAGGTTAGTTGATGACGTCAGGAATAACACTTTCAAAGAAGGAATATTGTATGTTTGTTCGTTTGTACTTTGAAACTACTGGACCGATGTGGAAAAATCTTCCACTGTTAGTAGAATATGAAAAGAGAAAGAGAGAAAATAATATTTTTTATTACAGCTGTGTGGTCTGTTTGTTCGTCCTTCTTTCACTTTTCACAGAGCAACGGATCGACGTGATTTTTTGCACAGAAACAGTTGGAGGGTCGGCGAGTGACATAGATATATGCCGGAAATCCTTCAGGATAATATCTTATTGTCATATTTCAAAACTTTCCACGGTAGAAGCTATACTACTAACTTTCCGCCCCCGGCTGCGCCCGTGAATATTTTCGAACAAAATAAAATATAGCTGGCCAACTTGATAAGACTAAAGATCTACCATTTACTGACTAGACTCTGTTTGATCTACCTATTACACAATAAAATAATGTACATATACAAGTAGTATTCTTAACCGAATTTCAAAAGAAAGAGGTTTTCAATTCGTCGGAATCTTTTTTTTATGTATTATGTACCCCGATTACTTGAAGACGCCTGGACCGATTTGGATATTTTTTTTGTTAGAAAGGGTATACTTTCCTTCTATACTTTTATTCTATCTGATGATGGGATCCTGGTGAAATCGAGAACTCTTTTATTTTATAGGCACAGTTGTTTTTATAGTAACTTGTGCATTTGCTTTCGGAAAGCAACACTTTCAGTGCATAATTTTTGAAGTCGGTACACTTTTTTTTTAAAAGGCAAATTATTATTTTTATTAAGAGGAAAAACACTTACAACTTTTTGCCTTACCACGATCGACGGGTCTAATAGCCGGTTGCCTACCCCTGGCCTAGAGCATTCAGGTATAATTGAAGGTTTGAGAAATTTCCCCCCTACTTCCAAATTTACAAACATTACCTTTTATTAATATTAGTATAGACAACATACCGCCACGCTATTCTTCATGTCAGCGACGGCGCTGCTGAACTCGGAGAAGTGCAGCTCGGGGGCGAACGGTAGCGGGTGGGCCAGGTCGCCCGAGCGGAGTCCGGCCCGCACGGCCCTCTTCTCGAGACGACACGAGTTGCTCACTAGCGCCGCGTGATACTTGCCGGTCGCGGTGCCCTGCGGAACTAACTCGGTGAGACAACACAATGGGTAGGGTAGAACATTCATTTTTTAGACTACGGGTTTAGCATGAGTTTTTTTTTTACAAAATTGCGTTAATTGATGAAAACAGACAGCTGTCAGATTACCATTACCATTAGATTTAAATAAATAAATATGATATAATGAAGAAAAGTAGTTGATAGAGTGAAGGATGAAAGATTCACTAAAAAGGTTTATATGGCTGAAGTGAAAGGTAATGCTGGCAGAGGACGACCTAGGTGTATTTTTATTGAACATATAAAACAAATTTGAAAGCAAATGCCAAGTATGTTTGAAAGGTATGATGAATATAAAAGTCAAAGTCAATTGTCTCAGTCTACCCCTCATGAGATAAAAGACGTGATGATAAATAGATAGAAAAAATATAATTGACATGTATGTCTCTGATTTTAAAATGTATACAAATATCCGAGTGGAAATAACATTCTCATGATACTGAAGTGCTGGGCATAAAAGTTTTTTTTTTATGTTGTGTGCCTAAGTTAAGTAGGCCACACATTGGCATCGCACCGAAAATTTCCCATTCAAGCAGCCATACGATCTAGGCGGACCATTTGTTATAAGAATTGGACGAGTCTGTAGTCAGTTTCGGTGGACCGTATTTTTTTAATAAAGGGGGCCAGTAGCCTCAGTAAACATGCTATTGCTTAGTGAAAATTGTTACACAATTAATTAATTCTCAATACAGTATCAAAAGTTCAATCAGTTTATTAGTTTCAACAGTATAAATATGTTAATTATTATCAAACAGGTGTTAGCAAGTAAAACAGTTGAAACATAATAGTGCTTTTATTAATGAGTGAATAATCATCCAGGGATCATACAAGGATAATACAAAAATGACAAAGCCGGGGCAGAAATCAAATAAATTTTTTTTTTTATTTTTTTTTTTTCTTCACGGGTTGCTTTACAGCTCCTGAAATAAAATAAATAAAAAGAAATCTGCACTTTTTCTGAAAATAAAGAAATAGTGTCTGATCCGTGGCGAGCTCGCAATAAATAAAAGAACACGGCTTTGTCCATGCTATGGTTAGGCACTCAACTTACAATAACAAACATTAAATGCACAACTTGCCCAATTATTATGGGGTTCCTCACTTAGTTTTATTTTTTCTTCTTCTTTTGATATATGGCAACAGTGCTGAGTTTCGTCGCAATTCTGCCAGTCTCCAGTGTTTAATCTTGTGCAATAGTAAGCCGATAAATTGGTAGCTAAGATTATCCCGCCGACTGTGATATGTCTTATTAAGACGATAGATTCAAATAAAATCATAGTTTGAGGGGCGTGGCCTAGCTGCATACGATACTCTAGCGCTACCCAGCGCTACGTGATCGATTGGTCTCTCCGCTGAATCTCTCTCTGTCGCATTGAATAGAAACAAAAGAGAAGAGGCGCACGGAAGGTGCTTGGAACAAACGTCCTAAGTGACAAATCAAAAATAATTTATTTAAATTAAAGGAGTAGCTTTATTGAAAATCTAAATTAACATCTTACTTTAGTAATAGATGATACAAATTTGTACTTAATTTAATAAACAATACTTCATGTACTACTGAGAAATTTGGAAAGGAGACTATTTTCAGAGGCTACTTTGCAATTTTTTTCTATCGAGCAAAGTTTCTTAAAACATGTTTTATGATTAACAGATTATTATGAAATATGATTAATTATAACATGTATTTTTTTCTATATTTGTAAGAGCTTTAGGTTTCACTCAAAACGATTTAAAAAATATGATTTAATATGAAGGTAGCACTTACTAATCACAACCATAACAGCGCGGCCGGGATTAAACCGGATTCCACATCACGCCATGACGAAAACGCGTGACCGGATGTGGAATCCTTAGTTTTATTTATTAAATATATATAATATATTATAATTTAGAGATAATATTAACTATGGTAGCACTTGTGTATAGTTGTCGATTTAGTTGCGGAAGTGACCGTTAGGAGGTAGAAATGAAAATATTTCATTTTTATGTCAAGTGATATTTTTGTACCATAATTAGGTGGGTTCCGTAGAATATTTAATAATTAGTTTTAATTTTAACGCACAACGTTACAATAGGTCCACAATGTAGATAAGAAGACAAAAGGATACCTGAGCTCCCGTAAGCGTGGCGACATCAACAATAGTGTCAGCCTTCAGATCTCTCGAGGCGTACACCACTCCGTCGCTGAGCACCAGGCGACCTGTCAATTGTGGTTAAAGTTTGAAATACGGATCCAATGGTATTGAAACATGTTTTTATATGGTAAAATCAAAAAGAAATGCCGGCAGAGGAAGACCTAGGTGTACTTACTTTTATTGATCACGTAAAAAATATATCGAAGGCCATGTTAAAATTACCTAGACCGACCACAGTACCGAAAATAAATTACCTAGCAGAAACAATCATAATTATCAAGAAATGGGGATTTGGATTGTCAAGGTTTGAAATAATGGACATTGTTGCTGAATACGTGCAGGTAAATAATATCATACTCCATTCAAAAACATGTCCCAGGCCCAACTGGTTTATTGGATTCAGAATAGACATCGCTTGTCTATAAAAAACATAAAGTACTAAGCCTATAGAGGGGCCATAGACGGGCTCCCTGTTTCGCCAATTTTTTCCCCTTTGACCAGTTAAAGTAAGCGCAGTAATAAGTTACCTTAGATTTCGTTGGTATCTAGGAAAATAGTTAATTGTGATGTTTTAAACGGAAAAGGCGATCTAGGGCGTCAAACTTAGTGTTTCCATTCATTAATTATAATTATTATGTTTGTATTTTAACATAATCATCATATAACGTAAAATCCGTTGCGACAATAAAACGACAGAAAAATACAGTGGTACAGGGGCTAGTACTAGACGTTTACCTCCCCCCCCCCCCCCGCCAAAAGTGGCAGAAAAAAATGTTCGGTGATTTAATACGCATCACGTCTCCTTTGGTATATACTCAAAGATAAAAAAGCACAACCTGTGCAATTAACTAATAAATGCCCCCGTGTGAATGAATAGTAGAGGTTCAAACAGAAAAGACCAGCGGGCTTATTCTGCTCGTTTTAAGCAGCGCCAAAGCAACGCCATATTGGCGCTATTTCAAAAATCCGTACTCTCCTTGTCATTAGCAATGTCGTTTTAGCGATTTTCAAACGATAATCGTTACGCGAGGTCATTGTATGGAACTTCATAGATTCGTATTCTCCTCGTTTAAACAAGTTCGCCGATCTGTCAAACTACGATAATGAAATGGTTTTCAAAAAGTTAGTTTCTTTTGACTTTATTGTTATTTTTTCACCATTATTTAGTGTTTATTACAAATTATTTACTATTTAAGCCATCGCTAAGAAACATTACGCCCCTATTTTGACGGAGAAAGCAGAATTGACCAAAATAAAAGTTGAAAACATCTATAACTAGTCTTTTATTTATCTGTGTTTCACAATAGTTTAGTCAGCGTATTATATTTTGTCTGACGTTCACGAAATTAATTACTTTTATGATAAAAATAAAATAAGAATTGGCTGTATAGTAATACGGTTTTATTGCCTTTTTCATGGAAGTTAAATAAAAAATATATTGTCATAATATTATAACCAACATGTTGCCATTTGAAAAAAATATTTATTTTTCATATTCATATTATTGGCAAATAAAAAATAGCATTAAGTGTTCATCGATGTATTTATGGTTCTACAATCGAAATATATAATAAAATCGTTAATTAATTTAAAATATACATGAAAAATTGTTGATATAATGATTAACATTATTACGATGGTAACATTACTCAAGAAGTTTTGATATCGCTTGGAAGTTTCAAACCGCTCTGACAGAATAGTAGGAGAATACGGATTTTTGACAGCGCTATTCTAACATCGTAATAGTATCGCAACCAAACGATTATCGCGTGCGTTTTGAGCAGAATAGGCCCGCAGCTATGTTTTTTGGATCCGATTCCTTTCATCATTCATTAGAAATTTTATACCATCCCGGCCATGTACCAATGGGGTTTTTTATTAAACACTTATGTACATACTCCGACAAACCACACTTAGAGGTTTTTCCATCTAAATATACCTCAACACAACTGGCCACTCGTTAGGTATAGCCTCACAAATACAGGAGGCATTACCTTCAGCATCAGTATTGTTGATCTCCACAGTACGACCGGAGTATAGCTGGTGGATGTCGTCAGGTCTGAAAAAACGAAATGAAACGTGTGATATTGCTTGCGGCAGAAGAGGCATGCCAGTAAGATTAATACTGAGAGATATACTTAGTAAAAAGGAATGGCTGGACGCCTTTATTAGCCGAGTGCTAGATGGGAATCCATTATGGTTCCATCAGGGTTTTGATGATTCCGCCAATGTCAAGTATTATATAGTATCATGCCGATTAATCGGTAGCTGTGATGTTACCGCCGACTGTGATATGTTCTGTTATTCACTATTCTATTGTATTCTATTAATTACCTATTCTATTAAATAGACTCCTCGTGCTCCGGAGGGCACGTAAAGACGGCGTCCGGTCACCAACCCGCCTGCCAAGCGTGGTGACTATGGCATGACGCAAATCTTCATGTGTCATCATAGTAACTTTATAAAAATGTTTCTCCATACAAACTGTACCACCCCTTTTTCACCTATTTAGGAGTTTTATTGTGTAGATTTTATTTTTTACTATTTCACAGTGACAAAGAATTATTTTTTTAATTATTTATATTGCCATAGCAACGACAGGGTTCTGCATCAAAGAAATAAAAACCATGTCGTAGTTTATATACTACACACGTGGTAATTTATGAAAATAAAAAAAATATCCTGAAGAAATTTATCAAGAAGAATGACAAGTCGCTGGTTCGACGCCCCACATCCTACCTACATACACCATAAATACACCCTCGAATTAATAATATTAGTAATGATTACCTAGTAGACTTGGGCCCCACAGCGTTCTCAGCTAGGCACAGTACCGCGTGCAAGTTGACAGTGGGGCGCTCCTTCACTAGAGCTGCGAATGCCGCTAAAACAGCCGCCGCCCCGCCGCAGTCGCCTTTCATGCCGACCATCGAGGTCTAGATGAAACAAGACAATTATCTATAGTAATATTATAAAGAGGTAAAGTTTGTGAGGTTGTAGGGGATAATCTCTGGATCTACTGAACCGATTTTGACAATTCTTTCACTAATAGGAAGCTACTTTATCCCCTTGTTCGATAATATCCACGGGCGAAGCCGGGGGCGGAAAGCTAGTACATATATTATAAACTGGTTGCAGTCCACAGCTTTGTTGGCTCAATTTAGATAGAGAACAATATTTTCTGTCACCTAAGTTTAGATGTGTCACTAATCTTAATACCCTAATTATAATATCTATCCCAAAGAAATATATTAGTCATCATATTAATCAAAACTGTCTCTAAGTATACATCATCGGATGTATCTTAAATTATAGTTTGATTACTGTTTTCTATAGCCTGAATATACGATCTGTCCTCTAAAAAGTAAGTCTTCTTCTTCTTCTTTTTTATTATGGCTCCACCAATGTTCATCGGTGATTTGCCAATGTCAAGTATTATAGCCTTTATAGTGTTTATAGCCGATAAATCGGTATTTAAGATAATCCCGCCGACCGTGATATGTCTTATTAATCACTGATTAATCACAACTATCACAGCTCGAACAGGATTAAACTGGATTCCACATCACGCCACGACGAAAACGCGTGCGTATGTCGCCATGACCGGATGTGGAATCAAAAAGTAAGTCACTGGCAGCAATAATATGTCAATCATCAAAGTAATAGATCTGTCACCTAATAAATAGATCAATTCCTTAATTCAATGAAAAATGCCTAATAGGGGTGAAGTCAAATTGGCGGGCTATGAAAATTGACCAATCAGCTTGACAGGTTAGGTTAGGTTAGTAATGGTAAACATTTTTATATTGTTTGGTGATTCAGTTTTAGTGACACTTTTATTATTTTGAAACCCAATATAATTATTTGATGATTGATATTAGTTCCAAGTAATTCTTAATTAATATTTAGGTTAAATATTATTTATTAGGTCACTGGAAATGCATTTATTACGTAATTGATAAAATCATACCCGTTTAGATAACACTCTTCAGCCGATCCCATAAATAAATCGCCTATCTTCGGAACCCGTAGAATATAGAGAAAATGTTACTTTACGTTTCGGCGTGGCGAGAGACACCAGTAACAGTGTCCACATTTAGCAAGTTGACTAATAAACTCACCCTAGCCTTGATACTAAGACCGCCTGTATCGTACACGATCCCCTTGCCCACCAAGGCCACGGTCTCCGTGGACCCGTCGTGCCCGCCGGGTGTCCACGACAGCACGACGAGCGCGGGAGGAACCTCAGCAGCCTTCCCCACCCCGTAGATGCCGCCAAAGCCGCGCGTGCGCAGCTCCTCGCCGCGTATCACGGTCGGCTCGGCGATGTCCAATTCCTTGGCCACGGTGTACGCTTCCTGCGGGCAAACACGGCGACAAGAAAATAAAAGCAGTTTTAGAAAAAAACTGGCGTCGACTGTTGTATAACTTTGAAGATTATTTAAGAATGATTGTCAGCATTTAAATGTGTTAATTTCTTAAATATCAAACTAAACGCAACTAAATGGCGCCCAAGTTGGCCCGACCGCCCTATATATTCTATTACTTGCACACTAGGTCGGCTAGTCAGTTGGCAGGACCATACTACGTCATTTAGTAAACTAAGTTAACGCTACACATTGTACAATTTGGCAGAGACACTGGGCTTTACAACAAAATTGTGTTTAACAAGTGTTTATATAAACCATGTTTTATCTCTCTCTTACAAATATGTCATTCAATATGAAAGACTAATACAGAACTTTGGTTAAACTAAACACTGGTTAAACACGGTTTTGTTATTGAAAGAATGAAGGATGAATGACTAAAAAGGTTTTATGGCTGAAGTGAAAGGAAATGTGTGGCAGAGGACGACCTAGGTGCACTTTTATAAAAATATATTGATCAATGAAAATATTAAAAGTACACACAATAGCCGAGCATGTCTGAAAGTTATGATGACTATAAAAGAAGCGAAAGAGGTATGTCAAGATCGTAACAAATGGCATTCGATTGTCTTTGCCTATACCTCTTGGGATAGAAGGCGTGATGATAGATAGATGTTATAAGGGGGACCATGTTAAGGGTCTTATGTAGGCCGTTTTAAAGATATTGCTTACTCACCTCAACAAACTTGTCCACATCCATAAGATTGCATGGCGTGTCCGTGATCCGCGCAGCCAGCCGCACACAGTCGGCGGCGCGCTGCAGGCTCGCCAAATCGTCGTCGGACAGCGCACCGTCCGTGAGATGCGGGTCCATGCTGCCGGCACCGTCGTCCGACGAGTCACCGTCTGTACGAACATCTACGTATAAGACAAATATTGATATAAAAAAGTATATATGCCATATACTTTTAAGTACTGTATTTTAAAAATATTTTGTCTGATTTACTAAAATGGACTCCGAAAACACTGAAAATGTTTGTTTGCATCATAGCGCAATCACATTTCGCAATAATATTTCACAACCACAAGACTTACCGTGGGTGCCGTCTTCCCGAACGATCATCAGCTCGACCGTGAGAGTGCGTGTTGTGTGCGTGTGGGGTTGCGCTGGGGCGGCGGCGGCTGTCAGCGGCGCGGGGCCGGAGCGCGCGTGGTACAGCGGCAGACTGCGCGCGATGGCCACAGCGCTCGCGTACACGTCGCACTTGCGACACACCAACTGTCAAAATAAAATGTACACATACTATAAAATTTATTTATACATTTGATTAGATGGCGGTAGTGTCACTCCATACTAATCTTAGCATCACATTTTTTTAATTAGTTGCATGTATTTACAACTTTTTATACAAAGATGTTGTAAAGAAAAAAAAAAGAAAACAACACATTTTTCATTGTTGTTTTATTTAAAAAAAAATGGTTTTTTACTTACAACACATGATTTTCTTATTAAAACAATCCAGGGCTCAGTGAATTTTCAAACAGTCACTGTCATTTACTCTATATATCAATTATTGTAATCACTCACCACAATAAATTGATCGGCAGCCAATTGGTTGGACCTGACGATCTTGGCCAGTGAGTGAGACCTGGAGGGGGCCGCATGTCGTGACCTCCGGGCCGGCAGGGCAGCCATGCTCGCTCCCATGGGCCACAACTCACAACTCTCACCAGGTGCCGAGGTCACACATCTGATGCCTCGCTTCCAGACCTTGAAAATGGAAAGAGAAGAAAATTACTGCTTTGTCTGGGTACAATATCTATTAAAGATAAAAGTTTGCTACTACCTCAGACTTTTTGTATCATTATATTCTACACAATTATTTCCAATCAACTTTTTTCTGGAATTGATTCATAAATACTCAGATCCTAACCATGATAGATCCATGTTTAATACTCATAAACCTTCTTTATGAATTAATCTCTGTTAGTAAAAACAACAAGACAATCTCTTCAGTATTTTTTTAGTTATTGGGCACAGACAGACAGACTTCTAATATGTAGAGATTAAATAACATACCTCCTCGCTAACTCTAGGTTCCAGTTTACAGCGTACATCTTGCCATGACAACGCAGACAGGTGCGGGACCTGCCCCACAAACAACACAGGGTGCTGCTCCGGATCCGATGTGGATACACCCCAGCGGAACTTCAAGCTGGCACCAGCTCCCCCCGACATTCTACGGACAGCTGGAAATTTATATTAATTTAAATAACTTACAGGCTTTCTTATTAGGCTGAGAGTTGGGTTAACAAGGTGTCGAAAATTGTATTCCAATAATAACTCTCACCTCACTGATTCAAATAAGATTCAGCTTAAATAACCTGGGCTTAACCCTAAGAAATACCTTACCATAAAAAGTACTAAACAAGCGATTAGACCACTTAAACCACAACTAAACTAAAATTACACTCCAAATGAAATAAGAATTCAAAAGCATTTCCAATCTAATCTAAATCGTGAGAACAAACAATGAAAGAGGTAATCTCACCATTATCAAGTAAAGTATTTAACTTAACAACATTAACGCAGGTCCATAAACTTCTTACAATCAACATTATAGCTTACGTAACATTAAAAACTAGAGAATAACAAAAAATAAACACAAAAATGTAAAAATATCTAATGGAATGAGGAGTTCACTCACCTGATAACGGCACGGCTAAATCTCCGCAAAATTAAATAAAACGCTAAATAAGAAATTAAAGAAATGAAAACTTTTAAATATAATATTTATTTAATGACAAGACATTTTTGCAAATCATTGAAATTGTAAAATTCACAGTAAAATTATCTATGAAAGAAGAAAGAAAAGAAAGTTTGTTGACGTCGACGACTTTTTTATTTTTTTTTTCCATAAAGGCAACTATATTGCAGTTCGTACAGCCAAATGACATTTAATTTTATATTAGGTAGGTAGATAATATTTTAAATGGATTCCACATCCTGTGATGGCGCCTAACGCACGCGCTTTCGTCATGGCGTGATGTGGAATACGGTTTAATCCCGGCCGCGCTGTGATGGTTGTGATTATCCATAAATTACGTCACAGGTTTAGGTTTAAAACAAAGTGTGACATTTCATATTATAAAAGAACTATTCCACATCCATTTTATTTTAGCGTTTAGTAGACGTGATTAATTATGGATGGATTAAGTCTAAGATGAAAAATCCACAGAATTACACATTGATGTATTAATTTTTTGGTCTCGTTCTAATCGCGATACTTATTACTAATTTAGTAGAGCGCCAGCATACTATATTATGGGGTAGGTAGGTTGATCTGTCTTAAAAAAATAGGCAACATTTTTAAAATATTGATATTATATTAAACTTTTTTTTCCCAAGGGAGTAGGTACCGTTAACTGATATCTGCGAAAAAAAATCACATACAAATTTGATGTTTCGTTTTTCCAGTTTTACGCGATAACTGTATGTTCTAGGCTCGATATTAAAATTGCTTTTCAAAGATAAATATATTCTAAAGTTTCTCATGAAAATAAAATAATTAAAATCAGTTACACCTAGGTTTTATGAAGCCTTAAAAAATCTCAATTTCACGCGTATATCAGCCAGGTTTAATTTACAATTTTCGTCCTTTTCGTGTTTTTCGATATACCGATTTTGTTGAGAAATCGTACTTTCTCATGTATCTAGTACTTGAATATAAGTCTATCTTATATTATCCTTGGTTACCTTATCGATTTTAATAGTAGTCCACCTCTGTCACATCTTTCTAAAAAGATATGGACAAAATAACTAAATAAATAAATGGACTAAGTTCGTTGCCACATCGCGTCGCTTGCGGCGCCAAATTTAGACCGCGTTTCATACGATTTGTACGGGATATGGTTCCACTTATTTGTCGCGCACGTACGAATTTTCAGTACCTGATACTTATTATACGAATGTGTATATTTTTGGAGGTACAAATAAATAAAACAAAGATAATAAAGTATAATGATTTTGTTTTAATATTTTGTTAATAGCTCTAAACCATGATCATAATTTTATTATAACAAATCCACAATTTGAATGTAAGCATTGATTTACATTGTCAATTGATTTAAAAACACATTGGCAATAATACTTATTGTTCAGGTATTATTTCATAATACATAATTACCGATATAAACTACAATTATAAATAGCTACATATTGGGTCTTGTTTAAAAAAAAAGTAACGACCAATATTCCAATTTGGAGTTATTTTTTAACAAATTTTCATTTCAGAGAATTTACCATTCAATGACTTAAACAATAAAGTCAAACAAGAAACCCATTTTCAAAGGCACTTATATATTTAATAACCAAAAACAAACACAGGTACCTACTAAATAAAAATTATCACATAATAATTGGTAACTTTAATAATTGTGACATAATGTCATTATTTTCTTTATACTTGTAAAAAGCTATGGCTATTATATCTAATAATTCCAGATATTGAAGCAAAACAGTAAATAAAATTATATTAGCCACTGGATGCAACAGGGGTGTAGACAATTTTTTAGAGATACTTTAAATTATAGCTGTAACATTTATACAACTAGATTTTTTTTCATTTGTATTTTCATTAAAAAAAAAACATGTTTTTAATTTTATTTATCAAATAAATATTTGATGACGTCACGTTCTAGTAAACCAACAAAATATTGGTCACAGATTAGATATAATGACTTACCTAGTCAGTGACAGATTGATAGACAGTTATAGTTCCTCAAACTTATCTGACCCGGTGGCCAAAAGTGGAACTAATAATACAATAAGTAAAAATAAGTAAAATGTTCATGTTTCTTCTAAATATTGTTCTTTCTGCCTAAAATAAATATGGCCAAGCGTTACAACGTGCATATTATATACCCACTTTACATTGAAAAAACACTTTTATTGGCAAAATATGCGACAACAGCGACACTGTCACCGGGCCAGATAAGTTTGTGGAACTATATTATAATTTAGTTAGTAGTCTGTGGTTATTTATTTGACACTTAGGGTATAGTGACGTCACTTCCCGTTTACGGTCACGTGACAGGAAGTATGAATTTATATTTTTTCTTGATGATATAAAAAAAGTACATTAATTAAACAAATAAATAAACATTATTTTCAATGATTATACGTTATAGACTATATAAAGAATATTATTCTGTATTTATTTTCTTTTACTGTCTACACCCCTATTAAATAATTAAAAAAAAAACACTGGGTATTAAATTAATTACTATTTTTAATATTTATCTAGGGTTACTGCCTACTAATTTGTTAGCAAAAGCCGCTACTCAACAGATTGAAAACATCTAAGACAAAGCAATAACCGTGTCTTATTTTTAAACAAAAATGGATTTACACCGTTCACCAACCGATACGACACGTCTTAAAACACCATACTAAAAAAAAATAGTATATAATTTATGACTACGTTAAGCATATTTTAATACCTTACACCAGTTAGAAAAAAAGTTGGCCAAAGTTATAAGTAATTACAATACCCAACCGAAAATAATCACTATATACTATAAAACAAATCTGTCTGTGACCGCCTTACGCAAAAACTACTGAACTATTAGATAGGATGATTCGCCGGGAAGGTTTACGAGTATTAAACATGTATCTATCATGTTTAGGAGCTGAGCATTAACAGTATAAGTGAATCAAGTCGGGGGAAAAAAGTTAGCCCCAGTGAGTTTTCATGGCGTATGCTGTCTAATCCGTCAGAGATATAACAAAATGATACAGGAAAGAGTTGTGTAGAATAAAATGATCTACGAGAAAGTCCGCGGTAGCATATATCTATCTCTAATAGATAAGTAGTTATAAGGGTATTTATGTAGGTATTCAAATTGTTGTTAACCCATATTGTACCCGTGGGAAGCCGGGGGCGGGGTCCCGAGTACTTGTATCAAGCTTTAGAAAATGGTTATCGGCTATTATCGGTGAGCTTCGGTTTTGTAGTGTCGTCTCTGTCGCAACGTCACATGTGTACGAGTGACAGAGATGGCGCTCTACAAAACCGAGGTCTCTATCTAAAGCCCGACCTATTTTCGGACGGGTATAGTAACTGTTATCGTAAAAATATTGATTAAAATAATTGATTATAATAATATGCTTATGAGCAAAGTTAAAATACGTGAATTATTTGATTTATATTACTTTCCAAATCAATTTAGTTCTGATAGACTTCAACTGATAGACATAAATTCTGTCATTTGCATTTCTGTTTATTGCCTATTTTTACACGAAAAAAAAGGTAGATTTCATTAATAAACTAATTACACATTTTATGCGCAAAATAAACATCAAGTAGGCAAAAAAAAACCATAAAAATTAAAATCACTTTCAAATTATTACTTTATGGCTTGGAATAAAAACATTTTAGCCAAAGTGTTACCACACCTAATTACGACTTTTCCCTTATTATCTTATTTTTTTTTATTCAACATACTAATTTTACATCACAATGTACTTAACAACATCTAGCAACCCTAAACCGTATGTTAAAAGAGATTAGGTAAACAATCACTAGCCAATATTTATACCAAACTAATTAAAATACATTTTTACAGCTTAGCACAGTATTCTTAAACCACAGACAAATTACTAAGAAAAAAAACCGATTTCTTACGATAGGTCCACAATACTGACAAATTTTCATATAAGTAGGTAACAAAAAGATAAGATTATAAAAATCTCAATATTTTTTTTAGGTTTATGAGGGAACGAAATTATATATTTTTTTCTCTTATAATTTCGATATAACAAAGTTTATAGCGTTTCTATCTAATACGTAAAAATACATATAATGTCAGCGTTTTTGAAATATTTAAGAAACGATTAAATATTATTAGTTAAGTTGATTTAAACATCTATAACATACAAAAAAATACAGAAACAAAGAATTGCATTGAAATAAAGGAAGATTAGGTAAGGTCACGTGATCGAATATGGCAGCTGAATGCGTGAGGGCGACCATTTTGAAATAAAAAAATGACGTAAATTAAAAAGTTAATAAGGTTAAGGTAGAACGAGTCGATCCTAAAAGCGCTGGTGTCGCATTAATGCTTTTTAAATTATTTTACGCGAACTTTAATGAATCAAATCAAACGAAATTTACCAAGAGCAGACTCAGGCAACTTCGAACAAAAAATTAGGACTAAGAAAAATGAGCCAATACTAATGGCGTCGTATCGCCATCTCTTTCACTCCATATACAGATGACAGAGATAGCAAATATTACCAATCCACCGTCAATTAATCCTTAATGTTGTTAGGTTGGCAGTACCTTTCGGCCCTAAGTTTGATTCATTTCAATGTATGGCAGTCCCGACTCTTATTAAAGAACATAGTGATTGCTACTTACTCTATGAGCAGACTATTTATAATGGTTCTATTATTTTGCCTATTTTTAACCGACTTCCAAAAAAAGAAGGAGAAGGTTCTCAATTCGGACCGTTTTTTTTATTGTAACTACTATTAGTTATAAAAAAAATATAAAAATAAAATGCTGTTTGTTGGGTGAACGCATCACTTGAGAACGGTTGGACGATTCATCAATTTTTTTAAAATGTTTGCAATTTTATTGTCTGAATTTGTCTAGGGAAAGAAAAATTGGATGATTTTTTTATGGGATTTTTTTATGAACTCAAGACCATAATAATTAAGTTAATAAAGCTAGTCTACTAATAAAACAATATTGCATAATTACATTAGCATTATAAACAGTTTGCTCCATGTTAAATTTAGTTTGATAAGCTTAATAAAATTTCGCGTAATAAAAACAATAAATGCTCAATTAGGATCAATACGTTCCACTTTAAAAAAGTTACTTAACGAATCTGCGTACAAATGTCATTGATCTTTCAGCGGGGAAAAATTTGTGCATTAAACTTAACACTTAAGGGTCCTTTATATATCTGTCAAAAATATGGCAAATCTCAAAATTAATCCTAGAAAAATGAGTTTATACAACATTTTCAACTCAAATTGTTGATAGTTATTATTTTAAATTGGATTAAGCCATATTTTCATTAATAAGACTTCTAAATAGCCATAGTTTTTAAAACACAATAGCAATAGTTTATTTTAAAAACTACGCCTAATTAAAACCAATAAAAATATAGATTAATCCCATTTGAAATAATAACTATCAGCAATTTGAGTTAAAAATGTTGTATAAATATACTAACTTTTCTAGGATTAATTGAGATTTGCCATATTTTTGAAAGAAGTAAGATTTTATAAAGATCTTTAACCAACTTAGAGAGCATGACCGCGTAGTTAAAATCTGGTGAAAAAAAATCTACAAGCAGAAGCATGGCGTTCCCAGTTCCGTCAGTTTGTCTATCTCTACCCCATCTAGATTTTGTCTAACCCCTGTAGATTCTCTACGCGGTCATGTTGGTACGGTCTAAAAGTAGCACCGAACACGGCTGCGTTGGTATGGACACGTGATGAGAAGGCCTGAAGACCATAGGACCCGGAATAGATCGAGCTGACGAAAAGCGATTAGGAGAGCCGACCCCAATTAAACATGGAATAAGGCCGGAGAAAGAAGATCATGTTTGTACGGACTTTTTTTTATATATCACTAAGGTACAATTTATTTATTTTTACAATTTTATTACAAAATTCCTCAAATATGGCGCCAGCTGCGTTAAATAAACATAGTTAACGGAAAATATTCAATACGTCAAAGACATTCAAAC
The DNA here is from genome assembly GCA_963924495.1 of Nemapogon koenigi. Classification (NCBI taxonomy): domain Eukaryota; kingdom Metazoa; phylum Arthropoda; class Insecta; order Lepidoptera; family Tineidae; genus Nemapogon; species Nemapogon koenigi. The sequence continues at coordinate 1,127,607 of OZ004653.1, read as the reverse complement.
AAAATAAACACGTCGCTATACCTACCTTGCGGTGTGGCCAGGTACGTCAACGTGTGCCAGTTAAACACAAAAAAAATTAACAATAGCGTTTTAGAAGCGATTTTTTACTAACTATGTATACACGAGGTAGTACGAGAAATAGCTGTCTTAATTTTTTTCACTAAATTGGTGTCTTTTTCACTTAATCTACGAAGCTGTAATTTCATACCTGTTTATTTGTCACCTATGAGAAAAAAATATTAATTTAGGAACAACATTATTCGTGTAACGATAAAAATTGACAATTCTCTTATTTAATGCAACAGGATATATGCATGTGATCTCATATTTTTTTTACAATTTCACATCCTTATTTCTTAAAAATAACTAAAATGTAAAATATTCAAAGAAAATGTACTATCAAGTAATGGACATACACTATTTCTTATTCATTTTTAGATTGTATCAGAAGAGATAAATATTGTTTTCAATAAAATTATCTTTAAAATATTACTTATAAATAAATACTCTTATTATATATACTTTCAATACTCAATTTAAAATTAATGACATTAAGGTGGAGTTTGCGTAACTGAATTATCAAATTATGACGTTCCGTCCAGTGTCAAAATATGACAATGGAAAAATTAAGTCAGTTTAAATTTGACGTATATGGTTATTATGATTAACAATTTGAACGTCATTGAGCTTTTATGTGATAGGTGTCCTTCCAATTCTGCACTTGATAGTAAACCAATTAAGACTAATATGATGTCATGGTATAACTCGCGCTAAATAACTTGAGCTGAAATATAATTTGTATGATCATCCCCCCCACTACTAGAGCTGGACCAGCCCCCTATTCCGTATCTCTGTTGCTATAAAAAATGTCTCGAATTTATTTATTTGGCGCAAGTTATGCAATGCCATACTGTAATTTGATAATAATTGATAAAAAAAAACATACATGCATAATACCCAATTGCGGCAGTAAGACGCAAAACGGATTTCTGGGCACATATTGCTTCGACTGGGAACCGAACCTTGGACAATCTGCTGTTAATCCCACAAGTCCACTTTGCTCTCACAAACCCGTGTCGATTATTATATCAATAGGTAATTTTCTACATTAATTTATACTTAAGCATATTTTATAGTAAACCCCAGAAAAGTTTATGGAAGATAAAATTCATACTAAGTACATATAGATTCTACCTAATTTCCTGGGATATACTATAATAACATATATCTACATCCTCAGAAAACAGAATACATTCTTCAAACCGAGGCTAAAAAATAGTACAAAATAGTGTATGCAGTGTTGTATTTCTTAATAAAAAGACAATATAACAAATTGATCAATGGAAATATTAAAAGTACACACAATCGCTGAACATGTATAAAAGGTATGATGAATATAAAAGAATCGAAAGAGTTATGTCAGGATCTCTGTCTCTGCCTACCTCTCTTGGGATAAAAGGCGTGATGATAGATAGATGGAATAATCTTTTGATAATAAGAAATTATCCTAAAATTAATAAATGGTGGCGATAAGTGACGGGCGCAGAAAATCGCGTATTATTTTGGTCACGTGACGCTTTTATACTATTCAGTGCGCATGCGTATTCTGTATTCTGAGGCCTACGTCGTATAATATTATATTATTATGTAATTGCCGCCGCCATTTTGTTTAATCAGTCGGTCCTATAAAAGAGATATGTGAAAGAAAAAATTGCGGTCACAGGCGTGCATTTATGGTAAACTAATGGTTATTTTGAAAGGATTAACACGAAGCATGCTTCGTGTTAATCCTTTCAAAATAACCATTAAGATGGGAACATACTATCGGTCACGACCTCGTTGTATGTATAACACGCGCCGAAAAAGTATATAGAAATGGCAATACATACAACAATCCAACGTCTGTGAGTAAAAGGAATACTCCCCAACGCACATCGTTGGAAAGTTGCATATATGCCAATCTATTAAATATTATCAATGGCGCGATACAGGTTTCAATGAGTTAGTAACGGTGCGACATCTATCGACGCGACGCGATGTGCCGCCACAAGTACCACGTGGTTAGACATCCTCCACATATTCTCTGGATCTTCGCATACTTCTCTTGCTTCATCCACATCCATACATCGTTTCATACATGCATGTCTATTTTTTGTACTACGTACTTTTTCGTTCGTCTTAGTCGCCCTTATGCTAGTTGTCGAGATGGCCGTTATAATCTGAGTCGTACTTGGTGATCGGCTCGTTTTCCGCAACTCGCCGTCAAAAGCGCCTATTTTAGTGGGAACTACATCATTATTCCCAACCCAGTATCCTTCAAAAAGCCCAGCAGACCTCCGATGTTGTTGTAGGCCTCCGGTAGCGGTCTAGTGGAGCCGAGGTGCTTCGCTCTATAAACGGCCACTCCCACACATTGTCTTGTATTCTCATCTGAGTCGTTTGGTCATAAATCTTTTTCATCGATCTGTCTTACCTCGCACTTATTATGGAACGCCATAATCATGTGCGTAATAGTAGCGAGTGGATATCGACCAATCAGTAATGAGGGTTACTATGACTCGTGTAACGCGCGGTAGCAAACCGTCATGACCATACTATTGTATAGCTCGCTCTTTCTCTGCGTTACCTATATATATCCATATAAGACCCGACCGATATTATGGTAACATCTTTACTGGCTGATTTAACAAAATGGCCGCGACACAATACAATTTACGCTATACGCACTATAAAGCTAAGCTTCGGAAGCGTTTATGTAGCACAACCTTTAGCACAGCACTTCACACTGCATCAGCAACTGAAAATAAAACAAGATTCTATAAGATATTATTTCTCATCGGTATCAAATATCTGGTAAAGGTCATCTTGTATCTGTCAAAAATATGGCAAATCTCAATTAATCCTGAAAACATGAGTTTATTTATACAACATTTCCTCAGCACACAGTTGATAGTTATTATTTTAAATTGGATTGAGCCATATTTTCATTATTAGGAGTTCTAAATAGCCATAATTTCCAAAACGCAAAGGCACTGCTCGTATTGAAAACTACGGCTCTTTAGAACCTTAAAATAATAACTATCATTGTGTGGTGAGGAAATGTTGTATAAATTAACTCACGTTTCCAGGATTAACTGAGATTCGCCATATTTTTGATAGATACAAGATGACTGAGAGCCACGGTTCCTTAATTCTGTAACAAAGTTAATAGTTGATACGCCATTAGACTAATTTATTTATTTTGTAAAAGACGCCATCTATTGGAGATCTGTTGAACTATGACAACAATATTGACATCACTAACGATGCGAGGTATACGCACGGGTCATCAGTCTATCCATTCTTCTTATTCTCATTTTAAAAAGATACATATAAAAAAATCATCAATATTAAGAATGTGGACATGTATTATACCGTTAAAATAAAAGGGATTTTAGTGGAGACAATTTTTTTAATATTCTGTTAAACAAAGTTTGCATGTCTTTTTATAGTATTTTATTAAATAACCGTTTCATATGATTATCAGTGCTACAAATGTAAAAAATAGGTTAAAAAGGTGGCACACATTCACGGCCATACTACCTTGCAGTGTGGCCAGTGTCCACTTTACGCCATTTGTCCATATTGAACAGAACAGGTGGCAAGCCTGTTGCTACACTTAATGGACCTAGATGTGGCACTTATTTTTAACAGACGTAAATATCAGTTATTTTTAGACGAAGTTTCGTTTAAATAAGACACGCTTACTAAGGTTATAGGGGTAGACAGACGTACCGGTTTAAGACGAGGTCACCATATGCTTGGCGCCTGACTATGCACGAAGCCGCATTCCCTCTCCTTCCAGTATTCACCATTAAACACCCACATCTCGTCGCCGCTGTCCATTGCTTTCCTGCAACTAATTTTTATAATATTATTTTTCTATATATATTCTAGATTAGCTTTATAAAGACAAATTTTTTTTCAAGATAGATCCACGGGGAAGTTTAGGATCTGAGCATTAATAGTATTAGTGAATCAAGTCGGGGGAAAAGTTAGCGCCAGCGCGGTTTCATGGAGTTTGCTGCTGGATATAACAAAATAATGTAGGAAAGAATTGTGTAGAATAAAATAATCTACAAAAAAGTCTGCGGCAGCTTATATCTGTCTCTAATAGATACGTAGTTTTAAGAGGCTACCTTCATATTAAATCATATTTTTTAAATCGTTTTGAGTGAAACCTAAAGCTCTTAGAAATATAGAAAAAATTACATGTTATAATTAATCATATTTCATAATAATCAGTTAATCATAAAACATGTTTTAAGAAACTCTGCTCGATAGAAAAAAATTGCAAAGTAGCCTCTGAAAATAGTCTCCTTTCCAAATTTCTCAGTAGTACATGAAGTATTGTTTATTAAATTAAGTACAAATTTGTATCATCTATTACTAAAGTAAGATGTTAATTTAGATTTTTCAATAAAGCTACTCCTTTAATTTAAATAAATTATTTTTGATTTGTCACTTAGGACGTTTGTTCCAAGCACCTTCCGTGCGCCTCTTCTCTTTTGTTTCTATTCAATGCGACAGAGAGAGATTCAGCGGAGAGACCAATCGATCACGTAGCGCTAGGGTAGCGCTAGAGTATCGTATGCAGCTAGGCCACGCCCCGCACACTATGATTTTATTTGAATGTATCGTCTTAAGCGTATTTGTGTAGGTATTCAAATTGTTGCAAACTAATAATACGTTTGGCAGTTTATTTTTTACCTAAACCACTGCGGCATATATTCGGGAGAGTCCCTCCTCCGTTCTCTTTGCGCCTGCTCCAACTGATGTTTGTATTTCTCGGCTGCTTCTACGTCGCCCTCCTCTAACGCGCGCTGGTCTGGCCTGCAACAAAACCGATTACATAATAGACATACTTTTGGTTTTAATTTACATACCTAATTGCATAATATTGTGCGGTCTTTCTCTTCTATTTTTTTTTGTTATAGCCAGGGTTTTGATGATTCCGCCAATGTCAAGTATTATAGACGTCACAGTAACCGATTAATCGGTATGTAAGATGCTCCCGCCGACATAATATGTGATATGTTCTATTAATCACAACTATCACAGCGCGGACGGGATTAAACTGGATTCCCCGTCATGTCATGACGACACGCGTGCGTACATCACAGTAGAATTCCATTGAGTCTTACCTGAGTCTGGTGTCGGTGTGTGGTAACAGATCACTCATGCCCGGCTCCAGCTCATTCAGCTCCATAGCGAACCTGGTGAAACCGTAGTACAACTCGTGTTCAGGAGGTATCGCACCTGAAATATTCACACAATTATTTAGTACTAGCTTCTGTCCGCGGTTTCACCCGCGTGAAAATAGATCCAAAAATAAATAATCCCGTGGCTGTAATTTGCCCCTCCCCCGCCCGCTTTCGCGGTATATATATTTTAGAACAAGGTATTGTTCATTGTATTTTATTTTCAAATATTCGATGTGTAGAACCTAATTAAAATTTTGATCATTCCTTCACAAACATTTGACTTAAGCAGTTGCTATGCCAATTGTAAAATTTATTATATTATAGGATATAGTACTCCCATTGTAGCTGGTTAAAACAACATTTGCTAGCAGACAATACATTAAACAGATAAACTATCTTTATAACAACATTTACCCAATGAAAAGCTATGAATGCAAAAAAGTTCTAACTGAATGGCTAAAAACAAAAGATTATGAAGAAACAGAGTTGCTTTTACATGTGGACATTAAAGGGTTATTCAAACAACATAGTACCTGCGAAGTGAATAATACTGGACAAATTGTGATTACATTGTAGTATATTAAAACTATATTATAAAGATACGGGTTGATACACATACATACCCCCCCCCCATACACAAACACACACCGACACATCACACACACAAACATTTGAACAATACCTAATTTGTAATAATACTATATTTTATACACTCACAGTTTTTTTGTAATAATTATGTAATAGAAGAGGGGTGACTCCTAACACACGTAAATTCATTACTTAAAAGGAGGCATCAGCATATATATTGTATCTGTTGTTTTGGTTACTGAATAAATATTTTTGTATTTTGTAATCTATCTCAAATTTCATCCAGATCCGTTCAGCCGTTCTGGCGTGATTGAGTAACAAACATACATCCATACAAACTTTCGCGTCATATTAGTGGGACTAGCATCATCATCATCTAAAATTCTAAATCCCGACCGATATTCAAAATGGCGGCCAAAATGGTGTCAAGTACGACAAAATACGCGCGTCCGATACCTGTTCCAAAATACTTGGGAGAATTTCGTACTATGCTAGTATCGACTGTTCAGAGCATAGATAATTGTATGTTAAAGCGAGACAGACGAGACATAATCATTCTAACAACCTGTAACAGCCTAGACAGTCGTAATTTCGCTTATTTTTGTAAAATATCCTGTTTTAAAGAATAATTTAGTGTTTATTAGACGTGATTAATTATGGTTACGTGTGCAGTGCCTGGATGTAACTCATCTAAGATAAAAAATCCTGACATACCTCTTTCGCTTTTTTTATATTCATCACATCTTTCATACTGCATATGAATACATTTTTTATATGGTCAATAAAAGTACACCTAGGCTGTCTACCGCCAGGATTTCCTTTCACTTCAGCCATATAAACCTTTTTAGTCAATCTTTCATCATAATTGGCAGACGACTCCGCCGATAGTATGGCAGGCTTGCAAACTTCATATTCACGAACACATCATCACAACCTTTACATCTTGCAGTGTGGTCAGAGTCTCCTGTAACCGTGTCCACTTGGGTTATACATACCTGGTCTCCATAAACACTTGGCTGCAGGAGGATCACCCGCATACAGCGCTTCTGACCATCGTCCGGCCAGTCTCACACGCGTCCCTCCCGCGGTTATAGCGCCGCGGACTTCGTGACGACTGGTGGACCAGGAGCTCGCCTGCAAAATTATTGTAAAACGAAATTATGTCATTAGAGAAGAATGCGGAGTGAAAGATGATGCTGAGACTAAAATGAAGAAAAGTAGTTTACGCTGGTTTGGACATGTTGAACGAATGAAGGATGAAAGATTGCATAAAAAGGTTTATAGGCTGAAGTGAAAGGATACGCTGGCAGAGAATGACCTTAGTGTACTTTTATTGAACATATAAAAAAAGTAATGATCGATGGAAATATTAAAAATACACACAATCGCCGAGCATGTATGAAAGGTATGATGAATATAAAAGCAGCGAAAGTCAGGATCGTAACAAATGTCATTAGATTGTCTCTGCCTACCCCTCTTGGAATAAAAGGCGGGATAATAGATAGATAAATTGTATCTTACTATTTTTATTAGAGGCACTTTTCCAGACAGGGAGCTATCAATACTAAAATTGGTTTTGTTTTTATATCGGATCGAAAAAGCTATTTTTATTCCGAAAAAAAAATCCTTCGAGAAAATTCTTATTATAATCGTTGATAAAATAAAATGGCGGTAAATATGCAATAGATTTTTTTCTTTCTTCACGTTGCTTTGCCTTACAGCTCTCGAAACCGTGTTACGGTTCCAGGGTACCCAGCGGAAGACCAAGTCTCCCTTAATTAGCCGATGGTATTTGTGAACGAGTGGCCTGTTCTGTCGAAGCATAGATCTTAGGAATACGCGCGCGCGCCCCGCCCGCTACGAGATATGGCATGCTAGAACATTTGAGCGTGCCACGAATTTGACTAGTTGTACAAATTCGCCTCGCGTTTTAGGCGCGTACTGAGAAAAGTATCTCTCGATTTAATTATATAAAAATTACAAATATACAAATAATAATAAGGCTATTGTTCGGTTTTGTCGTGTAGAAACCACAGTGGAAAAACAAATGTATCAAACTCCGGTATTTCGTATCACAAGTAATCGGATGCCATTTTGTTCTTAAGGTGGTTCGTTTTCCATACAAAATGGTAATTAAGATAAACTAATTAACTAAACAGTAAAAATGTCTAAATATGTGCTTACTTAACTATTTTCGGCTTTTATGTTGCGCGAAATCAATAAAAAAATGTTTTTTGTAATAGAAAAAGTTTACACTATCAAGAGCACACACATATGCTCTAAAAAAATATGTTTAATATTAATGATTTCTATTACAAAAAAGTATTTTTATTGATTTCGCGCAACATAAAAGCCGAACATAGTTAAGTAAGCACATATTTAGACATTTTTACTGTTTAGTTAATTAGTTTATCTTAATTAAATTTTAGTATGGAAAACGAACCACCTTAAGTGTGCGTGACAAGTGATACGCTCGAATGTTCTATCATGCCATATCTCGTAGCGGGCGGGGCGCGCGCGCGTATTCCTAAGATCTATGTGTCGAAGTATATTTAGATGTAAAAGTCTCTAAGTGTGGTTTGTCGGATTATGTACATAAGTTTTTAATTAAAAAACACATAGTTACCTTAATAAAATTAAGTTTGCACGTGATATCGGTCCCGTGACACATTATATGCATATCGCCATACTGGTCCACCCAGCGCTGCCCACCAAAGAGGTTGTGAACACACGTCGTCACCTACAATTAAAATGTGGCTGTATATTTTACATCTTTGCTTTATATTCAGGGTCTTTTGGAGGGAAAGTACTCTGGAAACGTAATTTTTTATATATTTTTTTTTAATTCCTTGCCTCAGCTATTTCCTGATAAAAAGTGAAAAATAATTGTATTTTAATTAACCGATCGATTGGGTTAGTGATAAGAAATCTCTCTAATAAACATTGTATTTTAAAAAGGCCATGATATTTAGCAATAACCATAGATGTAGTATGATTGGTAATGTCGCGATTAGAACGAAACCAAAAAATTAATACATCAATGTGCGTGACAAATGTGTAATTCTGTGGATTTTTCATCTTAGATGAGTACATCCAGGCACTAACCATAATTAACCAACTATACGTTTAAATAGGATATATTACAAAAATAAGCGAAATTACTACTAGGCTGTTATAGATTCAAAAAACGGCCTCATCTATCTGTCTCGCTTTAACATACGCGTATCTATGCGCTTTCTCTTTTGTATTGCCAATCTAGTAAAGCGACTATACTAAATCTATAGCCATTTTTTTTAGGTTTTCAAATATGGAAGCAATGGATTTGTCTAAAGTAAGAATCACCAAATCGTAAAAACGTACGTAAGTTTATATTTATGTTTCTAATAATAGAAATGTTGCTAAATAACATAGTAGACAATTTAAAGCAAGTTATTCAGAACTTTTTAACTATTCAATTTAGCCGGTTTACATTTATAGGTAATAGGGTAGATGACAGGGTAAACAAAATATTATTCTATTTAGGCCGTCATTTAGATTATCAAAAAATATTGGACACGTATTTTTTCTTTTGTCAATTAAACAAAAAATGACAGAGATAAAGCGCGTCAATGTTTAGGAGTGGGGGCTGGTGACGTCACGCCTTGCTAAAAATTGTACTAAGGCGTGACGTCACGCGGAACTTTAGTTGACAAAAGAAAAAATACGTGTCCAATATTTTCTGATAATCTAACTGACGGACTAATTAGAATTTTTTAGTCATCTAGCCTGTTGTGGACATGAATAAAATTGTAACTATGACAGAAGTTGTCAAGATTTTACGTCATGCCATGGCGACCGACACTCGCTTTCCGTGTATTTTATATTTATATATATCCGGTATAATCCCATCCGAGCTGTGATAGTTGTGATTAGTCTGTGCTTAATCTTAGCTACCGATTAATCGGCATATTGATACTATAACGTCTATAATACTTGACATTGGCGGAATCATCAAAGCCCTGATGGAGCCTTAACACGAAAAAAATAGAAGTTGTCAACATTTGAATTTCAGAGTGGAACGGTGTAAGGACGCTCCCGGAAAAATGGGGCGCTTAAGACGCTGGATAGAGCCAAGGACCTTGAGAGATGGCACCGCCCAGTCCCCACGCGGGTACACATACACACCAAACGACGTGGCTGCCACTAATAATATAGCATCAGGCTGCAGCCGGTACTGTATAAAGGAACTTGCTGAAAATTTGATTAAAAAATAGAAAAGTATTACGATAGTATATTGCTAGATAAAAAATTTGTCAAAAAATCAGAATCATTGCATGCATTAAATTTAGTACTGTTTCTAGACAGTAAAATATTTTTTAGAGGTACATTCGTGTTTTTTTTTCTATCGAATCAATATAGTTGTATTATGTTTTGAACACAGTATCTTAATAACGCATAACCTCAAGAATATCATATATTTTTTTGATTATGGTCACTGCAGTGGATCATGTACTTTTACGCATCATAAAACTCGCATTTAGCTCTATACATCCTCTTAATCTATATATATAAAAATGAAACCCGTTTTCCGTTGTCACGACATAACATGAAAACGGCTGAACCGATTTGGCTGATTTTAGTCTTAAAATATTCCTAGATATCCAGGGAAGGTTTTAAAGGTGAGACAATTCGAATAATTGCCGAAAAACCCCTAAAAACAGCCCTTTTCTTTTTCCCATAATAACAGAGTCAATTTGAACCTTATTGCTATTCAATAAAGTTCATTTTAAATTAAAAGCTCTCATTGTTGTCTATGCAATGTAGATGTGTTCCTAATGTCACCGCACAAATTTAAAATTCGCGTGCGTGTTGGAGAATCTAATGTCGCGTTCCGACACTCAACAAAAGTGATAATATCGCGAACGCGACCAAATTGAATAGTCACAAAATGTAATTTAAGTAATTTAATAGATCATTAGTAGTACTGATTTTCAATTTGGTCGGCTTCGCGAAACTTAATTTTGCCTAGGAGTAGGGGTAGGGTAGGGGTAGAAGTAGGGGTAGGGGTAGGAGTAGGGGTAGGAGTAGGGGTAGGTGTAGGGGTAGGGTAGGGTAGGGTAGGGTAGGGTAGGGGTAGGGGTAGGGGTAGGGGTAGGGTAGGGGTAGGGGTAGGGTAGTGCAGGCAAGCCAACGTTTGGGCAGGACAACGTCTGCCGGGTCCGCTATTAGTGATAAATATCGGATAAAGTCGGCTCCCTTTTTTTAGTTGGGCCTAATAGTTTCAGAGTTCATCATCAGGTTTTACGTCTCTACATTTTCATCATCATCATCAGCTGATAAACCTGCACTTCGGTAACACGGCAATCTATATTAATAATTTCGTTTAGGGGTACGGCAGACTTGATTCAAAGGCATACCAAATTGTTAAGAAAAATTTTTAATCTATTCTGGGTTAGGAACATACTCGTATATCCGCAAAATTCGTATAATCCCGTAATTTCAATAAATAAGTCCACATTTATTCATTAATGCTGTCAGAAGCAATTTTCAATGTGACAGTAACGTTTGTTTGAGTCAAAGAAAAGAGTGAGCATTGGGTAACGCTTGTTTGAGCTATGAACTCCAAAGACAGTTCGTTTTATATAATTACCTAAATAATACAGTAAAATTATTTGTAAGTAATAAAAGTTATTATGTAGGTACAGTAAAGAACACCCAGAGCGAAGCCAGGTTTGTTTCTAGTACTATGTAGTGATGTAGAAATTTTTGCCTTCTTCCAAACATTTCCATACAAAACTGTACCTTATTCCAACTGTAATGGTCACCAGTAGAATGCAGTTTAACGTGCACCCGTCCCGCCGGCTGGAACTCCATACTCTTCCCCCAGAACTTGGTCTTGATACGCGCTTCCTGCCAGAAACACCAGCGGGGGGACTCGGCGTGGCAGGCCGATATCGGGGGGTGGTGAGATACCTGATTTAAAAAAATATATAATACACCTGCTCGGTAAGTACCTATTTAAAACGAAGCAGAAAGTACATCATTGATGTGAAAATCTAATACTTCCGCTCAGCAACGCCGGTTGCTGAATTACGTCCCGTATGACGTCTCGTGACGGTCACTTTTTCTATGTATCTCTATTCAGAAGCTAAATTTTTACTAGTAAACTGTATTAAATCATCTAGCGACACCTACCGGCCCCTTAATAAAACATTAAAGAGTGACAGAGTATTTAAAGTACACAAATGACGTCAGATCCGATATATGTGCAAACAAAGCCCCGTTGCAAGCCAATAAGTTCGAGCGAGACAAATACAGAGGTCTCAACTGACTGATCAACTCATTCAATGACGTAACACATTTTGTTTTTAAATATATTGGAAGACACTGGATTCCTATCCTTTGGGCCGAAACTGGTTACGGAACTTAATCATCAGGATTCCTAGTTGCGGTTAAGGAAAAAGTTCTCTTGATTCGCAACTAGTTTCGAACAAAGAATAAAAATTCTTAATTCGCAACTGGTTGAGAATCGTAGTTTCGAAAACGGCCGGAGGGGAAATTTGATTGATAGATTAGAATATCCTTTGAGGCACACTTTTATTGAGTTTTTTGCAATTGTGTATTAGTTTAGGAATAGTAGGGCAAGCCGGACTTTTTGACTTATATGAAGGTACCGCCACCGGTCTCACCTGTTCCGATATAAATCTGAATCCCCTGTCGTCTCTAATACATTCATAAGTCTCTGCCAGTAGCGGGTTAAAAGGTTTCGAGGCAGCTCTATGAGCGCTGGCTGCATACGCGCTAACAGCAAAGGCTGCGATCAGTGACATTCGCTCAATAGAATTCTTGCATTCCGCCGCCGCGTCCAGTAACTCTGAATACTCGAGCTCTTCGCACAGTCTCTGTGAAGTAAAGAGGATATTTTTACATAACAAACTCTATATATATGTATAAATATAATTGAAATGTTTCAAAAATTAATACAGATATATCTATATATTATTTTTCCCTTAATACTGTATCAAAGTTACTGTTTGATACGCCATTTTGAAGTTTATTTTTCCCTCTAATGACGAAACATAATGCCGATATTCTTGTACAACAAGTTCCATAGACTAGGTCCGCCGGGCGTCGGTCGCGGGCACGGCAGACACTTCCGTCGGACCCAACCTTATAATGTACGACTAGTCTGATAAGTATTTACCTGAAGCATATTTAGAGGCTCATTGATGGTGACCGGCATCGATATCTGACTGAGATCTTTGCCGATGTTCTTGTACAACAAGTTCCACAGACTAGGTCCGCCGGGCGTCGGTCGCGGGCACGGCAGACACTTCCGTCGGACCCAACCTTATAATGTACGACTAGTCTGATAAGTATTTACCTGAAGCATATTTAGAGGCTCATTGATGGTGACCGGCATCGATATCTGACTGAGATCTTTGCCGATGTTCTTGTACAACAAGTTCCACAGACTAGGTCCGCCGGGCGTCGGTCGCGGGCACGGCAGACACTTCCGTCGGACCCAACCTTATAATGTACGACTAGTCTGATAAGTATTTACCTGAAGCATATTTAGAGGCTCATTGATGGTGACCGGCATCGATATCTGACTGAGATCTTTGCCGATGTTCTTGTACAACAAGTTCCACAGACTAGGTCCGCCGGGCGTCGGTCGCGGGCACGGCAGACACTTCCGTCGGACCCAACCTTATAATGTACGACTAGTCTGATAAGTATTTACCTGAAGCATATTCAGAGGCTCATGATGGTGACCGGCATCGATATCTGACTGAGATCTTTGCCGATGTTCTTGTACAACAAGTTCCACAGACTAGGTCCGCCGGGCGTCGGTCGCGGGCACGGCAGACACTTCCGTCGGACCCAACCTTATAATGTACGACTAGTCTGATAAGTATTTACCTGAAGCATATTTAGAGGCTCATTGATGGTGACCGGCATCGATATCTGGCTGAGATCTTTGCCGATGTTCTTGTACAACAAGTTCCACAGACTAGGTCCGCCGGGCGTCGGTCGCGGGCACGGCAGACACTTCCGTCGGACCCAACCTTATAATGTACGACTAGTCTGATAAGTATTTACCTGAAGCATATTTAGAGGCTCATTGATGGTGACCGGCATCGATATCTGACTGAGATCTTTGCCGATGTTCTTGTACAACAAGTTCCACAGACTAGGTCCGCCGGGCGTCGGTCGCGGGCACGGCAGACACTTCCGTCGGACCCAACCTTATAATGTACGACTAGTCTGATAAGTATTTACCTGAAGCATATTTAGAGGCTCATTGATGGTGACCGGCATCGATATCTGACTGAGATCTTTGCCGATGTTCTTGTACAACAAGTTCCACAGACTAGGTCCGCCGGGCGTCGGTCGCGGGCACGGCAGACACTTCCGTCGGACCCAACCTTATAATGTACGACTAGTCTGATAAGTATTTACCTGAAGCATATTTAGAGGCTCATTGATGGTGACCGGCATCGATATCTGGCTGAGATCTTTGCCGATGTTCTTGTACAACAAGTTCCACATACTAGGTCCGCCGGGCGTCGGTCGCGGGCACGGCAGACACTTCCGTCGGACCCAACCTTATAATGTACGACTAGTCTGATAAGTATTTACCTGAAGCATATTTAGAGGCTCATTGATGGTGACCGGCATCGATATCTGGCTGAGATCTTTGCCGATGTTCTTGTACAACAAGTTCCACAGACTAGGTCCGCCGGGCGTCGGTCGCGGGCACGGCAGACACTTCCGTCGGACCCAACCTTATAATGTACGACTAGTCTGATAAGTATTTACCTGAAGCATATTTAGAGGCTCATTGATGGTGACCGGCATCGATATCTGACTGAGATCTTTGCCGATGTTCTTGTACAACAAGTTCCACAGACTAGGTCCGCCGGGCGTCGGTCGCGGGCACGGCAGACACTTCCGTCGGACCCAACCTTATAATGTACGACTAGTCTGATAAGTATTTACCTGAAGCATATTTAGAGGCTCATTGATGGTGACCGGCATCGATATCTGGCTGAGATCTTTGCCGATGTTCTTGTACAACAAGTTCCACAGACTAGGTCCGCCGGGCGTCGGTCGCGGGCACGGCAGACACTTCCGTCGGACCCAACCTTATAATGTACGACTAGTCTGATAAGTATTTACCTGAAGCATATTTAGAGGCTCATTGATGGTGACCGGCATCGATATCTGGCTGAGATCTTTGCCGATGTTCTTGTACAACAAGTTCCACAGACTAGGTCCGCCGGGCGTCGGTCGCGGGCACGGCAGACACTTCCGTCGGACCCAACCTTATAATGTACGACTAGTCTGATAAGTATTTACCTGAAGCATATTTAGAGGCTCATTGGTGGTGACCGGCATCGATATCTGGCTGAGATCTTTGCCGATGTTCTTGTACAACAAGTTCCACAGACTAGGTCCGCCGGGCGTCGGTCGCGGGCACGGCAGACACTTCCGTCGGACCCAACCTTATAATGTACGACTAGTCTGATAAGTATTTACCTGAAGCATATTTAGAGGCTCATTGATGGTGACCGGCATCGATATCTGGCTGAGATCTTTGCCGATGTTCTTGTACAACAAGTTCCACAGACTAGGTCCGCCGGGCGTCGGTCGCGGGCACGGCAGACACTTCCGTCGGACCCAACCTTATAATGTACGACTAGTCTGATAAGTATTTACCTGAAGCATATTTAGAGGCTCATTGATGGTGACCGGCATCGATATCTGACTGAGATCTTTGCCGATGTTCTTGTACAACAAGTTCCACAGACTAGGTCCGCCGGGCGTCGGTCGCGGGCACGGCAGACACTTCCGTCGGACCCAACCTTATAATGTACGACTAGTCTGATAAGTATTTACCTGAAGCATATTTAGAGGCTCATTGATGGTGACCGGCATCGATATCTGGCTGAGATCTTTGCCGATGTTCTTGTACAACAAGTTCCACAGACTAGGTCCGCCGGGCGTCGGTCGCGGGCACGGCAGACACTTCCGTCGGACCCAACCTTATAATGTACGACTAGTCTGATAAGTATTTACCTGAAGCATATTTAGAGGCTCATTGATGGTGACCGGCATCGATATCTGGCTGAGATCTTTGCCGATGTTCTTGTACAACAAGTTCCACAGACTAGGTCCGCCGGGCGTCGGTCGCGGGCACGGCAGACACTTCCGTCGGACCCAACCTTATAATGTACGACTAGTCTGATAAGTATTTACCTGAAGCATATTTAGAGGCTCATTGATGGTGACCGGCATCGATATCTGGCTGAGATCTTTGCCGATGTTCTTGTACAACAAGTTCCACAGACTAGGTCCGCCGGGCGTCGGTCGCGGGCACGGCAGACACTTCCGTCGGACCCAACCTTATAATGTACGACTAGTCTGATAAGTATTTACCTGAAGCATATTTAGAGGCTCATTGATGGTGACCGGCATCGATATCTGACTGAGATCTTTGCCGATGTTCTTGTACAACAAGTTCCACAGACTAGGTCCGCCGGGCGTCGGTCGCGGGCACGGCAGACACTTCCGTCGGACCCAACCTTATAATGTACGACTAGTCTGATAAGTATTTACCTGAAGCATATTTAGAGGCTCATTGATGGTGACCGGCATCGATATCTGACTGAGATCTTTGCCGATGTTCTTGTACAACAAGTTCCACAGACTAGGTCCGCCGGGCGTCGGTCGCGGGCACGGCAGACACTTCCGTCGGACCCAACCTTATAATGTACGACTAGTCTGATAAGTATTTACCTGAAGCATATTTAGAGGCTCATTGATGGTGACCGGCATCGATATCTGACTGAGATCTTTGCCGATGTTCTTGTACAACAAGTTCCACAGACTAGGTCCGCCGGGCGTCGGTCGCGGGCACGGCAGACACTTCCGTCGGACCCAACCTTATAATGTACGACTAGTCTGATAAGTATTTACCTGAAGCATATTTAGAGGCTCATTGATGGTGACCGGCATCGATATCTGACTGAGATCTTTGCCGATGTTCTTGTACAACAAGTTCCACAGACTAGGTCCGCCGGGCGTCGGTCGCGGGCACGGCAGACACTTCCGTCGGACCCAACCTTATAATGTACGACTAGTCTGATAAGTATTTACCTGAAGCATATTTAGAGGCTCATTGATGGTGACCGGCATCGATATCTGACTGAGATCTTTGCCGATGTTCTTGTACAACAAGTTCCACAGACTAGGTCCGCCGGGCGTCGGTCGCGGGCACGGCAGACACTTCCGTCGGACCCAACCTTCGTTGTCGACGCCATTTTGACTAATGGCGGTCCGTGGTTCCGCGTTTAATACTGAAAATGTAAAATAACTATTGTTGACCAGCGGAACCTAAGATTTTGTAAGACGATGCGTGGCCGGCCCGCCTCTTCACGCATCGTCTTACAAAATCTTAGAGCGGAACGCTAGAAAGCAAATTGTCAAAGCGATATTTTTGTATAAAAACAAATTACACATGAAGTTTTTTCAAAGTATATTATCTTTTAAAGATTTCCTCATTGCGTATACTTTAAACTAGATTACAAATTGCGTACTATATTTATCTTTTTACTATATTAATATATAATATATAATAATATACATTTATAAACTCAAGAATACATGTTTTTTATTTTAGTATTTTTTTTATAGAGAAGTCGACAAGTGACCTTGCTACAGCCTGTTCTTATGCGAAGGTGGTCAAAACGCGAGTCGCGCCTATAGAGATGATATTTCACGCTTTGCTTGAAGGATTCCAGATTGTATGAAGCAGGAAAGACCGACGTCGGAAGTTTGTTACACTTTATAATGATGCGACACAGGAACGAGTTAGGTACATTAAAATAAAATTAAACAAAATAAAGTGACATACCAAACAAAAACACGAAGTAAAAAAAATATTAAAATTTTCACCGCGCCGTTTCGCAATCGTAACGAAGTTTACTATGAAAGCCTGGCTTAATATTTCATACAAAACTAACAATAATACATTTATCTAAATTCAGTTTTTGCATAGGTTAGAACAAGACAGATATATGTGCAAACAAAGCCCCGTTGCAAGCCAACAAGTTTGAGCGAGACAAATACAGAACTCTGGATTCCTATCCTTTGGGCCGAAGTTTGATTGATAGATAAGAATATCCTTTGGGGTACACTTTTGTTGATTTTTTTTTGCATTTGTGTATTCGTTTAGGAATAGTAGGGCAAGCCGGGCTTTTTGACTTATATGAAAGTACCGCCGTCACATGTTGTCTTCTCCATAAAAAAGCAATTCCGAGTTGATTACTCACAAGCACCATCAGAGTTGTCAGAGCTCGCCGATCCTTCTTCACTACTGAGCGAGCCAGCTTCCGACGACGAGTCTCCATCTAATTCTATTACTCCACCCTGTTAAAAATGTTAAAAACATAAGTTATAATACCCTGTATAGATCGAGGAGTATGGGGAACTTTGAAACTATAAGAGATAGAGAAATATAAGTTTAATTTAAAGATAAGAAAAACTGCATTCATCGTTCACACATCTTTTTGCATTTGATAGCCCGATTCTTGAGGAAGTTTATAGGCTATATAACATCACGCTACGACCCAAAGGAGTGGAGCAGTAACTATTAAGAGCCATAACGTATCCATTTCAAGGTCAATATTAGGCGCGTCCAAAGTACTGCGGATAACACGTCTGATAGTCCGGTAATACTGAGTAATTGTAGTGCGCGACGAATGTTTTATAGTATTTTTTAATAAAAAAGAAATAATTATATTATGTTTTGTGTCAATTTACTAGATTTATTATTTTACTATACATACCAGTTTATTTCATCATAATAGAATTCATACTTTAAGAGATTTGCTCAAAAATAATAAAAAAATAGACCTTAGTTATATTTTTTTTTTCAGTGGATTTTTGCAATAAAATTATAATTTTTTTATGTCATTTTATGAGATATTGGTCTCTAGATACCAAAATTTTTTTTTTTTCTGATTATTATATATTAGCGTAAGGCTTATTTACTCATTTGAAAATGGTAATTTTGCTCTTGAGTGCTTATTGCACCTTAACACGGGTGCAACTGCAAGGCACAATTAGTACTAATAATAAAGCTGAACAGTTGGTTTGAACGCGCTAATCTCTGAAACTGCAAGTCGGATTTAAAAAATTCTTATTGTATTTGTTAGCCCCAATTCTTAAGGAAGGGTATAGGCTATATAACATAACGCTGCGACCCAAAGGAGCGGATCAGTGATGATAAACGTCGACAAATCAAACATTCTCCACAGGGAAAGCTAGTACCTAATGCATTCATTTTTGTCAATTGACTGCGGAACTCTCCCCGGCTGGGCCCACCTGCCGTGCGAGCAAATCTCAATACCTCGACAAAATCTACTGCCTTCCTATTTGTCATCCGGGTGTAGAAAGACTTTGTAAGCGTGACGCGACTTTGTCCTGCTTTCTCTCTATGGGACATTATCATAGTCTCTTTCTTTTTATCTCTCTACACAAGACAAAACCACGCGCGTCATGCTAGCCAGACAGAACAGACAATTCATTCACACCTGATCAGCCGTCACCAAGTCTGGATTCAAGTCAATATCGTGCTCCTCAGCGTCGAAGAATTCTGACGCAGACACGCACGATGAACTGTAGCTCAGTGACTGCTGGAACTGGCGGGACACCTGGAAAATATTATACTATATAAAGCTCGATTACCACTGACTGACTGACTCACTCACTCACTGACATCATTGTTCTCCCAGAAAGAGTTGAACTTTTGGTGGGATCGTATAGAGGGGGTCCCGGTGAGTACCAGAAAAATCCGAAACCTCCCTTTTTCGCCCCCCTTTTTTTTTGTATTATATCTCGGAAACTACAAATCAGAGGGGGGGAAAGTGCCGAAACTAATAATGTTTAGGATCTGTTCCTATTAGTGAATCCATTAAAAAAAAATATTCACCCATACAAAAAAAAACTCCCATACATTTTTTTTATTTTTTATCTCGGAAACTACAAATCGGAGGGGGTAGGTGCCGAAACTAATAATGTTCAGGATCTGTTTCTATTAGCGAATCTGTTGAAAAAAAAATTCTCCCATACAAAAAAAAAACTCCCATACAAATTTCCATACATTTTTCTTTTTTTGTCCTATGGACTGGGATTTGATTTCTACCCCTTTCCACTTTCCCCGTATCCCCCCCCGTCTTCCATACAATTCTTTTTTAAACTCGCGAGCGAAGCGAGCGATGCCGCGGCAGCGGCCGGAGAAGCGTCAGTTATCAAAAAACCGAACCCCCCCTTTTTCGCCCCCTTATTACATACCATTTTTTTGTTTTTTATTTTTTGCAATCGAACAGCGGTAGTGGTAGTGGTAGGGGTTGGAGTAGGGGTTGGGGTAGTGGTAGGGTTTGGAGTAGAGGTAGTGGTAGGGGTTGGAGTAGGGAGTAGGGGTAGTGGTAGTGGTAGTGGTAGGAGTAGGGATAGTGGTAGTGGTAGGGGTAGAGGTAGTGGTAGGGGTAGAGGTAGTGGTAGGGCTTGGAGTAGGGGTTGGGGTAGTGGTAGGGTTTGGAGTAGAGGTAGTGGTAGGGGTTGGAGTAGGGGTAGTGGTAGGGGTTGGAGTAGGGGTAGTGGGAGTAGTTGTGGTAGGAGTAGGGAATTAATGATAGGTGGCGGGCTTATCGCTGACTTGTAGCATGTCTTCTTTGGTGTGAGCAGCAGTTGATCCCTCACAGGAAACACGCGAGTTGCTTGCAACTCGCCCACTACACAACATACTAGTATATATATTGTAACGAATAGGTACTTAAATCGCACAAATAAATACCTAAACACATCAAGGTCGATAGACGTCTCTAGAAACATCCAGAGAGAATCAAGTACAAACGAAAATGGACCGTATGTGCCTAGCCATAGGTACCAAAATCGGGCGCGGTCGGTGTGTAGGTATTTGGCACCGAGCCGCATCGAGACGCATCTACAACTCTGTACAACAATCTCGGCGTTTCTCGAATGTTCGGAGGGCAATATAAACAGAGGATCGTCGCCGGGAGAACACAGTGCGAATAAGAGAGCGATCAAAGCGAACACAGTGCGAATCAGAGCGATCAAAGCGAAACAGTGAAGTGGAATTTAGTGCGACTAAGTGTTATTTTAGTGTTTTCATTTATGTAACTGTATTTTTGTGGTGTTGAAGTAAAGTTTGTTTATTTAATCGGTATTTTAAATCTCTTCGAACCCCCCAGCTCGTAACAAATTGGTGTCAGAAGTGGGATTCAAAAATGCCGATTACACCACGTGACTCGTCGTCATCACGGCGACCCAAAACACGACAAACTACTGCTGGACATCACGGCGAGGAGGTCGACGAGGCTGCTGCTGGAGCCGCCGCTGGTGCTGTTGGGACTGCTGCTGGTGGTGCCGGAGCTGCTGCTGGAGCCGCTGCTGGTCCTGCTGGGACTGCTGCTGGTGGTGCTGGAGCTGCTGCTGGAGTCGATTCGGGTGCTGCGGGTTCTGCGGGTGCTCCCCAGGCAACCGACATGGGAATGCTGATTTGGCTGATGGAGGAGCAGACCCGACGTCAGGAGGAGCAGGCCCGACGTCAGAAGCAGCAGGCCCGACGACAGGAGGAGGAGGTCAGGCGTCAGGAGGAGCAGACTCGGCACCTATTGGAGGAGCAGGCAAGGCGTCAGGAGGAGCAGGCAAGGCGTCAGGAGGAGCAGGCAAGGCGTCAGGAGGAGCACGCCAGGCGTCAGGAGGAGCAGACTCGGCAGCTATTGGAGGAGCAGGCCCGACGTCAAGAGGAGCAGTCTGCTAGCCTAAAGGAGCTGCTTTCAGAATCACTGGGAAAGGTGACTATGGAGGTGAAGCAGCTACAGAGGGTTACAGACATGCACGAGGAGAGAATCGAAGACCTCCAACAGCACTATAAGGATCTCCATAAGGAAATACAGACAAGGATGAGCGGAGAACAGGATACAAGACTTAACGACCGCTACGGAGAGTTGGAGGCACGACTTGACAGCCAATGCGAGAGGCTTCAGAATGAAGTGAGAAAACTGAAGCTGACCGCTCCTGTTTCTGGAGGCGTCGTCGTCTCCGGCCCCCGAGTCAAGGTGCCGCCGTACGACGGGACTACGTCCTGGACAGCGTACAAATTGCAGTTCCAAACGGTCGCCTCTGCCAACGGCTGGACAGACGAGCAATCTCTGACCGCCTTGACAGTGGCTTTAAGGGGTCGTGCACTGTCGGTTCTGGAAGCCTCTCCAGACAGCTGCACCACGTACGGGAACCTGATCGAGGCAATGGACTCCAGGTACGGCGACAAACACCTGGAGCACGTCTACCGAGCGCAGCTGAGGGACAGGACGCAACATGCTGGTGAGAATCTGCAACAATGGGCTCTGGAGATCGAGAAGATCGTGAGGAAGGCGTACCCATCTGCCGGACAAGAGTTCATTGCTGCGAACCTCGTTCAAGCATTCATCGACGGCATCCGCAGCATGGAGGTCAGAGCTGCAGTTCGACTGGGCCACCACAGCGCCCTGAAAGATGCACTGGCCCATGCTCTAGAGGTGGAAGCCGTGAGACAGGAGCCTCGTTCTCAGCGATTGCGACAAGTGGCGGAGGAGGCTACTCCAACAACGACACCTGTAGCAGAGAGGCGTAGCTACTTACCCCGCTGCTTCTACTGCCACAAGCTGGGGCACCTTAAAGCAAGCTGCCCGGCGCTTAAACGACAAGGCACGGATCAACGAGTGCCGAAACGGGACGTCGAAGCTGATGTCCGTGCCGTAACTACGGAGCTTCCGGGAAACGAGTAACAGCCAGAGCCGCGGGGCGGGTACTGGCTGATCGTGACACAGCCCCAAAAGTTACCATCCGACAAGTTTTTGACGGGAACAGTCTGGTGATCGCCGGCGAGGTCAACGGGACGCCATGTGAGATGACGATCGACACAGGAGCAACGCGCACGGTTGTGAGACCTCAGTTGTTGGGACGATCTACGAGCAGAACCAGACGTTCATCTTCCTGTCTGAAACTCTTCACGGCAACGGGTCAGCCTATACCCGCATACGACGAGCTGCCGGTGACACTCAAGTTGGGTGACGGGGAGTACCCACACACCGTCATCGTGGCCGACATTATAGACGACTGCATTCTCGGACTTGACTTTATGAAGCGGTTCCAGTTTGGCATCGACTTGCGCAACGGTGTACTGCAGTGCGGCCAGGAACAGGTATTTTTGAAAGGTGGTTATGCTGGCTATGTGCGCTGTGCCAAGGGCGTCAAACTGAACCCATATTCGGAGACGCTTGTCGATGTGGAGTTACCAACTAATGGGGACCCCTCCATTACGAGGTGCTCCATCATCGACCACCTGGAACGTTCTAAACATAAAGGCTGGTTACTCACTCCAACTTTAGTAAACAGCCAGAGTGGACGAGCTATAGTAAGGGTGACCAACTTCAATGGCGCTCCTGTCACTCTCAATAAGGATCAAGTCGTGGCGAAGTGCGACGAGGCGAATTGGATGCGGAGCTGCACCCAGGGGAAGCTGTCGGCGATGAAAAATAACAGTGCAAACCCCTTGGAACTCGTCGACATTTCGAAGAAGGACTTGTCAATCTCCGAGTACAACAGAGCGAAGGAGATGCTCACTCGTTACATTGACATCTTTAGTGACGGAGATGGGCATCTCGGCAGGACGTCATTGGTGAAACACACCATCAACACAGGCAACGAGTTACCTATACGTCAACGTGCTCGACGAATCCCGGTAGGAAGAGAAGCCGAAGTACAGTGCATGCTGGAAGACATGAAGAAGGCTAATGTCATCGAACCTTCTTTGAGCCCATGGTGTTCTCCAGTTGTGCTAGTTAAGAAGAAGGATGGCAGCACTCGCTTCTGTGTGGATTATCGTCGGCTGAACGAGGTAACCAGAAAGGACAGCTACCCTCTACCCCGGATAGACGACACCTTAGACAGGTTGAGTGGGAACCAGTGGTTCTCAACACTGGATTTGAAGAGTGGATACTGGCAAGTGGAGATCGATCCCAAGGACAAGGAAAAGACTGCTTTCTCGACCGGAAATGGACTGTGGCAGTTCAACGTCATGCCTTTCGGGTTATGCAATGCTCCCGCAACGTTCGAAAGGCTGATGGAAGTTGTGCTTGCGGATCTCGTGGGAAAAGCTTGCCTAGTCTACCTGGATGACGTCATCATCATGGGACGCGACTTCGACGAGCACGTGAGGAATTTAGAAAGAGTGTTTGCCAAGTTGAAGCTCGCGAACCTGAAATTGCATGCCAAGAAGTGTAGTTTCTTCAAGAAACGTGTAAATTACCTCGGGCATGTAATTACAAAGGATGGCGTAGAAACCGACCCTGTAAAGACAGTAGCTGTACGAGAATGGCCCACCCCACGGAACAAAACAGATGTTCGGGCGTTTCTTGGTCTGTGCTCATACTACCGCCGCTTCGTATACGACTTCGCGGGAGTAGCCAAGCCCCTACATCGACTGACGGAGGACAAGCGTTCGTTTCAGTGGACTGAGGACTGTGAGAAGTCGTTCCAGGAACTGAAACAACGACTGTGTGAAACACCTGTATTGGGCTACCCGGACCAAGTCGGCGAGTTTGTGGTGGACACAGACGCAAGCAACATCGCCATTGGAGGTGTGCTGTCACAACGGAAGGGGGACAAGGAAGTTGTGATAGCGTATTTCAGCAAGGCTCTGTCAAAACCAGAAAGGAACTACTGTGTAACCAGACGCGAACTTCTGGCCGTAGTGAAGACGTTACGACACTTCAACAAATATCTCATCGGAAGGAAGTTCAAGCTACGGACAGACCATGCGGCGTTGAAATGGTTACTTCAATTCAAGGATCCTGAAGGACAAGTCGCTCGGTGGATCGAGCAGTTACAAGAATTCGATTTCACGATCGAACATCGACGAGGACGGATGCATGGCAACGCTGACGCACTGTCACGCAGGCCGTGCCCTGAAGATTGTAAACACTGCTCGAGGCGTGAAATCGGTGATTCTGTCATCAAAGTGATTACGACTAACAACCTTAGTGACGAATGGGCGAACGAGACGACGAGAGACGAGCAACTCAAAGATAACAACTTGGCGCCGATAATGGAATGGAAGACGCAGAATGTTCCGAGGCCCGGCTGGAATGTTGTATCAGCCATGAGTTCCACCACGAAAAGTTACTGGGCTCAGTGGGAAAGTCTAGTGCTGGACAACGGGTTGCTGTACCGCAAGTGGGAGTCGCCAAGTGGACAGGAGACATTGATGCAGCTGGTCGTGCCTAGGTCAAAGGTGCGCACAGTGCTTGAGTCCGTGCACGATGGATCCTCGGGAGGACATCTGGGCATGAATCGAACCCTGGCGAAAATCAGGAAACGATTTTATTGGGTTCATTGCCGGCAAGATGTCGAGGATTGGTGTCGCAAGTGCACAGTATGTGCGGCCGTGAAGGGACCTACGACACGTACGAGAGGACGTATGCAGCTGTACAATGTTGGCGCCCCATGGGAACGAATTGCGGTGGACGTTGCTGGACCGTTCCCGGGCACTGAAGACGGGAACAAGTACTTCATGGTCGTGATGGACTACTTCACGAAGTGGCCGGAGGTCTTCGCAATTCCCAACCAGGAAGCGACAACAGTGGCGACTAAGTTGGTCAACGAAGTATTCTGCAGGTTCGGGCTACCATTGGAGATACATTCTGATCAAGGGCGTAACTTTGAGTCGCAGTTGTTCCAGGAAGTATGCCGTCTCCTGGGAATAAATAAAACGAGGGCTACGGCGTATCACCCACAGTCCGACGGAATGGTTGAAAGGTTCAACCGCACTTTGGAGACTCATTTAGCGAAACTGGTTGAGGATCACCAGAGGGACTGGGACCGATATATTCCCTTGTTCTTGCTCTCATATCGATCCGCAGAGCATGAAAGCATAAAGGTGACTCCTGCTTATGCCAACTTTGGGAGAGAACTCCGACTACCAGTTGATCTCCTGACCGGCGGACCTCCGGATGCGCCGCAACCTGTAAGTGACTACGTATCGAACCTGAAAAACAAGATGTGCGACATACATGACCAGATTCGTCAGAGCAGTCTTGTGGCCAGTACAAAGATGAAGACCAGGTACGATAGAAACTTCAATAGTAACGGTTTTGACGAGGGATCGTTGGTGTGGCTGCACAACCCGAAACGCCGAAAAGGCAAATCTCCCAAGCTGCAGAACCGCTGGGAAGGCCCGTATAAGGTCATCACGAGGATCAATGACGTGACCTATCGGATCCAACGATGGCCGCGTGGACAGTTAAAGGTTGTCCATATTGATCGACTGGCTCCTTACAAAGGCTCGAACATTGCTCGGGACGAGCAAGTCTAAGCGGGGGGCAGTGTAACGAATAGGTACTTAAATCGCACAAATAAATACCTAAACACATCAAGGTCGATAGACGTCTCTAGAAACATCCAGAGAGAATCAAGTACAAACGAAAATGGACCGTATGTGCCTAGCCATAGGTACCAAAATCGGGCGCGGTCGGTGTGTAGGTATTTGGCACCGAGCCGCATCGAGACGCATCTACAACTCTGTACA
Organism: Nemapogon koenigi; assembly: GCA_963924495.1. Lineage (NCBI taxonomy): Eukaryota > Metazoa > Arthropoda > Insecta > Lepidoptera > Tineidae > Nemapogon > Nemapogon koenigi. The sequence goes on along the minus strand of OZ004653.1, from coordinate 1,101,138 downwards.
ACAATCTCGGCGTTTCTCGAATGTTCGGAGGGCAATATAAACAGAGGATCGTCGCCGGGAGAACACAGTGCGAATAAGAGAGCGATCAAAGCGAACACAGTGCGAATCAGAGCGATCAAAGCGAAACAGTGAAGTGGAATTTAGTGCGACTAAGTGTTATTTTAGTGTTTTCATTTATGTAACTGTATTTTTGTGGTGTTGAAGTAAAGTTTGTTTATTTAATCGGTATTTTAAATCTCTTCGAACCCCCCAGCTCGTAACAATATATATATATATAATTTAAATATACCTCAACAGAACTGGCTATTCGTTAGGTATAGCCTCACAAATACCATCGGCTAAAAGAGGGAGACTTGGTCTTCCGCTGGGTACCTTGGGACCGATACCACGGTTCCGGGATCCGTAAGATATATAAATAATATAGTACACCATCTTTTGCATACTCACAGCTTCCGAGTTAGGTCCGACAGACGATATCTCAGCCAGGTCGGACGCGTCGTGTATTCTCGAGAGTCGGTTTCGTAATTCTGTGGAAAACACTTTACGATTCAATTATTTTAGCTCTTCTTGTATGCAAAGTAAAGGCTAAGGTAAGTTTTTTTATATTTTTGTTGAAATTTAAATTTATTTATTTGTTGGTTAATTTTTAGTAATCATAGGTATGTATACAAAAAAGAAACCTGCCCGCAAAGGCGTACAAATATTCACTTAATATAATTTATGTAATAATGTCAATTAAAATGTTAAACATAATGTCATTAGTTAAGAACATGCATGCATTATTATTCGCAACATATTTTTTTTTTGTAAAATACAGTTATTGTCATTTCCCAGTACTCACAACATATTCGGTTACAGTATAGAAACAATTGTCTATGAGCCAAATAGTTTTGATGCAGTGGTTTTTTTATAAAGAAAATGTCAAAGTTTTGCCGTTAGACGACATTTATAATACTCTTTTGTGATGAAAGTAGTACCACGGCTCTTAAGGCTCCTGTATCCATAATTTGTATGGATATATTACTATTCCCAATTTCTCTGTAAATAATTCACCTGTGTCACTGTAATTTAGCATATAGTTAATTATTCAATATATCTAAATGAAATAGCTGTTATTTTTTTGAATAGGAAACATGGGTGGCTGAATTTTGCCCCCGTTTTCTCTTTCGTAATCTATCACAAAGCTCTTAATTTTTTTATCTACTCTTATAACGTAAAATCTCTATTACAAAATCGAATTATACTTTATAATGATATGTTTTACATACACGCGTCTCTAATATGTCAAACTTCGATACTATAATGTATTATAGTACCGAAGTTTTCATACAAAAACGATATCGTAATCATGGACGTAAAAAAGTAGAGGACGGATCGCCGCTACGACAAAAGTGAAGCACTCTAATATATTTTTAAATTGTTGAATAAGTGGTAAATTACTAACTTATCTATGAAATGTGATTCCTTGAGATTTTTTATGAGTAATGGAGTTGTTTTTGCATAATTTTACTACACAAGACGGCATTGGTTTTTATTTTCTTAATGCGGCCGATCAGCATAACCGAATGAGAATGTGTGCGTGAGGCTCGTATTTACAATGAATCCGCATAACTTGTTTGCTTCACTTTTGTCTTAGCGGCAATCCGTCCTCTCCTTTTTTACGTCCATGATCGTAATGTTGTTTTTTTAAATGCAGAAAGGGCAAAGGATATGTGTTATGCAGCCACATTAAACTCTATGAAAATATCTTCTTCTTCTTCTTCCTTTATTATGGCTCCACCAATGTTCATCGGTGATTTGCCAATGTCAAGTATTATAGCCTTTATAGTGTTTATAGCCGATAAATCGGTATTTAAGATAATCCCGCCGACCGTGATATGTCTTATTAATCACTGATTAATCACAACCATCACAGCACGAAGAAGATTAAACTGGATTCCACATCACGCCACGACGAAAACGCGTGCGGTTGTCGCCATGACCGGATGCGGAATCATGAAAATATCGACACTCTTATGTGGGAGACACTTGACAGTTAACGCGCATGCGCAGAAAGTAATAACCGCGATTTGTCGCCAATTTGTCGATTAAGAAAAATATCTTGGTTCAATTTGTTTTGTACTACTGCATGGGATTAGATAAAGTAGTGTATGCACATAACTTGGAATTAAAACACTCGTGGATGCTATTAAAAAATTCCACTTGTATACTGTTATACCATTACTCTTCAATTATATACAAATTTGTAGCTTATTGAAAATTCAAAATAATTATTATTTTATGATTTTTTAATTGGTCAAAAATCCTTTATTTTACCACCCATATTTCCTATTCAATAAAACAAATTGAAATTAAACGGCTATTTCACTTAGATATATTGAATGAGTAACTATATGCTAAATTACAGTGACACAGGTAGATTATTCACAAAGAAATTGGGAATAGTTTATCCCCATACACATTATAGATATAGGGCTCTTAAGTTACTATTACGTGGTACTCTGATAGTACAGGTAGACAAATAAGTTGAGAAATGGGGCAGAAAGCATTTTTTATATAAATGTCGGCAAAACTATCACCGCCTTTATTCTTTTGTAACAATGTCAACATCTAGCGACTTGTCCAGAACAGGTGACAAGCCTTTTTGTACCTTGAGTTGTCACTTCTCTACGTGCCCTCCGAAGTAGCAAACAAATACACCTTCACGGTCTTTATACTTTGCGGTGTAGCCAGAGACATCAGTAACAGTGTCCACTTGACGACAGTTGTCCATATTGAACATAACGGGTGGACCGTTGCTGCACTTAATGTGTCACTTGTTTAAGAGATGTAAATATTTCTTACTAGCTTTCCACCCTCGGCTTCGCACGTGGATATTTACGAACAATATAAAATAATAGTCTATAACAAATATACAAACTTTAACTTTTTATAATATTAGTATAGATTCTTAGAAGTGCGGACGCCGGCTTTTGGTGCCCTCCGAAGCACGAGCACATATTCTAACTGAATTGAAGCATATCTTACCCGAATTTTGATGTAAGGCAGTATTGAGATTGTTTCTAAGAGCCGTCAACATAGCACCACCGTTGGTTGGACCCGATTCTGTCGCATCTATCGCCGCGCGTAGTCTACCTCTCTCAATGACCTGGAAAAATAAGAATATTTATTATTCGATTATCGGTTCCAGGGTACCCAGCGGAAGACCAAGTCTCCCTCATTTAGCCTCCTGTATTTGTGAGGCTATACCTAACGAGTGGCCAGTTCTGTTGAGGTATATTAAGACGGAAAAGCCTCTTAAGTGTGGTTTTGTCGGAAGATTTTAATTATAAATAACCTAAGGCCATTATCGCCTACGGAATGCACAATATTTTATTTTAGAAACACAAATCTTCACGGCTTTTAGACGTTACGGTGTGGCCAGAGAAACCAGTAACAGTGTTCACTTGATGACATTTGTCAATATTAAACAGAACTAAAAATAACACAGTAAATACACGCGTCTTCTGATGTAATTTTTGCCACGACTGGGGATTGAATCCGGGTCCTCCAGCTTGTTTCACTCACATAGCTCTTTGTAACTCACCAAAGTAGCAACAACAGCTTTCAAGCTTTTGACCAAATCCTTGGCCAGAATGGTGAAATCTTCTCTCAATTGTTGGTCTGGCGTTAGACTCGTCAGGGAAGCGGGGCCGGGGGCGCCAGCTAGGCTTTCAGCACCTGGAAGTGATTGGGGTCTGGTTGCCGCGCATGCTGTAAAAGGCATGACATAGTGTAAGTATGTTTGTGTTTAAATCTATTATTGTAAAAGACAATTTGAGATCTGAAGCAAAAGGCACTATGCATTATATATTTCGTCGTATGATTTGGAGTGAAATTAGGATAGAAAATAAATCAATACATAATGCATTAAAAAAAACTACATGAAAATGCCTCATTTAAGATAATTTCGCTTCAGATCTTAAATTGCTCTAAAAATGGCAAAGTTTAATGTAACTAAAGAAATCACTGCATGTATGGCGAAAAATCTGCTTTTAAAAAATAACATAAGGAAAATTACATGTTTGTGATAAGGACTATGTTACCGCTTCTATGATATCTAACTATTTATATACTGTTTGAATCTGTTATTTAAGGCTTTAACATATATAGTTGAATATCTAGCATATTAAACATGTGAGTAGAAGGTACTGGGCCTAGGGTATTCAATGGAAGATGGCTTCCTTTTATCCGACTTCAAAAAAAGAAGGTTCTCAATTCGTCGGTATCTTTTTTTTATGTATTTACTTGAAGACACCGATTTGTATTTTTTTTTAGTTTGAAAGGGTATACTTTCCAGGTGGTCCCATGGTCATCAGGTCAGGATCCTATGATGGGATCCTGGAGAAATCGAGAGCTTTTCAAATGTTATAGGCACACTTGAAGATTTTTTTTATAGTGAGTTGTGTATTTTGCTTTCGGAAAGCACACTTTTCAGTGCATATTTTTTGAAGTCGGTACACTTTTTAAAAGGCAATTATTAAACCAAGTTTTGTTGAGGATTTCATGTAATTGAATAATTTTACTCAGAATACAAATCAAACCCTTCTCGCCACGATTTACCAATTTTAGTATAATTTCTTATTATCAAGAGATAATAATTATGATAATATTCATAAAAAATACACTTTTTCTATGTTCTTATTAATTTTCCTGTATTCCGAGGTATTTTACACAGTCTGTAATATTTGGTTTAAGGATTAAACAATTTTTCTTCTTCCACTCACATCTGTTCTATATATAACATAACCTTAAATAATAGGCTCATAGATGGAAAATACAGTAAATGCTTTCAAAATGGCTGAATTTACATGAAACTTATGAAAGCAAAATGTTGAGGAGTATATACATAGCAAATAAAATGTAACCTGATTGATGCTATCTTCCATGTTTACCTAATCGCTTTAATTATTTTCGTGACAGTTGACCACTAAGAAACTTAGTAATGTAAGCGTGCCATTATTTTTCTATTTATCTATCATCACGCCTTTTATTTCAAGAGGTTAGACAGAGACAATCGAATGCCATTTGCTACGATCCTGACATACCTCTTTCGCTTCTTTTATATTCATCAGACATTTGATACATGCTCGGCGATTGTGTATGTTCAATAACAGTACACCTAGGTCGCCCTCTGTCTTATTTGAAGAGTATAAAATCGCAACTGACATATTTATGTGCCTCTAGTGAGAAAGGTTATAAGTCGAATTGTATGCTTTTTCGATTTTATGCTATTGATAATAAACAAAAAAATTCCTTTCGAATGGTCTAAAAAACATAGAGATTAAAGTAAGCAGTACATCATTTTGGATGCTTTTTTTGGTGAAAAGTTGTTCAACTTGTTACAGTTCCAGGGTACCCAACGGAAGATCAAGTTTCCCTCGTTTAGCCGATGGTATTTATGAGGCTATACCTAAACGAGTGACCAGTTCTGTTTAGGTACAATTAGATGGAAAAAAAGCCTCTTAAGTGTTGTTTGTCGGATTATGCACATAAGTTTTTAATTAAAAAACGCATTGGCACATGGCCGGGATCCGGGATCGAACCCATGGTCTGGCTAGTTAAATACCAGACGTCTTAACCACTCGGCCACCGACACACCTATATAATCATTTTTACACTTAGATAATGGAAAAAGGTCTGAGAATTAGAAATGTTTTCGCAGATGTTTATACTGTACTAGCATTCCGCCCCCGGCTTCGCCCGTGGACATTTACGAACAAAATAAAATATACCCTATAATTCGTATCTAATTGAAGCTGACCGAAATGAATAATATTCGATCTCTTTGGCTGTATAAAGAGTTCCTTTTTAAGAAGATTTTGATTTGACACATTCTTTACTTTATATTTGATAGCTGTTTCCCACGACTTCTAATTTCAAAATATTGGCAAACATATATACACTTCATACACTGCCCACCCCGTTCCCGTCGTCATGCCGTGATAATAAAAAGTATACTATGTTACTTCTAATACCTCCAAGAATATATGTGCAAAATTTCATGATGATCGGTTAAGTAGTTTTTGCGTGAAAGCGTAACAAACAAACTTACATTCACATTTATATTAATAGGGATAGGGATACTAATTCCAATGGTTACAATTCGATTTTTTTAAATTAAAGAACATACAAAAAAATCTGCATTTGAAAAGAGCGCAAAAGTTACAGTAAACACAACCATTTCCAATTATAATTCTAATACTAAACAAATGTACAAAAACCGGTCAAGTGCGAGTTGGACTCGCGCACGAAGGGTTCCGTACCATTATCTATAAAAACGGCAAAAAAAAAAAAAAAAAAAACACGTTTGTTGTATGGGAGTCCCCCTTAAATATTAATTTTATTATTTATTTTTAAAGTGAATATATACCTAACTAAATATTCCGTGAATATTTCAAGCGTCTACCTGTTGCCGTTATCAATATCGAGCAAAAAAAAACATGTTTGTTGTATACATGGGAGCCTCCTTAAATATTTATTTTATTCTGTTTTTTAGTATTTGTTGTTAAAGCGGCAACAGAAATACATCATCTGTGAAAATTTCAACTAACTATCGACGCGCGACGGACAGACGGACGGATAGCGGAGCGGTTTCCGTTTTTACCCTTTGGGTTCGGAACCCTAAAAAGTAGCTATTTTGAATTGTACCCTTTCTTACTTGAGGCATTTGTCAATCAAACTTACAATATTGTTGAGTATCTCGCAACACCTTCATAATATATGTAAATATATATTTTGCAACTGGAAGTATTATACCGCCACTATCACTTGACATCATTAAAACACAATTTTTCACAAGAATTCTTGATTTTCTCAGATTTTTTGTGTATTTTTTATTAGTACATATTAAAAAGGTAAGGTTTACAGTTTATGAACTGAATTCACTGATACTACCGCCATTTAAAGGCGTGATTTTTAATAAAAAAAAACAATGTTATTGCCAGTTTAATTTAAAAAATCCGAACCGGTTTTTCGAATTTTATACAGAATCCGCTTAGTTTGCAATATCAACAAATCTAAATCATTCGACCTAGTATTGAGAAAACGTTATCTAGAGATAAAACGTTAAGATAAGATATAGTATATCTTAATATGGATAGAATCAATAAACTATTCCTACTGGCGTAATATCTAAAATTATCGTGAAATAACTGTTTATATGTCTCAAGAAATTGCTTACGAATCTTAAAAAAATATGTCATGTTAAATTTGAAATTTGTATTAAAAAAAACCGGCCAAGTGCGAGTCGGACTGGTATTCGTATTTGTTGTTAAGGCGGCAACAGAATTTCAACTGTCTAACTATCACGGTTCATGACATACAGCCTGGTGACAGACAGACGGACGGACGGACGGACAGCGGAGTCTTAGTAATAGGGTTTCCGTTTTTACCCTTTGGGTACGGAACCCTAAAAACATGACTTATTTCTTCACGGTCGTCTCGGAACTATTCTTCCTTGAGCCGATGGTATTTGTAAAGTAGATAGAAAATCTAGCTCGATCATCTAACCAGCGGGCGGAGGCAATAACGCTTGCTTTGCCGCCACCTACAGCAACGTATACTCTAAGCCAGCTTTTCCTAACCTTTTTCAGCTACGGACCCCTAGGAAATAAAGCACATTTATCAAGGACCCGCCTTAATAAAAGAAAACGGAAATAAATTTCGGACGACAAAATTTTTTTTTTATTAAAAATACGTTGGTACATAACGCCATTTAACGATTATTTCACATATAAATATATCTGTCATTGATGGTAGGGCCCAGTCCGGTCCAGTTCAGCGGAAAGATGGCGCTGCTATAGCTGTTCCACGGGCTAAGATACCATATTAAAGCATATCGGTGTCGCGAACCCATGAGAAGTTTTAAATTCTAAAATTACTGCCAGTATTATGTGAGTTGAATTACAAAAATAGGGAAAAACTAAATTTGCGAGCGTATCGTATTCACATATTCTAGGCCACAGTATGAATGAAAAACATTTGCTAAAGTTAAAGCCTTTTAGGCGAAGCTATTTGGCAAAAATTCAAAGTGCTTTTAATTCAAAATATACTAGAACCCTAAAACTAGAAACTTTTAATTGTGTGATGTGTAATATCATAAAAAGTGAAGAAAATATGTCATCATATGAAGAAAGGTGTACAAAAAATGTTGACAAATAATGAATAGGAAGTATGGCAGACTGGCTTGTATGTGCATCTTGGACTTTTAAACTGTCATTTATAGAGCAAATGTTATCGGAAGTACAGATCATCACACAGATCACAGAACATTATAAAAAAGAGTATAAGCAGCATGACAATATTGTGAAAAACTAGTCTAGTTAAAGGTACTAATTTATGTATTTTCTCTATTGACGCGTCTTGGGGTAAAGACCGACTCGTATGCCGCGACGAAAAACGGCGTCATGCCCTGGAATAAAGTAATATACAATATTCAGGTCAGTGTCATGTTTCACATCTGCCGGACGTCCCGTGACGGCCACGATTTTTTCAGGGACGATTGTGAAGATGTGCAAAAATCATATATAAGAAACCCCACTTGCTATTTGTATAGTTAGTTATAATGTTCTGTGAAATAAAAATAATTTAGTTTGAACGGTAAGAGTAAAAGAATACAAAATGGCTTCCAACGTCTGCCATGTTTTTCTTCTTCAGAGTTTGCCTTGCAGCTCCCGAAGCCGCCATTTTGAATTTACTATGTGTCGAATTATTTCACTTAACTGAACTTGATATTCTCTGAATCATCATAGATTAAGAATCCAAGCACGTGAGCGATATGCAAGGACATTGAATACTGGTACCATTTGGCGGCTTGAAGACATCTTATACAAAGAAGTGTGTAGGGACCAAACATATTTACGCAACAACCTTTTGTAAAGCGGAAGCCCACTTTTGACCATAATCCAAGATGAGAGTCCTTACCAAAGTCAATACACTCTTAGCTTTCGAACAGTATACACGCCCACGCATAATAGAACTTTATAACCGAACTACGGACTATTATTGCAATGGAGAAGAAAACGCAAAGCTATTTTACAGATGGCGCTGCTTATACATGGCTCATAACAAAGATCTGTCAGTCGTAGCTTGTTTTGTAATTGCCGTTTTTTTTGTAATAAATACCGTACATTTTCAAAGATATCACGCTGTGTCTGTTTCACAGTTAAAATGGAGGAGTGTCTTTAAAATGTCGAAAATAGAATCTGGTCATGACTGTTTTTTTTTATAAAATACAGCATCGCCAAGTAAATAATTTGTAGAAAATAAATTTTAGCTTATTTTCATTGTTCGATATCCTATAAACATAACCTATAAGTATATATTTATTAATGGGCATATTTTACAGACTAGTAACGTTTGATCGGAATTTCAACTTGGGGATTCCCCAACAACACGATACTGAAGACACTAAGATAGATTTGCCGCCTCTAGAAAGAACATACTTAGAATTGTTGGTAGCTTTATAGTTATAAATTCTAATAGACATTTCCCATAATTTTCGCATTCGTAAATCCTTCAGAAAGAATGATTTACATTATTATTATTGCATCAAATTACAACACAACGAAGCTTTTACGAATATTATTAGTAAAATTTGAATTCCATATAAGATTTACTATGTGATTTGACAGTATGTTTGGGCCAAGCTATATCAGCGCCTCTAGTGGCAAAAAGAAGCAGTTTTCTTCGCCATTAACAAGTGCATATGTCATAAATGATAAAGATGTCAAATGGCACAGTATTCAATGTCTTCGATTGTACCATAAAAATGTATAGTAAACGAATGAAATAGGAATAAAAGAGGGTCAAAAAGAAAATAATATCTTACGAACTAAAGTAGAAGCCAGAAATGTTGAGAGAAACGCTGGAATCGAAAACAGAAAACGAAAACATAATAACATACACATATAAATAGATATTAAAAAATATATGTTAGTATACTGTGTGTAAATTGTATGTCGGAGATTTGTATCACGGCATTATTAGTGTTAGAGATAAGAGCTAGCCCCAGCTACGTTTTAGCAGTTTATTCCCATTCGCAACGTGATAAATATATATAAGTAAAAATTAAATGCAGTTCGTTGGTAGGCGCATCATTTGATAACGGCTGGTCCGATTTGACATTTTTTAAAATGATTGTAATAGTAAAATTCGGAAAAGTGTAAGTGCTTTTTTTCTATGGGATATTAGTATGGGTTGAAACTTTAGGTACGCGAAAAAAGGTTATGGTTCTTTAAAAAAATAATTTTGGTTCTTTTTTTAAAAGTAGACTAAGCGGGATAAAAAGAAGAATTCAGAAACTTTAGGTACGCGAAAAGAGGTTATGGTTCTTTAAAAAAAATTAGGTTGGGTTCTTTTTTTAAAAGTATAGGTACTAAGGTTATTTTTTATTCAGGATAAAGGTATACTATACACCCTTTTGACCAGCGTGACGCAGATTCATACAGTTTCCAATCTAATATGTTCATGCTTTAGCGGTTATGTTAAAATTCTGACGAAGCAGAGCCTTTATAAAAAAGATATTCTTTAATTTGACAATCTCAAACTGTCATATCTACAAAAAAATAAAATAAACTGACCGACTAAACATTTGCAGTGGGATCCATGTTCACGATGAAGGCCTACAGAGATGACTGATATTAAAAAAAACAATCAAGCATTTAATTATGTGTGCATTCGATTTTTAAATACGGGCGTCATTTTTTTTGTTTTTTTTTAAAGAAACATGCTGAGGCACTGTAACCGCTGTACTGACGACTCACCCAATTCGTAGAATCCTTGTTAAGCAATATATTTAAAACAATATATCTCATTTATAAAAAAAATAAAACATAACATAATAATATAGTGACGTACAATATTTTTTTATTAACGACAATAAATTTTTTTTATATTGGTTTTTAATAATTTCAATGTTTTTACTTCATCTTCAATACGCCACAACTTTTACACAGTGATAATCTAAAACAAAATATGTCAACTATTGTCAATTCTAATTGCAATGACTATCATTGAAAAATTCTTAAAAATATTGTAAAGCCGGGAACATACTGTTAGTATGAGAGCTGTTATACATTTTAGAGGCCCTTGTAATTCTTGTCAACCCTTAAATTTTTAACTATGCGATTTCATTTTTTCTTCACGGGTTGCCGCCTTATAGCTCCCGAAACCGTGTTACCCTCTTTTAGCCGATGGTATTTGTGAGGCTATACCTAACGAGTGGCCAGTTCCGTTGAGGTATATTAAGATGAAAAAGCCTCTAAGAGTGGTTTGTCGGATTATGTTTCTAAAATTTTTGAAAAGTATTGGATTTTTAACTTTGCGAATTTTATTTGAGGCATTTTGTAATTTTAATACCATCAAATTTAGTATTAAATAAAATAAAAAAGCTAAACTATTTAGTCGGGTTTAAAATTATGGCAGGTAATTTCAAAATTGTAATTAATAAATATAAAAAATAATAATATTTGAGGCACGTTGAGATTAGAAGGTATAAAAATTCAAGTGTTGACAAGGTCCCATGACCCTCGATTTTGTATTCAGACACCACAAAAGAAATGTTACCCAAATTTTCATGATGCCTCAAATACATAATATTAAATGTTTAACAGCTCTTGGACTATATCTATCGCGACTTTTGACCGATAGTATGTTTTCGGCTGAACAGAATTGCATTACTATAACCGTGTTACCGCCCCTAGGGTACCCAGCTGAAGTCAAGACTGCCTCATTAGCCGACAAGACGTTTTTAAGGCTATACCTAACGAGTGGCCAGTTCTGTTGAGGTATTTTGAGATCAAAAAGGCTCAGTTACTCATGGCTGCTGCGGGATTCGCACCAGTGTGTCCTGGGACCATACCACGAACTGTTAAAGAAGCGCTGAATAAAAGTACTATAATTGACAATACATTTAACTGATTTTTATTTTATTTGAGTATTTTAATTATTGATTTGGGTACTTATTCCTTTACAAATTTATGATTTTTTTGACATGATAATATAAATTAAACTATTAGATTAATCTAAGTAATGTACTTAATTCAATTTAATTATTTTATTCAACTATTAAATTTTATTTTCATTGAATCCAATTATGTATATAATTTAATTTAGCAAATTTGAATTTGTTTACTCTGTACTGATATAGTATTTGAGAAAAAACAACAAACAAAAAGAAATATGCTATTAAGTTGTTGTAATTATATTTTTTTAAATATAGGTAACAAAACAACTAGAAAAATGTACAAACAATGATCGCTAAATCGTTTTGTCTGCAACTGAGCTACTTTTGGATCGAATCTAGAGTACGTGGTACGGCCCCTGAACTGTTAATTAATAAATTAGTCAATATAACAATAATATTACCAATAGGCAAGGAGGCTGCAGAACTTGGTATAGAAGTAGCACCGCCACCGGGAGACGGCGGGGCTGTGAGAGTTGATAGAGCCTGGAATATGAAAAACCAATATTAAAAATCACTACATATTACAAAACAAAGTCTTCCACCGCGGAATTTAAGTAATAGTAATAGTCTATTTTTTTTATTATTTTTGTGCAAATCTCTTAAAGTATGAATTCTATTATGATGAAATAAACTGGTATGTATAGTAAAATAATAAATCTAGTAAATTGACACAAAACATAATATAATTATTTCTTTTTTATTAAAAAATAACTATAAAACATTCGTCGCGCACTACTATTACTCAGTATTACCGGACTATCAGACGTGTTATCCGCAGTACTTTGGGCGCGCCTAATATTGACCTTGAAATGGGTTCTTAATGCACCAGAAAGGTTTATGAGCATTAAACACGGACTCATTGTATTTAGGAGCTGAGCATTAAAATCATGTCGGGGAAAAAAGTTAGCCCCAGCGAGTTTTCATGGCGTATGCTGTCTAATCCGTCAGAGATATAACAAAATGATGTAGGAAATAATTGTGTAGAATAAAATGATCTGAAAATTATGAATGAATGAAAAAAGTCCGGATCCCGGCCATGGATCAATGTGTTTTTTAATATAAAAACTTATGTACATAATCCGACAAAACACACTTAGAGGCTTTTCCATCTAAATATACCTCAACAGAACTAGCCACTCGTTAGGTATAGCCTCACAAATACAATCGGCTAAACGAGGGAGACTTGGTCTTTAGCCTGGAGCCGTTATAGTTATTATTTTAAATTGGATTGAGCCATATTTTTTTGATGTAGGATTGTAAATAGCCATAATTTAAAAAACGAGCATTGCTTTTCATAAAAATATGGCTCAATCCAATTTAAAATAATAACTATCAACTGTGTGGTAAGAAATTGTTGTATAAATAAACTCACTGTAGAATATGTGCTTTCTACTATATTGGTGAATAGTTTAAACTGTTTAATAATGAATTTATATTCACTAATGTAGGAACTAATTAAGGCAAACTGTTATGGACGACTGAGGAGCGCGGGGCAGGCAGCTAGGTATATGAAGTACGCCCGCGCTCGTTTACATAATACATGTGTGTGTGTGGGTCATGCAAGTGTGTGTAGATACCCTACATCAACTTTACAGGATTAACTGAGATTTGGCATATTTTTGACAGATACAAGATGACTGAGAGCAACGGTACTTAAGGTCATACCATATGAGAGGCGGATCCATCTAAATGTGGAGGTGCCAACTCGACCGATGCACACTTGCTGTTCGACTTCTTCTTGCGGAGACCGAACTTTCGTCTGTCCTTCTTCACGTTTGGTGAAGCGCCATCCAGCGACACCTGCAAAATTATTCCAATCCATTTGAATTCAGAGTACCGGATAGACGAGTCTCAAGAGTTTAGGAAGATTACACTCGACAATTGGCAAGGAAAGAGGGCAGAGACGTAGTATGGCTAGATTACTCGCCATGCCCACTGCTCCCTTTTTTGTCGGTTGCGCGAGATTCTATGTCATGTCACGGCGACCAACGCACGCGTCTCGTTGTGACGTGATGAGGAATCCAGTTTAATCTCGTCCGCGCTGTGATTAGTCAGTGATTAATATCACGGCCGGCGGGAACATCTTACCTACCGATTAATCGGCCTATTGTTACTGTGACGTCTATAATAATTGACATTGGCGGAATCATTAAAACAAAATTCACTGTTCTAAAGAAAAAAATAATAATAATATTGATTTGAATGAAGAGCAAAAGGTGTGCCAGGATCGTGGCAAGTGGACATCCTTGGTCTCTGTCTATCCGAAGCGAAATAAGACGTGAGCATGTATCTGAGCATCCCTTTTTCTATCTTAGTTACCACCCCGTCGCCACTTACGTCCGTGTCATGATGCACTTGTTGCTGCAATTCTAACGTGTCTATGAGTCGCTGCAGCTGCTGTATGGAGGACTGCGCCTGGCCGAGCTCCCTGCTAGCGTTGTCTAGCGGCCCGCCCGCTTCTGAAACGAGAGGGAAAAATAATATAATACAATTTAATATATAAAATTTCCGTGTCACAAGTTAGTTGCCATACTCCTCCGAAACGGCTTGACCGATTTTTATGATTTTTTTTGTGTATATTCGGTAGGGCCCACGATCGGTCGTAATCTATTTTTCACCCTTCTACCCCCACCCCCCATTTTTTAATCGCGATTTTAGTATGAACAATGTTAGTGGTAGGGGTAGTGCAGGCAAGCCAACATTTGGGCAGGACTACGTCTGCTTGACCTGCGAAACGGCATATATGTCGCAGCCAAATGGTTAAAACAGCCACTCAATTGGATGGCTAGGCATTTCATTAAATGGCGGCATTCAATTGAATGGCTAGGCCGTTCGTTAAATGAATTATGATATCTTATCGTTTAATGTGTTGGCTGGTTGAAAGCTAGCTCTTTAGAAACGGCTGAACCAAAAGCCGCCAGGTCATTTAAAATTTAGTTCCTTATTTTGCCACTATAGCGCTACACAGTCTCTAACAAATATGACTTTTTTTTATTATTTTTTTTAGTTTAAATACGATTACGACGAACAACCAAGAGGCTGCGACGTTCAGCCCTTTTCAACAGTTTGGCTAAGCATCCTTTAGCCATTCAATTGAATGCCGCCATTTAATGAAATGCCTAGCCATCCAATTGAGCGGCTGATTTAACCATTTGGCGGCGACATATATATCTTCACAGCCTTTATACCTTGAGGTGTGACCAGAGACACCAGTAACAGTGTCCACTTGCAGCCAGTTGTCCATATTAAACAGAACAGATGACAAGTCTGCTGCTGCATTTAATGAACCTATATGTGTCATCTTGTTTAACAGACGTAAATATTTATTACTACCTGTCACTCAGGGATATAATCGTAGCTTTCTTTTTTTTTCTTTCTTAACGGGTTGCCTTACATCTCCCGAAACCGTGTTACGGTTCCAGGGTACCCAGCGGAAGACCAAGTCTCCCTCGTTTAGCCGATGGTAAGGTATATTTAGATGGAACAGCCTCTAAGTATAGTTTGTCGGATTACGTACATAAGTTTTTAATTAAAAAACCCCTTGCTACATGGCCGGGATCCGGACTCTAACCTGAGGTCTTTCTATTCGTTAAAAAAATGTTTTGAATCGGTTCAGTCGTTTGAGAGATTACCCCCTTACATCCAAACTGTATGTCTGTCCACAATAGGCTCTGAAACGACTTAAACGCAACAAAGCGTTATCACATTCACCTCTGCATCAGGCCCTGTCCATTGTTAACAGGATTGTGGACACGACTGAGGCAGATATATTTTTTGACCCCGAGCTGAGACTCTTGGCAACAGCGGGATGCATATTGGAATCTGGTAACTGATGCCAAATTTAATTGTATTTGGAATGTGTCAATAATATGTTTCTATTCTACATTGTATATTACCTAATTGATAGTGCCTTATTATCGTCCTTATCTTTTTATATAAGTAATTGACAATTTATTTATATTTTAATACGTTGTAATATAATAATAATTTAATTTTTTAAATAATTGTATTTGATGGAAACTGTATTGATATTGTTAATGTTTCCTAAATGTGCTAAGTATAGTTTGTCTTGACTAAATCTTGCATGTATGTATTAAAATGTTAGTGCAAGATGTTATATTTAAATAAATAAATAAAAAAAATTGATTAGACTTTCAGGAATTATTGAAGGGGTTAAAAAGAAATGTATCGCCCATTATGGTTCTGTTAATCTTAAACTTCCACGGACGATGCCGTGGCGGAAACAACATAACATTATTTTGACCTCAAATTAATCTAGTATTCTAGTTGCATGCATGCATTCTTTAAAAAAATCTACCATGCCAAGATGCATTTTCCAAAATTGTACCTCAAAATGACTGCTTTGAGGAAAAAAAACCATCACGGGTTAATTACTGGTCACCAGGATACCCAGGGGAAGACATGAATCTTTATCATATTTTTGAGACACTTGAGGTAGTCTGAGGTCGGTAGATCTCTTAGTATGAGATTATCTGTTTTTAAAGGTGTGTCGGTGGCCGAGTGGTTAAGACGTCTGGTATTACCTAGGCAGACCACGGGTTCGATCCCAGACATTTACCAATAGGGTTTTTTAATTATAAACTTATGTACGTAATCCGACAAACCACACTTAGAGGCGTTTCCATCTAAATATACCTCAACAGAACTGGCCAATCGTTAGGTATAGCTTCACAAATACCATCGGCTAAACGAGGGAGACCTGGTCTTCAGCTGGGTACCCTGAAACCTGAAAATTAAATTGATCTTATTCTTCTTTTGTTGTGTCTTCTTACAATTCTTATTACAATAAATTGACATAAAGTACTTGGATGTAAGGGGTAACCTCTCAAACTACTGAACCGATTATAAAAATTCTTTCACGCATAGAAAGCTACATTATCCCTGAGTGCTATAGGCTATATTTTATTTTGTTCGATAATATCCACGGGCGAAGCCGGGGGCGGAAAGTTAGTAATATTATAAACACGAAGGCGAAGAGATAGTTGGAGGACAAGTGAGTGACATATACTTCTCCTTATTCTGGGAAGAATTCTCATCCCCCCGGTAAAATAGTTTTTTTCATAGACAACTAAACAAAGCAAATTCAGTATGTAAAGTAAAAATTAAGGTATGATTTTTTCTAAGCTTTAAGAAATTACTTAATTAGAATATTTTTGTTTTTTAACGAAGTAGGTTTTTTACAATAAATTTTCTATGTTTTGCCGACAGACGAGAAAGTGACGTTTTGATAAATGTGCCATTTCTTATTTATCTAGCTGATAGTACCCATGGGGTAAGTTAAGGGACGTGGTACTATTTTTATCACAAACGAGTAGTACCACGGGACAGAAAAGCTTTTACCTTAATAATGATGTCGCTGTGGCAAATTTTTGAAAATGTATTGTAAAAAACTACTTAAGGGGCGGGCGGTGGTCAAGGTTTATTTATACAACATTTCCTAACCACAAAAGGATTTTATCGAAAACTACGGCTCTTTAGAACCCTAAATAATAAAAATATGGCTCAATCCAATTTCAAATAATAACAATCTTTTTGGGGTGAGGAAATGTTGTATAAATAAACTCAAGTTTCCAGGATTAACTTAGATTTGCCATATTTTTGACAGATACAAGATGACTGAGATCCACGGATCCTTAATAGAAAACAAAAATATTCAAATTATTGTCTTAAAATACCTTTGAAATAACAATATAAAAAGCATAATCACTTTTACTTTACATGCCGAATTAAAATCTTACCTAGACTCCAGGCAGCGAGTCTCCCGGCGGGCGTGCCCTGCGCGTAGCCTGGGTTCCGTCCTTGCGACGATGTGGGGCTAACATAACCTAGCGAACAACACAATCAAACTAAAGGGCGGCGCATGTCGCATACACAGGGAGATGCTAAATATAATTACAACAAAAAAAAAACTTATTCGATCCGAAACGGTTTCATTCAGTATCGAAACTCTAGTAATGATTTTTTTCTATTTCGATATTATCGTTTAAAAGGTAAGATGAATATAAAGAAGGCGAAAGAGGTATGCCAGGATCGTAACAAATGGCATTCGATTGTCTCTGCCTACCCCTCATGGGATAAAAAGCGTGATGATAGATGTTGTCAAATATTGAAAAGATTGCGTTACTTATGTATTTGTCATCACGCCTTTTATCCCAAGAGTGGTAAACAGAGACAATCGAATGCCATTTGCTACGATCCTGACATACCTCTTTCGCTTCATTTATGAAATCTGTAATTATTATTTTTCGGGATTTTAATAACTTTCGGATCGGACAGGGTTTTCTTTAGTGGCATTATCAAACAAACTAAATACAGAAAATGTATGATATAGCCTTGAAAGTGAAACCATGCGTGGAACTAACCTAATAGTCATTCCATAACATATTGTATAGGTATTGTGGCACGGTGGCAGTTCAGAGTTGGCAAACAATTTCACATAGTAATTAACGTTTTTAACCTATTTTACATTTGCAGAACTAATTGAAAACACTTTTGGACGAAATGGAGCATTGTTCTATAGGAACCTTATATCCATAATTTGTATGGGGATAAAACTATTCCGAGTTTATCCCATACAAATTATGGATATAGGAGCCTTGATTGATGTCAATAGAAATTAACTCAACAGCGAGCTAGCAACTCAGAACTGCCACAATACTAAAAATACTACTAATAAAAAACTACTGTAATAACTTCATTACCGCACTGTTTAGTTACTGCATTAAAAAAAAATTAAAAGCAAAGTAAATAAACAAAGCTAGTTTTCAAATCAGAAGTGGGATACAAACAAGGATATTAGGATTTTTGTGACTACTACCATACTACAATTCGTAAACTGAATTTTACTAGATATTTTGATTGATCCATTAGAATAAAAGACTACAAATCACCTGAAAAGTACGATGGTTCACTTTCACATCTATAGACAGTGAACATATCTTCATTATCTTGCGGAATAGATAGATTCCACTTATCTTCAATCGCGAATAAGGTAAATGTGTTATATTTCGGATATCCGCGACAGCAATTATGGCAACATTTGAAAGTAGTAGGACGATTATATCGAGAACTAGAGTATATCTCGTTAATTTTTTTCAAAAATATCTCAGTCGATGCGATTTTGGTTAAGTTCCAATTAGGTGTGCATACACATTTGTCCTCGTTCTGAGATTCGTTACTTTTGGAAATGGAGGTGAAAGTTTGTGATGACGAATTTCCGCTTTCTCGTTTAATGGGAGTACATAAGTTCGGCGCATCAGGTACGATATCTGTCTGTAATCTTTTATCTCTAAGAGACAGTTGCATTGTATTTATTGGTTTATCAGCAGTGACTTTTTGAATTTTAAACGGAGAAGTTTGGACAAACTCATTCTTAAAAAAACTGTCATCTGTCTCCGATTGCAATGCGGGCTCCATTACTTTGGAATTGGATGTGTATTCTTCATTGTAAATGTTCCCCAGTAAACTCAAGGCAGGTTTATGTACCTTCATATACTTGTCGTGTTTCTTCTTTAGTTTCAAATACATGTTTCTTATGTCCTTGTTTAATAACGGCAAGTCCTTGGACAGTAACGACAAGTTCTCCAAAAGTAGCAAAATAAATCTTTCATCAATCGTTTTTGGTGGTGTTTTATCAAAGACGTTTACTCTGTATCGCGATTGCGAGTCGCTTGAATCCGACGATTGGCTTAGCAAAGCTCTTTCCTTACTGCTTTTTGTGTGACACACAAAGTGTTTTGATGTTTTCTTAATAGAGGAAACAATGTAACATGACTGATTGAATTCGTTTTTAAACAGGTTTTTGTTGATTGCATATTTATCATAGCTGTGGATCGGTTGAAAGAAGCTACGCTCAAGCGTAAATCCTACAGATTGTTGACTACTTTTATATATATCAAATAAATTATTAGAAGCGACATTGTCTGTGAAATTACAATCGACATTTTCCGCATCTTCAACTGCGGTATTCATTGAAACACTTGTTCTGTATAAATTTGTTTTAGAATCGTTATCCGGATCAGTTTTAGTTGTGAAGGTGTCTTGCGAATGATAGGAATACGGATCAAAGTCATCACAACCAAGTTTGCGCTTTAATTTAATAATAACAGATACTGATTCAACATCGGCTGGATCGTCGCGCATAAGCACATTTTCTAAATGATACTTAGATAGATCTATCGTGAGTGAATCTTTATCGGGTTTGTTCCCCGCGATATTAATCGGTGTAAATTCAATAGCTGTGTTATCGATTATTTCACAATTACGTATGGGTATTTGTTGCGTTCTTATGTTGTTGTTAAAAATGTTTGTGAATTTATCAAAAATATCTTTTAAATAATGCTGTCCGTCACTAGTTTCAGCGCTCGTAGTGTAGTTAACATTGGTATTACGTGACTTTATTTTGTTAGGGTTAGGTATAATTGTATGGTCACTTATTGTACCGTGAGAAGTATTAGATTTTACGTTGGTAATAGTAGCTATACTTTTAGAAGACATTTGCGATTTGTTTCCACAGTTAGTTTTTGATGTTAATGTATCCAGTTCATTTGAATCAGAGCTGCTCGATTCTGTATTATTATTACTGCAATTGTCCATTAAAATGTTCAGATATGCGTTTAGGAAGTCAGCTGCTATTTCTGTGGAAATATTAGTTTCTCTTATGATATTATTGATTGTTTCTTTAATCTTTGGAACTTCTTCCATATCTTTATTGTCAATTTTCTGGGCGGGATTAGTGTTATAATCACTCATATTCTCTAAGCTATGAATTAGACATTTAGTTATTTCCATATCTTCCTGATTAGTGACAGTTAATAAGCTACCAGACTCGTACATAGTGTTTCGTAATATTCGTTCAAGCTTCTGAATTCGTTGATCTCTTTCAAAACTATTATTCTTAGAGTTAGGTTTCTCTTGGAGTGGTTTAATTAAATCAGCGTCACAAGTCGTATCGTAAATGCCTTTCATGGACTTAATGATTTTTTTTATACCACAATCAAGACTCGAGTTGTTACTTTCACATTGAACTTCATTATCAATACACGTGTTTGCTATAGAAGACAGTTGTTGATCTTTAGTAAAATATGTTTTAGATGGACAATCAACAGATGTGGTACATGCCGGTGCAGTAGTTACATCATCATTCGGTTCCCGCAAGACATCTTTAATAAATTCATTAAGAGTAACCTTTAAGGTGGGATGTAAATTACTAATATTTGATTTGACTTCACAAATATGTTTGAGAATGTTATTAAAGCAAGACATATCAACATTGGCTTCAGACCAAACTATACTTTTCATAAGATTTTTAGTTTTCTCACTTATTAATTCCTCAATTACACTGTCTGTATCTAATTGTATTTTTACAGATTTCGATGACGGCTCACAAATGACATCATTTTTATCGAAACGAACTAGATTACAACTGACGTAGGTATTAATTGGTCTAGTTTTGGGATTTTTTATACTTTCTCTAGATTCCACGAACTTGTATTTGCCAAGGAGTAAACAGTTATTCATCGGCCCTCTTAAAGTAGGCTCATCTCTTGTATTTCTATATCTGACAACATTAGTCGATTTTCTACTGTTTTTCAGTAAAGTCTGTCCATGCTGTACACTTTGATTATGCTTCTTTCGCGTGAAACAGAAATACGTTGACAATTGCTGAGGTCTCATCTCCACTTTATTATTTATGTCTTTCCTTTTCTGTTGCGACTTAATATCTCTTATATTATCTTTACTCTTTCTGTGTTCTAATTTCTCATTCTCAGAGTCAAAACTTCGCGATATATTTTGAAACGGCATGTTTTTTTCCTTGTAAGCACACCCTAACACTTCGGATATTAGACTACCATCAAGTTGGCTGTTGTACAATTGCGGTGAGTAAGATTTCATACTAATGTCACGTGTTAATATAGCCGTTTGCGAGTGTCTTGGAACGTGCAAGGATTGGTCACAGGGTAGGAGTTTATAGGTATTGCCAGCGGAGGTGATCGTGGAAAATGATTCTAGACTTGACAAGGAGGTACCTATAGACATAAAAATTAAATTAAAATAAAAAAAAATCTAATTTCTACTAATTTCAATGCACATATTTCAAGACTCGGCTCATCGATAGATGGCTCAATACTGAAATCCGTATCGCGCTAGTGAACATATTTGACAATGCTAGGATAAGTACTGTTTGGCCGCTTAGCTGAGGCCTTGGCGGCAAACCACAGACACAAAATGAAGTTAGTCTGAGTGAAGTTAAGGACCCTTGCCTCTCTGTCATCTTGTATCTGTCAAAAATATGGCAAATCGAAGTTAATCCTGGAAACGTGAGTTTATTTATACAACATTTCATCACCCCAAAAGGATTGTTATTATTTGAAATTGGATTGAGCCATATTTTTATTATTCAGGGTTCTAAAGAGCCGTAGTTTTCGATACGCAAAGGCACTGCTCGTATCGAAAACTATGGATTAACTTAGATTTTTTGACAGATACAAGATGACCTTGGCCACCGCCCCTTAAGCAGTCGCATAACATCTATTTGACTGAGTCTATATTTAAGTCAATTACAGAAATTAAACAGACAGTTAACATATGCGATACAGAGTGAGAGAGTTGACGCTATAAAAAACCGAAGTCTCTTTCTAAAGCCCGACGGGTAGGTATTTTTTTTTTGTTGCGTAATAATATATTAGCCGACAGCCGTTATATAGGTAAGTAACTCAAATTATAGGTAATTTTCAATGTAATTTTTTATGCAGTCAGTTTTTATGCAACTATACTAAGTTTACAACGAGCGTTCTACACGTTTATTCCAAATACACGTATAAAATGTTCTAGTTAAAAAAAATGTACGAATTTTTTCTTGTTCCGCTAACATTACTTTACCAAAACTTTCACATGCTCTACGCATTCGTAAACACAAGACTAATATTAAAAAAAAAATATAAACTCACGTGAAGAACTGTCTGTCGGTTGGATATCTTCTAGAGGTGGGTGTATGGCCGGCACCGGCTCTCTAGCACCGAATGTCAACAAGTGTTGTCGATATAACCTGAAAAAAAAACATTGTCACTTTTGTAAGACGCGGAACAAAATGGCGGCGGTTTGGTCAATCTGGACTTTTATAAGGAAAACAGGATTTCAATATCTTGATATCTTGATAAAAGTTAACTGCAGTTCGCTGGTAAGCGCATCACTTGAGAACGGCTGGACCGATTTGGCTATGTTTATTTCTATGAACTCAAGACCATAATAGGCGATGAAAGTTAATAAGAGCTTCACGGACGAAACCGGGGCGGAAATCTAGTTGGTAATTAATTAGTACTTTGACTCCGGGGGCCAGGGGGATGAGGCTGGGAACACATTTTTAAAGGAAGCACAAACAAACCAACGTGTTACGGTTCCAGGGTACCCAGCGGAAGAGGCAAGTTTAGCCGATGGTATTTGTGAGGCTATACCTAACGAGTGGCCAGTTCTGTTGAGGTATATTTAGATGGAAAAGCCTCTAAAGTGTAGTTTACAATCTTAGCTAGGATTTTTATTTTTCCACGGCAACGTTTATAAACAATTTTAGTGTCGAGACCCCAAACTGAACTTAGAACACATTGCGACCCAATTTAAACCTAAACGCCCCACCCCCCTTCCTTTGTGGCTCTCTGGTATAACCATAGATGTAGTATAGTCGCGCGGGCGCTCTACTAGATTGGCAATGCAAAAGAGAAAGCGCATTGATACGCGTATGTTAAAGCGAGAGAGATACATGAGACGGTTTTTTGTATACGGTAACAGCCTAGCGTCAGTAGTAATTTAGCTTATTTTTAGTAAAATATTCTGTTTTAAAGTATAATTTTAGTGTTTAGTAGATGATTAATTATAGTTACGTGTGCATGACGTCTGCGTGTGTGATGTAAGTCATCTAAGATGAAAAATCCACAGAATTACACATTTGTCACGCACACTGATGTATACATTTTCTGGTCTCGTTCTAATCGCGACATTACCAATCTAGTAGAGCGCCAGCATACTACATCTATGGGTATAACACTCAAATAAGTTGATCCAAAAAGAATTACGTGGTTAAGTCTGAGCACAATACTAACCTATGAGTTTTAAGCACATTGAGCCAAGTGCGGAAAACGTCCGGAGTCTTGGCTCTCAGATGGTATATGAACTCGTCGGCATCGATGTCGATGCGCCTGCGCCGCTGTTTCGCCGATATGACCGACAGGCCCACGTCGACCGAGCCGTGCAGTCTCCCTCTAGCGACATCTGTCGGGCTGCGCGCGTAAACTAGTATGCCGCCGTCGATCACGAAGAAGCGCTGCGGAAACAGAGTTGATTTTTTAGGAAATATAACCTGAAATATACTTTTATAACTATAACTATTTTCGAGTTACACCTAAAAATTAAATTCGGAAACTACTGGACCCATTCGAAAAATTATTTCACTGTTATGAGGCTAAAACGTGTTTCTTTTAATTATAACTGTTTTACAATTTTACCTTTTACGTGACTACGACTACGCAACTTAACAAATTGAGCTCACCTTATGCCACCCCTTGAGCGGCCACTTCCGTTTCTTGTGCAGGTACCCGTTGAACACCTCCGGCCGCTTGTCGAACCTCTGACCATCTTTAAGTCCCTCCAACACCTCCCATTCACTGCCGCGTCGTCTGCTGCTGAAATTAAACGATTTGGGATTAAACCTTGAGAGCAGTATCACACTAATATTATAAACGCGAAAGTTTGTATGAATGTATGTATGTTTGTTGCTCAAACACGCCAAAACGGCTGAACGGATCTGGATGAAATTTGGCACAGAGATAGATTGTAGTCCCACGAAAAATGTGGGATAGATTTGTTTTTACGGGATCGACATGATTTTTTGCATAGTGGTAGTTTAGGGGTCAGAGAATGACATATACTACTTTTTAAACCGCGAAAGCGGGCGGGGTAGGGCCAAATTACAGCCACGGGATTATTTCTTTTTGGATCTATTTCCACGCGGGTGAAACCGCGGATAAAAGCTACAGTCCTAGTCGGAAGGCTAAGATGTTACACATCAAAATATATTGTATACCTTCTGGACTTAGTCTGCCGCGTAGTAGGTGGCGGCAGTCTGGGCGCCCTGTCTCCGCTATCGGCCGACAACGACGCGGTCTCCCCGGAACAGTCCGAGTCGGACGGTGCGCGACGCAACGCGGCCGCACGACCGGCTGCGGTGCGGGGACGTCGCTCACCTGAAATAAAATGCCACCACATGATAAAATTTGTATGGTCCGCTTTTCAACGTAACGATAATTTG
This sequence comes from Nemapogon koenigi, assembly GCA_963924495.1. Lineage (NCBI taxonomy): Eukaryota > Metazoa > Arthropoda > Insecta > Lepidoptera > Tineidae > Nemapogon > Nemapogon koenigi. The sequence goes on along the minus strand of OZ004653.1, from coordinate 1,075,810 downwards.
GCTATATCATCTCTGCCGCTATATCGTTACCCTTATTTTGGGGTGACGGCTTAAGAGTCTTACAATATCCATAATTTGTATGGGGATATTACGCAATTTCTCTGTAAATAATCCATCTGTGTCACTGTAATTTAGCATATAAATACTTATTCAATATATCTAAGTGAAATAGCCGTTATATATATAGAATTAGCATTTCGCCCCCGGCATCGCCCGTGGATATTTACGAACAAAATAAAATATACCCTATACATACCCCTACCGCTATAAGGATTAATAGCAAGGTACAAATAACTAATTAATTTTTTAAAATAAAAGAACACTTATAGTGACTTAACTATAATAGTTAGACATATGCTATCGCGACACTTTTTGTAGATAATGATGTGTTCTGCAAAGTCGTACTACATTATTTTGTTCTATCATCATTAGTTTTCGCAGCGCAAAAAAAAGGAATTTCTTAGGTCATTTTTTTACACCTTGGGTTACATTATTGGAGTTTTAGTAAGGACCCCTAATTTTTTTGAAAATAGAATATAGTCTATGTCACTCAGGGTGAATGTAGCTTTCAAATGGTGAAATAATTTTTGAAATCAGCACAGTTGTTTTTGAGTTTATTCATTACAAACATACAAACACACACACAAACATACAAAAATACAAATCTTTCCTCTTTATAATATTAGTATAGAAGAAAGAGAGAGAGTCACCCCGGGAAAATTCAGGATTTTTTTTTATATGGGCGATATCGTATGGCCAGTCCTCTCTAATTTTGATGATGGCCATTAGAATGAGCACAGAATATAACTATCGCCAAGCAGGATCATGTGGTGTCACGCACTCTAGACTCACAAACACATCTTCACGGCTTTTATACTTTGCGGTGTGGCTAGAGACACCAGTAACAGTGTCCACTTACAGCCAGTTGTCCATATTAAACAGAACAGACTAGCCTTCCGCCCCGGCTTTGTCCGTTATCATATTACGGTCTTGAGTTCATACAAAAAACCCATAGTAAAAAGTAAAGCGAATTATTTTTTACTCATCTATACTTCTATACTAATATTATAAAGAGGAAAGATTTGTATTTTTGTGTGTATGTTTGTAATGAATAAACTCAAAAACTACTGTGCCGATTTCAAAAATTCTTTCACCATTGGAAAGCTACATTCACCCTGAGTGACATATGCTATATTCTATTTTCAAAAAAATCGGTTGTCTGTAAAGTCGGTTTACTGACGATAGTTGAACGTGACAACGTCATAAGAAAGATGTCCACGCGGACGCATCGCTCACTCAAGTAGGAGAGAGACAGATGTCGAACGCTGCCGAACGCGGAGGCCGATTGTGCCTCTTTGTCGCTCGTTTCGCGCTCTCGCTTGCACTTCAAGCCTTAAATGGAACGCCTCAGAGCGAGGTAACGCCGCATGAGTCATGTTTTTTCGTGCGTGCAGCCGGCTTCATCGAATTATGATCAAAAAATTAGGGATCCTTACTAAAACTCCAATAATGTAACCCACAGAACTTCTATACTAAATCTGTGATGTAACCCAAGGTGTAAAAAAATTACCTAAGAAATTCCTTACATCGCGTGCGCTGCGAAAACTATTGATGATATAGAGGTAGTGGTAGAGGGTAGGGGTAGGAGTAGAAGTAGGGGTAGGAGTAGAAGTAGGGGTAGGGGTAGGTATGGGGTATATTTTATTTTGTTCGTAAAATATCCACGGGCGAAGCGGGTCAGTTTAACTGGTCAAAGAGCAAAACATTTGCGAAAGGGGGTAAGTCTATGGTAAAAATTAAAACATGTCAATTAAAGCGCACATTCTCTGGCTCAACTTATTTGGCTCTTTACTACATGCTACTCACGTTTGCCAGCTATCTGTCCCGACTCGGTGGCGGCGTGCTTGAGGCCGCTCTGCGACATGTCTTCGTTACGCCAACCCACCAGGCACCATCTTATATGATCTGAAATTCAGTAACCCAATGGTCAGATAGTTACTACTGGAAACTAAAAAAAACCGGCCAAGTGCGAGTCGGACTCGCGCACGAAGGGTTCAGTACCATTATCTATAAAAACGGCAAAAAAAATCACGTTCTGTTTTTTAGTATTTGTTGTTATAGCGGCAACAGAAATACATCATCTGTGAAAATTTCAACTGTCTAACTATCACGGTTCATGAGATACAGCTTGGTGACAGACGGACAGACAGACAGACGGACGGACAGCGGAGTCTTAGTAATAGGGTTTCCGTTTTTACCCTTTGGGTGCGGAACCCTAAAAAAACCGGCAAGCCCAAGTTACGACCACATGTAGACAACACAAATGACAATATCTATACTAATATTATAAAGAGGTAAAGTTTGTATGGGGTAATCTCTGGATCTACTGAACCGATTTTGAACATTATTTTACCAATAGAAAGCTACGATATCCCTGAGTGACATAGGCTATATTTTATTTTGTTCGAATATATACACGGACGAAGCCGGGGGCGGAAGGCTAGTTGGGTATAAATGTACATTTACGATAGAAACTCCGTAGGTACAGATGGGGACTTTCTTACGTCATGAAATCAACAAAAAAAGTTTATATGGCTGAAGTGAAAGGAAATGCTGGCAGAGGACGACCTAGGTGTACTTTTATTGAACATAATAAATATATTAATCAAAGGCAATATTAAAAGTACACACAATCGCCGAGCATGTATGAAAGGTATGATGAATATAAAAGAAGCGAAAAAGTATGTCAGGATCGTAGCAAATGGCATTCGATTGTCTCTGCCTGTTTCTCTTGGCATAAAAGGCGTGATGATAGGATAGATAGAATGAAATACAAAAAAAAATGTTAGAAATTTGTCTGACCCTGATTTTTGTAAAATTTTGAGCTATATTATCGAGAAAAATCTCTGTCGAACACGAGGGTGACCTTAAAGAAACCGTATCTCCTTTTAAAATCCTAAAAAAACAAGTTCACCAACATAACCCTCACTAAATAAACACACAAATCTCCAGGTGCTTTTTTACGTGACGCGACTTCAACAATTCACATCACAGGTACCTGAATTTGTTGAAAATTTCATAGTAATACGATTTCAGAAACACAAAACAGAAAGAAAACACAAAAAATAAATTATGTCATTTCTACGTTTATGAACTACAGTGTTTTCCTTTAAAATTAATTTAAAATAAGAACTGATAAGATTAATCGTAAATAGGGTTGCCAACTCTGCTATATAACTATAATCCGGCCAAGTGTGAGTCGTGTGTGAATTGTGATCCCCCCCCTATCCCACTCAGCGGGAAAATATATGGCCAGAAACAAAACACTGCCGAATTTGTAATAAAATCGTTAACGCAAAGTGAGCCTTATATGAATGCCATTAGATTCATATTGGTTTGTGAAGGACCATCCAATCGTTTTGAATTTTCATTCTAATTTTTAAATAAATGTACCAAAATAAACTTCTGTACATTATTAGTAGGTACTACTATGTTAGATGACCTGTAAGAAAACCGTGGTGTCATAGTTCAACTGATCTCCAATAGATGGCGTCTTGTACTAAATAAATAAATTAGTCTAATTTTAAAAGTAACATTTTATATTGATTTGCTGTTTATTTTTCTTCTGTGGCACGTGAGGTGGTTTGTAAAGAAAAAAAATGCATTTTGAAAATGTCTATAGTGTGCCAACCCTAGCGGCAAGCTAGATTATCTTTTGTAAAATTGATAATTCTTGCTTCAATATAGATAAAATTGGGAACATTTGAACTAAGTTTACCAGAAACCAACCATCATAGTACTGAGTTGTACTCATTGGGTTAGGAATTTTGATGTGAAACATCTTAGTTCTCGGCATAAAGCACAAAAGTAACCAGAAACATTGACTAAAAAGGTTTATATGGCAAAAGTGAAAGAAAATTCTGGCACGACCTAGGTGTACTTTTATTGAAATAAAAAATTAATTGATTGATGAAAATATTAAAAGTACACACAATAGCCGAGCATGTATCTTCTTATATATAAAAATGAATCGCTGAATTTGTTGCTAAGCGCATATCTCGAGAGCAGCTGAACCGATAGGGTAGGGGTAGGGTATATTTTATTTTGTTCGTAAATATCCACGGGCGAAGCCGGGGGCGGAATGCTAGTGATGAATATAAAAGAAGCGAAAGATATGTCAGGATCGTAACAAATGGCATTCGATTGTCTCTGCTCGATCTGATTTTAGTTAATTAAAAATCAATTAAATGTAAATAGTTTTTTATTAAATGATGACTACATAGCATATGACTAAATAACGCATATTACCTCATGCAATGATAAACTCATGTTAAATAAGCTAATCCAAGTTGTTCACTTGTTGATAGAATAAAAATAAATTATAACCCCAACATCAAAACCCATATATACAAATAAATAGTGTCTATGTATGTATATTGTTTTTTTTTTTCAGTTCATACCCAATAATATTATAGCAAGCCACAGAAAAAATGGTATAACTAGGTGACCTAAAATAAACCAGACTTCGTTATGCGTTATTCGTTATGCGGCTGCGGCTTATTCGCAAGAATATTTGCTATGTGGGCGAATAAGGAACATGCCACCACACTTCGTGTCTGTGTGCCGAACATGCCAAATGTGTGTTGTTTGCTTTTAAAAAAAATTTACGTGTTGACAGCAGCAGCTTATTATTTTTATATAAAATATACCTGTTCTATAAGTACAAAGTTACTAAAGGAACGAAAAGAAAGCGCTGGTGGATCATCACAAGTCATAGGAAACGAACTAGGTAAGTAGTATTCGAGACAAAGATAATATACCTATACGTCGAGACACGACCTAACACGACCGCTGCAAGCGAGCGAATGAGTGAACGAAGTGTGGACAGTCGACGCGCATATTCGGCTTATTCGTGTCCTTTGATGTGTGCCAAAAACCGACAAGTCGACGGATAGCGTATGCGTTATGCGTGCGAATAAAGCACATATAGACGAATAGACCCTCCACACTTCGTTTTATGCGGGCGAATAAGCTGCATAACGAATAACGCATAACGAAGTCTGGTGCCGGCATTACATATAATTTTGTTTTGTTTGTTTATTTTTCGTCATTAGAAAGAAAAATAATTTAAATATGGCGTATCAAACATTAACTTTGATACAGTATTAAAGGAGACATTAGAGATTTTACCTTTGTAAAGGAGAGTATCGCCTTGGATGCTAGCATTCGAGTATTGCGATCTCGCATACTACGAGTAAGGAATAGGATATCATTTCTCTCCACTCGCATTCGAGAAACTCTTCTGAGGCATTAAGCGACGAACAAAATGACAAGAAAATGCATTCGCTAACCAACAGACAGACCATCAGACTTGCTACGTGCCACCTGGGCTCCTGGGCAGACCCTGACACTGCCGAACACAAAAAAGAAAAGAGAAAGACCTCAAGCCACATGGTGGTCTACAATAACACGCGACTTTCCGCTTTAACTTCAATTTTTAATTTTATTATTTGTTGTTATAGCGGCCATATTAGTAATACACACTCTATGAAATTTTCAAGTGTCTTAGATCTATTACGGTTCAAGATACAGCCTTGTGACAGACGGACGGACGGACAGCGGAGCCTTAGTAATAGGGTTTTCGTTGTCACCCTTTGGATACGTTAATGGTAACTGCTTCGCTCCTTTAGGCCGTTAGCGTGATGTTATATAGCCTACGCCCCTTCCTCAAGAATTGGGCTATCAAAAGTAAAAATAAATTTTCAAATCCGACAGGTAGTTCCAGAGATTAGCGTGTTCAAACAAACAAACTTTTCAGCTTTATTATATACTAGCATTCTGCCCCCGGCATCGCCCGTGGATATTTACGAACAAAATAAAATATACCCTATACCCACCCCTACTTCTACTCCTACCCCCTACCCCTACCCTCTACCACTACCTCTATATCATCAATAGTTTTCGCAGCGCACGCGATGTAAGGAATTTCTTAGGTAATTTTTTACACCTTGGGTTACATTATTGGAGTTTCAGTAAGGATCCCTAATTTTTGAAAATAAAATATAGCCTATGTCACTCAGGGTGAATGTAGCTTTCCAATGGTGTAAGAATTTTTGAAATTGGCACATCAGTTTTTGAGTTTATTCATTACAAAAATACACACACACAAAAATACAAATCTTTCCTCTTTATAATGTTATTATAAGTATAAGTATAGATTAGTATAATTATATTAGATATAAATTAGTTAGGTACTTTAGGAGGAATTAAAGTATCAAAATAGCCTTCTCCATAGATATCAATAAAAAAATCTTCTGCCTTACAGCTCCCGGGAACCGTTGCCGGCCCCAGGGTAGTCGTATTCCTCACTTAGCCGAAGATTTTTTGAGGCTATACCTAAACCAGCTCTGTTGAGGTATGTAGATGGAAACGCCTCTTTCTACGGAGTTTTTTAATATAAAAACCCATTGGTACATGGTCGGATGTGGGGATTGAACTAGCGACTTTTTAGTTGTGAGCCGACGTTTTACCCACTCGACCACCGACGCCCCATACCATTTTTTGTATTAGAACTTATAAGAGCCACACATAAAAGCTAGTATCATTACAGTATGACGTAAGGTGATGCACTTAACAAACTAATAATAGAACAAAACAAACATACAATCACTGCCAACAAAATATTACAATAATACATTTTTCATGAAACTTCAAATGCATTTTGAATGTGATAATATCTCACTTCCTTGATTGTGATATCTATCAATCTATCATCACGTTTTTATTCCAAGAGGGGTAGGCAGAGACGATCGAATGCCATTTGTTACGATCCATCAGGGTTTTGATGATTCCGCCAATGTCAAGTAATATAGACGTCACAGTAACAATAAGCCAATTGATCGGTAGGTAGAATGCTCCCGCCGGCCGCAATATGTCCTATTAATCACTGACTAATCACAACTATTACAGCGCGGGCGGGATTAAACTGGATTCCCCATGACGTCCTGGTGGACGCGTGCGTATATCACAAAGGCGTCACGTGGAATCCTTTATATGTTTAATAAAAGTACAAGTACACTTTTAGTCGTCTTCTGCAAGCATTTCCTTTCACTTCATTTTACTCAACGTCGTCAACGGACGTCAAGGATTACTAGAATGGGTCATAGAAGTGTCGGCAGACCACCAGCAAGATGGAGTGACGACATCGTGAAGAGAGAGGGTAGAGCATGGAGGAGAACTGCGCGGAGGATAGGGAGAAGTGGCGCAATGCTGAGAAGGTCTACGTTCAGCAGTGGACGGACACAGGCTGAAGAAGAAGAAGAAGTCAATAGCACCCCCCCCCTCTTAATATCTCAGAAACTACAGGCTAAAATAAAAAAATATGAGAATTTAGGGCCTTTCTTGTACCCCCCCGGGGGTGCCCGACTTGTCGGGGCGGGGGGGCTTAGTAACCGTGGTAGTACTCGTCACACTATCCACGGTGAAGCTAAGCGGCACCCGAGGTGGAGCCGCTGTGCAGGGGTTCTGAGGGAGACGGGGCTCTTTGCATAAGCGGCTAGGTGGGAGCGGCCCCGCGGGACCCCCTGACTCCTGTGCGGCCGTTCCGAGGTGGGGCTCTGGGTCAGTCGTGCCGTCATGACCCGCGGCGCGGCTGACTCTAGAACAAGGTATGCCGCTCCGCTGGGCTCTGGGTGTTCCAGCAGAGTCCATTGCGGATGCGGCTATATACGGGGTCGGCTGGTCCCCATGGCAGCCGACCTGTGGAATCGGTCGCGCTTTCGAGCGCGGCCTTCTCCGAGCTGGAACTGGATGCACTTACCGGTTGGAGGTGTGCTGTTGAAGATGTGACCGGCCGTGCGGGTTTTCCGTGCGGCCGGTACTGAGGTGGGGGTCTGGGGTTGGACGTGCCGCTAAGTGCGCGGCACGGCCGGTCCGAGACCAAATATGAAGATGTCACCGGCCGTGCGGCCTGGTTTTTGGGATGGGGTTTTGGGTCGGTCGTACTGTCTTCGCTCGTGCGGGTTTTTCCGTGCGGCCGGTTCCGAGGTGGGGTCCGGGGTCGGTCGTGCTGCTTTGTTTGCGGCATGGCCGGCGTAGAGACCAAATGTCGTTAGAGGTGTTACCGGCCGTGCGGGTTTTCCGTGCGGCCGGTTCCGAGGTGGGGTCCGGGGTCGGACGTGCCGATTAGAGCGTTAAGATCGCGGCACGTTCGGCCCGAGACTGAAGGTGTTACCGGCCGTGCTGCTCTGTCGCGGTGTGGCCGGTTTCGAGAGGGGGTCCGGGGTCGGTCGTGCTGCTCTGTCGCGGCGCGGCCGGCCTGAGACCGAATGTGGTGGAATGTGTTACCGGCCGTGTTGCTCTGTCGCGGTGCGGCCGGTTTCGAGAGGGGGTCCGGGGTCGGACGTGCCGTTATGAGCGCGGCACAGCCGACTCGGAACCAAGGTTTGGTTGTAGGTGTGGCCGGCCGTGCGTGCCTTTTCGTGCGGTCGGTCGGGAGACGAGGTCGGCTGTGTTTCGTGGTGCAGCTGACCAGAAGAGGCAGGATAGGCCGTGCCTTCGGGTGCGGCCCTTCCGAGGCGGTCGCCGGTGGCGCAGCTTGCGCTGCCGGTAGAACCTTGACCCGACTGCACTTTCCATCGCGGTCGGGTCGCCGCGGTCTCCGGTGGCGGTTGAGGGGGAAATCAGCCGCTGCTCAACCGGGGACCAAGGTGGAAGGCGCAGCAGTTTGTACTCGCTGCTGCGCCAGCTCTGGGTAAAACCAGAGCGAGATGGGGCCTTACGGCCACCCGGCGGCGGGTCGCGGAAGAATGCTAACGCGTCCCCGTGGCCCGCCGACTAACCGGCGAGATTGAGTACCGTGGGGTTTTAGTGGGTTAAAGTTCCACATAACCCGTTCCCTCACCCCCGAGGGCGCGGGTATGCATGATGCATTTCCCCACGTAAAAAAAAAAAAGAAAAAAAAGGGCCTTTCTTGTACCCCCCTGGGGGTGTCGCCTTGTCGTGGCGGGGGGGCTCAGTAGCCCCGGGTTCTGTCCCGGGGTGAAGCCAAGAACACCCGAGGCGCGGTCTTTTTGTGCCGCACACCCCACAAAACCGCTCCGGACCGACTCTGGATCAGAGTCCAGCCGGATGCGGTTGGCGACGGGTCCGGTGGGTGCTTTAGTGCACAGCCGGACGGGCAGTTGTAAACTGCCGCCGTTGGCAAACCCGTAAACCCTGGAGTCTGGGGATGAAGGGGAACGGGGGCCCTGGCTTAACCGCTATACTACTATAAGTATACAGTTTTTAATCTAAAATAATATTAATAATCAAAAATATTTGGTCCGCGTGGCATGGTGGCAAGAACGCTGGCTGCATTTTCTCGCTGTATAGCTATGCTAATTCTCTGGGCGAAGAAAGAGCCAGCCCTCTTGTCACCCGTAGCGTCGACAATTTTTGGTGTTATATTTTTATAAAATTTTTTGGCACTCGGCCCCCATGAACCTAGAGTCTCTACTGCAAACAGCACAAATATATTATCTTTTTCAATTTGTATATATTTGCGCCGTTTGCAACTTTTGCAAGTCTCTGCTGTTTCGGCAGCGGCCCCGGCTCTTATCGCTGTACTCGAGAGATGTGAGGGCGCCAAGGTATCAACACAAGTTGCGTCCCATAGTTGCGGCACCAGCGTCATGCCATCCGGTCTCTTGCCATCATCACGTACAAGACCACAGGGTTCCAGCATAGCTGGTATAGTCTATATATCTATCTATATATCACCACACCTTTAATCCCAAGAGGGGTAGGCAGAGACAATCAAATGTCATTTTCTACGATCCTGACATACCTCTTTCGCTTCTTTCATATTTGTCATACTTTTTATACATGCTCGGCGATTGTGTGTAGTTACTTACTTTTAATTTTGCCTTCGATCAATACATTTTTATATGTTTAATAAAAGTACACCTAGGTCGTCCTCTGCCAGCATTTCCTTTCACTTCAGCCATACAAACTGTTTTGGTCCCCTAAGACAAATGGTGCAATAACTTCCACAATAGGTACATATCTTCACCCCTGTTTCCCAAAGGGGTAGACAGAGAGTATTTTTTGCATACCTACTTACTTCATCCACATCCATACATTGTTTCATACATGCACATCTTTTTTTAATACTGCATATTAGACTTTTTATTAGCACACAGCTTTACGCGCGACTTATTTTGTCCATATCTCTTTAGAAAGATGTAAGCAAGCATACTATTAAAATCGATAAGATAACCAAGTATAAGATATGATAGACCAAGATTCACGTACCAGAAACATGAGAATGTATCATTTCTCAACAAAACCTGTCTTGCGATAATACACGAAACGGACTTCGGCTGTATGAGTACTTATACAAAAACTATTAGAAAAAGCAAGTTATAGTAAAATATTTTCTTAAAAAACTTGAATTTATCTATGAAATAAACGAATTAAAATTTGTATAATAAAAAATATATTAAAAGAATTGCAAAGCCGGTTAAAATACGCAAAAAATTAAGAACTTGGCTTCATAAAACTTTTGAAATCGTTTATATCAAGTTTAATATATCAATCTTTAGAAACGAATTTTAATTTCGACCCCAAGTATTTATAGAGTAATTTACATATGTTGTTACTAAAATGTGTCACGAAATTGTTAGTACTGTTACTAAATTGTTTTTATAAAGTTTATTACATACTAACAACAAAATCCTTACTAATATTTTAACAACGAAAGTGTGTTTGTTTTCAAATTTTTTTAACGGGCGGACTTGCAACTAAATATGTAGGTACACAGTGAATACTTTATTTTAAGTCTTTCTTAATAATATGTTGGTGATAAACATTACTTCGTAAACGTTTTCCGCAGTCGGTTAAAACTGTGTGTATATATGGCTTTTAGACCAAACAACTTCGAAACGCAACGTTACGAAATGGTACGAGAAAAACAATCTCAAATCAAATGAAGCCGACAACCACAGAATACTTATATATTTAATAATTATCATAATATTGAACTTGGCTCCCATTTTCACATTTATGTTTTATTTTATTTATTTTATTTATTTATTATAAATAGCCCAACAACACCTACGTCCACACATATGCATTGTATATTTTTATGACTTAGTAGACGCAGTGTCAATTATAGGGCTATTAACATTTTTATAACAACAACACAACATTGATAAGAAAAAAAAAAAAAGTAATTGAATAATATAAAAACACAAAAAATACAATAATAATACCTAATTTACACAATTTCTAAACTAATAACTAAGAACACTCGAAAAAATCAATTTTTCCAATCGTGGATTGGAAAGTGGCCCGAGAACCAAACATATCTAAGTCGTGTCGCTTGTGCATCTTGTTATACTGTCCGACCATACGGTTAAGAGGAGAGACCAGACCGAGGACCGTTTTGGATCTAGCTAGCAGGAAGGGATCAAATGCGCTAGCTCTGGGATTTTTGGTGGGATATCATTACTTTTTGTAAATAAATTTATTATTATTCAAAAGTGATCTACTTCCCCTAATAAAAATGACGATTTTTGGATGAAAATTTTAACGAGTCATAAATAAAAACTTTTTTGGACGTTAAATGTTAAATTTTTTTCAAATCTCATAAATCACTGTTTTTTGATTTTTTCCTTTGTATACCCCAATTACCTATCTGGATGCCAAATTTTAACTTTCTAGGTCATCTGGAACTGGATTAGAGTTTTGATATATAGGTCAGTCGGCGATAAAACGACGATTTTTGGACGTTAATATCTAAATAACCGTTTAAGCTGTGTTTATAAAAAAATAAGTACTAGTTTAATATCTAGGGGGTCTCAATATATAAACCAAATTGGTGTGTTTATGTTAAATAGTTTTTGAGTTACGAAGGGGTCAAAAGTGGCTCCAAATGGTTTGTGTAATATTACACACGGTGCTGCTCGCCAGTTCTGTTGGATTGAACTTGGCTTGACACGCTACCGCGTTGTCTAGATATCACGGTCGGCGGGATTATCTTAAATACCGATTAATTAATATATAGACTATAAAACTTGACATTGGCAAATCACTGATGAACATTGATGGAGCCATAATAAAGGAAGAATAGAAAAAAAACCGGCCAAGTGTGAGTCGGACACGCGCACGAATATTCCGTACCATTATCTATAAAAACGGCAAAATAAAAAATTCAGTTTGTTGTATGGAAGCCCCCTTAAATATTTATTTTATTCTGTTTTAGTATTTGTTGTTATAGTGGCAACAGAAATACATCATCTGTGAAATTTTCAACTGTCTAACTATCACGGTTCATGAGATACAGCCTGGTGACAGGCGGACAGACAGACTGACAGCGGAGTCTTAGTAATAGGGTTTCCGTTTTTACCCTTTGGGTATGGGACCCTAATAAAACACAATATGAATGTGTAAGAAAGACAAACAAACAAACAAATACACTTTAGTTTAGTAAGGATATATACAATTAGAAAGTAAATAGTAATATCTGTAATAAGCAACAGTGTAGCTAGGCATGATATTTCTCAACATGATTGCACCTTACAAACCAGTTTGCAAACTAACAACATTAATAAAGAATTATTATTTTTTATTGACATGGACTTGGCAAGACTTCTGAGGAATTACAGGTCAGCCCCTGTTGGTATGCTCTGTCTTCTCCCGTCTATCATACATTACTAATCTGTTAAGATACGGAATATGAGGGCAGCTCATAGGTCAAGAATGAACTATAATCGCCAATCAGCTCAAGTGAAATGAGTCTACGAGTCTCTTCTGAGTTACCAGCACAACTTAGGTGAAGATTCTACGTCATGTGATGGCAACCGACGCACGCATTCCGTCGTGACATGATGGGGAATCCAGTTTAATTCTTCTTCCTTAACTATGGCTCAACCAATGTTCATAGTTGATTTGCCAATGTCAAGTATTGTAGACTTTATAGTGTTAATAGCCAATTAATCGGTATTTAAGATATGTCTTATTAGTCGTCGAGTAATCACAACCATCATAGCATGGACAGGATTAAACTGGATTCCTCATAACGTCTCGGCGGGCGCGTGCTTTATTCACCAAGGCGTGACATGGAATCACACCCTGTTCATTATATGATGGTATGACTGATAATAATCAATTTAACTAATTACATATAGATGTTATAAATCAATATTGAAATAAAAAACTTTCAGTTAGTGCTGTTAAATATCTCAAAAACTTATTTTTGTTACCTGTCACACATACAATCTTATGTTAAACAGAGTACCTACCTAGAATAAACTAAAAATAAGCCTAAGTAGACACAATCTGCAGATTTGAACCAGCTCAAACCAGGTTTCAATGTCACTTCGGGTTAATTTACACTCATGTTATTAAGGGCCCTACATCCATAATTTGTATGGGGAGATATTACTATTCCCAATTTCTCTGTAAATATTCCACCTGTGTCACTAAAATTTAGCATATAGTTACTTATTCAATATATTTAAGTGAAATAGTTGTTATATTTCAATTGGTTTTATTGCATAGAGTAAAATGAAGGAATATTTTGCCCCTGTTTTCTCTTTCATAATATATCACAAAGCTCTTAAATTTTTTATATTATATTTATTAAAGTTTAACCACCCATATTTCCTATTAAAAAAAATACATTGAAAAAATAACAGCTATTTCACTTAAATATATTCAATAAGTATCTATATATGCTAAATTACAGTGACATTATTTACAGAGAAATTGGGAATAGTTTATCTCCATACAAATTTTGGATATAGGAGCCTTAATGAAACAGATTTACTTAAAATATATTCCCATGTCTTTAACATAATTTAGGAAATGGTTGGAATGGACTGACAGAAGATAAAATTAGATTTTCTAGGCTTGTCTTATTTATAACAATATACCTATAATTATTTATATTGTTTTGTTCGTAATTATTATTGCATGTCTTTTTTTTAATAATATGTAATTTAAAATTCTTTAAAGAAGTTATATTAACAATTTTACATATTAACTATGCCCCCTGATGTCACTCCTAAAAAAATCCCTAACCCATCTATTTTGAGATTAAAATAGTTTTTATAATTTTCTTGACAATAGTGCATTACATTCTAAAGTGATATTGTTATGATTTAACTTCCACAAATAATGGATCAAGAAAACATGGTAAAATTAGGTCTAAGTCCTAGGAGCACAGAAATATAGTGGGAAGTGCTTACTACTTTGGGGCTATAACAATCTCTGTTTAGTTATAAATAAAAGCAATTTGAGAAGTAATTTAGTGAATTTATGGTTTCCAAATGGAATTTCCAATTAGATACCTATCATTTCAAGTTTTCAGATACTTACAATATATATAGAAGTTGTGCACACAAATATAATCCAAATCTACTTTCGTTTACAATTCACAATTTAAACTTTAATAATATATTTAACAAGGTGTATAAAGCGTATCAAAATGGATAATCTAAAGATATCTTCTCGACTACAAAACTGCGTCAAGGCCAATGAGCCAATGTTTAATAACAAAAAATATTTCTGTACTTACGTAATAAGCTTTTTATACAATGTTTAAAACCATAATTTATGGAGATTCTTGAAAAATATTCGTCTTCACTAAATCACTGTAACTTGTGTTAAACGTTATTATATGATATTGTGACGGAATTAAATGTATAAAGATGAATTCGTTTTTATCCTTGACCTAGTTTTAGTTACTATTTATTATTTTCGTAGACCAATTTAGTTAAAATTTTGCTTTGAATGAAACACCATTTTGTAGCCAAGTCAAGGTTGAATTGAATGAAATGTCAAATGAAATGAAATATTTCGCTAACTGACATTTCACCACCGACAGCTGCGTTATGGCGACAATTTTGACGTTTCTATTGTTTTGAGACAGAGGCTCTGGTTTCATGTTTATTCATTATTTAAAGAACCCTAGAAGAAAATGGTTTAAAACACGCAAGCATTAGTATGAAAATCCAATGCATTTACCTTCTTGGCTGTATTCGTCAGACTAAAAAACATAGCCGGCTTTTTTTAGTATAGTCAAAGTATATTAGTAATCTGTGGTGCGCGGTATATTTAAATTTCCTTAGATTTAGAAGCAATGATTGATTGACTGATTTTGCTGCTGTGCTGATCACTGGTTAGAATTAAATTTGTGAAATTGATTGTAAATTTATTAGAAGCCGGGAGCTGAAAGCTAGTACAGTGTTATATTTGTTTCCGGTCAGGGGAACTTTGGTAGTTTGGTGACACACTTTTACAGGTGTTCAAACATCAAGTCAATAAAGGTATAATGGTTTTCAGTCATGAATATTTTCAACTAATTTAGGTTGGTTTCACCCGCGTGGAAATACAACACCATAAATGAATGAAGTGATCTCATCGCTTTGCGCCTGAAAAAGCAAGTTTATTTGATATTTTCTACGAATATTATAGCAGGCGCTTTATTTTCCTAGGTATCCCTAGGAAGGTATCCCTATAATATATTTTCCTAGATAAAAAGTACCTAGCTTAAGATTTAATCCAGGGCATAAACTGCATATCCTATTATCAAAATCCGTGACCGTGTTGCTCTATGGGCATTTAAAATATTACCAGCTTTGAATTGAGGTTAGTTACTGCTCCGTTTCTTTGGGTCATAGCGTGATGATATATAGCTTTCTCCAGAATTGAGCTATGAAATAAAATCCGACTGGTAGGTAGTTCCAGAAATTATCACGTTCAAACTCTTCAGCTTTATTATTAGTACTTATATATTAATTAATACCCACTAGTTTCCGCCTCGGCTTCGCCCATGTGAACAAGATATATCCATTATCCACTCCACATGTCACACTCCAGCCCTCCATCTAATATCTATCTCTGAGCAAAAAACCCCGTCGATCCGTTGGCATTTATAATACCTACATATTATATATAATTACGGCTGTTTCTCATCATGGTAGAGGTAGACAGGAACTATATTTTCACTTTCCACCACCCCTCATGCACATTTCCATACACGTTTTCATACAATTTTTGATACATATATATTTTTGCCAGGGCCTAGTCGTGTTTACGTAATACAATGACATACGTGATGTTGTGTGACCTCTAGGGTCGGAAATCTCGAGGATTAAAAATGTGATTGTATGTAATGATCCGTGAGAATAGATTAGGGGTGTCACTACATTGTTAGACACCATTTGGTCACCCATCCTTAATATGACTAAGTTTATGCTGCTTAAACGCTGTTACCAATTTAACAATCACGAGTCTCTAGGATAGACTATCACCTATCAGTTTTTAAAGTTTAAAGGTGAACGTGTTTTCAACCTAAAATAGGTTGCAATTTGCAATACTTGAACCAAATGGTATGAGGACGTAACATTTTTTTTATAAAAGCATAATCAAAAGTAATTCTCTGTTCTATAGCAGGCCTGCTAAATGGTATAATGGAATTTATTTGTCTATAGCCTATATTACTCAGATATATAGTAGCTTTCTTTTCGCGAATTTTAGAATCGGTTCAGTTAGCTAGCTACTCTATGACATTTAATTTAATGTTTTCGATGCGTAAAATTGCCCTAGAATTATATTTTCTGTTGCAATATCAGTAATATACCCCTCTCTTATAAGCGCCAAGGCAATTTGCTTATTAACTAACGTAACACCTTCCTGTCGCCTAGATTAGTAGCATTTAGACCGGCTAGAAACCTAGCAAAGACTTTAGTTAAGTTAACAATTTTTTTTTATACAAAGAGGTTGTATGTGCGTTTCACGAAAGAGTTCTATATTGCAAAAAGTACGTTTAAATTAAAAAAAATAAACAAATATTCTTTTTTGCAAAGAGGTTGAATAACAAGTTAACTGTAGAGTGCGTAGAGTGTATTTAGTTTTTTTACTGATATTTTTTGGCAGAGATGAGTTATTGCATTTTTGATCAAGATTTTTAAGTTACTCGTTTAAAATATCCATTAGATCAGTTTTAAATTCCATTTTCCAATAAGAAGTCGAAGAAGTTAGTCTCCGGCTAACTGAACACAAAAGGCGGCTCCACAAACAAGGGGTGTTGATAGTGAAAGAAAATAAATACCTACTTACACGATAATATTTTTGATGTTGTTTATATAACGTATAATCACTAAAAATAATGTTTATTTAGTTGTTTAATAAATATTTCTTTTTAATTTCTAAACGAAAAATATTTAATTCGTACTTCCGGTCGCGTGACCGCAAACGGGAAGTGACTTCACTTTCACTTAAATGTCAAATACATAACCTAACCACAGACTAGTAAGTATATTATAATAACTGTCCCTCATAGAGTACTTTAAGCTGTCCCTCAATCAGTCACTGACTAAGTTATTTTCACGTTATTTTCTTTTTGTTTATCTAATCTGTGACCATAGTTTCGATGGTTTGCAACGTGTGACGTCATCATCGTTTTCGTGGTGATTTGAAAAATAAAATTAAAAACATGATTTTTAAAAAAAAATTCTAATTATTTCATTAATAAGCTATAATTTAAAAGTAAAATTTGAAAAATTTCAACACCCCCATCAAAATGTGCAAAAAAACAAACAAACAAACGCTCATTCTCATTTATAATAAGGATTTTCAGCTACAATGTAGTGTGCTTTGTCAAAATGTAATGGCGCAAAAAAAAAGGCTTAGAACAAAAAATTAGGGCTAGGAAAAATGAGCCAATACTAATGGCGTCGTATCAAATATTTCTATACCAATCCACGTTGTGTGTATAAAATTTTTTGATTGTCACATTGTTGGGTGATTAAGAATGTTACATAATGGGTACTTGGAATTTTTGCACACTGTAAGTCACGGTAGGGTTATTGGACTATATATGTAGTGTGCACGCACACATGTAGGTCTGAAAAATCCCTGGCAAATAAAAATTATTTCATTTCATTTCATTTCACAGTACGATGTTGTTAGGTTGGCAGTACCTTTCGGCCCTAAGTTTGATTTATTTCAATGTATGGCAGTCCCGACTTTTATTAAAGAACATAGTGATTGCTACTTACCTACTCTGTGGTTGTATAGAATTTTCAAAAAAACAAACCTATAAAAGCTAACTCTTTCGTTAAACACACTATAATAAGCGACTAATTTAAAAAGTATTGAGCTTTTCCAATAAAATGCTTCAGAATATAGAAATAATATAAAATCGTTGAATTAAAAAAAACTAAAGTTTATTAGAGCAGTAGAAATCCAAAGTGCCAACCCTAAAATGATTCTCACAATTCGTACGTTAAAATTAAATTTTGTTATACATAAAACATTTACTTTGAAGATAATACGTGTAATTTGACAATTTCATAAAAACAAATTTTAAAATGCGTTTTATTATTTTTGTTTGTTTTAATATTGTGTTTTTGATTGTTTGCCTTTGTGAAAAATTATCTAGAATTGAGGAGGGGTATCCCATTGGACTTTTATCTTATTGTAAGTACCTATATCTATATGTTTTCCTTGTTTGTTGGTTGGACACGTTGAAAGAATAAAGGATATAAAAGGGTTTATATGGCTGAAGTGAAAGGAAATGCTGAGGTTTACCTACTTTTATTGAACACTAGCCCCCGGCTTCGCCCGTGGATATTTACGAACAAAATAAAATATACCCTATACCTACCCCTACCCCTACCCTTATCCCTACCCCTACCACTACCCCCACCCCTACCCGTACCCTTACCCCTACCCCTACTTCTACTCCTACCCCCTACCCTTACCCTCTACTACTACCACGCGACTTAAGGAATTTCTTAGGTAATTTTTTTACACCTTTGATTACATTATTAGAGATTTTTACGGAACGGAAAATGCAATGTAGCCTATGTCACTCACGAAGAATGTAGCTTTCTAATGGTGAAAGAATTTTTAAAATAGGCCCAGTAGTTTCTGAGCCTATTCATTACAAACAAACTTACAAATTTTTCCTCTTTATAATATTAGTATAGATACTCGTAGATAAAAAAAATATTGATCGATGGCAATATTAAAAGTACACACAATCGCCGAGCATGTATGAAAGGTATGATGAATATAAAAGAACCAAAAGAGTTCTGGATTGTAGCAAATGGCAATGGCATTCTATTGTCTCTGGTACCCATTGCAGCGGAAGTCAAAATCTCCCTCTTTTAGCCTCCTGTACATTGTGAGCCCTATACCTAACGAGTGGCCAGTTCTGTTTAGATATATTTAGATGGAAAAGCCTCTAAGTGAGATTTGTCAGATTATGTACATTATTACCTACAAGACCGGCATCCGGGATCGAACCCGTGGTCTGCCTAGTTAACACCAGACGTCTTGACCACTCGGCCACCGACTTACATAGGTAGTTTCGACTCACACTTGACCATTTTCTATTCAGGTCCCGATCCTCCAGAGCCTGTTGTAATACGGAAGAGTCAACTGAAAAATCTATTGTTCATAGTCCAGGGAAAAGGTCGCACTAGACGTAAATATTCTTACTGGACGGCCAAGAACATGGTTAAGGACCCTAGAATAGATTTTAGAAGGTATGTATTCTAATGGTCTTCATCAAAATGTATAATGAATGGCTTTAGCTTACCACCCTGGTATGGACTTTTGATATGTAACATCTTTCCTCTCGTTTTCCTGCAATCTGTGGGAGTGATTTCGTGAAAAGGGACGGAAGTGTGTAACGGGAAGCTAGGGAAGTGCGCGCTATTTGATTTGATCAATGAGCGCGCGCGGTGGTAGAGTTGGCCGTCAGATGGTACTATAGAAATGGCTACATACAAAAATCCAACGTCTGTGAGTAAAAGGAATACTCCCCAACGCACATCGTTGGAAAGTTGCATATATGCCAATCTATTAAATATTTTCAATTGCGCGATACAGGTTTCAATGAGTTAGTAACGGTGCGACATCTTAGACGCAGTGTGCCGCCACAGTACCAACCTATTTTCCGAGAGGTTGGTACTGTCAGATAACAGTGTGTGCGTGTGTGTGACGAGAAAGAGAAAGGGAAATAGAGAAGGAGAACGCATCAGCTGTGCGCTAAACCCTCAGATCAGGGAAAAGGTTGTAATTTGGTACAATACTTATGTAATGTTTGATGACCCAATCACGGACATATAGCGTAAATAATCGATTTTTTCTATGGGGGTGGGAAAAAATAATTTCAAGTGCATCATGTGTCATATCAAAGGAAAGGGATTGTTATAAGAAATACAACAATTGACAAAAAATTCCGCGGTAGCATATATCTATCTCAAATATATAGATAAGTAGTTATAAGCGTTTTTTTTTCTTCAGGGGGTGCTCTTGTGTTACGGTTCCAGGGTACCCAGCGGAAGCCCAAGTCTCCCTCGTTTAGCCGATGTTATTGTGGGCTATACTTACGATTGGCCAGTTCTGTTTAGGTATATTTCGATGGAAAACCTTTTAAAAAAAGTGCACCGACTTCAAAAATTTGCACTGAAAAGTAAAAAATAATAAATATTTCGTCGTAAAATTTGAAGGTGCCAAATTAGGATACAAAACTAAGTAAATATCTAAGAAGATAAAGATCTGTTCAATATTATCTATGTTTGTATGTACTGATGATCGTAGGTTTCTAATGAATTGTCTAGATTAGTGAATTTGGGAACTAAGTGTTTCTAATTTGGCACCAACCGTCTTCAAATTCTACGACGAAATATTTACTATTTCTTACTTTTCAGTGCAAATTTTTCAAGTCGGTGCACTTTTTTTAAAAGGTTTATTTTACCCTTTTAAGTGATTTTGCTGCCTTGAGAGACAAATAATAATGCAACTAAAAAAATATTGATGGAAAATTAAAGAAAAATATCGCTGTGGATGTGATTGCTTGTGCATCCTGCGCTGCACCCACAGATCTTTTTAGTATAGAAGTTCTGTGGCTGCACCCCATTACATTTAAACGCTAGACCATCGTCACGAAAATTGTCAATTCGTGTCAATAGCAACCGTTGCTAAGGCTTTTTCTGATACATAATTTTCAGCCGTAAACAGAAATTAATTACTGAATTTTTGAAAAACTACTCAACTGATTTTCGTCATATGTCTGTGAGATAATGACGAGAAATTATTATGTCTTAAAAAAAATAAGTCGTCAAAATCGGTACATATTTTACCGAGATATCAAGGATAATGAACTTATAAAGTCCGTTTTTTCAAAATTTCTGAAAAACTAATGAACCAATTTTTATGAGATAAAAATGGGACCAATCCGGAAGAATTATCTGTCGATTAAAAAAGAAACCATCAAAATCGGCTCACAACTGGCGGAGTTATCGATGTACATACATACTTACATAAAAAAAATAAAAAAATACGGTCCGAATTGAGAACCTTCTCCTTCTTTTTTGGAAGTCGGTTAAAAACCCATTGGTACATGGCCGAGATCCAGGATCGTGGTCTGCCTGCCTAGTTAATACCAGACGTATTCTTCTGAAAAGGAGCCATTTTGTTTAAGCACCGTTTACATTGTGCAAATGCTCGCCTGCAATCTAGACAGCATGCAAGAAATTGCATAATGTAAACACAGATCGCATTTTGTAAAATCGTATTGTGTAAAGGGCACTTTTCATTAAAATTGCTTCAGAAGTATTCTATTTTTTTTTTATTTTCAGAAAAACTATGTTATTAGCTACTGGTTACTTGGACGGTTCCTTTTTTCCAATAAGCAATACTTTCTCCAATATATATGAAGATTTGGGCTACAATGTCATATTGCTCGATAATAACAAGTTTAATACAGTGCATTATTTTCGGTGAGTATTGCTATCTATCATCACGCCTTTCATCCCAAGAGGGGTAGGCAGAGACAATCGAATGCCATTTGTTACGATCCTGACATACCTCTTTCGCTTCTTTTATATTCATCATACCTTTCATACATGCTCGGCGATTCTGTGTACTTTTAATATTTCCATCGAGCCAGCATTTCTTTTCACTTCACCCTTATAAACCTTTTTAGTCAATCTTTCATCCCAGCGTAAACTAATTTTCTTCATTTTAGTCACAACATCGCTTTCACTCAGCATCTTCTCTACATCGTTCTGGATGCGGTCAATACGCTTTATACCACACATTGTACGTAAAGACCGCAAATCCACTGCATTTATTTTACTTTCATGCTTCTTATTCCATACCCAAGTCTGTATTGTATCATCACATACTCCTATACCTTGCGGAGATATTCTGTTGTATGAATTAAACGAAACACGTGGTAAGACAGCTTCAGCTCTTGTCATATGAACACGAGAACTTCCTGTTTTACATCCAAAGCACTAACGCATGAACACTGCGCCCGCGATATGGTTCTGCTCCGCTCCTTTTGGTTGTAGCGTGATGTTATATAGCCTATAACCTTCCTCAACAATTGGGCTACCAAATGCTAAAATAATTTTTCGAATCCGGTGGTTCCAGTTCAAGATACAACGTATTCCCAGCTACATACAGCCTTGGGTCCATCGAGCGAAATTTTAGACCTAAATAAGTCTGTTACTTGTTGAAGAAGTACGGACACCTGCTTTACATGCATCCGAAGCACAAGAATTAATAATCGTTGTAATATTTTTTTCAGCGCAAGCAAACTAATGGTGCCAGTAGGAAAACACGTAGCAGAAGTGTTAGTGAACCTAACCAACCAGGGTCTAGATCCGAAAAAACTAGAATTACTAGGTTTCAGTTTAGGTTGTCAAACAATAAGCTACATTGCTAAAAACTACCAACAAATGACTGGTCGAAATATATCCAAGCTCACAGCTCTTTCACCAGCTGGGCCCTGCTTCAGGACTTTGGGTCCTGAAAACCGTCTAAGCCCAACAGATGCTGATTTCGTCGAAGTTATCCATACAAATATCGATGGGTTTGGCATGGCAACTAGGATGGGACACATAGATTTTTATGTAAACGGCGGAGAATATCAGCCAAGTGATTTAAATATGTATCCATGTACGGCAACTTGCAGTCATTTTCGATCGCTTTTGTTGTGGGAATCTGCGCTGAAATCTCCGAAAGGCTTCATTGGTTTAAAATGCGATACCATCCAGCAGGCGAGGGATATGCAATGCTATGATAGGAAGCCTTTAGAAACAAATACTATGGGTTTATTGACTAACAGAAGTATGCCTGGCATATATTATTTGGCCACAAGTCTGTTTTATCCATTTTATTTGAAAGATCATGGGTTGAATAAGAAATATGCGCCTTGGATGCAAATTAGCAATTTAATTAGAGGGTCTGATGTGTAAAGAAAATTTTTGCTTCCATCCAATATTCTCTCTAGAAATGTTCTATTTTAGAAAACATATTAATAAAATAATAGCCTTTATTACGTATCTCGGTTACTAACAAAAACCGACGAAGTGCGAGTCTAGAAAACGGCAAAAAAATCTGTTTGTTGTATGGGAGCCCCCTATAAATATTTATTTTATTCTGTTTTTTAGTATTTGTGGCAACAGAAATACATCATCTGCAACTGTCTGACTATCACGGTTCATGAGATACAGCCTGGTGATAGACGGACAGACAGACAGACGGACGGACAGCGGAGTCTTAGTAATAGGGTTTCCGTTTTTATCCTTTAGATATGGAATTCTAAAAACCGGCCAAAGGGGAATCACTCAATATAATGCACTAAGGTCAGACTAAGTTTGACGCCCCTGTATAACGCAGGAACAAAGTATATATAGCGCGAGTTATACTAATTAGATGTTGGTATGTATTGTCATTAGATCGAGCAAAAACGCGGAATAAAACACGTTTCTTGTATAGGGACCCCTTTAATTTTTAACTTTAAGTAATACACACACACTCTTTGAAAATATCTATTACGGTTCAAAAGATACAGCCCTGTGACAGACGGACGGACGGACAGCGGGAACCCTAAAAAGCCATGTTAACCGTCCACAGATTAGTAATGCGATAGACTGAGAAGAGCGAGCTTGCATGGTACACTCACTCTCGGCCTGTTATATTTACTAATCTGTTGACGATTACCATCGCTTTTTGGGGGAAGACGGGGCCTGTCTGTAAGCACATTGTCTCTGATACGGGTCTCTACATGTTGGACCTATATCCCCATGCAAGCCTTACAAAGGACCCGTGAATTTAGAGTCACATAACAATAATAAAAAATAGTACTCCAACAGCGGTGGAAGCGAGACTTGGTTATAGAATAAGAAGCATGAAAGTAAGATAAATGCAGTGGAAATGCGGTCTTTACGTAGAATTTGTGATATAAAGCGTATTGACCGCATCCGGAACGATGTCATTAGAGAAGAATGCGGAGTGAAAGATGATGTTGTGACTAAAATGAAGAAAAGTAGTTTACGCTGGTTTGGACACGTTGAAAGAATGAAGGATGTAAGATTGACTATATTGGTTTATATGGCTGAAGTGAAAGGAAATGCTGGCAGAGGACGACCTAGGTGTACTTTTATTGAACATATAAAAAATGTATTGATCGATGGCAATATTAAGAGTACACACAATCCGGCGAAGCATGTATGAAAGGTATGACTAATATAAAAGAAGCGAAAGGGGTAAATCAGGATTATAACGAATGGCATTCGATTGTCTCTGTCTATCCCTCTTAGGATTTTCTTTTATTAAAATGAACCGCAAAATAACGTGTGCAACGACAAATGTCGAATGCCCTTCGAAGCAAGCACAATTCTTTAAAAAAATTGATGATTAGCATCTTTGCACGAATGTGAAATGAACCCGGGACTTCCCAATAACGTTATCGACTTCTTTTTAATAAAAAAATCCTAAGTATTATGCAGAAGTACATAAAAAAAATCTGGCTAAAATTAACAATTTGTCATCTTTAACCTTGTCATAGGAAAATCTAGTAAAAAATTCTAACAATGTAATTTGTTTATTCTAAGTTGTATAATTTTTTATACATATTTTAAACACCTTTATGCCTCTCTTCCACAGGGGTAGCTAGAGAGTACCACTTTTTATTTAAGTATTTATTTAACAAATCATTGTGATATATTTAACAACATAATACTTATAGGTACTTTTTTTTAAGGAAACATTTAATTTTGATGATAAATAGGAAAATAAATGTAAGTACAGAAATATAACTTAATTATTAACTATTTTAAACTAAATACTAAAAAATACAAAAAGGGTCCTTGCTCTGTCTACCCACAAGTGGCCATGACACTAGCCACGTTTCCCCTTTGTCTTTGTATGGCTAACGCCATTCGTTGGCCTAAGTAGAATCCAGAGCGAGGATCCCCGTCTTTTCACGCAGTCGTTTGGAGTAGGTACCTACTTACTTATATACATTACCATAATTTTTAGAATACTTATAAAATTTCGTAGTAATTGATTATTTGTTAAATTGATTTTATAAATAAAAAATATTTTATTAAAAACTTATAGGTGCTTACCTACTTAAATTTTTAGTACACATAACAAAGAAACCTTAAATCTAATCCAAACATTAAAAATAACTAAATAAACGTCCGCGTGGAATAGTGGAGGAGCCAGCCCTCTTGTCACCAGAAAAGAGTTAAGGGGATATATCTTTAATAAACTTTTTGTCAATTGAACCCCGGACCTAGAGTTTTTACACCAAACGGATTTCCGCCGCATACTACTTATAAACATGACGTATACAATAAAGGCCCCCTTTTCACACGATGCGAACATCATATTGAGAACCTCCTTTCTTGTTTTGAAGTTCGTTTAAAAATGCCGTCATTATGTGTTTCGCGGATGCACAAAATATCACTCAAGAACAAAAACTAAATTAGTGTGGTCACGTGTAGTCTAGCTGCGACGGACGATTTTTTGATGAAATGTTAGGACGTAACGTATCTACATATTTTTATTTTATCAAAGATTACAAAAGGTATATTGACGATATTTAGAATGACGATAATGTAATTATTATTTTGTCGTAAACATGTTGTGTTCGTGTCGTGTGTAAAGAGCCTTAGTTAAAACATTTATAATAATTTAATAATTATATAAGAGAAAATAAAATAATGCTTTTATTTTGGTACCTACTGTATTTTTATTTATGGAAGTCGGAGAAAAGTTTCCTCATGAAATCCATTCAAAAATCATGTAGGAAAAAAGCAATCTGCGTTTACATTATGCTATTTCAACCACAGAACTCTTTTGCAAATTGATATAAAATTCTTAAAATATAATAAAAAACGTGTTTTATTTTTAACCGACTTCGAAAAAAAAAAGAAGGAGAAGGTTCTCAATTCGGACCGTATTTTTATGTATGTATGTACATCGATAACTCCGCCAATTGTGAACCGATTTTGATGGTTTCTTTTTTAATCGACAGATAACTCTTCCGGATTGGTCCCATTTTTATCTCATAAAAATTGGTTCACTGGTTTTTCAGGAATTTTGAAAAATCACACTTTATAAGTATTTTTTCTTAATATCTCGATGAAATATATACTGATTTTGGCGACTTATTTTTTTAAGGATATAATAATTTCTTGTCATCATCTCACAGACATGACGAAAATCAGTTCAGTAGTTTTCCAGAAATTCAGTAATTTGCTTATGTTTACGGCTGAAAATTATATATCAGAGAAAGGCCTTAGCAACGGTTGCTATTGACACGAATTTGTCAATTTTCGTATCGACGGTGGTCTAGCGGCTAAAGGTATGGAATGCAGCACATTGCTCGAGGTTCAAATCCCATCCACCGCAGTATTTTTTTTAATTTTCCATCATTTTTTTTTAGTTGCGTTATTATTTATTTCTCAGGGCAACAAATTCACTTAAAAGGGAAAAATAAACCTTTTAAAAAAAAGTGTACCGACTTCAAAAATTTGCACTGAAAAGTAAGAAATAATAAAAATTTCGTCGTAGAATTTGAAGACGGTTGGTGCCAAATTAGGATACAAAATTAAGTAAACATCTAGGGACATAAAGATCTGTTCAATATTATCTGTGTTTGTACTGATGATCGTAGGTTCCTAATGAATTATCTAGATTAGTGAATTTGGGTACTAAATTATTTCTAATTTGGCACCAACCGTCTTCAAATTCTACGACGAATTTTTTATTATTTCTTACTTTTCAGTGCAAATTTTTGAAGTCGGTACACTTTTTTTTAAAAGGTTTATATTAATCGCAATTAGTCAATCACAACCATCATAGCGCGGACGGGATTAAACCGGATTCCCCATCACGCCATGACGAGACGCGAGCGTCAGCTGCCATAACAGGATGTCGAATCTCTTTCAACCTTAATCCATTATCCATGAAATATATTTCTAGGAAACATAATTTTATTAGGTACTTTTAATTAACATAAAGTTATGAATGGTCTAAAACACACACTCATTGGCAGGCTTTTCATAGGTTTCCAATCTATCTCTCGGTACATTGAAATTGCTTCTGTTTGCCGTTCGGATGTATTATTAATTTTCCACTTTTTAGTGCGATTCACTGGATTCGACCCTCCCGCGACAAAAGCCCTGCAGATAGTGTTCGTAAGAACAATAGAAAACGATTAGTCCCGTCTGAGCCCGGAAATTTTCAATCCAATCTCTGAAAAGCTTTTAATTGAAATTTCATGATATGTTTTTAAACTTAGTTTGATATACTAACACCCATAATCCTACTGAAGTAAACCGGGTTCTTGCTGAAAAATTATTAATATTGTTGTAAATTGTATTGTTTTCTCAAATTATTCAAGTTATTGTCTATTATTTAATTCAAATCCAAACCCGTTAAGCCATAACAAACATAATACCGTCGATTTAAGCATTAGTGGAATTGTAATTCGATATTTCTTACTTTACCGACACTTTGTGTAGGTATTGAAAGTAACCCTTGAGGAAATTACTGCGAAAACAAATAAATTATGAAGAAAATCGTTCGGCGTGGAAGCAACTTGCACAATTAGAAGGCGCCTTCTTCTAAATTTATGTGTTTACGTTAGATAAACAGCTAGTAATGGCCACTTAAACTGCTGTTCCGATTTATATATAGCAGTGTAAGTATATTTTCTTTTCGATTGGTTCGATTATAGATTTTGATGATTTAATGATATTGTTGATCTATTTTAATATATAGATATATCGATGACATTTTTTTCTTTCTTCACGAGTTGCCTTGCAGCTTCCGAAACCGTGTTTTATGACGGTTCTAGAGTACCCAACGGAAGACCAAGTCTCCCTCGTTTAGCCGATGGTATTTGTGGTGGCCAGTTCTGTTGAGGTATATTTAAATGAAAAAGCCTCTAAGTGTGGTTTGTCGGATTATGTACATAAGTTTCAATTAAAAATGGCCGGGATCCGGGATCGAACTCGTGGTCTGCCTAGTTGATACCAGACGTCTTAACCACTGCCACCGACGCACCAATGTAAATTGATTGCAATGTGATGTTTTTGGCAATATCAGCTGAAAGATATAATAATGTAAGTAAAAAAAAAAATTCTGCGTCACCATTTTATATCAATTGTTTTTTTATTTATACATATATCAATCACTTGAAGACATCAAGACAATTTTCGTGATTGCAATAATATAACAATTTATAGATTACTGTTGTTCTTAACCTTGAACATAATTTTCTCAGTCAGTGTAAGTAATATTAAGAGAACGAAAGAGGAGGAACTTCCCTTAGATATACGCAAACTTTTAATCGTTGAAAATTTGGTAGGAACGGGCGCTTTACGATAACGATCGCAATAAAATATGGAACTTTGTTGGAAGTATAAACGTTTTATTATAAATACGGCGCCGGTGATTGTTTCGAGATGAGAAAATAACATTCGAGTTAAAGGATTAAGAAGAAGGGGAGGCAATCTAGCGGGTTGTGGAATTAATATTTTTGATAGATATTTCTATAACCAATTATTTTGTAAAAACTGATTTCAATACATAAGTTGTTAAGGGTCCTATACTGGGAATTTGTATGGAGATATTACTATTCCCAATTTCTCTGTAAATACTCCACCTGTGTCACTGTAATTTAGCATATAGTTACTTATTCAGTATATCTAAGTGGAATAGTCGTTATTTTTTCAATTGGTTTTATTTAATAGGAAATATGGGTGGTAGAATAAAGGATTATTCTGCCCCTTCTGTTTCTTTCATAATCTATCACAAAACTCTAAATTTTTTTTAAAGCGCTCTTATACCATTATTCTTCAATTATATATATCGCTTTTTTTTGTAGCTTATTGAAAATTCAAAAAAAAAATTTTTTATGATTTTTTAATTTGGCAAAAATAATAAAATTATTATTATTTTAAATTTTCAATAAGCTACCAAAAAATTCGACATATATAATTGAAGGGTAATGGTATAACAGTGCTTTTAAAAAAAATTAGAGTTTTGTGATAGATTATGAAAGAGACAGCAGGGGCAAAGTTAAACTACCCATATTTCCTATTCAATAAAACCCATTGAAAAAATAAGAACTATTTCACTTAGATATATTCAATAAGTAACTATATGCTAAATTACAGTGACACAGGTGGATTATTTACAGAGAAATTGGGAATAGTTTATCCCAGAAAAATTCCCAATATAGGACCCTTAATATAAATGATTATACTATATTTTTAGGTTTCCGTAGGTACAGAAACCCTTATAGATAAAGAGTCTTGTGTCTGTCTGTCTGTCCATCTGTTACAGCCACAGATCTTCTTATTAACCGACTTCGAAAAAAAAAAAGAAGGAGAAGGTTCTCAATTCGGACCGTATTTTTATGTATGTATGTACATCGATAACTCCGCCAATTGTGAACCGATTTTGATGGTTTCTTTTTTAATTGACAGATAACTCTTCCGGATTGGTCCCATTTTTATCTCATAAAAATTGGTTCACTGGTTTTTCAGGAATTTTGAAAAATCACACTTTATAAGTATTTTTTCTTAATATCTCGATGAAATATATACTGATTTTGGCGACTTATTTTTTTAAGGATATAATAATTTCTTGTCATCATCTCACAGACATATGACGAAAATCAGTTCAGTAGTTTTCCAGAAATTCAGTAATATGCTTATGTTTACGGCTGAAAATTATATATCAGAGAAAGGCCTTAGCAACGGTTGCTATTGACACGAATTTGTCAATTTTCGTATCGACGGTGGTCTAGCGGCTAAAGGTATGGAATGCAGCACATTGCTCGAGGTTCAAATCCCATCCACCGCAGTATTTTTTTTAATTTTCCATCATTTTTTTTTAGTTGCGTTATTATTTATTTCTCAGGGCAACAAATTCACTTAAAAGGGAAAAATAAACCTTTTAAAAAAAAGTGTACCGACTTCAAAAATTTGCACTGAAAAGTAAGAAATAATAAAAATTTCGTCGTAGAATTTGAAGACGGTTGGTGCCAAATTAGGATACAAAATTAAGTAAACATCTAGGGACATAAAGATCTGTTCAATATTATCTGTGTTTGTACTGATGATCGTAGGTTCCTAATGAATTATCTAGATTAGTGAATTTGGGTACTAAATTATTTCTAATTTGGCACCAACCGTCTTCAAATTCTACGACGAAATTTTTATTATTTCTTACTTTTCAGTGCAAATTTTTGAAGTCGGTACACTTTTTTTTAAAAGGTTTTTCAAAATCTATTGGCACAGAGTATTGGCAGTCTTCACATACAACTGGTGTTTTACAAATCCCTTCTTTGCATGGGTACTCTCCTTTTCTTGGGTAATTAGATGGGTTGTCAGGTTTCACCCAAGATTGATGGAGTTGATTCTTGAAGGTGTCTTCCAATCTTTGTATGGTTGATAAAGAAGATTTATCACTGGGAGCACTTATGACGTAATGAAATAGCAATATTACGCAAATCTGTAAAAAAGAAAAATAATTTAGGAACAAGAATAATGGGTTTTGTACATAATGCGACAAACCAGAGGTTTTCCATCTAAATATACCTCAACAGAACTGGCCACTCGTTAGGTATAGCCTCACAAATACCATCGGCTAAACGAGGAAGACTTGGTCTTCAGTCGAATACCTTAGCTAGGACCGATAACACAGTTTCGGGTGTTGTAAGGCAACCCGAGAAGAAAAAAAACGGTCAAGTGCGAGTCGGACTCGCGCACGAAGGGTTCCGTACCATTATCTAAAAAACGGCAAAAAAAATCACGTTTGTTGTATGAAAGCCCCCCTTAAATATTAATTTTATTGTGTTTTTTAGTATTTGTTGTTATAGCGGCAACAGAAATACAT
Organism: Nemapogon koenigi; assembly: GCA_963924495.1. Taxonomy (NCBI): domain Eukaryota; kingdom Metazoa; phylum Arthropoda; class Insecta; order Lepidoptera; family Tineidae; genus Nemapogon; species Nemapogon koenigi. The sequence continues at coordinate 1,044,595 of OZ004653.1, read as the reverse complement.
CATCTGTGAAAATTTCAACTGTCTAATTATTACGGTACCAGATACAGACGGACAGACAGACAGACAGACGGACGGACAGCGGAGGCTTAGTAATAGGGTTTCCGTTTTTACCCTTTGGATACGGAACCCTAAAAATTAGGTAGGTAATGTTTGCACACCTGCTTGCAAGTACATATTCACCATATTTCTAAAACCTATTCTTGCAAATAAACCATATAATATTTATCTACAGAACCACCAACTTTGTGACAGACGGACGAACAGTCAGCGAAGCCTTAGTAATATGGTTTCCGTGTTACCCTTTGGGTACGGAACCCTAAAAATGATTAAAATAGACTTACCACCTTCATGGTTGTGGTTATTTATGTGAGTTTGGCAGGACGGGGATCAATATCTTATATACAGTACAATAACCGTTATTCTGTACTTACACAAAATTTTACTTGTTTTTACTTAATTTAACCGTGTTCCGAGCAGTTAAATTATTTTAAACTAAAACTCTATATAAGTAGAGTTCAAATTATTTCGTTTGTTATAAATCGTTTTGTTTTGACGCAGAAACTATCTTTTTAGGATTCCTTTGTCGTGTACATGTATATTTTTTATACATCCTATACGCGAAATTTTGTGAGGATGGATGGATATTTGTTACTCCTTCACGCAAAAACTACTGGACAGATTTTGACGAAACTTCACAATGTTATAGCCTATACATCAGAATAGCACATAGGCTATAATAGACATAAAATAAAGTCCGCGGTAGCATACCATTCAATTTTTCTGGGAAATGATATATCCGGGATAAAAGTAGCCTATGTCATTTTTCCTACAGAGACTGCCATAAGCAAAGTACGGTTGAAAGAGTGGAAGAATATATTTGACTCGAACATACTTTATCCTTCGACAGGAGCCACCAGATGAGGGAGATCGAAAGAGGAATTTAGCTGGGTTTGAACAACTTTTGAAAGAAAGAAAGAAAGAAAGAAAGAAAGATATTTATTTGCAGAAAGCCTAGGCACTTTCACCAGATTCCTAGTATGCAAAATACAGTAAGTGGCACATTATTACTTCCATATTACATGACACCAATAGGTACATTATTATATTCTAAAGCACAAGTATAAACAACATATTATATTCTAATCTATTGGAAAAGCAATGCTCGTTTTGAAAAATATGGCTCAATCCAATTTAAAATAATAACTATCAACTGTGTGCTAAGGAAATGTTGTATAAATAAACTCACCTTTCTAGGATTAACTGAGATTTGCCAAATTTTTGACAGATACAAGATGACTGAGAGCAAAAATAAATAAAAACTAATATACTTAATTATTTTGTTGTTAGAATCAAAATATTATATAAAAAATAGGTAGGTAGGTAATGCTTGCACACCTGCTTGCAAGTACATATTCACCATATTTTTAAAAGCTATTCTTGCAAATAAACCATTTGAATTTGAATATAATATATAGGTACAGAACCACTTATCCGTTGCCCATTATCTGGCAACATTTCCTGTTTGCACACTGACTATGACCTACTTATCACAAAACTAGAATCGTAAGTACCCATTTCTAAGTAGGTATATTTGAATATTATCACGCCGGTAATTTATAAAGGGGTAGACTTGGGCTTGAAAATCTATAGGTATCCGAACTAGGCGGACCAGTGTTCGATTCCGGCCATTTTTAACCGACTTCAAATAAACCATTTAAAAAAAGTGTACCGACTTCAAAAATTTGCACTGAAAAGTAAGAAATATGGAAAAGTATGAAAGGTATGCTGAACATAAAAGAAGCAAAAGAGATATGTCAGGTTCGATTGTCTCTGCCTACCCCTTTTGGGATAAAAGGCGTGATGATAGAATATAGATATTTATTTTTTGGAACGACTGCTTTGATTTTTTGACATTTGAAAAAAAATCCTATAACTGTCTTATTATTTGGCTCAAAGAATCAGTATCGTCATTCAACGTGGCAACGCAGCCAGCCTTATGGGCATTCTCCCAGAAGGCAGCGATCTTGATGAAGTTTTTATTTATAGGTTTATTTGTTTTTGATAGCATAGTATATACATATTGAATTGTATTTTTCTGGTAATAAATATCACTGTCTTTTCATTCATTCCATTCCATTTTCCCGGGGCAATCAGATATTTACCCGGGACAAATAAACACAGTTTTGCATTTTGTAATACTACTTAGTTAGTATTTTTAATTCATGCAGACAAAGTCTAGAATTATATTTTTGTAAAGCCATTAATTTTAATATTCATTAGTTAATAAATTGCTGTTTCATTAACAAAGTTAAATTCGATAACATATCAAATTAATATAGAAATTATAACTAAGTAGCTTTCTGCCTCTGGCTTCGCCCGTGTATATTTTCAAACATAATAAGATATAGCCGGGATATCGTAGCTTTCAATTGGTGAAAGATTTTTTTAGAATCGGTTCAGTTGTTTGAGAGATTTCTTCTTTTCAAACTTTGCAAGTGGTTTACCTAGTGTCAGACCGAAACTTATTTAGACATATTAAAATTTCTATTGTATAAGTACTAAAATCTAGTGTATTTAAAAATGTGATACAAGGGTGGTAAGTAGGATATTACAAACGAGTTAACACTCCTGTATCTTACGACGTTTTTGTCTTTAGTCATTGTTCTTAGTTTTTCAATACGTTTTTGAGAAAAATTGGTATGGTAAACAAGGATTGTAACTTGGTACGCAATACGCATTCGTAAAATTTGTTTTTAATTGTTACAAAATCAAGAGGCAAAGAAAGTGAACGTTCAGCTTTTACGAGTTTTATTTTTATTTTTTAACATTTAAAATCTGCGGTATTTAATATACAATTTACAATAATTACAATAATGTTGATAATTTATTGCTTAGTTTTTAAATTTATTATTTTTTCTATATATATATATATATATAAGTAAACTTCTTGCTAGCAAGCCTGTACATTGATCTTGTAGAAATTAAAAAAAAAATTGTAATGAAATTGCCCTAGGGCGATTGCTAGGGCGTAAGTAAATTGAAAGTTCACTTTTCGAGCAAGTGTAAAATAAATTATAGTTTAAAACATTAATGCGTTTTGAAAACTATGGCTATTTAGAAGTCTTAATAATGAAAATATGGTTTAATCCAATTTAAAATAATAACTATCAACAATTTGAGTTGAAAATGTTGTATAAATAAACTCATTTTTCTAAGATTAATTGAGATTTGCCATATCATTGACAGATATAAGATGACCAACAGTCACGGATCCTTAAATTGGAATAAAAATCGATTTTATTTCACATACCGAATTAACCAGCGTTCAAAAAGCCTAATGAGTATCCGGACGCCTATGAACAGACAAACAAAACTTTCCTCATTTTAATATTAGTATAATAACTGATAAATAATGACTATATAAAAGCTCAAGGATATTTATTGACGTATTTATTCAAAATGATTGTAAAAGTTGTGTTTGTATTATTTTTACTTTGTAATGTTGTTAAATGTTACAGAATTTTAGGTAAGTTAACTTTAAAAAAAAATTTTGAATAAAAAAAATTTGGTCTACACTTTGTTCATTATAATGATAGGGTGACTGATCACTACATATCATTAAACCCAACGCGTTTGTCTGTGTGTTTGTTTGTTTGTGTCAAGCTACTGAAGGTGCGTCGGTCTAGGCAGACCTTGGGTTCGATCCCGGATCCCGGCCATGTTCCAATGGGTTTTTTAATTAAAAACGGGTATAATTTACGCGGACACCAAAAATATTTTTAAGACTCTAAGCTTAGGCACCAAATAAAATAAACAACTCCAAATAAAATAATTGACACTATTAAAAGTGTCCTAAAGTATATCATATTATGATCCAAAATAATAGAAAAAACATCAGCAATCGCACGCCTTGTACTAATATTTTATTTGGTTTCCAAAATGGATAAATGGTCACCAAGTAAGGTAGGTAGGTTAGGTTAGGTTAGTATAAAATTTATTAAGTATAAAGTGTATTTTAAAGGCGTCTATATATTTTTATGGCAGTCAATAATACCAAAAATGGATCTATTTCATAATATTTTAGGAAACGTTAATTTGGTGACCATTCATCCATTTTGGTAACAGTTTAGAATTTTTTTGGTACAAAATAAATACATTTTTGGGCGCCGCATTAAAAACTACATAATCCGACAAACCACACTTGGAGGCTTTTCCATCTAAATATACCTCAACAGAACTACCCACTCGTTAGGTATAGCCTCACAAATACCACCGGTTAAACGAAGGAGTCTTGGTCTTCCGCTGGGTACCCTGGAATCGTAACACAGTTTCGGGAGCTGTAAGGCAACCCGTGAGGAAAGAAAAAAAAACTTCTGAACTGATTTTGTCACGTTTTTCACTATTTGATAGGTTGATTCACCGGGAAGGTTTACGAGTATTAAACATGGACCTATCATGTTTAGGAGCTTAACAACTAAGTAAATTAAGTCGTGGGAAAAGTTTGCCCCAGCGAGTTTTCATGGCACATGCTGTCTAATCCGTCAGACATATAACAAAATGATTTAGGAAATAATTGAGTTTATATAGTACCTATATCATTGAGTACAATAAAATTATTTATAAAAAGTAGTTATACCTAAGCTTATTTATATTCAAATTACTGTAAACAAACAAATATTGTATCCGCGCGAAGCCGGGGGCCCGCCGTCTGTAGTAAAGTATAAATTAAGAAAATTCATATTAAAATATTATTCCTATTCTTGCAAAACCTATGAGCAATATAAAAAAGCCACTACACTTACATTGTTTATTGGGTGTTTTTTAACCGTTATTAAATACACTTGAATGTTGCTTTTTACTTCAAAAATCTATCTAGCGTGATTTCGGAAATATTTCACGATAAATTACAGGCTTTTTTATATTGATCGCCAGTGTATATCTAATTATTTTTACTTCATGAAGTTAACTTGTATGGTTTCGAAAATATTTAGATTTTTTTAGGCACTTTGCAAATGGGTTTTTTATATTGCTCGTCAGTTTATATCTAATTATTTTTACTTCATGAAGCTAACTTGTATGGTTTCGAAAATATTTAGATTTTTTTAGGCACTTTGCAAATGGGTTTTTTATATTGCTCGTCAGTGTATATCTAATTATTTTTACTTCATGAAGCTAACTTGTATGGTTTCGAAAATATTTAGATTTTTTTAGGCACTTTGCAAATGGGTTTTTTATATTGCTCGTCAGTGTATATCTAATTATTTTTACTTCATGAAGCTAACTTGTATGGTTTCGAAAATATTTAGATTTTTTTAGGCACTTTGCAAATGGGTTTTTTATATTGCTCGTCAGTGTATATCTAATTATTTTTACTTCATGAAGCTAACTTGTATGGTTTCGAAAATATTTAGATTTTTTTAGGCACTTTGCAAATGGGTTTTTTATATTGCTCGTCAGTGTATATCTAATTATTTTTACTTCATGAAGCTAACTTGTATGGTTTCGAAAATATTTAGATTTTTTTAGGCACTTTGCAAATGGGTTTTTTATATTGCTCGTCAATGTAGATGTAAATAATGAATATTGTAATAAAAAACTTTTAAACTCACCAGTTCTGTTGGAAACGCCTCTAAATGTGGTTTGTTGGATATAAAAGCCCATTGGTACTGGGATACGAAATCGAACCCGTGGTCTGTCTAGTACCAGACGTCTAACCACTCGGCCACCGACGCACCAAGCTAGTATTAATTTTAGTTAATTAATTAGTAGATAGTAAATTTTTTTTCGTATAGATAATGAAGACACCCTGGAGTTGATTTGGCCAGAGACATATCACATTAAAGGTGAAAAAATTTCATTGACAACTGGGATTAAGGAACCTTTCGAATACTGGTACCTACGTTTTTTATATTTTGCTACTTCCACTTTTTTACGCTGGTTTGGACACGTTGGAAAAATGAAGGATGAAAGATTGACTAAAATGTCTGAAGTGAAAAGAAATGCTGGCAGATGTATGGCTAGGGTGTACTTTTATTGATAATATAAAAAAATGTATTGTTCGATGGAAATATTAAAAGCATACACAATCGCCGAGCATGTATGAAAGGTATGATGAATATTAAAGAAGCGAAAGATAAGATAAGATCTTTCGAAAATGTCCAAGTAGCAGATTCTCTAATTGTTTGAAATTGTCTAGCACGTCACATGAAGGAACTTGTAGTTTAGTAAATATATTTACGAGAATTTTGACTACAAAGTCAGCACAAAATATGCGTAAAATTACAGATTTTCAGAGGATTATCAAAATTTTATAATTTTGCCTATGGCTTTTCGCATTATCAATTGCAACGAATTTAAAATCAGGATTGAAATTTACGCCACATATTTTCAGGTACAGCACAGAACTGAACAAATCCAGAGTAGATTACTATGGAGGTACTGTCAAGATGTATTATTATTGGGGAGATTATGATAATTTAGAACTATCCTATACATACGAGGTAATTTTTTTTTCATACTTCACTGGTTGCCCCTTCAGCTCTCGAAACCGTGTTATGGTTCCACGGTACCCAGCGGAAGACGAAGTCTCCCTCCTTTAGCTGATGGTATTTGTGGGGCTATACCTAACGAGTGGCCAGTTCTGCCGAGCAAATTTGCTTGGCCGGACAAAGACAAGTACACAGAGAATGTCCGGCCCAACAATGTGCGGGCAAATTCTATGTACTTGTCTTTGTCCGGCCAAGCAAATTTGCTCGGCATTCTTGTGCAGGACATTCTCGGACCGGGCATTAATTCTTTGGCTGGCTCTTGTAGGGACAAAACGTTTTAGGCCTTTCGGTTGACACGAAAGATGTCACGCCAAATATATGTTCACCTCTCTGGCTGGCTCTTATTTCGATCAAATAATAAGCATCCAACGAGGTTATCAAGCCTATCGGCTAAAAGAGGAAGATTTGGTCTTTAGCTGGGTACCCTGGGATAATACAGTTTCGGGAACTGTAAAGGAAACCCGTGAAGAAAAAAAATGCACCCTTTTTTTCTAGATACATCCAGAAACGACAGAAGAAGAAACAAACAAGATAGTATGTAACATGGCTTCTGGTTTTGGTGAAGGTAGCAATTTCTTCCCTGAAGCTTTCGTCTATCAGTACCAAGGTAAATGCCGTAACATTAATTCGCTGCAGCTACGTGCTAATGATGCAAAAGAAATCGACCAAGTATGCATAGATAATAGAGGATAGAAGAAAATTTATAAAACATATCACAGTCAGCGGGATCTTATTGGAGACCGATTAATCGGCCATATTTGAACTACTTGACATTGGCAAATCATCGATTAGCATTGGTGGAGCCAGAAAAAAAAAGAAGAATAGGGTTCCTTAGCAGGCAACGACATGTGACCTTGCAACCGCCTGTTCTTGGTGGTTGGTCCAGGAGTACATAAATAGTCCGCCAGCCCCACTGCTTTTTCACGCTTCTCTTGAAGGACCTCATTGTAGGAAGCAGGAAAGACCGACGCCGGAAGTTCGATCCACTTTTTGACACAGGAACGAGTCACTGAAATCGTTCGTATGCAGAACGTGTCCATTGTGGCAACCTATATCCTGTGCGAGCAGTTGCATCTGCGAAAACGAAATGGAGGAATTAAGTTCTGGAGTTCTGCCTTTTTTCAGTTTTTTTATAGTTACGGGGGGGGGGGGGGGCTACCAAACATCAAATTCGGTTCAAAACATGTGACATACTGGGATGAACGGACGGACGGACTAAACGATCTTATAATGGTTCATTGTTTTACTACGGAACCATAAAAAATAGGATATATCTACGGAACCATAAAACCAAGTACAATTCCCACTCTTGCCAAAAGAACCAATTTTCTTTAAGAATAGGCTATCGTTCTCCGGAAGGCATGTAAAGTCTGCGTCAGCAAATCTTCTAAAAACAACAGAGTTTTACGTCTGTTTTAATTTTAACAGTAAGAAGATACATCCAGTTCCATTAAGTGTAGACTGGCGTCATGTGGACACTGTTACTGGGTGTCTCTGGCCACACCGCAAAGTATAAAGACTGTGGAGATGCGTTTGTGAAAGTAACAAACGCGACAACTAATCGCATACACTTTCAGGAGAAGAGGAAGTCGACGGTAGGATGGCACACAAGTGGAGCTATGTATATGATGATCAAGATACAGAGAAAATGTCCGACACACTTTGGACGATCATGAGCAATGACAGTAATTATATTCCTATCAGGTTTGTTTGACAATTTCTAGAATATTCTAGAATATTACGATGCCATGAATGAATGAGAATGTAAAAATTGTTTTTTAACCGACTACAAAACATTTTTTATTTTTGTTCCCCGATTACTTGAAGACGCCTGGACCGATTTGGAATTTTTTTTCTGTTTAAAAGGGTGGTCCCATTAGGTCAGGATCTAATGATGGGATCCTGGAGAAGTGTAGAACTCTTCATATTTAGGCACACTTGAAGCGATTTGGGTATTTTTTTTATAGTGACTTGTCCATTTGCTTTCGGAATAATGCATAATTTTTGAAATCGGTACACTTTTTTAAAAGGCAAAAGAAAGTGAAAGTGGAGAAATAAGAAGACGTTTAGACATTACAATTTTTAACTGAACTATCTTAAAAAAAATTACAGACATGAAGTGTATGAATATAATTTATGGAAACAAAGTTTGATAAGTCACTTTATAACTGACTACTACGACTATTATGCTGAAATTGATGAAAACGAATTTGATGCTGAAAGAGGTATATCTTTATAATAATAACCTTTATACCATTCCCCCTCTAAAAAGCTTATTTTATTCACTGAAAACAGTGGATAAAAAGCACTTTTAATCACTGTTTTGGTGTTTGAATTTAGAACACACCAATATATTCGACGTCCATCTCAATGCTACACAACCTCCTTGCGCAAAAAATATTTGAAACAAACTCCTTGTGCACATAACTACTCGAGGTTTGATTGGTCGACATTTTCGACAAGGAGTTTAGCATTAGAATAAAAACTGTTTTTGTGTTCTTTGCTGTCATTAGTAAATAGGCGCTATTTTGAATACTGTAAGTTGTACGAACACAAATTAATAATAAATCGATTGAAAATGCATTCAAGCGATGAAGAAGATGACTGTGTTACCTTCCTTTTTTCTTCATTAAATGTCTATACCACTCGCGTCGCTCAGGATTCCCTAGTCGTGATTCAGTCGAATCGTAATCGTAAGCCACGCCCTAAACTCGTGGTTCGGGCGCATGAATGGTTCGAGCGCAACGATCACATCATGCAAGACAAGGACGGCGCTTTGTCCGTTCTTGCTGCAGAAGTAAGAAGGGCATAATGTATCGCTTCTCGGAATAAATGACGTAAGCGGCACATTACAAATAAATAATTTATTAAAAAACGATCACATACAGGGAAACATCTTCTTAATCAATACTAGGTACTGTAATTACCTACAGATTCGTATAAAATTTAAAAGTAAATCCCTTCAGAGTATGGTCGTATGACTAAAAAGGTGTTTTTGAAGAGGCGATTTCAAAAATTTAAGTTATCGAGAAAATTTTCACCAATCATGTTTTCATCCTACACAATACTAGATAAAATCCTCTAGTTTTCGATGCCCAAATTGTATGTTCATAGCATTCGTAATATTCGGGAATTTCAGTTCAGCAATCAACCAAAATTATTCGTTCCTCCCCTTAAATCCGTCTTTTATTCACTAGTTACATAATATACTATTATTTATTCCTTATACCCTAAAACAAAAATAATCATCACTATATATATATATTTTAAATCCCCAGCTCGTCTGTTTGTCTGTCTGTCACATTTTGGACGAAAACGGTTGAATTTTGATTTTGGGGGTTAATTTTGGGGAAAAATAAAAAAATAAGAAAAAAACAAATGAAAAAAAAATTAAAATGAATAGCTTAAATTATATCAAAGAAAATATATGAAAATTGAGCGTTCCCCCTCTTATCTCCGAAAATATTGAGTCTAAAATTTTGAAAAAAAAGAAGGAAATATAGTTTACAGTTTACAGGAATCCTAAACGAAAAAAAAATGGTACGAAAATGGTTTTTTTCAAGTGTCTGTGATTTCATAATTTTAATTTTTTTTTTGGTAAAATTCTTTCCGAGGAAAAGGCAAAGGTCTATGTAACCATACAGCCATGTCTTCAATATTTGAGGCCAAAGGCCGTGTCTTGAACGAATTGTATAATATAGGCCTAAGCCAAGTCTTTAATGTTTTTCATATAAAAGCCAAAGCCAAGTCTTTAATTGTTTCTCGTATTCAAGGAATATAAGTATTATAGGCCGAGGCCACGTCATCTTCCATATTTTCATTTATAAATCTTCAATTGTTGAAACAATATAAACATAAAGGGCATAAAATGTTTTCGGATTCTTCAGTAGTTCCTGTAGTGAGCGCGGTATATACTGGGCTTCCTTATAAATGCTGATAAGGCTGTCAATTAATAATATTCTTTGTAGTGTGAATTCAGAGCAGTTAAAAATTATGTGATCCAAGGTTTGAGGTTCATTGGAATTGCAATAGTTACAGTTTTCGAAATCTAACATATTCATTCTGTCATAATTTTGATACTATTTATTTACCTACTAAATGACGTTTTTTTTTCAGACGTGAAATGTACTGAAGAACTTGCAGTAGGCGCTGAAAAATCAAAAGATCTTATGTTCTATAACCCTAATATTGATGGACATTTAGATAAAGTTTTTAACACGTAAGAAATATAAAAAAACAAAAGAAATCAAATACCATTGGCTAAAAGAGTATTGGAGAATTGGTCATCGCTGGGTACCCTGGGACCGTAACACGGTTTCGGGAGCTGTAAGGCAACTCCTGAAGAAAAAAAAACTAGATGACCAGTGCGTTAGTTTAAGTAATCTCCAACAGATGTCGTCTTTTATAAAATACATAAATTAAGCTAATATTTAAAGAAATTTTTATATGTTTAATAAAAGTACACCTAGGTCGTCCTCTGCCAGCATTTCCTTTCACTTCAGCCATATAAACTTTTTTAGTCAATCTTTCATTCTTCATTCTTTCAATTTGTCCAAACCAGCGTAAATTACTTTTCTTCATTTTAGTCACAGCATCATCTTTCACTAATAACATCGCGGTAAAGACCGCATTTCCCAGTCTCGCTTCCATAATTGATGGAACTAAAACAGCATCATTATATGTATATTAATTTTACTTTTAGTTGTAAGTTGTGTATTTCTGCATACATTGTTTCTCCTGTAAATATTACTTTTCAGATTCAAATTAAAGCATGGAAAGGAATATAAAGATGGAAACGAACATAATTACAGAAAAAGTGTATTTAAAGATAACTTACAGTAAGTTGTATTATAGCGTATATTTGACTAGTATTAAAAAAACAGGCCAAGTGCGAGTCGGACTCTCGCACGAATGGTTCCGTATCTATAAAAACTGAAAAAAATAAATAATCACGTTTGTTGTATGGGATCCCCCTTAAATGTTTATTTTATTCTGTTTTTTAGTATTTGTTGATATAGCGACAACAAAAATACATCATCTCTGAAAATTTCAACTGTCTAACTATCACGGTTCATGAGATACAGCCTGGTGATAGACGGACAGACAGACAGACGGACGGACGGACAGCAGAGTCTTATTAATAGGGTTTCCGTTTTTACCCTTTTGGGTGCGGAACCCTAAAAAAGAGCGAGCCTTACAGTAGTCGCATATAATGTATAACATCTGACATCTCACCTTGGTAATAAGCAACATTAACATTATATCCTGAAAACATTAACACTTTATACGCAACATTGTAGGTTAAGCGCACAGCTGATGCGTTCTCCTTCTATTTTTCCCCTCTCTCTTTCTCGTCACACACACGAACACGCAGTTGGCTGACAGTACCAACCTCTCGGAAAATGGGTTGGTACCATCTGACGGTACAACCGCGTGCGCTCATTAGGTAGTCAAATCAAATAGCGCACACGGTCATGCTTTCTTAATAATTTGTATGGGGATAAACTATTCCCAATTTCTCTGTAAATAATCCACCCGTGTCACTGTAATTTAGCATATAGTTACTTATTCAATATATCTAAGTGAAATATCTGTTATTTTTTCAATAGGTTTTATTGAATAGGAAATATGGGTGGTTAAACTTTGCCCCCGTTTTATCTTTCATAATCTATCACAAAGCTCTTAAATTTTTTAACACGCTTTACTCTTTAACTATAGGTATACATCGCGTTTTTGTAGCTTATTGAAAATACAAAATAATAATAATTTTATTATTTTTGACCAAGTTTAACCATTCATATTACCTTAGATATATGCTAAATTACAGTGACACAGGTTATTTGCAGATAAATTGGGAATAGTTTATCCAGATCCCCATACAAATTATGGATATATAATTATATATACACTTTGTTTCAATTTTCAGACGTATAATATCGAGAAATAGGCAAAATCTAGCTTACAAACTAGGGGTCAATCATTTAACAGATCTCACAAAAGAGGAACTACGTGTTTTGACAAGTCTATGGTCCAAGTCTGATGAAACGGGAACAATACAATTTCCATACACCAACACACAAATCAAGGAATTAGTTGATAATGAAGTCATTCCAAAAGAATTTGATTTAAGAATGGAGGGAGCTGTGACACCTGTAAAAGGTACGTTTAAAACTTCAGCCGCTTTGAGAGAATTTTGGTAGTGGAAAATCATATGGGTTCGCGTCACGACATGCTCTCGGTACAAATGCCAATGAATTGCTCGGCCCGAGAATGTCCAGGCATGCCATTCTTTACATGCGCGCTAGTATATACTTATAAATTAAAAACCACACTTCTGTCGGCTTTTTATATATTTATTTATTATATTCTGTATAGTTTTTATATCCCTATAAAATGAATATCTTCTTAGCAACCTATTTTTTTCTTTCACAGATCAAGACATGTGTGGTTCTTGCTGGGCTTTTGCAGCTGCTGCGGCTGTCGAAGGGGCACTAGGGAGAACCTATGAGAAACCAATATCTATAAGTGAACAAGCATTTGTTGATTGTGCTTGGGGGTAAGTTATGAGCAGGAATTCTCGATAATTCAGTGGTGATAAACCAATCTAGATAAGAGCCACGGTGTGCGCCAGGTAAGTTTCCCAGGGGGTACACCTGCATTCAATAGAATATAATTAGTACCAATATTCGATAGGTAGTCGATAGCTTATAATTGGTAGGACGGTGGACTTGAAACCGGAGGTCCCGGGTTCTCGAATCCTACCCCCTGCCAAAATGCTAAGCACCAACTTTCTTTAAGAATATGTGCTTAAATCGTCTCCTCGTGCTCCGGAGGGCACGTAAAACCGGCGTCCGGTCACCAACTCGCCTACCTGCCAAACAATTCCTCTCAATGAGCACCATTAAAAATGGTGCACTAGAGGGAGACCATGATCCATCAGTGGATCTTAAAAGGTTGATGATGATGATGATGAGTACCAATATTATGAAGAGTAATTGAACAACACTGATCAAGAATTCTGTACCGTTTTCATTTCGGTGCATCTTGGTCGGTTGAAACTTTTCGCCAGTTGAGACATGTTTATTCATTCAACTCTGCCTACAACGTCGGCTTGTGCTTGCAAGATATCTTAAATATGCAATAAAACTAGAAAAGTGTGTTGTGTGGATCTGTAAAGGAGAAGCAAAGATCGGCCACACATCACAAGCAGTTATCTGGGAGACAAGCAAAGAGACCCGGCGTCGGTGGTCGGCAGAGAAGCAAAGCAACCTCAAGTAAGTGGAACTTTGTACTACTGGTTGGTTTGGGTGATTTGGCGTGTCTCCCAAAATTTTGCGTGGATTTGGTGTGGCATTGTAGCCAAGCAGGTGTATCTACCTCGTATATACACCCGACAGGGTTGTTTTGACCCTGATTCAAATGTACTGGACGCATCTCACATAAAAGGCGCGTTCGGTACATCGTCAACTTTTCATATTTTTAAAAGAGGACCAGAGATTTGCAATGAGAGGTTTTCAATCTGACAGTTTAAAAAAAACAAAAATAGTTTCATTATGTTGTTGATAGATGGCGATGCAGTGCAGTCTTATGTCAAAAACTCTTGAGGGTTTCTGAGGGTGGAAAAAATGACTTCTAGTCTGTGAGCGTCGTCGTACATTTTTCTTTAATTTTTTTAAACTTAACAATTTCAATTCAGCTTTCATCGTGCTAAATCCATACAGTACACATTCTATTTTTGACATATTACTAGACCTAGGCGCCATCTATTGGCGTTAAAAAAACGACTTTTTTTTTTAAATGTCATCTTGAAAACCTCTCATACACAACAATCCCAACGACAAATATTAATAAGGAATCCTCCCAACACATAGGAAAGTTGTATATATGCCAATCAATTATATATTTACTCTAGCGCGATACAGGTTTCAGTATTAAGTTTCAGTTTCAGCCATCTGTTAGCGCGCCGCCATACGGTCCACCGAAATTGACAACAGACTCGTGCAATTCTTGTAACGAACGGTCCGCCATCCGTTTTCAAATCGTTGTATTTGTGGTTGATTTCGATGGGCGGAACGATCTGTCACACACCACGGATGTTTGACACTTTGTTTAATCGAATCTTGTGTGTTTGTGTGAGTGAGTGATTGCATGTGATCTGGATCGTATCTTTTCGGACCGAAAATTTTCGATGAGATACTTACCGGACCAGTGCGCGTGTGAGCAGAATCTTTATAATTTTACAGATTCGGCAATGGTGGTTGTGAAGGTGGCCTTTTGGACGGTGCATTGAAGTGGGCCACCAAACATGGCGTGCCTACAACAGAACAGTATGGATTGTATAAAGGAATTGTGAGTAATGTCTTATTTTCTTTTTTATTTCTTTCTTCACGGGTTTCCTTACAGCTCCCGAAACCGTGTTTACGGTTCCAGGGTACCCAGCACAAGACCAAGTCTCCCTCGTTTAGCCGATGGTATTTGTGAGGCGATACCTAACGAGTGGCTAGTTCTGTTGAGGTATATTTAGATGGAAACGCCTCTAAGTGTGGTTTGTCGGATTATGTACATAAGTTTGGATCCGGTATCGAAGCCGTGGTATGCCTAGTTAATACCACACGTCTTACCACTCGAATGATATATTTTCAGAATGGATATTGCGATTTGGAAAACATAACAGATTTGTACAAAATCAAGGGATTTGCTGAAGTTACACCGTATAGTGAGAATTCTCTCAAGGTATGTTTAGGGACTTCTATCTATCATCACGTATTTTATTTCATGAGGTGTGAGCAGAGACAACTAAGGTATGTCTTTTTAACCGAACTTAAAAAGAAGGAGGAGGTTCTCAATTCGTCGGAATCTTTTTTTTATGTATGTTCCCCGATTACTTGAACTGGCCGATTTGTTTTGTTTGTTTGAAAGGGTCTTCACAGGTGGTCCCATGGTCATCAGGTCAGGATCTGATGATGGGATCCTGGAGAAAACGAGAACTCTTCAAATTGTATAGGCGCTTGAAGCGATCTGGGTTTTTTTTTCAGTGACTTGTGCATTTGCTTTCGGAAAGCACACTTTTCAGTGCATAATTTTTGAAGTCGGTTCATTTTTTTTAAAAGCCAAATTATATATTTTAAAAATTCAAAGATTTTTTTTTCAAGCAACTAATTTAAATATTTTTGTTTTCTATCCAGTGCTTCTTTTATAATAAAATTACAAAGTTTTTCCGACAGGCGACGTAATGACGTCACCATTTAGGTAAAGTAGCGTTTCTGTCTCGTGGTACTAATCGTTTGTTATAAAAGTATTACCACGGCCCAGTAATGCAAATGAATTTAAAAATGGGGCAGAAGCCCGTGGATATATTCGTAAAATATAGCATATGTCACTAAGGGTTATCGTAGCTTTGTATTACTGAAATATTTTTTATAATCTGTTCGGTAGTTTTTGATTTGATTTATTACAAACAAAAAATCAAATTTTACCTCTTTATAATATTAGTAAGTATAGACATATGCCTTAGTAAATTGGTAAAGCGTTGGATTGGAAATCGGGATGGACCTGAGTTTTAAGCACCAACTTTCCCCTAAGAATTTCTCGTGCTTCGGAGGGCATGTGAATCAAGCGACTACACTTCTTGCCACCTGTCCAACGTCAACATGTGGACACAGTTGCTGGTGTCCTGGCTACACCATTATTTTTATTATTACAGGTAGCTGTAAATAAACACGGGCCGGTTGCCGTAGCTATATATGCGAGCGATGATATGTTTTCATACGAAAGTGGAGTATTTTATGACCCATCATGGTAAGTAAAAGACCAGACAGACGAAGGAACTTTGGTAACAAAGCAAGGCAAAACGTCATTCGCGTCGACAATATTTTTTTAATGGAAGGCAAAGGCAAAGACATCCAAACAGCCTATGTTTTTTCGAGTGTTAAATTGGCTCTGAAAATAATAGTGAAATAAAAAGTCACACTTTTAGCAAGGTTAGCACGCTGCTTTTCCAAATTTACATCGTCAACGTCATGAAAAATTAATAAAAAAGAAATTATTCAATAAAGCAACATGCCCGCCACATTAATCTTATAATTACGTCTACCTTAAAAAGTACCTTTATAATAAGTGCCTACAGAAAAAGAACTAATTTAAAAACAAAACCCAGAGCGGGATGTTATGGATTTTCATACAACATTACTGCATTATGTTTGCTCCGTGATTATATGATCGCTATACTGTCAAGTAAGGAGGAAAATACTGCGTAGTTGGATGAAAAATAAATTTTAATATTTATACTCTGTGCTTTGATTGTCAGTCAGTCAGCGACACGACAGTTTTTATGTTTAGATAATCCTCAGAGATAATCTTTATTTCATTTGATTTCTTTTATTTATATTAGAAAAATATATTAAGAAAAAGGTAAAACGGGGTAAATACCCAAACTACCGATGGTTAGGGCTGCAGAGACAGGAACCTCCTCTCAAGTGCCGTGCTGAGGAGTACTGCCTTCTTGATCTGGCCCTTGACCGACCATCAATCTCAAGGCTCTTTAGATTATTATTATGCGACTCTAAATTCACGGATAAAATGCCCAGGAATGCATTTGGTAAAATTTTACAAAACCAACGCATGGCATATGTTACTAAATTTAGGTTTAATAGACGCATTATGTATTTACAAGACAAACTAGACTAAAATTTGTTCTCGGAACACAAAGATTCTTTATAAAAAATCATAAATAAATAAATAGAAATCGCTATATCAGACGCCATTTTGCCGGAAACCGAAACTGACTGATTCAGGCTGGCGCAACTTCGAACAAAAAATTGGTTCTATGAAAATTGAGCCAATATTAATGGCGTCGTATCGCCATCTTTTTCACTCCATGGTGCTATCTCTGTCTATCGCTGTCAAAGTTGCAAATGGCGGCAAATTTGTTTTGTCTTATTTTAGTTTTGAAATATTAATAAATAAATATATAATGTGATGCTTAAATCGTGCTGTAATATATTAATTGTAAATATAATATAGTAAGTTATAGTAAATAAGTATATTGTTTTACAATAATTGTATTCAATAATTAAGAATGGACACATAAAAAGTATACAATAACAAGAGGCGGCCGCGTAGACGGTATCAAGCGAATATTTATGACAATATTCCCAATAAATGAGAATCGGTAAGTTATTAGCCATTCATATTAATTTAATTAAGTAATTATTCTTTATAAATTTCATATTAAACGAACAGCATATTGCTGGAAAATAGTGATGTACTTTGCATATTGTACAGTTTATCGATATCGATATTCTGACTCAAATTATTTGTTTCACATTCCACAAAACTAACCCATTATAACCCGCACTAAATAAATTGAGCCATTGCTTTTTGCTGCAGCAAATTTACTTTTATCTTTACTCTTTCCAGGCAATCTGCCTAGCGTAGCGGCCCTAGCGATAACTAAGAGGAAAGTAAACAACTAGACTATTAGCATTCTGTCGGACAGAAAATCTGTCCTACAAGCTCTGTTAAGCAATATGTTTAAATCAGGTCTCATACTTGAGTGTCATACAGCACTAAACAAGGTATGTAACTATAATAACACCTTAACCATACAATGGATCAAAGGTCATAGCAACTCCCGTGGAAATGACGCGGCGGATGAGCTAGCGAGAGCCGGTGCAAGTATGTCTGCAATTGGCCCCGAGCCCCTAGTGCCCTGCCTAGCGGCTGGTTTGCCTCATGACTCAAGCAGAGAACAAAATGCATGCACAATCTCGAATGGAACAATCTTAGGAATGTAGACAAATCAGGGCAGCTCTACCAACCATAAATACAAGACTCTCACAAAAGATATTAAAACTAAAAAGAACCCAAATTAGATCGGTGACTCAAGCCATCACTGGTCATGGTCCTTTTAATAAACACTTATATAACATTGGTATTATAGATAGTCTGTTATGCAGGGCTTGCAAGCTGACTGAAGAAACGGCTACTCTTTCCAGATTGACGTGCAATTTGGTGATTTTTAAACAATCGTTCTATTCCAGCTATGTTTGTGTCTCTTAGACTCGTTGTAAATTCATTTATACTTACTACTAGTTATTACTTACCAAAATACGCCTAATACTCATTATTTTACACGTACGCAATTCTATAAATTTTTCTATCATTGCCTAAATTCATTTCGAGAAGCGGTGCTGAAATAATTACCTAAGATTGGTCTTAGATAAGGTTAAATTTCAATTTAATAACCTATTTCACTGTAATATTGATAAAATTGTTGCTCTGCATTAGGTGTATTGTTTTTAAGAGGACGGTGAATTGTATTATGTGTACCTATATGTGTTGTTTTTTTAGGTTAAACACAAATAAATTATAGAAAAACATGTGAAGTTTTATTGAAATGAAAGATCAAAGAAGTTGAAATTTAATAATTCCTCCCAGACCCTTGGTCTACCTACATAGTTTATTCAAATCCTAAAAAAATGGTTGTGAATTACCTTACATTTCAATTTCTTCTATTATACTAATCAACAAACCGAGATTTTAAAAGTAGGTAGGTGCTGATCCAGGTTTTAGCATATTTTTATCGATATCGACAAAAATATTTCTGTAGGAAGGACAGCACTAGTTTTGACTTTTGTAGTTGGTAGCACTGATTTCCTATTTTCCCTCCTTAATGTTGTTAGGTTGGCAGTATCTTTCGGCCCTAATTTTGATTTCATTTCAATGTATGGCAGTCCCGTCTCTTATTAAAGAACATAGTGATTGCTACTTACTCTATGGACTGATTTTTTAAGAAAATACAATTAACCAACTTAACAAAATTATTTTTATTTTTTTTTAATTAATCGCATTTATCGATGTTACGAGTCGAGTCGAATTTTACTCGGGTGTTAAAATTACACATAGGTTAGCGAGGAGCATAGCGACGAGCGTGGTTTGTATTGTGACAATATAAAGCGCAAGCCGAGCGAGCGCAGCGAGCGGTGCCGCGGCAGCGGCCGGCGCAGCGCCATTCTAGAACATCACAAAATAGTAACTGTAATACTTGATGAGAGTAATTAATTAATTAAAAAAAAATAAAAATAATTTTGTTAAGTTGGTTAATTGTATTTTCTTAAAAAATCAGTTTCGGTTTCCGGCAAAATGGCAGCTGATATAGCGATTTCTATTTAATTATTTATGATTTTTTTTTTCAAGAATCATTGTGTTCCGACAAAAAATTTTAGTCTAATTCGTTTCCAAAATTAATAATGTATCAAAAAAAAAATATTATAGTAACATAAGTGATGCGTTGGTTTTGTAAAATTTTACCCATTTTTCTTACTGTTTTTTTTTCTTTTTCCCGTGTTACGGTCCCAGGGTACCAAGATCAAGTCTCCCTCCCTTAGCCGATGGTATTTGTGAATTTGTGAGGCTATTATATACCTACCTAACGAGTGGTCAGTTCTGTTGAGGTATATTTAGATGGAAAAGTCTCTAAGTGTGGTTTGTCGGATTATGTACCTACATAAGTTTTTTATTAAAAACCCATTGGTACATGGCCGGGATCCGGGATCGAACCCGTGGTCTGCCTTGTTAATCTTACTTTCATGCTTCTTATTCCATACCCAAGTATTGAATTTACAACATTTTAATGATCCATTTATCGCAGCACTGTGTTTGTGTGTACTTTTAATATTTCCATCGATCAATATATTTTTATATGTTTAATAAAAGTTTACAATTTATTGCGCCAAATAAGTTGAGCCAAATTAAGTGCTAGAGTGACATTTATTTGGCTAGATATAATACGTTTTTTTTATTATAGCCTACTTAATAACACTTGTCTTTTTTATTATTTAAACAGCCCAAAACTAGCCATTAACCATGGTGTGACCGTGGTAGGTTATGGCGTAAGATATGATGACAATTATTGGATAATAAAGAATTCCTGGGGCGCAGACTGGGGTGAAAATGGGTTCATACGCTTGTCAAGTAAGGATGACAATTGTAATGTACTAAGTTCGCCGTATTATGCAGTCGTTTGATGTATTGAACTAAAAATAATAAATTTAATGTTGATACGCGATGAGTTTTATTTCCGCCCCCGGCGTCGCCTGTGGATATTTCGATCAAAATTAAATATCAGGGATAATGTAGCTTGCTATTAGTGAAAGAATTATCAGAATCGGATGTTCCCCCGATTTCAAACGCCACGAGTAGTACCTACTTTGAAACAAACTTATAAATTTATTACCCTGCCATCTGTTGGTAATATATTGAACTACAAGAAAATGCTTGGAAAATATTTTTTATTAAAATCAAATATATAACTATAATAACATAGAAATAGCCTCCATTTAAATTTTTATATCATTTAATTATAACTTTAAAGTTTAATAAATGTTTTAGATACAATTTCAATACAAAAAAAAATATTTATGTGTCGCCATCTGTTATCATTTTAGTGAACTAAAAAGAAAAGTGAAAATTCCTTGAAAAAAATATCTTGAATGCAATAAACAAAATTTCGTGATTTTAATTAGTAATTAATTATGAAAATTATTTAAGTATAAAGAAAATTTCAGTAATATTATAGGTAAGTTGTATAACAAAGGTACGGAACGTAATACCTATAAGAGGGGGTTAGAACGGGGTGGGGAGATTCAGGGGGTGAAAGGAAGGGATGGCCATTCCGCAAAGTGCTTTCGGTGTGATCGCATGTCTTTGGAAAGAAAATACAATAAAAACAATAAATAATTGCGTGAAAAACAATGATTTCTATTAAATTATTCGCGTGTTAGTACTGTCAAGAAACAAACAATCAAAATGAAGAATTTCAAACTGAACTTAGCTTTATTTCTTACTGTCAGCCTCCTTTGTGTAATAGGTGAGTATTTTTTACATAATATCAATACAAATATATTAAACTATAGCTTTCCACCACCGGCTTCGCCCGTGAATATTTTCGATCAAAATAAAATATAACATTCAGGGATAATATAGCTTCCTATTAGTGAAAGAATTTCAGAATCGTTTCAGTTAAGGGATTATTCCCGTGTACATCCAAACTATGTTTGTAACTTAAAAAGTGGCGTTTACATGATTTTTTTACATGTTATCAACCCAGCTGAAGACCAAGTCTCTCTCTTTTAGTCGATGGTATTTGTGAGGTTATACCTAACGAGTGGCCAGTTCTGTCAAGGTATATTTAGATGGAAAAGCCTCTAAGTGTGGTTTGTCGGATTTTGTACATAAGTTTTAATTAAAAAACCCATTGGTTTGGTACATGGCCGGGATGGAACCTTGGTCCGCCATATTGATATTTAAGCCTGTGTCAATTTTTGTCCAGAACAGGCTCGAAAACGGCTGATACATTCAGGCCCGCCACGTAGGGGCGTGCAGGGCGTGCACCGCACAAGGGCGGCATTTTCAAAGGGCGGCAAAAACAGATATCGAAACGAAAAATTCTCATAATTTTATGTCTTATATATTTTTATCATGTCATAATAACGACATCTATTGGGCAGTTTATTGATGTGAAACAATAACTTAGGGTAAAACCAAGACGTCTCAAAATTCAGAAGACGCTTGGTTTTGGTCTTCGCCGTCTGCGCCTACCGCTGTAGAGGAAGCGGGGATAACGCGTTGTCATGAGGCAAAACAAAGCGTCTCTCACTTCGGAGACACTTGGTTTTGGCATACGCTGAAATAACGTGTTGGCATGAGGCAAGACCAAGCGTCTCTCACTTCGTGTATTTATTCAATTATTGTTGTATACTAATGTTGATGTTTCACATCTACTTTCAAATAATTTGCCTGACACCGCTGGGGAAGGGGGGGGGGTGTAATCGGGTACTTGCACGCGGGCGCTGAAACAGTTAGCGGCGGGCCTGTATACATTTAGATATATAAATATAAATTACCGAATTTACCCGTGAAAACTATCGAAAATTTACGTTTATGGTTAATATAACCTTCATCAATAATAAAAATCGTAGTAGCAGTTCGAGAGACGCGCTGTGCCCTGCGGTTGCATCCACGTTAATAGCTACTGCTTCGCCCCTTTAGGTCATAGCGTGATGTTATAATAGGCTATAACCTTTCTCAAGAATTGGGCTATCAAATGCGACTGAGTTTCAGAGATTAGCGCGTTCAAACAAACAAACTTTTCAGCTTTATTATTAAGTAGTATAGAGATATGCTAGGACGGGACGAGCCTGCAGCATAGAGTACTAAGCCTAAGGAGGAGCCATAGACGGGCTCCCCCTATCGTTAATTTTCTGCTCTTTGACCAGTTAAACTAACCAGGTAATAACTTACCTTAGGTTTCGTTGGTATCGTTTTGTGTCACGAGACAGAGCTCTAGAAAAATAGTTAAGTAATTGTGATCTAGGACGTCAAACTTTCGGGAACATAGTGTTTCCAGTAACTATTTATAATTATTATGTTTGTATTTTAGCATAATTTTTGATATATCGTAAAATCCGTTGCGACAATAAAACGACAGAAAAATACAGTGGTTAGTACTAAGCCTCTACCTCCCCTCCCGCCAAAAGTGACAGAAAAAAATGTTCGGTGATTTATCGTTTCACAACTCCATTGGTATACCTATACTCAAAGTGATGTCAAAATAAAACGAACGACGCGGCTCCTAGTCTATGTATGTAATATGTCTTTGTTAAACACGGATATCAGTTGTTACCTACATTTGATTCACGGTTGGATGAACTAAACATAACCTACCTAGTAAAATACAAACACATATTCACGGCCTCTATACCTTGAGGTGTGACCAGAGACAGCAGTAACAGTGTCCACTTTTAGCCAGTTGTCCATATTAAACAGAACAGGGTGGCAAGACTATAGACGTCGATAGACTTAATCTAAGGGGCGTCAGTGGTCGAGTGGGTAAGACGTCGGCTCGCAACTGAAAAGTCGCGGGTTCGATTCCTACATCCGACCATGTACCAATGGGTTTTTATAACAAAACATCTATGTACCTACATTATATATACATTATATTCCATGCTGCAACTCGTTAGGTATAGCCTCAAAAAATCATTGGCTAAATGAGGAAGACTTTTGTCTTCCACTGGGTATCCTGGGACCGGCAACGGTTCCCGGAAGCTGTAAAGCAACCCCTGAAGAAAAATAAATTATAGACCTCTTTGAGTATTAAGACTAAAGGAGGTGTGAAGCGGTAAATCACCGACCAATTTTTTCTAGACGCCTAGACTGACTAACCCCTGTACCACTATATTTTTTGTCGTTATATTGTCGAAACGGCTTTGATTGGAAACACTATGTTCCCGCAAGTTAGACGTCCTAGATCGCCTTTCCCATTTAAAACATCACAATTAACTATTTGCCTAGAAATCTAAGGTAACCAATGATATACTATATAAACTGAGGTAGATGCGTGATTGACGCTCAAGCTATAGCAAGGCAAATGAGAGGTAAGTGTCCCACTATAAATTTGGTCGCGCACAGTCACGCACAATCCTACGACTAGTGTACATACTACATGTCTCTCTTGAGTAGAATAATCCGCAAAAACATCAAGAAAAATGACATCTTGTGTGTTCCGCTTTTGCAGAAATTATACTGCAACTGTAAAGATGATGAATGATATCTCATTTCATTGGTAAGTACAGACATTTTATAATTATGGACATAACAATATTTTATTAATAATAATGCGCTGTTGCCAGTTCGCCGCTTGCCTGAGCGAGACGAACGATGCATTTTGTATGAGAGTGATAGAGAAGACAAAACGAAATGGCCGCGACAGACTCAGCGACTGATTATGGGGATGGTTGGTAATATCGGACCTGTCAATAAATTATATGAACCTATTTAAAAAAAAAATATATTTTATTAAATGTACGGAAAATGTATATACATAATTATATTTACATTATTATAAATTTATATATTATATTATTGTTGTATGTATAGTATTATGATCTTATTGTATTTATTTATCTTTTAGTCTCCCTAGAAGCGGATTAATAAGAGAAAAATGGATAGAGATAATCAGAACCCAAAGACGAGATTATGATTGGTTGCCAAGTTTTTACTCTAAGATTTAGACGTATGGTGCAACAGACCAGCAGTTTTGCGAAGTGGACACATTTTCACATTCTTTGTATATATTTAGGAAAAATATCTGTAACATTCTAAATAGTAGTTAATTGTAGTAAACTTTTTTTGTATTATTTGTTATTTCTATATTTTTTGGAATTTGCATAAAAATATCCTGTTTTGAATGTATATGTATAAACAATACGTCACTGACTATATGACAGTTATTTTTTTAGTATGTATCTATGTTGTAGTAATCTTTGTTGTACAGTTGTTTGTTGTCCAGAATAAAAAAAAATAATTAAAGACTTAATTTTAAATTACACTACATAATACATAAATAAGTAGCATACCTACTAATAATCTACCTCTATGCTAAATTTCATTTAGAACTGTTCAGCCGTTTGAGCGTGATTGAAAGACAAATGGTCTATTTGTTGTAAAGTCATTGATTATTACATTATATTTATTAGTAAAATAAAAGTTTTAAATTACATATTGTATATTTTATTATTCCAAAAATATTTCTAAGTAAAATATTGAGTGTTCCATTTAGACAATCTTCCCCTAGTTCCTCCGGAGAAGGTCACGCGTCGATGACGTGTCGCAACTTAAAACATATATTTATCTCTTTTTAACAAATGGATTTCGGTATTGAGCTGTGTTTCTCTATCCCTTTCATCGCTTGAATATATAAACGTAAGTAATTAATAGGTAGCTATAGTATTGTTCAAGCTGTTTATTATCTGCATTTAGTATGGGTATAACGTGTCTACTTATAGTACGTCATTGAAGGTAACTTATTACTGCGCTAGTCAGTTTAACTGGTCAAAGAGCAAAAAATTGGCGAAAGGGGGAGCCCGTCTATGGCCCCTCCATAGGCTTAGTACTCTATGATAGATCGAGATGTGTCACTTCTTTAACAGACGTAAATTATTATTATTAAATTATCGTCTCCTACTAAATTCTGAAGCCACTGTGGATCCTAGTGTTGTTATGACTCATTCATAAGATTAATTGATTTATTTATTTAATTTAGTACATTTAGTTTGATTAAAGCGTTCGCGTTGTGATATGAATTCTCGATAGTATAATTTTTATTATTACAAGCTTTTATTTAACTTGCAATGTATGTATGTAATATGTAAGTATGCATTTTGTAACTATGTATGTTCCCGATGTTCAATTGAACTGAAATTTTAAATACGTATGTAAGTCGGATGACAATGCAATATTATGCTGTCATTGAGCTGATCTGATGATGGAGCTGGAAGGTGGCCACAGGAACTCTGTAATAAAACAATGCAACCCCATCGAGTTTGGGCTCGTTTGTCTTTACAAGTACTCTGATCGTAGATGCTGCCAAGGTTCTAATGATGGAGTTGAAAGGTGGCCACAGGGACTCCTAAACTAAAACTGTTAAATTTCAGTTCAATTGAATGTCGGGAAGTGGGTCAAAATTCACTTGCATTATTTGACCCAAACATACATACATACGTTGCAAGTTAAATAAAAGCTTGTAAAAACAATTAAATGTACAACGCAAATTCACAGTTACTATAAGAATTTGTTATAAAAAAGTTTGACTCACTCGATTATTTGTCGTTCACTTAGGAATAACACTATTTTTATATTACGATAAAGTGGCAACCCACCAAATGTAATTTTAGTCCATCTAATTAAGAGTATAGTGTACCTCGTCCATGTCCATACAAATAGAGAAAACGTTTTACTACCCCTAAATATTATTTAATTTTAACGATTTTGTAATATGTTACTGACATAGTGAAAAACTACGTACGTATTTTTTCCTTTTATCAAAATTCGTGATAGGTCAAAAGTTATAAGCCCCTCAAATCTCGGTTTTTTTGGTTCATAACTTGCTGGTAATAAACCGTCTGTATTTGAAAAACCAAGCAAAATTTCAAAAAAAGCAAAACGTACGTACGTAGATTATAATCTGCTAAAACGTTTGACACCAAAATTATAAGGTTTCGTTATAGTTTAGCAGGTGTAAATCGTTTTCGCCCAAAACGCAATTTTCAACGAAAAACATACCTACAAACACTCACGAGCTGCAGTGCTCTCTGTCGCACTGATGCCCGGGGGAAGAGCGCGCTTGAGACAGAATATGATTTTCTAAATACCTATTTCGCTGCGTACGCTGAGCTACACGATCCTCTTAAAAATCAGACTATAAGTATTTTGTAATACTGAAAGTTTTAATAAAGTGTTTTTGACTGTAAATCATAGAGCACAGTACATTTTTTGCCGCTATGAAATGTAGAGTTTAAACTCTAATGAATACACTGTAAGTACTGAATAAAAAAGTGTACCGATTTCAAAAATTATGCACTGAAAAGTGTGCTTTCCGAAAGCAAATGCACAAGTCACTATAAAAAAAAACCGACCAAGTGCGAGTCGGATTCGCGCACGAAGGATTCCGTACCATTATCTATAAAAACGACAAAAAAATCACGTTTGTTGTATGGGAGCCCCTTAAATATTTATTTTGATCTGTTTTTTAGTATTTGTTGTTATAGCGGCAACAGAAATACATCATCTGTAAAAATTCCAACTGTCTAACTATCACGGTTCATGAGATACAGCCTGGTGACAGACGGACAGACGGACGGACAGACAGCGGAGTCTTAGTAATAGGGTTTCAGTTTGGGTACGGAATCCTAAAAATACAAAAATCGCTTCATGTTAATTTGAATTTGAATAAATTTGAAGAGTTCTCGATTTCTCCAGGAACCCATCATCAGATCTTGACCTGATGACCATGTGATCACCTGGGAATCGGTCCAGGCGTCTTCAAGTAATCGGGGAACATACATAAAAAAAAGATTCCGACGAATTGAGAACCTCTCCTTTTTTGAAGTCGGTTAAAAATAAACTAAATGACTGAAATTTTAAATAAACCACTGAAAAAATGTAAGCGGCTAAATGACGTGAAAAATTTGTCTACTTCTTTATCATTTACCTACATATTATAAAACAAAGTCACCTGCCGCGTCTGTATGTGACCTTCACACAAAAACTACTAAACGGATTTTGTTGTGGTTTTCACTATTAGTTAGGTTGATTCACCGGAAAGGCTTACGAGTATTAAACGTGGACCTATCATGTATAGGAGCTGAGCATTAACAGTAAAAGTGAATCAAGTCGGGAAAGAAGTTAGCCGCAACTAGTTTTCATGGCGTATGCTATGTAATCCGTTAGAGATATAACAAAATGATGTAGGCAAGAGTTGTGTAGAATAAAACGATCTACAAAAAAGTCCGCGGTAGTATATATCTATCTCTATTAGATAAGTAGTTATAACCTTATTTATGTAGGTATTCATATAACTGTACTCGTGCTAAGCTGGGCCCGCCGGGGCCAATTCCGTTGCTAATAAATCTATCATCACACCTTTTATCCCAAGAGGGGTAGGCAGAGACAATCGATCGTCATTTGGTACGATCCTGACATACCTCTTTCGCTTCTTTTATATTCATCATACATTTCATACATTGCCTTCGATCAATAATTTTTTTACATGTTCAATAAATGTACGCACCTAGGTCGTCCTCTACCAGCATGTTAAGCACCAGTTTTCTACTTCTCCTGCTTTTCAAAGAAGGGCAGAACCGCACTTCTTCTAAAAATAAGTGACACACATGGACCTATCCTACTAAGTGCAAACAGGATTACCACCTGTTCTGTTACTGGCCGTTACTAAATGTCGTGTAGTTGAAATGTATTGATTCCGGTACAAATCAAACATGCACACGATTGTAACTTTGTTTGCATGGTAACTGGTACAATAGGTTTACAAAAATTTGAATACCTACATAAATACGCTTATAACTACTTATCTATTAGAGATATATATATGCTACCGCGGACTGTTTTGTAGATAATTTTATTCTACACAATTCTTTAATACATAATTTTGTTACATCTCTTAAGGATTAGACAGTATACGCGATTAAAACTCACTGGGGCTAATTTTTCCCCGGACATGATTAACTTTTACTATTAATGCTCAGCTCTTAAACATGATAGATACATGTTTAATACATATAAATCTTCCTCGTGAATTAAACTCTCTAATCGTGAAAACCGCATCAAAATACGATTAGTAGTTTCAAGCGAATCATGCAAATATGAGTGAATAAAATTTCGGAAAAACTTGGCTTGAGCACATTTTCATAGCGTATTGCTGCCTAATATAGAGAATAACAAAATTTAATGATATAGGAAAGAATTGTATAGAATAAAAAGTACTAAAAAAAAGTCCGCGGTAGCATATTATACATATCTCTAATATATTATAGCTTTGTAATAATAATAAATATTGTATCCGTGCGAAACAATATGTTATTATAAAGCGGGCTACAAACGCTCAGTTATAACTGCACAGATTTTACAAGTTTTTTTGTAAAGTGAAGGGCCCATTATCGGTCCCAGGCCCAGGGTACCCAGCGGAAGACCAAGGTCTCCCTCTTATATGTGGTTTGTCGGATTATGTATATTGTTAGCATTCTTAGGACCGTGACATCTTTAGTTTTGACGCGAAGGCCAAGTACTGTTTCCCGGCATTCTGGTGTTGGACATTCTCGAGCCAGGCATGACAAAAATAAGTTCTCGGTTTTGTCTACACACACTGTCAGGTATTACTGAGCGTCTGTAGCCCGCTTGAACGTAAATTCGAATTGCCTCAAAGACGGAAGCTCGCATCTTGAGAGTTATTGATCGATGTTGCCTTTTGTTCTCTATAAGAGAGATATTTTTGTCACCTTTCATATTTTCTCATAATTTTTATTTTTACTTTAACTTACCTTTCCGCCCCGGCTTTGCCCGTGGAGCTCATTTAATATTAACTTATTATGGTTTTGAGTTCATACAAGAATCCCATAGAAAAAAGGCTTTCAATTTTTCCCAAATTTTCCAATTATCCGGGGAATTTTTCAAACTTTTCTTTCCCTAAAAACCTGATTCGGAGTATTACGAACATTTAAAAATAACCAAATCGATCCAGTCGTTCTCAATTACTTTATTTTATAATTTATTTTTTATAATTGATTGCCCGCTACTTCATACGCGTTGTATTAGGAATACAATTTACCCCCTTTGGATAGGTAGCGTTTTCTCGATGGTACCAATAGTAACAAAATCGGTCCAGTAGTTTTTGAGTCTAGGGCGTCGGTGGTCGAGTGGGTAAGACGTCGGCTCGCAACTGAAAAGTCGCGGGTTCGATTCCTACTTCCGACCATGTACCAATGGGTTTTTTATAATGAAAAATCTATGTACATTATACGACAAACCGTACGAAGAGGCTTTTCCATCTATATATCTCAATAGAGCTGGCCACTCGTTAGGTATAGCCTCAAAACATCATTGGCTAAATGAGGAAGACTTTGTCTTCCACTGGGTACCCTGAGGTCGGCAACGGTTTTGGGAGCTGTAAGGCAATCCGAAAAGAATAAAAGAACGAAAAAATAATGATAGAAAAGAGGGAAATTTGGTCTTCCGCTGGGTACCCTGGGACCACGGTTTCGGGAGCTGTAAGGCAACATGTGAAGAAAAAAAATGATTTTAATATTAGAAGATAGATATGGTAATTAAATATTTGAGATTCGAAGGTGCGGTGCGTCTGTGGCTGAGTGGTTAAAATGGGTATAACCTGCGCAGACTACGGTTTGATCCCGGCCATGTATTTTATAATCCCACCATCTTAACGAACGTTGAAGTTTAATAGATCAGAATTTATTGGCTTTGTGTAAATAATTCGACTATACAATTTAAAAAGTCATTTTTTTAAATAGCAAACATTGTTGTAGCAGAAAAAAAACGAGAAATTGTGTTTTAAATTTACTAAAGAATGTTATTAGTTATTCAGGATCGTCTACAGAACTTGGCACCGACAACCACACCATAATTATCATAATATTGAACTTGGCTCCCATTTTCACATTTAAGTTTTTGGTGGGATATCATTACTTTTTGTAAATAAATTTCTTATTATTCAAAAGTGATCTACTTCCCCTAATAAAAATGACGATTTTTGAACGAAATTTTTAACGAGTCAAATAAAAACCTTTTTGGACGTTAAATGTTAAAAAAAATTCAAATCTTATAAATTCACTGTTTTCTGATTTTTTCTTTTGTATACACACAATTACCTATCTGGATGCCAAAATTTAACTTTCTAGGTCATCTGGAACTGGATTAGAGTTTTGATATATAGGTCAGTCAGTGTAAAAATGACGATTTAAAAAAAAGTACTAGTTTATATCTAGGGGGTCTCAATATATAAACCAAATTGGTGTGTTTATGTTAAATAGTTTTTGAGTTATGAAGGGGTCAAAAGTGGCTCCAAATAGTTCGTGTAATAGCCAGTCTAGATTGAAAACTTGCCGACAAACCACACTTAGAAATTCCATCTAAATATACCTCAACACTGGCCACTCGTTAGGTATAGCCTCACAAATACCTGAGGCTAAACGAGGGAGACTTGGTGTTCCCCTGGGTACCCTGGGACCGATAACAAGATGAAAAAGAAAAAAAAACTTAATATATTTCTCTACCTTAAGAGGATCGTGTAGCTCAGGGTACGCAGCGAAATAGGTATTTAGAAAATCATATTCTGTCTCAAGCGCGCTCTTCCCCCGGGCATCAGTGCGACAGAGAGCACTGCAGCTCGTGAGTGTTCGTAGGTATGTTCGTCGTTAAAAATTGCGTTTTGGGGGAAAACGATTTACACCTACTAAACTATAACGAAACCTTATAATTTTGGTGTCAAACGTTTTAGTTGATTATAATCTACGTACGTACGTTTTGTTTTTTTTGAAATTTTGCGTTGTTTTTCAAATACAGACGGTTTACTACCAGCAAGTTATGAACCAAAAAAACCGAGATTTGAGGGGCTTATAACTTTTGACCTATTACGAATTTTGAAAAAAGGAAAAAATACGTACGTAGTTTTTCATTATGTCAGTAACATATTACAAAATCGTTAAAATTAAATAATATTTAGGGATAGTAAAACGTTTTCTCCGTTTGTATGGACATGGACGCGGTACACTATACTCTTAATGTCTCACTTGATCCTCTATATATAATCTATGATTAGTCAGCATATTCCTATCCTACCATTTATCTTCTTATATAACAATTTCCTTTTAGGTCGTAATTGGGTATGGAATAAGAAGCATGAAAGTAAGATAAATGCAGTGGAATTGCGGTCTTTACGTAGAATGTGTGATATAACGATGTCATTAAATGTTATCATTATCTTATTGTTCTCTTTTTTGACTATATTTGTATTATTTGACCGTGTTTATTGATGTTTTGTTTGACTATTGATATTTTTTAATTGAATTAAATAAAGACTGAAGAAGGGAAAAAAATGATGACTTGTGCTGTATGGACTCAGTTCCTTTGCCTGATCCTGAAATAATGAAGACATGGCTGTATGGTTACATAGACCTTTGCCTTTTCCTCGGAAAGAATATTACAAAAAAAAGGAATAAATTAACCAAAAAAAAAATGAAACTTGACATTCTTCTTTTGATATATGGCAACAGGGCTGACTTTCGTCGCAATTCTGCCAGTCTCCAGTGTTTAATCTTGTGCAATAGTAAGCCGATAAATAGGAAGCTAAGATTATCCCGCCGACTGTGATATGTCTTATTAATCATTGACTAATCACAACCATCACATCACGCCATGTCGAAAACGCGTGCGTTCGGCGCCATGACCGGATGTGGAATCCTATTGAATTATTGTTATTATTAATTGGTTTTTGACATTTGTTTTATTTGTTGTGTCAAGTATTGTTTTTTTTATTGCTATTGTTCAATATTTGTGCACCTATATGGGTTTGTTTTCATTTAACTGAATTGACAATAAACATATTTGATTTGATTTGAGTGAAAGATGATGTGACTAAAATGAAGAAAAGTACATAGTTTACGCTGGTTTGGACATGTTGAAAAAATGAAGGATAAAAGATTGACTAAAAAGGTTTATATAAAAAGGAAATGCTGACAGAAGAGGACCTAGGTGTACTTGTATTAAACATTTGAACATATAAAAATAAATTGATGTTAAAAGTACACACAATAGCCGAGTATGAAAGGTATGGTGAATATAAAAGAAGCGAAAGAGGCATGTCAGGATCGTAACAAATGACATTCGATTGTCTCTGCCTACCCCTCTTGGGATAAAAGGCGTGATGATAGATAAGACAGACGGTTAGCCTATTGGGAGAAAAAAATCCCTGTGGTACAATCAGTTGTACAAAACATGAAAAAAAACCGGCTTAGTGCGAGTCGGACGCGCGCACGAAGCGTTCCGTATCATTATCTATAAAAACGGCAAAAAAAAAATCACGTTTGTTGTATGGGAGCCTTCTTAAATATTTATTTTATTCTGTTTTTTAGTATTTGTTGTTATAGCGGCAACAGAAATACATCATCTGTGAAAATTTCAACTGTCTAACTATCACGGTTCATGAGATACAGCCTGGTGACAGACGGACAGACAGACAGACAGACGCACGGAGTCTTAGTAATAGGGTTTTACCCTTTGGGGACGGAACCCTGAAAACGACCAAGTGTGAGTCGGACTTGCTCTAATTTGTTCCTGTGCCACACAGGGGCGTCAGTCTGATTTATTATATGGAAAACATATCAGAATCGTATTTAATCGGCAATAAAGTACGATCCCCGGGAAACTTTCCGGTCAATCGGTAAAACCGTTTTAACTTAATTGGAATTCAGTCTTTTACCGGTTGACCTGTTTCACATACCGTACAACTTCACATATATCACACAAAGTCTCCCGCCCCTCATCTGTCCGTCTGTGACCGCCTCACACAAAAACTACTGAACGGATTTTGTTGCAGTTTCCACTATTATATAGCCTAATTCACGAGGAAGGTTTACTAGTTTTCAACATGGACCTATCATGTTTAGGAGCTGAGCAATAACATTATTAGTGAATCATGAATTAGGTCTAGCGCGTTTTCATAGTGTATGCTGTCTAATCCTTTTTTTTTCTTCACGGGTTGCCTTATAGCTTCCGAAACCGTGTTACTGTTCCAGGGTACCCAGCGCAAGACAAAATCTCCCTCGTTTAGCCGATGGTATTTGTGAGGCTATACCTAACGAGTGGCTAGTTCTGTTGAGGTATATTTAGATTTTAGATGGAAAAGCCTCTAATTGTGGTTTATAGCGCGAGTCCAACTCACACTTGGTCAGTTTTATTTAAAATTTAAGAAAAATTGACACAATAAAACAAGTGCCACTTTTGGGGGGGGGGGGGGGGGGGGATTTAAACGCTTAGTACTAGCCCCTGTACCACTGTATTTTTCTGTCGTTTTATTGTCGCAACGGATTTTATGTTATATGACGATTATGTTAAAATACAAACATAATAATTATAATTAATGATTGGAAACACTTAGTTTGACGCCCTAGATCGCCTTTTCCGTTTAAAACATCACAATTACCTATTTTCCTAGAGCTCTGTCTCGCGACACAAAACGATACCAACGAAATCTAAGGTAACTTATTACTGCGCACCTGGTCAGTATAACTGGTCAAAGGTGAAAAAATTGGCGAAAGGGGGAGCCCGTCTATGGCCCCTCCATAGGCTTAGTACTCTATTGTTCCATGCCTTAACTGCCCTCCGAAGCACAAGAAGGTGCTTACCATTTTTGACACAAATGAGATTTGAACCTGTGTCAAGTCCAATGCTTTACCAATTTCGAGGAAAATCAAGTATTTACATACTAGCTATGCCTTATGGTTGCATTCCTCAAGAATTGGGCTATCAAATGCAAAAAAAAAATTCAAATTCCACTGGTAGGTCCAAAGTTAGCGCTTTCAAACAAAGAAACTCATCAACTTTATTATAGTAGATAAAATATGTACCCAGACCAATGTGAAAAATTCAACTGCAACGCCAGGTAGTTATTCAGGTCACTGCGTCCTTAAACCCGGGTAAGATAAACGTTGTGTGTTTTACCTGATTTTTGTTTGAATATGTGCAAGTCTACAGAGAAAAAACGACCGTCACGAGACGTACTTTAAACACTCAGTCACTCTTTAAAGCTGGATAATTTTAAAATAGTTTTTAATTGTAAATCTATTTATCTATAATCACGCCTTTTATCCCAGGAGAGGTAGGCAGAGACAATCGAATGCCATACCTCTTTCGTTTCAAAGGCAATACCACTAATTACAAGTACCAAAGCACCAATTTTCTTTAAGAATATTATGTGCTAATGTGCTTTAATTGTCTTCTCGTGCTTCGGAGGACATGTAAAGCCGGCGTCGGCAATTCTACTAAAAATCAAAGATGCTGAGATTAAAGAAGTGACACATAAACAGTGACGTTAGTTTTTTTAAATATAAATGCTTTTTTATTTACACAACAATATAAAAATCTTAACTTTAATCTAACTAAATAAACCAGGTCCGCGTGGAATAGTGGTAACAAGCATTTCCCCGCTGAATCGCGATGTTGATTCGTTGATCGAGGAAGGAGCCAGCCCTCTTGTCACCAGAAGAGATGATCAGTCGAGGGGATATATCTTTAATAAACTTTTTGGCATTTGAACCCTAGAGTTTCTACACAAGACACAAAATTGTAGTTACTTTTATCTCTGGCCACACCGCAAGGGTTGAAAGCTGTGAAGATGTGTATAAACTATAAAAATCTCAAATACCAACTAGGTATTACCGAGTGTTTAATAAAAACTATATGACACAAGATAATCGTGTTTTCCGTATATTGAATATAAAAACACATGTAACATTGTTATATAATACATACGGATATGGATGAATGACTCGAGCACTGTTAATGATGCAATAACACAACTGTTCTCACATATACAATAGCATACCAGCGGCTTTACTCGGCTGCAAAGGTATAGAAGTTACCTTATTGCCATCTAATTCATACGCGTTGTATTTGGTTGTATTAACTCTTTAGTCCAATCGCCGGCGCGCCGCCATACGGTCCACCGAAATCGACCACAGACTCGTCCAATTCTTGTACGCCCGGTCCACCATCCGTTTTCAAATCGTTGTATTTGTGGTTGATTTCGATGGCCGGAACGATCTGTCACACACACACACACACACACACACACACACATCTACACGCCTTTGTTTAATCGAAGCTTGTGTGTCTGTGTGAGTGAGTGAATTACATGTGATCTAGATAGTATGATTTACATTGCTAATGTGTGGTCTGTGTTCAATCTCGATCATACGGCGGCCGGACCGAACATTTTCTGTGAGATACCGGACCAGTGCGTGGGCTACAATTCACTCCCTTGGGTAGATAGCGTGATGTTAAAAAGCTTATAATCTCCAAGAATTAAACTATCAAATGCAGAGCAAAACCGGGCTAAAGAGCGAGCACGTAGCCAGGATTTTCCGTCGTGGGAGGTCCAACCACCAACCAAGCCATTATTTTGAAAAAATAAAACACAAAATACGACTTTACCTTTTATTACATCTTTTCAATATCCTAGCTCACTTGACTCGATATCTTCAGCTCAGCTGAACTGATAGTAGGTAATTACCTACTTTTTAAAATTCTCAATTTCAAAAAGTGTTGGTGACGGGTTTCGCGGAGGTCCGGACCCACTGGACCCTCCCCCTGCCTACGTGCTTGCTAAAGAGGAAGACTTGATCTTCCACGGGGTACCCTGGGCCCGATAACACGGTCTCAGCTGTAAGGCAAACCGCGAAGAAACAAAAAAAACCATGTGGAAAATTATTTTATAGACCTATTTATCTATCATCACGCCTTTTATCCCAAGAGGGGTAGGCAGAGACAATCGAATGCCATTTGTTACGATCCTGACATACTTACCTCTTTCGCTTCTTTTATATTCATCATACCTTTCATATATGCTCGGCGATTGTGTGTACTTTTAACATTGCCTTCGATCAATTTTTTTTATATGTACACCTAGGTCGCCCTCTGCCAACATTTCCTTTCACTTCAGCCATATAAACCTCATATATTTAGGCAGAATTACGTTCTTAAGCTAGTTTCAATAATTTAATACCCCCAACTTATCAATTTAAGCACTCTTTTGACAGTTCAAAATATACTGTGCGAATTTTATGAAAGATCAGCAAAAATCGTTGGTAAGGAAAAACGGTAGAAATCATTCTGTAGGATAATATACCTTACGGTATAGGAAATAGAGTGTATTTTAGAATTACATTTCAGGAGATTATCTCTGAAGAAATATTGGAATCGTAGGACCCTGTTATATACATAAATATGTCATTTGAAAGACATAATTTTTTCGACTGTCTGAAAAAGATTTGAGTTTTTCTTTTGGAAATGTATGAAAAAGTGAATGAAATCCAATGGAATTTTGGAAAGAGTCGATAGCAGGGACCCAGGCAAGTACGACTCGCGCGTTGAGGATTCCGTACCATTTTTTCAGTCATTTTCGTTTAGATTTTCCTGAAAAAGATCCTAACATATCTCTTTCGATTCTTTTATATTCATCATACCTTTCATTTATGCTTGATGATTTTGTGAACTTTTAATATTGCCTTCGATCAATACACCTAGGTAGATTTACCTACAACAATTTTAATACCTATATGCTATATATACCTACTATGTGCTACCGCGGACTTTTTTTTAACGGACCATTTTTAACCGACTTCAAAAAAGGAGGAGGAGGTTCTCAATTCGTCGGAATCTTTTTTTTATGTAGGTATAATGTTCCCCGATTACTTGAAGACGCTTGGATTTTTTTTAATTTGAATCTGATGATGGGATCCTGGAGAAATCGAGAATTTTGAAGTCGGTACTTACACTTTTTTTTAAAGGAAATTATATTCTACATAATTATTTCCTACAATATTGTTACGAGCTGGGGTTCGAAGAGATTCAAAATACCGATTAAATAGACAAACTTTACTTCAACACCACAAGAATACAGTTACATAAATGAAAACACTAAAATAACACTTAGTCGCACTAAATTCCACTTCACTGTTTCGCTTTGATCGCTCTTATTCGCACTGTGTTCCTTGCGGCAATGATCCTCTGTTTATATTGCCCACCGAACATTCGAGAAACGCCGAGATTGTTGTACAAAGTTGTAGACACGCCTCGATGCGGCTCGGCGCCAAATACCTACACACCGACCGCGGCCGATTTTGGTACCTATGGCTAGGCAAATACGGTCCATTTTCGTTTGTACTTGATTCTCTCTGGATGTTTCTAGAGACGTCTATCGACCTTGATGTGTTTAGGTATTTATTTGTGCGATTTAAGTACCTACTCGTTACAATATCTTATAGATTAGACAGCTTACGCCGCGCCGTGACAACGCGCTAGAGCTAACTTTTTCCCTGACATAATTATCTAATACTGTTAATGCTCAGCTCCTAAACATCGTAAAAACCGCAACAAAATCCGTTCAAGTTTTTCAAATCCGTTCAAATCCGTTTCAAGTGAAAATGACAGACTGACATACGGGGACTTTGTTTTGTAATCCCGATTTTTAGCCCAAAATAAAAATATTAAAGAAAAAAATGAAACTTTAAAGAAGTTACATCTTCAGAGAATATAATAAATAAGTAATTTTAAAATATATTTTCTATGGCTATCTTTCATCATTGTAAACTTAATTTGAAACACAAATAAAAGTACCGATTTTTTTATTACATTCGACGAAAGAATCCCGCTTTTTTTACTCAAAATGTTCAAAATCCCGCTTTACCCGAAATAAAACTGGCAACGCTGATACGTAGTGATAGTGATTTCCAAGATTACCACGGGCGAAGCCAGAGCGAGAAACTAGTTCATTAATAACTTGTCAACAATGACAAATCACATGTCGTGGTTAATACAAATTATTGTTTGACTTTCTATTAATTGCTACGTTTACCGGAAATTCATACTTCATTGCACTTTATTTCGGTCTTTACGTAGAATGTGTGATATGAAGCGTATTGACCGCATCCGGAACGATGTCATTAGAGAAGAATGAGGAGTGAAAGATGATGTTGTAACTAAAATGAAGAAAGTAGTTTACGCTGGTTTGGACACGTTTAAAGAATGAAGGATGACAGGTTCACTAAAAAGGTTTATATGGCTGAAGTGTACTGGCTTCCATCCGGTCCATTCTTCGGTCCGGACACAGATATATTGTGGAATGATCGCTAGATGTCGTTAATATTTTTTTCACGGGAAACCATGTTACAGTCCCACGGTACCCAGCGGAAGACCAAGTCTCCCTCGTTTATCCGATGGTATTTGTGAGGCTATACCTAACGAGTGGCCAGCGGGCCTATTCTGCTCAAAACGCATGCGATAATCGTTTGGTTGCGATACTATTACGATGTTAGAATAGCGCTGTCAAAAATCCGTATTCTCCTACTATTGTGTCAGAGCGGTTTGAAAACTTCCAAGCGATATCAAAACTTCTTGAGTAATGTTACCATCGTAATAATGTTAATCATTATATCAACAATTTTTCATGTATATTTTAAATTAATTAACGATTTTATTATATATTTCGATTGTAGAACCATAAATACATCGATGAACACTTAATGCTATTTTTTATTTGCTAATAATATGAATATGAAAAATAAATCTTTTTTTCGAATGGCAACATGTTGGTTTTAATATTATGACAATTTTTTTTTATTTAACTTCCATGAAAAAGGCAATAAAATAAAAGCCAATTCTTATTTTATTTTTATCATAAAAGTAATTAATTTCGTGAACGTCAGACAAAATATAATACGCTGACTAAACTATTGTGAAACACAGATAAATAAAAGACTAGGTAGATGTTTTCGACTTTTATTTTGGTCAATTCTGCTTTCTCCGTCAAAATAGGGGCGTAATGTTTCTTAGCGATGGCTTAAGTAGTCAATAATTTGTAATAAACACTAAATAATGGTAAAAAAATAACAATAAAGTCAAAAGAAACTAACTTTTTGAAAACCATTTCATTATCGTAGTTTGACAGATCGGCGAACTTGTTTAAACGAGGAGAATACGAATCTATGAAGTTCCATACAATGACCTCGCGTAACGATTATCGTTTGAAAATCGCTAAAACGTCATTGCTAATGACAAGGAGAGTACGGATTTTTTAAATAGCGCCAATATGGCGTTGCTTTGGCGCTGCTTAAAACGAGGAGAATAGGCCCGCAGTTCTGTTGAGGTATATTTAGATGAAAAAACCTTTAATTTAAATTATTTGTATTACTTAACTAACATGATATTAACTTCATCAGTGACGTCACTACCGAGCCCAACATCATCAGATGATGATGAAGACGACGACGACACCACCTCCCGGTCTATAGCTGCTGATGATGATGGACGAATCTACAAAAACCCCAGGAACTCTCCTTCAGCACAATGCCCTAGGGATGAGGAGCAAGCCACATTATTGGTGAGTTAACTTGGATTTTTTTGATGTGAAATCTTAAAATTAGGGAGACGCTTGGTTTTGGCCTACGCCGTCTGCGCCTACCGCTGTTCATGTAGAGGAGATAACGCGTTATCATGAAGCAATAACAAGCATCTCACACTTCGGAGACGCTTGGTTTTGGCCTACGCTTCGTGCGTCTGCTCGTGTATTTCTTCGTCTAACAAAATATATACCTACTAATTTTGATGTTTCACATCTACCGGGTATCCCCTGACGCACTCTTCTTATTGGTTGAAGTTAACGTGCTGTTATATAATCTAAGTCCGTCGTCGCGTCTGTCTGTCCGTCTGTGACCTTTTATGTAAAAACTACTGAACGGATTTTGATGTGGTTTTCACTATTAGATAGGTTGATTCGTGAGGAAGATTTACGAGTATTCAACATGGACCTATCATGTTTAGGAGCTGAGCATTCACAGTATTAGTGAATCAAGGTGGAGGTTTTCATAGCGTATGCTGTCTAACCTGATGATTGAATAAATGTGCACTGACTTAAAAAATAATGCACTGAAAAGTGTGCTTTCCGAAAGCAAACACAAGTCTCTATAAAAAACCGGCCAAGTGCGAGCCGCACGAAAACGGCAAAAAAAATTAATCACGTTTGTTGTATGGGAGCCCCCCTTAAATATTAATTTTATTTTAATTTAATTATTTATTTTTAAAGTGAATAATATAACTAAATATTCTGTGAATATTTCAAGCGTCTACCTGTTGCCGTTATCAATATCGTGCTAAAATGATGATGAAAACTGAGGAGTTTGTTTGTTTCAACGCGCTAATCTCGGACGCTGAGCAGTAACTATTAATATTTATATTTCCATAGGGTCAAAAATGTCTGCGGAAGTGCTCATCTGATGAAGACTGCAAGAGTAAAAAAAAGAAATGTCTCTGCGACGGGGCGTGTGGGATGTCCTGCATTAAACCAGGTCAGATTTGTTTATTTTTTAGCTTTTAGTAGCTAAATTTTTCGCCCTCGGCTCCGCATATAAAATATTCGAACAATATACAATATAGCCTATGTCACTCAGGGATATCGTAGCTTTCTATTCGTGAAAGATTTTTAGAATCGGTTCTGTAGTTTTTGAGTTATACCTCTTTATAATATTACAAGCTTCTGTCCGCGGTTTCACCCGCGTGGAAATAGATCCAAAAATAAATAATCCCGTGGCTGTAATTTGCACCTCCCCCGCCCGCTTTCGCGGTATAAAAAGTAGTACATGTCATTACTATGCAAAAAAATCATGTCGATCCCGTGAAAAACAAAAACAAATCTATCCCACGGGAACCATACATTTTTTCGGGATAAAAAGTAGCCTATGTGCTATTCCAGACAATAATCTATCCCTATCCCGTACCCAAAGGGTGCCAACGGAAACCCTAAATACTAAGGCTCCGCTGTCCGTCCGTCTGTCACAGGGCTGTATCATTTAAACCGTAATAGGTAGACACTTGAAATGTTCACAGAGTGTGTATTACTATGGCCGCTATAACAATAAATAATAATAGAGCTCGTTAGGTATAGCCTCAAAAAATCATTAGCTAAATGAGGAAGTGTCTTCCACTGGGTATCCTTGGGCCGGAAATGGTTCCCGGGAACCCGTGAAGAATTAAAAAAAAATTATAAAAAGATTAAATTCTGAAACTATACTGATCCAATTCTGAAATTTCTTTCACTAACAGGAAGCTACATTATCCCTGCGTACTATAGACTATATTTTATTTTGT
The DNA here is from genome assembly GCA_963924495.1 of Nemapogon koenigi. Taxonomy (NCBI): domain Eukaryota; kingdom Metazoa; phylum Arthropoda; class Insecta; order Lepidoptera; family Tineidae; genus Nemapogon; species Nemapogon koenigi. Next base: position 1,002,758 of record OZ004653.1, on the reverse strand, counting down.
TCGCAAATATCCACGAGCGAAGCCGAGGGAAGAAAGCTAGTAGGTACTTATAAAAATATTCGCCCAAGACCTCTTCAGTATAAAGGCATTAATTCAACCTCTTCAAGTATACTTCAACAGACTGGCAACCTCTTGAAGCCTTTTTTTGTCGTTTAACCAAATGAGTTTGTGTCAAGGTTGTCAACGTTTTAATCCGGAATATAAAAAAATGGGTATAATTTACGCGGACACCAAAAATATTTTTAAGACTCTAAGCTTAGGCACCAAATAAAATAAACAACTCCAAATAAAATAATTGACACTATTAAAAGTGTCCTAAAATATATCATATTATGATCCAAAATAATAGAAAAAACATATTTATATAACTAATATTTTATTTGGTTTCTAAAATGGATAAATGGTCACCAAGTAAGGTAGGTAGGTTAGGTTAGGTTAGTATAAAATTTATTAAGTATAAAGTGTATTTTAAAGGCGTCTATATATATTTTTATGGCAGTCAATAATACCAAAAATGGATCTATTTCATAATATTTTAGGAAACGTAATTTGGTGACCATTCATCCATTTTGGTAACCGTTTAGAATTTTTTTGGTACAAAATAGATACATTTTTGGGCGCCGCTTAAACACAAGCCTAAAAAAATGTGACCTCTGATTTAATTCTCACTTGAGCCTAAAATTATAAGCACCAATTTTTTTTAAATAAGTAATAAAGTTTTAGGTATCAATAAGTAATTAATGATTAATAATTATATACCTTCGCACGAGTCATTTAGTAGGTATATAATTATTAATCTTTAATTACTTATTGATACCTAAAACTTTATTACTTATTTAAAAAAAATTGGTGCTTATAATTTTAGGCTCAAGTGAGAATTAAATCAGAGGTCACATTTTTTTAGGCTTGTGTTTAAGCGGCGCCCAAAAATGTATCTATTTTGTACCAAAAAAATTCTAAACGGTTGAATGGATGAATGGTCACCAAATTACGTTTCCTAAAATATTATGAAATAGATCCATTTTTGGTATTATTGACTGCCATAAAAATATATAGACGCCTTTAAAATACACTTTATACTTAATAAATTTTATACTAACCTAACCTAACCAACCTTACTTGGTGACCATTTATCCATTACTTGGTGACCATTTATCCATTTTAGAAACCAAATAAAATATTAGTACAAGGCGTGCGATTTTTCTGATGTTTTTTCTATTATTTTGGATCATAATATGATATACATTAGGACACTTTTAATAGTGTCAATTATTTTATTTGGAGTTGTTTATTTTATGTGGTGCCTAAGCTTAGAGTCTTAAAAATATTTTTGGTGTCCGCGTAAATTATACCCCTTGATAAAATCTAATAGGTTACATTTATTTTAAGCTATAATTTAGGTGTCTAGAATTTCTAGGCAAACGCCGCGCGTGAATAGTAGCCATATGTGCATTTCGGGGATCGCGCAATAACCTAGTGTATCAATATTGTCAACTTCCAGACATTTAAATTTACTTCCTGTTACACAATTGAGTGGCATTTCAATTTCCGTCACATTTCACTTCCGTTTCATTTCACGAAATTAGAACTATGATGTACAACATAAATATTTTCCTATCTTTCTTTCATCACGGGTTGCGTTACAGCTCCCAAAACTGAGTTACGGTCCCAGGGTACCCAGCAGAAGACCAAGTCTCCCTTTAACGAGTGGCCAGTTCTGTTGAGGTAAGTCTTGAGATCAAATTTGTGGTCTACGTAGTCTTGTTAATATCAGACGCCACCGACGCACCAAAAATTCATGCGACAACCCTCGTGATGACCTACTTTATACTACAATGTCAACGCTATCATCTTTTCCATTTTTCATGTCGTTATTATTTTACGTTGATCATCCGAAATTTAATACCGTACCTGCCTAAGCTGTCGGGTTCGATTCCCGACAAGTGACCTATTTATTTAGGACTAACTATCTTTCTCACAGACAATATAGGAAGCAGTAGCGTCAGCATACTTAATCGCGACATCTTTCATTTTGACTCAGAGTCCAAAAACGACGGTTCCAATGGCCAGCCAAGGAATGCCGAGCAAATTGATGAGTCGGGCAAAGATAGTACACATTCTCGGGTTGGACATTCTCGGGCCGGGCGTTCCGTGGCCATTGGTGTGGACCGGTCGTGTGGTCCTAAGTATTCTAAGTATAAATACCTAATGATGCCTGAAAGTTTCATGACAATCCATCTAACCGTTTCGGAGCTTGGCTGTACAATCTATCTATCTATCATCACGCCTTTTATCCCAAGAGGGGTAGGCAGAGACAATTTAATGCCATTTGTTACGATCCTGACATACCTCTTTCGCTTCTTTTATAATTCATCATACCTTTCATAGATGCTCGGCGATTGTGTGTACTTTTAATATTGCTATCGATCAATACATTTTTTATATGTTCAATAAAAGTACACCTAGGTCGTCCTCTGCCAGCATTTCCTTTCACTTCAGCCATATAAACCTTTTTAGTCAATCTTAAATCTTTCATTCTTTCAACGTGTCCAAACCAGCGTAAACTAATTTTCTTCAATTTAGTCACAACATCATCTTTCACTCCGCATTTTTCTCTAATGCCATAGTTTCGGATGCGGTCAATACGCTTTATATCACACAGTCTACATAAAGACCGCATTTCAACAGCACTTATCTTACTTTCATGCTTCTTATTCCATACCCAAGTCTCGCTTCCATAAGTCATAAGTAAGGGATAAATTTTTATGGCACGTGGGAAGCCGGGACCATTTATCTATAAAAACGGTAAAAAAGTCACGTTTGTTGTATGGGAGCCCCCTTAAATATTTATTTTATTCTGTTTTTTAGTATTTGTTGTTATAGCCCCCCCCCCCCCCCACCAGGCCACCCTGTCCCCACTGTATTAACAATTTCGTTTCGGGTCAGGAGACAAAGGCCACATGACAAATTACTTAATTGCACAGTAACATATCCCTGCTAAAAGCCAGCCATAGTCCCGATGGATCATGAAAAAACGAAAAGCTATTTCTGAAAATGTTCCGTTCAATTAATTCTACTAATACTGTAAATGCGAAAGCGTGTTTTGTTGATCGATGTGAAAGGAAATGTTGGTAGACGACCTAGGTGTACCTACTTTTATTGAACACTGACATTCCGCCCCCGGCTTCGCCCGTGGATATTTACGAACAAAATAAAATATACCCTACCCCCACCCCTACCCGTATCCCTACCCTCTACCACTACCACTACCTCTATATTATCAATAGTTTTCGCAGCGCACGCGATGTAAGGAATTTCTTAGGTAATTTTTTTACACCTTGGGTTACATTATTGGAGTTTTAGTAAGGATCCCTAATTTTTTTGAAAATAGAATATAGCCTATGTCACTCAGGGTGAATGTAGCTTTCCAATGGTGAAAGAATTTTTGAAATCGGCACAGTAGTTTTTGAGTTTATTCATTACAAACATACAAACATACACACACGCACACAAAAATACAAATCTTTCCTCTATATAATATTAGTATAGATATAAAATATGTATTGATCACACAATCACTGAGCATGTAGGAAAGGTATGATGAATATAAAAGAAGCGAAAGAGGTGTCAGGATCGTAGCAAATGGCATTCGATTGTCTCTGCCTACCCCTCTTGGGATGAAAGGCGTGATGATAGATAGATAGATAGTTTGAAATATTTTTCCTACCTGGCATTCGAACCCGGGCACGTTAGGTTAGGTCCACAAAGTCATAATGTCGTTAATTATTCACTTTAAGTACATATTGCATGTTTTCCTGTTTTATATTGCATACATACATCACTGTCATGTTGAGAACTTGCGTTCATGTATTTTTTCCTTTCTCTATTAAACGCCGCTGGATTCACTTCCAATATATAAATGTGGAAGCTGGACGGATGTTGATTTTTGGAAATTGGAAAACTAACTGGTAAAAAAAATTTAAGTTTCTAGCAATCGCCGAGCATGTATGAAAGGTATGATGAATATTAAAGAAACGAAAGAGATATGTCAGGATCGTAACAAATGGCATTCGATCGTTTCTGCCTACCCCTTTTGAGATGAAAGGCGTGATGATAGAAATATAAAAAAAACTAATTTGTATCCGTACATCATCATTTCACTGTATCATCGTCATCACCTTCACTACATATTATAAAACAAAGTCCCCGCCGCGTCTGTCTGTGACCTTTCACGCAAAAGCTACTGAACCGATTTTGTTGCAGTTTTTACTATTAGATAGGTTGATTCACAGGGAAGGTTTACGAGTATTAAACATGGACCTATCATGTTTAGGAGCTGAGTATTAACAGCATAAGTGAATCAAGTCGGAGAAAAAGTTAGTTTCAGCGAGTTTTCATGGCGTATGCTGTCTAATCCGTCAGAGATATAACAAAATTATGTAGGAAAGAATTGTGTAGAGTGAAACGATCTACAAAAAATTCTGCTGTAGCATATATCTATCTCTAATAGATAAGTAGTTATAAGCGTATTTATGTAGGTGTTCAAATTGTTGAAAACCAATATTGAACCCGTGCGAAGCCAGGAACGGGACGGGGTCGGTAATAAATAAAAATCTATCATCACACCTTTTATCCCAAGAGGGGTAGGCAGAGACAATCGAATGCCATTTGTTACGATTCTGACATACCTCTTTCGCTTCTTTTATATTCATCATATACTTTTAATATTTCCATCGATGAATATTTTTTTATAAGTTCAATAAAACTACACCTAGGTCGTCCTCTGCCAGTATTTCCTTTGACTTCAGCCATCCAAAGTGTGCTTTCCGAAATCAAATGCACAAATCACTATAAAAATATACCCAAATCACTTCAAGTGTGCCTATAAAATTTGAAGAGTTCTCGATTTCTCCAGGATCCCATCATCAGATCCTGACCTGATGACCATGGGACCACCTGGAAAGTATACCATTTCAAACAAAAAAAGAAACCAAATCATCAAACCAAAGGCATCTTGAAGTAATCGGGGAACATACATAAACAAAAGATTCCGACGAATTGAGAACCTCCTCCTCCTTTTTTGAAGTCGGTTAAAAAGCAAGTATAAACTATTTTCATGATTTATACGTTCCGTTTCGCGACTACTTTTTCTTTGTTTCACAAAGTTATAATAAAACGGTACGCTTGTTCTGTTATGCTGTATTTGTAAAGTTTAGTGCAATAACGGGACGTTTTAAAATTTACATTGCGCTCGTTTCACGTTTTTCGCAGTTTTCCTTTTTGGCGAGGAAAATTTATTGTGTCAGTTGGGATTTGTTACTTTAAGCTACTCGTTTGGACTTTTTAATTTAACATACTGTTCTAAATTATGGAAACACTTTGCAACAATTTGAATACCTACATAAATACTCTTATAACTTCCTTCCTTCGCAGTACTCTTGACAGAGCAGTCGTGGTCAATCATGGCGGTCCACAGCACGACGCACCTTGTATTGACTCGCCATGGTTAACTTTCTTGGGAATAATAGTGCAGTGGTTTCCCTTTGCCTTCTGCACCAGACATTTTGAGACTATTTAGGTCTTCAGGCTCGCTGTATCCTCTTACAGACAGTTGGCTAGCTAGGTGTGTGGTATAATACCGCTTCGTTTGTTGTCTAGCAGAGGGTACCAAGCGGTGAGGATGTCATTTGGGGTCGGATAGATCTTATTCCGTTCTTCCCCCTTATAACTACTTATGTATTAGAGATAGGTTTTTGCTACTGCAGATTTTTTTGTAAATCATTTTATTCTACACAATTCGTTCCTACATCATTTTGTTATATCTTTGACGGATTAGACAGCATACGCCATGAAAACTTGCTGGGGCTAACTTTTTATCCGACTTGATTCACTTAAACTGTTAATGCTCAGCTCCTAAACATGATAGGTGCATGTTTAATGCTCCTAAACTTTCATCCTGAATCAACCTATCTAATAGTGAAAACAGCAATAAAATCTGTTCAGTAGTTTTTGCCTGAAAAGAACATAGCCAGACAGACGCAGCGGGGATTGTTGTTTTATAAATATGTAGTGATTTAGGATAACAGCAGTCAAAGTAAACACTGAAAGGGTAATGTTAAAATAATTGCTTTTAAAAAAAAGTGTACCGACTTCAAAAATTGTGCACTGAAAAGTGTGCTTTCCGACAGCAAATGCACAAGTCACTATTAAAAAATACCTAAATCGCTTTAAGTGTGCCTTTAAAATTTGAAGAGTTCTCCAGGATCCCATCATCAGATCCTGACCTGAGGACCATGGGACCATCTGGAAAGTATACCCTTTCAAACAAGGCGTCTTCAAGTAATCTGGGAACATACATAAAAAAAAGATTCCGACGAATTGAGAACCTCCTCCTTTTTTTTAAGTCGGTTAATAAGTAGCGACATCTAATCTCATATAGTATTAGATAAGATAAGATTTCTCGTCTATCATATCCATACAAAATCTGAGCCACCGGCTTGAACGCGCCTGTATGAATTTATTTACATAAAATAAAGCTTTCGTTTGCATAATATTTAAATAGGATCGTTGTAATGATATTTAGTCTCTCCATAGAATTTTGACATGACCAAATTATATCTGCCCGGGTGTCAGCAGGGGGACAGTACCAGTAGGGATAGGTGGGATTTTTTCCACTTGTCACCACCGCCCAAGTGGGGGGACATACGCGTTTGTGTTTCCACTTATCTCTACTAAAGGATGAACTATTTTAAACATTATGCAATGATTTAAATTTTTTAAACTATATACAATCTTGTTTTAGGGTTTTTTTTATAACCGCACATAAACTTACCCTGGTCAGAGCCCGTACGACCTTTTACGTAGGGGTATTGCAATACGACGAATGTGCTAAAGTGGTTTTTTTTATTTCAAAAACTTCCACAGGTAAAGCCGAGCAGTTATTTTTTTTCCATGGGTATGTGTGGTATTTCATTTCCTTGTGTCCTTACTTTCTTTCATACCTTCATATTTATATAGGACAGGTGGATTTTTTTTCCATTCGTGTTTCTACTTTCTTTCACATTCATAATATTTTTTTAGCCCATTCGTCGTTTTTAAGGTTCTATAGCCGACCGTATGCAGCCTATTATTTGGAAAATGGGGCTACTGTTAATTAAATTTTCCGTAGTCCCACGGAAAATTATAATAGGGTATGAAGGTTACGAAGCTTAGAAGTTCTGTGTATGGGCCCCACGGGCGAAACCGGGACGAAAAGTTAATGTAATATAATTATTACCTACTAAATCCTGTAAAACATTAAACTTTGACATAAATGCATCCTGAAGTCCTAAAACTGAATTTACGAGGTATTTTACGCAGAACTCTCAGAGGTGCTCTTTAGTTCGTAACCTACTTATATAAGACTCAATGAATATTTAAGGTTCTGCAGAGTGTTCGGTTCTTTGAATATATTTTACACATCGTAACTGTTAAATGGATATGGATAAGCGAAACTAGAGAGAACAAGTCTTTCACATATTGTACTAGTTAGAGAGATGGAGACAGAAAGTGGTTGTAAGCTCTTGCCGGCAGAAAACATCTTTTTCGTGTAGTCTGAGCCCCCCTCTACAAATTCTTGTAGACGAGTAGGGGTCCAGCGCTTGTTGGTACGCCGCTGAGCAGATTTAGAAGAAAAAAAATATTTTCTGCCAATTTACTCCCGGCAGCGACTTGCAAAATTCTTTCAAAAAAACAAAAAAATATAATATAAAAAACTGGAGTAAATTGGCAGAAAATATTTTTCTTACAACCGAGAGGCCCAACAAATGCTGTCTCTCATTTTCTGCCAGCTGGTAGATGAGGTTTTTTTTTTAATTTTTTTTTCTTCGAAATCGGCTTAGCGGCGTACAATAATTTGTAGAGGAGGGCTCAGACTACACAAAAAAGAGGTTTTCTGCCGGCAAGAGCTTACAACCACTTTCTGTCTCCATCTCTCTAACCATATCAAGTGCAGGATTCGAAGGACACCTTCCATATCACATAAAAGCTCAATGACATTCAAATTGTTAACCACAACCAATCACATCAAATTTCAACTGAATTAGTTTTTCCATATTTGACACTGACGATTCAGTTACGCAAAAAAATTGAGGATTGAAAGTAACTAAGTAATATTTTAAAGATAAGTGTTGATAACAATAATTATCTCTTTTTTATTCTGATACAATCTGTATGATTAAGGCGACCCATCACAGCGCAACGAACTCAGTTTTACGTGTGACTTATTTGTCCATATCTCTTTAGAAAGATGTAATACCAAGGATAAGATAAGTTAGACCAAAATTCACGTACCAGAAAGTATGTACTATTTCTCAACAAAACCTGTCTTGCGATAATACACGAAATGGACATCGGACTTATGAGTGTTATACAAAAACTATTAGAAAAACTGTTATCATTAAGTATGTGAAATTATCTATATGATAAATATATGAGAAAATGGTTGAAAATACGCGTGAAATTGATGACTTTCAGGGCTTCATAAAACTTAGTTGTAACTGATTTTCAAATTTGTTTTAAATGCGTAGGTACTGTGTCAAATATGCATATCTTTCGAAAGCTATTTAAATTTAGAAACAAAGACTTATAGTTGTCGCGTAATTTAAGAGTATAGTGTACCGCGTCCATGTCCATACAAACGGAGAAAACGTTTTACTACCCCTAAATATTATTTAATTTTAACGATTTTGTAATATGTTACTGACATAGTGAAAAACTACGTACGTATTTTTTCCTTTTATCAAAATTCGTGATAGGTCAAAAGTTATAAGCCCCTCAAATCTCGGTTTTTTTGGTTCATAACTTGCTGGTAATAAACCGTCTGTATTTGAAAAACCAAGCAAAATTTCAAAAAAAGCAAAACGTACGTACGTAGATTATAATCTGCTAAAACGTTTGACACCAAAATTATAAGGTTTCGTTATAGTTTAGCAGGTGTAAATCGTTTTCGCCCAAAACGCAATTTTCAACGAAGAACATGCCTACAAACACTCACGAGCTGCAGTGTTCTCTGTCGCACTGATGCCCGGGGGAAGAGCGCGCTTGAGACAGAATATGATTTTCTAAATACCTATTTCGCTGCGTACGCTGAGCTACACGATCCTCTTAAGATGTCGTGAAGCATGTAATTTGCATGGGACAAAAGTTATGAGGCGACTCCTTAAGTGTTGCCGAAACTTTTTAAGTGGTACGTCCATTAATGCTCTTGATAGTACATAGATATATGATACCCAAGCAACTCGTTCTAGCAATTCAGTGTTCAAATAATTTTAAACTTTTACACTCCTATTAATAAACTCGAAGTAGCGATGCAGTAACTAAACTGTGTTTTGTCTCCGTCTATCATAATGAATTGCAGATTTGTTAGACGGAGACGAAATACAGTTTAGTTACTACGTCGCTACTTCGAGTTTATTAATAAGAGTGTTAAAGTATGTAGGTAGGTACTACACTAATTTTTACATTATATTGACATGTTCTGTCAAATCGGGCCTCTAAAATCTATCTATCGATCAGACGCCTATTATCCAAAGAAGGGTAGGCAGAGACAATCGAATGCCATTTACTACGATCCTGACATACCTCTTTCGCTTCTTTTATATTCATCATATCTTTCATACATGATCGGGAATTGTGTGTACTTTTAATATTGCCTTCGATCAATATTTTTTTACGTTCAATAAAAGTACACCTAGGTCGTCTTATGTCAGCATTTCCTTTCACTTTTGCCATATAAACCTTTTTTGTAAATCTTTCATCCTTCATTCTTTCAACAAAAATCTCATCGACTATAAAAAGCCCTTGCATATCGGTTACTATCAAAATTAAATTACTAGCATTAGCTCGCTATTCTTAGTTGGCGACTTTGCCGAGGATCTTAAGATGCTGCAGACAAAGTTTTTTCAGTCAATTATAAACAATTTCTTCAAAATCACCGCTTGAAGTGAAAATTTCAGAAACTTCCCAACTTAGTTGAAACACAATGGCCGACTCACTCCTGTACGAAACTTAGTTAAACTTTAACGGGAGGTAAATAAAGTTTAAGAAGTTTAACCGTTTAGGTTCCTGAACTTTAACTTTAACTACCATTATGAATTAATGAGTACTTCATATTAGCAAATATTAAAAGTACACACAATCGCCGAGCATGTATGAAAGGGAAAGAGGTACTAGGTATGTCAGGATCGTAACAAATGGATAAAAGGAATAAAATCTTGGAATAAAAGGCGTGATGATAGATAGATAGATATAATTTTTGGTAGAAATTGTTATATACTTTACCCATGCAAAGCCAGGGACTGTCGCTAGTATTTTTATCTAATACTAATAATAAATCTGATGAGTTTGTGCTAATCGGATTTGAATAATTTTTCTTTCATTTGATAGCCCAATGGACAACATTTCATTTTTTTAATCACACATTTTTATTACTTTAATTAAAAATATATTAAAAAATAAGATACACGTATTTTTATATTTTATTTTTGGTTGAGTTTTTATATTTTTAATTTAATTTTGACTTTTTATAAATACTGAGGACTTATAAACTAAAAACCTTAGCTAGGACTAAAAATAAGAAATATAAACTGCCACCCAAAGAAAGTGACAGATAGTATCAGTCTTTAGGATTCCACGACACGCCTTGGTGGATAGCACACGCTCCCGCGGAGACGTGTTGGGGAATCCAGTTTAATCCCGCCCGCGCTGCGATGGTTGTGATTAATCAGTGATTAATAAGACATATCGCGGTCGGCGGGATTATCATACATACCGATTTATTGGCTATAATCACCGTAAACGGCTATACTACTTGACATTGGCGAAATCACCGATTAATATTGGTGGAACCGCCATATTGAAAAAAAGAAGAAGAAGATTGTATCAGTCAAGCCACAGAGTATACGTTACAGAAATGCAAAGAGTATAATATACTGTAGAAATGTCCCTCATAGAACTCAAATCGCCTACAACATTATTCATAATGTATAACAATACTAGCTTTTGTCCGCGGTTTCACTCGTAAATATAATTCCTGTGATAGCTCATTCGAAACTAGCAAAATTTCCAAAAAATATTATATAAATATTAATTTAGCTACAAATGGAATAAAAATGGGTAAAATTAATAGAAGGCAACACCTGAGTGGTATTTTAAATTAGAGGGTTAGCACAGATTAGGGCACCTATTAATCCTTATTTTTCAATATTTCAGTATTTTTTAAATAACTCGAAAATTAATGGATAATATAATATAAAATAAAAAAAATGAAAAATAAGCTTTCTAGCATGTAATCTCCAAACGGTTTTCGAATTTTGGTACCTTACGAAAAATGAAATGTTGTCCATTCTTGAGGAAGGCTATATAACATCACGCCACGACCCAAAGGAACGGAGCAGTAATTGTTAACGCGAGTGAAACCGCAAGGCACAGCTAGTTATATCATGAAGAATGGGGCCACTCGTGGGGATAGCATACTAGGACCTCGACACAAAAACTACCAATGGCCAGCTAAGGAATGCCTGGCCCGAGAATGTTCAATACTATAATGTCCGAGCACATTGCTGGGTTAGACAAAGACAGTTTACGGATTTGTCCGGGAATTCCTAAAATTCTAGAAAAATGTGTGACTTTTCCTAAATTATTTCTAGATCCTCGAAAATATCTCATGATTTGATTAGGGCATTATTCCATAAGAATGCACTGGCGGCAAGCTTCTTACCGACTTTATCTCTTCCTAAAAGTGTAATTATACATACGGATATGAGAATATTAAAAATACATAAACCTTTATTGAAAAGCAGATCATTAAAAAAATTATGCACTAAAAAATACTTTTGCTTTCCGAAAACAAATGCACAAGTCACTATAAAAAAAACCCAATACGCTTCAAGTGTGCCTATAAAATTTGAAGAGTTCTCGATTTCTCCAGGATTCCATCATCAGATCCTGACCTGATGACTATGAGACCACATAAATTTGAAACAAAAAATTCGGTCCAGGCGTCTTCAAGTAATCGGGGAACATACATAAAAAAAAATCCGACGAATTGAGAACCTCCTCTTTTTTGAAGTCGGTTAATAAACATCATTCAAATACATTAAATGTTTCATGAAAATAGCTCAGCCTTACAGACAGACATTCTTTTGTTAGGCAAGACTCTCTAAATGTGGACGTTGTAACTCTGTACTCGTGCAACTATCAAGTTTCGTTGTACAGTAGTTTACCAGATCGATGGTACAAAGTGACCTTTGTAAGTTAAGTTAATGCAGCTATATCTAACTAACTATAGATTCGGGTTAATGGTTCTCTACTATACGTACGATGAATTAGGGTGCTACGTTTTCATTAATATACAGATTTTTTGCAATATCTACATTTATGGGGTTAACATAAGTTTGATGTGACATCTTGTCGGTACAGGGCCAGCCAAGGAATGCACGGTCCGAAAATGTCCAACACTAGAATGCCGAGCTTTGCTGGGTCAGGCAAAGATAAGTACACAGAATTTGCCCGCATATTGTAGGGTTGGACCGACTCGTCCCGTGCATTCCGTGGCTGGCTTTCGGTAACATATCGGTTTCGACTTGAACTGTTAAAAAGACAAATTCGTAGCATCTCTGCCGCTGCTGGGGATTCCATGTCACGCATGGTGAATAACGCACGCGCCCGTTGAGACGTGATTGGGAATCCAGTTTAATCCTGTCCGTGCTGTGATGATTGTGATTAGTCGGCGGGATTATCTTAAATACCGATTAATCGGCTATAAAGACTATAATGCCTTACATTGGCAAATCACCCATGAAAATTGGTGGAGTCATAATAAAAGGAGAAGAAGAAGAAATTGGCCTATAGGTGTCTTTGTTGTCTTTGCCATTAGTTTTTAGGGCTACTTTTCTACCTCACCGCACTTTTTTGCTATTTTATTTACTAGAGTTTGTTGTAATTTGTCTGGCTTGGCTAAAATTCTACATTATGTCTGAATTTCTGTGTACTTATATTTGTATGAACTATAGATTAAACCATAGATCTTAGGAATATGCGCGCGCGCCTCGCCCGCTACGAGATATGGCATGAATGAACATTTGAGCGTGCCACGAATTTGTCTAGTTGTACAAATTCGCCTCGCGTTTTAGGCGCGTACTGAGAAAAGTATCGCTCGATTTAATTATATAAAAATTACAAATATGCCCTATTGTTCGGTTTTGTCGCGTAGAAACCACAGTGGAAAAACAAATGTATCAAACTCCGGTATTTCGTATCACAAGTAATCGGATGACATTGTGTGCTCTTTGTTCTTAAGTGTGCGTGACAAGTGACACGCTCGAATGTTCTATCATGCCATATCTCGTAGCGGGCGGGGCGCGCGCGCGTATACCTAAGATCTATGGATAAAACTAATTCCCACGCCGCGTCTGTGACCATTTCACGCAAAAACTACTGAACGGATTTTGATGCGGTTTTCACTATTAGATAGAATAATTCATCGTGAAGGTTTACGATTATTAAACGTGGACCTATCAGGTTTAGGAGCTGAGTATTAGCAGTATAAGTTGGAAAAAAGTTCGTCCCAGCGAATTCTCGTATTGTTGCTGTCTAATCCGACAGAGATATAACAAAATAATGTAGGAATGAATTGTGTAGAATAAAATGATCTACAAAAAGTATAAGCGTATCTGTGCAGGTATTTAAATTTTTATAAAGATATTGTACACGTACAAAGCATGGGGCGGGGTTGCTAGTCTATTATAAAAAAAAATCAAATTAAATTCTTAAAATAACGTCTTCTAAATAACAATGTAAAAGCATACCTTAGTTTTTATTTTACATAACGAATTAAATACCTATAGCTGTAAAAGATTTCATCCATATCTGTTCAGGCGTAACGGTTTATGCGTCTAATATTCAAATTTGATAAACGATTGATTTCATTGAATACAATAAATATTTGATGAGAGGTGTTATTAATATAAATAATTGGTCAAGTTGCGAGTACGAGTTGTGCGCTGAGGGTTCTGTACCACAGGATGATCGTTTAGGTTTTCCTGTTAACTATAAAAAAGGCCCTATATTCCCTTTTTTTTCAACATTTTAGACTCAGTAGATCCAGAGATAATGGGGAGGAACTTTCGTATATTTTCTTTAATATTTGTATTTATTATAACGAGCCCTTTCACTTGATATGTCACATGATACACTTTTTTTAGTTCATAATATATTCCCTATACTTAACCTCCAAAATCGTAATTCGATTATTTACGCTATACATCCGTGGTTGGGTCATGCATGTAACACTATATAAATGTACCAAATTTCAACTTTTATCGTTTTACACAAGAGTGATCGTTCCGTTTTTTCATCAGTCAAAAAGTATTCGATTATTTCTCCCTACCCCTCCCCTCATGGTATAAAAGGCGTGATGATAGATAAATATTCGAGCTCACAAATCGTGACCCAATATGAAAGTAGCATTTAAATGAAGTATGTTAATCACGTAAACATTTTGTTTACATAAAACTTAACATATAGGAAATGATTGAAGGAAATGCAGTGCTATTTGTGCATAATTCCTTGCGTGCTTAAAATATGTACTTATATTAGAGTTGGACTGTTTGTCTTCGCCCGGGTTCAAAGTGAATAGGGCACATACAGATTTTTTACGCTTAAATGTTTCCCTTAAAATTGTCCTCCAAAGTCAAAATTTGATTATTTACGCTATACGTCAGTGATTGGGTCATGAAACTCTTTATATGTTACCATACCTGCTACCTTTTCGTCCCGTAGATTCGGAGAAAATAAGCTGTGCCAGACGGACAGACAAGATCAAGGAATATACTACTCTCTACCGACAGACAAGATACAAATGTGATGTAATAAGTGAAGAGTAGTTTTTCTTTTATACTTTCTGTGAGCGACAGCTTTATTTTATAAGGCTACGAGATTTCGTGGATGTTTTCGAACAAAACAAAATATAGCCTATATTACTCAAGGATATCGTAGCTTTCTAGTCGTTAAATAATTTTTAGAATCGGTTCAGTAGTTTAAGAGATTACCCCCTACGTTCAAACTTACAAACTTTACCTCTTTACAATTTAAGTATAGAGTCGCAGAGTCTAACAAACGGCGCAAATATAGTTCAATTATTGAAAACTACAAATTTGTGCCGTTTGGTGTAGAAACTCTAGGTCCGTGGGGTTCAAATGACAAAAATTTTATTAAAGATGTATCCCCTCGACTGATCATCTCTTCTGGTGACAAGAGGGCTGGCTCCTTCCTCGCTCAACGAATCAGCATCGCGATTCAGCAGGGAAATGCAGCCTTTCCCCAGCCAGGGAATTCTTGCCACTATTCCACGCGGACCTGGTTTATTTAGTTATTTTTAATCTTTAGATTTGATTTAAGGTTTTTATGTTAATAAAAAAAATAACTTAAAAAAAGTATAGATTTAACAACACATTTTAGCGTATGGTTAATACCGACCCCTGTCAGTTCAGTAGAGAAATGGGTACATTCATGAAACAATGTAACTTGTGGTCTTACAATAAAATAATGTAATCGTAAGTATGGCGTCTTTTAGTCAAGATGTTAGTTTAATCGCGCGTACAGGGTTCTGTACCATTGATTGAAAAAAACGTCTGGTATTAACTAGGCAGACCACGGATTCGATCCTGGATCCCGGCCATGTACCAATGGGTTTTTTAATTAAAAACCAAACCACTCAACCACCTGGTTTCATTGTTTTCGCGGGATGAGAGGAAATATCAGTTTAATGCAAGTCATATATCTATCTATCTATCATCACGCCTTTTATCCCAAGAGGGGTAGGCAGAGACAATCGAATGTCATTTGTTACAATCCTGACATATTGGACATACCTTTTATACATGCTCGGCGATTGTGTGTACTTTTAATATTTCCATCGATCAATACATTTTTATATGCTCAATAAAAGTAGGTACATCTAGGTCGACCTCTGCCAGCATTTCATTTCACTTCAGCCGTATAAACTTTTTTAGTCAATCTTTCATCCACCACCCTGCCAACCAACAACAAACAAACAACAACTACAAATTATTATTCCCGACTTTCCCACCGACTGCCAGCGAGGCTACAAATAGTTTATAGTTCCTTGTTTATTGTATAGTTGTGTCTTATTGTGTTGATAGATATTTGTATTCATAGCTTGTATGTAAATAGCTAAAAAGAGACAATAAACGATTTCCCACGACGGTGCTTGCTTACGGTGATTGGTCAATTGTATCCCCTCCGCGCGCCCGGTTGACATAGGTCTAAGTGCGCGCACGCACCCGTATATAAGCGGGCGCGCGGAAGGGCACAATCGGGGTCAAGATCAAGAACACAGCATGCTAACCAGTCACCAACACCGCAGCAAGTACCCGTCAGGAAGATTACCACAAACCGCATCTTTCATTTCTTCCGAACCGGCATAGTAAAGTGTGGGCTGCGAAGGGGCTCACAAAATCGGTACAGTACTTTTTTACATACAAATAAAATTTCTTTAATAGTATGGATAAAATAATTATGAATAAGGATTATGCAAATTAGAGTTCTGAAACCACAGCGGTTTTCACATAATGAATTTCCGTCTGCCATATAGCGGAAGCAGTCAAAATTTCAATTTAACAAAATGAAAATAATAATTAATCCTCCAGAGGTATCCGCATAAAATGACGGAATTTATTATTAAGTTTTGAGTGGAAACAAAAGTTTAATTAAATTATACGGAGCAAAGAGATATTACAAATTATACAAAAATATAAATGACGTGTCTTTGCCAACAGTTGGTAATTTATCTCTGGATACACCTGGATACACAAGTAGTATGCGCAATTAATTTTGGTCTTTGGAGGTATAATGTAGCTTTTTTAGGGTTCCGGTGGTATAGTGGTTAAGACGCGGACCACGGTTCAATCCCAGCCATATGCCAAATGGTTTTTATAATTAAAAACCCGACAAACCACACTTAGAGGCTTTTCCATCTAAATATACCTCAACGCCACTCGCAAATACCCACTTGGTCTTCCGCTGGGTACCCTAGGCAACTTTGGACTTTGGAGGTTATACCTAATGGATATTTTTTTAGGGTTCCGTAATCAAAAAGTGTGCGTTAAGCGTGTTTTTTAAGCTATAATTATTCAAATGAAGTTCAGACAACAGTTCAGCTTTACGTGGTATCTTCCATTCACCTATATGAAATGGAATAAAACACTTGTTGTAAATATTGGTGCTTGCAGCCTTTTTACTCGAAAGACGATTGAATTTTATTCAGAAGACTCAAGAATTATGCTTATTCTATTTTTTGAGGAGAGAACTGTCGGTCTAAATTCAAGATGCTTTACTGTTGTCGTTCACCACTTGTTCACCACACACTTCTGATTAAACTGTGAGCCGATTTTCCCCTTCCTGGACCCAACAACCAATCATTCTCATATTCTATCCTGCTGAGCATCCAGGCCAGAATTCCTCACTCCGTAGTTTTCATTCTCCGTAGACCCCTCGTCTCGTTTCCATACTACTGATGTGAAACACATCTATTGGCGCGCCTCGTATGCAGTGATGGAAAACGGTCTGCCGTCATGCCCTCTCTCCGCCGCCGCTTTTAACTCCCTTGTATGTGCGTGGCGCGTATACTATATACTTCGTTGCTTTTCCGTGTGAGTGTGTGTACTTCATATTGATACTTGACGCATTCGCCGTGTGTATTTTAATAATAACCATTACTTTAGATGTTTCACATCTGCCGGGCCATCTTTTTTCTTCCTGATATGGACCCTCCAGCATGTTGAAATCGACACCTAGGGATCCATAGACCATTTTGAGAAACAATTATTATTTACACTATTTCAAATGTTACAAAGGTTATTTTTGCATCGTTACAGATCGCGAGTGCCCGGAGTTAGATCAACCAGAAATAGGAAAAGTTGCTGTCTCCGGCAGACTCTTTGGAGACAAGTAAGTACCTATGTTCCTGTAAATATGAAATAATATGAAATCATAACTTTTGTCCTATACAAATTACATGCTTCACAACTTCTTAAATTACTCGATAACTATATGTCTTAGTTTCGAAATTTAATCATCTTTCGAAAGACAAATATATTTGACACAGGATTAATTTAAAAAAAACGAAAACCAGTTACACTCAAGTTTTTTGAAGCCCTGAAAGTCATCAAATTCACGCGTATTTTCAACAGATTTTGCGCTCGTATTTATCCTATAGATAATTTAACATATTTTCTGAAAACATTAACTACAAACGTGCTATTTCTAATATTGGAAGAGCATGTCCGTTTTGGGTCGATTTTTTGTGAAATGGTTCTTTCTCATGTTTCTGTTACGTGAATATTGGAATTATCTTATCTCATCCTTGGTTATTTTATCAATTATTTTTTCAGTGTATCTCTCTAACAACTTTTTAAAGAGATATCGCCAAATTAAGCCGCGCGGTTTACTGAGTTCAATGCGCTAACAAACTTGCTCTTATAACGTAGTAATTATATATACTCTTTGGTACACCTTGGCTCGGAGGATCATACCGTTCTTGCTTCCCTTTTTCGCGAAATTTTCAACATTCCCAAGCGAGGTGCTAATAGAACTGCAGCACTCATTGACGTTTTGAGTAGAAGTGTGGACACTGTTATTAAACCTAGTGCTTATAGTTTTATTGCTCGTGTGAGACACCTTCACAGCTTGTATACCTGGCAGCGTAGCCAGATACGCCAGAACAGATGGCAAAGCCTATTGTTTCACTTGATGGATCCTAGATCTGTCACTTCTGCGGACCTCTTGAAGCGGATGCTTTACCTGTCCTCCGAACGACAAGAGGTTATTGCACAGGACCTCAGTTACTTTACCGCCGCGCCGTATGAATAATGAGTGTGTTTACTTGTAGGGCTGTGTATTCCTGTCCTCACGGGTACCATGTAGTTGGACTACAAAGTAGAAGTTGCCAAGCTGATGGACAATGGGCCGGCCAACCTCCAGCTTGCAAAGAAAACAGTAAGTATATCTATAACATACATGCAGGCTTCCGGCACCATGTTACCGGCTTTAGGGTATCAAACATATTCTTTATTCTTTAGCCGATGGTATTGGTGAGGCTATACCTAACGAGTGGCCAGTTCTATGGAAAAGCCTTTAAGTATCATACTAGAAAACAAAGATGAAAATATGTGTTTGCATTTACGGACATACTACATGAGTGTTTTATCAAAATTTTGAGATGGTTTGGACATATTTCGGATATGCGACGAAAAGCTGACCAAATAAATATAATAACCGTAAGAACGAAATGCATGAACTTCCAGAAAATGCTGATGACGCTTCTAGGATCAAGGAAAGTGTTACTACATACTCTTTGTCTACCCCTTCAGAAAACAGGCGTATTTTTTTTGTTTTCAGTATACTGCCTTCAACCGCCGACAATTGAACATGCCCGTCACTCAGCTTTACCTGAACAAGCCACCTTCGACCTCGATGCCACAGTTCAATACCATTGTCACACGGGGTATGTCACAAACGGATTCCCTCGTGCGAAATGTCTGGCAATTGACGGTCAAGCATCCTGGTATGGACCGGATATCAGTTGTGAACGTAAGTATTATCGTCCTAAGGCGTGTTAAGTTACTGGCCCCGCAGAGTACCCAGCAGAAGACTAGGTTTTTCATTTAGCGGATAGCGGGAAGCAAGGTATTTGGTGGACCAAACAATGTATGCAGAAATACACAACTTACAACTAAAAGTAAAATTAATATACATAATGCTGTTTTAGTTCCATCACAGTTATGGAAGCGAGACTTGGGTATGGAATAAGAAGCATAAAAGTAAGATAAATGCAGTGGTAATGCTGTCTTTACGTAGAATGTGTAATATAAAGCGTATTGACCGCATGCGGAACGATGTCATTAGAGATGAATGCGGAGTGAAAGATGTTGTGACAAAAAATAGTTTACGCTGGTTTGGATACGTTAAAAGAATGAAAGATTGACTAAAAATGTTTATATGGCTGAAGTGAAAGGAAATACTGGCAGAGGACGACCTAGGTCCAAAACTTTATGAAATTAAGATAAATTCAATTGATTATGTGATGTAAGGGATATTGAACGGTGTAATTAGAGAATAGTGTGGAAAGGAATATGGTTGTGAATAAAATTAATAGCCAGCTCCTTTAGATGTTTGGAATGGAATTACATTTTGTGATATTTTTGATCCTGTAAAACGTAAAGGGCATGGACTCAAATATAAGCAGAATGCAACGCTGCGCCTTCCAAATTTTTTGCTAAAGTCAAGAATAATTTATCTGTTCCAAAACCAGCAAAAATGTATTTGTAGCTCGCTCATGTGGTGAACCAGGCGATGTACCTCACGGTTGGGTAACGGCAGATTGTCATACGTTTGGTTGTCGAGCAGTTGTGCAATGTGGCCAAGGATTTGAATTGGTTGGCAAATCTGAACGGTATTGCCAATCTGATGGGGTTTGGGCACCTAAGGAACTTCCTACTTGTGTCCGTAAGTATTTAATTTAACATCTATAATTTATTTTAATGTCTGCTTTGAGTCTTAAGAAATTACCTAATTACAAAATCGGTTTATTAGTTTTGATTAGATTAGTCACCGACTAAGTAACGCTTAATTTTCATTGTTGTACTGCTAGCCCAGGGTATATGTTATAGTCTATCATATAATTTCATCAGAATCCGTTTAGTCTATTGCAATTACTTAAGGCTCACAGTATTTATAAATATGATTTTTCATTTCTATCGTGACAATGTAGTTGCTATTAAGTGTCCTGCCATCAACGAATGTTGCATGATTTATGAAAAAAACTTTTTTGACAAAATTTTGTGTTAATTATTCTGCATGTAAGGCTTCAAATTTTCAAAAAATAAATTATCATGGCTAACATAGACAAAAAGAGCAATTTCATTGTCATGATTTAAACATTTTTAATTTAATAACAAACCTTTTTGGTTATAAATTTTAAAAAGAACTTCTCTTTGTTTATGGCTGCTTGATAAAGGAGAAGATAAAGGATCTGTTTAAATTTTAAATTTAGAAGAGATTTCTTGTCATAGTCTATGGAATGTTAAAAAACAAATTCTACGTAGAGTCTATTTAACTTTTTTCTATAAAATTAATAATTAAAATATTGTAGCCATGATAAATTGGAAAAACTTACAATGAAATCTTACTGCCTATTAGACATTTAAAACTATAATAGCTTTAAACTTTCATCTTTATGTGTAGAAGCATTCATGTTGTGTGTCTGTTAGAAAAAATATAATATCAGATGTATAAAAAAACAATGTTTTATTTAAAAAAATCGCATGTTTTAATATAATTGTCTAAAATATCTATTGCATGATGTCTTTAATTTTTAATCTTGCTGAATTAGCAATTTTGAAAAGATCAACCATTTGATGTGGTAAGTATTTGAGGTCACTTTTAAAGTGTCTACCTATTAGATTTTATAAAATATAATATTACTGTTTATACCCTTTTCAAATTACGTACTTACTATCTTTGTGGATCAGTTAAATTTCTATATTATTATCGAAAATTTTT
This sequence comes from Nemapogon koenigi, assembly GCA_963924495.1. Taxonomy (NCBI): domain Eukaryota; kingdom Metazoa; phylum Arthropoda; class Insecta; order Lepidoptera; family Tineidae; genus Nemapogon; species Nemapogon koenigi. The sequence goes on along the minus strand of OZ004653.1, from coordinate 981,137 downwards.
GCCTTAGTTTTCCTAATTTAATAAAATAACAGTTGATGAAATGTACCAGGGTTCAGCACAAGATTATTTTCGTGCTATTTATTTCAAAGTATCGATTGAATAAGACGTAGTTGGTTTACTTCATACTCGAAATCGCAAGGGTCGCGAAGAATATCTTTACGCGGATGCAGTGACAGAAGGAGTCTGGTTTAGGCCCCTTACCCCGAAAGGAGAGGATATGGGCGGACCCTAGATAGAATCAGATTTATGTGAATCAATAGATATGAGAATTTTAAGTGTTCATTGCAGTTTCACAGAAGCAAACTTCTAAGGGCAGGCATATTGTCAAATATTTACACCAACCAAACGGTACTGTTAATATAATTATAAAATTTTACGCTTATGATTAATAAACGTTCATTTCAATGTATACTTTATAACATTAAATTTATAACAACGCCATCTAGTGGTGACACAGGTCCAATGTCCACCTCCGGAAGCGCCGCGTCATGGTAAAGCTGTCTACACATCTTGTGCATACAACTCTGTAGTATCGTACGAGTGTAAATATGGCTTTAAACTCGTGGGTGATGCAACGAGAAGATGTGGTGCTGATAAGAAATGGTCTGGGACACAGCCTGCATGTAAAGGTTAGTTTTTTTTGTGTTAATGCTTTTGGATGTAACGAGTCTATGAATGAATACAACTGTTACTTTAAAAATATCGAAACAATTCGAGATCTTGTTTTAATTGCCTTTATAACATATATGCAAATTATCTGAGAAATATCTTGCATGGAAGATTTATAGAGATCAATGGCTTGGAACAATCTAAAACCAAGAAACCTTCTGCGATGTGATGCATATTTTCGCCGTTTGGGTTTCAACTTCACTCGAATTATTAGACTTAGCCTAACCTGAACGTCGGAGTTAATTTCATTTGATTTTCTAGAAATAAACTGCGGCCATCCAGGTCAATTATGGCACGGATGGTTAGAGAATATATCATCAGGGACTGGGCTAGGTGCCTCCCTGATCTTCAGATGTCAAGATGGCATGAGGATGGAGGGTAATGGTTCAGCTATATGCCAAAGTGATGGCACTTGGAGTCATCCGTTACCAAAATGTTTGGGTAAGTTTTACCATTTATTATTTTACATTATACAGATGTATCATGTATCATTTTGACTGAAAACAAATTACTACATAACTGACAACCAACGTGGGAGCCGTAAAATCAAGTAGTGTCATGGTAGATACGCAAATATTGAAAATGAAAGTTCAACAGGCACACCGACGAAATTCAAATTTTTTTGCAGTGGTTTTATGAAGATAATGATATTAATCCCCTTCCAATCTCTACATTGCCAAACGTTGCTTAATGCTTAATTTTTATTTCAGCACCCTGTGTAGTGCCACATGTATCACAAGGCAAAGTCGTTCTTGTTGAGAATAAGACAGGAGAGAATGAAACTCAAGAAGGTACCACACAAATTGTTGGCAGTTCTACTATGGTGCAACATGGTATGGATTTGATAATGTTTCAAAATTATCAATTGAAATTCATGACCTATAAAGCATTAATCATTATATCGCGTTTCTATTGACAGGTGAAATAATATTAGTGGATTGTGAAAAAAACTACGAGTTTCCGTCGAACAACGCCGCCATCACATGTAATAATGGAACGTGGACACAAATACCAAGATGTCAACCTGCTAGGTAATGTCTTAAATTGTCCTAAAACAGGTAATGCCTAGTGAAAAATTATAACAACAGTCCAGGCAGAGGAATTTTTTTCTTATTATTCTTGCGGCAGCACTCAACTGTAGTCCTTGGTATCAGATTTACAAGTTCTGATTATTTTTGATTAATATTGGTCACTGGCAAAACGGTGGTAAGTACATAGAGCAAAGTAAAGATTTTGTATATTTTATCGTTTTGCAGATGCAAAAAGATGCCAAAATTCCCCAGAAATGGTATGGTGATCGCTCCAAAAACAGAACATGGCATGAAGGCGAGATTTCGGTGTAAAGATGGCTACGAATTGAAAGGCAATCCCATCGTTGTGTGTTCTTTTGGTAATTGGAGTGGGGAAACACCTAAATGCGACGAAGGTAAAAATATAGATAGTTGACAATATATGTTGTCTTCATCTATAATATTAAATGACATAGCAGTTAGAGAGTAAAGAAACATATTATAAAACACAGTTATTTCCTTTTAAATATCTGTTAAAAATCTCACCAAATTATATAGAAGTCTTCTTATTTGGCTTAGCTTATTGGAAATGTGTATTTTAAAATGTGATATTATTTTTCAGTATTCTGTCCGTTCCCTGGCTACATTGAAAACGGAAAGGTCTTGCTAGTTGGAAACATGGGGTTGTATGACTACAGACCGTATGTGAAAAAGGTAATATGACTAGAATTCCTTTGATTGCATGTTCCATGTAGGTATCAGGGTTCCTTCCGGATTCCTACGGTTCATTACGGTTACTAATGTTCTAGCATTTTGTGAATTGTGTTCTGGCCCAAAATTATGGTTCCATGGCTCGAAATAACTAACTGCATTTTTAGTCTGAGATTGGAACCCAGGATCTTATGTTTTGTGGGTAGGATCATAAACTAATAGCGTTTACAATTTTCTTTCAGGTGGTGAACAATAAGCAAATAATGTATGAATGTGAAAAAGGGCATGTGTTAACTGAAGGTGCGCCTGGAGCCACATGTGTTGGTGGACATTGGAGTCCAAGAGAGTTGCCAAAGTAAGTCTGAAATAAATATATTTCAAAACCTATTATTCATACCTTAACCTCCTTACAGCTCCCGGGAAATGTTATATCGGCCCAAGGTTAACCACTGTAACTAACTGAAAACATTTCTTCATTTAGTTGTTTATATATTTAGATCTTACCTAAAGTGTGTTCAGAAAAACAACAGTTCTCAATTTTTCAAAAATATCTTTTGAAATTATTTCAATGAGAACATAGGCTGGCAAATGTATTTATAAGAGTAGATAGTAATAGAAATTACTGAGAAAATCGCTAGTGACCTTATCACTGTTTCTACAACCAATTATATTATCACCAAGTATATTTCACTGTTGTTTAAATGTAATTAAAATAACTTAACTTTCAGATGCTCCCTTTATCAACATCCTCGAATCAGATGGAGTAAAAGAAGAAGGCGTTCCGTTGTAACTGAACCAGAAATCAGATTCAGAAGATCAACGTTTTTAAGGCAATATTACAACAATCTCAAAACTAAAGAAACTACTGAACCAACTAAGGAAGATGTTAATAAACTTTACGACATATACAATGCAAATACTCACCAAAAACCAACTTTAAGACATGCAAATTACAAGCTTTTAAAGAAATTTGCCATTGATACGGATGACAATGAAGATAACGTGAATGGGGATTTTGCAATTGAGAGAAATGATGGCGAAGAAAACTTTCCTACTGCTATGTATACTGTATACAATATTCATGGGGTACCTATTGGTCACAGACTATATTCATATCAACCAGCTTACGAACCAGAAGAGTCTGACCAATTTAGTCAAGAAGACAGTAATGACTATAATGACTCGATAGATGATAGTCCACCACATGTAACTGTATTAAAGGGTGGTATATTCCCTGATCATGAATTTGGTCTACAAAATGGAAAATCAAATAACATAAACAAATTAAAACATCAATATTTCACAAGATATATCGATAGGAGAAAAAAGCGGTTTCTAACGCAATTGTCAAAAATAAAGTTTAATAAAGATAATGACCATAAAAATGTAGATGTTGAATTAGATCAATCTGAAAGCAAAATTATTGTAAAAAATTATACAGTAAAAAGTCGAAGTAAAAGAAACATCAACAAAGCGGACTCTGATGATGCATCATCCGAATCAAATGAAGTAGAGATATTAACAACTGAAAATAATCTTAAAGTGCTTCCAATAGAACACAGTCTTCACAATAAATCTAGTAATCTAATGGGCAATGGTACCCTCGATGAAATGTTAGTAATGCCACTACAAAATAATAAAACAAATTCAACGGAAGTTGAAAACTTAATAGACAAGAGAGATAAAAGAACCAGTAGAAAAACTGATAGACTAAACCAAACTACAGTAACTGTACCAAAAACGTAAGTTGACAGATTTACTACATTTCTAGTTATATTTTACATTAGATTGGTTTCAATAATAAATAATTATTTTTCTGATAACCACAGAGGACGTGAGAGTAAAGGCGGAAGAACACAAAATCAACCTTCAGTAGACAAAGTGCCGCAGTCCAATGAAGACAATACAGAAAATGTATCACATCTTGACAAAGAATCTATTGTTGACGCTACGAAAAAGGAAGACAACAATCAAACAGATAAGAATGGGAAGAAGGGCCGACCAAAAAGTCCTTGTGAACCTATTGAAAGTGAACCATACGTTAATATTGAAATTGTTAAATATGGAAGAGATCCTAACAATACATTTAGCTCTGGTAATAAGAAAATAATTTGTTTCGTTATTCAAATTGAAAAAAAAGTTTGTTTGTGATTTTAAAATAATACAAGTATGCTTTTTGGTCTTGTAACTGATTATACAACTGTTGTCTGTCTCTTTTTTTTTATAGACGGTTAGTCCATGAATGCGAGCGACTGGCAGAACATAATACAGTCCGCCAGTCGTGCCCACTAGCCGGCCGATAGAGATGCTTGTTCACGCTTCGCTTGAAGGACCCCAGGTTGTAGGAAGCAGGAAAGACCAACGCCGGAAGTTCGTTCCACTTTTTGACAGTGCGACAAAGGAACGAGTCACTGAACTTTTTCGTTTGTATTCAAAAAAGCTTTTCTAAAATAAGCTCCGCTATTAGTGTTGAAGATACTTTTAGAGATCATAATTTGGTTTTTCTACCAATACCTTAAAGGTTACTTTGATTCCGTGCATAATCAGGGTATATCGGTAGTTTGATTTTTTTTATTTTTTTTATTTATATAGTATTGCAATGCACCAAAAGCTTGTCTAAAATAAAATCGAAACAAACATTAGGTTTTTTTAAGTAGGTATAAAAGCGATCAAAATGTGCATAAATATAAAAAAACTAGAATCAAGATATAGGTAGTAAAATATATTTTTAATTTGATGACAGATTACTGTATTTTTTTCCAAATTACCAAAATATTCAAAAATGTATTTTACACAGGTACAATAGTGCGTGTTGCTTGTGGTAAAGGATATGGATTAAATTTAGACGCAAACACAACTGCAAAGTGTGTTCGAGGCAGATGGAAGCCAGAGAAGCCACAATGTGAAATATGTAAGTTTATATACCACACAAGTATACTTTTATTATAAGCAATAAACACTAACACATTAATATTATATCCCATTATTTATATAAAACAAACATTAGTAAATAAACAAATATCTAACTCCCTGCTAATTAGTGCTAATTATATTAGTAAGTATTTTGTAGTAAGCACAGTCATAAGTAAAATATAAGTTCGAATATGGCGAAGGTCGAAGCGATTTTGCCCTAGCCATAATAGAATAACTGAACTGGATCGGCCTATTAATTTTATTTTGTTTGAAAGAACTCTTGAATGTCAGTTAACAAAATCTTTCTGCTTCAGTGCCATGTCATGTGCCAATAATAGAATATGGGATATACAGCATGTCAGCAAATCCCGCAAGTCCAGGAAGTTCTGGTGCTCTCCTACATGCTACTCCACAAGCTGATGATAAAGAACTAAACGAAACGGATGCTATACCAAATGGACAAGTCGTGCATTTTTCGTGTGAATATGGGTAAGGTTTTCCTTTTTGAAAAGAACTGCGTATATACCATCACCATTACCATTACGGTCTAAACCTTTTCGGCGTGGTATAATTATGTAAACATTTCGCGAGATGCGCAGGTGATATGGCGTTAGTCGAGACCCCAAGTCAAAGTCAAATCATTACGCTAATCCATAACTTTGACGTGTGTGTGATGTTGTTATGACGTAATTAAGAACTAAACAATAAAAATATTTGTTTACATTACTTACTTAAAGTGTCTGAGCACAAGATGATCATGATAATTTTCTAAAATTACAGTTACAACGTACAAGGACCTACTAACCTACGATGTTGGCTAGGAGAGTGGGCTGTTACAAGCATGCCAGAATGTGTCCCAGGTAATTACTTAAAACTAAGGATGAAAATAAAAAGCAATGATTTTGGTGGAGTGAGGGTTGAAAACGTAGTATGTATCTAAGGAAGAAAAAGGGATTAATGGAAGTATGGAAATACGTATTACTTACCAAAAAAATAGCACTGTCTTTTAGTCATTCACTAAAAATTGTTGTAAATTATGTGTTGTCAAGATAAATTAAAAATCTTTCAGCTCCATGTGAACTGCCTTTACTTCACGGCGCTACTTACGAAGCTGGTTACCGCGCTGGTCTAACTGTAGCTCACGCATCTTCAGTGGACATCTCCTGTGAACTTGGTAGATCGCCACCTGCAACTCTGAACTGTCATTTAGGAAGGCTCCAACCTACTGTACATGATTTCTGCCGTCCATTAGGTAATTTTTTCTTGTCTAAGAAGTTGAAATGAGTTTGGTTTTTTTTCACATATCAAACAGAACTGAAAGCTTGTCGCTGAAATTTAATGATACTAAAGCTGTCTCTTCTTAAATAGTAGTATCTATTACTTTCATAAAAAGTATGAACGTGTCCTCCAAAGCAAGAGAAGTTGATTAAACACTTATTATTGAAGAAAATTGGTGCTTATCCTTTTCTATTCTAGTCAGAATTGAACCCGGGCTCTATCAGTTTAAACTCCAAAATATTTACCTTTTGAAAACCTACATCGGTTGACATCCCTATTTTAGGCGAAGGCCTTACTTAATAGATATGCTATTTAATTATTGGTTGTATCGACAATTTTTAAATTTGCAGCTAACTTATCTAAACCACGCCCAACATCTGAATACCAAAGTGGGTCTGACATCGTCAAGGAAGATATATCAGAGTTGGAACCTGACCTAGATAGCACTACTATTACAGAGTGCGAACCTCCTTCAAGGTAAATATTACTAAATATTTATTTTAGTATAAAAAGTTACAAAACGTTGGTTTAAAATTGTAATATTCATTGGTAAATTGAATACAATTTTAAGCCAATACAGTAAATGTTAATTTTTATTTTCAAAAGCTTTCATTGTAGCTTTCCTATGTGTTTCCTTTTTTACCATTGACAGATTTAAAAATTAAAAATAATGAATAGGATCTAAATTATATTCAAAATTTTAAATGTTTCATTTCTATCACATCATTGGCCAAGCTTAACAAGCAGTTGTTATTATTTAGAATTTATTTTATTTATGTAATTAATTTGCTCTATAATTAATTGTATAAATTTGATTGAGTACATAGGAATTGTATTCAATATGCACATTGTTGGTTTCTATTTCTACTTTAACAGTTTTTTTATATAAAACATTATTATGTTTGGTTTGAATACAATTTCTATTAAAAGTAATTTAGTTTCCATATAACCGCGAGCTGATATCCAGCAAAATAGTACTGAGTTTTGCAAAGAATTTGCGTTTATCTGATTTGCTCGCTCGGAAGACTGAAAGGGACAACAGCGTATAGGGACTCTAAGCCCTGGTGAGAATCCATGTAGGACCTCTTCGCTTATTTGACTTACGCTAATCAACCCATTAAAGATTTCATGAATCATTAAATACCATCTATTTAATATTTACTTCTATTTTAAATATAAGACGACTCTCTATATTGATACTAAATTCATTGGTTTCTTCATTAATTTGTATTTTTAAACTTATCTCTATTGGAAGTATTATTTTAACATTGTCTTTCATATCAACATCGTGATCATATAATTCATTGTCAAAACTGTTTTCTGCTGCTATTGATTTGAAATCCTCGGTAACAGGGCTTTTGTGTTCGAATAACTTGTTTAGACCGCAGCTTTTCATTGGCACAATTTTACAGCTTTTGTCTTGGCTGAGCTTGTTTTTTTGCGTTTAGTTTATGGCATGTTTTCTAATATTATCGTAAGGTGTTTGACTTTATTTAATATTAACAAAAACTTTAATAAATCAAGCAATAAAGATGCTTAAAAATGTCGTTTGAATTTTGTTAACAAAACTTCATGACTTATAGTGTTCATTGATGAATGAAGTAATATTTTCTTGCAAGGGTTCAAGGAACTTTGATTTACCGTGACGGAGCCGAACTTAACACCACGTTTGGAGTAGAAGGGTATCCGCATGGGACAGAAATCACATTTAGTTGCATCGCATCTTTCATGGGGGAGAAGACTACATGGAAAATTATTTGCGAACAAGGAAATTGGGTTGGGAAAAGTTTCAATTGTGGTGAGTCTGTATTTCTTTAACCTTTAATTTATTAAATAAACTAGGATACTTTATGCTATAGATACCAAAGGCTATGACATCATAAATGAGAAGTTAAACCTAAATCACGTTAACAGAAATAAAATTATATTGTATCTAATGGATATACTTAATCATCATTTTCAGAAGAACTAGAGAGTCAAATAGACGAAATGCTGAATAATAATTCGTGCACATACAACAATAACGAAACAAATATAGTCTCATTCTATAATGATCTAGAAATTAAGGAAATTGTTGATCTTCCACCAGGCACAGTCATAGTATCCAGGTACGATAATACATTTTCATATACCTTCCTGGGCTGTCAAAGAAAGATAAGTCATTTTAATTTAGACGATGACATTTATAGTTATGATCCTGGTACACCTTTTGTGCCTAGTACACATCCATACGAATCTTACCGTTGCGGGTGCTTTACGCTGTTCTTGGGTTTCTCCTGGATTAAGTCTCCTTCAGCATCAAGTTCAACGCCCTAATCTATTTAAAACAAATCAAGTTACTTACATAATGATCGGCAATAATTCTGATATTTTTAGATGTAGTGATATTGGTAAATATGCTATAAGTGGATCGCAAGTTCGAAAATGTGTTGGAGGTGAGTGGAACGGTGTGAAGCCATCCTGCATTGGATTGAACCAAGAAAATGACTATGCCAGTAAGTTACAATAATGAAAAGATTTTCTTTTTTCTCTTTTTTTTCACGGGAAACCGTCTTGTCGATCTCAGGGTAGCCAGCGATAGACAAAATCTCTCTCTTTTAGCCGATAGTATTTGTGAGGCTATACCTAACGAGTGGCCAGTTCTGTTGAGGTATATTTATATACAAAATCCTCTAAATGTGGTTGTCGGATTATGTACATAGTTACAAAATTAATCAAAAGTCACATTTGCTGTAAAGTAAAAAAAATATTTTAACTGAGAATAAGATGGTTCAATGACTCATATAACATCCCACTTCTGACACCATGTTTTCAAGAAACTATATTATTTATTGTGGGTCATATTTTATTGAATATAATTTCTTCTTCTTCTTTTGATTTATGGCAACAATGCTGACTTATCGTCGCAATTCTGCCAATGTCCAGTGTTTAATCTTGATAAATCGGTAGCTAAGATTATCCCGCCGACTGTGATATGTCTTAATAATCATTGACTAATCACAACCATCACAGCGCGGACAGGTATAAACCGGATTCCCCATCACGCCATGACGAGACGTGCGTCTGCCGCCATGACAGGACGTGGAATCCTGAATATAATTTAATACATCGTTTAGAGGCGAGTGACGTTTGACATATAACAATATTATGGACGTGCATCAATGCATAGTATTTCTCTCTTGTTTCATACATGCACTATGGATACCATTTGGACATCTCCCTTGGACTGATTCCTAGATGCCCATGACAATTTTAGCGTACTTTTGTATGTCTCCAATTTTTGCAGTGGAAAAACCTCCAACAATCCTGTTCCGCCATCAATTAGGACCTATCTCTCAGACAAACGATGGTAAGCTCTTGGTGTACCCTGGGACAGTTCTACATATGGAGTGTCTTTGGATGAGACGTTTCGGTAATCCAAAATGGAACGTTACCCATCATAACCTGGAGTAAGTATGATTATTTTAATATCCTAAATAATGCTGTAATAAAAATAAATAAAAATAATGAGAATATAATAATAATACATAAAATGAAATCATTCTAATAAGTTAATGATGTGTGGATTAATTTCATAATAAAGATATATTATGATGTCCAACATAAAGACCGAGTGAATAACTGCATAAAAGAAAGGCAAAGACATGTGTCAACTATAATAGAATAAGAATGTCCAGGCATAAAATAAATTAATAGAACACGTACTAAACGAACTCTGCATGCAACGTTGAATGGGTATAATGAAACTTTTTTTTAATATCCAATGTTGAATATTAGGCTAGAATATGTAATTTTTTGTTATCAAATTCGTATGATTTCGAGCAATAATGGGAGAATTAATACTTAGGTCTACACGAAAATACCCAGAAGGTTGGAGCACTGACCCTGGACGAGACAGCCAACTGGAATATAGACTGAGCATCATCAACGCTGTGAAGGATGATTCAGGAGTGTACCGGTGTGATACACCGGCTCGACAGAGTCATCAAGTTGAAATTATAGTTGAAGGTACGCGATATTTTGCATAGACTGTTCCACGCCTGATTTCCTCGTCTAGTGACAAAATGGATAGTCGCTTAACGAATCAGCGGTGAAATGCAGTCAGTATTTTTGCTATAAAACATCAGATAATTTTCAGTTCCTCATAACAATTTGACTATCTATGTGATGTGAGCCTAGAAATATTTTAAATTTTAAGATTTCATTTGACCACACATCTCCATAGCAATACCAGCTGTCTGTAACAGTATTTTTTTCTTCTTTTAATTTCAGATGTACATTGCCCACCGTTACCAATTCGTCGTGGCCTCGTCGCAAGCAGTCAAATTACAAGATTGGGCAGCGAGATACATTTTAAATGCGCTAACGGCAACGCTCTTCTTGGAGCTCAAACTTTAACGTGTAGAGCTTCTGGGAATTGGAGCGCACCCTTACCTGTTTGTGAAAGTAAGTTAGGAAATAGTGTCCTAGTTGACTCGTGGTGTAATTGGAAGATTGGATATATTAACAGAATTAATAAACCGGAACATTCTAGATACTTTTACTTCCTCTACCTATCTGTTTACCACGCAAGATATTATAGGCGTAATCATATCTATTTGGCGTTACGATTTTGGACAGTACTCTTGTCTCTCCACCCTGATTTTCCCTAATTTTTTACACAGGTGTGGAATGTGGCGAGGTTGTCCTCGATACTACTCTGGGACCAGGTGAAAGAAAACCTCGAGTAGCGGTCGTGTCTCGTGGTGTTGGTGGCAGAGCTGCATTCTCATGTCCACCAGGATGGGCGCTGACCGGACCTTCGGAGACTGTTTGTTCGCCGGCAGCTGATTGGGCCAAACCTTTCCCTGTTTGCAAAGGTAATATTATATATATATTTTTATATTATTTACGCCTTAACCTTTTTACGCCCTGCCTTACAGCTATTACAAACAGTGTTACCGGCTCTAGGCTACCCAGTGGAAAAGAATTCTTCTTCATTTAGCAAATGATATTTTAAAATGCTACGTAACGATGTGGCTGTTGCAGAAAACTGTATTCTTGAAGGTTATATAAAGGGATTTCTACTAAGGAAACTTTTTGTCTCAAAACAATTTCAATGGAACCTCAAAAAATGTCATTGGTACTCTATTTTTTGTATATAAAAAATTGTAACTCAATGAGGAACAAAATTTTTAGCTAGGTGGAATAGGGGCCTGTTGCCACGGTTCTATAATGCCGTAAGGTTTCCTTGATGGCAGGATTTATCCTACGCGAAGAATTTAGATCAAGTCATGCCTCATTACTCCTGGCTGCCGTGCTACTAGTTATCAATGGTTTAAAACTTAATGGTAGTGTGTGATGGATATTGTCTCTGAACACACCACACGACATAAAGGCCGTAATGGCACATATATTTTGCATAAAATTCCAGAAGTATCATGTCCACCATTGCCGCCCCCGAGTGCCGGCTACGTGTTAGGTCGAGCTCCATACAGAGCTGGTGATGTATTGCAGTTCCATTGTAACCCTGAACATACTCTGCATGGACGACCGATATTGGTGTGTCAGGACTCGGGCAGATGGAGTGATAAAGCGCCTACTTGTAAGTAATTTAATTACATCTACTCATATCTACCATGGAGCTAGGCTGAGGTCAATTGACCCGGAAGTCTTCCTCTTCTTCTGGTTAACGGGGTTGTTCTCCTCAACTAATTTGAGTGTTGCGGAATCTCGATTATTCCTGGCATGGCATCCGAACTCCTTCAGAAAGACGTTCAGTCCCTTGTCGTTACCGAATATTAGATGTCTGGTTTCTATTGCACCATGTCTTTAAATTTTATTAAACCTTGCGGTGAATGGTGAAATGACAAAATTAATCTAGGTATATTTTTTTGAAGAAGCACGGGCACTACGGGCGCCTTGAACGTCCTCTTCATCCATTAGCTAAATAAAAAGTTATATATTTGCAGGCGCTCAAGCATGTACCTACCCTGGTACTACCATATCAGGTCGAATGTCCTCAGTGAAGTTCTATTACAAGATTGGAGAGACTGTGACATTCACGTGCGAATCTGGATACAGGATCAAAGGGGCACCAATGCTACGGTGTCTTAAGTGAGTTTTTTTTAATTAGTTCTAATTAAAAGTAATTTTAGTTAACCTAACCTCAAAATTAAATCTAATGGTCGTTAAACCCATAGATTTAATATAGTCGCTGTACTAGATTGTCAATACAAAAGAGAAAGCGCATCGATACGCGTATGTTAAAGCGAGACAGATAGACGAGACAGTTTTTTTTAATACTGTAACAGCCTAACCTCAGTAGTAATTTCGCTAATTTTTGTAAAATATCCTGTTTTAATAGATATCACACCATAATTGTGCAGTGCTTGGATGTCAGTCATTTAAGATGAAAATTCCGCAGAATTACACTTGTCATGCACACTGATTTATTAATTTTTTGGTCTCTAATCGCGACATTACCAATCTAGTAGAGCGCCAGCATACTACATCTATGGTTAAACCCAAACGCGCGTTTTGAAAGAATAAACTCTGTCTGTTTGTCCGGATTAATTTTCAAAAGAGCTAAACCAATTATGACGTTTTTGGTTATGTATACGTCTGCTCGATACGAATGTAGTATGCTGAATCTTCTCTCATTAATATCAAATAATTTACAGGAACAGAAAATGGTCAAACGCCATACCTTTGTGTTCACCAATATCAAACTTCACAAGCGGCCTTGATTCTCTCGCCATGTTGACTGACGTTGACGCCATGTTATCAGACGCCGCCATTTTGCCGACAACAGATTTCTTGAGAAACCGAGAAATACCCGCCATTTTGACGCCAGAATGCTATAAAGCAGCCATGACAAGAGTGGCTGCAAATCGCTTATTAAGAAGAGCTCCTATAGAAAACTTTAGAAATAGACTTCATAAAGTTAACAAACTGTTACGGAGAGACACTGATAGATAATTATTTAGGTGTAGGTATACTTTTATCCTGAATGCCTTTAGGGGCCGGACCATCCATAAATTACGTCACACGAATTTCATGACTTTTGGACCCCCCCGGTCCTTGTCACAGGGTGCCACATTTGTGTGGACTCCACCACCCCCCGTATGACATATGCAATTTGAAATTTAGACGCATTATTTGGTTTGCTTAGAAGTGATATGTGATTTTTGCGTAAAATTCATGGCCATCTCTGGGAAAGGTGTTTCTGATTTCTAGTATTCGGTACCTATGTACAATGCGATTAAAATAACAATAGGACTGGGCATGCGCCATTTTGTTATTCATTAAATATTTAATTAACGATGTCATTAGAGAAGAATGCGGAGTGAAAGATGATGTTGTGACTAAAGTGATGGAAAAGTAGTTTACACTGGTTTGGACTGGACACGTTGAAAGTGGCTGAAGTGAAAGGAAATGCTAGCGACCTTTTTTTACTAGTCGTGCATACCCGCCCCTCATTTTAGGATTTTTTATTTAAATTCAAAGAAAATTATTATTTTATTACTTATATTAAAATAAAATTACCATACTGTTTTTTTTGGCAACCATACTTTAATATCCAAAATGGCGCATGCCCAGTCCTATTGTTATTTTAATCGCATAGATGTCGGACCCGTACTCCCCTGTAGAGTAAAAACTAAGGTATACCTTCTTTAGATTTATATAATGTGACGTCACAAAGCTTATAACTAGTACCCCCCGTCCCCCCCTTGTCACGATGTCACACTTTGTTGACCCCCCAAACCTGTGACGTAATTTATGGATGGCCCCTTTATCCCGAATACCGTTAACCGAAATAAAAAAGAACCCTATTCTCTTTTCGCGTGTCTGAAGTGGCCTAATTCTTTTTCGGGATAAAAATACGAATTATTTGGGTTGCTTAGAAGTGCTCTGTGATTTTTGCGTAGAATTAATGCCTATCTCTGGGATATGTGTTCCTGATTTCTAGAATTCGGTATGTAAAGTAAAAACTAAGGTATGCTTTTTATAATTTTATGGTCAAGGTGAAGGAATTTGTTGTATCTGTCAAAAATATGGGAGATCTCAGTCCTGGAAAGTTGAGTTTATTTTATACAACATTTCCTTACCACACAAATCACACAATTGATAGTTATTATTTTAAATTGGATTGAGCCATATTTAATTTAATAAAATGAATTAATTTAAGTTAATTTGCACTGCCACATTTTGAATAATCTTCGTTACATAATATGTGGGCTCAATAAATATCGATATCGATAAATATCAGAGCTAAAGAACACGTCTCTTCACTATTGTAAAGAAAAAACAGCGTTCATGAAGTATTGCATTTTTAGTCTATATGGCTGCCTGTCAATAATTATGGAACTTCGTAGGCTTCTTATGTGGATTCAGGATTGGTTGGATTTAGTATAAATTGACATAACACTATAGTGCTTAAAATATAGCTTGATCCCTATGTCCCATATTTCCAAAACACAAAGGCAAGGCTCGTTTTGGGTACTACGACTATTTAGAACCCTAAATAATAAAAATATGGCTTAATCCAATTTAAAATAATAACTATCAACTGTGTGGTAAGGAAATGTTGTATAAATAAACTCGACTTTCCAGGATTAACTGAGATTTGCCATATTTTTGACAGATACAAGATGACTGTGAGCATGACGACAAAATGACGTCATCATCTTCTGCCCCATTTCTCAACTCATTTGTAGTTCTGGTAGTACCACAGGGTAAGTTATGGGCCGTGGTACTATGACTTTTATCATAAACGAGTAGTACCACAGGACTGAAACGCTACTTTACCTGAATGATGACGTCATTTTGTCGTCTGTTTGCAAAACTGTGAAAATTTATTATAAAAAAAATACTGCTATGAAACATTTTTGAACATTTTTTCTTTTTACTTTACATATTGAAATACGCTTGTATCATAGTGGGGTAGGCAGAGATGTGTCACAATCGAATCCTTCCCTACATTAATTTCATACATAGGTGCATGTTTGTGGATTCCGGGTACGGTTTGGACTTATTAATCTTTAAAAAATACTATTTCTGATC
Source organism: Nemapogon koenigi (assembly GCA_963924495.1). NCBI lineage: Eukaryota > Metazoa > Arthropoda > Insecta > Lepidoptera > Tineidae > Nemapogon > Nemapogon koenigi. The sequence goes on along the minus strand of OZ004653.1, from coordinate 965,511 downwards.
AAATACGTACTGCAATATTCTCCTTCCATTGGGACTTCGTAAGAGAGATATTCGAAGTTATTTAAGTAGGTACTTCTAGATTATGTTCAAAGCGTGTGCATAGTTCGTAATTCGTATGTCTATAGGTACTAATATCATAAAAAGGTAAAGTAAGTGTGGATCTCTCAAACTACTGAACCGATTCTTTCACTTTCGCTATTTTTACATAATAAAATACCACGAGCGACGCCAGGGGCGAAAATCCAAGAAAGGACAAGTTGATAACACGTTTGTAAAGTGATTTTGGAATTCAAATCTTCCTTGCTCTAAAATTCATAAAATCTTCGAAGATATAACTTAGGTATTTAATAAATTTCCTTTAGGTGGCTGAAAATGCTGCTAAAAAGATAAAAATGTCAAAAAGTTGTGTAGTTTTTAAAAGAATTAAAAATTATCAAAATTAATTTCTTTGACAATACGTACCTAGATAATTCGTATAATTTAAGAGAAGTGAGTTGAAAATTATCAATTTTGAATTAATAATTAGGTAATACTAAATTGTAAATAAGTAATGGTAAGCCAAAGAAAATTGTTTATCTCCTACTACAACCTAATGATATAAGCAAATAATTGTTATATATTATAATTTAAACGTCATGCTCTGTCTATAAAAAATAATAGATATATCTGAAGTGACATTTTATATTAAGGCTCCTATATCCATATTTTTTCCGGGATAAACTATCCCCAATTTCTCTGTAAACATTAAGAGCTTTGTGATAGATTATAAAAGAGGAAACGGGGGCAAAGTTTAACCACCCATGTTTGCTATTCAACAAAACTAATTGAAAAAATAACGAAGATATATTGAACAAGTAACTATATGCTAAATTACAGTGACACAGGTGGATTATTTACAGAGAAATTGGGAATAGTTTATCCCCATACAAATTATGGATATAGGGCTCTTAAAAACTCAATCATAGAAAACCACTGTGCCCATTGGTGTAAAAACTCTAGTCCGTGGGGTTATAAAGTAAAAAAATATATAAGTAATTAAATTGTATATACCTATTTTGAAAATGAAAATACCTGCCTAATAATGTTAATATACCTACTAAATCCAACCATTTACTTTACTTTTGACAGCTCGAGTACTAATTAATTAGTGATGTCCTAATCTTTGATAAAATAAAAATGTTAGATACGTTACGTCCTAACGTTTCATCAACAGCTAGACCACACGTGACCACACTAATTTAGTTTTTGTTCTTTGTGCACCCGCGAAACACATAACCTCTACAAATACATGATTTCACTCAGTGGCGTACGTGTGCAATGACAGCGTTCATGAATGCGACGGATATCTATGAGACCGTGGACTCGTAAATAAGGTGTCACAAAATAGTCATCACATATCTATATTTTTTTTATTGAAGTTATACTTCTTTAGGCGCGTTATGAAAAAATTATATGAGAGTGAAATTTTACGATGTAACAAAAAGTTACAGTATGAAGTTGCCGAGAGTGATATTTCGACAAATTTCACGATGCGCGCGCACGATGCAAGTTTATTTTTTATTATATTAAATAGACATTTTTGTACAATTTTCAGTGCATAATTTTTGAAGTCGGTACACTTTTTTTTAAAAGGCAATTATTATTTGCGTACTAAATAAACTTATTTGTATTATGCCAAAAAAGTATAACTTCTGACGCGCGTACATAAGTACACACACCCATTTTTTATTAAGGGTCATAATTCGTTACATTTTATTTTTGCTTAACATTTTGTATCATTTCATAATTTTTTTTAAATAAACCATTCTTATTGATTATTCATATACATAGCTAATTATGTAAATAAAATAAAAATATTTATTTTGCACTGTGACATTTTGAATAATCTGTGGGCTCAATAAATATTGATATCGATAAATATCAGAGCTAAAGAACACGTCCCTTCACTATTGTAAAGAAAAAAACAACGTCCACGAAGTAGGTATTTTAGTCTATATGGCTGCCTGTCAATAATTATGAAACTTCATAGGCTTCTTATGTGGATTCAGGATTGGTTGGATTTAGTATAAATTGACATAACACTATAGTGCTTAAAATATAGCTTGATCCCTATGTCACCTGTCAATTGTCAAACTTTCGTTGTGCAATATTACTGCACTTATTGACTTATTGTGCAATACCAAACATTAGAAATTTTCTTGCAATGACAATTTATTAATATAGTGCTAGACATATAAACGAATCATCAGATGTCTTCCTCGGTAGGCGCCGAGGTTTCCCTCTTCGCACCGGCATCGTCTCGCGACCACCCTCCGGTATCGTCTTTAAGCGCACCGCCAGATGCACCAAAGGTGGCTTGCAGCTATCTGATACCTTGGACTTGACATATAAACAAGTTAATTAAAAGAAAACGCCCTGACTTTTTTCGTCTTCATCTTTTGATACCTATATGGCAACAGTGCTGACATATCGTCGCAATTCTGCCAATGTCCAGTGTTTAATCTTGTGCCGATAAATTGCTAGCTAAAATTATCCCGCTTACTGTGATATGTCTTATTAATCGCTGACTAATCACAACCATCACAGCGCAGACGGGATTAAACCGGATTCCCCATCACGCGATGGCGAGACGCATGCGTCTGCCGCCATGACAGTACGTGGAATCATCATCATGGTGTCTTCCGAGCCGAAGGCTCGGGAGGTGCCGAGGTTTACCTCTTCACACCGGCATTGTCTCGGGGGGGCAACTACCCTCCGGTGTCTTCTTTAGGCGCACCGCCCGGTGCGACAAGGTGGCTTGCAGCTACCTGATGCCTTAGACTTGGGACCCAATTGGTCCCCCTACTGGGGACTCAACTCGAGGGGTAACTATCTCCGGCGGGAGCGGGCGACCTGCTGCTGGCCTATGGTACGCAGGGGCTATGTCGCGCAGATGCTCGTGTCGGCTGTTGTCGGCGCGGTCGTACATTCGACTTCTCCGCGTTGACTTTGGCGACTTTTCAAGCACTTTGACAGCTGTCACAGGAATCAAGCTATATGTTACAGAGTATAGATTTACCTAACTTTTTAACGTTTTTTAACTATCTCATCTTTCTATCCAAGAATTACCATATTATGTAGTTTATTAAAGTTAAATTGTGATGTACGTATGTATTTTAATAAGTATGTAAATAGTCTTAGATTAAAATAATAAAATATAATGGAAAAAATTATGACGCACAAAAAAAGCATTTTTCTTTCCAATTTTTCGTCCAATCGCGCCGCCATAAAATCGACCACAGACTCGTCCAATTCTTGTAACGAACGGTCCGCCATCCGTTTTCAAATCGTTGTATTTGTGATTAATTTCGATGGCCGGATCGATCTTCTTGTAACGAACGGTCCGCCATCCGTTTTCAAATCGTTGTATTTGTGGTTGATTTCGATGGCCGGATCGATCTGTCACACACACGCACATCCACACGCCTTTGTTTAATCGAATTTTGTGTGTCTGTGTGAGTGAGTGAATTGCAGATGTTCTAGAATCTAGATCGTATGTCGTATCGACCAGTGCGTGGGCTACATTAGCTCCCTTGAGTAAATCCCATTGTGCTTTGATCCTGGGGAGTTAGCACAGATTTTGACAGCGACACTTTCGTTTCGGTCGAATGGCCTTGAACAGGCCAAAACGTTCATGTCCAACAAGGACCGGTCAGAGATAGCCCGGGGCCGAGAGGTCCGGCCCAACAATGTGCGGGCAAATTCCGTGTACTTGTCTTTGTCCGGCCAAGCAAATTGCTCGGCATTCTTGTGCAGGACATACCCGGTTGGACATGAACGTTTTGGCCTGTTCAAGGCCATTCGACCGAAACGAAAGTGTCGCTGTCAAAATGTATGCTAACTCGGCTTGGGTCCTTAATCCTTATTTGGTACAGTAATGGTTAATAAAAATTGTAATACCTAAACAAATATGCTTATTGCTTCTAATCTATTAGAGATAGATATATGCTACCGCGGACTTTTTTGTAGATAATTTTATTCTACACAATTATTTTCTACATCTTTTTGTTATATCTCTGACGGATTAGACAGCATACGCCATGAAAACTCGCTGGGGCTAACTTTCTTCTCGACTTGATTCACTTATACTGTTAATGTTCAGCTCCTAAATATGATAGGTCCATGCTCAGTGAATCAACCTAATAGTGAAAACCGCTGAGAAGTTTTTGCGTAAAAAGGGCACAGACAGAAGCGAATATAATTATATTTACAAAAAATAAAAATAATTATATGGTTCCTGAAACATATGACTTTTTTTAAATCCATATGATATGATGACCAATGATCTGACATAGACCCAAACCAACGTGTGTAGGTACTGTACTTATTGAACAAATATATATATGTCTATCATCGCATCTTTTATCCCAAGAGGGGTAGACAGAGACAATCGAATGGCATTTGATACGATCCTGACATACTAAACTTGTTTTCTTCTTTCGCTTCTTTTATATTAATCATACCTATATTTTAATAATTATAGCATTGTAGCACGTATCAAACACAAAAGCACACCATCGCGGTGTTCATACCTTCTTGTGTGACCAACCGGACAGTAACAGTGGACACATTTAGCAAGTTGCCCATAATATTAGAAGTAATTAGAACAAAGTAGGTACGAACACAAACACTGAAAGGAAATTAAAAACTTCACCAATGTTCGCTGAACTTCAGTGGGTTCCTTTGTCTTTGCGTGCTTTTTTAAAATGTCTCTTTGTTTGATCTTCAAAACGGCAGAACCGATTTTCGCAGGTAGAAAGAGCCCTGGGAGTTATCTAGGTTACTTTTTATCATGGAAAAATTTTGTCAAATAGAAAGCAAATGCACAAATCACTATAATTCAAATCTAAAGATTAAAAATAACTAAATAAACCAGGTCCGCGTGGAATAGTGGCAAGAATACTGGCTGCATTTCCCCGCTGAATCGCGATGCTGATTCGTTGAGCGAGGAAGGAGCCAGCCCTCTTGTCACCAGAAGAGATGATCAGTCGAGGGGATACATCTTTAATAAAATTTTTGGCATTTGAACCCCACGGACCTAGAGTTTCTACACGGCACAAATTTGTAGTTTTCAATAATTGAACTATATTTGCGCCGTTTGTTAGACTCTGCGATTTCCGCCGCAGCTCCCTCACTATAAAAATATACCAAAATCGCTTCAAGTGTGCCTATAAAATTTGAAGAGTTCTCGATTTCTCCAGGATTCCATCATCTGATCCTGAACTGATGACCATGGGACCACCTGGATAGTATACTCTTTCAAACTAAAAAATCGGTCCAGGTGTCTTTAAAAGATTCCGACGAATTGAGAACCTTTTGGAAAAGAAGCTACTGCCCGAGCGATGGCGCTTTTGAAATTTCATAACACACTAGTGCCATTCCATGCTGCAGGTACTAGGGTCACATAAACTCAATGGGGTCATTATCATCATTACTTACAAACGCGTAAGTTCAAATTGTATAGCTATTCAAGCTAGCCATATGTGTGCAATCAAAGCGAACCCCAGTCATAAAAAAACCCATGTCCGTACGACTTGTGAGCTTTGATTTAATATATAACTACATATTTATTTTAATGTATAATCGATTAGATAATCAGACCACTTCACGCGTGGGTGATGCCCGAGCGATGGCGCTTCTATAAAGATTTGAAATAGTGGTACTAAAACTTCATAACATTTGGGTGCGTCGCTGGTCGAGTGGGTAAGACGTCGGCTCACAACTGAGAAGTCGCCGGATCGATCCCCACATCCGACTGGTAAGATGCCCTGTTATTTGTTTTGTGAAGAAAATCAAGCAACGCGGAGCGGCATCTGGTGGGATTTTAACAAATCTCTTTGGATTTTAACTTTGTACGGAATGTATCGCTCACGATGGCGCTTCATTTAATTTCACAAGTACTAGGGATACATAAACTCAATGGAATCATTTTCATAATTATTTTCCAACGAGGGAGACATCTGGCGGTTTCTGGCGGGTGATGCAACTACTGTTGGAAAATTAAACTATTAGCCGAGCGATGGCGCTTCTATAAAGATTTGAAATAGTGGTACTAAGACTTCATAACATTTGTGTATATCAGTCTAAAATCCTATTTACATTTTCATGTGATTTTCTTTACCAGTCCACCTTCAATTGGCCATGCTAACTTTTTGAACAGAAACGAAGATCTCGAAACCGTTTCGAGATATAAGCTTTCAGTACAATTTCTATTTATCAGATTTTAAATTAAGTCTATACTTTTTAAGATATTCAATAACAAACAATAACCTTAATTTGACCGATGTATGACGTCATCTTAAGCAGTATGAAAAAATGATACCTTTGCCTACAAAAAAGGGCAATCGTCAATCTTTGAATGACATCTTTATAAATTATATTTTACGTATAATTATTTTCTTTGTTATTAGGACATGACGGGATGAAACACTATTTACTTGCCATTGTATAAAACTATTCAATTTAAATAAATATAAACACGAGTATATAAACAAGAGTAATTTTTAGGTTAGTCGACCTTGACTGACGTTTGCTTGACGTTAATTTGATTGACTGTCACTTTTTATGTGTAGTGGCCAAGATTATAATCCTGTTCTAAATTCTTGTGACGTCACGTTTACTTTTCGCGGGTAAAATTTGTAAAATATATTAAAAATAGACGCAATGGATAAAAAACAAAAATATCGAAATTAGTTTCTTAAAATGGGCTATATTTTCAAAACAAATTATAAAAAAAGTATATTATAAATATGTAGCATGGCCAATTGGTAAGATTGACTCACCAACGTGGGGCGGCATCTGGTGGGATTTTAACATTTTTAACTTTGTACAGAATGTATCGCTCACGGTGGCGCTTCATGTCATTTCATTCCGCAGGTACTAGGGGCACATAAACTCAATGGAATAATTTTCATAATTATTTTCCAACGCGTAATCCGTGCGATGGCGCTTTGAAAGAGTTGAAGATTTGAAATATTGGTACTAAGACTTCATAGCATTTGGGTAATAACCGAAACTCCGAACAGCGCGAGCGCCGGATGTCAAGCAGTTCTGACTCCCGACGGATTGGAGTCAGGGCCGGCGGATAATGTGGATATAGTGGGTAGCTCAACTCAGTAAGAATAAAGTACCCACTCGATTATAAAAATGCAAAGTGCGTCTCAGTTTTTGCGTTGCTAAAATAATAGTATTGAATATTATAATATAACTAGCGGACCCGGCAGACGTTGTCCTGCCCAAACGTTGCACGTTGGCTTGCCTGCACTACTGCTACCCCTACCCCTACCCTACCCCTACCCCTACCCCTACCCCTACCCCTACCTCTACCCCTACCCCTACCCCTACCCCTACCCTACGCCTATCCCTACTCCTAATCGATCGGCAAACGACAGAAAATTACATTTGACAGCAGAAGAGAAAAAGAGGGTGTAACAAGTTTTTATTTGAAAATTTGACACTGTAAAGGTTATAATCTTTTAACTTTTTAACCGACTTCCAAAAAAAGAAGGAGAAGGTTCTCAATTCGGACCGTATTTTTTTTTTTTTTTTATGTATGTATGTACATCGATAACTCCGCCAGTTGTGAACCGATTTTGATGGTTTCTTTTTTAGTCGACAGATAATTCTTCTGGATTGGTCCCATTTTTATCTCATAAAAATTGGTTCATTAGTTTTTCAGAAATTTTGAATAAACTGACTTTAAAAGTACATTTTTCTTGATATCTCGATATGTACCGATTTTGACGACTTATTTTTTTTAAGACATAATAATTTCTCGACATTACCTCACAGACATATGACGAAAATCGGTTCAGTAGTTTTTCAGAAATTCGGTAATTAATTTCTGTTTACGGCTGAAAATTATGTATCAGAAAAAGCCTTAGCAACGGTTGCTATTGACACGAAGTTGTCAATTTTCGTGACGATGGTCTAGCGTTTAAATGTAATGGGGTGCAGCGCATGATATTTTTCCATCAATATTTTTTTAGTTGCGTTATTATTTGTCTCTCAATTGTCTCAAGGCAGCAAAATCACTTAAAAGGGTAAAATAAATAATTTAATAATTTGGCACCAACCGTCTTCAAATTCTACGACGAAATATTTATTATTTCTTACTTTTCAGTGCAAATTTTTTAAGTCGGTGCACTTTTTTTTAAAAGGTTTATTAGTTTATTTTTATCAATATAAAAGCTTGTTTTTAATTTTCTTTTTTAGTGTTGAATGATGGCAAAAACCATAGTACTTGTCAAATAAAACGAGCCCACACTCGATGAGGTTATGTCGTTTCGTTACATTGTTCCTGTGGCCACCTTCCGGCTTCATCATCAGGACCCTGGACATCATCTAGGACCAGCATACCTACTTGTGAAGACAAATCAAACGACCTCAATCTCGATGAGGTCACGTCGCTTCATTACAGAGTTCCTTCATCAGGACCCTGGTAAAAATACAACCGATTATAATAAATAATAAATAGAACCTCTTTTTCTTTGAAGTCGGTTAAAAAGTAAAATTAAACGTTTCTGCACGCGCTAACCCTACAAATCGATATTTTATGTCACGGTTGGAATGATTTCATATCGTGACAAAGGGTGAAAAATATTCACCTGTCTAAACTATAACGCTAGATTCCACTCACGGCTTAGCCCGTATTATTTTTTTTATCGCCCTGTCTGTTAACGCAATGAACTTAGTAAACCGCGCGGCTTATTTTGTTGCCTCATAACTTTTGTCCCATACAAAAACGGACTACAACAATTCAAGTATTGTACAAAAGTTATTAGAAATAGCAAGTTCTAGTTAATGGATCGTTAAAGTATATGAAATTATCTATACTCAATATGTAAAAAATTTCAATATCAGCTACACTTAGGTTTCATGAAGCCCTGAAAATCATCAATTTCACGCATATTTTCAACCGACTTTCGACTCGAGTTCTCATAATATGTCGGTCTTAATAATATCGGTCTTATTCATAAAAAATATTAAAGCTTTTATGAGCCTGTTATAAGACGTTCAATAGTGCTAAAACGTTCTATAAGTTCTCAATAACGACTTCATAAGAACGATGGATCGTAACAAATGGCATTCGATTGTCTCTACCTAGCCCTCTTGGGATAAAAGGCGTGATGATAGACAGATAAAAATACATTCAGCCTGAAGCAGCAAGCTAAATGTCGACATAGGCAACCCTCTCATGAAACGCCTTATGAAAAGGATATAGCAATAAGTAATTATTTTTACTTCCACAAATTTTGAATGATTGAATGAAAATCGTTTCTTAGAAGTCGAGTCGAGCAGCAGTAATTGATTCATATCCACTTAGCCGTCATGGCGTCATCAACTACCATATCGAATACATCGATGTCAAAACCACACTTTAGAGGCTTTTCCATCTAAATATACCTCAACAGAACTGGCCACTCGTTAGGTATAGCCTTACAATCGGTATTACTATGGCCGCTATAACAACAAATAATCCCATAAAAGAAACGTGTTTTTTTGCGGCGTTTTTGATCGATCTTAATAATGGCAATATATACTAAAGAAGAAATATATCGAAATAAAACAATATTCCAAATAGTGACCTACTACGTTATATCTCGTACCATCACGACCTTGCCAGATACACTAGTAACAGTGTCCACATTCACGATTGTTTGGATACTCACCAATACCCAGCCAACGAATGCCCGGCCCGAGAAATTCCGACACTAGAATGCCGAGCAAAGTGATGGCTCGGCAAAGATAGTACTTACACTGATTTGCCTGGACATAATGTGTTGGAAATTCATTAAAACTATATTACAAAGAATTTTAATATTAATATTATGTTGCCAATAAATAAGTACTGACTGATACTAAGCGAATATAACCACTACGTTAAAATAAATATTGACTGATAATAGGTACTATTATTTTTAATTCTGTCACACAGAAGCATTGAATCATATTTCTGACAACGTCACTCTCATATCAATGACAACACTTCAAACGGATTGTACGTCATGTCATGGCGACCAACGCACGCGTCCCGCCGTGACATGATGGGAAATTCAGTTCAATCCGCTCTGTGATAGTCGTGATTAGTCAGTGATTAATAGGACATGTCACAGTTGGCGGGATAATCTCTGATACCATTTGGATTTCAGGATTTTTGGATAACCCCCCCCCGGTACAATTGTCATTAAATTTAGATTTATACATGTGACGTCACGAATTTTATGACTCACTTTGTCACACGATGTCACACTTTGTTGACCCCCTATACCTCCTGTGTGACGTAATTTATAAATGGCACCTAGTACATATAAAAACACGGGCAAAGCTAGTAAAAAGTCTATTCTGTCTACCCTTTGAAGGTGTTGCGTTATAGTATAATGATATCACGAAGGTATGCATCCGGACAAAACGACAGCAAGTCAAAATATTATTGTTAGGAAGTTAGTTGCGCGCTTATATCGCTTTGCCTCGCACGTGTATGTGAAAAATTATTTTCTCGTGAAAATATTTACGTAAAAGTGCTGTGTTTTATTAAAAAAAATTAACTGTACTTATTATTTAATTGTTTATTATTTATTATTATTTTTTTAATTAAAAAAAAGTGAAATTTCTAGTGATAATTAAGTGTTAGTGTGTTTTTTATGGTGTTTTAATAATCTCAGAGTAAATACGAGCGACGGTTTTTGTTATGCAAGGTACGATAATGGATTTGCTATTAACTTACGAATAGACGATGCCCTGGCTTCGCCTGTGGTAATGATGGCATTGATCATCTATTAATCCCACTAATATTATAAACGCGAAAGTTTGGATGGATGTATGTGTGTTACTCAATCACGCTAGAACGGCTGAACGGATCTGGATGAAAGGCACAGAGATAGATTATAGTCTGGAATAGTACATAGGCTACTTTTTATCCCGGAAAAATGTATGGTTCCCGTGGGATAGATTTGTTTTTGTTTTTCACGGGATCGACATGATTTTTTGCATAGTGGTAGTTTAGAGGTCAGAGAACGACATAATTATACTACAGTACTTACAAGTTTGTGGTTACTGCTCAGTAGTGCTCAGCTCCTTTGGGTCGTGGCGTGATGTGGTATATAGCCACAAGAATTAGGCTATTAAATGAAAAAAAAATTCAAATCCAACTGGTAGTTCCAGGGATTATCGCATTCAAACAAACAAGAACCAAACGTACCGATAGTAAAGGAATTCAAATTCGAATCTCTAAATATTATTTCTCAAATGTGTTCTTGTTTGATACGCCATTTTGAAGATTATATTTCCCTCTAATGACGAAAAATAAACAACCAAACCAAAATTAAATATTGATTTTAAAATTAGTTTAATTAATTAATTTTGTAAAAGACGCCATCTATTGAAGTTCAGTTGAACTATGACAACAACACTACTAACGGTGAGAAGTATTCGCACTTGTCATCTAGTTTATAAGTTACATTACGTCATCATTAGCGACTGAAATTTGCAAATCTTTTAAAATCTATACCTAGTTTGTATGTATGTTTACGAATGAAAAAATATTTTGTCGTTGAATAGCCCAATTCTTGAGGAAGGCTATAGGCTATATAACATCACGCTATGACCCAAAGGAGAGGAGCAGTAATTAACGTCAATCAACCAAAAAATTCCATAGTTCATGTATTATGAAAAATCTACTGAAAACGTGAAAGAAAGAATGTCAAAGAAACAGAACGTAAATGATCATGAATTTCATAGGCAGAGAGTATCCAATGGAACGCCACTGATCTTTGCATACTTCTCTTGCTTCATCCACATTCATACATCGTTTCATACATGCACGTCTAGTTTTAGTACTACGTATTTGACCTTTTTTAAGGACATTAGATTTGTCTTGGTCGTCCTTTCCTTGTTATTCCTTTCAATACTATCCCACTAATATTATAAACGCAAAAGTTTGTATGGATGTATGTATGTTTGTTACTCAATCACGCCAGAACGGCTGAACGGATCTAGACGAAATTTGGCACAGAGATAGATTATAGTCTAAAATAGCACATAGGCTACTTTTTATTTCGGAAAAATGTATGGTTCCCGTGGGATAGATTTGTTTTTGTTTTTCACGGGATCGACATGATTTTTTGCATAGTGGTAGTTTAGGGGTCAGAGAGTGACATATACTACTTTTTATACCACGAAAGCGGGCGGGGGAGGGGCAAATTACAGCCACGGGATTATTTATTTTTGGATCTATTTTCACGAAGCCAGGGTCGAAACCTAGTGTATATATTAGTTAAATTATGTGTTCAATCTGAATGATGTTTGTATGGTTAGAGAAAAAATAGCCTTCGTTTTTTTAACTTATACATTGTTTTGCGAAGATTCAATAGCAAGTAGTTTTTTTTAAACGAAAAAATTATAACATTAATTTTCGTTATGTGAAGGCTGTTTTTTGTTAATGATCGTGATGAGAAACGAATCTGAATATTATGATATTATTATACTAAAAAAAATTATTAAATAAAACCAATTGAAAAATAACAACTATTTCACTTATATATTGTTACGAGCTGGGGTTCGAAGAGATTTAAAATACCGATTAAATAGACAAACTTTACTTCAACACCACAAAAATACAGTTAAATAATTGACAACACTAAAATAACACTTAGTCGCACTAAATTCCACTTCACTGTTTCGCTTTTGTCGCTCTGATTCGCACTGTGTTTGCTTTGATCGCTCTTATTCGCACTGTGTTTCGCACTGTGTCCCTTGCGGCAATGATCCTCTGTTTATATTGCCCACCGAACATTCGAGAAACGCCGAGATTGTTGTACAAAGTTCTAGACGCGGCTCGATGCGACTCGGCGCCAAATACCTACACACAGACCGCGCCCGATTTTGGTACCTATGGCTAGGCACATACGGTCCATTTTCGTTTGTACTTGATTCTCTCTGGATGTTTCTAGAGACGTCTATCGACCTTGATGTGTTTAGGTATTTATTTGTGCGATTTAAGTACCTATTCGTTACACTGCCCCCCGCTTAGACTTGCTCGTCCCGAGCAATATTCGAGCCTTTGTAAGGAGCCAGTCGATCAATATGGACAACCTTTAACTGTCCACGCGGGCATCGTTGGATCCGATAGGTCACGTCATTGATCCTCGTGATGACCTTATACGGGCCTTCCCAGCGGTTCTGCAGCTTGGGAGATTTGCCTTTTCGGCGTTTCGGGTTGTGCAGCCACACCAACGATCCCTCGTCAAAACCGTTACTATTGAAGTTTCTATCGTACCTGGTCTTCATCTTTGTACTGGCCACAAGACTGCTCTGACGAATCTGGTCATGTATGTCGCACATCTTGTTTTTCAGGTTCGATACGTAGTCACTTACAGGTTGCGGCGCATCCGGAGGTCCGCCGGTCAGGAGATCAACTGGTAGTCGGAGTTCTCTCCCAAAGTTGGCATAAGCAGGAGTCACCTTTATGCTTTCATGCTCTGCGGATCGATATGAGAGCAAGAACAAGGGAATATATCGGTCCCAGTCCATCTGGTGATCCTCAACCAGTTTCGCTAAATGAGTCTCCAAAGTGCGGTTGAACCTTTCAACCATTCCGTCGGACTGTGGGTGATACGCCGTAGTCCTCGTTTTATTTATTCCCAGGAGACGGCATACTTCCTGGAACAACTGCGACTCAAAGTTACGCCCTTGATCAGAATGTATCTCCAATGGTAGCCCGAACCTGCAGAATACGTCGTTGACCAACTTAGTCGCCACTGTTGTCGCTTCCTGGTTGGGAATTGCGAAGACCTCCGGCCACTTCGTGAAGTAGTCCATCACGACCATGAAGTACTTGTTCCCGTCTTCAGTGGCCGGGAACGGTCCAGCAACGTCCACCGCAATTCGTTCCCATGGAGCGCCAACATTGTACAGCTGCATACGTCCCCTCGTACGTGTCGTAGGTCCTTTCACGGCCGCACATACTGTGCACTTACGACACCAATCCTCGACATCTTGCCGGCAATGAACCCAATAAAATCGTTTCCTGATTTTCGCCAGGGTTCGATTCATGCCCAGATGTCCTCCCGAGGATCCATCGTGCACGGACTCAAGCACTGCGCGCACCTTTGACCTAGGCACGACCAGCTGCATCAGTGTCTCCTGTCCACTTGGCGACTCCCACTTGCGGTACAGCAACCCGTTGTCCAGCACTAGACTTTCCCACTGAGCCCAGTAACTTTTCGTGGTGGAACTCATGGCTGATACAACATTCCAGCCGGGCCTTGGAACATTCTGCGTCTTCCATTCCATTATCGGCGCCAAGTTGTTATCCTTGAGTTGCTCGTCTCTCGTCCTCTCGTTCGCCCATTCGTCACTAAGGTTGTTAGTCGTAATCACTTTGATGACAGAATCACCGATTTCACGCCTCGAGCAGTGTTTACAATCTTCAGGGCACGGCCTGCGTGACAGTGCGTCAGCGTTGCCATGCATCCGTCCTCGTCGGTGTTCGTTCGTCATCTCACATGGCGTCCCGTTGACCTCGCCTGCGATCACCTGACTGTTCCCGTCGAAAACTTGCCGGATGGTAACTTTTGGGGCTGTGTCACGATCAGCCAGTACCCGCCCCGCGGCTCTGGCTGTTACTCGTTTCCCGGAAGCTCCGTAGTTACGGCACGGACATCAGCTCTGACGTCCCGTTTCGGCACTCGTTGATCCGTGCCTTGTCGTTTAAGCGCCGGGCAGCTTGCTTTAAGGTGCCCCAGCTTGTGGCAGTAGAAGCAGCGGGGTAAGTAGCTACGCCTCTCTGTTACAGGTGTCGTTGTTGGAGTAGCCTCCTCCGCCACTTGTCGCAATCGCTGAGAACGAGGCTCCTGTCTCACGGCTTCCACCTCTAGAGCATGGGCCAGTGCATCTTTCAGGGCGCTGTGGTGGCCCAGTCGAACTGCAGCTCTGACCTCCATGCTGCGGATGCCGTCGATAAATGCTTGAACGAGGTTCGCAGCAATGAACTCTTGTCCGGCAGATGGGTACGCCTTCCTCACGATCTTCTCGATCTCCAGAGCCCATTGTTGCAGATTCTCACCAGCATGTTGCGTCCTGTCCCTCAGCTGCGCTCGGTAGACGTGCTCCAGGTGTTTGTCGCCGTACCTGGAGTCCATTGCCTCGATCAGGTTCCCGTACGTGGTGCAGCTGTCTGGAGAGGCCTCCAGAACAGACAGTGCGCGGCCTCTTAAAGCCACTGTCAAGGCGGTCAGAGATTGCTCGTCTGTCCAGCCGTTGGCAGAGGCGACCGTTTGGAACTGCAATTTGTACGCTGTCCAGGACGTAGTCCCGTCGTACGGCGGCACCTTGACTCGGGGGCCGGAGACGATGGCGCCTCCAGAAACAGGAGCGGTCAGCTTCAGTTTCCTTACTTCATTCTGGAGCCCCTCGCATCGGCTGTCCAACTCTCCGTAGCGGTCGTTAAGTCTTGCATCCAGTTCTCTGCTCATCCTAGTCTGTATTTCCTTGCAATGCTGTTGGAGGTCTTCAATTCTCTCCTCGTGCATGTCTGTAACCCTCTGTAGCTGCTTCACCTCCATAGTCACCTTTCCCAGTGATTCTGAAAGCAGCTCCTTTAGGCTAGCAGACTGCTCCTCTTGACGTCGGGCCTGCTCCTCTTGACGTCGGGCCTGCTCCTCCAATAGCTGCCGAGTCTGCTCCTCCTGACGCCTGGCCTGCTCCTCCTGACGCCTGGCCTGCTCCTCCTGACGTCGGGCCTGCTGCTCCTGACGTCGGGCCTGCTCCTCCATTAGCCAAACCAGCATCCCCATATCCAATGCCTGGGGAGCACCCGTAGAACCCGCAGCACCCGTATCAACTCCAGCAGCAGCTCCAGCACCAACAGCAGCAGTCCCAGCAGCACCAGCAGCGGCTCCAGCAGCAGCTCCGGCACCACCAGCAGCAGTCCCAGCAGTCCAAGCAGCACCAGCAGCGGCTCCAGCAGCAGCAGCCTCGTCGACCTCCTCGCCGTGATGTCCAGCAGTAGTTTGTCGTGTTTTGGGTCGCCGTGATGACGACGAGTCACGTGGTGTAATCGGCATTTTTGAATCCCACACTCCTGACACCAATTTGTTACGAGCTGGGGTTCGAAGAGATTTAAAATACCGATTAAATAGACAAACTTTACTTCAACACCACAAAAATACAGTTAAATAATTGACAACACTAAAATAACACTTAGTCGCACTAAATTCCACTTCACTGTTTCGCTTTTGTCGCTCTGATTCGCACTGTGTTTGCTTTGATCGCTCTTATTCGCACTGTGTTTCGCACTGTGTCCCTTGCGGCAATGATCCTCTGTTTATATTGCCCACCGAACATTCGAGAAACGCCGAGATTGTTGTACAAAGTTCTAGACGCGGCTCGATGCGACTCGGCGCCAAATACCTACACACAGACCGCGCCCGATTTTGGTACCTATGGCTAGGCACATACGGTCCATTTTCGTTTGTACTTGATTCTCTCTGGATGTTTCTAGAGACGTCTATCGACCTTGATGTGTTTAGGTATTTATTTGTGCGATTTAAGTACCTATTCGTTACAATATATTGAATAAGTAACTATAATTATGCTAAATTACAGTGACACAGGTTGATTATTTACAGAGAAATTGGGAATAGTAATATCTCCATACAAATTATGGATATAGGGGCTCTTAAATAATTTTTAATTTTTACATTTCGAGTAAAAATATTTTCACATATTTATGGATCCAAGAAACTAGAACTTGCTATTTTTAATATTTTTTGTACCTACAATTCTTTGTACAATTGTTTTTTCTCTATTCTATGGCTCGGATATTGGGTGAAAGAGATGCAACATTTTCGAACACGAAATTTCGTTTTTAGTTGGTTACTCGACCAAGAGAGCTCTTAAACCGGATTCCCCATCATGTCACGAGTCACGACGGAACGCGTGCGTCTGTCGCTATGACAGAAGATCCAAAATTACATCAGACACCACCAATAAATGTTTTTATTTCTCTTGCTTCGAAGGTGCGTAAAGCCAACTTTCGCACCTCTGAAAGTAATAGATACATATAAGTGTATGTGACTATATGTGGACAATGTTACCGGGGCCGCTGGTTCTTAGTTTTTCGGACCATTTTGTGTTATCTTTGTGTCATTAAGGATGTGAATAATTAACCAACACGTGCTAAGTGGCGGCAGGTAGATACCCATAATACGTGCGCTACATTCATATGCGATATTTAATTAATTTTAAACGTTGAAATAATGAAGGATGAACGATTGACTGAAAAGGTGTATATGGCTGAAGTGTAAGGAAATGCTGGCTGAAGACGATCTAGGATTCCACATCATGGCGACCAACGCACGCGCCCGCCGTGACGTGATGGGGAATCCAGTTTAATCCCGTCCGCGCTGTGATAGTTGTGACATATCACAGTCGGCGGGAACATCTAGCCACCGATTAATCGGCTACTGTTACGTCTATAATACTTGACATTGGCAAATCATCAATTAACATTCAAAAAGAGAGGACGACCTAGATGTATTTTTATTGAACATATAAAAAAATGTATTGATCGATGGAAATATTAAAAGTACACACAATCGCCTAACATGTATGAAAAATATGATGAATATAAAAGAAGCGAAAGAGGTACGTCAGGGCCGTAGCAAATGGCATTCGATTGTCTCTGTCTACCCCTCTTGGAATAAAAGGTGTTATGATAGATAGATAAATATAAATCGCACTTACATTGATTGTATGAACTTTAACAAGATCTCACGTTTTATCTTTACATTGTTATTTAAAGATGATTTAAACAAATAACTCTTGCGTCACTAACAAAGAGATGTCGTTTCTCATTTATTATCATTTATTTTATTTAAAACTACCTTTACACCCTGGGTTCACCCGTGGATGCCATATTAACTTCATCCACTATTATGGTCTTTAGTTCATACTAAAATACCCATAGAAAAAACATAATTATTCAGTTTTTCTAAAAATCTGATCTGTCCAGCCGTTTTGAAGTGATGCGCTTGTTCAACGAATCAGCATCGCAATTAAGAAGGGAAATGCAGTATAGGTATGATGTCTAAAAAATTCTAATTAGTCCGTCAGTTAGATTATCAGAAAATATTGGACACGTATATATTTTTCTTTTGTCAATTAAACAAAAAATGATGAAGATATAGCCCGCTAAAGTTCCGCGTGACGTCACGCCTTAGTAAAATTTTTAGCAAGGCGTGACGTCACCAGCCCCCACTCCCAAACTTTGACGCGCTTTATCTCTGTCATTTTTTGTTTGATTGACAAAAGAAAAAAATACGTGTTCAATATTTTTTGATAATCTAAATGACGGACTAAATAGAATAATATTTTGTTTACCCTGTCATCTACCCTATTCTTGCC
Source organism: Nemapogon koenigi (assembly GCA_963924495.1). Taxonomy (NCBI): domain Eukaryota; kingdom Metazoa; phylum Arthropoda; class Insecta; order Lepidoptera; family Tineidae; genus Nemapogon; species Nemapogon koenigi. The sequence continues at coordinate 947,067 of OZ004653.1, read as the reverse complement.
ACTATTCCACGCCGTCCTGGTTTAAAAACTAGTAACCCACCGTGGCTTCGCACGGGTAATATAAACGTAGGTTGTAGGTATATTAAAAAATAAATTTTCCCGGAAAATTACATTTAATTTTGCCTCCGTGTAAAAAAACACTTACTTACTTCACGGTCTTTATATACCTTGCGGTGTGAGCAGAGACAACAGTAACAGTGTCCACTTCACGCCAGTTGTATATTAAACAGAACAGGTGGCAAGTCAGTTGTTGCACTTAGTGGACCTAGACTTGATGTATCACTTCTGCTAAATATCTGTTATTTTTAAAAGAAGCGAGGAGAAGAAAAATATTAGAAAATTTTGTATTCCCGCGAAACAGTTCCGCCGAGTTAGCATACATTTTGACAGCGACACTTTCGTTTCGGTCGAATGGCCTTGAACAGGCCAAAACGTTCATGTCCAACAAGGACCGGCCAGAGATAGCCCGGACCGGGCATGCCCTGCACAAGAATGCCGAGCAATTTGCTTGGCCGGACAAAGACAAGTACACAGAATTTTCCCGCACATTGTTGGGCCGGACCTCTCGGCGCCGGGCTATCTCTGGCCGGTCCTTGTTGGACATGAACGTTTTGGCCTGTTCAAGGCCATTCGACCGAAACGAAAGTGTCGCTGTCAAAATCTGTGCTAACTCCCCTGGGCGCGATGATGACGTCACACCTTAACGAATAATATTATGGTCACAGATTAGATACAATAACAAGAAAACTACTTAGTCAGTGACAGATTGACAGACAGTTATTATAATATAGTTACTAGTCTGTGGTTATTTATTTGACATTTACATAGAAATGACGTCACTTACCGTTTGTGGTCACGTGATTGGAAGTACGAATTAAAGCTTTTTAATTTAGATATTAAAAAATATATGTATTAAACAAATAAAAAATAATAATTTTCCTATATAAAAAATATGATTGTGTTTATTTTCGTTCACTGTCATCACCCCTATTGCCTGGGTCATTACGTATCCGTCAAAGGACACGTGTCCGAGGATTTATATCCATCAGGACTTCTCCACAGGTCTCCACTATCTTTTGACTACCTATTTAGTTTGGGGCGAAATATTCAAGGTACTTTATTCAGTATGCTTGCAATGAAGCGTTGTTATTATCAGTCACGGACGAGTGGCTCAGCTATAGTCATAGCGACCTTCAAAACAACCTTGTATACAAGTTTCCTGTCATTAGTTTTCATAAATAACATCATTTATATGCATACCTTGTTTAAGTTACTTTAAGGATATAAGGATAAAAATGTAAGAAATTCTTCTTCTTCTTTTTTTCAATATGGCGGTTCCACCAAATCAATCGGTGATTTCGCCAATGTCCAGTAGTATAGCCGTTTACGGTGATTATAGCCAATAAATCGGTATGTATGATAATCCCGCCGACCGTGATATGTCTCACAACCGTCACACTTGGCCGGTTTTTTTTTCAATTTTGCCTTCAAAAATTAACATCCACAATCAGAATTCGTTTATGCTATACCTACGTCCGCGGTTGGGTCACCTAACTCTAACCTAACCTAACCTTTCAACTCTTTTCGTCCAGTATATAGCTTCATATAAAATAGGCTGTGTCGAACGGACAGACAGACAGACAAGCGATGGTTCCGTTATTTCATCGGGTGTACTTACGGTGACCTAAAACATTTGACAGGTGTCAAAGAGGATAAACCGACAACTTATGTAAGATGATATAGGTTGAGATGATTAAGTTGTCGGTCTGTCCTCTTTGACACCTGTCAAATGTTTTAGGTCACCGTAAGTACACCCGATGAAATAACGGAACAGGAACGCGCCCATCGAGACGTGATGGGGAATCCAGCGTAATCATGTCCGTGCTGTGATGGTTGTGATTAGTCGACGACTAATAAGACATATCACGGTCGGCGGGATTATCTTAAATACCGATTAATCGCTATAATATTTGACATTGGCAAATCACCGATGAACGTTGTTTGAGCCATAATAAAAGAAGAAATCAATAATTTGTGATAGATTTATTTTATGCAGACCACTATGTACCAATGGTTTTAATTAAAAATTTATGTACCTACATAATCCGACAACCCACTTAAGACAACTCAGAGGCTTTTCCATCTAAATATACCTCAACAGAACTGGCCACTCGTTAGGTATAGCCTCACATTGGTCTTCGGGTACATACCCTGGGATCTGTATCACGGTTTCGGGAGCCGTGAAGAAAAAAAATTGTGGAAAAGTCAACAATAATTCTAAAAATCGGTTTCGAAAATTTATCGGTTTTTTCTACAATCTGCTGTCATTAGCTCTTAGATTATGAATAACAATTGTTATTGTAAATAAGTTGTAATTGAAAACAATTATTAATGTTTTCAAAATACAAACATTCATGCACATTATAGTTTTGTTTATACTGAGGAAATGAGTATCGGATATTATTGAAGTGTGATCCTGATCTACTTGCATTATGCCACTGTGACGAAGTAGCTTCTTTAAATGGTGAAAAATAATAGGTTTTCTATCTATCATTATTCAACATAAAAAAATGTATTGATCCATGGAAATATTAAAGTACAAGTACAATCGCCGAGCATGTATTAAAGCTATGATGAATATAAAAAAAGCGAAAGAGGTATGTCAGGATCATTAGAAATGCCATTCGATTGTCTCTGTCTACCCCTCTTGGGATAAAAGGCGTGATGATAGATAGATAGATAGATAGGTCCCTCCGTCCTTTCAACATCCGCAAGAAGTCGCTAGTAATCCATATATCGTATGTCAATGAGACCATACAAGAAGGAAGTGAAGCCATATTGTATCATGCATAATAGATTGTGTTTTATAATATATTTTGTATGTGTATGTATGTATGGAAGTCGGATATGTGGAGTCACGCACGATTGCCATCAAATAGGGTTGACTCTACATACAAATCTGTACTCTTATAATTTGCTCTCCACCACGGCTTTTCCCGGAAAAAATAGCGTAATTTTTAAGCAATAACCGTATTTTTCAAAAAACTCCAAAATCAATGAATAAAGTTGGTATAATAAGCAACATTAACATTATATCCTGAAAACAACAATACTGTAGGTTCAATGCACAGCTGATGCGTTCGCCTTTTCCATTTCCCTTTCTCTTTCTCGTGACACACACGCACATACTGTTGGTTGACAGTACCAACTACCAACCTCTCGGAAAATGGGTTGGTACCATCTGTCGGCCAACTATATCACGGCGCGCGCTCATTGGTCAAATCAAATAGCGAGTTACACATTTCCGTCCCTTTACACGAAATCACTCCCACAGATTGTAGGAAAGCGAGAGGAAAAATGTTACACATCAAAAAAAACACCAGGACGTGTCACTCAACAGACATAAATAATTATCAATTATCTATACTAATATTATAAAGAGGAAAGATTTGTATTTTTGTGTGTATGTTTGTAATAAATAAACTCAAAAACTACTGTGCCGATTTCAAAAATTCTTTCACCATTGGAAAGCTACATTCACCCTGAGTGACATAGGCTATATTCTATTTAAAAAAAATAGGGATCCTTACTAAAACTCCAATAATGTAACCCAAGGTGTAAAAAAATTACCTAAGAAATTCCTTACATCGCGTGCGCTGCGAAAAATATTGATGATATAGAGGTACCTAGTGGTAGTGGTAGTGGTAGAGGGTAGAAGGTAGGAGTAGAAGTAGGGGTAGGGGTAGGGGTAGGGGTAGTGGTAGGGGTAGGGGTAGGGGTAGGGGTAGGGGTAGGGGTAGGGGTAGGGGTAGGGGTAGGGGTAGGGGTACGGACAGGGGTAGGGGTAGGGGTAGGGGTAGGTATAGGGTATATTTTATTTTGTTCGTAAATATCCACGGGCGAAGCTGGGGGCGGAATGCTAGTTTTTAAAATAAGTTACGTTCCCTCCGAAGCACGAGGAGTCGATTAAATCACATTGTATATTCTTAAAGAAAATTGGTGCTTAGCATTTTTTTTTGAATCCGGGACCGGTTTCAAGACAGCCATCTACAAATTAGGCGACTCCTTTCTAGCGTTCCGTATCCAAAGGTTGCCAACAAAAACCTATTAGGTATTAAGGCTCCGCTGTAAAAACAACAAATAATAAAAATAAAATAAAGTTAAATATTAAAGGGGGTCCCCATACAAGAAACGTTTTTTTTCTCTCCAAATGGTTTTTGGATTTTGTTACCTTGATGCAAAATAAACTGTGTAAATAAAAGCACAGCCCTAATCCAGACTTTACAGTCCACTGGCGCAGGCGCATGTCTTCCCTCTTTCTCGCACTCACCGCCAAACTGTATGTGTATCTCGCTCGCACTAACTGTGACAATACAGTTAACTGCACAATAGACTCGCGTCATGCAATTTGTACTCATCGATTGGTATTAGATAGATCTAATAGATTGTTATGAGAAATATCATTGTTATATTAAAATTTTAGTTTTTGCCTTTCGTTTTTTTTCTTTACAGCTCCCAGAGTACCCAGCGGAAGACCAAGTCTCCCTCTTTTAGCCTCCTGTATTTGTGAGGCTATACCTAACGAGTGGAGTTCTGTTGAGGTATATATTTAGATGAAAAAGTCTCTAAGTGTGGTTTGTTGGATTATGTAGGTACATAAGTTTTTAATTATAAAAACCACTTGTACTGTATGGCTCGATCCGGGATCGCACGCAGCCTTTGCTTTTCCTTGAGTCTCCATGGCATATAAAGGGGGTCACTTTTCAAAAATACCATACCATTTTTTCCAATGAGCGATGCTCCTATATCCATAAATTTTCTGGAATAACCTATTCCCAATTTATCTGTAAATAATCCACCTGTGTCACTGTAATTTAGCATATAGTTACTTATTGAATATATCTAAGTGAAATAGCTGTTATTTTTTCAATGGGTTCTATTGAATAGGAAATATGGGTGATTAAACTTTGCCCCCGTTTCTCTTTCAAAATATTTTGAATTTTCAATAAGCTACAAAAACGCGATATATATAATTGAAGGGTAATGTTATAACAGCACTTTAAAAAAATAAGAGCTTTTTGATGGATTATGAAGGAGAAAACAGGGGCAAAATAATCCTTTATTTATACCAGCTATTTCACTTATATATATTGAATAAGTAACTATATGCTAAATTAGAGTGACACAAGTGGATTATTTACAGAGAAATTGGGAATAGTCTATCCCCATACAAATTTTAGATATAGGAATCTTAGACGGAAGCGGCTGAAATAAGGCCCTCATTACATTTTAGGGATGGTAAGAACGTAGGTGCATAATTGAACTCCACAGATTTCCAATTAGTTAAAATTATCTTTAATATTTAGATATTTAACGGATATCCGATTTAGCGGAAGGTAGTTAGAAAACTAATGATGGATTTAATAAGATTCCATTTAAATTTAAATTACCGGATTAATAAACTATGTTATGATTTTCTAAACGCATCCTACAAAACTACAGCGTGCGAGATTTTTATGAAAAACTCCCATGCGCCATTTTGGGGGACGAATATAGTATTCTATTGCTCTATCGAAGTCATAGGAGGCACCATAGACGGGCTCCCCCTTTCGCCAATTTTCTGCTCTTTGACCAGATTAACTGACCAGTAATTAGTTAGGTACCTTAGGTTTCGTTGGTATCGTTTTGTGTCGCGAGACAGAGCTCTAGAAAAATTTTAAATGGGAAAGGCGATCTAGGACGTCTAACTTTGCGAGAATATAGTGTTTCCAATCATTATTTATAATTATTATGTATATATTTTAGCATAATCATCATATAACGTAAAATCCGTTGCGACAATAAAACAACAGAAAAATACAGTGGTGCAGTGGTTATTGCTAAGCGTCTACCTCCCCCAAAAAGTGGCTGAAAATATTGTTCGTTGGCTTACCGCTTCACACCTCCTTTGATACTTAAAGATCGAAGTAGAGAACCGGGTGAACCGTGGGGAGAATTTCGCTAAAAATGAAATTTTTTTTTTTAATTATAAGTATAAATATTATCATAAATTTCGCAATTAATATTGCACCAGCGCAGGTCATATCACACAGAAAATTTTCCAAGCAAGGACATTGTAAAATACGTGACTTATAGCGTACAAAATGATTTACAACAATTTGAATACCTACATAAATACGCTTATAACTACTTATCTATTAGAGATAGATATATGCTACCGCGGACTTTTTGTAGATCATTTTATTCTACATAATTCTTTCCTACATCATTTTGTCATATCTCTGACTGATTAGACAGCATACGCCATGAAAACGCGCTGGAGCATATTTTTTCCCCGACTTGAATCACTAATACTGTTATTGCTCAGCTCCTAAACATGATAGGTCCATGTTTAATAATCGTAAACTTTCCTCGCGAATCAATCTATTTTATCGTGAAAACCGCAACAAAATCGGTTCAGTAGTTTTTTCGTACAGAATGACGCGGCGGGGGACTTTGTTTTTTAATATCTCAAACTCTGTGAAGAAAATCACGTTCATCCGTTGCTCTGTTTTAACTAAACACGCTTTCTTATTTATAATATTACTAATGTAACCCTGGCAACTTAGCCATTAGCCACAAATCACAGCCTTCGGGGTACCTTAAGATACCCCTATTATTAAAATGTCACGTCTGTATGAGCCATAAAATTGATAAGTAATAGATTACAGACCTTGAACTGAACGGACCGACCTCGCATAGAAATGCGAAAGGAATCAGAGCGGCAAAGCATGCTATGAACATTTATGTTGCAGTCAAATATAACTAGACATTATGTTAAATTACCAGCTAATTTTACTATAGGCAACTGAAAGACAGGATACCCTATTTCTTGACTAGTATTGGGTTCAGCATTCGCATCATCAATGATCCAAAGGCCACACGAAATCTCGAGCTTCTACTGTTACGCAGAGACATAAGCCTAGCGTCTTCTATCGACTGTATTATGAGGAATGTTGAGAAGAACTCCAAGATCTCTTCCCTCCATTACAGATGATTATACAGATGATACAGATTTCATCCTCACACAGTGGACACGTTCTGCATACGAACGAAAAAAATCAGTGACTCGTTCCAGTGTCGCACTGTCAAAAAGTGGAACGAACTTCCGGCGTCGGTCTTTCCTCCTTCCTACAACCTGGGGTCCTTCAAGCGAAGCGTGAAAAAGCATCTCTACGGGCCCGACATAGCGGGCGCGACTTTCTGCCAGTCGTGCGCCTTCATGGGCCAGCCATCTATATGCACCTATGCTTAATAATCAAGTGGCAAGGTCTTCTCTATAAAAAAAGTACTGTATGAAACTGCACATAACTAGGTAGGTAATAAATTACTTGTATATTATGCACCAATAGTATTATAATGATATGTAGAGATATGTGTAGAGATAAGTGCCTAGTTATTGAACTAGGCACTTAATAATTAACCCAAATTATAATATTACTTGCTACATATCATCTTTCTCCACCATACACCTTGACGGTTATCGGAAATCCTTCATTTTGCAAAATAAAACTTTGTGAATGACATTATGTAGGTACATATGATTGATACAGTATCAATAAATCTATCAGAACGAGATAAAAAAACGAGACAGAGCGGGATGGCGTTCTACAAAACTTTATTGACACGTTTCCCCCAAACGGCGTACTCAACTTTAGGACATTTGTATGTAATTCGATTCCTTGATCTCGGGAATCGCGAAAAACTTAATAAAATATGATATTGGATGTGTAATTTTTGTATAGTAAGCAAAATAAAATCATAAGTTCGAATTTCGAGCCAAAAGAGAGCGAATCATTGACGCTAGGAAAAAAATTTGAGCGAATCCATTGTCTATGCCAGTGTTGTCGTTTGAAAAAATCGTGACATTTCTTTTGGTTAGTTTCGAGATTTAAGGCCGATTTACACAATATATGAACTTATCCCAAACCTGTGCACAATAGATTATACGCGGGCGGAGCCGCGGGCGGTCGCTAGTGATACAATAAAGATGAGATTTTAGATGAGTCCAATTAGTACTTTTCTATAGGTGTAGTTTTGGACAAAGTTACTGATCAAATTGTGTTGCGACTTCCACTATTAGATAAGTTCATTCACGAGGAAGGTTTCGGGGTATTAAACATGGATCTATCATGTTTAGGAGCTGAGCATTAACAATATTAGTAAATCAAGTCGGGTAAAAGTTAGTTAGGAAAAGTTTTTATGGCGTATGCTGTCTAATCCTTCAGAGATATAACAAAACGATGTAGGAAGGAATTGTGTAGAATAAAATGATCTACAAAAAAGTCCGCGGTAGCATATGTCTATCTCTAATAGATAAGTAGTTATAAGAGTAACAAAGCCGTATATATAAAGGATAGCTTAAGGCGGGGCAGATAGCTGAAGATAAAATTCCACAAATCAAACGAAGCAATACAGAAAGTATTTTGTACGTAGAATTAATGTGATGAGAGAAACTTGTTGGCATATACTCTGCTTCACACGATAATATGTTTTATATTGGTACCTTTAGGTTCCCAGGGGCATAGCAAAATCAACTACTTAAATGCGTCGGTGGCAGAGTTTAAGACCTCAGCGGGGTTAGCATACATTTTGACAGCGACACTTTCGTTTCGGTCGAATGGCCTTGATCAGGCCAAAACGTTCATGTCCAACAAGGACCGGCCAGAGATAGCCCGGGGCCGAGAGGTCCGGCCCAACAATGTGCGGGAAAATTCTGTGTACTTGTCTTTGTCCGGCCAAGCAAATTGCTCGGCATTCTTGTGCAGGACATGCCCGGTCCGAGAATGTCCGGCCCAACAATGTGCGGGCAAATTCTGTGTACTTGTCTTTGCCTCTCGGCCCCGGGCTATCTCTGGCCGGTCCTTGTTGGACATGAACGTTTTGGCCTGTTCAAGGCCATTCGACCGAAACGAAAGTGTCGCTGTCAAAATATATGCTAACCCAGCTGGTATAAATGTACCAATGGGTGTTTTATAATTAAAAACTTATGTACCTACGTGAGGTATAACCTCACAAATACCATCGGCTAAAATAGGGAGACTTGGTCTTCCGCTGGGCACCCTGGGACCGTAACACGGTTTCGGGAGCTATAAGGCGACCTGTGACGAGAAAATAACTCTGATTTAGGTGTATTAGTTATTTTCACAAAATCATTCATCAATTACCATGTATTGACTCGCCATGGTTAACTTTCTTGGGAAGAATAGTGCAGTGGTTTATTATTGCTATTGCCTTCTGCACCAGACATTTTGAGACATCTTCAGGCTCGCTGTAGTCTCTTCCAGCCATTTTCCTAGCTAGGTGTATGGTTATACCGCCATTGCTCGGTCGCCAGAGCCTCGTTTGTTGTTTAGCAGAGGGTACCATGCAGGTGAGGATGACAGGGTCGGATAGATCTTATTCCGTTCTCCCCCTTACCCCCCTAACCATGTGATGTGTATCTGTTATTTTTAGAAGAACATTTCACATTCCCTACGAAGCACGAGAAGTACTTCTTATCACAAATAATTATTGAATTTCTGTCTATGGAGTGTAGGCATCGGTTATCGTTAAAGGGTTTCGAAAAGGTAAAATTTAGAGTAAAATCTATTTAGATAAAACCGAATTGTAACCGTAAAATAGATTATAAGCTCCGTTTTTCTAGTCTTGTCTTATTTGGTAAAGAAATCATGTCTTTTTTAAGGTTCCGTAACCAAAGGGTAAAAACGGAAACCCTATTACTAAGACTTTTATATACAGACGATACTGACAGACATATCGTAATGCCACTAATTAATAAACGCGAAAGTTTATATGCAAGTATGTATGTTTGTTACTAAATCACGCCAGAACGGCTGAACGGATCTGGATAAAATTTGGCACAGAGATAGATTATAGTCTGGAATAGCACATACTTTTTATCCCCGAAAAATTTATGATTCCCGTGGGATACATTTGTTTTTGATCGACATGATATTTTGCATAGTGGTAGTTTAGGGGTCAGAGAAAGACATAGGCAATTTTTTACACCGCGAGAGCGGGCGGGGGAGGGGCAAATTACAGCCACGTGATTATATTTTATTTATGGATCAATTTTCACGCGGGTGAAACCGCGGACAGAAGCTTGCGGATTATAAAATTGCAGTCGCTTGATGTAATATTTTCTGATAAAATATGGTGATTGCAAATGAGGACTGAATCCGAGGCCTTCGCTTGTTACTCAAAATCCATACCGACACAATCCAATATATGTAATCAGGCAGTATAAATATTATTTCCGTACCTTCAAAATAATTAAAAAAATATGTTGTTTTTTCCAGGTACCCTCATTTTGTGATAAGTGTCAGTTATAGTGAATTTTCAACAGTGGTGTGAAGTGTATTTTGTGCAAAAAGTGTATAATGTGTACCGAATATGGATGAACAACGGATGATGCACAAAACTAGCGTCAGGGTGACGACTGTCGATGAAGATGATGGAATCGATGAAGTCGATCATCTTGCTGATTTGCCTGCCAGAAATCCTTTTATACGGGTGAGTTTTTTTTTATATAATTTACAAACAAATACATCTTCATGACATTTATACCATTGGCTAGAGACACCAGTAACAATGTCCACTTTTTGCCAGATTTCCATATTGAACAGAACAGGTGGCCAGCCTGTTGATGCACTTCTTTAACAGAATATTTGTTCTTCTTCCTTTATTATGGCTCCACCAATGTTTATCGGTGATTTGCCAATGTCAAGTAGTATAGCCTTTATAGTGTTTATAGCCGATTAATCGTTATTTAAGATAATCCCGCCCACCGTGATATGTCTTATTAGTCGTCGACTAATCACAACAATCACAGCACGGACAGGATTCCCCATCAAGTCTCGATGGGCGCGTGAGTTATTCACCAATATTTGTTATTTTTAGAAGAAATGCGGAAGTCGACTTTCCGTGCTCTACGAATCACGAGAAGTCTATATAGGTAATTTACATTGAACAATGAATGAAAGAGAGAGAATGTTTCGCGAATAACTATATGTCAATTTTAAATAGCTTTCGAAAGAATATTTGACACAGTATTTTTTTTTAATTACGTATTTTAAATCAGTTACAAGTTTTCTGATTCAACCGATTTTGCGACTCGTTACTAATGTACAATTTTCTCGTATTTATCCTATAGATAATTTCACATACTGTATGAAAACCAATGATATACTATATAAACTGAGGTAGATGCGTGATTGACGCTCAAGCTATAGCAAGGCAAATGAGAGGTAAGTGTCCCACTATAAATTTGGTCGCGCACAGTCACGCACAATCCTACGACTAGTGTACATACTACATGTCTCTCTTGAGTAGAATAATCCGCAAAAACATCAAGAAAAATGACATCTTGTGTGTTCCGCTTTTGCAGAAATTATACTGCAACTGTAAAGGATAGAAATGATATCTCATTTCATTGGTAAGTACAGACATTTTATAATTATGGACATAACAATATTTTATTAATAATAATGCGCTGTTGCCAGTTCGCCGCTTGCCTGAGCGAGACGAACGATGCATTTTGTATGAGAGTGATAGAGAAGACAAAACGAAATGGCCGCGACAGACTCAGCGACTGATTATGGGGATGGTTGGTAATATCGAACCTGTCAATAAATTACATGAACCTATTTAAAAAAATTATATATTTTATTAAATGTACGGAAAATATATATACATAATTATATTTACATTATTATAAATTTATATATTATATTATTGTTGTATGTATAGTATTATGATCTTATTGTATTTATTTATCTTTTAGTCTCCCTAGAAGCGGATTAATAAGAAAAAAATGGATAGAGATAATCAGAACCCAAAGACGAGAATATGATTGGTTGCCAAGTTTTTACTCTAAGATTTAGACGTATGGTGCAACGATACAACCAGCAGTTTTGCGAAGTGGACATATTTTCACATTCTTTGTATATATTTAGGAAAAATATCTGTAACATTCTAAATAGTAGTTAATTGTAGTAAACTTTTTTTGTATTATTTGTTATTTCTATATTTTTTGGAATTTGCATAAAAATATCCTGTTTTGAATGTATGTATAAACAATACGTTTGTATAAACAAACGCCACTAACTATATGACAGTTATTTTTTTAATATGTATCTATGTTGTAGTAATCTTTGTTGTATAGTTGTTTGTTGTCCAGAATAAAAAAAAATTAAAGACTTAATTTTAAATTACACTACATAATACATAAATAAGTAGCATACTTTCATTTAGAACTGTTCAGCCGTTTGAGCGTGATTGAAAGACAAATGGTCTATTTGTTGTAAAGTCATTGATTATTACATTATATTTATTAGTAAAATAAAAGTTTTTTAATTACATATTGTATATTTTATTATTCCAAAAATATTTCTAAGTAAAATATTGAGTGTTCCATTTAGACAATCTTCCCCTAGTTCCTCCGGAGAAGGTCACGCGTCGATGACGTGTCGCAACTTAAAACATATATTTATCTCTTTTTAACAAATGGATTTCGGTATTGAGCTGTGTTTCTCTATCCCTTTCATCGCTTGAATATATAAACGTAAATAATTAATAGGTAGCTATAGTATTGTTCAAGCTGTTTATTATCTGCATTTAGTATGGGTATAACGTGTCTACTTATAGTACGTCATTGATAAAAACATTAACTACAACTTGCTATTTCTAATAGTTTTTGTATTATATTGGAAAAGCATATGTCCGTTTTGTGTATTTTCGCAAGACCGATGACAGTGAAATCGTTCTTTCTCATGTTTCTGGTACGTGAATCTTGGCCTATCTTATATTTTTCTTGGTTATTTTATCGATTCATTTTGCAAAATATAATAAGCTTGCTCTTAAGACGCTGAATAGAGCCAATGACCTTGAGAGATGGCACCGCCCCCACGCGGGTACACATACACACCAAACGAAGTGGCTGCCACTAATAATATAGCATCAGGCTGCAGCCGGTACTGTCGGTACACGAGCGCTTACGCACACACGCGTGCAGTGCGTACATAAAACCTCGAAAATTAGAATAAAGGAACTTGCTGTAAATTTGATTAAAAAATAGAACAGTATTACGATAGTATATTGCTAGATAAAAAATCTGTCAAAAAATCAGAATCATTGCATGCATTTTAGTACTGTTTCTAGACAGTATAATATTTTTTTAGAGGTACATTCGTGATTTTTTTCTATCGAATCAAAATAGTTGTATTATGTTTTGAACACAGTATCTTAATAACGCATAACCTAAAGAATATGATATATTTTTTTGATTATGGTCACTGCAGTGAATTATGTACTTTTACGCATCATAAAACTCGCATTTAGCTCTATACATCCTCTTAAGTAATATCGTTCAGTGTCCAAACAAATTGCTGAGTCGAGCAAAGACAGTACCTACACGTATTTGCCCGGTCATTCTAGGGTTGTACATTCCTTAGGTGGTCATTGGTGCAGACCCGTCGTTTTTGGCCTTCGAGTCGCAACGAAAGATATCGCGATCCTAAGTATGCTAGTCATCGCAGAGAACCCTGGGGTCCGGTAACACGTTTCTTGGGAGCCGTAAGGTACTTATCCAAATTGATTTTCTATTGATTCGAGATAAGTGGAATATTTAAAAGCAGGTCATCGTATAATATGTTTTTAACGACATATTTGTGTCATCTTAAGATAAGCGCATTACTTCATGATAACGGAATACACCTAGTTAGAGCAGTGGCTCTTAAACTTTGAAATACTTACCTAACTATACATTGGTGAGTCGGTGGCCGAGTGGTTAAGACTTCTGGTATTAACTAGGCAGATCACGGGTTCGATTAATTAAAAACTTATGTACATAGTCCGATAAACCACACTTAGAGGCTTTTCCATCTAAATATACCTCAACAGAACTGGCCACTCGTTAGGTATAGCCTCAGAAATACCATCGGCTAAAAGAGGGAGACTTGGTCTTCCGCTGGGTACTCTGGAACCGTAACACGGTTTCGGCAGCTATACGCAACCCGCGAAGAAAGAGAAAAGTTTCATCCAAAATTGTTTAGTATGATTGAGAATTTTCAGAAAGTTCAGCACAAAAGTTATGGAAGCGAGTTAGGGAATAAGAAGCATGAAAGTAAAATAAATGCAGTGGAAATGCGGTCTTTACGTAGAATGTGTGATATAAAGCGTATTGACCGCATCCGGAACGATGTCATTAAAGAATGAAGGATGAAAAATGATGTTGTGACTACAATGAAGAAAAGTAGTTTACGCTGCTTTGGACACGTTGAAAGAATGAAGGATGAAAGACTGACTAAAAAGGTTTATTAAGTAAAGTGAAAGGAAATGCTAGCAGAAGACGACCTAGATGTACTTTTATTGATCGATGGACAAATTAAAAGTACACACAATCGCCGAGCATGTATGAAAGTTATGATGAATATAAAATAAGCGAAAGAGGTATGTCAGGATCGTAACAAATGGCATTCGATTGTCTCTGCCTACCCCTCTTGGTATGAAAGGCGTAATGATAGATAGATAGGACAGCACTTTTAGATAATAAAGACTTTTTAATATACCTACTGTGTGTAGTGATTTTAATAACAAAATAATTGAGAACCAGTTTAAAGTATAAGACATTATATTAAATGTTTAACTTCTTGACTCATATGATGAATCAGAATAATATTGACATAAACACATACATCCTTAAGTCATGTATCATGCACCCAGGCGCAAGTATTAGTTGGTTTTTCCTACTGTCACATATCATCAGAACATCGGAAGACCGGGGAGTGAAATAAACGCGTGTGGAATATTGGCAAGAAAACTGTCTTCATTTCATGCATGCTCTATTCTTGCTGCATATCTCTGGAACTACCAGTTATTTTTGCATTGATAGCCCAATTGTTGAGGAAGGCTATAGGCTAGTAAGTAGCTGGATCATTGGTCTCCCTCTAGCGCACCATATTAGTAGTGGTGCTCATTGAGAGGAATTGCCATGCTTGGCAGGTGGGTTGGTGACCGGACCGGAAGCACGAGGAGTCGATTTAAGCTCATATTCTTAAAGAAAATTGGTGCTTAGCATTTTGGCAGCGAGTAGGACTTGAACCCGGGATCTCCAGTTTCAAGTGCACAGTCTTACCAATTAGGCTATCGACTACATTATTACCTATTAATTACAATTTCCCTGCTAACTCCCATGGGAAAAAGGCGTGATATTACACAATGATCGATTGTATATCAAAATTGTCAATGACTTATTGTTCGAGAAATTCTTAGAAGGTAAACATTGCTTATTATTATAATAAAACGACATGCAACGCCTTAAACACCTTCTGTGTCGAAGGTATGAATGATCTATCATCACGCCCAGATGGGTAGGCAGAGACAATCGAATGCCATTTGCTACGATC
Source organism: Nemapogon koenigi (assembly GCA_963924495.1). Lineage (NCBI taxonomy): Eukaryota > Metazoa > Arthropoda > Insecta > Lepidoptera > Tineidae > Nemapogon > Nemapogon koenigi. Next base: position 931,621 of record OZ004653.1, on the reverse strand, counting down.
CTGACATACCTTTTTCGCCTTTTATATTACGAATACAATATGGGTTTACAACAATTTGAATACCTACATATATACGCTTATATCTACTTATCTATTAGAGATAGATATATGCTACCGCGGACTTGTTTGTAGACCATTTTTATCTACACAAATCTTTCCTACATCATTTTGTTATATCTCTCACGGATTAGACACATACGCCATGAAAACTCGCTGCAGCTAAATTTTGCCCTCACCTGCAATGGCGGTATAGACCTAGCTAGGAAACTGGCTGGAAGAGGCTACAGCAAGCCTGAAGACCTAAATAGTCTTAAGATTTCTGGGGCAGAAGGCAAGGGGAAACCACTGAACGATTCTTCCCAAGAAAGTTAACCATGGCCAGTCTATACAAGGTGCGTCGCGCTGTGGACTGCCATGATTGACCACGACTGCTCTGTCAAGAGCACCACGACTAAGAAGAAGAATTATTATCTAATTTTAACGAAATTTTAGTATGTTATTGACTTAGTAAAAAACTACGTCCGTACAACAGAAAAACAACGGAAACCCTATTACTAAAGCTTTGCTGTCAGTCCGTCTGTCACAGAGCTGTATCTTTTGAACCGTAATAGGTAGACACTTGAAATGTTCACATAGTGTGTATTACTATGGCCGCTATAACAACAAATAATAATAATAAAATAAAGTTAAAAATAAAAGGGGGTCCCCAATGCCCCCATACAAGAAATATGTTTATTTTGGCGTTTTTTCTCTGTCTTAATAATGGCAATATATACAAACTTCTAACTAGTATAACTATAATGCATTAATAAAACCGGTCAAGTGTGAGTTGGACTCGCAGTCTTACAGGCAGATAGAGCTAGAGTAAAAATAATAAAAATTTCACCTCCACGTAATCTGTGAGAAAAGTTTAAACAAAAGTTTTTATAATTTTGGGAACTATTTTCTCTTATGTTTGTGACACACGTAAATTGTATACAATAGTTAATTTTATTTTGTACCATCACGCCCTGTATACCTTGTCTTGGCTAGAGACCTATGTAATTATGTCCATATTTAATGAGGTGTTTTATTTTAAATTAGAAGGTATTTGGTAAACAAACTTAGCATTTCCATAATTTGTATAGGGATAAACTATTCCCAATTTCTCTGTAAATAGTTTAGCATATAGGTAGTTATCAAAATAATATTTTGAATTTTTAATAAGCTAAGAAATTGGGCAAAATAATCCTTTATTTTACTACCCATATTTCCTATTCAATAAAACCATGTTAAAAAATAACAGCTATTTCACTTATATATATTGAATAAGTAACTATATGCTAAATTACAGTGACACAAGTGGATTATTTACAGAGAAATTGGGAATATAATTTCGGTTGATTTCTGAACTGAAATTCCCGAATTTTACGAATGCTATGAACATACAATGTGGGCATTGAAAACTAGAGGATATTATCTAGTATTGTGTAGGATGAAAAAATTATTGGTGAAAATTTTCTCGATAACTTAAATTTTTGTAATCACTTCTTCAAAAACACCGTTTTAGTCATACGACCATACTCTGAAGGGATTTACGTTTAAATTTTATACGAATCTGTAGGTAATTTCAGTACCTAGTATTGATTAAGAAGATGTTTCCCTGCATGTGATCGTTTTTTAATAAATTATTTATTTGTAATGTGCCGCTTACGTCATTTATTCCGAGAAGCGGTACATTATGCCATTCTCACTTCTGCGGCAAGAACGGACAAAGCGCCGTCCTTGTCTTGCATGACGCGATCAGGTGCACCCGAACCATTCATGCGCCCGAACCACGAGTTTAGGGCGTGGCTTACGATTAGGAATTTCTGAGTCGTTCCTTATATCAAGAAACGGTTTAGGTAACTTTGTGATTCAAGTTTATAAACACCTTTCTTTTCTCCATTTCTATTGCCTTTCTGGAAAAATAAGGGCGTCGCTTTTTTCGTGCGTGTCCGTGAATAGGTATAATTGTACACATAATAATTTTAATTCATAGACTCACTCCACAACCTATATTTGTTAAAAGGAAAAGTTGACGTTTAAATGGTAAAGTAAGTTTTTCCATAAATGGTCGTATTATTAAATCCACTTTCATTGATATGGTCTATAACCAACATACGACCAGTATAGCCTGGCAATCCGTACGAGTTGGAATAAAAATAAATATTATATATCTATCTCTCACATTCATGATTGTGGTTTACACGCCTTCGCACGGTGTTAACAACTATTAAAATTTGATAATATGCTAAAAATAAGGAGGAGGTTCTCAATTCGTCGGAATCTTTTAATGATTTTTATGTATGTTCCCCGATTACTTGAAGACGCCTGGACCGATTTGGATTTTTTTTGTTTGAAAGGGTATACTTCCCAGGTGGTCCCACGGTCATCAGGTCTGGATCTGATGATGGGATCCTGGAGAAATTATAGGCGCACTTGAAGCGATTTGGGTATTTTATAGTGACTTGTGCATTTGCTTTCGGAAAGCACACTTTTCAGTGCATAATATTTGAAGTCGGTACACTTTTTTTAAAAGGCAATTATTTACAATTCTTTTCTACATATTTTTTCTCGCTGGGGATAACTTTTTCCTAACCTGATTTAGGTACTTATACTTTTATGCTCAGCTCCTAAACATGATAGTTCCATTAGGTAAATTAACTAATCTAATCGTGAAAACCGCAACTAAATCCGTTCAGTAGTTTTTACTTGAAAAAGGCACAGACAGACAGACAGACGTGGCTTTTCTTTAAGAAAAAGGTTAAAATACAAGGAAAAACAGACATAGACGGACAACACCTTACGGAATCCTAAAAATAATTAGAAATAAGTCGAGTATAGACCCATGTCAGTAGAATGCGCTTTCCTTCCTCTATTCTATAGGAAAACGTAAGTGGCTGAGGAATTGTCCATATAATATTCGCTATTTTCTGTGTGTTTGTTAAATGACACACCTTTTTCGCCTTGTGTACCCTGGCTCCGAAAGGCAACGTCAAAAACTTTCAAATCATATGCAATGGAAATAATATGTGTGGAAAGGAAGCTGATCAATTTGGAACTCACGGACTTTCCTGCATAAAAAAGTGCAGGCAGGCTTTCTCGCCACAGCTCCCTCAATGATACCATCAAAAGGGCTCTTGCGTCAATAGGCGTCCCTCTCCTAGAGCCAACGGGAATAATCCGGGAAGACGGCAAGAGACCCGATAGAATGATTCTGATTCCCTGGGAGAGAGGTCGGGCCCTTGTATGGGATGCTACGTGCTCAGGGAAACAGCAATCAACGCGTAAGCTGCGGCGGAAATCGCAGAGTCCAATAAACGGCGCAAATATAGTTCAATTATTGAAAATTACAAGTTTATTAAAGTTGTATCCCCTCGACTGATCATCTCTTCTGGTGACAAGAGGGCTGGCTCCTTCCTCGCTCAACGAATCAACATCGCGATTCAGCGGGGAAAATACAGCCACTATTCTTGCCACTATTCCACGCTCACGTTTATTTAGTTGTTTTAAAGTTTAGAGAATAATTAGGTAAATAATAATAGTACACGAGCGAGCCTTACAGTGTATAACATCTGACATCTCACCTTGGTAATAAGCAACATTAACATTATATCCTGAAAACATTAACACTTTATACACAACACTGTAGGTTAAGTGCACAGCTGATGCGTTCTCTCTTTCTCTTTCTCGTCACACACTGTTGGCTGACAGTACCAACCTCTCAGAAAACGGGTTAGTACCATCTGACGACCAACTACCACCGCGCGCGCTCATTGGTCAAATCAAATAGCGCGCGTTTCCCCGGCTTTATGTTACACACTTCCGTCCCTTTTCAAGTAATCACAATTATATATATTACTAGCGAGCCCGTCTCCGGCTTCATCCTACATCATTTTGTTACATCTCATGGATTTCATGGATTTCTCTACATCAGTCTTCTTTAACGCCCCCGTGTGGGCGCTGGAGGCCTAGAGAGGGCGGTAAGGGGCCCAGAAATAATGATGGTCTTTGTAATTTTTAAGATGTAGTAAAGTAAAAGAACATTGGGGGCGCTGCAAAATAATTTATTTTAAAAGTGGGCGGTAGACAAAATAAGTTTGAGAACCTCTGCTCTACATGAATTGGAATGGGGGATTGGTAATGGGGATATTACTAATCCCAATTTCTCTGTAAATAATCCACCTGTGTCACTGTAATTTAGCATATAGTTACTTATTCAATATATCTAAGTGAAATAGGCCGTTATTTTTTCAAAATAAAGGATTATTTTGCCCCTATTTTCTCTTTCATAATGTATCTTTTTATTTTTTTTAAAGCGCTGCTTTTTGGTAGCTTATTGAAAATTCAAAATAAAAAGACCTTTGAAAATAGATTATGAAATAGAGAAAAGGAGCAAAATAATCCTTTATTTAAAAAAATAACGGCCTTTTTCACTTAGATATATTGAATAAGTAACTATATGCTAAATTGCAGTGACACAGGTGGAGTATTTACAGAGAAATTGGAAATAGTTTATCTCAGAAAAAATATGGATATAAGAGCATTAATGCTCAGCTCCTAAACATGATTGGTCCATGTTTAATACTCGTAAGCCATTTTGCCATTTGAATACGGAACCCTAAAATGAAGAAGAATGTTTAAAATTAAATATAGTCCCTTTAAGTATATACATTATTCGCCTGTAGTTACGAAAGCCGCATATTTTGTCCGAGGCCATATAAAGTGCAAGGTGTTTGGTATTTAGTTATTGTATAGCATTGACAGTGTTATTGTTAAAATGATATTATTTGTAGTGAAGATATATTTACAGTTGGCTCACGAAGAATGCAGATTTAAAGATGGTGTTGTTTGAGTTGGTTGGTAGATAAAATACTGAGTTTAATCTACTGGAATTGATATTGATATTTTTTTTGTATTTTTGTTTGTAATGAATAAACTCAAAAACGACTGAACCGATTCTTAAAATTCTTTCACTAATAGAAAGCTACGATATCCCTGAGTGACATAGGCTATATTTTATATTGTTCGAATATATACACGGGCGGAGCCGGGGGCGGAAAGTCTAGTATACTATAATCGCATTATGAACTTACTTACTGTCAGGTGAATGACATAGAGTTTCATATAAAAAGTTGTATTTCATCACAACTTGAGAATATTGTGAATGTAGCAAATTGCAATATGCACTTACGCATTCATGCAACTACTTCTATGTATTTTATTTTATACTAGCTTTTGACCGCGGTTTCACCCGTGTGGAAATAGGACTAATATATATTATTCCATGCCTCTCATAACTTACGCGATAACTATATGACCAATATTCACATACCAGAAATAAGAGAAAGTAGGATTTCTCAACAAAATCGGTATTTCGAAAAACACGAAAAGGTCTTCGGCTTTTCCATGTTTTTACAAAAACTATTAGATTAATTAAAATCTAGTTAGTGTATTCTTAAAGTATGTGAAATGATCTATCTTTTAATGTCGAGAAAATTTAAAATTAGTAAATATATTAAGAGTAAATATATTATAAAAACTTGGCTGAAATACGCGTGAAATTTAGGATTTTCAAGGCTTCATATAACTTAGGTGTAACTGATTTTGGTTGTTTTCTTTCCATGAGAAACTTTAGAATATAATATTTATCTTTGAAAAGCAATTTTTTATTTCGAGCCTAGCACATACTATTATCGTCTGATTTGTACAGAATCAACCTATAAAGGCCACACAGACAGACAGACGTGGCAGGGTTTTTTTGTTTTATAATATGTAGTGATGTAAAATTTTTCATGTCAAAACAGAGCAACGGATAGACGTGATTTTTTGCACAGAGATAGTTGGAGGCCGGAGAGTGATATATGCTACGTTATATACCCAAGTCTTCGGGATAAATACTTAGGTATGGTCTCCATAGAAGTTCTGTGGGTCTATTTGTGAGGCTATACCTAACGAGTGGCCAGTTCTGTTGAGGTATTATGTACATAACTTTTTAATAAAAAAAAAACATTAATACTAGACGTCTTAACCACAATCTACTAATATAATATACGAACATACAGACAAATGCTTTCTATCACAATGTTTTATACATATTTTCACACGAACATGAACTTTAAACATTAGCTAATACAGTTCAATATAACAAAATAATAGATACCGATTGAGAGGTGTGTCTCAATGAGTTGCGAAATATATTATCTCCATGTTTAGACCAAGGAGGTCCGCTTTACTGAAGTACCGTGTGTCCTCAATTAACCGATAATATTTTGAGTAACGGTCCCAGGGTACCCAGTTGAAGACCAAGTCTCCCTCTTTTAGCCGATGGTATTTGTGACGCTATACCTAACGAGTGGCCAGTTCTGTTGAGGTATATTTAGATGGAAAAAATGGGTTGTTGGAAGACATATCTTTGAGTATTAAGAGTATTAAACATTTTTTTCTGCTACTTTTTTTTACGTGTTGATTATGTGATTGGAAACACTATGTTCCTGCATATTAGACGTCCTAGATTGCCTTTTCCATTTAAACCATCACAATTAACCAATTTTCTAGAGCTCTGTCTCGCGATACAAAACGATACCAACCTCAGATCAGGGAATACATTATATTATCAATGTACAATCCCTGATCTGAGATACCAATGAAACCTAAGGTAACTTATTATTGCTCTGTTCTGTTCTGTCTGGTCAGTTAAGAGTGTAGTGTACCGCGTCCATGTCCATACAAACGGAGAAAACGTTTTACTACCCCTAAATATTATTTAATTTTAACCATTTTGTAATATGTTCCTGACATAGTGAAAAACTACGTACGTATTTTTTCCTTTAATCAAAATTCGTGATAGGTCAAAAGTTATAAGCCCCTCAAATCTCGGTTTTTTTGGTTCATAACTTGCTGGTAATAAACCGTCTGTATTTGAAAAACCAAGCAATATTTCAAAAAAAGCAAAACGTACGTACGTAGATTATAATCTGCTAAAACGTTCGACACCAAAATTATAAGGTTTCGTTATAGTTTAACAGGTGTAAATCGTTTTCGCCCAAAATGCAATTTTCAACGAAGAACATACCTACAAACACTCACGAGCTGCAGTGCTCTCTGTCGCACTGATGCCCGGGGGAAGAGCGCGCTTGAGACAGAATATGATTTTCTAAATACCTATTTCGCTGCGTACGCTGAGCTACACGATCCTCTTAAACTGGTCAAAGAGCAGAAAATTGACGAAAGGGGGAGCCCGTCTATGACCCCTCCTTAGGCTTAGAACTAGGGTTGAAAAATATGTCAATCCCGCTGACAGTAGTTCGTTTTTTGTGTAGTTTTTTTTTTTAATTATCGTGAAAACTGAGCAACGGATAGATGTGATTTTTCACACAGTGATGAGATAGGTGCCCTTTACCCCATGGAAATATCTAATTTTTCGGAAAAAATCTTATTGAAATCTTTGTAAATAATTAAAAGTTTATAAAAATAAAATTAATATACGTAATGCAGTAAGATAAATGCAGTGGAAATGCGGTCTTTACGTAGAATGTGTGATATAAAGCGTATTGACCGCATCCGGAACGATGTCATTAGACAAGAATGTGGAGTGAAAGATAATGTTGTGAGTAAAATGAAGAAAAGTAGTGTACGCTGGTTTGGACATGTTGAAAGAATGAATTATGAAATATTGACTAAAAAGGTTTATATGACTGAAGTGAAAGGAAATGCTGGCAGAGGACGACCTAGTGTGTAAAAATGTATTGATCGATGGAAATATTAAAAGTACACACAATCGCCGAGCATTTATGATGTCAGGATCGTAACAAATGGCATTCGTTTGTCTCTGCCTACCTCTCTTGGGATGAAAGGCGTGATGATAAATAGATAGTTTATATAAAAAAAAAAAAACATGCTTTTGTCAGTAACGCACACTTGAGCCCAAACTCGATGGAGTTACGTCGTTTCGTTACAGAGTTCCACTGTCTACATCCTGGCACCATCATCAGATCAGATCGATGCTACCAAGTTATTGTATTGTCATCCAAATTACATACACTTGCAAAGTGTCATATCTATACGACAATTAGAAGTTGATTAAATTTGCCTTCCAAGGTTTGTTTACATACATACTTAGTTACTAATAAAAATCGTGTAAAATTTCTGTATTTCCTATACAGTTATGCCCTGCCCTGCCTAACCTTTATATGATGTAGAAGGCGTGAATATATTAAGCGAGAGAATTAGTTCAAGCCAAAGTGAATGCTATTCCATTGTATGTAAATGATTGTGCATTGGTAAATTCACAACCGATTAGAAATAAAATACTTTGTTTGTTTGTTTGTTTGTGAGTCACAAAAATAACCAAATAATTACTAAAACAAAAGTTTATATAATATAATTTCACGGCAAAGCGCAAATTATAGTTCAATTATTTAAAACTACTTGTACCTATGGTGTAGAAACTCTAGGTCCGTGGGGTTCCAATCTGACAAGATTCAGCGGGGAAATGCAGCCAGTATTCTTGACACTATTCCACGCGGACCTGGTTTAATTAGTAATATAAAAAATCTACTGAACGGATTTTGTTGTGGTTTTCACCAGGAAGGTTTACGAGTATTAAACATAAACCTATCATGTTTAGGAGCTGAGCAGTAACAGTATAAGTGAATCAATCGAGGAAAAAGTGAACCTAAACGAGTTTCATGGCGTATGCTGTCTAATCCGTCAGAGATATAACAAAATGATGTAGGAAAGAATTGTGTAGAATAAAATTATCTACAAAAAAGTCCGCGGTAGCATATATCTATCTCTAACAGATAAGTAATAATAAACGTTTTAATGTAGGTATTCAAATTGTTTATTTAATCTATGGTCTAGGTAAGTAAGTACCAAACTCTAACTAAGGCAACCCATGAAGGTAAAAGTTATCAATACACCTTGAACACATTTATGGTCACCCGTAACTAATATGGACCCTGACCATAGATAATATCAGCAAGGCCGATTTTGTTGTTGATGAGTAGGTACTTCACGACTTTCAATACAGTATATCTTTATAATAAATAGTGCCTGATCAATCGACATCTGGTATTAACTAGGCATACCACGAGGTCGATCCCGGATCCCAGCCGTGTGCCAGTGGGTTTTTTAATTAATAACTTATGTACATAATCCGACAAAGCACACTTAGAGGATACCTCAACAGAACTAGCCTCACAAATACCAGCGGCTGAACGAAGGAGACTTGGTCTTCCGCTGGGTACCCTGGAACCATAACACGGTTTCGGGAGCTGCAAGGCAACCCGTGAACAAAGAAAAAAAAATTGATTTGTTTGTTTATTTTTTGTTCTTAGAGGGAAAACTAATCTTCAAATTGGCGTATCAAACATTAATTAGAATGAAACAAAACATTGTTTAATTATCTACAATTATCAAAGTAAACGTTTATTTACGTTTCTGTGAAATAAAAACAAAACGCCTGCAAAATAATGTTTGGCAATATAACGCCTACATAATAAATAATAGCAATATTAGCTAGTCATAGAAGTTAAAAATTCTAGGCGTTTGTATACTGACTTGCTATAAACTACATAATATTATAAAAATGCGTGTGTTTCTTTGTCCTTTTTCATGTCAAACAGAGCAATGGATCGACGTGACTTTTTGCACAGAGGAGTAGAGGGCTGGATAGTGACATAGGCTACTTTTTATCCAGAGAAAGGTGATATACTTATTGATAAACAACTTTTCAATCTGTGCTAAGCTAGCTTAAACCCTGGCCCTGAGTTTGCATCTAATTTACTTGACAAATAAAGTCAGAAAATAACTACAAGGAATTTTTTATACTATAATTGAGCATCTTTTTCTGTTTAAAAAATTGCAAATTATATACCTTCATATTTAGGGGGAGATAGGGGAAGGTTGCACAAGAGGGGCAAAAGAATTGTCTCCGAAACTGCTCAATGGATATTAATGAAACTTGGATCATAGCCACTACTTAGATTTAGAATTAGCTTTTTGTTTTATTTTGATATCTTGAAGGGTTCCGTACATACATTAAAAAATCTTAATGGAATGTGATCAAAATATCCACGGGTGAAGTCGGGGAAGAAAGCTAGTAATTATAAAACTAAATAAAAGTACGGTGTATCGATTATGGAAGTTAACCGTCGGAGGTTTTGCTTCCGCGTTTCGGTCAAGCGAGTCTGTGCAACCGCAACGCTTGCGTCCGCGCTTACCTTAAGGCAACGTCTTACGTTTCACATTATGATGATGAAAAAAAACCACACTTAGAAGCTTTTCCATCTAAATATACCTCAACAGAACTGGCCACTCGTTAGGTATAGCCTCACAAGTACCACTGGGTACCCTGGAACCGTAACACGGATCGGGAGCTGTAAGGCAACCCATGAAGAAAAAAAAAAGATGAAGAAATAATTATTATAATCCTACTAGCTGGGTAATTTCATTGCCGTGCAATAACAGAAAATATTGTGTTACAATTGTGTTTTGATGTACCGTGTACCGACTTCAAAAATTGTGCACTGAAAAGTAAGAAACCCGGCAGACGTTGTCCTGCCCAAACCACTAACTTTGGCTATATTATTTCTCGTAAAAAGTAAAGGATAAAAAATGGTTATTATGGGTTATCCCTAAGAGATAGACATATACCATTGCTGACTTTTTTGTAGACCTTTTTAACCTGTTTTACCTGGTTTTAGACCTGGGTTCAGCCAGCGTTTGCAATGTAAGCGCAAAAAATGTGTTTATTTACGACATCACATTAGAAACCTCTAAAATTATCAGTGTTTCTCTACTATATTATGCATGTTATATACATATAAACCTTCCTCTTGAATCACTCTATCTATTAAAATCTGTTGCGTAGTTTTAAAGATTTAAGCATACATAGGGATATGTAGTGAAGTTAGCGAAAATAATTTGTTGATGTCGATTCGAATTTACTTTATTGTCTTAATTTAAGTTATGATACATTTTATAAGTTCTACCGTAACATTTGAATAAATTGTTAATATTTTATCGGTTTCCTTTAATCTCCAACAACTTTCTAAATAAATATACAATTTCGTCAATTGTTGACAATGTGAAAATAAAACTTGCATTTAAAATTATCTCAGTTTTTTCTTGTATAATTATAAACCGTATTAAAGTGCATCTAATGAATCTTACAGACAGACAAATGAGACAAACGTGGCATTTTGTAAATATGTAAGAAGTATAAGACACTGCCTTAATAACTCATTCGTCTGCTTGTACATCGACTCATCGCACTCTCTCGCGACTATTCTTGTTGTGTAGACGTTTGTGTATTACAATCTGTGTGTGTGTTTTTATATACATGTTTGAAGAAAATAAACAATTATAGAAAATGGTGTGTTAACTGTGATTTTTTTTTGTTTAGTGATGTAACTAAGTGTATTTTTTTGGATTTTTCTAATCGACGACAGGTTTGCCATCTATCATGACGAATAAAATAAAAAAAATAGTAATTTAGATAAGGAACATAGATTAATTCTTAAATTAGAAGATAAAATCTTCATGTGCTACTTACTTTTTAAATAATAACACTATGAAAATAACGCTGAAAAAAATCGTACGTATTACTTCTTCTTTTTAACCGACTTCGCAGTCGTGACGTGATTGACTCGCCATGGTTAACTTTCTTGGGAAGAATAGTGCAGTGGTTTCTCCTTGCCTTCTGCACCAGACATTTCTGCCAGTTTCCTAGCTAGGTGTATGGTTATACCCTCATTGCTCGGTCGCCAGAGCCTTGTTTGTTGTCTAGCAGAGGGTACCAAGCGTGCAGGTGAGGATGACATTTGGTGTCGGATAGATTTCATTCCGTTCTCCCCCTTACCCCCTTACCCCCCATTATTACTTATATTACTACTTACTTTTGGACAATTAGTTCTTTCCTACTATTTAAATCGGATGGTAATTTTTTCCCAACGTTTGGTGGTGTCAATAAGTATGCTCACTAATTTTGAAGCGGTTGCCTTTTCACTTTTTTTTATTATTTACTCGCTAGTGCAAGAACGGCCCGCGTGTTTCGGCTGGCAAAAAAAAAATTATATAATTAGGGTATTTCCTTCAATGCTACCGCATTTTTATCCGGTTGCCTTTTCAAAAAAAAATCGACTTTGCCCCACCCCGTATCGCCGCCCCTGTCCATTTAGAGTCACTTTGGCCGCTACCAGGGGACTTTGTACCACTCAAAGGCCCAGATTACCACTCGCCATCCGGTTGCCTGTCCAATATCGGCTTGACGTGCCACTGCCTTGAATATACTAGTTCTACCTAAATATTTTTTCCTCAGTAGTTCTACTTTGATCCCTTTTTATGGTTATATTTCTTTCTGTCCCTGGAGATGTTATTTTTTTTATACATTTGTGATTTACCGACGAATGGCTGGTAGTCTTTCATTCAGCCACTCTCTTTTAATTTTTTTAATTTTGTATGAAATATGTATAAAAGTCATGAACCGCTTTGTAAAAAAAACATCTCTGACAGACAAACAAACATCTGAATAATATTTTTTACAACTTTTATAACTACGGAATGTTTAACATCGTAGTTTATATAATAACAAAGTGACAATTTACCAAGATTGCTAGTTGTCTGCAATTTGATCTATATCAACTCATAAATTATAGTTGAAAGTTTTGTCAAAGAAAACTGCTCTGATTTCTAACCATTAATTTAACCGATTACGCGATTAGCGGTGTAATGTGTGTGAAGATTACTCTATTAATTACTACTTATGCACGGTTGAAGCTGTCTTAGTCTGGAACATAATGTAACGCTCTAAGAAATTCCATATTAAATTTTATAAGTAGGTACACATGTTTGACCTGCCGAGCTAGCATGACCACGCGATATAATCTACTGTATCGATTTATGGCATTTGTCACGTGATCGCTAGAGAATTTGTATACTTTGACGTTTGACCGCGAAATAAACTTAGTTTGAAGGTAGTATGCTATATGTATATGTATAATAGCCAAATAATAAATACATTTACAGTAGTGCTTTACATGAATGGTTTATTTTAATACATAAAATACACCTGGGTATGTTTATAAAACAATACAATATGTTGAGCAAAAATAAAATGTAACGCATTAGGACATCACTATAGTATTCGAGCTGTCAAAGTAAAATAAGTGATTGGATTTAGTACATATAATAGAATTACTCTTGATTACTCTGGGGTAAGAAGTCTCAAATAAAATTAAACTAGCATGTACCAGTAAAGTTTAGGTCACGCGAAATTATATTTGTTTTTAAAATAAAATATCTCATCAAAACTTAAACAAATAAAAATGAACCAAAATAAACCGTGTTATAGTGAAAGTCAATTGATGTTACAAAAGAGAATGGTGTTACAATTTTAAATTTATATCTTTGGTCTTATTTACCCACTTATACTTAGAGATACTTAAACTTACCCTGCCTCACCCTTATTACATATCATTTAGCTAAATTCATTAGTATATATCTATTAGGTACAAGCTATCCACCCTGCTTCGCCCGTGACGAAATATGACATAAAAGTTTATCTCGAAAGATTCCCGGCATAAAAGTAGCCTATGTAACTTTCCGGCCTTACAACTAACTCTGTGCAAAAATTCACAGATCTCATTCACCACATGACGTTATAAGAGCATTGGAATTGAACTTCCTTCATTCTTCATTCTTTCAACGTGTCTAAACCAGCGTAAACTACTTTTCTTCATTTTAGTCACAACATTATCTTTCACGCTTCTCTAATGCCACACAATATCACACAATCCACTGCACTTTATCTTACTTTCTAAGAGTCCTATATCCAAAATTTGTATGGGGATAAACTATTCCCAATTTCTTTGTAAATAATTCACTTATTTAATATATCTAAGTGAAATATCCGTTATTTTTTCAATTGGTTTTATTGAATAGGAAGTATGGGATTATTTTGCCCCTGTTTTCCCTTTCATAACCTATCACAAAGCTCTTAAGTTTTTTTAAAGCGCTGTTATACCATTACCCATCAATTATATACATTGTTTTTTTGTAGCTTATTGAAAATTCAAAATAATAATTTGTTTATTATTTTTGACCAAATAAAAATCATAAAATTATTATTAATTTGAATTTTACCACCCATATTTCCTATTCAATAATACCCATTGAAAATATAATAGCTATTTCACTTGGATATATTGTCAGAGATTGGATTATTAAAGAGAAATTGGGAATAGTTTATCCCAGAAAAATTATGGATATATATGAGCCTAGTGATTGAAGTTGTGTATTTCTGCATACGTTGTTTAGTCCACCAAATACCTTGCTTGCCGCTTTTACTCTCCTTTCAATTTCCTTGTCTATTTTTCCACTTCTTGTAAACACAGTATATTAACATAAACAAAGTGGTAGTCAGGTTCCTGTTCTACCCATTTCTGTACAAATACCTTTAGTATGGGGCTGTGCCGGAGTATGGGGCTGGGCCGGTTCACCGACCGTACGAGAAAGTGGGACGTAGGACGGGATCCAAATGCGGTCAGCTGTATCGACACCTGATCTTAAGAGGATCGTGTAGCTCAGCGTACGCAGCGAAATAGGTATTTAGAAAATCATATTCTGTCTCAAGCGCGCTCTTCCCCCGGGCATCAGTGCGACAGAGAGCACTGCAGCTCGTGAGTGTTCGTAGGTATGTTTTTCGTTGAAAATTGCGTTTTGGGTGAAAACGATTTACACCTACTAAACTATAACGAAACCTTACAATTTTGGTGTCATATGTTTTAGCAGATTATAATCTACGTACGTACGTTTTGCTTTTTTTGAAATTTTGCTTTGTTTCTCAAATACAGGCGGTTTATTACCAGCAAGTTACGAATCAAAAAAAAAACGAGATTTGAGGGGCTTATAACTTTTGACCTATTACGAATTTTGAAAAAAGGAAAAAATACGTACGTAGTCTTTCATTATGTCAGTAACATATTACAAAATCGTTAAAATTATTATGATATTTAGGGGTAGTAAAACGTTTTCTCCGTTTGTATGGACATGGACGCGGTTCACTACACTCTTAAGAAAGCATTCTCCAAATTATATGAGCATCCTAGAAGCGACTGGATGGCTAATTCAAGTTGTGGTGGGCGCTTTTCTTTGTTATTTTTAGAATTATGTAACTGAAAATAAAAAGAAGGTTTTTGGACCGATTTTAGGGTTTTGTACATCTACGATGAAAAAACCAAATCACTCCTGTATCTGTCTGTCACAGCTTATTTTCTCTGAATCTACTTTATATAAAAAAATTGACCCCCCCCCCCCCCGCTTATCTCGAAAACTACTGCGTTAAAAAATGCGAATATAGGGCTTTTTAGGGCAGGAAAATTTAAATGAAAATCCTTTTTTAAAGTTCTGATCAAATTCTATTTTTATTCGTCATACAACTCTTCTGGATTGGTCCCATTTTTTACCATGAAAATTAGTTTATTTACTAGTCTTATTTGATAAACAAACATTGAATGTCTTTTCTAAATAAGTTGTCATTTAAAATTAAAAGACATGCAAAGTTTGTTTACCAAAGTCTGTGTTAAAAATACCACGTTATTTATATGTATTGCATTTATTGAGCAGATTGAAAATTTTCCTTACTGATAGACAGAATAATAAGGATTAAATAAATTATAATCTTCTCCCAATAAATAACGGAATTTAGAAAAAAATATCAAAATAGTTTAATGACCCAAAATGTAACCGATATAACAGATAAAAAAAAATCGCAATTCCAATGGTTGTAGAAAAAATCACATACTCAGGGATATCGTAGCTTTCTATTCGTGAAATAACTTTTTAAATCGGTTCAGTAGTTTGAGAGACTACCCCCTACATCCAAACTTTAACTTTTACTTATAATATTAGTATAGATTCATCATTATATGTAGGCACCAATAATATAAGACTTTCAATGTGTTTGTGTGATAAGTGAAAAATAATTTGAGAATCAAAATGATGAAAATGGCTTCAGTTATCATGGTAAGTGATTTTATTAAACTAACTTCTTCATGGCAGTAACAGTGTCCACTTTACGCCTGTTGTACATATTAAACATAACAGCTGGTAAGCCTGTCGCTGCACCAACCGACTTAAAAAAAAGAGGAGGTTATCAATTCGGTTGTAATATTTTTTAATGTTTGTTAACTCAGAACTTCGTCATTTATTCGGCAATATTTATTTTTTTATTTCTTGCTTTTCAGTGAATAATGTTTGAAGTCGGTATAATTTGTGCCCTCCGCAGCACGGAAAGTCGATTACTTATAGCAATACTTGTAACTGTTACTAAAAAGGGAGGGTTGTCATAGTTTCGCATTTTCATTTCCATTTAAGGGGAGGAACAAGTAATTTCTGTTGATTTATGAACTGAAATTCCCGAATTTTACGAATGCTATGAACATACAATTTGGGCATTGAAAACTAGAGGATTTTATCTTGTATTGTGTAGGATGAAAACATGATTGGTGAACATTTTCTCGATAACTTAAATTTTTGAAATCACCTCTTCAAAAACACCTTTTTAGTCATACAACCATACTCTGAAGGGATTTACGTTTAAATATACGAATCTGTAGGTAATCTCAGTACCTAGTATTGATTAAGAAGATGTTTCCCTGCATGTGATCGTTTTTTAATAAATTATTTATTTGTAATTTGCCGCTTACGTCATTTATTCCGAGAAGCGGTACATTATGCCCTTCTCACTTCTGCAGCAAGAACGGACAAAGCGCCGATGTTGTCTTGCATGACGCGATCAGTTGCGCCCAAACCACTCATGCGCCCGAACCACGAGTTTAGGTATTTCCGGGGTGGAAAAAAACTACACTGATTGCCTTACAGCTACCGGGAACCGTTAGCCGGCCCCAGGGTACACAGCGGAAGACAAAGTCTTCCTCACTTAGCCAAAGATAACGAGTGGCCAGCTCTGTTGAGGTATGTGGATGTAAAAGCCTCTTTGTACGGTTAATTGGATTTTTTATTATAAAAACCCATTGGTCCATAGTCGGATGCGGGGATCGAACCCACGACTTCTTCCAGGAGTGGAAAACAAGTAACTTAAGTAAATACATGACAATTTTCCTTCATTGGCATCGTCCGTCACAACCGGTTCATTATTTTTGCAACATCTTTATCTTAGTCCTTAGAAATTAATATGAACTTTATACAGAGTGTTTCGTTTTTACGGTGTTAGAAACTAGACGTTGCTCACGGTTTCGCTTTGTTTCTTAAAATTGCTTTAGGTATATACTAGTGGCCCGTCCCTCTGGTATTAAGTCCATGAGAAAGATTTACGCGTATTTAACGTGGACCTATCATGTGAATCAAGTCTGGGGAAGAGCGTTTTCATGGCGTATGATATTGTCTAATCCGTCAGAGATATAACAAAATGATGTAGAAAAGAAATGTGTGGAATAAAATGGTCTACAAAAAAGTCCGCGGTAGCTTATATCTATCTTTTATAGATAAGTAGTTATAAGCGTATTTGTGTAGGTATTCAAATTGTTGAAAAGCCATATTGTACCCGTACAAAGCCGGGGGCGGAGTCGCTAGTAAGGTATAATATTATCAAATATTGGAGAAGAAAGCGGAGTGAAAGATGATTTTGTGACAAAAATGAAGAAAAGTAGTTTACGCTGGTTTGGACACGTTGAAAGAATGAAGGATGAAAGATTGACTAAAAAGGTTTATTTATATCGCTAAAGTGAAAGGAAATATTAAACATACACACAACCGCCGAGCATGTATGAAAGGTATAATGAATATAAAAGAAGCGAAAGAGGTATGTCAGGATCGTAGCAAATGGCATTCGAATGTCTCTGCCTACCCCTCTTGGGATAAAAGGCGTGATAGATATTATTTTCTACAATTTTTTTACAGACAGTAATATATAAATGCATTTAGTTTTTGTACCGTCCTGTATATTGTACTAATAGTGATTACGATAGTGCAAGAGGTGTCGCTGTGAGCGCAGCCTGTTTCCTGTCCTACTCGGTCCTTCCTTAGATGGAACAGGAATATATATAGAGTAGTAAATATAAACTATTTGAAGTTAGAAATAAAAAAAAAATTATTTGCAGAAAGGTACATTTACACTTTCACCAGATTCCTGGTATGCAAAAATTTCATTTTACATTACATTACTCCATAGTATTCTAAGCATAGTCAGTAGCCGAACCTCGATTATCCGAACAAATTGGGACCGACACTAGTTCGGATAATCGAAACGAGGGTTTTTTTGGACGAAATCATAAACGACACCTATTTACATACATAAATATTAAAGACAATTTACATTTCTGTTTTTTTAACACCTGAAAAAAGTCGAATGCTTTTTTAATTTTTTTTTTTTATAAAATCGTCGCCGTGGCAGCGACCAACGTTACTAAGGCCCACTTGCGCGTTCCTGGGTTATCCTATTAAACTCTGGGTTAGTTGCAAATCAAGAGTTTAATAGCATAACCCAGGAACGCGCAAGTGGGCCTAAGTCATCGTTCGGATAATTGAGGGTTCGGATAATCGAGGTTCTACTGTATTATTATATTCTAAAATTTCGTTGTCAAATATTTTTTCACAGTGTAGAAACAATGAAAAAATTATGACAGTGAAATTTTTCAATGCAATCTTTTTTTGTATTTTTTTTAAATAGGCAACCATGGTCATAAGTTGACACCTCCTCAAAACAGGAGACAAAGAAAACTATTTATTTAAAAAATAATATATCGAAAAATAAAATGCAAAGTCCTGTTGGTACATAATCAATTTATTTACATGTTTTTTAATCAACAAAAATACTATTTTAATAAGATTTTCATTTGCCCTTAAAAAACTACGTGAAAACACATCACAAAAAGCAGCTCTTACTGCATATCACGGATTTGTTGCGTCTAATTTAAGATATAGCATACTCAACTGGGGAAACGCTGCAAAACCAACATATTACCTTTATTTAGATTACAAAAAAAGTGTATCAGAGCAATGTCTGGCATGAAACAAACGGATTCATGTAAGCCTATATTTATACGATTAAAGTTATTGACATTGCCTTCTATATATATTTATGAAGCATGTAGCTATGTCAAAGCTAATTTAAATGATTTTAAAATAATTATAAACAGGCGACCACGTAACAATAGAAATAAATATTATGTTCAGCCCTGTCACCAAGCTAAGACACAGTTTTATGAAAACACAACGCACATAATGGCTGCTTCCCTTTATAACCACCTACCTGAT
The DNA here is from genome assembly GCA_963924495.1 of Nemapogon koenigi. Taxonomy (NCBI): domain Eukaryota; kingdom Metazoa; phylum Arthropoda; class Insecta; order Lepidoptera; family Tineidae; genus Nemapogon; species Nemapogon koenigi. Next base: position 912,319 of record OZ004653.1, on the reverse strand, counting down.
GCCCTGAGGGACCTTAGCTTATCAGTCTTTAAATGTAGAATTCAAAATATGTTGGTTGAAAAGAGTTATTATACCGTTGAGGATTTTTTAAAAGACCCTTTATTTTGACATTGGAATTTACTATTATACACTTATTGACTAATATTTTTATTTTTTATTTGGTAATATTGACATTTAATTTTGTAATTTATGAATTAGATTAATGATTATATTATAATTCAATATTTATATGATGTAGCATTGTAGAATAATTAGTTTGATCTTTATTGTACGCCCTAACAGGTAACATGTAATAATGTGAGTCAATAAATATATTTGAATTTTGAATTTTTGAATTTATGTTCTTTGAAATAAACTGAAAAATATGCATTTACGAGTTGTAAATATAAAAAAAAACTCAAATATTCTACACTTACGAGGTATCAATACTAGTTTTTTTATACAATTTTCTGTCGTAGAATTGACAGTCAATTCAGTACCTATATTTAATTCTCAATTACAAAAAAGTTTAATTAATTGAATTCCGATTTAAGAGGATGTATAGTGCTAACAGATCTGATTTAAAACCATTTAACATGGCAATCAGTACTCATATCATTACGAAAAAAATGATATTACAGTTAATCGTATTTCAGACACTTGTTCTGTTCTTAAATTGTATTTTCAGAAACTTTGCCCCTATAGAAAAAAATTGCAAAGTGGCATCTGAAAAATTAATATGGTCAACAAAAATTTGGAGCATGATGGCGCGGTGCCATCTCTCAATGTCTTTGGCTCTATTCAGCTCCTTAAGCAACCGTATTTATTTTTGTATTATGGCAAAAAAACGCCTACTTCTTTTTAACTTCTAACGCGCGTACATAAGGACACACACAGTTTCTACATCACGAGAATTGTTTTTCTTATATAAACTTAGTATAAGTCGTGGTACATGCCTTTCTCTCTGATAAACTTCCCTAAATAAACTGACATGTGTCGCTGGGTTTAAAGATTATTTTTTTTCAGAACACTATTTTGTAATAGGCCTCTTAAGAGTCGGCTCCACAGTTTTTCCTGTCTTAAGGTCACCGCACCCTGTACAGTTAGGACCGGTCTAGGTTGCATAACGCCGACCATTCGCATAACACGATAACACGCCTTATTTTAATATCAAACCGCTAACTGGCTTTATCGGAATCTAAATATTTTGTAGTTCGGAGAACCGACAACAAAATAATTTGATACACTAGCCATTGCCCGCGGCATCGCTCGTTTGGATATCATGCTGAGAAAGTTTGAGGCAAAGAGATGATATTTGTATAGAGAAAATCTCCCGTGAGCCATTTTGGTAGACGAATAAATAGTTATTTGTGACATTTTTTTATTAATTTAACGTTTTCTGAATGTGAAAAGACACTATTTAAACATCAAACCCAAAGAATCCAAAGCCCCCTCTTTTTCTGAGGTCAAAACACTGGCTTTCAAAAATCCAAGAGCGCCGCGCCAGATCGATCGCAAATACCTCAACTGAACTGGCCACTGAGCCAGGAAGCCTCAAAAATTCCATTGGCTAAATCAGAGGTCCCCAAAATGTTTTTTTGATTCTCCGTGTCCCTATAAATGAAGACCGTTCACCAGACAGACAGACAAGCGCCAGGGACTTCCTTTTATATGCAGTGACTTAAAAAGCCAATGATCGTACATCCGTTGCCCCACATACTTGAAACTGTATGTCGACCTTCGCTTGCTATAGCGGGATTTTTAGGATGTGAAACCGGTAGTAATTGAAATTATAAGTATAATTTCTCACGAACACATAAAATCAAGTGCGTCGGTGGCAGACCAATGGGTTTTTTTAATAATTAATGTACATAATCCGACAAACGAAGGCCTTTCCATCTAAATATACCTCAACAGAACTGGCCACACAAATACCGTCGGCTGAACGAGGGGAGACTTGGTCTTCCGCTGGGTACCCTAGAACCGTAACACGGTTTCGGGAGCTGTAAGGCAACAAAAGAAAAAAAATCTCAGACGTCTGTCTGTAAAATTGCGGTAATCTCACAGACCTCTGAACAATGCCTACATTTAGCGAGCTTTTTTTTAATTAACAGTGCAAGGTAGCTTTTAAACCGTAAAACTTCGGGAAGTCGTAATAGTGGTTTAATGAAAAATATGTGAATAAATAAGAGAAGAAATAATAATTATAATTCGAAAAAGATAGGCATAATGACTGTGTTCCCTTGCCTTGAACAAGCAATACCGTTACTAAAGGCTCTGCTGTCCGTCAGTCTGTCTGTCACAGGGCTGTATCTTTTGAACCGTAATAGGTAGACACTTGAAATTTTCAAAGAGTGTATCTTACTATGGCCGCTATAACGACAAATAATAAAAATAAAGTTAAAAATTAAACGGGGGTCCCTATACAAGAAACTTGTTTTTTCGATCTTAATAATGGCAATTCAAATAAAAATAAATACAAAAGTCTAACTATGATGTTTACTTAAGTAAAACAACAAATAATAAAACCTGCCAAGTTTAAGTTAATTTGTTCCTACGGTCAAACATGGGCGTCATACTATTGAGTATATAATTCGAAAAAGATAGGCAGAATGACTAGGTATTGTCTTGACCAGTCAGTATGATATGGCAATAAAAAAGTCAATCTGCCACAGTCACGTCAAAAATTTATCATCTTTTGCCTTTTTTAAAGTGGATTGGCAAAGGAAACCTCATTATTCCTTATTTCGTATTTTTCAAGTAACTCGAAAATTAATAGATAAATAAACTTTATACCTACCAAATAATATCTAAACGTTTAAGCTTGCCATCTGATGCAATGTGTATCACATATCGTGATTAAATACGTCTTTCAAATGACATACTGTCAGTGAAAGCAAATCTGCCTGCCCATTCCATGCATCATATTGCGTCATTAAATACATCTATTGCACAACACGTCATCAAATTCGTATCATGTCGCGTGCTATCAATACATACCTTAAATTGCTGCAAGAATTTCAATTAGCAGCTGAAGCGTCAAATCAGCGACAGCGTAGCGATTTTGTACTCAGTTTCTCAGCTATTATAATATACTATGATATTACCTAATCCAAATGCGAACCTTCATTCTCAAATACGTGCTGTTTTCACGGTTATGTCGGTTATAATGTTCAATAAATAAAGAATAACAGATATTTACGTCTGTTAAAGAAGTGACACATCTAAGTCCATTAAGTGCAGCAACAGGCTTTCCACCTGTTCTGATCAATATGGACAACTTGCAAAAAGTGGACACTGTTACTGGTGTCTCTGGCTACACCGCAAGATATGAAGGTGTGTTTTGCTTTGTTAAAATAATCCCTATAAAAAAGATTCGCTCATTCGTCGCTTCCACTCTTCACTTGAACCTCCTAAATTTAACAAGTTTTTTAAGACCGTGTCCGAATTACTTGTGCAAGTAACAAGCTATTGCGTTTTAAATCTCTCGGTTGCGAAATAATTAGAACCGCATCGATTAGAGATGAATTTTTGTGGTTAATTTGCGTGTTGGAAGTGAAACTTCGCTTTTATTAATTAGCTTCAAAAGATATTTATAGAGTAGATGTTATTGGAAAAAAAATTACGCTTTAAATATCTCAGTGAGCTCATACTGTCTGGCCACACCACTAGTATAAAAAAAATCCCTTACGGTTGCCTTATAGCTCCTGGGAACTATTGCCGGCCCCAGGATTTTTTGAGGCTATACCTATGTAGATGGAAAAGCCTCTTTGTACGGTTTGTCGATTAATTCAGTTCAGTCTAGATGTGGATGTGTGAAAGAATGTATGGCTGTGCCTTCCCCTAACAAACACAAGCATGAAGGTACGAGTATGTATGTACATTTAGTAAATACATTCCCATGTAGGTACTTAGCCAGTTTTCTATTTTCACTTTCTTCATATTGTGATCTTGTCAGATTTTGACACTCTATTTAATATCTAGAACAAATCTTTAGATGATGCGAAAATTATATTTTGGATGCAATTAAACAGAACAGGTGGGAAAGGTATCTGTTATTTACAAAAGAAATTCTGACGGTTTTACCTACCCTCTGAAGCTCTGAAAATCACAAAATCTATCAAATAATATTTCTTGACTCACATGAAGGAGGCGTAGGATGCTCGGGATCTCCCTCAGTGATCGAATACCCAATGTCCAAAATAATAAGGATATTGGAACTAGAGTTGCGACACTGAAGTGGAGATGGCCAAGACACGTAGCTCGAAGACACGATGGTAGATGGATGTCAAGGGCAGACCACCAGCGACCTAGTGAAGAGAGAGGGTAGAGCGTGGAGGAGAACTGCGGAGGATATGGAGAAGTGGCGCAATGCTGAGAAGGCCTACGTTTAGCAGTGGACGAACACAGGCTGAAAAAAAAGACATGAAGGTTTCTAGTCCATGAAGTTTCATTGGATTGCTGAAAACATCAATATTTGATTAAGGAACATCAATTTATTTACATAACAATATAAAAACCGTAAAACTAATCTAAACATTAAAAATAACTAAATAATAGGTCCTCGTGGAATAGTTGCAAGAATACTGTCTGCATTTCTTCGCTGAATCGCGATGCTGATTCGTTGAGCGAGGGAGGAGCCAGCCCTCTTGTCACCAGAAGAGATGATTAGTCGAGGATATAGGTTTTTTTCGTTTCTTAAAGTGACGTCTCTATTAAAGGGGTGGCCTCGACTAACTCTTCCATTACCATGTGTATAATAAGCACTATTATATATCAACAATACGCCCATCTCCTAAAATTCGCCTTCGTAGTATCCGTTGTTTATGCAATATCCTACGATACCCATCTGAAGGTTTTAAATGTTGAAAATTCTATTATCTAATCTAAAAGAAACATCACGGGTGCCTGAAGGCTACCCAGTATCATGATCCAACCCAGGGTATAAGGTATATTAAGGATACTAAAATTGGTAGGAGAAGGTGCATGACAAAAGACCATTGCTTTTTCTTTATAAAAGGTTCCTTGTGTAAATTTAAAAATAATCTATATATCTATCATGAGGGTAATGGGGAGATCGTAATAAGATCTATCCTGCACGCTTGGTACCCTCTGCTAGACAACAAACGAGGCTCTGGCGACCGAGCAATTATAGCGGTGTAACCATACACCTAGCTAGGAAACTGGCTGGAAGAGGCTACAGCGAGCCTGAAGACCTAAATAGTCTCAAAATGTCTGGCGCAGAAGGCAAGGGGAAACCACTGCACTATTCTTCCCAAGAAAGTTAACCATGGCGAGTCAATACAAGGTGCGTCGCGCTGTGGACCGCCATGATTGACCACGACAGCTCTGTCAAGAGCACCACGACTAAGAAGATTTGTCATCACGCCTTTTAACCCAAGAGGGGTAGTCAGAGACAATCGAATGCCATTTACTACGATTCTGACATACCTCTTTCGCTTCTTTGGTATGATACCTTTCATTCATGCTCGGCGACTGTGGTGTACTTTTAATATTTCCATCGATCAATACTTATATGTTCCTAGGTCATCTAGCAACATTTTTTTTTATTCGACAGATAATTCTTCCGGATTGGTCCCATTTTTTTTCTCATGAAAATTGGGTCACTGGTTTTTCAGCAATTCAAGGTCAATTTTTCTTCGTATCTCGGATTTTGACGACTTATTTTTTTAAGGATAAGTATAATGATGCTATTATTTTACTATATCTGAAGTTTGAATCCAAGATTATTAGCTACGGTAGTTACAATTTAAGGCTATACGTACTTTGAAAGTTATGTTTTCTTGTTTACTGTAATGAAAGGAGTGGAGAGTAGGCCCTTTCTAAAATACTTTCATTGCTTAGTTTCATTGCTTTAGAGCTATAACTTTGCACTTACTCTACAAATTGTAGGACGAATAGCCATATATTGAAAATACAAGAAAAAAGTGGTCAAGTGCGAATCGGACTCGGGCTCTTCATAAAATTTACACTTTTTTCTACGCAGCCCTGCTATACAGTGATATATACTAAGGCCTTTATTCATAAACGTTTATTAGCAACGTTTTTGTTAAAATATGTTTTCTCACTCTCTAACAAACCTGTCTTTACTAATAATAGAAAGAAACAAAACACATTTTAACAAAAACGTTGCTAATAAACCTTTCTGAATATCGGTGTTAGCCTTTTTTCCCTCCTATTTATAGAGAATAATGAAAGAAAATAATAAAAATATATTGATCGATGGTAATATTAAATATATGGCTGAAATGAAAGAAAATGCTGACAGAGGACGACCTAGATGTACTTACTTTTATTGAACATATAAAAAATAATTATATTGATCGATAAATATTAAAAGTACCTACACACAATCGTCGAGCATGTATGAAAGGTATGATGAATATAAAAGAAGCGAAAGAGATATGTCAGGATCGTAACAAATGACATTCGATTGTCTCTGCCTACCCCTCTTGGGATGAAAGGCGTGATGATAGATAGATAAAATAGATGTTCCTATCTCTTCTAGACAGGTAGGCTGCCTATCTGTCTAAAATCTAGATCTCAAAAATCTAATATTTTATTGTACAAATGGTATTAACTAGGCAGGATCCCCTAGATCCCGGCCATGTACCAATTATTTAATTAAAAACTTATACACATAATCCGACAACCTACACATAGAGGCTTTACCATCTAAATATACCTCAACAGAACTGGCCACTCGTTAGGTATAGCCTCACAAATACCATCGGCTTAAAAGAGGGAGACTTGGTCTTCTGTTGTGTACCCTGGAACCGTGACACGGTTTCGGGAGCTTTAAGGCAACCTCAAGCTACGAATTTAGAAAAAAGGAATAGCTACGGACTAAAAAACCACTGACTAAATGTGGACCATCCATCCATCAATATCTCTAACCTACACCCAAAGGGATGAAAGACATGATGACATGAAATATCTAGGTCCATTAAGTGCAGCAACAGGCTTGCCACCTGTTCTGTTCAATATGGCCAACTGACTAAAAGTGGACACTGTTACTCGTGTCTCTGGCCACACCGCAAGGATAAAGACCGTGAAGATGTGTTGTTGTTGTTCAGCCGATTGCACTGGCATTATTATAATTTGTAATATCGTTATATAATTTTCCAATTACCAATCGGCCCAAATACTGGCCTATTGTGTATGATGGATCCATTGGCCTGTGACCATATCCGATGTTATGTAGGGCGATGTAACACTCAAATATGTTCTAACTAGGTTTAACCAGCGACTTCGCTCGTTTTAAAAACACCGTCCCTTTATCCACCGAGAGTTGCCAAGCTGAAAATTCGAACACATCAGAAAAATTTAAAAAAAAAAGGATACCATGTCACGCCTTGGTGAACAGTGCACGCTCCTGTCCTGTCCGTGCTGTGATTGTTGTGATTAGTCGACGACTAATAAGACATATCACGGTCGGCGGGATTATCTTAAATACCGATTAATCGGCTATAAACACTATAAAGGCTATAATACTTGACATTGGAAAATCACCGATGAACATTGGTGGAGCCATAATAAAAAAATTAAAAAAACCAGCTGGGTTAGCATATATTTTGACAGCGACACTTTCGTTTCGGTCGAATGGCCTTGAACAGGCCAAAACGTTCATGTCCAACAAGGACCGGCCAGAGATAGCCCGGGGCCGAGAGGTCCGGCCCAACAATGTGCGTGCAAATTTGCTATGCCGGGCAAAGACAAGTACACAGAATTTGCCCGCACATTGTTGGGCCGGACATTCTCGGACCGGGCATGTCTTGCACAAGAATGCCGAGCAATTTGCTTGGCCGGACAAAGACAAGTACACAGAATTTTCCCGCACATTGTTGGGCCGGACCTCTCGGCCCCGGGCTATCTCTGGCCGGTCCTTGTTGGACATGAACGTTTTGGCCTGTTCAAGGCCATTCGACCGAAACGAAAGTGTCGCTGTCAAAATATATGCTAACCCCGCTGGACAGACTTTTCAAACAATATCATAGTTTTCCCAACGCACGGGTACAGTATCGCGGTTTATAGAAATTGTAATACCTACAAAAACACGCTTATAACTACTTATCTGATAGAGATAGATATATGCTACCGCAGACTTTTTTGTAGATCATTTTATTCCACACATTTCTTTCCTACGTCATTTTGTTATATCTCTGACGGATTAGACAGCATACGCCATGAAAACGAGCTGCAGCTAACTTTTTCCCCGACTTGACTTACTAATATAGGTACTGTTATTGTTCAGCTCCTAAACATGATAGGTCCGTGTTTAATACTTGTAAACCTTCCTCGTAAATCAACTTATCTAAAGGACACAGACAGACAGACGCAGCGGGGGACTTTTTAACCGACTTCAAAAAAGTAGGAGGTTCTCATTTCTTCAGAATCTTTTTTTTTTAATGTTTGTTCCCCGATTACTTGAAGACGCCTGGACCGGTTTTTTTTCAAAGGGTATATTTTCCAGGTGGTCCCATGGTCATCAGGTCAGGATCTTATGATCGGATCCTGGAGAAATCTTCAAATTTTATAGGCACACTTGAAGCGATTTGGGTGTTTTTTTTTATTTTCGGAAAGCACACTTTTCAGTGCATAATTTTTGAAGTCGGTACGCTTTTTTTTAAAGGCTATTATTTTACTACGATGATAGTGATTTGATAAAATGTTTTAGTCTCCCTCTTTGCGCCTATGCTTTGCAGTTTTTTTTAAATTAATCACATTAGAGAAACTATCATACTGTAATGAGAAAAAACGTAATACAAACGGGTTGCCTTGCAGCTCCCAAAACCGTGTTACAGTCCCAGGGTACGCAGCGGAAGACCAAGTCTACCTGTTTTAGCCGATGGTATTTGTAAAGCTATACCTAACGAGTGGCCCAGTTCTGTTGAGGTTTATTTAGATGGAAAGCCTTTGAAAAAAACCATTAGACATGGCCGGGATCCGGGATCGCACCCGTGGTCTGCCAGACGTGTATCCAAAATTATATCTGTAGTCATAATAACTCTTTCATCTAAATAAATTACGTATTAAATAACTTTCTTCGACCAAACTAAATGATTCACACCACTGACCCGAATCTAATACTAAAAATGACGATAAAATCAACTCTTGCGCAACCTTCCTAAAACGGCAGAAACAAAACATACAGACAGATAGTATTTATCTACGATAAGTGAATGGCGAAATCTATTGTGAAGATAAATAACATTAATTCTGTTCTTCCGTTTGTTAAAATTACTGTGGGATTATTATTTAGGACGTAATATGTGTTTCTACATCCACGGGTGCCTCAGGGCTAACGGATCCCTGTAGGCGTGTCCCAGAGTACCCACTGGAAGACGAAAGTCGCTCAGCAGATTTTTTTATTGGTATTACCTAAGCTAAAGTGGCGAGTCTATGAGTGAAGGGAACTATCGTATAAACACAGACAGACATTTTAATTTTATTTATATCAGGCTAAACATGAGCCATTTGATGTAAGGTGGCTATAAAATAATATAATGAAATAAAACTGCAGCTGTAATAGACAAAAATTACTATAATCATAATGTATTGAGCACGAACCAACCTTTTTCTTTGCAAACTCATTTGTGCTCATTTGCGGTCTATCCATAGACAACATTTTTTATTTTTAAACTGCTTAAGGCAAAGGTTACTTATACTGCCAATAATTTAAAATTTTTGTAAATAATAAGTTTTCCCGGGGGAACGAGACAGATTATTTTTTACCCCGGAAGAAGTCTTATTCCCCCGGGACCGGCTCTCTCAACTATCTCGGTGCAAAAAATCACTTCGTATTTACCGTTTGCTCCGTATTGACTATAAAAGAATAAAGAAACACTCTTTCGCGTTTATAATATTAGCTTAGATAACGGAATAGTTTGAGAGATTTGGTGCTTCGGAGGGCAAGCAATTTAATTAGAATTACCTAACTACTTGTTTCTATCTATGAAATGACACTGGTTTTGATGACAAATTTATTTTGAGATTACCTACCTATTCTGTTCTACATTTCGGTTGAGGTATTTTGAGGTTCTTAAGAGGATCGTGTAGCTCAGCGTACGCAGCGAAATAGGTATTTAGAAAATCATATTCTGTCTCAAGCGCGCTCTTCCCACGGGCATCAGTGCGACAGAGAACACTGCAGCTCGTGAGTGTTCGTAGGTATGTTCTTCGTTGAAAATTGCGTTTTGGGGGAAAACGATTTACACCTACTAAACTATAACGAAACCTTATAATTTTGGTGTCAAACGTTTTAGCAGATTATAATCTACGTACGTACGTTTTGCTTTTTTTGAAATTTTGCTTTGTTTCTCAAATACAGACGGTTTATTACGAGCAAGTTATGAACCAAAAAAACCGAGATTTGAGGGGCTTATAACTTTTGACCTATTACGAATTTTGAAAAAAGGAAAAAATACGTACGTAGTTTTTCATTATGTCAGTAACATATTACAAAATCGTTAAAATTAAATGATATTTAGGGGTAGTAAAACGTTTTCTCCGTTTGTATGGACATGGACGCCGTACACTACACTCTTAATATCTGTTTACTCCACTGTGATATAGGCGTGAGTATATCAAAATGTAGGTGGATTGGAACCTATTGAGTAACGGAACTGAACGCCACGCGCCAACCAGTCTTGGTTAAAAAAACTTTGAAGAGTAACCGCAGAGTAATTTAATTTTTTTTTGTTATTGAACTCTGAGACTAGAGTTTATCGACGGCTTTTCCCGCTTTATGAGTCAGCTTTTGACAACCATGTGCTGAATTTAAATATACGAATGTTCTTGCAAAATTTTTCTTGACGGGTTGCCTTATAGCTCCTGAAACCGTGTTACGGTCCCAGGGTACCCAGTGGAAGACCAAGTCTCCCTCTTTTAGCCGATGGTATTAGGCTATAACTAATATTGTGCCAAAGTATGTATGTTTGTCCTTTATTAACGCCAGAATAGAGGAACGTATCAACGTGATTTTTTTTCACAGATATAGTTGGATGGCCTGAGAATTTAAGGCCGGAATAAGGCCCATGGACGGACGATCAGAAATCGGTTCCCTAAAGACATGTTTCTATCCGAACGATAGAAATAAATAGAGAAGAAAAATTTCCAAATAAAATCGGTACAAAAAAAGTTCTAGTTAATGAATCCATAAAGTATGTAAAATTACTTTTACTCGATATGTAAAAAATATACATTAGTAAATATATTAAGATAACTCGAGTCGCAAAGTTGGTTGAAAATATGCGTGAAATTCATGACTTTCAGGGCTTCATGAAACCTAGGTGTAGTTGATATTGACATATTTTTTATATATTGAGTATAGATAATTTCATATACTTTAAGGATCCATTAACTAGAACTTGCTATTTTTAATAAGTTTAATACAATACTTGAATTACTGAAGTTCGTTTTTGTTTGGGACAAAAGGTATAAGGTGTCTCCTTAAAGACGCTTACCCCATACATTAATAACTGTCATAAAGATATAACCGTTACACTGACCGTGCTGCATCATTGATTACTTAATTACAACGCGTTTTCTTTCCAAGTGTATTCAACACTTTGCAAGCATATGTTATTATTTCAACTACCGATACGTATAGGAGTCCATAGCCTAGTTGGTAGAAAGTTGTTGTAGCCGGGGGACTCGGGTTTAATTTGTTATGCCGAAAATGATAAAATAGAATTTGAAGAAAATTGATACTAAATTATTATTCCGACGATTACAAAACCAATCTAGTACAGTTGTAATAAAATAATTAAAGAAATAAAAAAAATATATACCTTCTTATAATTAATAGACCATAATATATAACTTGCATTCTCATTTAAAAGTCAAGTTTATATTCTATTCTAAGAACAATAACTAAAAGCATTCTATTCTATTCTATTTTTTGTGTTATGGCTCCATCAGGGTTTTGATGATTCCGCCAATGTCAAGTATTACACTTAGGCATTATAGTATCAACTAGCGACCGCCCGCGGCTCCGCCCGCGTAGAATCTATTGTGCACAGGTTTGGGAATAGTTCATCTCGAAACCTACCGAGACCTACAACACTGGCATAGACAATGGATTCGCTCTCTTTTGGCTCGAAATTCGAACTTATGATTTTATTTTGCTTACTATTCAAAAATTACACATCCAATATCATATTTTATTAAGTTTTTCGCGATTCCCGAGATCAAGGAATCGAATTACATACAAATGTTCTAAGAAGGAGTACCCGTTTGGGGGAAACGTGTCAAGAAAGTTTAGTAGAGCGCCATCCCGCTCTCTCTCGTTTTTCGATTTTATTATACAGATATGCCGATTAATCGGTAGGTATATATAATCCCGCCGACTATGATAATATGTCTTATTAATCACAGACTAATCACAACTATCACAGCGCGGACGGGGTTAAACTGGAGTCTTCATCATCACGGAAAGACAGACCCATAAGTGATCAAAGTCCTTTATGGGTTTCCATTTTTCCATCGGAACTCTAAAAACTGCTGGATAGAAATTAATATTCAAGAATTACGCTCTGTCTATCCTATGAGAAGCAGGCATGAAATAATATGCCGATTGCACACCACTACATAGAATAAGGTATAAGGGTGTGTCTACATCAAATTCATACAATAGATTTGATTTTAAAATCACAATGGGCACTAGCGAAATGTGTTACAATTCGTTTTTAATTCAATGGTTTGGCAATGGAATCGTTTTCATTGTGATTTTTTTAGATTAAGTACCTTTGCCCACGATTTGGTATTTACATTAACTTCTTCTTAGTCTGCTCTTGACAGAGCAGTCGTGGTCAGTCATGGCGGTCCACAGTGTGACGCACTTTGTATTGACTCGCCATGGTTAACTTTCTTGGGAAGAATAGTGCAGCGGTTTCCCCTTGCCTTCTGCTCCAGACATTTTAAGACTATTTAGGTCTTCAGGCTCGCTGTAGCCTCTTCCAGCCAGTTTCCTAGCTAGGTGTATGGTTATACCGCCACTGCTCGGTCGCCAGAGCCTCGTTTGTTGTCTAGCAGAGGGTACCAAGCGTGCAGGTAAGGATGACAGGGTCGGATAGATCTTATTCCGTTCTCCCCCTTACCTACCTTAACAGGGAAGAGTAATAGATGGCGCTACTATCGCAATCTAGTGATAAATTTAAGAAAAAAAGCACTGATTGTTCCATATTTCGAGATAACGAACCTTAAAGTAGCCCAGGTCCACCCTGAAGGCCATTCTAAATATTGGTGAAAGATTTTTTAAATCGGATTAGTATCTAGCCACCTTACAGCAAGTATTTTCAAAAAATTCAACAACTTTATTATAAGTAAGAGGTGTTTTTGACCTCTTGAACGGGTAATGTCATCGTAAAACATTATTTCAACGTGTTTTGAATTTCAATGTCTTATTTTAATTTTCAATTTACTTTTGAATAGGGTTGTCTACTTGATTAAAAACTCTAAAATTGTGCTACCGCGGACTGTTTTGTAGATTTTTTTTCTTTATTCACTGGTTACCTTTAAACTCCCGTAGCCGTGTTACGGTCCCAGGGTACCCATGCTATTTGTGAGGCTATACCTAACTCGCTATACTAAAACTCGCTGGAGCTAACTTTTTCCCCGATTGATTCAGCTCCTTAACATGATAGGTGCATTTTTAATATTCGTAAACCTTCCTTGTGAATTAGCCTATTTGACAGTAAAATTCGTTCAGTAGTTTTTGCGTGAATCTGGCAGACAGACAGACAAACGGGACGAGGGATTTGTTTTTTAATATATTAGCTGTTGTATTAGGAATACAATTCACCCCCTTGTGTAGGTAGCGTGATGTTAAATAGGCTATATAACCTTCCCCAAGAATTGGGTTATCAAATGTATAAAGAATTTTTCAAATCGGTCCAGTAGTTTTTGAGTCTTGATTCCTGTTTTCTATTATACGCGTAGCCCGATACGCACTTGACTGTTTTTTTTAAATTTGTATTGTTTCTAAATCGGAGCATGATTTTCAATCTCTAAATAATATCAACGTATTATAAATATAATTCAAATGGCGTACTTCATGCAACTGAGGATACGTGCGTTGATTATTAAAAACTAGAAATTTTAAGATCAAAACATCAAAGAGCAAGGAAAATATTAAAAATAATGGAAAAATTAAAAAATACCGCTGTGGATGGGATTTGAAGCAAGTGTATCCTGCGTTGCACCCTATACACACATACTCATAACTTATTCGTGCCAATATCGACAGTTGCTAAGGTTTTTCTCTGATATATATAACTTTCAGCCAAATTACTGAATTTCTCAATAAATATTTCATCGAGATATTAAAAAAAACTCGTTGTTTCAAAATTCCTGAAAAATGGGACTAATCTGGAATCGAATGCGGTTTACTGCTTTAAGCGATTTTGGTAGGGGGAAATCTTATGGGAATCGCAGGAATTCGTGTGTGTATGCCTGGGTCGGGATTTTTGGCTGCGCATTTCTGGCTGGCCATTCTCAAATATTTTTTATTGAAAACTGCTTAAAACTAGCTCTAGATGGCGTTATTTTGCAGTGAAAAATTTATTCATATTTTTAAGTTTTCACTACCTATGCCATTTTTTTATATATATATTTATGTCTGTTTGTTACAGGGCTCTGACCCCAGGGTAGCGACGTGTCGAGGTCGTCTTCAAACGAAACGATGTCAACTGAATCAAGAAATAAATAAAGAATTACGACTCAGGGCAGGAGCTGAAAATCTTTTCAAAGTAAGTATCGACTTCTCGTGCTTCTGGGGGCAAATATACCCGTCCGCACTTCTTTTAAAAATAACTGTAGGTACCTACGTCTGCTAACGTTGCGTAACCAACTAAAAAAATCGGTACAATAAAATACACAAAACGGACTTCAGCAATTCAAGTATTGTACAAAAAATATGTTCTGTTCAATATAGTTTCAACTGGCAAAAAGTGGACATTGTTACCGGTGTATCTGGCCACACCTCAAGGTATAAAGGCCGTGAAGGTGTGTGTACAAATACCATCAACTAAAAGAGGACTTGGTCTTCCGCTGGGTACTCTGGGATCGATAACATTCTTAAAACCATGTCTAAGGTTGAATGCTCTGAAGAACTTTTTATTCATGAAAATCACACCCGTACAATTTTCGTAACAATATGGGTAAATGGCCCTGGTACTATCAAGGAAATTACATTGATCAATTTGTATTAAGTTTTCTTTGTTCATACCTACATCGAACATCACCAAACACAGTCCACTTGTTTTCAAATTTATCCTAAGAGGGTTTTTTTTCTTTCTTTACGGGTTGCGGTTCCAGGGTACCCAGCGGAAGACCAAATCTCCATCGTTTAGCCTATGATATTTGTGGGGCTATACCTAACGAGTCGCTAGTTCTGTTGAGGTATATTTCGATGGAAAAGTCTCTAAGTGTGGTTTGGTGGATTATGTACATAAGTTTTTAATTAAAAAACCCATTGATACATGGCCGGGATCCGGAATCGAACTCGTGGTCTGCCTAGTTAATACCAGACGTCTTAACCACTCGGCCATCGACGCACCCAAGATTGTGTGCACTTTTAATATTGCCATCATCAATATAGTTTTTATATATTCAATAAAAGTACACCTAGGTCGTCCTCTGCCAGCATTTTCTTTCACTTCGGCCATATAAACCTTTTTAGTAAATATTTCATCCTTCATCCTTTCAAAGTGTCCAAACTTATTATATTATAGCACATATTTTCGGCAAGAGTGATAATTGAACCCAGGATCTCTACCAAGATTTTTCAAATCATAGACAATTATTTCAACTTTACTTATGGGTTGGTCTCATTTAAAAGCACAGACTTACAAGCAGGGCCTGTGGGTATAGCGGGCAGCTCTACCCACTCGGAATTTGACAAGTTACTGACGTCACTAAGTATGGGAATTGCCTCGTCATTCGAAAAATCCATGTCTAGACCCATTTTCTTTCTTTTTTCCTTTTATTTACTTAAAATTTTTTTTCTTCACGGGCTACCGAAACCGTGTTACAGTTCCAGGGTACCCAGCGGAAGACCAAAGCTAGTCTCCCTCGTTTAGCCGATGGTATTTGTGAGGCTATACCTAACGAGTGGCTAGTTCTGTTGAGGTATATTTGGATGGAAAAGCCTCTAAGTGAGGTTTGTCGGATTATGTACATAAGTTTTTAATTAAAAAACCCATTGGTACATGGCCGGGATCCGGGATCGAACCCGGGGTCTGCCTAATTAGTACCAGACGTCTTAACCACTCAGCAACAAAACAAATTTACATTTTTAGAGAGACTATTCTCCCTCTCGGCCATCTACCCACTCGGGCTCAACACTAGCCTACAAGATCATTTCCTTGAGTGTACCTCATGTTCAACTAAGCGTGACCCCCTTACCAGACATGGTTCTTGACCCTTAACCTTGAGTTTTTATATTCTACATCTGTCTGTTTGGAATATTAACTTGATGACTCAGCCACAGCTTTGTGGCGAAGCTTTGTTAGAAAGTAAATATTTAAATTACAACAAAAAAAGTAACTTTTTTCCATCTAAATAACTCAACAGAACTGGCAACTCGTTAGGTATAGCCTTACAAATACCATCGGCTAAAAGAGGGTGCCAAATATCCAACGGATATCTTTCCAACCCTTTTACCACAACCGCAACCGCACAGCCGTTTCGGAATATAACTTTTTTTTTTTTCTAGGCAACAACAAACAGAAAACTCCGTGAAACAGTCGCATTGGAGCTGAGCTTCGTGAATTCTAACTTACAATTGTTAAAAGAACAACTTGCTGAATTAAATTCTTCTGTGGAATTATACCAGAGTGATAGGTAAGAACGCCTTTTATCTCAAGATTATTCAATAAAAGTACACCTAGGTCGCCCTCTGCCATCATTACCTTTAGCTTCTTTTTCTGATACTTTACGACTGTTAAGGGGAAGTCAGTCATCAAAATCCAATTTTTAATCAATTTTTTCAGAAAACCTGATCTATTTACGAAACTGAAATATATATATATATATTGATTTTAAGGATATTGCAAATATTGTTATTGCTTTGAAAATTGTTTCTAAAAACATTTTAACTACCTACTCGATAGAAAAAAAATCCTAAATACACATCTGAAAACTTTTTATCAAATTTTATAATATAGATGGGTACCATTACAAAAATTAACAAGATAATATTTTTGGTAATATCGTTTCATTGTAAAATTATTTATATGTTGTATAAGTTTTTTTTAAATTGCGTTTTTAACAAAAATTATCGCTTACGATGAATCGCTTACTGTTTCCATCCTGCTATAAATGCGTTCTGCTCTTTCATAAGTCATATTCCCATCGACCACTTCCCCTTAAAGAAGTGACAAATCTAGGTACATTAGATAAGTGCAGCAACAGAACAGATTCTGTTCATGCAAAAGTGTCTTTGTTTGTTTATTTATTTTGTCCTTCTTTTATGTCAAAATGTAGCAACGAATCGACATGATTCATTTTGACAGATGACAGGAGACATCGATGTTTGGAGAGCCGAAGGGTGACGCGGAAATATTTCGGATAAAAAAATCGGTTGTCTGTAAAGTCGGTTTACTGACGATAGTTGAACGTGACAACGTCATAAGAAAGCTGTCCACGCGGACGCATCGCTCACTCAAGTAGGAGAGAGACAGATGTCGAACGCTGCCGAACGCGGAGGCCGATTGTGCCTATTTGTCGCTCGTTCAGCGCTCTCGCTTGCACTTCAAGCCTTAAATGGAACGCCTCAGAGCGAGGTAACGCCGCATGAGTCATGTTTTTTCGTGCGTGCAGCCGGCTTCATCGAATTATAAGACGTCAATATTATGTCACTTTAAAAAAAAGAAATATAATGAAATGAATTAAGTAGTGAAACTTTTTTGGCTTATTATAATTAAAAAATATATACCTATACCCTCGTTAATAGTTGCTGCTCCGCCTCTTTAGGTCGTAGCGTGAAACATCAGTATAGCCTATAACCTTCCTAAAGAATTTGGGCTATCAAAATCATTTTTTTATTCAAATCTGACTGGTAGTTCCAGAGATAAGCGCATTCAAACAAACAAACTCTACAGCTTTATTATTAGTATAGATGCAATGGGAGCATCATCTGTCATCATCATCACCATCAACCTTTTAAGATCCACTGCTGGATCATGGTCTTCCTTTAGCGCACCATTTTAGTGGTGCTCATTGAGAGGAATTGCCAAAGTCACCACGCTTTGGTGACCGGACCTATAAAATTTGAAGAGTTCTCGATTTCTCCAGGATCCCATCATCTGATCCTGACCTCATGACCATGGGATTTGGGAAGTATACCCTTTCAAACAAAAAAAAAATTCAAATCGATCCATACCAGGCGTCTTTAAGTAATCGGGGAACATATCTACATAAAAAAATCCGACGAATTGAGAACCTTCTCCTTGTTTTGAAGTTCGGTTAAAGACGAAGCCGATGCGAATTTCTAGTATTATAACAAAAAGCCCAAGCCAAGGTAATGGGACAGCACGCACACCCTGTCATTACGTGCTCTTTAACTTTTTATATTAACCATGCTATTAGGTAAACGCTTGGAGGCACGCAAGATGGCATTTGGGATTCTTATTTGCTACCAATAAATTTTTATTAGTACTTAATTGTCCTTTAAAAAGGACATGGGATCTGTAAGACTCACAGACAGACATACAGACAAAAATATAAATACAGTTTGAAATTTAATATGTGTTAAATATATTTACTCTATGCCGAAGCCTATAATGATGTATGAAAGATATGTGTAGAATAAAATTATCTACAAAAAAGTCCGCGGTAGAATATATCTATCTTTACTAGAATACTAGATAAGCGTATTTATAATTTACAGTACACGACAAAGTCTTCCTCTCTTAGCCGATGTTATTTGTGAGGCTATACCTAACAAGTGGCCAGTTCTATTGAGGTATATTTAGGTGGTTTGTCGGCCTGGCTAGTAGTTTTTCACTTTATAATATTACAGCATTCCGCCCCCGGCTTCGCCCGTGGATATTTACGAACAAAATAAAATATACCCTATACCTACCCCTACCCTTATTCCTACCCCTACCCCTACCCCTACCCTCCACCACTACCACTACCTCTATATCATCAAAAGTTTTCGCAGCGCACGCGATGTAAGAAATTCTTAGGTAATTTTTTACACCTTGGGTTACATTATTGGAGTTTTAGTAAGGATCCCTAATTTTTTTGAAAATAGAATATAGCCTATGTCACTCAGGGTGAATGTAGCTTTCCAATGGTGAAATTTTTGAGTTTATTAATTACAAACATACACACACACAAAAATACAAATCTTTCCTCTTTATAATATTAGTATAGATAGTATAGATAAAGAGGTAAAGTTTGTAAGTTTGGATGTAGGGCGTTATCTCTGAAACTACTGAACCGATTCTGAAAATTCTTGCACTAATAGAAAACTACATTATCCCCGAGTGACATAGGATATATTTTATATTGTTCGAATATATCCACGGGCGGAGTCGGGGGCGGAAAGCTAGTAATATATATTTTAATTAAAAATACTAGTTAATACCGTTTAGTTTTAGTATGGAGAGGTCAAATATATCCCACGGTGTGCATCCCACGCTATAATGTTATCTCGATTGGAACATCCTAGGTCACCTAGAGGTCTGCCATTACCTAACCGTTATGTGTAAAACACTTGTTAAGACGAGGAACGACTTAGAAATTTTTAATCGTAACCCACGCCCTAAACTCGTGGTTCGGGCCCATGAGTGGTTCGAGCGCAACGATCACGTCATGCAAGAAAACGACGGCGCTTTGTCCGTTCTTGCTGCAGAAGTGAGAAGGGCATAATGTGTCGCTTCTCGGAATAAATGACGTAAGCGGCACATTACAAATAAATAATTTATTAAAAAACGATCACATAAAAATCTTCTTAATCAATACTAGGTACTGAAATTACCTATAGATTCGTATAAAATTTAAACGTAAATCCCTTTAGTTAGAGTATGGTCGTATGCTAAAAAGGTGTTTTGCAAGAGGTGATTTCAAAAATTTAAGTTATCGAGAAAATTTTCACCAATCATGTTTTCATCCTACACAATACTAGATAAAATCCTCTAGTTTTCGATGCCCAAATTGTATGTTCATAGCATTAGTAGAATTCGGGAATTTCAGTTCAGCAATCAACCAAAATTATTCGTTCCTCCCCTTAATATATCTAGCTACATAAATACGCTTACGACTTATCTATTAGAGATAGATATATGCTACCGAGGACTTTTTTGTAGATCATTTTATTCTACACAATTCTTTCCTACATCATTTTGTTATATCTCTGACGGATTAGACAGCATACGCCATGAAAAAAGAGCTGGTGCTTACTTTTTCCCCAACTTGATTCACTCATACATGCTCAGCTCCTAAACTCATAAATTTAATACTCATAAACCCTCTTCATAAAGCCTTTCACCTTCGGTATTTCTGGCTTTTACATAGAGTTCTCAAACTAAGGTTTATATGGCTGAAGTGAAAGGAAATGCTGGCAGAGGACAACCTAGATGTACTTTTATTGAACATATAAAAATATGTTGATCGATGGAAATATTAAAAGTACACACAATCGCCGAGCATGTATGAAAGGTATGATGAATATAAAAGAAGCAAAAGAGATATGTCAGGATCGTAACAAATGGCATTCGATTGTCTCTGTCTTGGGATGAAAGGCGTGATTATAGAAAGATAGATTCTCAAACTAAATTTTTCAGTGTTTGTTATCTTAATCACACAGTTCAGCCCCCTGAGAATAGCAGTTTTCCATTTTCCTCGAGTGAAATCGTCATACAAATGTTAATAAGATTAAAATAAAAATATTTCCCTCAACAAACTTCTAATAATGATTATAATCCCTACACAATGCTCTAGCTAAAAAAATATCATGGCAACCGCCATTAAATTGTGAAGTGAAATTGTGAATAAGATTTATGGGTAGCTTACATAGTTGGTATATAATGTCCGCCCCCAGCTTCGCCAGTGGATATTTCGAACAATATAAAATATAGCCTATAGCGTTCGGGGATAAAGTAACTTCCTATTAGTGAAAGAATTTTCAAAATCGGTTCAGTAGACCCAGAGATTACCCCCCTACAGCCTCACAAAACCTCTTTATAATATTAGGATACATGAATAAAGATAAGGAGAAGGATAAGGATATAAGGATATTGGCACAGGTCTAGATTAGATTAATTGATTGATTGATTATATCGGGTGATGTATGTAGATCAAATAGGAATTAGTATCCTTGAGAAAGGCCAGGTCATAAGTACCATAAACCCAGGAGCATGGATGAAGATATTGATGAGAGTGAACGAAGCGAAAGAGATTTGTCAGGATCGTAGCAAGTGGAAATCAGTGGTATGGCCTCTGGGTAACAGGCGTGATTTTTTAACCGACTTCCAAAAAAATAAGAAGAATATTCTCAATTCGGACCGTATTTTCTTTTTTATATATTCGATTACTCCGTCAGTTGTGAACCGATTTTGATGATTTCTTTTTATTCTTCCGGATTGATCCCATTTTACTCATAATAATTGGTTCATACGTTTTTCAGAAATTTTAAAAAAACTTACTTTTTTAAGTAAATTTTTCTTAATATCTCGATGAAATATGTACCGATTTGGACGTCTTATTTTTTAAGGATATATAATAATTTCTCAACATTATCTCACAGACATAATGACGAAAATCGGTTCAGTAGTTTTCAGAAATTCAGTAATATGTATGTATGTTAAATAGCGTGTCAGATTAATAGATTTATCAAACATATAAAGTTAAATATTAAAATTAAAATATCAAATATGTCAGCCATAATTATGGTGTCAGCTTTTATAAGAAAAGTCAAATATAAGTCTGTACAAGCGCAGCCGTAGACAACAACTAGTATGCAAAAATTCTCTTAATTATCTCAAATTCATTAATAGATGATTCTTAATCGACAAAAAGCGGTAATTGTATTTTCAAAGCTGAAATGTATGCGTTAAAAAATATTTCCGCCATTGTTGTTATTTTCCCGCGTTAAGCCGCCATCTTGTGACCATAGACAATCCCGCGCTCAATCTAAAGACCATAATGTGCATTGTATGTGCATTCAATTGATGTGTAAGGAAAGTGGGTTATTCCAAAACATGGGCGGATCCAGGGGAGAGGAGAGGAGGTCATGCCCCCCCCTCAAAATTTGCTTGCGTTCGTTGAAATGATATCAACTTTTTTAATGAGCCCCCAAAATAGGTAATACTGGATCCGCCCTTGTTCCAGAATGTATGCAGAAGTTCCCTTACTTTCCACCCTGTAAACCACTTTCAAATCTATATCGATTGATAAGCAAATAACTCAACCATCGCTGAGTGGTGAGGCAATGAGTGATGCAACGAGAATCTTAATTTAGTATTGCCAGATGCCCCGTATTTTACGGGTTATCCCGTTTTTCAGGCTACGATAATACAGAAACGCGTAATTGGGAAAATAAAATGTTGTTTCTTCAAATAATAAATACCAAAAATAAATTATCGTCACAAAAAATGCTGTTTTATTGTTTCCCGTAAAAATCTAAAACAGAATTGATCAAATGCAAAAAAATACAATTATTCATTATTTTACATTTATAATAATCAAAATGTGTTACTAAAACTGAGAAAAAAGACCAAAAATATGCATGATAATCTATCGTGAATATCGTGATTATATAATTAGCACCCTTATTTAGTGAGTATACAATCCCCCTCACGAAGCTACAGTATGTCTGCGAATTCTGCAACGTAGATCGCGATTAGAGCGGTGCGCTTTGTGTTTTTTGCCTATTGCCACATTTGCCACATGCCGCAGGGCTGCCACACGTGTACTTTTACTAAGGATGTAACAGTCTGTGCGGAAAGAGTACCGACATAAGAAGTTGCCGATTGACAAAACAAACGCACAGTATATTCTCTCATCTACGTAATTTTTCTTTAAAAACGATTTAATCGACTACTCGTGCCTCGAAGGGCATGTAAAGCTGTAATAAAGAACACTGTAATAAAAAATGTACCTACCTAGTTGATGAAGTGTCAAAAATTGATAAAATTAAAAGCTTTTATTTGACAATTTTTTTATATTTATAATAGTCTGAATAAAGTTTTTAGGAAAAGAGAAATTATTGAAAAAGTTGCCATGAAAACTGGAACATTCTGAAAAACTGATAGTGCTTTTTTCTATGGGATTATTGTATGAACACCATATAAACTTTTCTTTCGGAATTTAATTTTTTTGGTGTAAATTCTATTCGATAAAAAGGCTTTTTACTTTGTTAATATTTTGTTTTATTAGAACGTCAAAGTATCACACAAACGCATTCTATCCTTAGCTTACATATATTTTTGTTAAAAGCGATCACCCATCCTTTTTGGGACCTTATTATACGATGCTTCACCGTTATTATTTATTTATTTACAGTAAAGAATGCGTGATGCCCATGGTGCCCCTCGGTTTGAAGGAAACCAAAGAAGTGGACTTTCGTGAGCCCTTCAAGGACTTCATATTGGAGCACTACAGCGAGGATGCGGCGGTGTATGAAGAACCTATATCTGATTTTATGGATACGCGACAGGTAAATTCAATTAAAAAATTGGCCAAGAGCGAATCGAACTTTAACCGTTTTTGGCAGTCGGCCATTTTACTTCGGCTCGTACGTATCTATAATTTTTCTGAGATAAACTATTCCCAATTTCTCTGTGTCACTGTAATTTAGCATATAGTTACTTATTCAATATATCTAAATGAAATATCTGTTATTTTGTCAATGGGTTTTATTGAACAGGAAATATGAGTGGTTAAACTTGCCCCTGTTTGCTTATTGAAAATTCAAAATAATAATTATTTTATGATTTTTTAATTAGTATAATAATAAGAGTGATGTGATAGATTATGAAAGAGAAAACTGGGACAAATAATCCTTTATTTTACCACCCATATTTCCTATTCAATAAAAGCAATTGAAAAATAACAGCTATTTCACTTAGATATTGAATAAGTAACATTACAGTGACACATCCCAGAAAAATTATGGATATAGGGCTCGTTATTAAAATTGTATCTTTTTTCTTCTAGGCCATGAGGACTCCAGTCCGGTCAACATCAGGAGTTGCCCTTCTCTTCAAATACTACAACCAACTATACTATATTGAAAGACGTTTCTTCCCCCCAGACAGAAGTTTAGGGGTATATTTTGAATGGTTCGACTCCTTAACAGGTGAGGTTATGTAGATATAAGTTGTCTAAATAGGACGTTGGTTGTCGAGTGGGTAATCCCAGAAATGAGATGGGTACCAATGGGTTTTTATAATAGAAAATCTATGTACATTATCCGACAAACCGTAGAAAGAGGCTTTTCCATCTACTCGTTAGGTATAGCCTCAAAAATCTTCGGCTAAATGAGGGAGACTTCGTCTTCCGCTGGGTACCCTGAGGCCGGCAACGGTTCCCGGTAGCTGTAAGGTAACCCGTGAAAAATAAAGTCTGGTTAGTTACATCAAGAACGGCTGAACCGATTTTTAAAGTCTTTGATTTGCTGGATTTGTCTTCGCCCCGAATAGAAGCTAAGTATTAAAACATCGAAAAAAATCACGGATAAAAAATGTATGACGAAAATTAATTATTTCATACATTTTGTATGGAACGACTTTTTTGATATCTCGAGACGAAGTCAAATACACAACAAAAATACCTACACATAATAAATGATACATATCTAATATAAAAATCAATAATATAATTTCAGGTGTGCCATCCTGTCAAAGAACGGTAGCTTTTGAGAAGGCTTGTGTACTGTTTAACATCGCTGGTATCTACACACAAATTGGTGCTAAGCAAGTAAGTTTACCATCACACCTTTTTTCCAAGAGATGTAGATTTTCTCTAACCCCTGTAGATTTTGTCTGACCCCTGTAGATTTTATCTACCTCCTGTAGATTTTGTCTAACACCTGTAGATTTTCTCTAACCCCTGTAGATATTGTCTGACCCCTGTAGATTTTATCTACCTCCTGTAGATTTTGTCTAACACCTGTAGATTTTCTCTAACCCCTGTAGATTTTGTCTGACCCCTGTAGATTTTATCTACCTCCTGTAGATTTTGTCTAACACCTGTAGATTTTCTCTAACCCCTGTAGATTTTGTCTAACACCTGTAGATTTTCTCTAACCCCTGTAGATTTTGTCTGACCCCTGTAGATTTTATCTACTTCCTGTAGATTTTCTCTAACACCTGTAGATTTTCTCTAACCGCTGTATATTTTATCCACCTCCTGTAGATTTTGTCTACTCACTGTTATAGATTTTGTCTACCCGGTTATGCTTGCTCGATTGGCCATATGACTTCTAAGTTTCTGATGTAGTAGCACTTTATTTTATTAGAGTGAAGTTTACTTGCTTGATTTTCATATTATAATGGTGTTTGTAAAGAAGTTAATAAATCCTGAAATTATGTATGTCATGTATTTTTTTTTTTTGACATTATTATGAAATTTTTATTTATTTATTTTTTAATTTAAATATTTAGGGTAACTGACCAGTCGTTGGACACGACTAGTAGATGGACATTTTCTGCTAATATAGATTTTATAAGAACTGCATGGGATATTTTCACTTTTTTAATAAGTCTTAATAATCTTGCGTTTAACGGAACGATATTTTAATATTCAAAAGTGCTCACAGATGGCGACACTAGCGACAAAAAATATTACATTATTGTTTGCAACGCTTAGTGGAATTTTAAACAAATAATTAATATTTTCTTAAGGAAAAGTGTAACAAAACAAATCAAAAATATATACAACCAATGTTTTAGAGGAATTGCAACGAACTTAATGGTAAGTTATATTCTTTTACGAGTTATTTCAATAGGTAATCTTAATGTTTTACAGTTTGAGGTTAAGTTATGTGGTGTCCAAGGACTGTAAAAAAATACGTTCGGCTATTAGTTATTGGACGTCCAATCACAAGTTGTCCAATCACTAATATCTAGGAAAATTAAAATTCTTTAATTTTATCTTCTCTGTAGATGTGTTTAAGGCTTAATATTGTTTTATGTTATTCCTATTAATTTACTTGCTATCTTTGCAGTCATTGGACATCGTCCAATAACTGTCATGTTCTTATATAATCAGTCGTTGGACACCATCGTCCAATTACTATCAAGTTCATGCTAAGTTTTTTATTGCAGATATCAGACAAGATGCCGAAACCGAAGACCGCAAGTCCTTATGATGCTGCAAGTTTAAGTAAAGCTCTGGATGAAGTGAGTAACGGTGGGAAAATCCGAGAAATTGCTCGCAAGTATGGGATCCCAAAATCCACGTTACATTTTAAACTTAAACATTCTGACCATAAGACTACTTTCGGACCGTCACCCTATCTCACTCACGATGAAGAAAATTCTCTTCAAGTCTGGATCCTAGAGTTATCCAAAAAAGGATTTCCTCTAAAGAAAGAGGATCTTCAGTTGAGTGTTCAAAAATTTTTGAATGACAATCCAAGATCAAACCCTTTTAAGGATAATTATCCTGGAGAAGGCTGGGTTCGAGGATTTTTAAAGCGACATCCTAACATTAGTTTTAGAACTAGCGAGGGTGTTACATTTTCGAGTGCCTGCGTTTCAGAAACAGATATTCGCAAGTGGTTCGATGAAATTCGTAACTATTTAATTGAAAAGGGTTTAATGCAAGTTATGGACGATCCAAGGCGTGTGTTTAATGGTGACGAAAGTGGATTTCAGTTGTGTCCGAAAACAGGAAAGGTGTTGGCAGTGAAAGGGACGAAAAACATATACAGTGTAGAAACAAGCTCCTCAAAAGACAATATGACTGTAATGTTTACTTTCTCAGCAGCTGGTCAATGCTGCCCTCCGATGATAGTTTATAATTATCAAAGAATCCCTCAGAAAGTAGCAGACAGCGTACCATCTACTTGGGGTGTAGGAAGAAGCGAAAACGGCTGGATGACATCCGAGGTATTCTTTGAATACATAGCTAATGTTTTCCATCCTTATATCTTAACGGAAAACATACCTATCAAAACACATCTATCGTATGAAGTTAGCAAACTTTGTTCAGAGTTACAAATAGAGTTGATAGCTCTGTACCCAAATGCTACACGTATCCTCCAACCAGCAGACGTAGCAGTGTTTAAACCAGTAAAAGCAGCCTGGAAAGCATCTATAAGGGAATGGCTTAGTAAAAACCCCGGTCAAGTAATTACAAAAGTAAATTTTGCTGAAGTGCTTGAGATGTCATTAAAAAAATAAATTAAAGCACAGACCCTTATTAATGGCTTTAAAGCATGTGGTCTGGTACCTTTTGAGCCTAACGCTGTGGATTATGCTAAGTGCATACCAAGAAATAAAGAAGCTGACGTTGACATCATTAAGGCCTCAAATAGTGATGACATAATGACCTTTTCTCAATTTTTAAGATTAGTCGGTCCAAGCAAAGCTGCAGAATTGCAGAACGCTAAAGAACTCGACTTCATTGATGATAATTTTCGCATTCTTTACAGTATATATAATAGCTTTAGTCTATCTATGCCAGCAACTGCTAGTCCAGCAACTTCTATTCCAGTAATTTCCATCCCAACAACTTCTATCTTAACATCATCTATCCCAGCAACGTCTATCCCAGTAACGTCTATCTCAGCAACTTCTATTTCTAGTACTTCTATCCCGGTAACTTCTCCCTCAGCTTTTCTTTTTGAAAATACAATAGCTGAGACGGAACCGTTAAGATATAATAATAATGGCATGTTGTTGTCTAAATCTCCAAGTGCAGCCCATGATAACGTCTCATATAAGACCCTACCTTCGGCAATACTTTACAATTCAGACGATATTTCGCTTATCCAAAATGACGATATTTCCACTTTGCTCCCAGAACTAACTGATGATGTTCAAGCAACACCAGATTCCATTACGATTCTTCAGAATATTTTAATAAAAGAACGAGACTCTAACCCATCTTATGTGCTATGCCCCATTACAGGTATTTTAACTAAACCTACAACTTCAACAGATATTTCTGAAAAAACTCCGTCAAAAACCCCTCTAGTACATGATATGAGTCCATCTTATAAAATTATTAACTCTGATTTAGGTTCATACCTAACGTTACCTAAAACCCCTGAACGGAAAGGAAAACGAGAGATTAAAAGAATGCCTTTTGCCATTACTTCGGCAAAATACAAAGCAATGTATAAAGAGCAAATAGAGAGGAAAAAAACCGATGTAAGACAAAAAGACGAGAGAAAGAGAATAAGAGAAGAAACGAAAGTTATTAAAGAAGCTAATAAAAAAGAAAAGTTATCAGAAAAAAAAGAAACTTACGAAAGTGGATACAAATGCTTGTAAATTATGCTTAAAACAAGTAATCGCGTTGTTTGCGACATGTGTAAATCAATTTTTCACACTAAATGTGTACCGAGTAAACACAAAATTCATGTACCCGAAGTCATAGGTATAGATTTATTTGTGTGTCATGTTTGTTATAAGGAAGAAGATAACGATGAAAATGACGAGAACTTTATTTCTGAACACAATACTAGTGATGATGATTCCACCATATCTATGGAAGAAAATAGCCAAGAAGCGGCAAGATACTTGTACCAACAGTATTTAAGTGCACGGAAAGAATATTATTAATTTAAGTTTATTATTTATGTTTATATTTACCACTAATGTTTTATTTGTCATTATTACTACTAGATAAAGATAATACCTATTATAATATTTTCGTGGTTCTTGTTTTATTACTTATTGACTTTCCCAGTTCACTAAGTGACAAAAATTTAATTACGAATATCATTTTGTAGTAGTTAAGTGGGTAGGTAATAATAAGGAAGCCAGGAATAAAGTCAAACAGTATCACAAAATAGTGTCCAATAACTATCACAAATATGTCCCGAGACTGTCAATGCTGTCCAATAACTATACTTTTTATTCATTTTTTTTTATTTTATTTTTTTTAAGTTATTAGACATCCATTAAGGTTTCAAAACCATAAACAATCTATGGCCGAACTTTTCAACTATCTATACATATTATAAGCATTTCTCGTATTTTTATACGATTGGAGAAAAAAAAAAAACTAAAAATTAACAATCTTAACTGTCCAACGAAAAATGTAATGGTAATAAATAAATAATATATTTAAAAACTATATATACAAATTATAAAAAGAATACCTCTTCCAGAACCCCTCCCTGTGGCATGGTTCCCAAAACACTGGCTGCGTTACCTCGCTGAATGGTTAAACTGATCCTTTGAGCGAGGTAAGAGCCAGCCTTTAGGTCACCTGAGGCGTGGACTAGTCTCGTACCTAAATTTTTTATGAATATTTTCATTTCGGCAGACCATGGACCCATTGTTTCCACCGCAAGCGCCGAAAATAAGTAATTTGTTATAATATTTGAATATTTTCGGCGCTTCAGCAGTTGAGCCAGTTCTGCCGCCGCACCCGCTCTTAATTTTGTATACTGTATGTGAGACGCTGCCAGTGTATCAACACAGGTAGCGTCCCATTTTTTTCCCATCCCACCAATTTTTTTCCTAAATGCCACGGTACTAAAGTTACGCCATCAGTCTTTTGCCATCGTCCCTGCTCATACCAGATGGTTCAAGAATTGCAGGAACAGAGGCAGTGGCAAGAGATCGGCGTACTATATCATTTAAGGCGGTACCGTGGCGGTAGGCGCGACCAGCACTTTTTGTGCATGAAAGTCCATGGCGGCCAAAATAGTCCTTAGACAGACCTTAGTATCTAATCGTAAACTAACGGCGATACGTAAGGTCATGTATGTTTTAACCATATGGCAGATTTTTATTTGACCATATTTTATCATGAAATTGGTCAATTCTACGATCAAATTAAGAGCTCTCTTGGTCGCGTAACCAACTAAAAACGCACGTGTTCGAAAAGTTTGCATCTCTTTCACCGTTCGCACCTAGGCTACGCGAAAATAGAGGCAGAAAATTTCCAAACAAAATCGGTATAATAAAATACTTAAAACGGACTTCAGCATAATAAGTATTGTACAAAATATATTAGAATTAGCAAGTTGTTGTTAATGGATCCTTAAATAATGTGAAATTATCTTTACTCAGTATAACAATTAAAATATAAATATACATTTAAAAACTACTTATAAATAAAACAGAGATCGCTGTCCTGCGGCAGGGTCCCCAAAACACTAGCTGCATTCCCTCTCTGTATCGCCAAGCTGATACGTTGTCCAAGATACGTACCAGCTCTTCGGTCTCCCGATACTTTTATTATTTTAGAAGCAAGATGTTTATAAAGCTTGTGTGCTTCGGGACCCCATGGGCCTAGTGTTTCAACTCCAAACGGCATAAATATGTATCCTTGTCCTAAATGTCTTTACTCTAAATGTTTAAAAAAATATACTTTAGTAAATATGTTAAGAGAAATCGAGTCGCAAAGTCGGTTGAAAATATGCGTGAAATTGGCTTAATAAAACCTATAGTGGAGGAAGTATTGCACTTGACCTTTGATTTTGGTGTACTAGGTGTAGTTGATATTGACATATTTTTTTACATTTAGAGTAGGTATAGATAATTTCACATACTTTAAGGGTTCATTAACTAGAACTTGCTATTTTTAATAAATTTTGTACATTACTTGATTTGCTAAGTCCGTTTTTGTCGTCCCGCTCGTATAATTTTAGAAATGTGACATAATAATAATGTATGCCGAAGAATTTCTAGAATAAATTACCAATCAATGTCACTCCAAATATCCCTGTACCATTTCTCTATCCTGTCGTCAAAGGACAAACAAACGTAGAACTCTTTTTTTAATTTGTTTTTTTTTCTTATTTACCAGGAACGCAACACAGCAAGTGGTCTCGACGGCGCTGTAGATGCTCTACTAAGAGCTGCCGGTACTTTAAGATACATACACGAAAACTTCACTAACGCCCCTTCTGTGGACTTGGCTGCTGATACTTTGGATGTTTTAGTCAGCTTAATGATGGTATGTTTCAATAATCCGACAAATCATACTACAGTAAATAATTCACTAGGGGAGGAAAGTGGCTGATTACCACCCCAAGCCGCAGCCGAGTTGAGAAACCTACGAAGAAAATAAAAGAAATAAGTTTCAACAAAGCAACATACGCGGAATCTACAAAAAAATTAGATACCTAACTCACCTTATGAATCTAAATGTGTCACTTCTTTAATAGACGTATGCATTTATTATTTTTAGAAGAAGGAAGATTGAAAGAATGAAGGATTAAAGATTGATTAAAAAGGTTTATATGGCAGAAGTGAAAGAAAAAGAAGTTAAATAAAATGCTGGCAGAGGACGACCTAGGTGTACTTTTATTGAACATATAAAAAATGTATTGATCGAAGGCAATGTTAAAAGTAGGTATACACAATCACCGAGCATGTATGAAAGGTAAGATGAATATAAAAGAAGCGAAAGAGGTATGTCAGGATCATAGCAAATGCCATTTGATGTTATTTGCCTACCCCACTTGGGATAAAAGGCGTGATGATAGAGTTAAAGAAGAAGTACGGATGCTTTACAAGCCCTCCGAATCAAGCTCTGTGCTCCGAATAAATAGGGGCATCGGTGGTCGAGTGGGTAAAACGTCGGCTCAGAACTGAGATGTCTTAGGTTCGATTCGATCCCCACATTCGACCATGTACCATAGGGTTTTTATAATAAAAAATCTATGTACATTATCCGACAAACCGTACAAAGAGGCTTTTCCATCTACATACCTCAACAGAGCTGGCCACGCTGGGTACCCTGGGGCCAGCAACGGTTCCCGGGAGCTGTAAGGCAACTCGTGAAGATTTTTTTTACTTATCATTATTTTAAACCAACTTACAGTCTCAAGCCAGAGAATGCCTCCTAGAAAAACTTCAACTACAAGCTGAAGAGGAATGTACCACACGAGACTTAGAACTTCGTGACGACATCGACATGTGTCTGGATCTTGCGCAGGAGTGCGCTCATTTAGCACAGAGCTACAGACAGTTGTACCAGAAGGTAGGTTTTTAATAATATCTACATTCAAATATCAAACGTGTCACCACTTTTAAATTTAAATATGAAACGAGTGACCATGTTTATAATTTGAAATATCTACGTGGCTCTGTTATAATTTCAAATATCGAACGTATAATCACTTATAAATTGAAATATCGAACGTGGCTCTCTTTTAAATTCAAATATAGAAAGGATGATCACTTATAAATTGAAATATCGAACGTGCTCTCTTATAAATTAAAATTTCGATCGGATAACCTATACTAAAAAAGTTTGTGGTGTTGTAGGGGGTAATCTCTGGATCTACTGAACCGATTTTGAAAATTCTTTTACCAATAGAAAGCTACGATATCCCTGAGTGACATAGACTATATTTGATTTTGTTCGAATATATACACGAGCGATGCCGGGGGCGGAAGGCTAGTCACTTATAAATTGAAATATCGAACGGATCACCACTTATAAATTCAAATATCGAATGGGTCACAGTTTTTAAATTCAAATATCGATCGCATCAGCGGTGTCAGTCTTCGTCCTCGTACAGTAGGCAGAAAAATAATACACATCGGTGCTTTTGATCGGTGACATCGGGCTTTTTGTAGAGCGTCATCTCTTCCACTCGTAGACATGTAACGTTGTGCCAGAGATGACGCTCTATAAAACCAAAATGTCTATCGCGATGAGTATTATTTTCTGACGGGTACTTTTTTTCAAAATCAGTTAATTTTTTTTGTATATTTTTACAGATGCAATCAGACGCCGTGTTTAGTTTCGTGCCATATTCGTGGGTGTCATTAGTTCATGTCAAGACTGAATATTATAAAGGTATGTTTTTATATCATGAAATGGGCAGAAAACACGTCTTCATCATTTAGCTGGTATTTTTGAGGCTACGTAACTAATGGGCAACTTTTTGGGGATCGAATCTTGTGAAAGTAAAGCTCCATCTAAATCGGATCAGCAACTTTTGCGTATAATCCTAAAAAAACAAACAATAAAACTTAACTTTTGTCTACAAAACTTTTACTTTTATTCCACAGCATTAGCACATCACTACTGCTCGACTGGACTCTTAAATTCGACAGACGACAACAGATCTTCAGATAGAATCAAAGCCTTGTATAATGTTGATGGAAAGGATAGAAGCATTGATAATGGTAAGTAAATACAGGACGAGGCAGAAAATAATACCTTTAGAAAGAGAGTTCAGCATCGCGTTAGCTGTTATATTCTTTGCTTCAGCTGCCACTATCTGCCTCCCTCCTGCGTACGGCCTTGCCTGAACCTAATTTTGCCTAAATTCCATTGCTTCTGATATTCTACTCACCCTATCCTATATTAATACGGCCATATGTGACCAAAACATTTATTTATCCACAAACCATTTAAAATATCAAGTTTCATCAATATCCATTCAGCCGTTCCGAAGCCTATTCTTGATAAATATTGGGACAGACAAGCAATAATTTAAAGTACCGTCATTTATGCTTCAGTATCATGTACTATCAGGAGCAGAATTGCAAGGATCAATAGAAAAAAAAATCGCTTGACACTTTAAAATTACATAAAAACGAAAATGAAAACTATGTCAGTTGTGATTTGATCTGAGTGGTTCTTATCTATTTGAATGTCATTGAGCTTTAATGTGATAGGTTATTGGCATTAGAAATGAAACAATATGAAAACTTCAATGTGCAAGCGAATATAGCCTTTACGGGGTCCTACCAACGCTGCTCCTCATTGTACCTAATTATCATATCCCACTTAGATTTATATGTATAGAATATTAGCTGGGTCATAAAGGGGCGACAACTATAAATTTCATATAGACAGATAAAATACCTATTTTTAACATACAAGCTAAAACATTTCTTCTACAAGGTATCACAAACGGTTCGTCAGTTAAGCCAGACCAAGACATCAACACCTCAGCACTTGGTAGAGCACATTTAACTGAAGCACAGACACTTTATGAAGAAGCTCTAAGGCTGCAAAGAATGTGCAGGTACGTTAAGATATAATATATCACCAACTTTCCGCCTCCTGAAACTTTCATCAAAATACCATTGAGCCGTTTCGAAGCAGATGCTGGACAAACATTGAAACCAGGAGACAAATACTCTAAAATCCCTCATGTACCCTTCAGTATCGTGTAAATGGCATATACCACTCAGATTTGTATTAATGTTTAAATAACATATTCATAGGGGTAGGTAGATGTAATTTGCTACGAACCTGACATACCTATTTCGCATCTTTATCTCATACATGTCTGGCGATTGACAGTGCCCTCTGTAACCCTAGGTTGCTACTCCATATTTATATATAATAGTATTCACATATTTAATAATGCTCTTAGTAGAAGTATGAGAAGTCGATTAAATAGCAGTTTTAGTTCGAATGAGAATTAAACCTGGGACCTCAGGATTCAAGCGTTTCGTCGCAAACTGTCCAAATAATAATTCATCAATGAACTTATCCAAGCATTGCTTTAGTTTCATCAGAACCTTACAACCGTTTATTATCTTTATGAATAACTAATCTAATCTAGGATAACATTGAAAAATTAATAAGAAGTTTTAAGTAATATCTTTTTCTAATCTAATCTTTTTAAACAGAGAACTACGCAGTAAAGAACCATTAGCGTGGGTTGTGAAGCGACAAGCAGAGAAAGCTAACAGGGAAAGAGATCAACTGCAAGAAGAATCGGAATTTGAAGATATTCTGGAAGCTCCGCCAATACTACGTAAGTTAAATTTATCATAGAGAAAGAGTTAGCAATGGGGATGTGTTTAAAAATTATATAGAAATCCTGAGATAGTTTGGACAAGTTAAGCCCAATATACAAACGTACTGTCTCTTTTAATTTTTTATCAAGTGAAAGAGACAAGTCAAATAGGTAACAATTTAAGTAGTGATTTCCAAATGAACATGGATTTAGCGTCACGCTGTTCTGAAGACGTTACCAAAAGTGACATGTAATCCAAAATACTTCAAATACAAATTATAATGAATGACTGTTTAATCTGTTACAGCATTATCAAAATTCCAACTATCACTAACTCCACCAGACTTCGCACAACACAGAGTTGACGATCTATTCAAGTCCCTCGGTCCTATTGCAATTTTCTCCGCAAAACGCCATTGGAGCGCCCCACGATTAGTCCAACTACAAAAACACTCCAAAAGAGACCAACCCAAAGAGCATGCATGCTCTAACCCACCAAGAACTTGCGAAATGATCAAAAACAGCTTCAAAGCTCTAAGAAATAGCTACGAAAAAAGAGACAGATCAGAAGACAACAGCACATACTACAATCAAATACTAAGAAGCGATGAAAAGTACGCAGACGAATATGAAACAAAGAAAATGCTGCACCGAGTGACGAAACAAAACGGACTGTATATCAACGCATATGATTACAAATCTAAATTAATCGATAATTATAATTCGAAATACAACGATTATAGAAATAAAATAGGTACAGAAACCTTTGTAAAATCAAGCACTGAGAATGGCTTGAACAAATTAGAAGGAAAACAAAGTGATTTAGATTTGTATGGTAATTTGAAATTGAAAAACGGAAGGCGTGTTAAAAATGTTGATATCATAAGACGGGTATCGAGTGATTTTAATGTTTCTGTACAGAAATGTGAAAATGATGGATTCGGGTTTTCTGTAAGGGGAGACGCTCCAGTAGTTATTGCAAGTGTGGAACCTAATTCACTGGCTGACGTAAGTAATATAATAGTAAACTTAACGACGACCTTGTTTCAAGCTACTAGTAACAATGGCTTCATTTAGCTAGTGGCATATAGTAAACAGAACTTTCAAGCCTATTCTACCACAATGTTTTAAATATGATTAGCATTTTTGACTCGATTATGGATTGAACGTTGCAAGTTGGTCGATCGATAGTATTTGAAGGACGTCTGTCAATTAGAGCCGTAATTTTCATTGGGTTTTTTCCATATACTTAACGAAGAAACACTTTTTAATTTTTACTCTATGTTTTTAACAATAAGTTCAAAATTCTATCACAACTATTTCCGAAAACTTTTGGTGTTCCCTTAAAATGGGCCATAATGATGTATACTGGAGTACTTTGGAGTATTTACCAAAGGAGACGTGAAGCTTGTGAATCACCGAACAATTTTTTCTGCCACTTTTGGCGGGGTGGGAGGTAAACGCCCTGTACCACTGTATTTTTCTGTCGTTTTATTGCCGCAACGGATTTTACGTTATATGATGATTATGTTAAAATACAAACATAATAATTATAATGAATGATTGGAAACACTAAGTTTGACGCCCTAGATCGCCTTTTCCGTTTAAAACATCACAATTAACTATTTTCCTAGAGCTCTGTCTCGCGACACAAAACGATACCAACGAAATCTAAGGTAACTTATTACTGCGCACCTGGTCAGTATAACTGGTCAAACGGGAAAAAATTGGCGAAAGGGAGAGCCCGTCTATGGCCCCTCCATAGGCTTAGTACTCTATGATACTGACTGACAAAGTAACTGTTTTTTTCTGTTCGATGTATGAATTGTCATTTTTGTTTTTAGTTAGGAAAAAAATCTCGTTTTTCGAAAACTCGTTTTATAAAAAACTGTTCCGTTTCATTGTACGAAAAACACGAAACGATTCAGCTCTAGTGTCAATGAATTTTGGAATATACGACAAGTTTGGGCACCTATTCATATCATAGTATGTTTTAGTGGACAGTGGGGGCCGATCGATAGCATGGAGTATATATGTTTGAGGCCATTTTTTTTAACAAATATAAATATTTCCACAGATTGGCGGTATGCGGGAAGGCGATTTCATAGTGTCAATTGGTGATAAAGATGTCAAATGGAGTTCTCATGCTGACGTGGTCGCCCTCATACAACGAGCTGGGAGATCACTTACACTCAAGCTAGTGACACCCATGGATAAATCTGTTAATAAGGTAACAACTACCACATTTAGCCGGTCGCTGCACTCAATAAGCTAGGTTTTTTTTTCTGAAGAAGTAGGTAGGTACTTTATTTACTTGTGGTTCGTATGAGGATTGAACCCGGGCCCTCACGTTTTGACGTTCGAGTTTTGCTTTGTAAGGTCTGACACGTTCGTTCGATATTTGAATTTCTAAGGGCTGACTCGTTCGATATTAGAATTTATAAGGGCTGACTCGTTCGATATTTGAATTTATAAGGACTGACTCGTTCGATATTAGAATTTATAAGGGCTGACTCGTTCGATATTAGAATTTATAAGGGCTGACTCGTTCGATATTAGAATTTATAAGGGCTGACTCGTTCGATATTAGAATTTATAAGGGCTGACTCGTTCGATATTAGATGTTATAAGGGCTGACTCGTTCGATATTTGAATTAATAAGGGCTGACTCGTTCGATATTTGAATTTATAAGGGCTGACTCGTTCGATATTTGAATTTATAAGGGCTGACTTGTTCGATATTTGAATTTATAAGGGCTGACTCGTTAGATATTTGAATTTATAAGAGCTGACATGTCCGATACGATACGACACATTCATTTCTTTCTTTCTTCATTTTAATTTACACATTATTTTTCAGAGTTCCCCAGAAAGCGCGAGACAGTCGAACTCAAACCAGGGTTCCGTATCAGCCGCATCGACAGCGTCCAGCGGTTCTACTGGCGTCACCACACGGTCAGCTCGCCGGGCGCCATCTTGGAATCCGTTCAGAAGACATACAAGAGATCATAGTAGCTCACACCGTGGATCACACACTAATGTTATTTTTAGATGAATTTTAGTAATATAGTGGTTGCCGAACAACTATGTTTTCTGTAAGATTCTGCACAGTAATTAATTACTATAGTCCGTTCAATATAGCTTACTTCGTGTGACATCTGTCAATAAATTCTATTAAATAATAATACGCAACATGTCATATAAACGAGTAAATTAAAAGTTAAAATTTAAAAACTACTTTGACAGTTATAAAGCTCTTAAAAGCTACATTTCACGGAATATAGATTGCGTAAATTTGTTCGGCAATCACTATGATCACATCTGGTGTGTGAAAGAGTCAGTTGTTGAAAGGAGGGTAACTTAGTCGATTTTACTTGCGGAACGCTAGAAAAACAGAACCTAGCTAACGTAACGCTCATCAATAACTTCCACTACTGACACTTCCTTACACATACACTCTATATTTTTCCTAGGTAATAGTTTCCTTATTCGAAAATTTTTGTACAGGTTTTAAAAAGCAGGTCATTGTGTAAGTTATGTTAAAGTTAAATATATTATGTACCTACTTAAAGAAAACTTCGGTATGTGGCTTTTAAACTATGTATATTTGTAGCGATCTAGGTTTAAGTTTAAAGATAAACTGTTTAAAAACTATGTATGAAAGAGACGTGCTATACCTACTTTTTCATCACTATAATAAAATTGTAGACTGTTTTACGTTTGCAATTTTAACATGGCTTAAGTTTCTACTTATTTTATTTCAAACTAGCTTTCCGATGTTAACTTTCATCCAATATTATTGAGTTCATTACAAAAATACGAACATTTAAAAAAAATGCCAAATCGGTCCAGCCGTTCTCAAAAAATGCGTTTACCAACGAACAGCATTTCATTAAATTAGATTAAATAAAATTGAAGTGTATGCGGCAGTGTATGTGTGTAATTTCAAATTAATACTTACGAATAGGTATACCACGATATTTAATTTTAAGTTTGTCCAGAATTATCTTCGAAACGACTTAATGATTTTTAATGAAACTTTTACCAATCATAGCTGGTTCATATATTTAAAATCTGCTTTATGTTTCGTCTCAATTTATTAAATTAGGTATTTTATTTGAAATAAAATTAGTGGAGCACTGATTCAGCTAAACTTTTACTGTACTGATTTTCAAATAATTAGGATATTTCACTACATTGGCTATGACATTCCAAAGTAGATTTTTTTAGTCAATAATAAAATAAATATTATATAAATTAATATATTTTGTCTCGCTTTTTATCTCGCGTATAGAGTGCCAAGAGTATAGAAATTTAGAATAAATCTATTTTTAAGGAAAAATATTTTACATTCTTCATTTTGTAATTTATTTTTCGCTTTTATGTAAAACTGTCACCTCTTTATTTCTGCATTAAGAAGTGTACAGTTAATGAAATATTGTCGACACGAAAACTTCGAAAGTAAAATATCTACAAATTTTGGTTCATGTATTTTATTATTAATATTTTACCCTTACTCAAACATCTCAACAAACTTGTCAATATTGTCAAAGTGGAGGTGTTATACTACAGTACTATATGTATCTTGTTTGTCACCTCCATTCATAGACTCTCATAGCCTCTTTCTACCAAGTGCATGGCGAGTAACATGTTGTGATGTCTACAAAAGAAACTATTTATATACAAATTTGCAGTTATAGCTTCTAAAATCTATACTAAGACATGAAAAGCAATAATTGTATACTTCAACATTTTGTTGATCGGACTATAGTAGTCCGTCACTCTTGATTTCTTTTCTTCGCCGTACAAACTAGGTACTTTAATATTGTGTGGCTATTACTTCATTTTATGTACATATCGATTTCTTTTTCCTAATAATACATGGGCGAAATAAGGAATATTTACAAAAAAAAACTTTTTTATCTTACTAATATATTTTTTATTATTTGAAATAAAAAATTTTTAATTAAATTATATAGTTTACTTTCATATACATATTAATTTTATATTTTTATTGTTAATTTATCGTTTAATTTATTTTGTTTTATTTTTTGTGTAATATTATTTATATTGTCAATAAATTCAGTTTTAATTTTAATTTTAAATTGATGTGTATTAAAATTATTTTGATTTTGATCGATCACTTTTAAATCTATTTGATCAGGATCAGAATAAAATGAGAAAATCACATAATTAAGGTTTTTATTTGTATGTTAAAACTATGTTATTTTGTATATAAGACAGAAATGTAATATATTATTATCTACCCAAAATGTAAAATTGTTAAATATAATAAAAAACATTCCTCCCTTATGTGTATTTTCAATAAAAAACGCCTACATCCCTAATAATAGTATAATATAATAGGTTTGTCTGTCTGTCTATTTTTATTTTACACCACATTTTAGGCAACCTAACACACGACCTGGTATGGTGGCAAGTTCAATATTTCAATTTATAAGGGCTAACACGTTCGATATTTCAATTTATAAGGGCTGACACGTGACTTTATAAGAGATACTATTTAAACTATGCATTTAATAATTTTAAAAATATTATTTGTATTCCTTATAACAAGCCCTTTCATTTGATGTCACATGATGCAATTGAAAAAAAAAATTTTTACATTTTATTTTATACCCCAAAATAGAAATTCGATTATTTACTTAGGCCTTTATTCATGTGTTTTGTTTCTTTCTATTATTAGTAAAGACAGGTTTGTTAGAGAGTGACAAAACATATTTTAACAAAAACGTTGCTAATAAACGTTTATGAATAAAGGCCTTACACTATACGTCCGTGATTGGTCATCAAACTCATATCTATCTAGGTAGGTACATTCGGAGAAAATAGGCTGTGGCATAGAGCTGGGTCGTTTCGTATTTTACGTGAAACGGAACGTAACCCATTTTATAAATCGACAAACTGCTTCGAAAAGCAGTGCCAAAAGAAACGGCTTTTTATTCATAAGGCGTAAATCGTACATACTACATATTATATTCATTCATTCAAAAAAACCGTTTATTCGACAGTCTGTACCATATCAGTCTAATGTATTTATACACTATACAGCGTCCATATTAAAAGAACAGCAAACCAGTTTCTTTTTCAAAACCGCGTCGTAAATATTTTTGGTAGAATTTTTATTTTTAGCATACATAGGACCCCCCGCTACATCTTTTATTTTGACCAGAATGAGGAAACTTAGAACAATTATTTTAGCCATTTATTGTTTGCATAGAAAGTACTGTCATCGGTAATGAAAAGGAATGCACGGCCCGAGAATGTCCAACACTAGAATGCCGAGCAAATTGCTGGGTCGGTCATTATGCTGTTGGACACACTCGGGCCGTGCATTCCTTCCCTGGCTGGCCCTGTATGGATTCGTCGGTTTGGCCTTCGAGTCGAAACGAAAGATGTCGCGGTTCTAAATATGATAACACGGAACCCCAAAGCATGTGTTATGGGTACATGTATCTAATCTATACTAATATTATAAAGAGGTACAGTTTATAAGATTTGATGTAGGGGTAATCTCTGAAACTATAGAATCGATTTTAAAAATTATTTCATTAATAGGAAGCTAGAACCTCTCACACTTCTCACAGGCACTACACTACACACACAAGCGCAATATGTAAATGGTTGCAAAAATCTGATTCTTGAAACGGTTAGTCAAAAAAAACGACTTGTACGTACGTACAGTTGAATCGCCGAAGCAATAAACCTGCTTTTTAAAAAAAGCTGATTTTCCTTCTGTCATAAAAGCGTTCGTTCGTTACATGGCAAAAATCTGTTTCTTGAAGCAGTTTGTCAAAAAAACGACCAGCTCTACTGTCGCAGACGGACAGACAGACATACACAAGAGTAATCGTATAAGGCTTCTGTTTTTAATCCACCAACTTTGGTAAAGTATATATATTCAGAAAAAAGTCATAGATGCCGTCGGCGCCCGGAAAATCCTTTTTTTTTTTTACATATTTTGCCTAAACCGATATCGTCGCTTAACGATAATTAAAAGAACATTATTATTATAAAACATTATGAGTAACACACGCGTTCTTAGTATAATTATCAGTCAGTCAAGTTGGAATCATCAAACCGGTCAGACATGAATAAGGCGGTGAGTCATAGATTATATTATTGTTTTACCTAAAATTATAAACATTATTGCTTGTTTTTAGAGCTGATTAAATATATTGTGCTTCTATAGATATAACAAGAGACTGTCCACCGCTTCACTCGGTTCATTCCTCACCCCATTTTTTTCTTTCTTTACGGGTTGCCTTCCAGCTCCCGAAACCGTGTTAAGGTCCCAGGGAAAAGCCTCCAAGTATGGTTTGTCAAGGTTACCATGTTGTTGTAATATCACAAGTCATAGGTTGATCTCACTAGCGTGGTAACTAACAAAATGCGATCTTAACCGTCCACAGATTTATATGTAGGCCACACATTGGTCCGGCATCGCACCGAAAATTTCCCTTTCCGGCCGCCGTATGATCTAGGCGGGCCGTTCGTTAGTAAATATAACAGGCCGAG
The DNA here is from genome assembly GCA_963924495.1 of Nemapogon koenigi. Lineage (NCBI taxonomy): Eukaryota > Metazoa > Arthropoda > Insecta > Lepidoptera > Tineidae > Nemapogon > Nemapogon koenigi. The sequence goes on along the minus strand of OZ004653.1, from coordinate 869,928 downwards.
AGTGAGTGTACCGTGCAAGTTCGCTCTTCTCTGTTCATCGCACATTACTAATCTGTGGATGGTAACCATAGCTTTTGTTAGTAACTGAGATAGATAATACGGGGGCCTATTTGGAGGTTTGTTTTATTATTATATTATTTAATAATAATAATAAAAGTGTATATATATTTGTTATTTCTTCCATTTTTTTTATTTTCCAGCTTTTCATAATATTACTATTAACTATTGCTTGTGTCGAGATGCGCTTACGACGAGACATCCGCGACGAGTTAATATTGAAAAGATTGACGGATAGGAAAACTGTTTATACCCCTAAAGGTAAATATTACTCTATAATAATAAAAAATACTTATATATGGATAACAGGCAAAAAGTGGACGCTATTACTGGTGTTAAGGGGCGGTGGTCAAGGTCATCTAAAATATGGCAAATCTCAGTTAATCCTGGAAAGGTGAGTTTATTTATACCTACAACATTTCTTTAGTACACAGTTGATAGTTATTATTTAAAATTTGATTGAGCCATATTTTCAATATTAACAAGAGTTCTAAATAACCATAGTTTCCAAAATACAAAAGTAAGGCTCGTTTTGGAAACTACGCCCTAATAGCATTTTCGGTAGGCATCAATTCCCCAACGGTCGGGGAACGGTTGGCATTTTGTTAGTTAGTTGGCCAACGTGAAATCTACTTTGGGCCGACGAATAAAATATTGTCCTTACAGCCTACCGTTTGCCAACAATGGCCCAACCAATACTGTAACTACCGTCGGCTAAACAACGTGAAAACTACTTTGGGCCGACGAATAAAATATTGTCATTACAGCCTACCGTTTGCCAACAATGGCCCAACCAATACTTTAACTACCGTAGGCTAAACAACGTGAAAACTACTTTGGGCCGACGAATAAAATATTGTCATTACAGCCTACCGTTTGCCAACAATGGCCCAACCAATACTTTAACTACCGTCGGCTATACAACGTGAAAACTACTTTGGGCCGACGAATAAAATATTGTTATTACAGCCTACCGTTTGCCTACATAGGCCCAACTAATACTTTAACTACCGTCGGCTATACAACGTGAAAACTACTTTGGGCCGACGAATAAAATATTGTCATTACAGCCTACAGTTTGCCAACAATGGCCCAACCAATACTTTAACTACCGTAGGCTAAACAACGTGAAAACTACTTTGGGCCGACGAATAAAATATTGTTACGAGCTGGGGTTCGAAGAGATTCAAAATACCGATTAAATAGACAAACTTTACTTTAACACCACAAAAATACAGTTAAATAAATAACACTATAGAATATCACTTAATCGCACTAAATTCCACTTCACTGTTTCGCTTTGATCGCTCTGATTCGCCTGTCTTCGCTTTGATCGCTCTTATTCGCACTGTGTTCCTTGCGGCAATGATCCTCTGTTTATATTGCCCACCGAACATTCGAGAAACGCCGAGATTGTTGTACAAAGTTCTAGACGCGGCTCGATGCGACTCGGCGCCAAATACCTACACACAGACCGCGCCCGATTTTGGTACCTATGGCTAGGCACATACGGTCCATTTTCGTTTGTACTTGATTCTCTCTGGATGTTTCTAGAGACGTCTATCGACCTTGATGTGTTTAGGTATTTATTTGTGCGATTTAAGTACCTATTCGTTACACTGCCCCCCGCTTAGACTTGCTCGTCCCGAGCAATATTCGAGCCTTTGTAAGGAGCCAGTCGATCAATATGGACAACCTTTAACTGTCCACGCGGGCATCGTTGGATCCGATAGGTCACGTCATTGATCCTCGTGATGACCTTATACGGGCCTTCCCAGCGGTTCTGCAGCTTGGGAGATTTGCCTTTTCGGCGTTTCGGGTTGTGCAGCCACACCAACGATCCCTCGTCAAAACCGTTACTATTGAAGTTTCTATCGTACCTGGTCTTCATCTTTGTACTGGCCACAAGACTGCTCTGACGAATCTGGTCATGTATGTCGCACATCTTGTTTTTCAGGTTCGATACGTAGTCACTTACAGGTTGCGGCGCATCCGGAGGTCCGCCGGTCAGGAGATCAACTGGTAGTCGGAGTTCTCTCCCAAAGTTGGCATAAGCAGGAGTCACCTTTATGCTTTCATGCTCTGCGGATCGATATGAGAGCAAGAACAAGGGAATATATCGGTCCCAGTCCATCTGGTGATCCTCAACCAGTTTCGCTAAATGAGTCTCCAAAGTGCGGTTGAACCTTTCAACCATTCCGTCGGACTGTGGGTGATACGCCGTAGTCCTCGTTTTATTTATTCCCAGGAGACGGCATACTTCCTGGAACAACTGCGACTCAAAGTTACGCCCTTGATCAGAATGTATCTCCAATGGTAGCCCGAACCTGCAGAATACGTCGTTGACCAACTTAGTCGCCACTGTTGTCGCTTCCTGGTTGGGAATTGCGAAGACCTCCGGCCACTTCGTGAAGTAGTCCATCACGACCATGAAGTACTTGTTCCCGTCTTCAGTGGCCGGGAACGGTCCAGCAACGTCCACCGCAATTCGTTCCCATGGAGCGCCAACATTGTACAGCTGCATACGTCCCCTCGTACGTGTCGTAGGTCCTTTCACGGCCGCACATACTGTGCACTTACGACACCAATCCTCGACATCTTGCCGGCAATGAACCCAATAAAATCGTTTCCTGATTTTCGCCAGGGTTCGATTCATGCCCAGATGTCCTCCCGAGGATCCATCGTGCACGGACTCAAGCACTGCGCGCACCTTTGACCTAGGCACGACCAGCTGCATCAGTGTCTCCTGTCCACTTGGCGACTCCCACTTGCGGTACAGCAACCCGTTGTCCAGCACTAGACTTTCCCACTGAGCCCAGTAACTTTTCGTGGTGGAACTCATGGCTGATACAACATTCCAGCCGGGCCTTGGAACATTCTGCGTCTTCCATTCCATTATCGGCGCCAAGTTGTTATCCTTGAGTTGCTCGTCTCTCGTCCTCTCGTTCGCCCATTCGTCACTAAGGTTGTTAGTCGTAATCACTTTGATGACAGAATCACCGATTTCACGCCTCGAGCAGTGTTTACAATCTTCAGGGCACGGCCTGCGTGACAGTGCGTCAGCGTTGCCATGCATCCGTCCTCGTCGATGTTCGATCGTGAAATCGAATTCTTGTAACTGCTCGATCCACCGAGCGACTTGTCCTTCAGGATCCTTGAATTGAAGTAACCATTTCAACGCCGCATGGTCTGTCCGTAGCTTGAACTTCCTTCCGATGAGATATTTGTTGAAGTGTCGTAACGTCTTCACTACGGCCAGAAGTTCGCGTCTGGTTACACAGTAGTTCCTTTCTGGTTTCGACAGAGCCTTGCTGAAATACGCTATCACAACTTCCTTGTCCCCCTTCCGTTGTGACAGCACACCTCCAATGGCGATGTTGCTTGCGTCTGTGTCCACCACAAACTCGCCGACTTGGTCCGGGTAGCCTAATACAGGTGTTTTACACAGCCGTTGTTTCAGTTCCTGGAACGACTCCTCGCAGTCCTCAGTCCACTGAAACGAACGCTTGTCCTCCGTCAGCCGATGTAGGGGCTTGGCTACTCCCGCGAAGTCGTATACGAAGCGGCGGTAGTATGAGCACAGACCAAGAAACGCCCGAACATCTGTTTTGTTTTTCGGGGTGGGCCATTCTCGTACAGCTATTGTCTTGTCAGGGTCGGTTTCTACGCCATCCTTAGTAATTACATGCCCGAGGTAATTCACACGTTTCTTGAAGAAACTACACTTCTTGGCATGCAATTTCAGGTTCGCGAGCTTCAACTTGGCAAACACTCTTTCTAAATTCCTCACGTGCTCGTCGAAGTCGCGTCCCATGATGATGACGTCATCCAGGTAGACTAGGCAAGCTTTTCCCACGAGATCCGCAAGCACAACTTCCATCAGCCTTTCGAACGTTGCGGGAGCATTGCATAACCCGAAAGGCATGACGTTGAACTGCCACAGTCCATTTCCGGTCGAGAAAGCAGTCTTTTCCTTGTCCTTGGGATCGATCTCCACTTGCCAGTATCCACTCTTCAAATCCAGTGTTGAGAACCACTGGTTCCCACTCAACTTGTCCAAGGTGTCGTCAATCCGGGGTAGAGGGTAGCTGTCCTTTCTGGTTACGTCGTTCAGTCGACGATAATCCACACAGAAGCGAGTGCTGCCATCCTTCTTCTTAACTAGCACAACCGGAGAACACCATGGGCTCAAAGAAGGTTCGATGACATTAGCCTTCTTCATGTCTTCCAGCATGCACTGTACTTCGGCTTCTCTTCCAACTGGGATTCGTCGAGCACGTTGACGTATAGGTAACTCGTTTCCTGTGTTGATGGTGTGTTTCACCAATGACGTCCTGCCGTGATGCCCATCTCTGTCACTAAAGATGTCAATGTAACGAGTGAGCATCTCCTTCGCTCGTTTGTACTCGGAGATTGACAAGTCCTTCTTCGAAATGTCGACGAGTTCCAAGGGGTTTGCACTGTTATTTTTCATCGCCGACAGCTTCCCCTGGGTGCAGCTCCGCATCCAATTCGCCTCGTCGCACTTCGCCACGACTTGATCCTTATTGAGAGTGACAGGAGCGCCATTGAAGTTGGTCACCCTTACTACAGCTCGTCCACTCTGGCTGTTTACTAAAGTTGGAGTGAGTAACCAGCCTTTATGTTTAGAACGTTCCAGGTGGTCGATGATAGAGCACCTCGTATTGGAGGGGTCCCCATTAGTTGGTAACTCCACATCGACAAGCGTCTCCGAATATGGGTTCAGTTTGACGCCCTTGGCACAGCGCACATAGCCAGCATAACCACCTTTCAAAAATACCTGTTCCTGGCCGCACTGCAGTACACCATTGCGCAAGTCGATGCCAAACTGGAACCGCTTCATAAAGTCGAGTCCGAGAATGCAGTCGTCTATAATGTCGGCCACGATGACGGTGTGTGGGTACTCCCCGTCACCCACCTTGAGTTTCACCGGCAGCTCGTCGTATGCGGGTATAGGCTGACCGGTTGCCGTGAAGAGTTTCAGACAGGAAGATGGACGTCTGGTTCTGCTCGTAGATCGTCCCAACAACTGAGGTCGCACAACCGTACGCGTTGCTCCTGTGTCGATCGTCATCTCACATGGCGTCCCGTTGACCTCGCCGACGATCACCAGACTGTTCCCGTTGAAAACTTGTCGGATGGTAACTTTGGGGGCTGTGTCACGAGCAGCCAGTACCTGCCCCGCGGCTCTGGCTGTTACTCGTTTCCCGGAAGCTCCGTAGTTACTGCACGGACATCAGCTCCGACGTCCCGTTTCGGCACTCGTTGATCCGTGCCTTGTCGTTTAAGCGCCGGGCAGCTTGCTTTAAGGTGCCCCAGCTTGTGGCAGTAGAAGCAGCGGGGTAAGTAGCTACGCCTCTCTGCTACAGGTGTCGTTGTTGGAGTAGCCTCCTCCGCCACTTGTCGCAATCGCTGAGAACGAGGCTCCTGTCTCACGGCTTCCACCTCTAGAGCATGGGCGAGTGCATCTTTCAGGGCGGTGTGGTGGCCCAGTCGAACTGCAGCTCTGACCTCCATGCTGCGGATGCCGTCGATGAATGCTTGAACGAGGTTCGCAGCAAAGAACTCTTGTCCGGCAGATGGGTACGCCTTCCTCACGATCTTCTCGATCTCCAGAGCCCATTGTTGCAGATTCTCACCAGCATGTTGCGTCCTGTCCCTCAGCTGCGCTCGGTAGACGTGCTCCAGGTGTTTGTCGCCGTACCTGGAGTCCATTGCCTCGATCAGGTTCCCGTACGTGGTGCAGCTGTCTGGAGAGGCTTCCAAAACAGACAGTGCGCGGCCTCTTAAAGCCACTGTCAAGGCGGTCAGAGATTGCTCGTCTGTCCAGCCGTTGGCAGAGGCGACCGTTTGGAACTGCAATTTGTACGCTGTCCAGGACGTAGTCCCGTCGTACGGCGGCACCTTGACTCGAGGGCCGGAGACGATGGCGCCTCCAGAAACAGGAGCGGTCAGCTTCAGTTTCCTTACTTCATTCTGGAGCCCCTCGCATCGGCTGTCCAACTCTCCGTAGCGGTCGTTAAGTCTTGCATCCAGTTCTCTGCTCATCCTAGTCTGTATTTCCTTGCAATGCTGTTGGAGGTCTTCGTAACGGATGTCGAGGTCTTCGATTCTCTCCTCGTGCATGTCTGTAACCCTCTGTAGCTGCTTCACCTCCATAGTCACCTTTCCCAGTGATTCTGAAAGCAGCTCCTTAAGGCTAGCAGACTGCTCCTTCAACAGCCGGCAAGTCTGCTCCTCCCGAAGTCTGGCCTGCTCCTCCAATAGCTGCCGAGTCTGCTCCTCCTGTCGTCGGGCCTGCTCCTCCTGTCGTCGGGCCTGCTCCTCCTGACGTCGGGCCTGCTCCTCCATCAGCCGAACCAGCATCCCCATATCGAATGCCTGGGGAGCACCCGCAGAACCCGCAGCACCCGTATCAACTTCAGCAGCAGCTCCAGCACCAACAGCAGCAGTCCCAGCAGCAGCAGCAGCGGCTCCAGCAGCAGCTCCGGCACCACCAGCAGTATTCCCAGCAGCACCAGCAGCGGCTCCAGCAGCAGCAGCCTCGTCGACCTCCTCGCCGTGATGTCCAGCAGTAGTTTGTCGTGTTTTGGGTCGCCGTGATAACGACGAGTCACGTGGTGTAATCGGCATTTTTGAATCCCACACTCCTGACACCAATTTGTTACGAGCTGGGGTTCGAAGAGATTCAAAATACCGATTAAATAGACAAACTTTACTTTAACACCACAAAAATACAGTTAAATAAATAACACTATAGAATATCACTTAATCGCACTAAATTCCACTTCACTGTTTCGCTTTGATCGCTCTGATTCGCCTGTCTTCGCTTTGATCGCTCTTATTCGCACTGTGTTCCTTGCGGCAATGATCCTCTGTTTATATTGCCCACCGAACATTCGAGAAACGCCGAGATTGTTGTACAAAGTTCTAGACGCGGCTCGATGCGACTCGGCGCCAAATACCTACACACAGACCGCGCCCGATTTTGGTACCTATGGCTAGGCACATACGGTCCATTTTCGTTTGTACTTGATTCTCTCTGGATGTTTCTAGAGACGTCTATCGACCTTGATGTGTTTAGGTATTTATTTGTGCGATTTAAGTACCTATTCGTTACAATATTGTCATTACAGCCTACCGTTTGCCAACAATGGCCCAACCAATACTTTAACAACCGTCGGCTATACAACGTGAAAACTACTTTGGGCCGACGAATAAAATATTGTCATTACAGCCTACCGTTTGCCAACAATGGCCCAACCAATACTTTAACTACCGTAGGCTAAACAACGTGAAAACTACTTTGGGCCGACGAATAAAATATTGTCATTACAGCCTACCGTTTGCCAACAATGGCCCAACCAATACTTTAACTACCGTCGGCTAAACAACGTGAAAACTACTTTGGGCCGACGAATAAAATATTGTCATTACAGCCTACCGTTTGCCAACAATGGCCCAACCAATACTTTAACTACCGTAGGCTAAACAACGTGAAAACTACCTTGGGCTGACGAATAAAATATTGTCATTACAGCCTACTGTTTGCCAACATAGGCCCAACCAATACTTTAATTACCGTCGGCTATACAACGTGAAATCTTTATTGCGATTTTCGATATATTGTTTAAACAAATAAATAAATAAACATATATATATATATATATATACCTACGATTATTATAAACTTTGATACATTAGAACAATGTATATCATCATGTAAAACCCTATTGACATTATAATTATATCTGAGGTGAACATTTCTAACGCGTGTAGCTGTTTAAATAATGTAGACGGTTACAGTATGCACACAGAGCTGCGACAGTATCGCAATGGAGGAGGTATTATTTTATACATAAATAAAAGACATAAATTTACACACATCAAAACTTTGAATGTATATTAGGGAAAATCAAAACACAATCAAACTATTGCGCGGATCTGTGTTCACTGTATCGTCCACCTGGTTTATGTAAGCACTAATTTCTTAACGAGCTCCAAAATATTATTAAGAAAATAGATACTGCGAGAGATATGTATTTACTGGGAGACACTAACATTGACTTGAAGACTGATATTCCTATAAAGCATATGTATAAAAGCATGATGTATAGCTGCGGACTTGAGTGCGGGATCTCCGATTACACGCGAATTGAAATTAGATCAGATTGATCATGTGTTCGTGAGAGCCCGCTCTCAAGATGTTTACACCGCGGCTCTGGGTACTGTACTGGCCGACCACCGCGCGATCGCTGTGGCTTGCATCGGTCCGTACCTTATACAGCATGCTCCAAAATTTAAATATATTTATAATAATACAAAATTAAAGACCTTTTTAAATGACATCGAATGGCACCATACACACGATATGTTAGACCCTAACAACTTATATCAATATATAAATGAAAGCATAAATAAATGCTACAATAAATCGAGAATAGAAGTAAAAATAAAAACCAACCCGTCGCGGAACATAAATAGATGAATAAACAAAAAAGTAATTATTACATGTGAATATAGAGATAAACTGTATACAGAATAAAAAAAGGATAAATATAACATGGTTAAAAGATTAAAATATAATAAGGCTAGAAACTATTCTAACAAAGTAGTCATAAAAAGCAAAAATAATTGACTACAGAATCAAATAAAAAACAATAAAAACAACCAAAAACAACTATGGCAGATACTAAACAAAATAACAGGTAGAGTTAGGGATTCCATAGATGTTAGTTACTACTTTTTAGTTATTAGTTACTATTAGTTATGCAGTTTTGATAAAAGCGTAAAAAGTATAATATCTAATTGTAACATTCCACTAATGGACAGTAATTCTTACATAAAATCGTCATTTGTGAGTATTCGATTCCAAAAAGCCAGCGAGCAAAGTATTATTAAAATAATAAAATCACTAAATTGTAACAAGGCTCTTGGTTACGACAATATTAGAGCAAAATAGAGAAAAATTGATTTTTAAGTAACAACATCGCTTTTGTCATAGCAAATCTAACAAGCAGTAGTGTAAAAAACGGTATATATCCAAAGGAACTGAAAACGGGTATAATAAGACATATTTATAAAAAAGGGTGTAAAAACAGTATGAAAACTACAGACCAATCACTGTATTACCGATTTGTAAATAAATAAATTGTGGTAAAATATATCAGTAATCAAATACACATTTTTTCAAGAACCACAAAATATTAACAGACAAATAATATGGCTTCCAGCCGCACAAAAACACTACTCAACTACTTAGCAATTTTACTGACAAAATAAATAAACACCTAAATGATAAAAAAAACATGTTCTGGTGGTATTTGTTGACTACAGCAAAGCCTTCGACACATTGAGACATCCTATATTAATACAAAACTTGGAAGAATGTAGCATCAGGGGTCCACTGTTGAAACGGTGTATTGATTACCTTTCAGATAGAAATCACTGTTAAAATAGAAAGATTTGTTAGTGACAAAATGTTGGTCTTGGGCCCTCTACACTACGTTACATATATCAATGTCCAGACAAAGCTCATTGAGCACTGTGACATGTACCAGTTCGCTAAAAGCGTAGACATGGCCCTAGATCATTTACAGGCTGATTTTACTGCGCTGCCACGGTGGTCACATGATTGGTGCTAAATCCAGACAAAACAAAACTAATATATATTAGTTCTAGCCACAATAGGAGGTTACAATGTGTCGACTTAATAGCCCACAACCACAATGAAGAAAAACACAATTTTTTTTTATCAATCTGAAAAAATAGTATGAAAAATCTAGAAAAATACTGTGTTTTTATTTTTTTAATATCTTTAAAACTGCCTGAAACACGAAGCGTAGAACTAAGGCGTTTCAAAAAACGGCACTATGACCTTCGGACGCCCCGCTGACGTCATTTTATAACGAGAGCTGTCACCGGCCGCCCGGTTAGTATGCACACGCGCATGGCCGAATATATTTTGATACAAAATGGCTAATCCGCACACGAGAAAATCATGTATTGTACCTAAATGCACAAATACTACAACAATAACACCAGAAAACTGTGTTTAGGGTTCCGTACCCAAAGGGTAAAAACGTGGTAAAAACGGAAACCTTATTACTAAGACTCCGCTGTCCGTCCGTCCGTCTGTCACCAGGCTGTATCTCATGAATCGTGATAGTTAGACAGTTAAATTGTTTACAGATGATGTATTTCTTTTGCCGCTATAACAACAAATACTAAAAACAGATTAAAATAAATATTTAAGGGGGCTCCCATACAAAAAACGTGATTTTTTGCTCGTTTTTGCTCGATATTGATAACGGCAACAGGTAGACGCTTGAAATATTCACAGAATATATAGTTATTATTCACTTTAAAAATAAAAAATAAATTACAATAAAACAAATATTTAAAAGGGGCTCCCATACAACAAACGTGACTTTTTTTGCTCGTTTTTGCTCGATATTGATAACAGTAACAGGTAGACGCTTGAAATATTAACAGAATATTGAGTTATATTATTTACTTTAAAAATAAATAATTAAATTAAAATAAAATTAATATTTAAGGGGGGCTCTCATACAACAAAGCCGTTTTTATAGACAATTGTACGGAACCCTTCGTGCTCGAGTACGACTTGCACTTGGCCGGTTTTTATTATTTTTTTCTAGTTCCTAGAGATCCAAAAATGCGAAAAAAATTAGTTAAAAGCTGCGAGGAGAGCTGATTCTGTGGCGACTAAAAGTTGTATGTACTGCTGTGAGCACCATTTCGATGTATAAAGTACCTACTCATCAAATAAGTAGATCCGACACCATATAAACATCCAAATAGGTAGCCAAATAGTGGCACCATATAAATAACAGTCTGTGCCAATGCCAGTAAGATTGACAAATAGGTGTCATGCATGTTATGATTTTGAATTTTGAAAATTTCACTTATACCTAGTGATTATATTATCTCTCTTTGGTATCTTTTATTGTTTTAATTTAATATGGTATAATTTTACATATGAATACACCTTTTTAACCTATTTTACATTTGCATAACTGGTAACATTTATTTTATAACTAGCTTCTGTCCGCGGTTTCACCCGCGTGGAAATTGATGAAAAAAATAAATAATCCCGTGGCTGTATTGCCCCTGCCCCGCTCGCTTTCGCGGTATAAAATGTAGCCTGGGTCTCCTACATTATCTCTAAAATGTTTTGATATAATTTTAGAATATATAGGTATATAAGATATAAAATTACGTTCTATAATTATTCATTTGCTATAATTTTTTTTAAACCTAAAATAGATTTCTGTAATTTTCAAAATCACTATTATCAAAATATATAAAATTAAATTCTATAATTATTTATTTGCTATAATTTTATTTTACCCTAAAATCGATTTCTGTAATTTTCAAAATCACTATTATCAAAATATATAAAATTACATTCTTTAATTATTTATTTGCTATAATTTTTCTTTTGTCTAAAATCGATATCCGTAATTTTCAAAATCACTATTATCAAAATATATAACATTAAATGATCTAATAATTAATTTGCTATAATTTTCGTTTTATCTAAAATTGTTTTCTATAATTTTGATGATATCTAAAATATCAAAAGGTACAACATTTAATATTATCTTTTGATTAATTTGCTTTAATTTTTTTCCAATTTATTTGCGAAATATTATTACTTATATAAAATCTTCCTTCTTTATTATAAATGCGAAAGTGTGTCTGTATGTCTTTCTTTCAAGTCAAAACAGAGCAACTGATAGATGTTTTTTTTGCACAGATATAGTCTGAGTGTTAACATAAGCTTTTTCTAAAGAGGTATCATATCCGTTATCAACAAGTGATGATTGTTTTTGAGTTTCTGGCGCTTCGCCGTCCGCTGCCGCGGAACGCTCGCTTCGCTCGCTCGGCTCGCGCTCTGTTTTAGCACTATTCGAACCACGCTCGTCGCTTCGCTCCTCGCTAACCTATTTTTATTTACAAATTAGGGGAATAGAAATCGAAAATTACAGGTTAAGATTAACAAAAACTACTGTAAATTTTAATATTTGTAAATGTAACTTTTAAAAATATAGTGAGTACTATTATTTTAATAATCCATTAGAGCAACTGATATTATAGATTAATAAATTTATAGAAAATGAATTTATATATTTAGAAAATTATAATAACTGCAATTATAGAAAAGTAGCCATTAGTGCAATTGAAATTAGAGATTATAAAAAATATAAGACTTGAGATTATATATTTTCAAAATTATAGTAACAGCAATTATAGAAAAGTAGCCATTAGTGCAATTGCAAATAGACATTATAAAAATTATAGGACTTGAAATTATAGATTTTGAAAATTATGGGAACTGCAATTATAGAAAACAATACGTTATAGGAATTAATATTAGAGATTTAAAAAATTATATCAAACACATTTATAGATTTTTAAAATTACAGGATCTAAATTTATAGAAAATGAATATTTATAGCAACTAAAATTATAGCTTCTGAAATTATATATTTTATTTTAGAGCATTTGAGAGGATACCATGTAGCCTATGTGCGCTATTATGATGTATAAGCTATAATATTATAAAGTTTCATCAAAATCCGTTCTGTAGTTTTTGCCTGTTTAAGTAGGTACCTATATAATAATATCGGAGCCAAATCTTATTATCGGAGCCAGATCTTCACAACCTATGGCTATAGAATAACTCTTGAGTACAAAAAAATAACAAAATAAATATATACAATATTTCACAATATCATTACATGTCACTGTCTAAGTAGGTATAATATCGGAGCCAGATCTTCACAACCTTTGGATGTATATATAATACTCTGAATACATACAAAAACACGTTTTAAGGCTGGTTTAGTTGGGATCATTCCTATCGGGCCTTATTGTTGGGTAACTGTGTGTAAAATATACATAGGCCCAACAATACAAAACCACCGTTGGGCCTACGTAGGAAATATTACGTAGGGCCTACAATACTAAACCACCGTTGGGCCTACGTAGGAAATATTACGTAGGGCCTACAATACTAAACCACCGTTGGGCCTACGTAGGAAATATTATGTAGGGCCTACAATACTAAACCACCGTTGGGCCTACGTAGGAAATATTATGTAGGGCCTACAATACTAAACCACCGTTGGGCCTACGTAGGAAATATTACCTAGGGCCTACAATACTAAACCACCGTTGGGCCTACGTAGGAAATCTTACGTAGGGCCTACAATACTAAACCACCGTTGGGCCTACGTAGGAAATATTACGTAGGGCCTACAATACTAAACCACCGTTGGGCCTACGTAGGAAATATTACGTAGGTCCTACAATACTAAACCACCGTTGGGCCTACAATACAAAAACACCGTTGGGCCTACGTAGGGTCAATAATACAAAACCACCGTTGGACCTATGTAGGAAATATTACGTTGGGCTAGCATTACAATACCACCGTTGGGCCTACGTAGGAAATATTACGTAGGGCCAACAATACAAAACCACCGTTGGGCCTACGTAGTAAATATTACGTAGGGCCTTCATCGTCGGCCCAACGGAATAAAAACGGCCAAATCTAACCGTTGGCCAACCATAAACATGCAAAAGGCCCAACGGAGTGCCAACGAAAAATGCTAGTAGGGCGGCTATTTAGAACCCTAAATAATAAAAACCGAAACCGACCACATTGCAGACTCGTCCAATTCTTGTAACGAACGGTCCATATTAAAAAGGGTGGCAACAAGCACGTAGGCAGGGGGAGGGTCCAGTGGGTCCGGACCACCCCCGAAACCCGTCACCGACACTTTTTGAAATTGAGAATTGATGAGCTGATGAGGTCGAGTCAAGCGAGCTAGGATATTGACCTATTGCAGAAAAGATGTAATAAAAGGTAAAGTCGTATTTTATAATGGCTTATAGTTGGTGGTTGGACCTCCCCCGACGGAAAAGCCTGGCTACGTGCTTGGGTGGCAAGCCTGTTGCTGCACTTAATGGATCTAGATGTGTCACTTATCTGTTATTTTTAGAAGCGTGGACGCCGCCGGCTTTACGTGTGCCCTAACATTATTATTATTACTTCACAGATAATATTCCCATGCCAACAAAAGGCACATACAATTGCGGTCCACGCGGCGAACAACTATGTAAACTGAAGCCTGGAGAGATACCCAAAAATTGCAACGGTTGTCAATATCCAATACTAATATAAATTATTTATTTTTATACATATTTTTTTTATTATTTTACCCACAGAACTTTTAGTTCAGTCATTACGTCGACATAAACGAGTTAGAAATGAAGTTCGACCAAGATTTCTTGGTTGCATTTTCCGCCATCTTGAAAAAAGCGTTATTAATTAATAATTACTGGACTATTTAAGAGGATGTATAGAGCTAAATGCGAGTTTTATGATGCGTAAAAGTACATGATCCACTGTAACGTTGTGCTCATTTAGTAAATAAATGAGACCACTTTTTCTTAAAGAGGTTTGAATAGTTACTAACCTCCTTGCAAAAATAGTTGTTAACCTCCTTACAAAATAAGTTACTGACTACCTATAATTTAGGAATTTTTCAAAATAATCTGAATTTGGAACAGTGTCTGCTATTTGTTTATTTTCTACCATTTTTAGTCAATTCCGTTTTAGCTTTGATAAAGAGCACACCTATTTTATAAAATCAATAATGTAATACAGTGAACAAAATTCAACCAGCTGTTAAAATATATTATAAAAGAGCATGATATTTCGTGCTCTTTTTACTCCATCTTTTTACTCCCTCCTATTACTCATTGTATTCCCTTTTATTCCTCTGTAACCTTTTCATTACTTAATTCCTTGTTACTGATTACTTTTATATCTTTACTTCATTTGAAAACTTGAAAATAAAACAATATGGAGTAAAACATTTATTTATTTTTGCCGGCTTATTATTATGTGGTATTGTATCAGAAGGTTCGGCAAAGAAAATGCGTGTTCAGTTTGTGAAAGTTCATTAACAATTGAAGACACGTGGACGGAGGAATACTGTGATAGCGTACACGCGCGGCGGCGCGCAGAGAGGTCTAGTCCGGACGCCACCTACTAAGGCTCTGCCCGGTCGGTCGGTGCGTTCCTGTCTCCGTGTGGGGGCATATCTACAGGCCGGTTTACACGGTGCGAAACTAGTAATGTTGTGCGAATTGAGTCGCCACAGTAGTCCTCCCTCTTACAAAAAAAAATAAACGACTAAATATTTTCTTATTATTGGCTATGTAGGTAAAGTCTTGTATTCTGGGGATTGGGTACCTATCGGGTTTGGTAATACTATTGAGCTGCCTATAGTCTCCGCAAGGTCTAATTTGTCCGTCTTTTTTGGGTACCACGTGAAGTGGGCTAGCCCATGGACTTTTCGACGGCCTGCAGATCCCTAGCTCTATCATGGTCTCAAATTCCGCTTTGACTTTTTTGTATTTGTCCGGTGGGAGCGGCCTTGCTCTCGCGTACACCGGCGGACCGTTTGTTTCGATGTGGTGGTAAATAGCATGGGGCGGAGTTTCTTTGAAGGTGAGAGGCCTCGTTATCTCAGGAAATTCTTCTAGTAGTTTTTTTATAGGGCTTTCACTATTTATGGTGCTTAGTTGGGGGCCTGCATATGTTACCACGGACGCAGGAACGTTCAAGTCGGTAGTTTGGTCGATGAGTCGTTTTGACTTTAAGTTTACGCCTAAATTATAGTGTATAAGAAAATCGGCACCTAATATGGCCTGTTTTACGTCCGCTATTACGAATGTCCATTTAAAATTACGTCTTAAATTTAGGTTAATTTTAAGAGTTTTAGTACCGTATGTATTTATAATAGTCCCGTTTGCCGCGTATAATTTATAGTAAGAGCACTCACTGGTTTTCCTGTCTCTTACCGAAGCTGGTAGTACCGAAATGTTGGCTCCGGTGTCGACGAGGAATTGGATGTTGCTCTGTCGGTCTGTGACGATTAAGCGGTGGTTGATGTTTGGCACGAGGGTCCCCGCTGCGACTTGTGCTCGGTCCCGTTTCCCTGCGGCGTTTTCCAGTTACAGGGTGCTTCATAATTACGCGCGTTGTTGCGGTATTTTAGGTGATACCGGCATAATCAACGCGGGTCGCTGGGTTGTATACGCTGTCTGGATGCTGATCTCGGCCTCTGGCGGCGATTGTAGTGTTGGTTGGTGCTTCTGTTGTAGCGCGTCGGGTTTCTTCGATGCTCCGTTACCTCGGTTCGAAGTGTTGCGACGTCGATCGATAATTTAGAGATCATAGCTATGATGTCGCCGGGCATCTTGTCGGTGGCCGACGTGCTGGCTTCGGCTATGTCGCCGACTTTATAATTTTCTAATATTTTGTCAGCTAGTGCCGCGAGGTTATCCAGCCTATTGTCTTGGCTGATGGTGAGCACGGCGCGAATAGAGGGGGGTAACCTGCTCATCCACAGGTTCCGTAGCGTGGGTTCGGATACTTGAGTATTGTGGCCAAGCTCAGTCATCCTCCGCAAGAGTTGGGAGGGCTTTTGGCATCCCAGTTCGATTTCGCTAACCAGCTTTTGGAACTGTCGCTCGGCAGACTCTTCATATACCGCTAGCAGGCGTTTCTTTAGCTCGTCATATGTGCGTTGTGCAGCTGGCTTTAATATTATGTCCGAAACCTGCTGTATTTGTTCCTTTTTCAATTTGGCGATAACCATGTTAAATTTGGTTTCGTCGTTCGTTCTTTGTGGGCCGATGATGCTCTCGTATTGTGCAAACCATAGTCGTGGCATCTCGGCCCAGAAGTCTGGAATGCGAGACGCCACTGTTATAGGAGCTATTTCGGTCGGCTGTGCTGCTGGAGCTGCTGTTGACTTCTGCGGTTCCGCCATGTTTGTCCGTGTCTTCTTTTTCGCAAAAAATGTTTATATCCACTGCACTGTTTTTATTCACAGGGGTCACCACTTTGCCGGCTTATTATTATGTGGTATTGTATCAGAAGGTTCGGCAAAGAAAATGCGTGTTCAGTTTGTACAGGTGGTTTAATGTGAAAGTTCATTAACAATTGAAGACACGTGGACGGAGGAATACTGTGATAGCGTACACGCGCGGCGGCGCGCAGAGAGGTCTAGTCCGGACGCCACCTACTAAGGCTCTGCCCGGTCGGTCGGTGCGTTCCTGTCTCCGTGTGGGGGCATATCTACAGGCCGGTTTACACGGTGCGAAACTAGTAATGTTGTGCGAATTGAGTCGCCACATATTTATTGTCGCCTAAGCGACAATTGGCGCCCTAACGTGATAATACCCCACCCTAACTGACGAAGATCAAAGGAGCTTCTACATTTATACCTACGTGGAAAACCCACCCCAGCAGAAGAAGATTCTACGAGCATTAACATCGTGTATATAAAATCTCACTGTAGCTGCTGAAGAAAGAAAATCATCACCAAGAATTTTTATCCAGCATTCAGTTCCAGAAGAAGGAAAAAAGAAAACAAAAAGAAATAAGAAGATATTTATTTAAGGTATTTAAATTATTAATTATAATACAGGTTTATTATTGATTATATAACTAATTTCATTTCATATTACCATCTTTAAACTCTTCATACCCCTATAGGTGACTATCAAATACTGACAGATGATTAATAAAGTCGAGGTTATACAGAGACTTTCGAGGTCGGCTACCTGGTGATCTTGTCCAGACTTAATCGTCAGACTTCCAAACACTTTCTTGCCACGACACCATTTCAAATTCCAATATTTCTAGATAAAAGTCCTCTGTTGTTCAAAATATAATCACATATCCAATATAGTTTATATTGCATAGTGATTTATGTATGTACGTAATCTTGTGGATGTATAAAAGTTGTATATAACTAGGTAATTCAATTAATTAGAGATATATTGTGTAAATACATAATATTATTTTAATAAAAATTATGTCAATATTGAATTGACATATTTATTATAAACATTATTATCCTAGCAACGCATGACACATAATTCCACACATGCGCATTAAATATTGAAAATATTAATGTCAATTTTGTAACAAAGGGTAGACAGCCTGGATAATTTTTATAGTTATTTAATTTAATGAAATACTAAACAAGATTGGGAAAATCTCTTTACGTTTCCCTACAAAGTTTTACACGTGAATAAAAATGGACAGCAATCACTCACCACTAAAATTAAACACAATACATCTTTATTAACTGATCCCACTGCCACTAGACATCTTTCTCATCAAATTCCATCAAAAGATAAAACTACTATTTTCAGAAAAGTTGAAAATAAAGTGGCAGAAGGCGACATCAGTGGAGCAGCAAGGCTCTTATTTTCTGATGACACCCTAGCACCTGACATCCCCGAAACACTAGACAGCCTCTTAAGCAAACACCCTTCACCACATTCTTTATGTCAACTCCCCTCGTCACCCTCTGATTCCGACTCCTATCTTCAGGTAACTGATTCGGAAGTATACACAACAATAATGTCTTTTACAAGCGGCTCAGCAGGAGGAATAGATGGATTAACACCCCAACATCTAAAAGACCTGGTTAGTCAATCGGCAGGAGAAGCAAATAAATTATTACTAGAAGAACTAAAAAATGTATGTAACTTTATGCTCTCAGGCAAAGTTACGAAAGAAATCCTCCCATTTTTATATGGCGCAAAATTATGTGCGTTTAACAAAAAAGATGGCGGAATTAGGCCCATAGCCGTCGGTTCTACAATCAGGCGCCTAGTATCAAAACTAGCATGTCGAAAAATCTTTACAAATCTTAGTAAAGAATTTCAACCCATACAGCTAGGATTCGGAACCAGAGGAGGCTGCGAGGCCGCAGTACACGCTGTCCGTACCTTCCTTACAGACAACAAAGAACAGGTTTTAATAAAAGTTGATGTAAAGAATGCATTTAATTCAGTCGACCGGGGAGTTCTGCTTGCAGAAGTCAAAAAACACACACCTAACATCTACCCATATGTATGGCAATGCTACAGTGACCCTTCTAACCTATTTTATAATAACCACAACTTACAGTCATCAGTGGGCTGCCAGCAGGGCGACCCTCTCGGACCGGCCATCTTTAGTCTAGCCATCCATCCTATCATCAGTTCCCTAAAATCAAAATTGAACGTCTGGTACCTTGATGATGGGTCCTTAGGAGGTGAAGCAAACTCCGTACTTGAAGACCTCAAAATAGTAATTGAAAAATTTAAAAACGTTGGTTTGGACCTGAATTTTACAAAATGCGAACTATTTATAAGTGACCTAGTACCGGAAAATACAAAAAATACAATTTTAAAAAATTTTACTACAATCGCTCCTGGAATAAAATGTCTCACAAAAGACAGCCTTCACCTTCTAGGGGCCCCTGTTTTCGAAGAAGCTGTCATACCCTTACTAACACAAAAGCTAAATTCTTTTCAGGAAATGTTAAAGCGTTTAGATCATATCAACAATCATGTAGCCATCACTATTCTAAAACATTGCCTTTTTATACCCAAATTCACATATATCCTCCGATCCGCCCTATTTGGAAATTTAAAACACAAATGAAAAATCTCGATTCGACATTAAAAGAAACTTTAGAAAAAATTTTAAATATCACATTCAATGAAAGCTCCTGGGTCCAAGCCACATTACCTATAAGGTACGGTGGCATTGGACCACGACAAATATCAACTGTTGCATTACCGGCTTTTCTTTCTTCATCTCACAGTGCCTCAGAACTTGTTAGCAAGATTCTTAATATTCCAAAATCTGAACTCTCGATGACACACTTAACGGAAGCAAGACAGGCCTGGCTTTTACTCTGCCCGAACAAGGACATTCCAGTGGAAGTGAAATCACAGAAACACTGGAATGCCCCGATTGTGCAACAAACTCATGACCTTTTGACCCAAAATTCTCACAGTAATGTAGACCGAGCGAGGCTGTTAGCTGTTTCGAGGCCAGAATCAGGACATTGGCTCCACGCTTGCCCTTCTAGGAACCTCGGAACACTGCTAGACAACGAAAGTTTACGCATAGCGGTAGGCCTGCGACTAGGCATTAATATCTGCCATCCACACTGCTGTCCGTGCGGCACCCACGTCGATCGGACGGGACTCCACGGCCTGTCATGTGTAAAGAGCGCAGGTCGGTTCGCACGCCACGGCTCCATCAATGACATAATCCGCCGGGCCCTCACCTCCGCCAATATCCCGGCAACACTCGAACCACGCGGAATATACCGGGAAGATGGGAAGCGGCCCGACGGATTAACTCTAGTGCCCTGGAAACTGGGACGGAGCCTAGTGTGGGATGCCACATGTGTAGATACACTAGCGCCGTCGTATCTCCAGGGCACCTTCCGTGAAGCCGGGTCAGCTGCGCAGAACGCCGAATCCCTCAAACGACGCAAATATATAGATATAGCAAGAGACTATATATTTGTGCCGTTTGCAGTGGAGACATTAGGGCCGTGGAGCTCAAGTGCGATGGATTTTTTTAAGGAGTTGTCAACGCGCCTAATCGTCGCGGCCGATGGTGACCAGAGGGCAGGAGCGTTCCTCGCACAAAGGATCAGTATGGCAATACAGCGAGGAAATGCAGCCAGCGTTCTGGGCACGCTTCCGTACGGCAGCAGTAAGGAAAAATGTCTAAATTATATTTAATATTTTAGTGTTTAGATTAGATTTAAGATTTTAAGTTCAATATTATATGTTTATTCTAATAAAAATTACGAAAAGTAAAAAAAAAAAAAATTAGGTATATTACATTTATTCAATAATGGATTCTACACTTTTGAATAAACCAGAATTGGTTTATGAATTAAAAGTTAGATCAATTGAAATCTCTAACACTAATACTACAGAAGAATTTACCTTCCTATTCCTATAGTCATCAAAATACTTTACTTGATTTTTTTTATAAAGAAAGTATGTATGAATGAGGAACTGACTGACAAAAGCCTTCACTATAAGTCGTGACTGGTCTTTCATAATTCTTTCGTGCTCATGTACGCGCATGTTTTTAGGTCTAGATGACAAAAGCCTTCACTAGTTAAGCGGGTCGTGACTGTTCATACTAGTTCCTTATAGTATAGCCGGTTGGTGGGCTGCTGAGGCGATAAGAAGACGAAAGCCTTCACTATTGGTCATAGCGGTCGTCTCGATATTATAGAGCGTCTGCGTTGTGCACTCTTACTACAGCGGGTGGTGACTGGTCTTATTGTTGTTTCTTTATTTTAGCTCCGCCGTGCTTTTATTACAGACGAGTTCTGATTATTTGCAATTGCATAGTGACAATGTTTCACATGTAGGTGCGTTATTGACACGTTGATGTCCTTATACTGCGTGTACCCACATTCCACCTATTCATACATACAAATTTATAAAACTGCATACTCTTGTTACGGTTTTATGTAGCGCACTCTTATAGTAAAATAAATCAATGAGAAAACTGCATAATAAACGGAATTATTTTTATATATTTACAAAAGTTTTGATTATTGTTGTACAAATAATTTATTAATTTTTGTTTTTGTTTTAATATTAAAATAATAATATTAAAAAGTTACTCCATATATTATCATAATATATATAATATTTAAACGAAGTAATTATTAAACTTTCATTTACTTCAAGTCGTTATATGTAGTTCTAACAGACTTCTGCTATAAATTAACTGAGAAATAAGTACATACATACAGAAATACATTTTATTATTGATTAATAACTACAATTTCCCTTCTTTCATTTCTTGTAAATACTTGTAATTATTAGAGCGGATTGCGACTATAAGCCTTCGTCTATTATAAATATTGTACATAGGTACCTAATATCTGTGGATGTTTTTCCATAGGTGTATTTTAGAGCGGATTGCGACTCTTTAAATAAGCCTTAGTCTTTTATTATCATTATATCTGTGGATGTATTTCCCATGGGTGTTCGTGTGAGCGGCGT
Organism: Nemapogon koenigi; assembly: GCA_963924495.1. NCBI lineage: Eukaryota > Metazoa > Arthropoda > Insecta > Lepidoptera > Tineidae > Nemapogon > Nemapogon koenigi. The sequence continues at coordinate 847,908 of OZ004653.1, read as the reverse complement.
CGACTCCATAAATAAGCCTACGACATACTATAAATATTGTATATTATTATAAACTAAACGCAGCGGTTTTTGTAACTGTAAAAATAAGCCTATACTAATTGAGAGCGTAAAAGAGTCGATCCTTTAATATATAGGACTCACTCCAATTGAATTTGTTTAACTGCATTAAACAGTATAAACGGTATACAAGTGTGATGAATGTTTGTGATTGATATAAATGATAAATCGTTTCTCTTGTAATATATGTATTTAATAATCCCATAATCTCTTAATTTAATTGTCCAATAAAATTTAAATCTCTTTTATATTTAATTTATTGATTTAAACTCTTTCTTTATTTATTTTACATCTCATATTCATTAATTTTATATATCAATTGTAACAGTATAAGTCAAAATCCTTCTTTTGAATGGCATCAGGATTTTGTCGGGGGAGAGCCGGTATTGTAACGTTGTGCTCATTTAGTAAATAAATGAGACCACTTTTTCTTAAAGAGGTTTGAATAGTTGCTAACCTCCTTGCAAAAATAGTTGTTAACCTCCTTACAAAATAAGTTACTGACTACCTATAATTTAGGAATTTTTCAAAATAATCTGAATTTGGAACAGTGTCTGCTATTTGTTTATTTTCTACCATTTTTAGTCAATTCCGTTTTAGCTTTGATAAAGAGCACACCTATTTTATAAAATCAATAATGTAATACAGTGAACAAAATTCAACCAGCTGTTAAAATAATTATAAAAGAGCATGATATTTGTAAGTACCTACTATTTATGTTGTATTATGTTTAGATTCTATCATATCCTGTAAATCATTTACTTATTCATTTTATTTTTATTTTTCAGCGTGCTCTTTTTACTCCATCTTTTTACTCCATCTTTTTACTCCCTCCTTTTACTCATTGTATTCCCTTTTATTCCTCTGTAACCTTTTCATTACTTAATTCCTTGTTACTGATTACTTTTATATCTTTACTTCATTTGAAAACTTGAAAATAAAACAATATGGAGTAAAACATTTATTTATTTATTATGGTCGTATAAGCGACACCACTGCAGTGACCATAATCAAAAAAAAATATGAAATTCTTGAGGTTGTGTTATTAAGATACTGTGTTCATTCGATAGAAAAAAAATCACGAATGTACCTCTAAAAAAATATTTTACTGTCTAGAAACAGTACTAAAATGCATGCAATGATTCTGATCTTTTGACAGATTTTTTATCTAGCAATATACTAGGTATCGTAATAATTCTATTTTTTAATAAAATTTTCAGCAAGTTCCTTTATTCTCATTTTCAAGATTTTATGTACGCACTGCACGCGTGTGTGCGTAAGCGCTCGTGTACCGACAGTACCGGCTGCAGCCTGATGCTATATTATTAGTGTCACCCACGTCGTTTGGTGTGTATGTGTACCCGCGTGGGGGCGGTGCCATCTCTCAAGGTCGTTGGCTCTATCCAGCGTCTTAAATAAAATAGAAGTAGCATTTTAGCATATTTAGGTACCTAATATGAAAACCGGTGTAAATTATTTTTTCTTTCTTCACCCGAAACCGTGTCACGATCCCAAAGTACTTATATTTGTGAGACTATACCTAACAAGAGGCCTGCAGTTCTTTTGAAGTACATTTAGATGGAAAAGCCTCTATAAAAAACTCATTGGTACATGGCCGGGATCAGGGATCGAACCCGTGGTCTAGTTAATACCAGACGTCTTAACCACTTCGCCACTGACGCAACAAATATTTACCTACCTATACTTTTTTATATACTGCAGCGCCTACGGGAAGTTATGTGCTATCCACTTGCTACGTCTATTGTCTTTCTGTGATTTCACTTACTTTAGCCGATTTTTTTACAATATTTAGCCGATTGTACTTGTGAGGCTATATCTAACGAGTGGCCAGCCTTCACAACAAAATTAAACTCAGGATTTTAGGATTAGGATTAAAATTTACGTCAATAGTTAAAACTTTCCCGGAGGAATAAACTAGGATTTTCCCGGGATAAAAAGTATGTCACCGCCAGTCCTTCTAACTATATCTGTGCAAAAATGGCATCGATCCGTTGCTCCGTTTTAACGTAAAAAAAGCTCAAACAAACAAAACTCTATGTCAATATCCGCGGCGTGTCACGCTGCCTCATTGACGCTAGGAAAAAATGTATTGCGCTGCCTGAGACAACCGTCAAGCACCGCACGTGACAAATCAGGAAACATTATTTTACCAAGGAGTCTACGTCATGTCATGGCGACCAACGCACGCGTCCCGCCGTGACATGATGGGGAAAGACGAGGAACGACTCAGAAATTTCTAATCGTAAGCCACACCCTAAACTCGTGGTTCGGGCGCATGATTGGTTCGGGCGCAACGATCACGTCATGCAAGACAACGACGGCGCTTTGTCCGTTCTTGCTGCAGAAGTGAGAAGGGCATAATGTATCGCCTCTCGGAATAAATGACGTAAGCGGCACATTACAAATAAATAATTTATTAAAAAACGATCACATGCAGGGAAACATCTTCTTAATCAATTACTAGGTACTGAAATTACCTACAGATTCGTATAAAATTTAAACGTAAATCCCTTCATAGTATGGTCGTATGATTAAAAAGGTGTTTTTGAAGGTGATTTCAAAAAATTAAGTTATCGAGAAAATTTTCACCAATCATGTTTTCATCCTACACAATACTAGATAAAATCCTCTAGTTTTCGATGCCCAAATTGTATGTTCATAGCATCATATCACGGTCGGCGGGATCATCTTAGCTACCGATTAATCGGCATATTGATAGTACATTGACATTGGCAAATCATCGATTAACATTGGTGGTGCCACAATAAAAGAAGTATTTTACCAAAGTGACATTATCACCTATTAGCTTAAATAAAACCATACCTAGATGTAGTATAGTCGCGCTGGTGCTACAAAAGAGAAAGCGCATAGATAGACAGATAGACTGACCGCTTTTTAATAATTCTAACAGCCTGTAACAGCCTAGCAACAGTAGTAATTTTGTAGATTAATTATAGTGTGCAGTGCCTGGTGTAACTCATCTAAGATTACACAATTACGTATAAATTGGTCTCATTCTAATCGCGACAATAGCAATCTATATCTAGAATACTATATCTTTGAATAAAACACTATGTAAAAGAAAACATATTTGTATATAATATAAAATGTTAATATCCTATTATACATATAGGTATTATATTATATTATAGTATTGCACCATACCTATTACAAATGACATTTATTTTTTGGTAACTTAATTATAAGAAAAAAATCTTTTATGTAGTCTGATGAGTCTGATACCTCCCAGGTGTAAATAAGACGTAACATCATGAAAGTTGTATTATTTGTAAAGAGGGCATATAAATCTATCTATCTTATCATCACGCCTTTCATCCCAAGACGGGTAGGCAGAGACAATCGAATGCCATTTGTTACGATCCTGACATATCTCTTTCGCTTCTTTTATATTCATCATACCTTTCATACATGCTCGGCGATTGTGTGTACTTTTACTATTTCAATCGATCAATATTTTTTTTATAAGTTCAATAAAAGTACACCCTAGCATTACCTTTCACTTCCACCACCACATAAACTTTTTTAGTCAATCTTTCATCCTTCATTCTTTCAACGTGTCCAAACCAGCGTAAACTACTTTTCTTCATTTTACTCATTGACTCCGCAGTCTTCTATAATGACATCATTCCGGATGCGGTCAATACGCTTTATATCACACATTCTACGTAAAGACCGCATTTCTACTACATATATCATAACAAATTATCACAGATGGATTTTGAAAACTCGTAAGCGCCGAAAAACACGAATCCGCCCAAAGTGAACGCTGTCAGTCGTGGCGTTAGACCGGCAAACAGACCTCTGACGCCATTCTCAGTGTATATAGTTACGAGAACTGGACGAATCTGTGAAAAAAAAAATTAAAGTGACTCCTATCCATAATTTTTCTGAGATAAACTATTTCCAATTTCTCTGTAAATACTCCACCTGTGTCACTGTAATTTAGCATATAGTTACTTATTCAATATATCTAAGTGAAATCGCTGTTATTTTTTCAGTGGGTTTTATTGAATAGGAAATATGGGTGGTTAAACTTTTCCCTCGTTTTCTCTTTCATAATGGATGGATATAGGACTCTTAAGGTATTTTTTTTTTTGGTTAAGGTGAAATTATATATATATAAAATTCTCGTGACACAAGTGTTTGTAACCAAACTCCTCCGAAACGGCTTGACCGATTTGTATGTTTTTTTTGTGTATATATTCAGTAGGTCTGAGAATAGGCCGTAAACTATTTTTCACTCTCCTACCCCCACCCCCCATTTTTTAATCGCAATTCACAACATTTCATTTTTCGTTAAGTACCAAAATTAAAAATCCGTTTGGAGATCTTCCTTTGCTTAACACGATACACATATTTAATTATTTTTTTATTCAGTGGTTTAAGAGATATTTTGTAAAAACTACACTGTGTAACGAGTACCGCTCAAAGCTACTGTACTCTCTGCCTTCAAGGGAAACTGGCATTAAAAAGTATTAGTTGTAGTTGTAAAAACAAAACAGGATACAAGGGGACTAGTGATGGAGCCATAACACGAAAAAATAGAATAGAATAGATACAAGGGAATTTAATTTACGTGTTCTCTAGCCATCTTTGTTGATAAAAGTGAATAAAATTTAATTTTAAATTAATAAACTCAAAAATAAACAATAATGAATGAAACAAAAGAACCATGAACGAACTATTGAACGAATGAAACGAACGAACGCACGCAGCTCATGTCATTTCTTTTTTTTTAATACAGAATACGCATAGACACCTGATACTTTTAGCCGTCATCGGCTTTTTCTAAAAATGCAATATTTAAAAATTAATTTAAGAGTGATAAAGTTAAAATTTTAGAAAAGCAAAAAATACGGGTACCTTAATTTTTCACCTACTTTCATATAAGCTAATAAAATTAGGGTGTTAAAATTTTGAAATGTTGTGGATTGTATTTTTGTATGAACAATATCCAAAGTTAGTGGTAGGGGTAGGGGCGTCTGCCGGGTCCGCTAGTAATAAATAAAATTTAAATGTGTGTTTGTCTGAGTGGGACATCTTATTTACCCACAATAAGCATAAATGATAGCTTTTAGATTTTTTTTCTTAACAGGTTGCTTTACAGCTCCCAAAACTGTGTTACGGTTCCAGTAGGTACCCAGCGGAAGACCAAGTTTAGCCGATGGTATTTGTGAGGCTATACCTAACGAGTGGCCAGTTCTGTTGAGGTATATTATAGATGGAAAATCCTATAAATGTGGTTTGCTGGATTATGTAAAAGTTTTTAATTATAAAAATCCCATTGAGACATGGCCGGGATCCGGGATCGAACACGTGGTCTGCCTAGTTAATACCAGACGTCTTAATCACTCGGCCACCGACACCATTAGATATTTTGACCAGAATAAAACCACAATGCAGTGTCAAACACTGATTACCTTAAGTTTATGCTCTTCCCGCGCACCTTCCGCGAGCATTATACGGGTTTTAGCCAAGTCTAGCGGTGTCGTCACAGCTGCAGCAAACCCACCGGCCACGGACCCGCACAGTGCACTCTGAAACAACATTAGGATGTAACAGTGTCCACATTTAGCAAATTGACAATATTAACTTACTCAAATATATTCTTTAAAAAAAATACACACACCAAATTACCTGAAAACTATTGATATGTCCGTCGTTGTGTCGCCTGAAGACATTCTTCAGCATCTCCCATATAGGTAGCTCTATGAAACTGAACGGCAAGTCTCGGACCACGGTCGAAAAGAAGCCGCGGTAGAGACCTCGACGGAGGCCCTCTGATTTGTATGCCTGAAAAAAAATTGGCTAATTTAGTGACACATCCCATAAATAAGCCTACATGTAGACACAAAACGCTGTCCATTATGAGAATTCTGATTAGACTAGGGGTATAGGTATAGGTTACCTATAGTTTAAAACTTCACAATGCAACAAACTCAGTTTTACGCGCGAATACTTTGTCCATATCTCTTTAAAAACATGTGAGCGAGATGGACTGCAATTAAAATCGATAAGGATAAGATAAGATAGACCAGGATTCATGTACCAAAAACATGAGAAAGTACAATTTCACAACATAATAGTTCTTTGAAAATATTCAAAACGGGCTTCGGCTCATGGCCGAACTAGAGTCGCAAAGTCAATTGAAAAAACGCAAAAAAAATTGAGAAATTTTAGGGCTTAATAAGTAAAAGATTTCAATTTGTTTTAGGTTATTATGATGTTTAATATATTCATCTTTTAAAAACTATTTTAATTTTAAACCCAAGACAATATAGTTACCGCATAAATATGAAAGCCCCCGACGAATGTATTTCTCTTCCTATACAACTGCACTAATCTTGAGAACTAACGGATCTGGATGTGGTTTTCAAGGTTTAAATGGGAAATTGTTGCCGCCAGCGCTCTCTCGCTATCTATATATAGCAAGTTAATCAAAAATACATACCTCGACCAATATAGCAACATTACTTCTATGTTTAGTACCAACATATGTCTGTTTCCTTTGCTTTGCTATCTCCATTGGTACTCGGAACACACACGCTAACTGTAATTAGAAATAAATATATATAGGTAGGTATTAGTATATATATATATATATATATATTAAGAGAACTCGAGTCGCAAAGTCGGTTGAAAATATGCGTGAAATTGATGATTTTCAGGGCTTCAAAAGATCACAACATAGAATAGAAGCCATGCTCAAACCTCAGCACTTGTTATACATCCAGAGGAGGATTTTACTCCTCCCCTGCACGAGGGTCTAGTTAAATTTGTGCGTATGTATTTATTTGTTGTGGCATAGATTTTGCTCGCTTCACTTCTGTCGACCTTCATGATCCTTCTATCCTAAGATTTTATAAGACGATGCGTGGCCCGCCTCTACTAGATGTGTTCCGCTCACTATAAGATCGTGCCAGAGAGTTGTCTTCTAAGACAACTATACGCGTCAGTCTGCATTGTCGTCTGACGTTTGCACGCTATCTAAAACTTTACTGTAAAAATTGATTTTCTTTGATAATATTGCCGTACTGTTCTATTATTACGTGTAGACATCATAGAGGGACAATTAATTTATCAAAATTATGGTGTGTCATACCACAAGTAAGTAATTTTAAAATTGTTTTATTTGTTTTTATTTATGTAGATTTCACGCACGCCATTTCGGCCGTAGTGCTGTTAGTCGCCATACGAATTTTATCGATATCGATTTCATGCGTTTATAAAAAAGTGTTTAGAAATATTCACTTTTAAAGTATTAATTACTTTGAGGAATAATAGAATTGGTTTTCATAAAAAAACAGCACAATTTGCTTCAAACATTTTTAAGAACAACTATATTTACCAGGAAAAAATCGTCGAATACTTCATGGTGCAAAGTAATCTAAACATTAATTTACATTTACACTTAAATAGTTTGGGTTAAAATATTTTTCTATACGTTAAATTGATTGACCACTTTACAGGTCACCCCTCAAGAAACCCCAGCATTATGCACTACACCTACAACTGGCATAAACCTAGAAAATAAACTAGATGACACACCTAAAAAAAGGAAATTACGTGCATACCTTTTTAAATATAAAGAAGCGAAAGAGGTTTGTCAGAATCGTAATAAATAGCATTCGATTGTATCTGCCTGTCCCTCTTGGGATAAAAGGCATGATGATAGATAGATATATGTTATTAAAAAGCAAAACTTTCCGTTAAGAAACTTCGTGAGATAAGTAGACGAGATTCGAAGAAAATTGCACTATTCAGTGAAAAAATATAATTTGCAAGATGAAGAAATGTCTGTTTTAAAGAGTACAAAAATAAAGAAAACCATTTATATATTAATAAAGATAAAAGAAATTTAAGCAAATCCGGACAATAGCCCCCTGAAGTTAGGTCCTTTGCTTTAACACTTCATTTTTTATTCACCAAAAACATATAATTATAATATTAGAAAACAATTTGATACATTGTATGTGTGCCACAACCCAGGACTCTATAAAAATAGTACTCTAGTATTGATGCAGAGGCTGGATTTACTGAAGAAGTTTTAAAAGCAATAATAGTTATTACCTACCGCTAAAGTATTTGTTATTATTTTGACAAATAAATAATAAATATGTATGTACATCTATTTGCATTTATTTCCTACCTAAAATGTTTAGTAAAAAATAACTATGACAAATAACATAAATATGTTATCGATATTAATTTTTATCGATAGTGTCAATGCCTAGTGTATGATTGCAAATTAAAGTTGTGTGCGTGCATGACAAAGTGACACGTTTGTTTGTTCTAAACAACACATCTAGTAGAGGCGTCGTCTTGCAAAATCTTAGCTTCTATCTATCTTTGTTTGTCTGAGATTGCAAGTTAAAGATACAAACAAGATTTTTTATATTTCTTAAGTATATTAATGTAATTCCTAGATATTTAAAAGGTAGATTGTCAGAGTCAATCAATCGAAAATTGTTTTAAAATGGTCAGATTTCAACACAGTTGACTTTATTTAAAAAAATCTCAACTCACCACTTCACCAATACTAGCAGCTAGCATATGAACTGCAGGAGTATATCTTGAGTCAACTCGTGGTGTTAGAATTTGTTTTGTCGTCTCATATGAGAGGAAGAATAATGCTGATGTTGGCATGGAGCCTGCCATCACAGCACTGAGACCTGCAAAATTTAAAGGCAACATTATTTTTCCATTACTTTTCATCAGATTTCTTGAGTTTTTAATTTTATAAAAAAAAAATATCTAATATATAAAATTCTCCTGTCACAATGTTCGTTCCCATACTCCTCCGACACGGCTTGACCGATCCTTATGAAATTTTGTATGCATATCCGTTAGGGTTGAGAATCGGCTACTATCTATTTTTCATCCCCCTAAATGTTAAGGGTGGTCCACCCCTAAATTTTTTTTTTATATAGGGTTAGGGTTAGGGTTAGGGGTAGGGGTATGGGTAGGGGTAGGGGTAGGGTAGGGGTAGGGGTAGGGGTAGGGGTAGGGTAGGGGTAGGGGTAGTGCGGGCAAGTCAACGTTTGGGCAGGACAACTAGTATATATATATAAATGGCTAAATATTATATTACTAGATGCAAACCTCGGAGATAAATTGTTTAAAATATGCATAAAATCAGGAAGTGTTTGTGATTTTTTATTTAAATATTAAAAAAGATATATTTTTATTAAAATATTATTGTGTCAACACCCCTATTAACTATTTCAATTTCAATTTCAAAGCCTTTTATTTGCTATAATATATAAGAACTTAAAGCTAGTTACATACAAATTATTATTTATAAAATTATGTGTTTCACAACAGTCTCCTATGTAGCGTGTCTATGACACAAAGGCCTCCTCCAGCGCTTTCCACTTCTCTCTGTCTCCTGTTAGCCTTGTCCACAGTGGACCAGCAATTTTTTTTTAAGTCATCCGACCATCTTTGGGATTATCTGCCTCTCTTTCTTTTTGTATTGTGTTAACTATTTAACCTACCTTTAATCTATGTCAAGGGAAAAATAAATTTAAAAAAGCTTAAATTGCTTTTGAAGTTTATTTTTGTTAATATCTAATATAGGTCTAGGAATAGTGGTCGCAGGGGTAGGTAAGCAATTTTGAGGGCCATCCGTCCACCCTAGCTTTTCTTTCTAGGTATTCAGATGGACAAATCCTGGGTCTGCCCCTGTGCCAGGGTAGATATCAAGTTCAGGTCTACATACCTCTATAGACTCCTTTGAAGCCCCCAGCATTGTGGAAGCCCTGAGCCGACTGCAATCTTGTTTTTACTGTATCTAGTGGGTACAGCGCTACATCCACTGATAATCCTGCTACTCCACCAGCCTAGAACATACAAAACAAATATTTATAGAGCAGATGTGTATGGAACAAACAACTGCTATCTAAAATGACCAATATGAGCCTTTATTTATTTTTGGATGTCAATGGAGGCCAAAATTCTAAGCAAAAATTGTATTTAAAGTGCTTTGGACAACATCTTGTTCTTCGAAGGGCACAATAAGTAAGCATCCTAAAAATTATAGATAGATACCAGATATGTGGCAGGCTTGCCCTATGCTCAGCGCAATAGCACAATAAGTATTTGACAATATATTCCCATCAGTTCACCATATGTTGTGTCATCCATGAATTACAACATACAAATTAATTAATTATTTTTCAGTAATATAGCCTTGGTCTACTTCCTAAATAATTTAAGAAATCAGTAATTTATTTGATTGGGCAACTAAATTTAACCATACCTAATCCAACAAAGATGGGAGGATGACCTGCCTAGTGAATGGAGGAGGCCTATGTCTTGGGACAACCTGATGCTGATGTTTACTATTCTTGATAAGTAGGGACAACAAGTCAGAGAATAAAGACTATTTTTATTTATTATTTATTTGTAAATCCAACCATTTATTTTATTACAATCAGATTCTCCATCTACTCTGTACCTAATAAACAGATAGAAAAGTCCAGCTGTTTTTGCATATCTCAGTTATTAACAAAAAGCAATGGATTCTACGTCATGTCATGGCGACCAACGAACGCGCTGTGATACTTGTGATTAGTATTTGTTGTTACTGTGACGTCTATAATACTTGACATTGGCGGAATCATCAAAACACTGATGAAGGCATTTTGAAAAAAATAGAATAGAATAGTAAATATGACAGGCAGAGAGTGAGTGTACCATGCAAGCTTGACTCTTCTCAGTCTATCGTACATATCCTAGGATACCCATACCACTGATTTATTATTTTATTGAATGAATAATGATAAGATAATATTTATGTCTTAATCAACTTAAAATGTACTTACAAGTAGTGGAGTTAATATACTATTTGATTTTCTTTGGTTTTCCATTACTGCATCCATATTTACAATATGTTAGGTATTGTATTCAATTACGTAAAATATCTTCAGTTTAAAAGAGAAACCGTTGTGAATGTTCCACATGAAATAACCTCTTACATAAACTTAAGGAAGTTATCATTAAAAAAATAAGTTTGCTGAGTTATAAATAATAACCGTTGCACATTTTTATCTGTACTTTATCTCGTGTTTCATATAGATTTTTTATTTTTAAGTAAATATTTGATTAAGTGTTCCCATTTTCTCATTTTTATAACCAACAAAATTTCTTAAATGTTTGTTATGACTTTTTATTTTAAAAATTCCGACGTTTTATTTATGGCAAAGAAATTGAACATACAGTCAATTACTTTAAATCAAATCTAAAGATTAAAAATAACTAAACAAACCAGATCCGCGTGGAATAGTGGCAAGAATACTGGCTGCATAGAAGAGATGATCAGTCAAGGGGATACATCTTTATCGAGGGGATACTTTAGGGGATACAGTCATCTTTATTAATCCGTAGAGAAAGAAATCAATACCTATGACATGTATTTCAGAAACTTGGCAGCATAAAATGTATTTATTGTTACTTAGCAACCTTAGCAACGCCGCGGTGTAGTTTTTGTATTCGCCAACAAACATTTAGATATATTCCATTTTAAATAATGCCCAAAGTTATAAAGAATGAGGAAGACATAAACTATTACTCCATACAGAACGGAAAGGAGCCAGGTTGCTATCAACTGCACAGGTTAAAAGTCAATTTCCTATGTGCAAATCAGTTGAACAGAAATGATCGATCTTCGAATGCTATATTCCATTGGGTCTTGGGGTTCAATGCGGAGTGAAAGATGATGTTGTGACTAAAATGAAGAAAAGTAGTTTACGCTGGTTTGGACACGTTGAAAGAGTGAAAGATGAGAGGTTGACAAACAAGGTTTAAAATATGTTTTAAATCAATCCTGGCAGAGGACGACCTAGGTGTACTTTTATTGAACATATAAAAATGTATTGAATAGCCGAGCATGTAAAAGGTATGATGAATATAAAAGAAGCGAAAGCGGTATGTCAGGATCGTAGATTCGTAGCAAATGGCATTCGATCGTCTCTGTCTACCTACCCCTTTTAGGATAAAAGGCGTGATGATAGATACATAGATCAGTATCTTTAACGTAGGTACGTACGTAAAATTGGGTAGGTACATACTTTACTTACTTATATTCACGCCTGTTTCCCAAAGGGGCATGCAGAGAGTATCCTCTCCTGTCACTTCTCTCACTCCTAAATACTTACTTCCATTCATCCACGTCAATACACCGTTTCATACATCAGGTAGGTACCTATATCTACTTATTTGATATCAACTTTATTTTTTTTTTTGGAGTGTCAGCAATCAATTTATTTTTTACTAGCATTCCGCCCCCGGCTTCGCCCGTGGATATTTACGAACAAAATAAAATATACCCTATAATAGCCCTACCCCTACCCCTGCCCCTACCCATACCCCTAACACTACCCCTACCCTGTTTCCCACGACTTCGTACGTGTCTATTTCAGTTGGCAAACATACACTTCATACATAGCTTTTGTCATGTTCACCTCTGCCCACCCCGTTCCCGTCGTCATGCCGTGATGGTATATAGCCTATGGTACTCAGGGATAATGTAGCATTCTAATGGTGAAAGAATGATCAAAATCCGTCCAGCAGTTTATTCGTAACAAACATACATAAATACAAATCTTTCCTCTTTATAATATTAGTAAGTAGGTATAGATTTGTTATACAATATGATTTACAATTTACAAATAAAAAAAACTAATTCCTATTCTATTCTTTTTGTGTTATGGCTCCATCAGGGTTGTGATGATTCCGCCAATTTCAAGTATTATAGACGTTAATATTAGATATCAAAGATGTTTCCACCGACCGTGATATATCACAACATTCACAACTAGGACGAGAATCCATGACATGACGTAGAATCAAATCAAATCAATTTTTTTATTTGCAAAAATACAATATAGGTTTTAAAATTATAGTGAGCCATAAATAAAAAAAATTAAGACTAAGTACCTCCACATACCTACATTTTGAAAAGCTTTAAGAGCCGGTGCAGTAACAGTTGCTAAAACTACAATTTATATTTGTGCCGTTTACAGTAGATACCTAATCTTGGACCGTGGGGGCCGAGTGCAAAAAAAAATCTAAGACGCATCTCTCCAAAAATACTCGTCGCCACTGGTGACAAGAGGGCTCTTTCTTGGCCCAGCCAGCGAAGATATGCAGCCTTCGCCTTATTGCTGTGCTTTCTTCTTTTTTTATGTCACTATGCCACGCGTACCTCATCTTTTTGTTGTCTTTAGCTAAATTAGTTGTTATTGCATTTAAAATATAAATAATTATTGTTTTTTGTAGTTGAGTCCTTTATTTATATATTGCCTGTGCTTTCAACTCTAAGCTCCTCTAAAAATCGTGCTAGAAAAACTCCTAAACAAAATAATGTTGTTTCCCCCAGGCCCTCGCAATGCCGTCACCGATTACCAACCAGCAATCGGCTTATACACAAATGCGAGATACAGAAAAAACCAACAACCTTGGTACCGCCTCAACTCGCTGGTTGGAGAACTTTACTCCTACCATCAAAGGATCCCAATATCTACCCGGCTGTGATGCACAAACATGAATACGAACGGTTGAAAAAACAAGCCAAGGTAACTAAATATTTTTGATATTGGTTGATAGTGACACAAAAATTCATCAAAATAAAGTCAATCTTCGGCCATCCAACAATAACTATGCATAAATAATTATCAAAGTTGCGAATACGACTCGCGCGACCATTTTTTCGGTCAGAACTTAGGTTTTCCTGTAAACAATAAGAGGATGAGCCCTGTATTCCCTATTTTTTTCAAAATTTTAGCGTCAGTAGTTTCGGATATAAGGGTGGGGGAACGGTCAATTAATTTTAAAATTATAAAAAACAATGTATTCCTTATATAACGAGCCCTTATTTATCCCCCAAAATCAAAATTCGATTATTTACGCTATATGTCCGTGATTGGGTTAACATTTTTCATCCAGTAGGTAGGTAGTTCAAAGAAAATAAGCTGTTACAGACGGACAGACATGAGTATTCTATTCTATTCTATTTTTTTCAAAATGGCTCCATCAGGGTTTTGATGATTCCGCCAATGTCAAGTAATATAGACGTCACAGTAACAATAAGCCGATTGATCGGTAGGTAGAATGCTCCCGCCGGCCGCAATATGTCCTATTAATCACTGACTAATCACAACTATTACAGCGCGGGCGGGATTAAACTGGATTCCCCATGACGTCCTGGTGGACACGTGCGTATACCACAAAGGCGTCACGTGGAATTCAGACATGAGTAATCATCGAAGATGTTCGATTTGACATGTTTTTTTTTTCAAAATGGCTCCATCAGGGTTTTGATGATTCCGCCAATGTCAAGTAATATAGACGTCACAGTAACAATAAGCCGATTGATCGGTAGGTAGAATGCTCCCGCCGGCCGTAATATGTCCTATTAATCACTGACTAATCACAACTATTACAGCGCGGGCGGGATTAAACTGGATTCCCCATGACGTCCTGGTGGACGCGTGCGTATATCACAAAGGCGTCACGTGGAATCCCCAAGCTAACTAGCTATCTGCCCAAGCTTAGACCGTGGATTTTTTTTTTATTTGACAATGTTTTTCCCGTCCCGTATTGCGTACTATCTCGGTTACTAACAAAAAGCGATGGTAACCGTCCACAGATTAGTAAATATAACAGGCAACCCGTGTACCGTGCAAACTCGCTCTTCTCGGTCTATCGTACATTACTAATCTGTGGATGGTTACCATCGCTTTTTGTTAGTAACTGAGATACGTAATACGGGGGCAGGTTTTCTGATCTTGTTCTCTAAAAGTGTCATCAAAATGCGTCTAACGGTTTTGGAACCTACTCTGCATAAACATTAGGACGCACAGACAGATAGACAATAATTCTAATGCTGCAATTTAATTATGAATTCACAGACAGAGAGGTAAATTTTATTTATTTGTATAGATTGTGACGCAAGAGGAGCAGAACGCAGCAATGACGGCACAGGAAGCTGGCATACAGAAAGCAGCTAAGGAATCTGAAGCCAGGAAAAGGCAACTGAAGGACAATTTGAAGGTAGATTTTCCCATAGACTATGGGTTTTACTGAAAACGTTGTAATTTTTCTGCTTCCGACAGTTAGAATTTTTTTGTACAATTTTTTTTTTGTCAGCGATAAAAAGTATGTCACTCCGCCCTTGCAAAAAAATATG
Organism: Nemapogon koenigi; assembly: GCA_963924495.1. Taxonomy (NCBI): domain Eukaryota; kingdom Metazoa; phylum Arthropoda; class Insecta; order Lepidoptera; family Tineidae; genus Nemapogon; species Nemapogon koenigi. The sequence continues at coordinate 832,619 of OZ004653.1, read as the reverse complement.
TCGATTCGATCCCAAACACAGTTTTGGATTATACCTACTATTCCAGCCACAACCTGGTGCCCAAGCAGCGACTGGCAGCGCTGATCCTGAACTTGAAGGGCCTGACCAAGCAGCGCATACTATGAGCAGAGCTGAAAGTAAGTATTTTTCAGTCATCTGGACCATCCACGATAGGTGCCTGAAGTAGGGGGTTTTTAGAATTTTCTCCGAATCTACCTACTGGACGAAAAAAGTTGAATTAGATTAGGTGACCCAATCACGGGCGTATAGCGAAAATAAATAAAATCTGATTTTTAAAATATCGACAAAATCTTAGTTTTTCTTGATATTTCGATTTGAAACCTCAAACCACAGAGTAAAGATCAGCTGGGTAAATGAGGAACTTGCCTTCTGTGGGTAAGGGGTAATCTCTGAAACTATTATACCGATCCGATTCTGAAAATTCTTTCACTAGGTATAGGCTATATTTTATTTTGTTCTAAAATATCAACGGTCAAAGCCGGCGGCGGAAAGTAAAGTATGATATAACAATCTATCTATCACGCCTTTTATCCCAAGAGGGGTCGGCAGAGACAAGCGAATGTCATTTATTACGATCCTGACATCTCTTTCGCTTCTTTTATATTCATCATACCTTTCTCGATACATGCTCGACTATTGTGTGTACTTTTAATATTTCCATCAATAAAAGTACACCTAGGTCGTCCTCTACCATCATTTCGTGCTTTTTAGTCAATCTTTCATTCTTCATTCTTTCAACGTGTCCAAACAAGTACTTTTCTTCATTCTACGTTCTAGTGCTCCAAGCTGACAACATGCAGGGCCCAAGATTGTGCAACCGTATAATACTGGCGTCCAAATGTCATGCTATCCGTGACGCGCAGTGCCTTGAGAAGCTGCTCATCAAGAAAGAATTGACTGAAGAACAAATGAGGTTTGCTTCTCCTATATATTATAAACGTGTGCATTCATGTGCTAATAAAGACAGATAATAGACTGTAGACCTCGGGCTCACTTGACCACTTTTTGGTGATCAACTCAGCCCATTGGGAAATAGCGTAAGTGTTTTTCCCCACTCGATCCGTTGTGTTATTCTTTCAGACTAGACAGTGTTATGGAGGAAAATCGTCAAGCGGCAGTAAAGAGGGCGGAACAGGACGAAGATCGGAGGCACCATCTTAGATTGCAGAACTTGGAAGCTTTGAAGGAACAAATTAAGTCTCATGAAACTGCGAAGGTATGCCATGCCATATAGACGTTTTATATCGTTTTCAGAAGAGTAGACAGAGATTACAGATTTCCACTTGCTACGATCCTGACATATTTTTCTTTGGCTTCATTCTCTCTCATCATATTCTTCATGCAAGCACTTTCCAACTGTCCCTTTTACATTCGTCTCGTATATTTATTTCTTTAATCTTCTTGCATCCATCTTTTCTACAGGCCCAAACCATCTTTTAGCATTTCTTTCTCAATTTTTGTCGCAACATCTACCTTCACTCCACACTGCTCTATTATCACACTATTCCTTATTTTTACTTTCAAAGTCACACCACACTGCTCTCATTTCTACTGCATTCAGTCGACTTTGGTGTTTCTTCTGCTTAACCCAACTTTCACTACCATACATTAGTGTTGCCACTAGTACTCCTCCATGCACTGCACTACCAGTCGTGCTCTTTGTGATACTTTCTTATATGTTCATAAAAAGGTGTGTAGTGTGACATTCACTCTATTTCCATCGTTCACTCTCCTTTCAATATCATCTACCTATAATATAAATAAGTAGAACGATTTTCCTTCCTTCGTATTCCTATCTTCATACAACATTTCAAGAGAAACGTGAAAAGGCATAGTGAATGTGACGATGGTAGATTCTTCGTTGCCATCACTCTCGGACTTTATTTATTCCATAGATTATGGAAGCGGAACGAATTGAAGAAGAAAGTATACGTCTGAACCAAGCCAACATAGCCATGCAAATTGATGAGGCGCGGAGACTTAAAGAGAAACACGCGCAAGCTCATAAACTGAAGGAAATGCTGGACGAAGGTGAGGGTTCAGTGTTTAGATTCTAATAGGTCCTACGTGTACCTCGGTACCTACTGGGATGAGTGGGGATGCCAAAGCGGTGGCAAATGTAAAAGCGCTTGTCTGCATCCTCTTTGGACCCATCGTACCCCTCGCTGTACAGCATAAAGATATTCCGCGATCGATTCCAATTTCTATCATGGCAGCCGTAACGGGGGGAGGGGGAAGCTTACCTACCCTATGATTTTTATCTTGTACTCTAAGTAATATTCCTGGATATGGCTTTACCTAGGGGGACGGTGGGTAATCAAATATGTGCAATGTGGCTCCGAGAATGTGTGGATCAATAAATGCCCAGAAAATCTAGTTTCTGCAGCCATAGTGCTCAGCAAATATACGTAGACGGTACCTCCTATTACCGACTATTCAGAGTCTCTCACCACTCTCTCCAATGTATATGCAACGTTGTGGTGTCGTAATAATTCATATAGGTCAACGATATCAGTGGAAAGTCTTCTCGAGTCATTCGGATTGTCAAATCAAATTAAATCAAATTCCTTTGGTGTATAGTAGGTAATGTTATGTACCCATTTCAGGCAATGCCGAGCTGCTATACTACAAGCAGATTCAGAATGAAGAGGAGCGTATCATGAACTTGAGAATATCAAACTTTATGAAGCAGAAGCAGGAACGTGAGGCCAGGAACAAGGCTGAGGCTGACGCTGTCAAAGCTGCCAAACAGAAGGGCATTGATCATATTGCTAAAGCGCAGAAAGTAAGTGTGGATTAGACGTAACTCGAAACCTTAAAATCAGGGAGGATCCTTACGGTTTCCAAGACCTGTGTTAACGATCCCCAGGGTAACCAGCAGAGGTAGGTCTTCCTTATTTAAGGGGCCATGGTATACAAGATGACCTTGACCAACGGTCCTTAATATTTTTTTAAACTAATCGGACTTCCAACGGAATCCTACCACTATGCACTAAGCACTACTGATTCCAAAAAATGCCACAAATTTTAGATTTATAAAAGAAATTTGCAATATTTATTGGTTGCGCATTGGCCAATTTATTTTGAGTGGAATATGTAGGTACTCATAGAAACGTAGAAGAGACGAAAAATGGTGACAATCAACTTGACAAGTCTGACAACAATGTCGGGTTGTGGGGTAGCCAGGCCGGGTAGGTATAGCAGGAAAACTCGTAGTAAACTTTCACCATTCGTTTATTGGTCGAATTAACAAGGAAGGAACAAGCAGCAAAAGAACAACCAGTAAAAGCATCCGTAAGGAGCCAAGGAGAAGGAGCCGTCAAAGGAGAAGGAGCCGTCAAAGGAGAAAGAGCAAGGAGAAGGAGAAGGAGCGCACTGTAATAAAAATGAACTACACATTACTACAGGGCGTTAAGCTATTGAAGTAACACAATACAAAGTATGATAAAAATACTTACAATACTTATTTGCGCTCCTTTTATATAAACATAGATATTAGTTCTTGAATACTGATTCAATACATTTTATATAGTTATTTACTTAGTTGATAAAATAGAAATATAATAAATTTTACAATTGGCAGAGTACTGCCTAAGTCAACAGTTTGTGAAGGAATGAGTAAAATTTTAATTTAGGTTCCACACATCGAATATTTGAAAATAACATACAATGTTCTATTGAATTAAAATGAACAATATCGTGTTCTAAAATCAAAATAAATGCTATTTATGATGGCCAGCTTGTAAGCGGCCAGGAAAATAAGGTCGTATCATCACAATACCGGGGTTCCCCCGAAAAAATCCTGACCTTAATGAAGGATTTTATTCAGAGAATTAATAAAATAAAGTTTGATGATGAGACTTATATAAAAATACTAATGAATGAAATGAAAAGATACATTTACAAGTTTTATTATAAATAAAACTAATTATTTTACAAGAGAAACGATTTCCACAATCACACAAATCACAAACATTCATCATCATTTAATCTGTTTAGTCTGTTATTAGTAAGTACAGTAAACTCATTTATAATATAGAGTAATTCCCATTTAATAAGGAATGACTCAAAAACGTTCTCGAATTTAGTAAGGGCTTAGTTATACAGTTACCATCCGCTGTTTTAAGTTTATTTATATATAATACAATAGTCGAAGGCTTGTTTAAAGAGTCGCAATCCGCTCATACGAACACCCATGGGAAATACATCCACAGATATAATAAGTAGTAATAATAGACGAAGGCTTTTTTAACGAGTCGCATCCGCTCTAAAAGACACCCATGAATACCCTGATATTCATAGATATAATAATAATAAACGAATGTTTATTTAAAGAGTTGTAATTTACTCTAATAAACACCCATGGAAATACATCCACAGATATTAGGTATAATATTTATAATAGACGAAGGCTTTTTTAAAGAGTCGCAATCCGCTCTAAATAATTACAAGTATTTACAATAAATGAAATGATGAGAATGAAATAAGGAAAATAGTAATTATTAATAATGGTTATATATCCAACCTGTAATTTGTAAATATGTAAAAGTTTTAGTTACTTAGATGTTTACAACCAAATTGTGAAATTGAAATAAATTTAACCTCCCTTGTAACCATAAGGTTATAAATACAATTTAATAAATTGTTAATAAAATAAAGAAAAATGTAAAATAATATAGATATAAAAAATTCCTCGGTTTAAGTAAGTGTAACTCATCCATATTGAAAGAGAAAAAAAAATTATGAAATAAAATCAACGCATGCGTTAAGGTATGCGCTAACTCAAACTATCCACGAGCAAAGCCAGTGAAAAGCTAATAATATAAGTACATGAAATAAAATAATATTTAAATTTAAATCAACATGACTACCCCTAGTTGTAATAAGAGCGTAATCATATGTCTATGAAATAGACTTCATAGTAAATAACAATTGAAAATTAAAAGAAAATCGAACGTCGATTCAAAATTTAAAAATTTGTCAATGACAAAGAAATTATATAGGATACGATTCCACGTGACGCCTTTGTGGTATACGCACGTGTCCACCAGGACGTCATGGGGAATCCAGTTTAATCCCGCCCGCGCTGTAATAGTTGTGATTAGTCAGTGATTAATAGGACATATTGCGGCCGGCGGGAGCATTCTACCTACCGATCAATCGGCTTATTGTTACTGTGACGTCTATATTACTTGACATTGGCGGAATCATCAAAACCCTGATGGAGCCATTTTAAAAAAAATAGAATAGAATATATAGGATACATTTGAAAATCGAATATTCCAATGCAATATTGCTGAGCAAAACAAATTTTGTAAAACAAAGAAAAATCAAGTGAGTTCAAATTCTGATATCGAGGTGCTTTTATATGTATCATAATTTATTTGAAATTTATTATTATATATTAAATTTATTCTCGGAAATATTTTAATATTTTAATTGCCTTACTTATGTAAACTGTAATGTAATATTAGAAATCATTAAAATAAGAATGGACAAATTGTTTTGGATATTTTAAAAATGTATTTAAAAAAATGGCAATTAATGAAATTTTTGAATTAAATAATATTTATTTATGTATTATTTTATGGAATCACGATAGACTTTTAGGATAAAAATAGATATTTTAGCAATTATAAGAAAAATTAATATATATTATTTATCTTGAAAAAGTTACGACTATAAAAAGAACCTTTTTCTATTAAGAGATATTGAATTGACGGGATATGATAATAGAAATTAAATTAATATCATTTACGGTATAAGTTTAAGTTATGGGAAGTAATCTATAGATTTCAGATACATATATATATATATATATAATGAAAATCTCACATACAACCATACATTCAATGTGAATATATAATCTGAATTTACAAAATTAATAAGTAAATGAATTTAATGTAAAATGATTCAAGAATACTGCCTCCGTATAGAAATTAAAAATATCCTCTTCAATAATAAAATCTGACCAAGATCATCAGACTTGTCAACCTCGAAGGTTTGCCGACATAACCTTGATTCAGAACCATCATCTCCAAGAAATATTCTACTGAATTTAAATAGAATTACGTTATATATTGAGATTATATAGACATTACAAATTCTGAAATAAAAGTTTGTATTAAAATAAATATTATGTTCTCTTACTTCGTTATTCTTTCTTCTTTATTCCTTCTTCGTGCAGCATTTTAATCACGTTTGGGCGCCATTGTCTGGTTGTGGGTAGCCAGGCCGGGTAGGTATGTAGGTATCGCAGGAAAACTCGTAGTAAACTTTCACCATTCGTTTATTGGTCGAATTAACAAGGAAGGAACAAGCAGCAAAAGAACAACCAGTAAAAGCATCCGTAAGGAGCCAAGGAGAAGGAGCCGTCAAAGGAGAAGGAGCCGTCAAAGGAGAAAGAGCAAGGAGAAGGAGAAGGAGCGCACTGTAATAAAAATGAACTACACATTACTACAGGGCGTTAAGCTATTGAAGTAACACAATACAAAGTATGATAAAAATACTTACAATACTTATTTGCGCTCCTTTTATATAAACATAGATATTAGTTCTTGAATACTGATTCAATACATTTTATATAGTTATTTACTTAGTTGATAAAATAGAAATATAATAAATTTTACAATTGGCAGAGTACTGCCTAAGTCAACAGTTTGTGAAGGAATGAGTAACATTTTAATTTAGGTTCCACACATCGAATATTTGAAAATAACATACAATGTTTTATTGAATTAAAATGAACAATATCGTGTTCTAAAATCAAAATAAATGCTATTTATGATGGCCAGCTTGTAAGCGGCCAGGAAAATAAGGTCGTATCATCACAACAAATCATATCAGATTTTTATTTTTAGGCGGAACAAGAGTTAAAGGAAGAATTAGAGAGGATCCGCAATATGAAGATACAAGAGGACGTAGAAAGAGACTACAGGAGGAAAGAGCGAGACGCGGCCATCAAACGAAACAAGGAATTGCAGGATTTGCATGACTCTAGAAACAAACAGGTATATAGTGCAAACATATATAGTACATTCACGCCTGTTTCTCATACAGCATACAGAGGTAGGCACTTAGGCAGATTTCTTACCCATACATCTCTCATTTCATCAGATAAATTCTTTACGTGATATAAGTAACCGTTAGAATCCAACAATATTTGGGCATATTAAAATTCCTTTCCTTACTCGTTGGTCTCAGCCACTCAATCAAAGGACTTGGCCACGTCACATCTCGAGGATGCCCTGGGGAGTTAGCACAGATTTTGACAGCGACACTTTCGTTTCGGTCGAATGGCCTTGAACAGGCCAAAACGTTCATGTCCAACAAGGACCGGCCAGAGATAGCCCGGGGCCGAGAGGTCCGGCCCAACAATGTGCGGGCAAATTCCGTGTACTTGTCTTTGTCCGGCCAAGCAAATTGCTCGGCATTCTTGTGCAGGGCATGCCCGGTCCGGGCTATCTCTGGCCGGTCCTTGTTGGACATGAACGTTTTGGCCTGTTCAAGGCCATTCGACCGAAACGAAAGTGTCGCTGTCAAAATGTATGCTAACTCGGCTGTTCTTATTCTCTATTCCAACTTTAGACAATACCTTTGGGGTAAGTCCATGAATGTTTTTAGATCCGCGATATTCACCGGCTGATTGCCCGTGAGATAGCCAAAGACGAGCAGAGCTTCAACAATGCTGCTAGACAAAATGAAGAGTTCCTGCAAAAGGAAAAAGAGGTAACATAGCTTTTCCGTATTAGATTCCGTCCGAGATGCATTTTTAGATATGTTATAGGCATGACCTTATTTAGGGGTCTGATTTCTAGATATTAAAAAAATAGGTTATATTACCTATTTTTGAAGTTAAAACTTCTTTAGGCGCTATGAGCCCGGCCCGAGAATCTCCAGGCAGAAAGCCGGGCATTTTTGGCTGCCCATTTCTGGTCGGCAATTCTCGGTCCGGACTGAGATTTTTTTTAAAGCGCGCGCTAGATACGTTATATACTATAAATTAAAAACCACTGTTGTTCATAGTTTTAAGTTTTCACTTCTGTTGGCAGTCCGTATGCCTTTTTTAAGTTGAGGCTAAACCTTTTTAGCTACTTCTTTGACTAGGTATCCTCAACATCATCGGCTAATAGGTAGACCCATGCGCGTCGGGTTTTAAAAACCCTCATGGGTGCTCATGCTCATTTAATGACTCTTATAAAGACGATTCCTTAGTATTTTTGATGTCTATGGTCATTCTCGTGGGCGTGGGTGCTGAAGCCCCCGAGCACCCACGGCGGCTACCGTAGACCTTCAAAGGTTTCAAACATGCAACGAAAATTGGGCATATCACTTGTTATATTATTTATTACATTGTAGCGCGGGGCCTAGTGCAGTATTTTACCAACAGGTAGGTAATCTAATACAGCAAGTACTTTTCAGTTGGAGGAGAAACGTAAGCAGCGCGTAGAGAAACACAGACAAGAGATCATGAAGCAAATAAATGATAAGGAGAGGGGCAGGTCTGTTTTAGCTTGTAACTACTTTCTTACCTAATGCAAGAAAAACCCCTTAATAATGACAACTTACAACTTTCCCATAATGACAACATTCTCAAAATGACATCATATACCTAATAACAACATTCTCAAAACGACATCCTATAATAACAACTTATAGGGAGACTAAGGTTCCTCCTCGATAAAATGAAAGGAAAGTTACTCAGGGTAGGTTTTAGATTAGCCACTGATAATAAACATTGTTTAGAACATACTTTATTAGCGTTTCTACAAAGTTATTTACACTGAGAACACATTTACACACAGAAAACATACTACTTTAATGTACATAATATAAACTAGAACCCGAGTCGTAAGGGTGGATAGCGTGGACACAGACACGTACGCGCCGCTATGAGTAGGTAACACGACTGGCGGCGCGGGAGTTTAACGGACGAAATCCTGGAGGTGAGGGGGGACGCGGCGCGCACGACGGGAAGGGTGGATAGGTGCGATAGCGCGGAGAGAGCTTGCTATATCCTCTCCCTCCAAGTCACACGAACGCCTCGCGTGCGACTTGGCAGGCCTACCCCTTTTCCTACTATGAACGATAGGACCCTCGTGTCCTACATACGGGGTTAAGACACTGGCATGGTACTTTCCTCGAGTCACGCCCTCCCGATCCTTGACCTCAAATGTGGATGGAGTGACACACTTACTATTTACATAAGGGCCTTCACGGCGCGGAGCAAATTTACTGGTGAAACCTTTCGAGGCTTGGCTCAACATGTGGGTCCCTACGAGGACGAGGTCGCCTTCCTTCCAGCAAGGTCCTGGGCGACGATGACGATCCGCTTCATTTTTGCGAACGTCTTGTTGGTGTTCCACCCTCCACTTGGCGTCTTGTAAATGAGTGGCGAAGTTCACCAAGTAGGGGGTGATCTGCGGAACGTAATTTTCTTGTTCCACAATAGCTCTAAGATCGTGGCCCACGACCACAGGCGAGCGAAATTCGCGAGCGAATGTTAGAAAGGCGGCGGATTTGCCGGTACCTTGATTTGGAGAAGTGTTTAATGCGAAGCGTATCGCCGGTATTCCTTCAGGCCAACGACGATGCTCCGGGTGAATCAGCATGGCAAGCATCTGTTTTAAATCTCTGTTTTTACGTTCGGCCGGGTTGGCCTCAGGATGGTATACTGGAATGAGATTCTGCTTGACACCAAGCACGTGCTTAGCTTTTTGCATAACTGCCGATATAAATTGCGAACCGTTGTCTGAGATGACACGCCTAGGAAAACCATATCTCATGAAAACTTCTTCAATGAGAACCTTGGCACAAGTTTCAGCCGTTGCGTCGGTCAGAGGAAAAAGCTCCAACCATCTACTAGCAGTGTCCTCTATAAGAAATATCCACTTTTCTCCTTGACTTCCTTCTGGAAGAGGACCAAACAGGTCCATGGCGAGGACTTCAAAACGCTGCTGCGGGACTGGAGTTTGCAAAAGACCAGCGGGCTTAAGATTTGAAGGCTTGAATTTCTGACAAAGGTCGCAGGCCTTAATATATTGAGCGATATATTGGCGCATATTTGGGAAATAATATCTTTCCTTGATTTTTCTGACTGTTCGATCTAAGCCCAAATGACCGGCGGTAGGCGCATCATGTAGTTCTTTCATGATTTCGTCGCGCATAGACACAGGTACCACCAGCTGGGGCTCCTCGGATTCTCCATCCGGATCACAGCGAAAAAGAACACCTTGGGAGAGGTAATAACCTCGATTTGTCCAACGGAGTGAATCATCATTTTCCTCGAAGTCCACGAATATTTTCTTAATTTCGGGGTCTTCGAGTTGAGCAGCACGAATCTCTTCCGGGCTGCGATGAGGTAAGTCGATAGAAACGGGACAAACCTCGCAGGTAGGGGCATGGTCGGATGCTTTATGCACGGGACGACTCAACGTGTCGGCGACTACATTTACCCTTCCTGGAGTGTATTCAACGTCAATGTTGTAAGCTTGAATTTTTAGAGGATTGACGCAGTAGGGTGGGACGGCAACGGGAGGACTGCTCCCCGTATCGATACGGTGAACAGCGAAAGGTGACGGACCTCCCCCTGGCTCGAAGATATCTTCATTTCTTCGAAGGAGTGTGGTCAGCTGATCCTTTTGAAGCCCCGTCAGAGAAGAGCCCTCGCCCTCGCGGAGACCAACAGATGAACAACCCAGTTCGCGGTCTACATTTTCATATTGCATGTCAAAGAAACGGGTAGAAGTTGGCAAGGTCCAACGACCTTGACCAAAGTCAAGCACCAAGCCAGTGTCTTGGATGAAGTTCATTCCTAACAATGATTCAGTCGCACCTGGCAAAACTATAAAGAGTGTTGACACTACTATTTCATGCACTGTTACATTCACGCGTGCAGTATCGACAAATAACAATTTTTTAGACCCATCGGCTAGCTTTATTAGAGTCTCTAATTTCACAAACTTTTGACCGTGACGGATCAAATGCGCGGTTAAACTCATACTTGCGACGGATTGTTTGGCGGCGGTGTCGATGATCGCACTACCGACGGAACCAAATATTTTAACATTTAAAATTGGTCGCACACGCGGATCACTTTGTTTAGAACTGTCGGCGGTCACTGATTGAAAAGCGGCTGACGGCGTCGTCATGGAGGATGAAGTCTTCTTCTCCTTACAGGTTTCACATTTTGACCGGATCACACCGGGAGCACCACAACCAAAACAGGTAATCGGAGGGCGAGGAAATGTTGTACCTGACTCGCTTTCGTTAACACTAATCAGTGTGGCATTATTTATTTTTGCCAATCGTGGGCAAGAATCTCGAGTGTGACCGGAGCATCGACAGTACACACATCGGGATTTATTATACGTAAGTGAAGTAGACGGACTATACGACGTCACATTTTTATTAGCATTGTTAAGTGAGGTAGTCGGACTATAATGCGTCGTGCGGGTATGAGGTGTAGCAGGATCACGTCGCAGCGGCAACATCCGAGCTTCCTCTGCAATGTCTTCAACGCATCGCGCACGCTGAAGCAAGTCGGTGAACGATGAAAACGAATTACGTGGCACTTTCTCACGTATCCGCCTGTTGAGCAGCCCGTACACCATGTCAAGCTGCACCGGGTTCTCCGGCAATGTATAAGGCGGTAACTGGGATAGTAAGGCTCTTGCCTTACACACGAATACATCGGTATTTTCAGTACTCTGTTCGTGACTGAAAAGCTCCCGATAAATTTTGTGAGGAGGTAAGCGTGGACCATAGGTTTGTTGTAGTAACAGCATAGCGTCCTCCCAGGTATTTATTGTATGTTTTACGCCTTGCCACCACGTGGCGGCAAATTCGGTGAACAGCATAGGGAGACCTCGTAGAGCTATGTCATTGTTCACTAGAAGACAATCTTTATATATGTTCACAGCATCGATGAACGTGTTGACGTCGCCCTGCCCACTAAAGCGACTAGTACAGCCAGACAGGTTCGCTGAGGGGCCGGGATGCGGCGGTTGATTTGATCGTAAAGATTGTAGTAAAGTACTTAACTGTTGGTCCGTCATTACCAACGGAGTAGGAGTGTGCGCAGTCGCTGGTGAAGGAAACCCGACCCCCGGCGCAACAGGCACCGGTTGGGCGGGCGGCGTATGCTGTGCGTCCGATGTCAACGACACAGGCTCGTTGAACAGGGCGCACTGCAGGGCAGGCGGCTCCGACAAAACAGGCGCGATGGACAAGACGTCCGACGCCGACGATGCGAGCTCGCCAAGAGAACTCATACTGTTCGCCTTTGATCTTGTTAACACCATTATATTGTCAAACAAGAGTTCACAGGACACACGCAACTTTCGCGGTTATTGCACAACAACTTTTCACAGACGCGAATATGTTGCGTCACACTTTTTACGGTTTTTATTTTGAAAGTATGTAGTGTTCTTATAACTTTGAGAGAAACGGCCCCACGTTGGGCGCCAATTTTATAGGGAGACTAAGGTTCCTCCTCGATAAAATGAAAGGAAAGTTACTCAGGGTAGGTTTTAGATTAGCCACTGATAATAAACATTGTTTAGAACATACTTTATTAGCGTTTCTACAAAGTTATTTACACTGAGAACACATTTACACACAGAAAACATACTACTTTAATGTACATAATATAAACTAGAACCCGAGTCGTAAGGGTGGATAGCGTGGACACAGACACGTACGCGCCGCTATGAGTAGGTAACACGACTGGCGGCGCGGGAGTTTAACGGACGAAATCCTGGAGGTGAGGGGGGACGCGGCGCGCACGACGGGAAGGGTGGATAGGTGCGATAGCGCGGAGAGAGCTTGCTATAAACTTTCCTATAATTACAACATACTCAAAATGCCATCTTCTAATAATAACTGTCCTATAATGACAACTTTCTCAAAATGACATCCTATAATAACAACTTTTCCATAATTACATCCTATAATAACTCCATAATGACAACATTCTCAAAATGACATCATATACCTAATAACAACATTCTCAAAACGACATCCTATAATAACAACTTTCCTATAATTACAACATACTCAAAATGCCATCTTCTAATAATAACTGTCCTATAATGACAACTTTCTCAAAATGACATCCTATAATAACAACTTTTCCATAATTACATCCTATAATAACTCCATAATGACAACATTCTCAAAACGACATCCTATAATAACAACTTTCCCATAATGACAACATACCTACTCAAAATGCCATCTTATAATAATAACAGTCCTATAATGACAACTTTTCCATAATTACATCCTATAATAACTCCATAATGACAACATTCTCAAAATGACATCATATACCTAATAACAACATTCTCAAAACGACATCCTATAATAACAACTTTCCCATAATGACAACATACCTACTCAAAATGCCATTAATAACAACTTTCCCATAATGACAACATACCTACTCAAAATGCCATCTTATAATAATAACTGTCCTATAATGACAACTTTTCCATAATTACATCCTATAATAACTCCATAATGACAACATTCTCAAAATACCTCTTCCGCTTCTTTCATATTCATCCTTTCATAGGCATATTTAGGTAAATAATAAACTTAACTCTTATTACAGGAACGAGCTTCGCGAAAGGATTCACAACCAAGGAGTGGCGCTGCGTATGGAACTGGAGCAACAAGACAAATACGAAAGGATGATCATCAAGCAGAAGGTATGTATGCTAAAACAATATACAATCAAATTATTTAACTAATTTAAAAAATATGTTTTAAAGCAATTTGTGATAATGGGTAAACATAAAAACACTTGCGTGCCATTCATTGTACTATACTTTGCACTAATGCAATTTATATAATAGTAGTTTATGAAAGTGTTGTAAAATGAGGGGTATTAAAACACGAGTGTGTGTTTAAGAACCGAGCCGCTAGGTGATACTATTATCACACGAGTGTTTTAAAACCTAGTTATATGCAATTTCATACACTACTTTATCTATTCTCGTACATTGGGATTCAACCTACTAAATAAAATATCCACGAAATTCAGACATATTCAATGAATGGTGCCAAAACCTAGCACTAGAGATGAGTAGTTTTTTACGAAACCGGTTTCAGCAACACGTTGCGTTGAAAATAAAAATGCAACTTGTTACGAAAAATCGCGCATTAGGTTGTTTTAAAAATGAAAACGAACTCGCACGCAATGACATCTCTAGCTACTCTTTGATTGACGACCAGTGAGGCAGTGACGACCGACACTGACGACTGACGAATGATGCCGTTGCGCCCGTTGCAAACTTGTGGGGGGGCTGCTGCGTCGATAAAACAGCTTGGCTGTTACGTACTGTTTTATCCACACAGTTGTTTACAAGTGCATCTTGCTTTGAAAATGGCAGTTCGTTGACAACTTTTGTTTTGTTTTTTCTACTAAAAGTAACGTTTCAATTTATTATAGTTTGCTTTTATTGTTGATATTTATGTAATTTATGGGTGCCGGTGCCGCCAGCGGAGGCTCTTCGTAAGATTTTTTGAAGAAATACAATAATTCCTATCCTAAGTAATGATTTATTTAACATTGCCTGACTATTAGAAGCCTGTTGCAAAAGCAACCTATTGTCGCAACAGGTTTCATAAAAAAAATGTAACTGGTTGCAACATTGCGTCAAAACAACGGAAACGCCCATCTTTACCTAGCACATCACCGCGCATGCGTCAAAGCGGGCGCTGTCATAGAATAGACAAGTAAAAATTGGAATAAAAACTTTTTTGTAATGCTATAAAAATAATTGATGGAACCTCGTTGGTGATATAAACTTTTTGGATATATCTGTATCGTAATGGTAAAAAAATTACTTTATAACATTATTTTGTTAGAGAAATAGTGTTATAAAGTGATTTTTTAATTTTATTTCAGTATTGTGTTTATAAAGTATGTCAATATAAATTCGTTTTGAAGATAGTGTAGAAATGTTGTATTGTAAACATGTCGATGTGTTCCAATTACAGTTTATAATGTTACCGTTAATAGAAATACGGCTAGATACATTAGTAGACAATTTAAATAAATTTATTCCGAATATGTGATCTATTCAATTTGGCCGGTTTATACTTATAGGTAATTATAGAAATGTATTGTAACGATGACAGTTGTCAACATGTTCTAAAATTAAATAAGATGTTTTTTGTACAGGTCGCAGCGATGAGAGAACAGAAGATATCGGAGTTATACGTCAAGGAGGTTGAACAATCTCTACATAAACATGGATATTAACTGTTTTTATATTATTATTATTTGAGGAAAATAGTCTGTCAAATAGATGTCATTTTGAGGGATCCTTGCAATAATGCAAAACGGTGGAAATTTTGGGGAAAATGTACTTTTTATTATTTTCTGATCTTTTTTAACAGCCCTCTGATATCTTGATAAATATACAGACAGACATTTGGGCTCAAACTAGGATTGGTTGTCATTAAAAAATGTTTACCCAATTTGAAGTAACACAGGCTATACCTCGCTGAATGATTAAACTGATCCTTTGAGCGAGGTAAGAGCCAGCCGTATAGTTCACCCGAGACGTGGACTAGTCGTGTACCTAATGATTTTTTTATTTCGGCAGACCATGGACTTTTTAAATGTATCGGTTTTTTAGAACCGGTTTTATTTTTAATTTTGTATTATTTATAAATTTAAATAAAGATATGCACTTTTTACATATTTTTTTCATTTTCAACTCCTTTTAAATTGTTCTGTTATTCATTTTGCATGTTATGCTAAGAGTCAAGATTTTAAGTTATATCACGGAAAATTCGACGGTAAAAGATCGGTAGAACACAACAGACAGTTGAATAAATTAAAATTAAAATACAAAATTAATTAATAATTACATTATATTTAAAAAACACAGTTTCAGAACATAATTAAAATTGATTAATATTAATTAAAAACTAAATCAATAATCTACAATACTTTAAACTTGTTCGCAACAATTATGTACAAATACCATTAAGATGCCTATTTAAAATATTTTTGTACTAGAATGTGGCTAGTCCATGAATGAAAACAAATTAGAGTCCGTTTTTCTAGACTTTCTTATTTATAAAACAATCTTTGACCTATTTTACATTTGCAGAACTAAAACTGTTATTGAATAATTTAACAATAAAAAACATGCAAAGTTTGTTTTAAATAAGACAATTCTAAAAGTTGGACTTTACCAGAGCCAACACCCCCCGCCAATGACATAAGTCATATAGGTATTTAACGCCTAAACTTATGCTAAAGTATTCCATTCACGTCAGAACAGAGTTTCCGACTCATGGTCCCACATATTGGGTTCTTAAGCCCCGTCTACACGCACAGTCATTCCTACGCGCTTACTTGTACAAACCAGTTTGCACAAGTAAGCTCGTACGTGTAGACGGGATAACGGTAGCTCGCATAAGCCCAAAAGCGCGGCTTGAGCAATCGTTGACTTGCTAAAGATTGGAGTGCGCAGTTCTGGATTCGCACGGTTTTACCTTAATAACAATGAGGTTTGCGCGAGCTTATAGGTGAACCGCTGAGAAAGTAGGTTCTTCCTCGTATTCAAATTATTTTGTCAAACTGATTTGACCACAAGGAATTGTTCTTCCTTGTGGTCAAGTTGTTAGCTTAGGTTAGGTTAGTTATCTATCTAAGAAGTTTGACTAACAGGATTTGTTTTCCTGTAGGTCAAATCAGTTTGACAAAATAATTTGACTACGAGGAAGAACTGGAGAAAGTAGCACTCCCATGTCCTTGAGGGGTGAGGGGCGGGCGTGAAATACACGATGCGAGGTTTCGCGCGATGTGTCTGTTGTCGATGCGATTTACCTCGGGCTTTTGCAGGTAGGTTTTGATTTTGATGAAATTTGGTATGAGGATAGCTTGAACCCTGAAATTTTTGAGGTGGATCGCGTCGACAACCGATTTATCGCGTGAAACTTGGTATCGTGTATGGCAGAATCACGCCCGCCCCTCTCACCCGCGCGAACCATGGGAGTGCTACTTTCTCAGTGGTTTACCTATACTTGTACCGTCTTTCCGTCAGTAATACAGTCAGTGCAATTTTAACTGTGCAGTCAAGACGGAGCGTGTAGACGGACCATTAGTCCCACTATTACGTCTCTGAAAACTTACATATAAGTTATAAATAGGTTAGCGAGGAGCGTGGTTCGGACAGTGTGACCACGAACCCAACATATTAATAATGGGTAGGACCACGAGTCGGACATCCAGAACAGTGCATCGACGTAATTTTTTTTCACAGATATTAGATGGATATAATCTCAAATCTCTATCAATCCCAAACATCATTATGATCATCATTTGACACACTTCTCGCCCCTCTTAACGATGGCGTCCAAATTATCCTTTAGAGTTCTGAGTTGTTTCAATACATTATTGTCCATAAGAGAGTACGGTATGAAAGCCTGAGATTGCCTGAACTCTTTGGGTTGAAGAGAGAGCATGGTGCCGTCTTGAAGCATGATGTTGCAGTTCGCCTTTTCTTCTTGCTGCATGCTGGAAAAAACAATATTTCAATCATTTCGTGCTTCAAACCTTGCAGCGCATGGACCTTATATCATTCTCTTTTTCTCATTTATTAAGGGAATGATAAAACATCGTGGATAAGTACAATGCCATAATTATATATAGTTAATTAAATAATTAAAAACTTATGTACATAATCCGACAAACCACAGCTTTTGAGTTTTGGAAACTATGGCTATTTAGAACCTTAAATCATAAAAATATGGCTCAATCCAATTTAAAATAATAACTATCAACTGTGTGTTAAGGAAATGTTGTATAAATAAACTCACCTTTCAATGATTAACTGATATTTGCCATATTTTTTACAGGACCCTTAAAACTGAATCAAAGTTAAGGTTTGATAAGCCATTTTGAATGACGAGAAATAAACAAACAAGTCAAAATTTCTTTTAAAATTAGACAAATTTATTTATTTTATAAAAGACGCCATCTATTGCAGATCAGTTGAACTATGACAATAAAACCACTAACGGTGCGAAATATTCCCCAAAACAAACACACTTTCGCATCAAATCCGTTACTCACCTGAAACAAGAAGGCACCATGACAGGACTGCCGGACATGGATACTATCATCTCTCCCTGACGCGGCTGTCGGAGCAGCATCAGCGGTGTCTGCGGCGCCACCTGGAATACACAACTTGTACAATATCGGTTTACAACAATTTGAATACCTACACAAATAACTACTTTTATCTATCATCACGCCTTTTATACCAAGAGGGGTAGACAGAGACAATGAAATTTGTTACGCTCCTGACATACCTCTTTCGCTTCTTTTATAATTCATCATACATTTCATACATGCTCGGCGATTGTGTGTACCTACTTTTAATATTTCCATCGATCAATACATTTTTTATATGTTCAATAACTAGGTCGTCCGCTGCTAGCATTTCCTTTCACTTCAGCCATATAAACCATTTTAGTCAAATCTTTCATCCTTCATTCTTTAATGACATCGTTCCGGATGCGGTCAATACCTACGCTTTATATCACACATTCTACGTAAAGACCGCATTTCCACTGCTTTTATCTTACTTTCATGCTTCTCATTCCCAAATTAATACCCAAGTGATGGAACTAAAACAGCATTATGTATATTAATTTTACTTTAAGTTGTGTATTTCTGCATACATTTATTCCTGTAATTTTATTATATCTCTACTATATACAGTATACGCCATAAAAAAAGCGCTGTAGCTAATTTATACACTCATACCTTAGGCGTGATTGGAGGATAGTTGGCGTTATTATTCTTGTTGTACATGGGCGTCTTGTACACGGACCGCGACCGACGTCTCGCGGTCTTGACCGCCGTGCCGGGCAACTTGCGCGCAGACGCGTCCGCGGACCTGGACCGACTGACCCTGCTCGAATGATTGCTGCTGGGATAGGCTGCGGGAAAACAACTACTTATTATAATCTTTTCGTAATTAAAAACTTATGTATTCCGACGAACCACACATAGAGGCTTTTCCATCTAAATATACCTCAACGGAACTGGCCACTCGTTAGGTATAGCCTTACAAATACCATCGGCTAAACGAGGGAGACTTGGTCTTGTGCTGGGTACCCTGAGACTGATAACACGGTTTCGGGAGCTGTACCTAAGGCAACCGTGATGAAACTAAGTGAGATTTTATCTTCGCAGTGAGATTCATTCTTCATGGACATGCTTTCTCATTTTCATTAACAACTTTTCTACCCGTACAAACGTAAATAAAGGCAAATGTTACCATACTTCAAAATTTATAACGCAATTACAAAACGACACATGAACATTTCATCTCAATGAATAATCAACTTTATTTATATTAAAAAACAATTGATTATATTTTCGTAAATATTTTTGGAGATATGTGAAGATGTTGTACAAAACCAAAATTATAAGAGTTTTAATAAAATTTATATTAAAGCAGTGAATGCCATTGACAGCATCTGGCGATCATATCAGATGATCGACGAGCGCATTTCCACCGAATACAGCGGGTTTTCAGGGATCGAAAAATTGGGGGAAAACTGAAAATACTTTATTTTCTGTAGGATTTTTGTATGAACTCAAGGGGGATACAATAAGGGATGAATTAAGGGCGGAAAGTAACTTACAAATATAACAGAGAAAAGGTACTTGTATAAATAATAACACCGACTTAAGCTTACAAACTAACCGGCGGCCATTTTGTGAACGCAAAACAACATCACAAAATGTCCGCCGCACCAAGAGAAGAAAGCACAGTAAGCCAACACTCACCAAACTTGGCGCTCTTGTCTCCGCGCGAGCTCTGCGAGTTCTCGGTCAGGTAGCCTGCGTCCCCGGAAACCAAGGTTAGTGGAAAATGTATGACAATTTGTATGGGACTTGTTAGTTCATGATTATAATATGATGAGAAAGATAAGAATCAAAAATATTTTTGTATGATTTACACCCATATTCTAATACGTGATCTAAACATCTAAATGCAATCTTTTCTTAGTTGACATCTCGACTTTACAGTAAAACCGAAACAAAAATCCTGTTTTAAAGTTCTGACTGAAAAAACTTGGCCAATTAACTATTAATACTTCAAGTAAGCAATAGTAGTGATTTTGGTTGAATAAGAATATGGATGTAAGATTCGTAGCCCACCAAAGTGACGTGACGGGGCGCAGACGTCACTTTTTATAGTCTCTTGTTACGTGTCACTTCATTCATTTCTATAGTGGCAGAAGTTAAGTGCCTGATCACGTCACATAGTTGGGCCACGCTTACTAAGATGTAGTGCATTTTTAGGATCCCGAGGCCGACCAAGGGCAAATGTTGCCAATTTAATTTTGCGAGCGACGCCGATTATGAGCGAGAAGCAAACAGGATGTTCAATTCCAATAGGTGCGTCGGTGGCCGAGTGGTTAAGACGTCTAGGCAGACCACGGGTTCGTTCCCGGATTTAATTAAAAACAATACATAATCAGACAAACCACACTTAGAGGCTTTTCCATCTAAATATACCTCAACAGAACTGGCCACTCGTTAGGTATAGCCTCGTAAATACCATCGGCTAAACGAGGGAGACTTGGTCTTCCGCTGGGTACCCAGGATCCGTAACACGGTTCCGGGAGCTGTAAGGCAACCCGTGAAGAAAGAAAAAAAAATCTGTTGGTATAATTGGCTAATTGTATGCACGGCATCGCATTATTCCGTATCTCTCTCAAGTTTCTGAGGAACATAAACGGATTTATACCTATACCTATACGTAAAATGCGATGCTATGCTGATATGTCAAATGTGAGATCAACTCTTCGAAGATTAATATAAATGTTTTTTTTTATTCATATAAATATAAGTAGATTTTAATTACAACTGGAGTCATATGGTCACCCTTTGGCACCCAAGGGACAAAATGTGGGCTAGAGGACGGCCTTTGAGGAGATGGGAGGACAACCTGAGGCTCACTGCTGGACCATACTGGACACGGGTGGCAAGAGACAGGGGTCATTGGAAGGAGTTGGAGGAGGCCGATGCCAAAAGGCACATTGAGATTAGAGATCTAATTTCGTGAAATATTATATTTAGTTTTAATTTGTAAAGCTCAGAAATAATAGGCTATATTATTATTACATTCACACTAAAAAAAAACAAAATATACCTTAAATTAAAACTTATATATCACAAACAAATTCTCTATGAGATTTCGTGGATTCTACGTCATGGCATGGGGACCAACGCACGCGTTCCGGGAATCCAGTTTAATAGTTGTAATTAGTGATTAATAAGACATATCACAGTCGGCGGGATCATCTTTAATACCGATTAATCGGCTTCATACACTATGACATTGGCAAATTATCAATTAACATTGGTGGAGTCATAATAAAAGAAGATTTTTCTTTCTTCCTATGGTCATAGAAATTGTATAATATATATTTAAAAAAAATTGTATGTGATTGTTACTTTTACAATAGAAATTTAAAAAGTATATTCAAATTATGTGTAGCCATGCAATATTATAGTTCATATAATAAAAAAAAATATTCATACCGTCATCATGGGAGGCTGATCTGCTTGATTGTCGCTTGCCTCCAGTGTTTGGGGCATCTCTTACATGCAACTCATTCTTCTGTAATATAAAATATAATAATAAAATTTATACTAGATGACCCGTGCGAATACTCCACACCGCTAGTTCAACTGATCTCCAATAGATGGCGTCTTTTACAAAATAAATTAGTCTAATTTTAAAAGAAACATTTAATTTTATTTTTTCGTCATTAGAGGGAAAAATAATCTTCCAAATAGCGTGTCAAACATTAACTTTGATACAGTATTAAGAAAGATATTTGATACCGACAAAAAACACTTTTTCTTATCAATGTTGTGTTGTTGTTATAAAAATGTTAATAGCCCTATAATTGACACTGCGTCTACTAAGTTATAAAAATGTACAATGCATATTTGTGGACGTAGGTCTTGTTGGGCTATTTATGATAAACTAGCATTCGGCCCCAGGCTTCGCCTGTGGATATTTGCGAACAAAATAAAATATACCCTACAGCACTCATAGATAATGGCATGCCTGCACTACCCCTACCCCGATCCCTACCCCTCCCCCTGTCCCTGCCCCTACCCTACCCCTACTACTATCATGCCATGATGGTATATAGCCTATGTCACTCACAAAGAATGTAGATTTCTAATGGTGAAAGAATTTTTAAAATCGGCTCAGTAGTTTCTGAGCCTATTCATTACAAACAAACTTACAAATGTTTCCTCTTTATAATATTAGTATAGAAAATCGGCCCAGTAGTTTCTGAGCCTATTCATTACAAACAAACTTACAAATATGTTTCCTCTTTATAATATTAGTATAGATAAATAAATAAATAAATAAACACCTTTGAGAAATAATTTACAGAGATTATTTGTATGGCATATGACAATTTTGACAAACCGTCCTCTGTTGGGATAAAAATGCAGTTTTCTACCACATTGGCTGGAATTGGTTGACTTCATACACCATGGAAACTTTTTCCCCCAACTTGATTCACTTATACTGTTAATGCTCAACTCCTAAACATGATAGATCCATGTTTAATACTCGCAAACATTTGTTGTGAATCAACCTATCCAATAGTGCAAACCACAACAAAATCTGTTCAGTAGTTTTTGTGTGAAACAGGCGTAGACTTTGTTTTATAATATGTAGTAAGTGATGTCTATCTATCATCACGCCTTTCATCCCAAGAGGGGTAGACAGAGACAATCAAATGTCATTTGTTACGATCCTGACATATCTCATTCGCTTCTTTTATATTCATCATACCTTTCATACATGCTCGGCGATTGTGTCTACTTTTAATATTTCCATCAATCAATACATTTTTTATATAATCAATAAAAGTACACCTAGGTCCTCCTCTGCCAGTTCTTCCTTTCACTTCAGCCATATAAACCTTTGTAGTGATGTCACTAGACAAAAAGCAAAGAAATACTTACCAATTCACAAATAGTTTTGTTTAAGTAACTCTTAGAGATGGTCCCCAGTAGCACTTTGAATGCCACTTCCACATTACGGATCTCCATTTGTGCTAGGGAATCTATTTTCTTTTTCTCATCAGTTACTGAAAAATACAACAATAGAACATTAGTCAAGAAAATCCATGTGTTTTCAATATTAATACCAATAACTTACAGGAATTTGTTCAAGGGGGGCAAAAAATTGTGATGTAGGTTAAATTATACTATAAATAGGATTTAGTTTGATTTACGCAGTGCATTGTTATGAATTAATGAAGAATGGTGTCATTGTCTGAATAGGATGTTTGATAAATTATTTATAATTTTTAATAATTGTCCATATTGAATAGAACACAATGTTGTAATGTACAATAATAATGTAATGTCCATAACACTAATCATCATTTTTTAGTCTTGAAAACAGTTTTTTTTTTGGTTTGAATCCAAGATTCAGGGGGACAGCTGTCATCCTCCCTGCCCATAATATCTAAGTGGGACATATTTTAACAGTTTTTAGAAGTATATTTATTGTTTCCTTGATTAACATTCACCATACCAGGAATCTGGTGAAAGTCCCTAGGCTTTCTGCAAATAAATATCTTTCTTTCTTCTTCTTTCTTTCATATACAAATTAATACATTTAGGTTACAATGGCAATATTAAAAGCACACACAATAGCCGAGCATGTATGAAAGGTATGATGAATACGAAAGAAGCAAAAGAGGTATGTCAAGATCATAGCAAATAGCATTTGATTGTAAGTGCCTACCCCTCTTAGGATAAAAGGTGTGATGATAGATAGATAGGTTACTTAGCCCCTCATAGTGGTTAGTAACAAATACTTAGTAAATGAAATGTTAATCCATAAATGCGAAAATAAGTCGCTGTTACGTTTTCACGGTTAAAACACTGAACCAATTTAGATGAAATTTGATACGGAGAAAGCCAGAAACCTAGGAAACGAGTACTAAATAAGGTATTTAATGAAATCCACCACCAATGGCCCCAATGTATATAATAGGGGATGTATATGAGTATAGGCCCGTGGGGGCGAAGCCGAGGAATTTATAAACGATGTTGTTTCGTATTATTTAAATATTTTACCTATCTTGTCCAACATTTTCAAAGCATCATTATGTTCAGACTTTTTCTCTTGTTGCCGCGCCGGTCGCTTTGTTCTCGGCATTTTGACCTTTTTACTAAAAACCACAATTATCAACAATAACAAAGCGAAAAATAAAAACAATACGAAAATTATAACAATTTGCAATTCTTGAACTCGCACAACAAAAGTTCAAATATAAAAATCTTTTTATTTTAAAATAAAAATATGCCAACGGAAATCGTGATTTGTAAATTTGACAGTTTGTAGAGATGGGTAGTTCATGTATGAAGGACAAAAAAGAACTACTTCACCTACACAGAAGCAATATATATTTAGTTCACATTAGTACATTCTATATCTTTTAGTTCTTTACTTCACTATAGTACCTACACTCTCGCTGAACGATTGAAGGAATGTACTATCTCGCTTTTTCTTTATAAATGAAGAAGCGAAATACATGCACGACATAAGTCAATAGGAGTCTCGCGAATTTGGTGCCAAAGTAAACGTTATCATATTTGAAATAAAATACTTTTATAAATGAGACTATGACTGATTAGTTTAATACAAATTTAATGATTATAATTAGCATTTTACATCAAGAAACATAAAGAAATTACAAAAAGACGCTTTCTATTGTTTAATTCGCTTTTTAACGACAATAACACACGACCACCACATCCGAATGCCCCGAGAAGCTTCTGGACGCTTTCTCTCGACCGACGCAGGCGACGTGCATCCCCGCCGCGTCCCGCTCACCCGCTCACCCCCGCCTCAACAGCCATAGTCGACTGATACTCTAACACGGCCTCTCCTGACTGCGGAGCGTCCGCGCCCGCTGAGTCCTGATCATCATTGTCGTCATCACCTGAAATTCACAACAATGTATCTCATTGTAATAGGCATGAGGTTTAACTGTGTGGTGTTTATAAATTTAATGGATAACTTTATACCGTAGTTACCAGTGTACTCTAGTAACCATGAGCAAAGTTTAAAGCACAGCGAACTAGCCACAAGCCTGGCTCTGCCAGTCATAGTATGACTGAATTTGTAGCCACAAATTAGCTCTGCCAGTCATAGACTGCCTGAATAACTAGCCGTAGAATTGGTTCTGCCAGTCATAGCATAACTGAATAACTAGCCACAAAATTGGCTCTGCCAGTCATAAATTGACTGAATATGTAGCCACAAAATTGGCTCTGCCAGTCATAGAATGACTGAATAACTAGCCACAAAATTGGCTCTGCCAGTCATAAAATGACTGAATATGTAGCCACAAAATTAGCTCTGCCAGTCATAGAATGACTGAGTAACTAGCCACAAAATTGGCTCTGCCAGTCATAGATTGACTGAATAACTAGCCACAAGTTTGGCTCTGCCGGTCATAAAATGACTGAATATGTAGCCACAAAATTGACTCCGCCAGTCATAGAATGACTGAATAACTAGCCACAAAATTGGCTCTGCCAGTCATAAATTGACTGAATATGTAGCCACAAAATTGACTCCGCCAGTCATAGAATGACTGAATAACTAGCCACAAAATTGGCTCTGCCAGTCATAAATTGACTGAATATGTAGCCACAAAATTGGCTCTGAACTCACCGTCATTAAAGAACGCTTCACACGTGTCCGGTGTCCATTCACCATGCCACTGCACCATATGTTCAGCGGCAGCCTGTGACCTCTTTCCATAGGACCCAGCCAGTAACTCCAACTCATAACGTTGATGTGGAAGCTGTCTGACTACTCTGTATGGACCTCTCATACCGGAATCAAGTTTGCCTGTACTCTGCGAAGATTTATTAACAAAAACAAAGTCTCCTTCAGCGTAATTGCGAGGCTGCTTGCGTCCTTTATTTACGTAATTATCTTGCTGGCATTGATTCGTCTCTAGAAGTTCTGAAGCTCGCTGTCTTCTCAATACAAGCATCGCTTCTCTGTTAGGTTGCGAATCTTCCAAAGACACATCTCTTACTAAAGCTCGTATTACTGGAGTGGTAGCTTCAATTCCAACCAAAAGCTGTAAGGGCGATGTTCGGGTGGTGGCGTGTTTAGTGATGTTGAGAGTAAGCTGAATCTTCCACAAGGAGCAGGACCAGTTGGCGCCCTTGCTGTTAACCTCCACACGCAGCATATTTAGAACGGTGCGACAATACCGTTCCACTTGCCCATTTTCACGATGCATTTGAGGGGTGATCATGTGAATACCACACCCCAACCCAGAAACCCAATCTTGAAAGCCCTTACTTTCAAACATCCTTCCACGATCAGTCACAATCAATGAAGGTGTGCCAAATAGAGAGATCGCATTGGAGAACACTCGCTTCAGTTCCTCAGTATCCTGTCTGTACAGGGTATACAACAAACAGTATTTAGAGAAGGCATCAACTATTATCAAAATGTATTTAAATCCATTAGAAATTGCTAAGGGGCCAAGAATATCTGTGTGAACAACAGAAAATGGAACTTTGGGTTTAGTCCAAGACTCAATAGGTTGATTAGATGCCTTCGGGACTTTCTTATGACATAGACACACTACGCAGTGAGTGATATATTTCTTTACAAAATGTCTTAAGCCAGGAAACCAGAAATGGCGAAGTATTAAATCTGTTGTTTTGTCAATTCCAATGTGGTCATGATCATCATGAAACACACGCAGTAAACTCAGTCTATGGCCTTTCGGGATAAAACACAAAAATCGCGAATCCTCCCCAACGGGACTATACTTGTAATACAGTAAATTATTACGAATTACATATCGAGACGTGTCTAATTGACCTTCCTTTAGCCTATCGATCAAGTCCAGTGTCTCGGTATCAGCAGTTTGTGCAATTTGAGCCCAGTTGTTAGGCTTAATACGAACGTGAGAAACATTAACCGGATTTCGACTAAGAAAGTCCGCATGTTGCATCATGACGCCCTTTCTATATTCAATAGTAAAATGGAAATCTTGGAAGTAAACCCACCATCGTGCCACGCGGGGTACTAGGTCTTTCTTTCGCTCGGTTAATTTAAGTGAATTGCAATCAGTCACTATTTTAAACTCTATGCCAATTAGGTAGTGGCGAAAATGTTGTAATGCTTTTACTATTGCTAAAGTCTCAAGCTCGTAACTATGATAACGGGACTCTGCACCCTGAGTTGCTTTACTAAAATATGCAACAACGCGCTTTCGTTTATCATGTTCTTGTAATAAAATAGCACCGTAGCCAGAGGAGCTGGCATCCGTGTGTAATTCCGTAAGCAACTTTGGATTAAATATCGCGAGAACAGGTTCGCTGGTTAGGCAGCTAATAATGTAATCTCTAGCAGCGTTTTGTTCCTCTCCCCATATAAACGGGACTTCTCTCTTTGTTAATCTAGCAATGCAACCCGTTTTCACTGCATAATTAGCTATATAACGCCTAAAATATCCAGCGAGACCTAAAAACTGACGGACCTGCTTAACGTTGGTAGGTCTTGGGGATTTAATTAAAGCATCTACCTTTTTTGGGCTCGGTCGTACCTGACCTTGACTTATTAATCTGCCTAAATATTCAACTTGAGTATTCAGAAAGGTGCACTTTTTTATATTGATTGAGAATCCTGCTGTTACTAAAGTTTTTAACACTTGATTTAAAATATCAAGGCCTTCGTTAACAGAGTCCGATAAAATTAAAACGTCGTCTATATAGTTGAGAACTTTACCGGTTTCTAACAGAGATCGTAGGGTATTGGATATAATTCTTTGATATACTACAGGTGCATTCGAAAGACCATAAGGCATCCTGAGATATTCAAAATGACCCTCTGGCGTCACAAATGCTGTTTTTCTAATTGTTTCATCATCTTTTAGGGGAATCTGATGGAACCCGGTAGCCATGTCAAGACTGGTAAAGTATTTACAACTACCTAACCTATCAATGTGGTCATCTATTAAAGGTAGAGGGTACCTTTCCTTTATGGTGATTGCATTCAGGGCGCGGTAGTCCACACACATCCTATCTGAGCCGTCTTTCTTTTTCACGAGAATTATAGGACTGGCGTAATCGGACTGAGATTCGCGTATTATTTCCTTAGATAGCAAGTCACTAATTATGTCACGAACACGTGTTTTCTCATCAGCCGAAAGCTTATATGGACGATAGTGCACCGGCACATCACTAACTAACTTAATTTCCATACTGCCTGTCTTAACAGTAGAAGTCGCCGTACCAGTAACAAAGTAGTCGGAATATTCGTTAACAATAGATATCAGCCTTTTCTTATCCTCACCACATAGGGGTGTATTTACAGCGTCAGTATCTACCAGGCGTAAATTATTAACTCGCAACGCGTTATCTACTCTAGCAAGGTACTGCAAGCCGTTTGTTCGTACGTAAGTAACCCCGTCACGATCTAGGACATCAGTACCAATAAGAACAGGAGCACTTATACATCCAATCGGTACAACATATAAATCTACTTCCAACGAAATCTTTGGAAACTCAATAACTGTTGTCACATACGAAGTACACTCTATTTCTTGACTACCTATGCCTCGCATTAGACGGTAAGTTGGGACCTTATTGAAATTAAAGTATTTCACTACTGAATCGGACATTAACGAGATGTCTGATCCGCTATCTATGAGTATATCAACTGGTATTTTTTGAATAACTGCGGCAATCACATTATTTTCCTGTGAATCACTAATCATGTGACAAAAATTCACATTACTCGATTGCTTGTTATTAGTCTCAGAACGCTGTTTAACAAAACACTTTTCAACCGAGTGGCCTGGCTTTTTACAAAAACTACACATTGGTTTAACATTGGATACTGTACTAGTTGAATCAGTTTTTGGCTTTTTTGGACAATTATTTCTCTTGTGACCAACGCCATTACAAGAATAACACTTAATTTCTGACTTGGTAACTTGACGAGAGTTGTGGTTACGATTATCATTTAACGACCGAGGAATTTTATTAAAAGTATTTAGACCATCGTTTTTGGGTTTCGTATAAACTGATAAAAATTCTACTACGTTATTTGGCTGTAGTTTTGCATTAATTGCTGCCGCTTTTACTTGAGGATCCGTGATTCCGCGAATAACTATTGCAGTTTTTAAGTCATCTGATAAACCTTTAACAATATTTAACCGTAACAAAGACCTACGGGCATATTCGGCATATGTCACAAAATTCTTGGAATTCGTTAACATTACTTCGAATAAAATATTGGCGACATCAATATTTTGTGGACAGAGAGACCGAAATTCAAATTTAAAATTACTCCAGGTACGATCACTAGTGATCCAATTATTGAGCCACGCGCGTGCCTCTCCGCGAAGACAGCCTCCGACCCGAGAAAGACACTCATTATCGTCCCAGTTGTTTAATTTACGTCCCTGTTCAACTTCGGTACACCAAGCATCAAAATTGTGCATGCTAGGGTCAAAAGATGAAATATAAAAGTTTGACCTGGATTGAACTAAAGATGATAAAGCGTTCGCTATCTTGCTCGCAACATCGTCGCTATTACTTTTATCGACCGGTTGAGTTGTCTGTCCCGACATATTGTCACTACCGCCGTTAGTGTAGTTTTCTGCAGACATACCCGATGCGTTTGATGGTAACGGATTTTCAAGCGGTGGATGTGGTGGTATATCCGGGAGTGACGTAGACAATTGGCCCTCAATTGCCTCTAACCGCCCTAATATTGCATCATACACGCGACTACTACGATCATCTTTACGGCCACGTTTACGTCGCTGATTTTTCTCACCTTTATAACGGTGATTTGAAGAAGTACTCGTAGTACTACTATCACGACCGCGGGAACGACTACGAGAACGACTATGACGTTTCCGTGATTTATTACGACCACTCTTGGAATGTCCAGACATGCTTATGTTATGAACGTACTTACTTGTGTATAATTTACTTGAAAAATCGCACACTTTTAGTTTACAATTAACTAACCTAATTTTAAACAAAATCGTTAACCCGTTTTATTGTGGTTAGGCACTGTACCATACGCAGGTATTATACCTATGCACACGCAAGATGCTCACGCACTCAAGAACTAAGAAGTGTGACTTCCAGTTACTCGCGCTACGTAACTATTTCGGGGCTCGTCTAGCTAGTCACACCCAACGAGTGCCGCGGCACCCTAAATACGCAGTAAGCACCTTAGCAGGTATCTAACGACGCCAGCAATCACTTCACAAATTCACACACAATGTTTTCGTAAGCTATATACCGGACTCGTAACTTATAATAAAAAAATGCCACACGCACGAACGGAAAGGACACGTTATCTATCCCACTTAACTGATTTTATAAATGAGACTATGACTGATTAGTTTAATACAAATTTAATGATTATAATTAGCATTTTACATCAAGAAACATAAAGAAATTACAAAAAGACGCTTTCTATTGTTTAATTCGCTTTTTAACGACAATAACACACGACCACCACATCCGAATGCCCCGAGAAGCTTCTGGACGCTTTCTCTCGACCGACGCAGGCGACGTGCATCCCCGCCGCGTCCCGCTCACCCGCTCACCCCCGCCTCAACAGCCATAGTCGACTGATACTCTAACAATACAATTATGTTTGACTACAAAAAGTTTGTACATACCAAATTGTTTTAAATAAAAAAAAATATTATAGACAAATGTACAATAGGTAATTTTATAATTATGTATAGGGCAGATTTTTTAACTTATACTTTGTGCGAGACCCGTGAAGTTGCGTTTTGATTTAATTTTTTGTCGTTTTTGATTGCTTATTTCTATGTTTATTATTACTAAAGAGAAATATAATAGTCACGTACTAAATGACGGGTATTTTTCTTTGACTCAAATACTTCTTATGGTACGATTAGTTCCCGTGATCTAGTGAACTAAATGAACTAAAGAACTAAATGAAGGATATAGTTCTTTGTACTCAAAAGATATGTATCTCTCTTTTCTTATTAGTGACACACTTTGCGCAAGTTTTGACAAGTTTGAAGTTAACACTGGCCTCCGAAATGTCTGTGATTATAATAAATGACTACAAAATAACTAAAAACCAGCTAAAAACGTCTAAAAACGAAGACGGCCTATGGCCTTGATTAATTAAAGATGTTCGAACAAAAAAAATAGCGGTATCGTGGCCTTGATTAAATAAAAACTGTTCCTAAAAATCCGCCATGGCTTATTTATATCTTGTAGAAAGTTTTTTTTTATTATATTTTCTGCCAGGCAACATTGTCAACCGGAAGCGGAATTCATGATATAAATTTATTATATCAACATTCATTTATTCATAAATTTATTAAATATAATATTCATTATAAATCAAGTTTTTAATAATAACTACAATAAATATTTAAACTACTATATTATTTACAAACTATTATAAATTATTCTATAATGGGATTTAGTTTGATTTACGCAGTGCATTGTTATGAATTAAAGAAGAATGGCCGTCGTTGTCAGGATAGGATGTTTGATCACATTTTTAATAATAAACACATGTTATGGTGAGTTTTCTTTATCATTTATTTATCACAGCTTTTCTATAGTTCTATTAATTTACATTATAAAAAG
The DNA here is from genome assembly GCA_963924495.1 of Nemapogon koenigi. Taxonomy (NCBI): domain Eukaryota; kingdom Metazoa; phylum Arthropoda; class Insecta; order Lepidoptera; family Tineidae; genus Nemapogon; species Nemapogon koenigi. Next base: position 800,860 of record OZ004653.1, on the reverse strand, counting down.
TTTAAATGTTCTTTGTAAATGTATAAATAAGAGGATGTGTGTCCCTTCCTACTTTGCACTCATGTTTTATTATTGTTTTGTTTAGATACAAAAAAATATCTTTTAGCGTTTGCAATAATTGATAGCGTATTAATAACTCAAAAAGTTTTTTTCTAGACAGCAAGCTGTTTATTTTACCTGGCTATTTTTGACCTGTTTATATTCTTGTACCTAAACAAATTACCTTTTTTGGTTTTTAACTATGTTTTTAATTTACACAAATTAAGCATGTACTCATGTGAACAAAAGATATCTATAGTTTAACAAAATCTACTATTTGTTATTTAGTATTGTACTTGATTGTTAATTAACTAATTTTAAGGAAGTAGCACATATATGGCATATATTGTATTGTGTATTACTAATACTTGTAGGACTCTCTCATATATGTATTACACACATAATTATACACATCCATGTCCATATTCTGGTGAGCTAAACAGAGACCTTCACATGCCATGATCCTGATATCTCTTGGTTCTGTTGGCAAAGAGCTACGAGCAAGGACAAGGAGAGACTTGAGCTTCTGGGTAGTAAACAGAAAGTTACATTAAATTTACACAAATCTCAGCATCTTAGTATAAAATTGAAATAAAAATCCACAAACCTAATAATAATTGAGTAAGCCATGACTCAAGTGGATTATTATTTATCTTTTTATTTCTGATTAGTTTAAGGAGTTGATTACACAATTGGAATTTCAGAGGGTATGAACCTCCATTATCCGAACCAATTGGGACAGAGACTAGTTTATTAAAAGTTGGGATAATGGAAACATAGGTTTTTTGGGAATTTAAATATACATAAATGTATTTTAAACACCTGAAAAAAGTCGAAAACTTTTTTTATGAAATCATACATTTTTAATTTACGAAAGGCTGTGCTACTGTAGATTCCAATAATTGAGGGTTCCCATTATCAAGGTTTGGATAATGGAGGTTCTACTTTACTTAGCATTTTTGGAACGAGTGGGAAATATCAATAATTTCTCATACATATATTTTTACCCAAAATAAAATAAGTGTGTCAATTCTGATTCCAGCGGGCTTACCAGAGCTGCAGGTGGAAGATGGTCCCACCACAAGGTCGGGTGGAGCTGACATACAACTTCTGGATCTGCAGTCAGTATACAGCAAAATTATGGTGCAGCCACCAAGGTTCTTATCCTGTATTTTGTATATTTATTTAACTTAAGGACTATTGTTCAAGGTCATCCAAATCTCAGTTATTCCTAGAAAGTTGAGGTTATTTATACAACATTTCCTTACCACACAATTGATAGTTATTATTTTAAATTGGATTGAGCCATATTTTTATTATTTAGGGTTCTAAATAGTCATAGTTTTCAAAACGAGCCTTGCTGTTGCATTTTGACTATTTAGAACTCATAATAATGAAAATATGGCTCAATTCAATTTTAAATAATAACTATCAACTGGTGTGCTAAGGAAATGTTGTATAAATAAACTCACCTTTCCAGGATTAACCGAGATTTGCCATATTTTTTTTTTAGGAAATTATTCAATTTTTTTTTTCATTTGAACTCAATTAGAAACCACATAGTCTAATCCCGGTATAGCCGCGGGATCCCGGGTTACGCATCAAAAATCCCGTAATCCCGGGATTGAAAAACATGCTCGGGATTCGGGATCGAAAACTACTGGATCGATTTGATAAATTATGTTTCTGTTATGAAGCTATATTATGCCAGTTCAGACTATGTTTTATTAAAAAAAGTTAGGGTTATGTAAGATATAGCAACATATATGTTACAAACTAGTTTTATTAATATTTTTTTGTGATTGTTCATGCAAACGTAGGAAGAGGAAATTTCAGAAAAGGTATTGTATTTTTTTTTTCATTTTAAAATTGGTTTTTAACTCCATAGTGCATTTTGGATATAATTATCTCTGACAAATTAGACAGCATACACCATGAAGAACACTGTATGCCATTTTGGGGGCAACTCGGCCCACAGCCCATTTAGCCTGCGGGATCACTTGACCCCTTTCATTATTATTAGTGGTTTACCTAGAATGTGTGATATAAAGCATATTGACCGGAACGATGCCATTAGAGAAGAATGCGGAGTGGAAGATGATGTTGTGACTAAAATGAGGAGAAGTAGTTTCGGCTGTTTTGGACACATTGAAAGAATGTTTATTAAAAATTGAAATGGTTTATATGGCTGAAGTGAAAGGAAATACTGGCAGAGGACGACCTATTTTTATTCAACATATAAAAAATGTATTGCACGATGGAAATATTAAAGTACACACAATCGCCGAGCATGTATGTAAGGTATGATGAATATGAAAGAAGCGAAAGAGGTATGTCAGGATCGTAACAAAGGCATTTGATTCTCTGCCTACCCCTCTTGGGATGAAAGGCGTGATGATAGATAGATATAAAATACCGGGAATGACGGTGGTCCGTCTAGGTAATACCAGACTTCTTAGTGGTCAACTCAGCCCATAATGCCGTCACACAGCTTGAGCTCAGCTGACCCCTTAAAAAGCATTGGCGCTAATTCCCCCCAACTTGATTCAATAATACTGTTAATGCTCAGCTCCTAAACATGATGAATTAATCTATCTATTAGTGAAAACCGCAACAAAATCGGGCTTAATTTTACGTAGTCATAATTAGTTTGTTGCTTATAACATTAAAGTTGTTTTATCTCCACCCCAGATACAAATGCCACCTCTGCGAGCCACCAGACTGCACCGAAATGCCTGATGATGAGCAGATATGCTCCTCAGCGCTGTACTGCTTCAAGGCATCAGTGAGACAATCTGATGGAGAGTTGCAGCACAGTCGAGGTTGCACATCACATCATGATCACTACCAGTTCACTTGTAGACAAGGGTCAGTAGATCAATAAATAAATACACTTATAACTACTTATCTAATAGAGATAGATATATGCTACCGCGGACTTTTTTGTACATCCTTTTATTCTACACAATTTGTATCTACATCATTTTGTTATATCTCTGATGGATTAGACAGCATACGCCGTGAACACTCACTGGGGCAATTTTTTTCCGCCGACTTGATTCACTTATACTGTGCTCAGCTCCTAAACATGATAGGTCCATGTTTAATACTCGTAAACCATCCTGGTAAATCAACCTATCTAATACTGAAAACTGTAAAAAAAAACCTTTCAGTGATTTTTGTGAGGCGGACACACAGACTTTGTTTTATAATATGTAGTTGATTATGACAGCAGTTTCCTTACTCAACTCATTATTCTGCTATAGCAGTGTTTCTCAAAGTGGGCAATAACGCCCCCTTGTGGGCGCTGGAGACCTAGAGGGGGGCGGTAAGGGGCCCAGAAAAACTAATATAGCACACTATATATAAATTAAAGTAATGAATTACATTATGATTTTTAAAATGTGGTAATTGTGGTGTGGTATTTGTGAGGCTATACCTAACGACGTGCCAGATCTGTTGAGGCATATTTAGATGGAAAAGCCTCTTAAGGGTCCTATATTGGGAATTTTTCTGGGATAAACTATTCCAAGTTTCTCTGTAAATAATCCACCTGTGTCACTGTAATTTAGCATATAGTTACTTATTGAATATATCTAAGTGAAATAGCTCTTATTTTTTCAATAGGTTTTATTGAATAGGAAATAGGGGTATTTTAAGAGTGTTAAAGTTAAAATTTTAGAAAAGCAAAAAATACGGGTACCTTAATTTTTCACCTACTTTCATATAGGATAATATAAAATTAGAGTGTTAAAATTTTGAAATGTTGTGGATTGGAAAAGTTGCCCGGAAAATTAGAAAAATCCGGGAAAAACTGAAAGTGCTATTTTCTATGGCGATTTTTTTAATGAACTCGAGACCATAATAGGGGTTGGAAAATTAATGTGGGCTCCACGGAACGGAAAGCTAGTTAATAATAAATTTTAAGATCCACTGATGGATCATTGGTCTCCCTCTAGCGCACCATATTAGTGGTACTCATTGAGAGGAATTGCCATAGTCACCACGCTTGGTAGGCGAGTTGGTGACCGGACGCCGGTTTTACGTGCCCTGAGGAGTCGATTTAAGCACATATTCTTAAAGAAAATTGGTCCTTAGCATTTTGGCAGCGAGTAGGATTCGAACCCGGGACCTCCGGTTTCAAGTCCACCGTCCTACCAATTAGGCTATCGACTATACCTTTGTTGAATAAAGACAAACAACACACTTTTGTCTTTTGCATTTATAATGTGTGACGATTTTTTTTTATTTACAGACAACGCAAGAGACACGCGGGCCAGTTAAACATAACTTGCTGTCAGGGGGACATGTGTAACGACGGTAGGTTCCCTGCCTTACCGCCGGCGGCCGACACAGGTATGAAATTGGATGAAATGTTAATTAATTCTGCCTCTGGCTATCATAGTTGGAGAGATGGAGACAGAGAGTGGTTGTGCACAGTTGCCGGCAGAAAACCTCTTTTTGGTGTAGTCTGAGCCCCCCCTCTACAAATTCTTGTAGACGAGTAGGGGTCCGGGCGTCCAAACTGTTTTAGTTCCATCACTTACTTATGAAAGCGAGACTTGGGTATGGAATAAGAAGCATGAAAGTAAGATAAATGCAGTGGAAATGCGGTCTTTACGTAGAATGTGTGATATAAAGCGTATTGACTGCATCCGGAACGATGTCATTAGACAAGAATGTGGAGTGAAAGATGATGTTGTGACTAAAATGAGAGGGGGGGGGGAAGTAGTTTACGCTGGTTTGGACACATTGATTAAAGATTGACTAAAATGGTTTATATGGCTGAAGTGAAAGGAAACACTGGCAGAGGACGACCTAGATGTTTATTTAACATATAAAAATGTATTTCACGATGGAAATATTAAAGTACACACAATCGCCGAGCATGTATGAAAGAAGCGAAAGAGGTATGTCAGGATCGTAGCAAATGGCATTTGATTATCTCTGCCTACCCCTCTTGGGATGAAAGGCGTGATGATAGATAGATCGATATAGAATACCGGGAACGACCGTGGTTATTAGTTATTACCAGACTTCTTAACAACGCATGGATGCTTATTTAAAAAAAAAATTTGACCAGTTTTTTTTATTATTACAGCCATAGAGCCTCTAACTGCCAGCGGCTGGAAGTTGTGGCTGTGGCTGCTCGCGTCGCTGATAATTCTCATGTCATTCGGCTTGCTGATCATTTACATGTTGAGGAGGACGCACAGGTAACGATAGTACTATAAACATCTTCACGGTGTTTATGCTTTGTGGTGTGGCCAGAGACAATAACAGTGTCCACTTGACGACAGTTGTCTATATTAAGGCTCCTTACCGGCACATGTTTGTGAGAATACGAATAAGATTGTGAATACAATTATGTGTCATTTTGAAAATACAGGTCTTGGTCTTCAAGACTGATAGAAGGAAATTGTGAAATTTTTCTATAGTGTTGGTAAATTATCATTTTTCCGGACTCGTATTCCAAAAACTTACGTTCGAGTGACGTTTGACGATCGATCTTGTAAAGCTCACTGAAGATTTTGAATATTAAAAAACAGTATTGACACCGTAATAATGTGGTCAACTTAAATATTGATAGATTAGATTTTTCAACTTTCATAAAAAAACGAGAAAAATATGTTTGAGAAATCGTAATTTTTGGAAAAATTCATAGAAAAAAAAATGGTTTTTTTTTCTGATCTATAAGTATACAAAAAAATTAGTAATATAAAAATAACACATTACTCTCGAATTATTCCATAACAAGAATCTAAATTTTATTTAAGATAGAAAAGATTACAAATATAAATAAAAAATAATTTAAAGAGTGAAAAATGTTGAGTATTTTTCATTTTCAAACCATCCCCGCTTTTTATTTTGATATCAAAGTCAACATAAAAAAATCGCGAAAATTTTATCAAAATACAAATTTTCAATAACGCACACATGCGCGTTACTTAACTAAATTTCGAGTGCGGCGTATCGGTAAGGCCTCTTAAGAGGATCGTGTAGCTCAGCGTACGCAGCGAAATAGGTATTTAGAAAATCATATTCTGTCTCAAGCGCGCTCTTCCCCCGGGCATCAGTGCGACAGAGAACACTGCAGCTCGTGAGTGTTCGTAGGTATGTTCTTCGTTGAAAATTGCGTTTTGGGGGAAAACGATTTACACCTACTAAACTATAACGAAACCTTATAATTTTGGTGTCAAACGTTTTAGCAGATTATAATCTACGTACGTACGTTTTGCCTTTTTTGAAATTTTGCTTTGTTTCTCAAATACAGACGGTTTATTACGAGCAAGTTATGAACCAAAAAAACCGAGATTTGAGGGGCTTATAACTTTTGACCTATTACGAATTTTGAAAAAAGGAAAAAATACGTACGTAGTTTTTCATTATGTCAGTAACATATTACAAAATCGTTAAAATTAAATGATATTTAGGGGTAGTAAAACGTTTTCTCCGTTTGTATGGACATGGACGCGGTACACTACACTCTTAAACAGAACAGGTGGCAAGTCTGTTCCTGCACTTAATGGACCTAGATGTGTCACTTCTTTAACATACGTAGGTATCTTCTTAGTCGTGGTGCTCTTGACAGAGCAGTCGTGGTCAATCATGGCGGTCCACAGCGCGACGCACCTTGTATAGACTGGCCATGGTTAACTTTCTTGGGAAGAATAGTGCAGTGGTTTCCCCTTGCCTTCTGCACCAGACATTTTGAGACATCTTCAGGCTCGCTGTAGCCTCTTCCAGCCAGTTTCCTAGCTAGGTTGGTTATACCGCCATTGCTCGGTCGCCAGAGCCTCGTTTGTTGTCTAGCAGAGGGCACCAAGCGGGTGAGGATGACATTTGGGGTCGAATAGATCTTATTCCGTTCTCCCCCTTACCCCTTCTTTTATTAGCTCCACTAGTGATTTGCCAATGTCAAGTAGTATAGCCTTTATAGTGTTTATAGCCGATTAATCGGTATTTGAGATAATCCCGCCGACCGTGATATGTCTTATTAGTCGTGGACTAATCGCAACCATCACAGCACGGACAGGATTAAACTGGATTCCCCATCACGTCTGCGTGCGTTATTCACAAAGGCGTGACGTGGAGTCAGCATTTTTGTCATGAATGAGATTTGATTTTTTTCCTTTCAAGTGCATCATGTGACATCAAATGAAAGAGCTCGTTACAAAAAATACAAATCACTGATTAACATTGGTGGAGCAACATTAAAAGAAGAAAAATAAATACAAATATATTTTTTTTAGTTTAAATTATCTATCTATCATCATGCCTTTCATCCCAAGAGGGGTAGGCAGAGACAATCGAATGCCATTTGTTACGATCCTGACATATCTCTTTCGCTTCTTTTATATTCATCATACCTTTCATACATGCTCGGCGATTGTGTGTACTTTTAATATTTCCATCGATCAATATATTTTTTATATGTTCAATCTAGGTAGTCCTCTGCCTGCACTTCCTTTCACTTTAGGCATATAAACCTTTTGAGTCAATCTTTTATCCTTCATTCTTTCAACGTGTCCAAACCAGCGTAAACTACTTTTCTTCATTTTAGTCTCAACATCATCTTTCACTCCGCATTCTTGTCTAATGACATCATTCCGGATGCGGTCAATATGCTTTATATCACTGCATTTATTTTCCTTTCATGCTTCTTATTCCATACCCAAGTCTCGCTTCCATAAGTAAGTGATGGAACTAAAACAGTTTAAACTATCTTAAAGTTTTATATGAATATTAAGCGCCCCCGCACCCCCTCTTATCTCCGAAACTTCCGATGGATGCATCATGATGATTGACCATAGATATGTATGAATTTCAGACTCCGCGTGTCCCGCACCGCTCTCCACAAGTTGGGTGCTGATTCTTCCTTCTTCCCCAGTGTCTACTCGCCCCAGTTCCCTAGCGCTCCGGTCTACGAAGGTACGTTGATAACTAATTTACAAATATACGATATTGTATGTGTCGGTGGCCGAGTGGTTAAGACGTCTGGTATTAACTAGGCAGACCACGGGTTCGATCCCGGATCCCGGTCTTGTACCGATGGGTTAATTATGATTAAAAACTTATCAGGAGCAGAATTGCAAAGACCACTAGAAAAAGAATCGCTTGACACTTTAAATGGAATATTCCCTTTACAAAAACCACTTCTGCACGTAGATTTAATTATTACCTCGGTCCTTACATTTATACTCATGCCAATAATGATCTGCAATTGATTTTAATGACTAGAAGTCAGTGCAGAAAGGCAGTTTATAAATGGTTAATCAAAAAAGACTACATACAAACAGAATTATTTCTGAATCCCCACTATTGTGATCTGAATGACACTGACACCTATCAAATGGATTTATTGGAATTGGTACGTTATATTGGTTTTTGGTATATTGTATACGCATGTGTTGCCGTATGATTGCGTGACCGAAATAATATATGTAAAACAAATGTGTAATTTTGTATTCATAAATTATCTGCTTTTCGTGAGTATACTGTGTGCGAATCCATTGTGTACCCTCATTTGTATTCTTTATTTTTAAATATTTTAAATCTGACTGTATACATTGTTTGATGCCTGTTTTTATTACATGAAGGTGGAAATGGATGAAACCCTGGCTACCCATAATACAGGGAATCCTAGTTTGGGAGCCAGGAACATCACATATTATATGCAAATTTTGGTTATAAATAAACATATTTTATTTATTTTTATTTATTTTTTAAATAAAATGACATTATTACAGTTGTGATTTGATCTGATTGGTTCATGTCTATTTGAATGTCATTGAGCTTTAATGTGATAGGTTGGCATTAGAAATGAAACAATATGAAAACTTCAAATATAGGCTTTACGGGGTCCTACCAACGCTGCTCCTGATTGTACCTACATAAAAATCCGAAAAACTACACTTAGAGGCTTTTCCATCTAAATATACCTCAACGGAACTGGCCACTCGTTAGGTATAGCCTACACAAATACCATCGGCTAAAGGAGGGAGACTTTAGGTTCCAATCGAACGCTGCAGGGGGCCTGCAACAACATCGGAGGTCTGCTGGGCTTTTTGGAGGAGCTGGGATGGGAAGAGTGATGAAGTTTCCCCACCTCACGCAAAATAGGGTCTTTCAGACGTCGAGTTGCGGAGAACGAGCTGATCACCAAGTACCAAGGAGGTAGACTTGGTCTTCTGCTGGGTACCCTGGTACCGTAACACGGTTTCGGGAGCTGTAAGGCAACCCGTTAAGAAAAAAAAACAATAATTTATTTTTATATTAATTTTCTGTGGAAAACCGAAAAAAATTGACGTATTCATTAAATTAGTTAAGTAGTTCCACCTGTTGGTAGTTATGTCTGAGGCGATCTTTCTTAAAAACGTATTTACGGAAACTGGTACATTTTACGATAATTCTGTAGAATTTTCTTAAGGGTCTTATATCCATAACTTGTATGGGGGATAAACTGTTCCCAATTTATCTGTAAATAATCCACCTGTGTCACTGTAATTTAGCATATAGTTACTTATTCAATATATCTAAGTGAAATATTTTTTCAATTGGTTTTATTGAATAGAAAATATTGGTGGTAAAATAAAGGATTGTTTTGCCCCTGTTTTCTCTTTCATAATCTAAAGTCTATTTTTTTTAAAGCGCTGTTATACCATTACCCTTCAATTATATACATCGCGTTTTCTTGTAGCTTATTGAAATATTTAATTGGTCAAAACAGCGCCTAAAGAAATTTTTAAGCGCTTTGTGATAGATTTTATAAAAGAGAAAACGGGGGCATAGTTTAACCACCCATATTTCATATTCAATAAAACCCATTGAAAAAATTACAGCTATTTCACTTAGATATATTGAATAAGTAACTATATGCTAAATTACAGTGACACAGGTGGATTATTTACAGAGAAATTGGGAATAGTTTATTCCAGAAAAATTATGGATAATACGAAATAAGATTAAAATAACTTTAATAATTTTGTCCGTTGTGTCCGTGAGCTGTAGTTGACACAATAATCTAGTACTAGCTTTCCACCCCTCGGCTTCGCCCGTGGATATTATCGAACAAAATAAAATATAGCACTCTAGGATAATGTAGCTTTCTATTCGTGTAAGCATTTTTAGAATCGGTTCAGTAGTTTGAGAGCCTTACATAATATTAGTATAGATCGGTCTTTCTCAAAGTGGGCGGTAACGCCCTCTTGTGGGCGCTGGAAGCCTAGAGGGGGGCGGTAAGGGGCCCAGAAATAATTAATGTCTTTGTGGTTTTTAAGATGTAGTAAAGTAAAAAAAAATTGGGGGGCGCTGAAAAATAATTTATTTTAAAAGTGGGCGGTAGACAAAATAAGTTTGAGAACCTCTGGTATAGATGGATGGGGGAATATCTTACAGAAACCGCCAACAGATATAGTTTCTTAGTTTTATTTTTATTGCATTCATCCGACCTATTATACCATATATTGAGCGTCACTTCTATCGAGCCTTTACATATTATGCTTCATCTAATGCTTAAGGTGGTTCGTTTTCCATACAAAAATGTAATTAAGGTAAACTAATTAACTAATCAGTAAAAATGTCTAAATATGGGCTTACTTAACTATTTTCGGCTTTTATGTTGCGCCAAATCAATAAAAAATAACTTTTTATAATAGAAATAATTAATATTAAACATAATTCTTTTTCTACGTATTTTGTCTAAAAAGAATTATGTTTAATATTAATTATTTCTATTATAAAAAAGTATTTTTTTATTGATTTGGCGCAACATAAAAGCCGAAAATAGTTAAGTAAGCCCATATTTAGACATTTTTACTGATTAGTTAATTAGTTTATCTTAATTACATTTTTGTATGGAAAACGAACCACCTTAAGTTACTTTTTTTTAATCTTAACTAATCCAATAATAAAAATTATACCAGGCTCCGGCGGCGTGTCTCAGCCCCCCATAAAGGCGGTCGCGGCCGGAGACTCCACGCTCCGGGAGTACCTAGAGTCGTCCGTCACCAGCGGGTCGGGCTCCGGACTGCCGCTCATGGTGCAGCGGACCATGGCCAAGCAGGTCACGCTCAAGGAGTGTGTGGGCAAGGTTCGTAGTTGGATGGATGACTGATTCATCAGCCCCCCTCCCTTTACCAAAAAAGAGGGAGAGACAATCGAATGCCATTTGTTACAATCATGCCATACCTCTTTTATATTCATCATACCTTTCATACATGCTCGGCGATTGTGTGTACATACTTTTAATATTTCCATCGATCAATACATTTTTCATTAAAAGTCTGTCATCGTTTCCTTTCACTTCAACCATATAAACCTTTTTAGTCACAACATCATCTTGCACTCTCCATTCTTCTCTAATGACATCGTTCCTTTCATACAATGTTTCCGCATCCTCAGGGCCGTTACGGCGAGGTGTGGCGCGGCGTGTGGTGCGCTGACAGCGTGGCCGTCAAGATATTCTTCTCGCGGGACGAGGCGTCCTGGCGCCGCGAGACCGAGGTGTACAGTACGGTGCTGCTGCGGCATGAGAATATTTTGGCTTATATCGGGAGCGACATGACGAGCATGAACAGTTGTACGCAGGTAGGCGATGTCTTAAGAGCTCTCTTGGTCGCGTAACCATCTAAAAGACGCACGTGTTCGAAAATTTTGCATCTCTTTCACCCAATATCCGAAGCAATAGAAATAAATAGAGAAAGGAAATTTCCAAACAAAAACTGTACAATAAAATTAAACGAACTTCAGAAATTCAATTATTGTACAAAAAATATTAGAAATAGCAAGTTCTAGTAAATGGATACATGAACTATGTGAAAATATTTACATTAGTAAATATAGTAAGAGAACTCGACTCGCAAAGTTTATTCAAAATATGCGTTAAATTGATGTGTTTCAGGGCTTCATGAAACAGGTGTAGCTGATATTGACATATTTTTTACATATTGAGTATAGATAATTTCATATACTTTAACGATCCATTAACTAGAACTATAAGTTTTGTACAATACTTGAATTTCTGAAGTTTTTTTTTTGTATTGGACAAAAGTTATGAGGCCCTAAATATTATCTATTTTCAGCGAATTTTCAGTATGGTAATAGCTCACAAGTTAAGCACATCAAATTACGAATTGTACGAGTCGGAGTTGCACACGAAAGGTTCCGCGTACAATGAAAATAGTTTAGTAAAAAATTGGCGCGAGTGCGACTCACACTTGGCCGGTTTTTATTATTTGTTGTTTTACTTCAGAATATACAGAATTATTAGAGCAAAAAAAAAACGTCAAAAAAAATACGTTTCTTGTATGGGGACCCCTTTAATTTTTAACTTTATTTTTATTATGTGTTGTTATAGCGGCCATAGTAATTACACACTCTGTGAAAATTTCAAGTGTCTACCTATTACGGTTCAAAGACACAGCCCTGTGACAGACGGACGGACAGACAGCGGAGCCTTAGGCGGAAGCCATATAGGATCTGGCGCGGGCGCTGACATAGCACGGGCGTTTTTCTTTCCATTCAAATTTCGTACAAAACGCATAGAAATAAAGTCACAATTTGAACTTGAATTGAATTTGAATATCGCCGAAATGGCGCGCTCGATTCGGTGTGTTCAAAATGTCAGCGCCCGCGCCAGATCCTATGTGGCTTGCGCCTTAGTAATAAGGTGTCTGTTGACACCCTTTGAGTACGGAATCCTAAGAAGGAAAAGCTATGTACATATAGTGTTCAAGACACACATTTTTTTTATATAACTAGCTGGATACTGCTCAGCTCCTTTATGTCGTAGCGTGATGTTATACAGCCTATAACTTTCCTCAATAATTTGGCTATCAAATGAAAAAAAAATAGTAGTTCCAACTGATCAGCTTTTTTATTAGTATAAATTTAGGATAGATAATAATTATAATTATGTCCTGGATAGATGTGGCTCATAACTCACTACCACCCGCTTGGATCCCTGTACGACTATCTGAACCGGAGCAGCGTCAGTCGACAACAGATGATGCAGATCTGTCTCTCTACAGTCAATGGGCTTCTGCATCTACATACAGAGATATATGGCACGCAGGTAATAAAATATACTTAGTCAGGTCATAAGTTCTGTCACATGTTTAATATGAAATAATTGAGACATATTTATTATTGATGTAAACATTAATATACCAAAATGAACTTAATAAAACACAGATTCTTATGCTAATAAAGTTTATTCAAAATGACCCCCGCGATTTTGAATACAGGCCTTCAACCTGCGCGGCCAGTCGTCTATCGCAACACGAACGAGGTCGATGTCAATTTCGGCGGCTGTCTTAATCAAGGATGCCTTGAGTGACTCCAAATCAGGATGACGCGTTAAGCAGGCCTTTTCCTCCAAGTGTTGCCATATCTTGTAATCTAACGGACTCAAATCTGGACTGAAGGAGGGCCAGTCTTCGTGCCGGATGAAGTCAATTTCACGCGCCGCCAGCCAGTCTTGAGTGCTTTTCGCTCTATGAGCTGGCGCAGAATCTTGTTGGAATACCCAGCGCCTGTTACTGAACATGGTATGAGTAACAGGTTCCACAAGCTTCGTGAGGACTGTATTTTGATACACAACTGCATTTGTTTTTACGCCTTTCTCACAAAAATGTACCTCAGTTAAGCCCCAATAAGAGACTCCCAACCAAACCATGAGTGAGGATGGAAAATGGCCTTGTTGGACACGCGGAACACGGTTGCTCGCTTCTTCGCTGCTGTGTGCGTACACCTTATCATTTTGTTTGTTGTAGCTCTCTTCCACATTAAAATTTTTTTCATCCGAAAAAAGAATTTCCCGATGCTTGTTTCCTGCATACCGCTTCAACAAAGCGCGACATCTCTTTAACCTCAGGTCCATTAAACGAGCTTTCAAACGATGTCTTGTTTTTCTTCGATATGCCCGAAGCCCTAAGTCTTCATTTAACACCCTTTTCACCGTGGTTCTGCTTAAACCTATCTGAAGGGCCAAAAGTTTTTGCTTTCGTATGGGATTTCTTTGAATTCGCGCCTTCACATCTTTTATTACTGCTGGAGTCCTAACAGAGCGAGGGTGACCACTTCTTGACCTGTCATCTACACTAGAGTCTTCATTGTATCGTGTGATGGTACGATAAACGAATCTTTTGGTTATATTCAAATTTTTCAATATGTCAAAAATCTGAATTGGCGCGTAACCGCAACGATGCAACGCAATAACCGCAACACGGTCTTCTTTAAGTGTACATTCCATATTTAAAAATGAGTAAAATTCTAAAAAGTACACATTTTTATATTCATGAAAAATTCGAGATTCGAATTCAATAAACTTTTTTGTGGCCAGCATTTTAAATTCGAAAGTTTTTATTGTGTGACAGAACTTATGACCAGACTATGTATACACTACATTTAGACTGTGGTATAAAGCTTATTGACCGCATCCGGAACGATGTCATTGGAGGAGAATGCGGAGTGAAGGATGATGTAACTAAAATGAAGAAAAGTGGTTTGCGCTGGTTTGGACACGTTAAAAGAATGAAGCATGAAAGATTTAGGTTTATATTGCTGAAGTGAAATAAAATGCTAGCAGAGGATGACATAGGTGTACTTTTATTGAACATATAAAAAAATATTAATCGATAGAAATATTAAAAGTACCCAATCGCCGAGCATGTATGAAGAATATAAAAGAAGTGAAAGAGGTATGTCAGGATCGTAACAACGGCATTCGATTATCTGTGCCTACCCCTCTTGGGGTAAAAGGCGTGATGATAGATATTATTGTAATATCATTGAAGTCACATGTAGTATCAATTAATAATTTCGCATCGATCAGACCGGTATAAGTTGCTCACATTCCTTCAACAAGTAGAAAAAAAGCTGATGATCTTCAAACGGCTGAACAGATTTTCTTGAATCATAGCTCACGTTCGATCAAGTCACCCTTCCAAATAAAAAAACTAAATCAAAATCGGTTCATCCTTTTAGAAGCTACGATACCACAGACAGATAGATACACACGTTGAACTTATAGCACCCCTCTTTTTGCGTCAGGGGTTAACTGTTCCCTTTTCACGCAAAAACTACTTAACGGATTTTCGCTATTATACAGGTTTATTCACTAGCTTTCCGCCCCCGGCTTCGCCCGTGTATATTTTCGAACAATATAAAATATAGCCTATGTCACTCAGGGATATCGTAGCTTTCTATTGGTAAAAGAATGTTCAAAATCGGTTCTGTAGATCCACAGATTACCTCCTACAACCTCACAAACTTAGTATAGATGAAGGTTTACCTGTATTGAACCTGGACCTATTCACTCTTATTAAGAAACTTGAAGTAGCGACGTAGTAACTAAACTGTGTTTCGTCTCCGTCTAACAAATCTGCAATTCATTATGATAGACGGAGACGAAACACAGTTTAGTTAACTACGTCGCTACTTCGAGTTTATTAATAAGAGTGATTATGTTTAGAAGAAGTGAACTGAACACTTGTTAATAACATTTTCAGGGTAAGCCCGGCATCGCCCACCGCGACATAAAGTCCAAGAACATTCTGATGAAGTGCGACGGCTCGTGCTGCATCGCCGACCTGGGGTTGGCCGTCACCCGTGACCAGCTCCGTGCGGCGCCTGCGGCCGGCTCACACCCGCGACAGGGCACCAAGCGGTACATGAGCCCTGAGCTGCTGGATCAGACGTGAGTGTCTTAAACTCCCAAACTGCTGGCTAGCATGACGCGGTAGATTTTGTCTACAACTGTTAAAAAGAGAAAATGTCCCGTAGATAATTAGATATCCATCTAAATATACCTCAATAGAACTGGCCACTTTTTAGGTATAGCTCACAAATATCATCGACTAAAAGAGGCCTGGCTATAACACGGTTCCGAGAGCTATATGGCAACCCGTGAAGAAAAAGTTTTTTAATCCGTTATTTAATTGTCACTTAGAAAATGCTCGATCATTTATCCGCCTGGTCTAAGTTGAGCCTTTAGACGACAGCTTTGATTTGATTTTTAAATTTTTATCATATCAGACTGCTACGGGCGTCACTGTAACAGATTGCATGTAGTATTTAATGTTACATTTCAATTTGACAGCATAAACATGCAGTGTTTCGAGTCGTTCTGCAAGAGCGACATATACGCACTGGCCCTCGTGCTCTGGGAGGTGTATCGGCGGGCCGGACCTCAAGCTAAGGATTACAGGGCCCCGTACGCGCTGCTGGCCCCCGCGGACCCCAGCTTCGAGGACATGCGGAAGATCGTATGCGTGGACGCGGCGCGGCCGGATCCACACCTGGACCCGCATCCGGTAAGTTGAATATTGTATTATTTTGTTTGTTGTAAGTTCCTAAGCAGAGAAGTGCACGCGATGTCAAGAATTTTATAGAGGCATCGTAATAGGTGACTTTAAAGGGATCGTCTCGAATTTAGTTCTCAAAAGAAGGTGTTAGTCGTTTCGTTTGATTGGACAAATAATAAATACGATACGCAAGGCCATCTATTATTGTATGAACTATCATAAAAAAAAAATATTTAGCATCCTAAAAATTTTCGAGACGTCGTAATCAATAAAAGAAGCTAAACATAGACAAAAAATCGGGGTGTGTCTGTGTCGTGCACACAGCTGTGTGTCTAAAGCTGGATTCCCACGGTGCGGGATTCTGCGGAGTCCGCACGACCGGCGCGACGATGCGTGTCGGTTCTGAGATTCAACGCCATTTTGTCATTCCCAAAATGCAAAGTGAAAGAAAACGTGTCGCTGCAGCTGCGGCTCTTGTGGTAGTTTTTTGTAATAATCATAATATTGTTATTGGCTCTAATAAATGGGTTCATTTTGATATAATTATTTCGTCCACTCCATTATTCATTCAATAATTAATTATTAGTAGCCGAACAAGATATACTCCTCTGTGATTTTGCGGACGACCTCGGACAGCGACGCACGAGCTCGCACCGCAACTTTGAAGTTCAAAATAAAAGTGTTTATCGAGATTGTTTTAATTTCAATCTCTAACAATATTTTCTTCCACTTTTTATTTCAGACAATGGTCGGCATGACACGTCTGATGCACGAATGCTGGCACCAGAACCCCTCGGTGCGGCTGCCAGCTCTTAGGATCAAGAAGACCCTCCTAAAGATAGCTCAGTACGATAATTCTATATGTATTAATGATTATTGCGAGGTCGCGCTATGATGTATAGGCAACTATTATACTCATTTAAGGTTAGGTCGGTCAGCACGGTAAGACAATATTCAACCTAAATCATTTGCTTATTCGAGGTTAAAAATAAAAATATTGTTCATTTAGTGTATATAAGTAGTATATTTTTCTTAAGAAACGAGTACTGAGTATCTCTGTCGCATATATCTGATACTGACAGACAGAGATGGATCATCAAGTGGGGCGGGGCCTTAGGACTTTTTTAATATCATAAATTATAAATGGTGTCAGTGGTCGAGTGGGTAAAACGTCGGCCCACAACAGATGTCGCGGCTTCGATCTCCACATCCGACCATGTACCAATTAGTTTTTATAATAAAAAAATATATGTACTTTATCCGACAACCCGTACAAAGAGGCTTTTCCATCTTCATACCTCAACAGAGCTGGCCACTCGTTAGCCTCAAAAAATCTTCGGCTCAGTGAGGAAGACTTTTTGTCTATACTAAGTAAATCAAATAAATTGGTAGATTAAATTTAAATAAGTAAGTACTTATAGTCATTTATTAAAAAAGTGGTTTTTTTTTATGTAAAGGACGTGACTCACGCAAAGTGGTTTGGGTCTCTCTATCTCTCACTTAAAACACGTGCGATGCTCAGGTGGTCGATCACTCAACTGAATTAATTTAGTGTGTCAACAGCTTTAGGGTAATTCGGTGGACCAATAGCATTGTGAAGCATATTCTCGATACCAGTGGCGAAGGGTGAATATTTTCAGAAGGGAAGCCGTAAACTACAACTTAATCCAAAATTTTCTTTTATAATCCAAAATGCACCAATGGTAATAGTAATTTATCATAATTTTAAATTACCTAAACTCTTTTTTATTTAAGTAGTCTCTTATATTTAAACTATAATTCTAAAATGAAACAAACACGCAAGTAAACACAGAACTAACTAAACTCGCTGTTTAGCAGTCAGCATTCCTATATACCGGTTACATTCGACTCTCATAACCCGCAATTCATCGGCTTATTTGTGGGTCTGTTTGCGCGTGCTAAAACGAGAGGGAACGTGCGCGTATATCAATACAAATGAAAGAGACGGTTGCTTAGTATGAAGTAAGGTAGTATGGGCGATCAAGCCGGTGTTGTATCGGCTTATGTCCTTACGTTGCTAATGGATATCGGACTGCGTTTAGAAAAATTTAAATGCCGTTAGTATATATAGATTGACTAATTCCTAAAGGGAAGCCGAAAGGAATCGGGTTGTATAGGCTCCTCGCCACTGCTCGATACTCGTGTCTTAAAATAAATATGAGCAAAAGTTACCAATCTTATAAAGGTTCATTGTTTTACTACGGAACCCTAAAAAGATAAAATCGATTTTTTCGATGTCCGACTCTTAGTTCTACCCACCATTGCTCGTGGTGCAATTTTCATTAACATGTTGGGTTGGTGGTCACATTGGTATGGTTATCCGAACCACGCTCGTCGCTAACCTATTTTTAGCTTATATATAAGTTTTTAGAGACGAGATAATAGAGGGAATAAGAACCCTATGTGTTAAGGTATTGTCCCACTAAGGTCAAATTAGTGGGACCATGACTCGTAATCTCAAAGAACGTGAAATTCAAATGTTGACGACTCCTGTCATCGTTGCAATACATTTCTATTATTACCTATAAGTATAAACCGGCCAAATTGAATAGTTCGCGAGTTCTGAATAACTCGCGTAATATTGTTTACTAAGTTATTTAGTAGTATTTTATCTTTTATACATAAAACTACGACTGGATTCTGGTAGTCCTTATTTAGATGTGGCGATTTCTTTTTTACTAAAAAACTACTTGCCACCTTTTTTGTTTAGTATTAGCAATACTATAAATATCTCCCTTTAGTCTTACCGTGCTATGTATAATGAAATGTCCGATTTTTTTTAGTTGCTATGATGGAGGCACACCGTTAGGCGTGTATTCTTAATTTGTCCGTGTAATACATTACATTATCTCTGTTGGTAACCGTACACAGATTAGTAAATATGACAGGCTGAGAGTGCAATGCAAGCTCGTACATTACTAATCTGTAGACAGTTAACAACACGTTTTTATTAATACTAGCGACCCGGCAGACGTTGGCTTACCACTAACTTTGGATATTGTTCATACAAAAATACTAAAATCGCTATTAAAAAATGAGGGGTGGGGGTAGAAGGGTGAAAAATAGTTTACGGCCTATTCTCAGACTTGCCGAATATACACAAAAAAATCGGTCAAGCCGTTTCGGAGGAGATATGATACGTAACGGGAGGGGGCTAGTGCGAAGTTGTAATATGGCCAAATTAAGAATGACGGCGGCGGTACATTAAATTTTAATAATCATAATTTATTTTAGACAGTGTATGCAAGTCCCATTTTCAAAAAGTCTTGATAAGGCATTGAAAAAACATTTTTTTTCGAAAATGTGATTTATTCACATATATACACATACATATATTCGCAACTTAACACACGGCCATTTTCAATGCTAGTCAAAGCATCCCTGTTTTGCCTTCCATCAAGTGTATGAGAAGTGTGTCTGATCTTTATATTAAAGAAACAGAATACTATGTTATATTAAGCTTTATGTTAAGATACGTTTTTAAGGCAAGCTTCCTATTTATGGCGTATTTTTTATTTTTGTTTATTTTTTGCAGTGCCAGTGATATATGTTTTCTTTGAGATGTGTTATGTCTAGAATCGCCTGATTGATAAATGTAGATAAACAGTATGTTTCATACTACACTTGCTCGGAAAATACTTAATTTACTTCATCCAAAACTGGGCAGAAAGTATGTCTTTACTGTCATGCAAACACGTTAAATCTGTTCTACATAGTAAAAATGGTACGCGTTTAAGCTGTTTCTTTTATTTTCCTCGTGGGTATAGTATTAAGACGAGGATCGACTCGGAAATTCCTAATCGTAAGCCACGCCCTAAACTCGTGGTTCGGGCGCATGAATGGTTCGGGTGCAACTGATCGCGTCATGCAAGACAAGGACGGCGCTTTGTCCGTTCTTGCTGCAGAAGTGAGAAGGGCATAATGTACCGCTTCTCGGAATAAATGACGTAAGCGGCACATTACAAATAAATAATTTATTAAAAAACGATCACATGCAGGGAAACATCTTCTTAATCAATACTAGGTACTGAAATTACCTACAGATTCGAATAAAATTTAAACGTAAATCCCTTCAGAGTATGGTCGTATGACTAAAGAGCTGTTTTTGAAGAGGTGATTACAAAAATTTAAGTTATCTAGAAAATGTTCACCAATCATGTTTTCATCCTACACAGTACTAGATAAAATCCTCTAGTCTTCAATGCCCAAATGGACAACATTTCATTTTTCGTAAGGTACCAAAATTCGAAAACCGTTTGGAGATTACATGCTAGAAAGCTTATTTTTCATTTTTTTATTTTTTATAACCTTTAATTTCCGAGTTATTTTAAAAATACTGAAATATTGAAAAATAAGGATTAATAGGTGCCCTAATCTGTGCTAACCCTCTAATTTAAAAATACTAACGTCTGTTGGCAGAGTTGTTAGTAATTGAACTCAGGTGTTGCCTTCTATTAATTTTACCCATTTTTATTCCATTTGAAGCTAAATTAATAATTATTCTTTAAATATAATTATAAAAATACTTCTTTTGTATAATTTTTTTTTGGAAGTTTTGCTAGTTTCGAATGGGCTATTACAGGAAATATATTTACGAGTGAAACCGCGGACAAAAGTTAGTACTATTATATACATTATGAATAATGTTGTAGGCGATTTGAGTTCCGGCTACGGCAACACCTATTTGGAACACGGTATATTATACTCTTTACATTTCTATAACGTATACTCTGTGGCTTGACTGACACTATCTGTCACTTTCTTACAGGCGAAGAGGGGACGCTGTTGGCCCTGTTTGCGGACGACAGTGCCTTTTTCGCCTCTTCCGTAAACGCACAGCACGCGGCACGGAAGATGCAACGCCTGCTGGATCTACTACCTGAGTGGCTGGACAAGTGGAGGTTGTCCGTCAATGTCGGCAAGACTGCCGCACTGATGACCTCCCGGAGATCCCTACCACCGCCGCTCAGCCTGCGAGGACAGGCGTTGGAGTGGACTAGTACCGCCAAGTACCTGGGGTGCCAGATAGACCGGCAGCTCTGCATGGCCCATATGGCGTCCTACGCCATTCGTAATGCGAGGGCTGCCAGTGGCATGCTGCGGCCGGTCCTAAGCTCAAGTCTGCCACTCCGGGTAAAACTTAGGATATACAAGCTCTTGTCCGCTCCCGCCTGACTTATGCCTCGCCGGCGTGGTACAGTCTCCTGTCCAATACTAGGAAACACCAGCTGGAGATCCAGCAGAACAAGGCACTGCGCGCAATAACACGCGCGCCGTGGTTCGTCCGCAATACTACGATACGCAGGGACTTGCGAATGTCAAGCGTAGAAGAGTTCGTGGTCGCGCTGGCGCGTCGAATGTACGACCGCGCCGACAACAGCCGACACGAGCATCTGCGCGACATAGCCCCTGCGTACCATAGGCCAGCAGCAGGTCGCCCGCTCCCGCGGGAGATAGTTACCCCTCGAGTTGAGTCCCCAGTAGGGGGACCAACTGGGTCCCAAGTCTAAGGTATCAGGTAGCTGCAAGCCACCTTGTCGCACCGGGCGGTGCGCCTAAAGAAGACACCGGAGGGTAGTTGCCCCCCCGAGACAATGCCGGTGCGAAGAGGTAAACCTCGGCACCTCCCGAGCCTTCGGCTCGGAAGACGCCATGATGATGATGATGTCACTTTCTTTGGGTGACAGTTTATATTTCTTAATTTTAGTCCTAGCTAAGGTTTTTAGTTTATAAGTCCTCAGAATTTATAAAAAAATCATAATTAAATTAAAAATATAAAAACTCAACCAAAAATAAAATATAAAAATACGTGTAACTTATTTTTTAATATATTTTTAATTAAAGTAATAAAAATGGGTGATTAAAAAAATGAAATGTTGTCCATTGTATGTTCATAGCATTAGTAAAATTCGGGAATTTCAGTTCAGAAATCAACCGAAATTATTTGTTTCTCCCCTTAAGTACTATGTATCACATTGTGTCTTTTAAAGCCCTTGCCTGCGGTTTGGATCTCAATTGCACACTTGTTTTTAATCGGCCACTGTCTTCCCTTTGTAAGCAACCTACTTGTATCTCTTTAATAAATCTATCATTGATTATGATAGAAGGAGATAGAGTAAGTGACATAAATAGTAGAGAAAAAAAGCAATTAATTCCTTTGTTTTTCCTATAATATGCAGCGATATCTAGCCATAGTATAGGTATATAAAAACTTTAAAAATGAAGTATGGTGTATGACAGTTTTGACAAAAAGTGAAGGAACCGGTCGCCTAAAGCGCCCTCTGTCGGGATAAAAATACAGTATTCTAACCCATTGCAAATTCTAACATCTAATTGTATTTGAATTAGTTATCTAATCGACGACTACGAAACAATTCAGGATTTTAGGATTTGCTAAATGAAGAACACCTTATAAAACATATGTGTCTGGCACTGCATATGTTTAATTTACTTTATATCGATCATTTTGTAATATAAATTTTTTTTAGTCTTAAGAATATGAATCTTATTTTCTAATCTTATAATCTTTTCTCTGTAGACAGCATGTATCACTAACATGGATATTGTATATAACAACTGGACAGGTTTCTTCATACAAATGACAGCTAGTAAGGTGTGCCAATTTGAAGCGCCCCCCCCCCTATGTCAACGAATGTCCCGAGAACCAATTTTGGCGCAACTTCGAACAAAAAATTAGGCCTAGGAAAAATTGATCCAATACTAATCCATCACTAGTTTTAGTTCCACGGACACTCGTTCGCCGACAGCGCCAAAATGGCGTTAACCAAGTAGACACATGAGTACTAAGCCTAAGGGGGGGTTATAGACGGACTCCCCCTTTCGCCAATTTTTTGCTCTTTGACCAGTTAAACTGACCAGTTGCGCAGTAATAAGTTACCTTAGGTTTCGTTGGTATCGTTTTGTGTCGCGAGACAGAGCTCTAGAAAAATAGTTAATTGTGATGTTTTAAATGGGAAAGGCGATCTAGGACGTCTAACTTGCGGGAACATAGTGTTTCCAATCATTATTTATAATTATTATGTTTGCATTTTAGCATATAAAGTACTATGCGTTTACCTCCCCTCCCACCAAAAGTGGCAGAAAAAAATTCTTCGGTGATGTACCGCTTCGCATCTCCTTTAGTCTTACTACTCAAAGAGTAGGCACGATATTGACAGCAACCAGTCCTGTGGTTAATATATTACTTTATTCCAGGTCGGTGGCACGAATGCTTGTAGTTTATCCATTTAGTCTTAACGGACGGACAATTTCATATGTACAGTAATCATTGTATATACGTATTTTACTCGTAAAATAACTATATTGTTAATACTTTTTAGTATTAAAACCACGCAAACTTAATATATAATAGCAGACTGTCCTTTTTACACTTATGACTGTGTAGATATGTCTATCTCGCTTAGTTATTTGTTGATGTCGTTTACTAAAAATCTAAAAAAAAATTCCTCGAGCGGCATGCTTTGAATCCCTCGCTGTGCTTAGAATTCTGCTACGCTTCGCTCTGGATTCAAAATATAAAAATATCGCCCTCGTGATAAAAATATTATTTTGCTCCCTTATGATGCAGGTTACAGTATTGAGATAGTATCGCCATCTATCGATGAACCGCCACTTGCTTCCCAGACCAGACCCCCCCCCCCTCTATTTATATTAGTAATCTGTGGATGGTTACCAATACGTTTTTGTTACCAACAGAGATACGGAATAGGGGGGGGGGGGGGTGATCGATGCAGTATGGTATCATCATCATGTGGGATGGCGTAGTCACATGACGTCATGTGGGAATGGCATGCCGTCATCAGGGCGTACAAATCGTGGATGTGGCTGGACAGGCTGTGTTCATTTCATACGTTGAATGTTTTTAAGGGTCCTATACTGGGAATTTGTATGGAGATATTACTATTCCCAATTTCTCTGTAAATACTCCACCTGTGTCACTGTAATTTAGCATATAGTTACTTATTCAATATATCTAAGTGAAATAGTCGTTATTTTTTCAATTGGTTTTATTTAATAGGAAATATGGGTGGTAGAATAAAGGATTATTTTGCCCCTTCTGTCTCTTTCATAATCTATCACAAAACTCTAAATTTTTTTTAAAGCGCTCTTATACCATTATTCTTCAATTATATATATCGCTTTTTTTTGTAGCTTATTGAAAATTCATAATAAAAAAAAATTATGATTTTTAAATTTGGCATAAATAATAAAATAATTATTATTTTAAATTTTCAATAAGCTACCAAAAAATTCGACATATATAATTGAAGGGTAATGGTATAAGAGCGCTTTAAAAAAAATTTAGAGTTTTGTGATAGATTATGAAAGAGACAGCAGGGGCAAAGTTAAACTACCCCTATTTCCTATTCAATAAAACCCATTGAAAAAATAAGAGCTATTTCACTTAGATATATTCAATAAGTAACTATATGCTAAATTACTGTGACACAGGTGGATTATTTACAGAGAAATTTGGAATAGTTTATCCCAGAAAAATTCCCAATATAGGACCCTTAATTGAATATGCAAATAGTCTAGTTTTTAAAGTTAGAGCTATAATAAAAAAACATTCTGCAACTATAATATTAAGTTTGTGTGAAAACATAAGTGCCGAATAGTATTGTAAAATTAGAGTTTAAGTTAAATTTTATCTAATATGAAAATCTCCCCAAAAGCTTTACTAAACACATACTGAAATAAAGGAGATCTCTAAATTTGGGCTTGTTCATTATGTACAAATGGCAAAAAGTGCACAATGTTACCGGTGCCACACCTCAAGGTATAAAGTTACATTTGGTTACTCTTACCCCAAGTATGTATGGGTATTTAGGTATCTCCTTATTGCCCGTCTGCCTCCCAGCTAATTTTGTGTGCAAAATGTTTTTTTTTTTAATTAAATTAGTGTTTTGAGTTGTTGGTATGAGTTACTAGTTTCGTCCTGACGTCGTTAAAAAATGACATACTCTATTCATTATATGATGGTGCGGCCAAAATGCAAAAGCAAGGCTCGTTTTGGAAACTGGCTATTTAGAACCCTAAATAATAAAAATATGGCTCAATCCAATTTCAAATAATAACTATCAATTGAAGGAAATGTTGTATATAATATCAATTGTTTGCCATATTTTTGACAGTTATAAGATGACCTTGACCAACGGCCCTTAATAAATAATAATTTGTTTCTAACGTCCGTCGTTCGGCTTCAGATTAAAACTGTGTATGCATTTACGTAAATATAAGAACAAAATGAGTATTTTTTAAACATATAATATACATAAATAATTCTCATTCCGACATCATAAATCAAAGTCAAAAATAAAGAAAATAAATATTAAATTATCATTATTCCAATCGATTATAATTTGTTCTAAATAATAATCGATTATTTAATAAAGAACTTTCGTTTAATGCAGTGCTACACCTAAAGTAAATAGTTATTTTTTTTTAAATAAGTGTCACCCACCCCTGCATATAATGAATAGACTATAATTAATGACGACATGACGAAAAAAGTCCTAAATTTCTAGCCGCATACATACATACACAATGATCACGCTTTCGACCTGATGGGGTAAACAGAGGTACTTCATTCGATATTATGAACTATAGACATTCAAGCTTATTGCAAAGGGCAATCGAAATTAGGGTGTCACTTTTGTGAGCACTCATGATTCCGTAATATGCCTAAATAACCTAGGACGCTAAATTACGCTGTATACTCCCTCGTGCAATAGGCCTGAGTATCTCAGAAAGATATGTCAGTATCGTATAGCTAATGGTATTCGATTGTCTCTGCCTACCTCTGATGGGATAAAAAGCGTGATAATGGAAATATTGAACTGTTAAAATTGAATTTGCCATAAGTTTGCATTTTATTTTTGTTTAAGTTTTATATTATATCTACAGATATTGATTTCATAAAAATACACTTGTTAAAAATGTTGTAGCTACCTACGCACAATATGACACCACAGTTTTTTTTATACACAAACACTATTTACGTGATGTTTTGTGTCCCTCTATTAAGGGCCGTTGGTCAAGGTCATCTTATAACTGTCAAAAATATGGCAAATCTCAGTTAATCCTGGAAAGGTGAGTTTATTTATACAACACACCATTGATAGTTATTATTTATTGTTAAGAGTTCTAAATAGTCACAGTCGTCGGTGGCCGAGTGGTTAAGACGTCTGGTATTAACTAGGCAGACCGGGTTCTATCCCGGATCCCGGCCATGTACCAATGGGTTTTTTAATTAAAAACTTATGTACATAATCCGACAAACCACACTTGGAGGCTTTTCCATCTAAATATATCTCAACAGAACTGGCCACAAAAATACCATCGGCTAAACGAGGGAGACTTGGTCTTCCGCTGGGTACCCTGGAACCGTAACACGGTGAAGAAAGAAAGAAAATAGCCATAGTTTTCAAAACGCAAAAGCAATGCTCGTTTTAAAGACTACGGCTATTTAGAACCCTAAATAATAAAAATATCGCTTAATCCAACTTAAAATAACAACTATCAACATTTTGGGATGAAATTGTTATATAAATAAACTCACCTTTCCACGATTAACTGAGATTTGCCATATTTTTGACAGATACAAGAAGACTGAGAGCAATGGTCCTCAAAAACAGACAAAGCATTAACTTTGTTCAACATAATTATGTGATGACTAAGTTGTTCTTGTTATTTTATCTAATCTGTGACCATAATGTTGTTGGTTTGTGTGAATGTGATGCTATCATCGCGCCCGGAACGTTTTCTAGGGTATTTTAAAAATATAATTAAAAACATGGTTTTTTTGTAAATTAAAATACAAATAAATCTTACAGCTATAGTTTAAAAATATTTCTAAAAAATATCCCTATTAAGAACAGTTTTAAGTTCTAAATTGTCCTATTAATAATTTTAATTATATGTATTTGTATAGGTATATATACTCAGGCGCAAGAGCCTTTCTGTCCGTTCAACCTCTATGAATCTAGATATTATAACCTATTTTTTTATTTGTATGTGGTGGCCATTTTTTTTTTACTTTTAAATGTTTAAGAGGCAAAGATGTGTTCATTTAAATATTATATAAATTATATTAAGTAAGGGAGGTTATTAATGTTACTGATTGACAAAAAAATAAATATATTTGTCTAGAATTTTGTCTTTATTATTTAATTACACATATTCATGTATTTTACGGAATCCTAATTAGTGACCTCGGCTTCGCACGTTTACAACAATTTGAATACCTACATAAATACACTATAACCACTTGTCTATTAGAGATATTTCCTATATTATTTTGTTATATCTCTGACGTATTGGACAGCATACGCCATGAAAACTCGCTGCAATTATACTGTTAATACTCAGCTCCTAAACATGATAGGTCCATGTTTAATACTCGTAAACTTTCCCGGTGAATTAACCTATCTAATAGTGAGAACCGTTGCGTGAGGTGGTCAAAGACACCCGGTTTTTAATAACTTTTGTACAATACCTGAATTGCTGAAGTCCGTTTTTGTATGGGACAAAAGTTATGAGGCGTATCCTTAAAAAATAAAACAACATATATTATTTATACATTTATTATAGTTATATTAATATATATGTGTAAAAAGCATACAAGATATCAAATAGTGTATAATAAAAAAAACTTAAGCTAGCAAATGCATAAATTGGTACTTTTTTGTTTTCTTTTGAAAATCAATATTTAGAAGTAATTCCGTTGTATTAAGTTTAGTTTACGCACTCTAATTCTACTCCCTTGTACACGTGCGCCTGACGCGTATACTATATACTTCGGTGCATCTCTATGTGAGTGTGTACTGCGTGTGCCTCTATTCGATTACAGTATACTTATTATCCAACTTATATATAGAATATTATTGAAATTACTAACCATGCATTTGAATTGTGTGCGTAAAATAAAGTTATTGTAACAGAATGGGTACCCAATAGTAATTTGCACTCAACACACGTCAATCATTGTTGACGGGTCCGTGCTCAGAATTCGAGAGAGCTTTGGTAGAACGTTAAGAAATATTTTGCAGTCAAAAGCGTTATTTTGTGAAGAAAAAAAACAGAAATTATTAGGTTTTTTTATATAATTATGTTAACTTTCCTATAAAAGATTCGCAGAAATATGACCAAGTAAATTTCCTCACACGCGCGAAGTAGGTAGATACTAGTGATGTGCCGGATCGTTAAAAATGTATCCGCGAATACGGATACGGATCTTAACTTTCTTCGGCGGTAAATATTGCACATCGACCTTTGGAAAGAGATCATCTGTTATGGACAAAAGTTATTGGCCTCTTTAAAAGTTATCTCTCATAACAGATACGATTTTAAGAAATAAAAAATAATCTGAATGGAATTTAACAGTTTTTCATTGTTACCTAATCACCATATATCTATATAAAATTTCATCTATGAATTGAAAATTAATAAGGTAAAAGATCTGCCAAAAACTAACGGATACGGATACGGATCTTTCTTCTACCTCGGATATCGGCGGATACGGATACGGATATCCGGCACATCACTAGTAGATACGTAAAATAATGCCATAGAGACAAACAAGAAAACATTTTATAAACTGAACAAAAAGGTCAGATACTTTCAAATAAATTTAGATGTGTCCCTCGCAAAGACCGTCTCCAGGAATTGGATTTGCTTCGGCCATGTCTCGATATATTAATGTGTAGTATAATAGGAAAATAGAAAATACCAAATTTACAATGTTTTGGTCTCGCTGTCATTACTCTTAATACTGAATACAAAAAAATAGCCCTTAACTATGACTTAAGCATCGCCATCTTGCGCACATTCTTCCAAATCTTCATTATCAAATTCAGTATCATCTTCAGCGGTAGCCTCTTGATACTGTTGGTATTCAGAAACAAGATCATTTACATTACTCTCAGCCTCGCTAAACTCCATCTCGTCCATACCTTCCCCTGTATACCAATGCAAGAACGCTTTTCGCCTAAACATAGCTGTAAACTGCTCAGAAATACGCTTAAACAACTCCTGAATAGCTGTCGTATTGCCAATGAACGTAGATGACATCTTAAGACCTTGAGGTGGAATATCGCAAACAGCAGTTTTCACGTTATTTGGTATCCATTCCACGAAGAAGCTGCTGTTTTTGTTCTGGATAGACAACATTTGCTCATCAACTTCCTTCATTGACATCCTACCACGGAATATAGCAGCCACAGTCAAGTATCTTCCGTGGCGAGGATCGCAAGCAGCCATCATATTTTTAGCATCAAACATTTGCTGAGTCAACTCTGGCACAGTTAAAGCTCTGTACTGATGACTGGCATGGGATGTTAAAGGCGCAAACCCTGGCATGAAGAAGTGGAGACGGGGAAACGGCACCATATTCACAGCTAACTTTCTCAAATCCGCATTCAATTGACCAGGGAATCTAAGGCATGTGGTCACACCAGACATGGTCAAGGACACCAAGTGGTTTAAGTCTCCGTAAGTGGGGTTGGAAATCTTCAAGGTCCTATAGCAAATGTCATACAAAGCTTCATTATCTATGCAGTAGGTTTCATCTGTGTTCTCCACAAGTTGGTGAATTGAGAGCACTGCGTTATACGGCTCTACTACAGTGTCAGATACTTTTGGGGATGGTACCACGGAGTATGTGTTCATGATTCTATCCGGGTATTCTTCCCGGATTTTGGATATTAACAGAGTACCCATGCCTGACCCAGTGCCTCCACCAAGTGAATGGGTCAATTGGAATCCTTGGAGACAATCGCAATTTTCGCATTCCTTGCGAACTACGTCCAGGACTGAGTCGACTAATTCTGCTCCTTCGGTGTAGTGGCCTTTAGCCCAGTTGTTGCCGGCCCCAGATTGCCCAAAGACGAAGTTGTCTGGTCTAAAAAGTTGCCCATACTGG
Source organism: Nemapogon koenigi (assembly GCA_963924495.1). Lineage (NCBI taxonomy): Eukaryota > Metazoa > Arthropoda > Insecta > Lepidoptera > Tineidae > Nemapogon > Nemapogon koenigi. The sequence goes on along the minus strand of OZ004653.1, from coordinate 770,551 downwards.
CTGGACCTTACAGCATCCATGGTCCCAGGTTCCAAGTCCAGAAGTATAGCGCGGGGCACATAGCGTCCGCCGTTGTCTTTGGTTGCCACTGTAAAGATGAAAGAATGAATTATGATAGGTAGAGAAACCGTCGCTATTCAGAAATGCCTTCATGGATATTTGTTCCCGTTCCGTAAAATAAAATTATTTTTTCGATATTTCTTTAAAAACTTGTTAGAATTGATAAAATAACCAAGGATAAGATAATAGATAGGCCAAAATTCACGTACCAGAAACATGAAACATCTCACGTTATGGTCTTCCAGAATTATACAAAAACTATAAGAAATAGCAAGTTGTAGTTAATGTTTTCATAAAGTACCTATGTGAAATTGTCTATAGGATAAATACGAGAAAATGTGGTACCAACATTAGTAAATATATTAAGAGAAGTCGAGTCGCAAAATCGGTTGAAAATACGCATGAAATTGATGACTTTCAGGACTTCATAAAACTTAGGTGTACTTAACTGGTTTTCATATTTAAAAAAATTCATACTGTGTTTATCTTTCGAAAGCTATTTAAATTTCGAAACTAAGACATTTATAGGTCTCGTTACCCATTCGTCAGATTTTTGTTTCGACTGATTTTTGTTTCGACATAATGTCATTTAATTGTCTTAGAAGTACAGTGATTATCGCGTAATTTAAGAAGTCAAAGCAACAAAAGTTATAAGGTAACGTGTGTGTGATTTTGAAGCCAATTTATGCTTCAGTATCGATCCCATTAGATCCCTATACATTTTGATGATGATGAAATCTTCACGGGTTGCCATCCCGGGAACCGTTGCCGGCCCTAGGGTACCCAGCGGAAGACAAAGTCTTCCTCACTTAGCCGAAGATTTGGGGCCAGCTCTGGTATGTATGTAGATGGAAAAGACTCTTTGTACGGTTTGTCAGATATAGATTTGAAATCCCAGATTTTTTTATTTGAATTGATTTCTAATCTCTATCTACCTCAAAACGATAGCACCGCAAGCCAATTAGTATTATTTGAATAAAAATTAATAAATAATAATCTAGGTATAACGGTGAACAAAGAAATAACTGCATATATACTTACAGTTAGAAACGGTAATTGGCCGGCAACACAACTAGTGTTCATATTTCTATGGCAGACCACTGTTAATTGCACATTACATACATACGGTCTAATGGGGTAGACAGGGATGGTAATTTAGGTAGTCTCACAAATACTATCGGCTATAATTGACTTTAAAAAAAAGGTGTACCGACTTCAAAAATTATGCACTGAAAAGCAAATGCACAAGTCACTATAAAAAAATACCCAAGTGTGCCTATAAAATTTGAAGAGTTCTCGATTTCTCCAGGATCCTATCATCAGATCATGACCTGATGACCATGGGACTAACTGGAAAGTAGGTATATCCTTACAAAAAAAATCCAAATAGGTCCAGGCGTCTTCAAGTAATCGGAGAACATACATAAAAGATTCAGACGAGTTGATAACCTCCTCCTTCTTTTGTAGTTCGGTTAAAAAGAGGAAGACTTGGTGTTCCAGGAGCCATAAAAAAAGAAAAGGTGACTTTTTTCACACAATTTCATGGAATGCCATTGGAGAAGAATGCGGAGTGAAAGATGATGTTGTGACTAAAATGACAAAATTAATTTACGCTGGTTTGGACACGTTGGAAGGATGAAAGATTGACTAAAAAGGTTTATATGGCTGAAGTGAAAGGAAATGCTGGCAGAGGACGACCTAGGTGTACTTAATATAAAAATGTATTGATCGATGAAAATATTAAAAGTAAGTACACACAATAGCCGAGCATGTATGAAAGGTATGATGAATATAAAAGAAGCGAAAGAGGTATGTCAGGATCGTAACAAATGTTATTCGATTGTCTCTGTCTACCCTTCTTGGGATAAAAGGCGTGAAGATCTATCGATCATGGAATGCCAGCCAATTTCATATTAGAAGAAAATTGTAAATAATGACTACATACATCTTCAAGGCATTTATAACTTGCGGTGTGGCCAGAGACACATAGTAACAGTGTCCACTTGCAGCCAATTGTCCAGAACAGAACAGACGTAAATATCTGTTATTTTTATAAAAAGTGCTGACGCCGGCTATACGTTCCCTTCGAAGCACAAGCACATATTCTTAAATAAAATTGGTGTTTAGCATTTTTTTTTGGAACGTGTATCTACTTACATACATCCCTTAGATCACGATCCTGAATCCATCATCTTGTCATGCATGATCATCATGATTTTTATGCTTTTGAAGGGGACTTAAGGATGATATAACCCCCCTAGGATCCCCCTTTTGTGATCCCACTGTTACGTTACGTCATGCTGAGCTAAACACTTAACGTGACGAGACTATAGACACTAATTTGAGGTCGTTGAACTAATATAGTCTAAGCAATCTGTCTGTATGTCTCAATTATGACTTTATTGTGCTTGTAATGAATCAGACAATTACTCTCGCCTATGTAGCTACGATAACCCACCTAGGTATATACCGGCACGCCTGTCTCCTAAAGGGGTAGACAGAGATGGAGCACCAGTAGTTCTCGATCTTTGCATAACATAAATCATTTTTATATTAAGATTATAAAGTAGTTTTCCTACAGGTCAAACATTATTTTCTATGCCCGATCGCATATAGACAAAATATACCAAATGAGTTTTGATTTCTGATTTGTCTAAAAACAATGCAAAATGGTGGCTGAAAAACGAAACGTCCTTTAAAATACGGGACAGTTGACCCTACGTGTTACCAGCCCCAGGGTACCCCACGAGTGGCCAGTGCTTACAATTTTCCCTGGAATCAGTGTAAAAAAACTTTTGATAGTAATCTCTAAGTAATTTTTGAAAGTCTAGTCAAAGTTAATCAGAGTTTAATTAAAAACAACTGTATTTTCGACAACTGTTATGTTTACAAAACGTAGATCAATTCAAAATATATTTTATGTTTCACATAGTATATTGCATAGTTAGTTTGAAATTGCGTCCCCCTATGTCCTTGCTAATATCTATACATTTATCAAATTATCCCACCATACTTATTCCATCAATATTTCATTAATTTACCTAAACCTAATAAATCATTCATATAAAATAATGTTAACTCTAATTTCATAAACACAAAACAAACCAAACACTAATAAATGCAAATTGGTCAAGTACCAACAATTAAATTATTATAAAAAATCTTGATCATGTATGGTTTTGACAGTTGTTATTTAACTAATCTCTGATTAACTTTGACTAGTTGTTCAGAAATTGGGCATTAAAAATTGCTATCAAATTTTTTTTAAACAAATCAGAGAATGCTTTCAAAACTCATTTGGTAGATTTTGTCTATATGCGAAACTTAGAAAACAATTCTTGATCAATAGGATCGACGGGAGCAAACCAAGTTTATAATATTAGTATAATAATGGCGCTCCATCTCTGCCTACCCCTTTGGGAAACAGCCGTGAAGGTATGTATTGTATGGATGTACTGACCAGAAGCTTCATTGTAGTAGACGCTGATCCTCTCCAACTGCAAGTCACTGGTACCTTGGTAGACACCAGTTTTGCTTATTCCATGCTCAGCAGATATTATCTCCCAGAACTAGAACAAATAGTTGTATTCGATCAGTTTTGACGGCCGAAATCAGTGTAACTTTTTATCCCGGAAAGCGGAGCGGAAAATAAAATTTTACCGTCTGTCTGTCACAAAAAAATACAGCTAAATTGAAAACTTCCTCCTTTTCTAAGTCGGTTATACCCACAAAACATAATAACTGTTTTTACAATTTGTATGTCTGTTTGTTTGGGTGTTTCTCAGAAGGGGACATCCTTAAATTACATCACATACTAGCATTCTGCCCCCGGCTTCGCCCATGGATATTTACGAACAAAATAAAATATACCCTATACCTACCCCTACTCCTACCCCCTATCCTCTACCACTACAGGTCATTTTTTACACCTTGGGTTACATTATTGGAGTTTTAGTAAGGATCCCTAATTTTTTTGAAAATAGAATATAGTCTATGTCACTCAGGGTGAATGTAGCTTTCCAATGGTGAAAGAATTTTTGAAATAGGCACAGTAGTTTTTGAGTTTATTCATTACAAACATACACACAAAAATACAAATCTTTCCTCTTTATAATATTAGTAGGTATAGAAGTATAGATTAAGGGAGGAAAGGGGTGTGTCTACAAAATGTGGACCTATTATGGTCTTGAGTTCATAGAAAAATGCATTTTAATTTTTACCGAATTTTCCGGACAACTTTTCCAATTTTTCTATCTATCATCACGCCTTTCATCCCAAGAGGGGTAGGCAGAGACAATCGAATGCCATTTGTTACGATCCTGACATATCTCTTTTGCTTCTTTTATATTCATCATACCTTTCATACATGCTCGGCATTTTCCTCTGCCAGCATTTTCCTTCACTTCAGCCATATAAAGCTTTTTAGTAAATTTTTCATCCTTCATTCTTTCAACTTTTCTTTCCCTATAAGCCTTATTCAGACTATTACGAACATCCCAAATCCCGTCCACTTTAAAGCTATATTATTCCAGGCTATTTTTATCCCGGATAACTGTTCACAATTTTTATGAGGCACAGACGATAGAGTTTAAAGATTGGTTCAATAGAATAACAATAGTATTTTCAATTGAGTTCAATTTGTTAAAGTAATACCTACACCGATCGGAATGGTTAGTTTTCTAGCAATGTGGCTGTGAGTCTGAGGGCCAATTCTACTTGTTCTTCTTCTTCTTTTATTGGAGCCATCAATGTTAATCGATGATTAGCCAATGTCAAATATTAATCTGTGATCTAGCCGTGAATCGGTCGCCATGAAATGATGTAGAATCCGTATAAAATGATATCATTGACTTTGTTGACAGCTGTCACGAGCACCAAGCTATATTTAAATAAGTATACTATAGTTGTTGACCTTAGTTGATAAAGTCATAAAGTTTATTTTAGTTCCTTCGCCTCAGGCGGTCAGAAAGTTGGTCTAATTTTTTTATGTATGTTCCCCGATTACCTACATCAGGTCTGGATCAGCCGAGTTAGCATACATTTTGACAGCGACACTTTCGTTTCGGTTGAATGGCCTTGAACAGGCCAAAACGTTCATGTCCAACAAGGACCGGCCAGAGATAGCCCGGACCGGGCATGCCCTGCACAAGAATGCCGAGCAATTTGCTTGGCCGGACAAAGACAAGTACTTACACAGAATTTTCCCGCACATTGTTGGGCCGGACCTCTCGGCGCCGGGCTATCTCTGGCCGGTCCTTGTTGGACATGAACGTTTTGGCCTGTTCAAGGCCATTCGACCGAAACGAAAGTGTCGCTGTCAAAATCTGTGCTAACTCCCCAGATGACGGGATCCTGGAGAAATCGAGAACTCTTCAAATTTTATAGGCACACTTGAAGCGATTTGGGTATTTTTTTATTGTCCATTTGCTTTCGGAAAGCACACTTTTCAGTGCATAATTTTTGAAGTCGGTACAGTTTTTTTAAGAGGCAATTATTATATTTAAAATCAAAACCATATAATATAAAGCGTATAAAAATATATTTATTGAGATAATAAACACACATAAAACCGTTAATTTATTAACTCTAAAAATATTGTAAATGAGAAATTGACCTCTTTAGGGCATTGACTTATTTTCAATACGATAACCTCTAAGATAAACTAGAATAGGTCAAATATACTAATATTGGTTTATAAAAATTATAATATCTGCACAAATACGCTTATAACTACTTATCTATTATAGATAGATATATGCTACCGCGGACTTTGTTGTAGATAATTTTATTCTACACAATTCGTTCCTACATCATTTTGTTATATCACTGACGAATTAGACAGCATACGCCATGAAACCTCGCTGGTGCTAACTTTTTCCCCGACTTGATTCACTTATACTGTTAATGCTTAGCTCCTAAACATGATAGGTCCATGTTTATTACTCGTATACCTACCCGGTGAATCAACCTATCTAATAGTGAAAACCTCATCAAAATCCGTTCAGTAGTTTTTGTGTGACAAGGTCACAAACAGACGCGGCGAGGGACTTTTTTTCTTTTATTCTTCACTGGTTGCCGGGGAACCGCGTTGTCGTCCCCAGGGTACCCAGTGGAAGGCAAAGTCTTCCTCATTTAGCCAATAATTTTTTGAGGCTATACCTAACAAGTGGCCAGCTCTGTTGAGGTATATGGATGGAAAAGCCTTTGCGAGGGACTATTTACTTTTTATAATATGTGATAAATAGTGAAGATAATTGTCATTGAACTCAGTAATGATAGTGATTTTAAGTAGAAATTATATTCAAGCATGTTTCTCATAGGGGTAGATAGACTAGATCGATAAAGATGATACAAATGGCAATACATACAACAATCTAACGACTGTAAGTAAAGGGAATACTCCCCAACGCACATCGTTGGAAAGTTGCATATAATATGCCAATCTATTAAATATATTCAATGGCGCGATACAGGTTTCAATGAGATAGTAACGGTGCGACATCTATCGACGCGATGTGCCGCCACCAAGGAATATACTACACGCTAGTATTAGATCTTATACGCTAAATAAAATGTTCACTAATTCTTCTCATCGCAACGAAATTAAATTCAGGATTCTAGGACTTAAATTTGAAATTGAATTCAATTGTAAAACCCTGGACTTAGTACATTGAACTATGTCGTGCGACTTGAACGATGAACCCTACAGCTAGACATCTTAAATATTCATACAGTGCGTGGACATTTTAATAATCAATATCCATTACTCCATAGCGACGGCGGTCATTACTAGCAGGCATTAGGTTATTCCTATTAGTTTTTCTTTTTAACCGGACGTCAAAAGAAGGAAGAGGTTCTCAATTCGTCGGAATCTTTTATGTTTTTTTTAAACGCCTGGACCGATTTGGAATTTTTTTTGTTCGAAAGGGTATACTTTCCAGGTGGTCCCATGGTCATCAGGTCAGGATCTGGTGATGGGTTACTACTAGAGAAATCGAGAGATCTTCAAATTTTATAGGCACACTTGAAGCGATTTGGGTATTTTTTATAGTGACTTGTGCATTTGCTTTTTGGTTTTGAAGTCGATTATTTTTCTTCATCAGAAGTGGTTATTAGTCTTCTTCTATAAATAAAAACCGCATCCAAGATATTTTTTTAATATGAGCAATGAAATATTATAGAAAACAAGGGGTTCTTCCTAGGACCAAGTAGGGTTCTTCATTAGGTATCAAGTTACAAATAGGTGGTATATTTTAAAAGGAGTTCGTATATGGTAACTGTCAACCTCCCGGCTCCCGGACTGGCTGGAAATAAACCGATGTCAACAGCCGACAGATGCAATAAAAGAAAAAAGTTCGTGTTCTATTTTCAAATTGCATTTGACGCCATTCGGGGGCAGCGCACGCGCCATGTCTCAAGGATAAAGTTTTTATGAAGTGATTCATAGAATTTAATTGAAATTCAATCAAATATAAAAAATGAGTTAGAATGTTGCATAAAGAGCAGTATTTTAGGATTTTTCATAAATTAGAACCAAGGCAAAAAATTTAATGAAAAGGAAAAATTACTTACATCTATCAATATCATAAAGAGGAAAGTTTGTAAGTTTGCATGTTTGGTAGTAGGGGCAAACTACTGAACCGATTCTGAAAATTCTTTCACTAATAGGAAGCTACATTATCCTTGAGTGTAATAGGCTATTTTTTCTTTACGGGTTGCCTTACAGCTCCCGAAACCATGTTACGGTCTCGGGGTACCCAGTGGAAGACCAAGTCTCCCTCTTTTAGCAGACGGTATTTGTGAGGTGAACCAGTGGTCTGTCTATAGTTAATACCAGACGGCTTAACCACTCGGCCACCGACGCCTATTTTATTTTCCAAGGACGATTCCGGGGGCTAAATCTGGAGGAGAACTTGGACAAAGGTAGCCTTTTAGCCTTTATTTTCGTTCGAGGCCCCTATACTTTGAGAATTTAAGCCCCTTAGACACACGTCGCACATTTAAGTTTTCTGGTTTCCTAGACTTTAATATTGACAGTAGGTATCTTGTTTCCAACAAGTAGGTACGATGTAACTCAATCCCGCCATTCAATGAACTTCCTTCTACGGTATTTCTTGGAACCTTATGGAGGGTTCTATTATATAATAGGAAGATACATATTGCTTTGGTTTCAGTTTTTTTTTACTTCGGTCAAACGCAGAAATTTATCTGTTTTTAAGTTATCCTAGTTCCTAACTAACTTCTATGACGCCATTTTGTTTTCTTAATTTTTATTTACATACACATTTTTCACTTCAATTTATATAAAACTACTAACGGACCCGGCAGACGTTGGCTTGCCTACACTGCCCCTACCCCTACCCCTAGCCCTACCACTACCACTACCACTAACTTTGGATATTGTTCATACTAAAATCGCGATTAAAAAATGGGGGGTGGTTGTAGGTGGTTGAAAAATAGTTCACGACCTACGGAATATACTCAAAAAAATCATACAAATCGGTCAAGCCGTTTCGGAGGAGTTTGGTTACAAACACTGTGACACGAGAATTTTATATTAGGTATAGATTGATAATTGAATTGGATATTTATCTAAACATGTATAAAAATACTAATGATAAGTATGAGTCGATAGCCTAATTGGTAGAGCATTGACTTGAAACTGGTCTTGGTCTTGGGTTCAATTCTCGTGCTTGAGTGCAGCAATAGACTTGCCACCTGTTCTATTTAATTGACAACTGGCAAAAAGTGGACACTGTTACTTGTATCTCTGACCACACAGCAATGAAAGCGGTAAAGATTTGTGTGTGTAATTTATGCTTTTTTATGATTGACCTCAATTGATTAAAAAATGTCTTAATAAGTCAAGATTGACTCAAGACAATAAGTAATTGTGTTCATTCGCAATACTTTTATTTTGCTTATTTGAAATTTATTTATAATCACAAATCGTAAGAACAACATTTTTTTTTATTTATACTAATAGTGTGAGCCCCTTCGCAGCCCACACTTTACTATGCCGGTTCAGAAGAAATGAAAGATGCGGTTTTGCGGTAATCTTCCTGTCGGGTACTTGCTTCGGTATTGGTGACTGGTTAGCGTGCTGTGTTCTTGATCTTGACCCCGATTGTGCCTTTCCGCGCGCCCGCTTATATAGGGGTGCGTGCGCGCACTTAGACCTATGTCAACCAGGGCGCGCGGAGGCGATACTATTGACCAATCACCGCAAGCAAGCACCGTCGTGGGAAATCGTTTATTATCTCTCTCTCTCTCTCTCTATTTACATACAAGCTATGAATACAAATATCTATCAACACAATAAGACACAACTATACAATAAACAAGGAACTATAAACTATTTGTAGCCTCGCTGGCAGTCGGTGGGAAAGTCGGGAACAAATAGTGAAAGGGAAAAGAGCACGAAGAAAGAAAGGCTAAGCTGCAGGCAATGGTTATAAATATTTAATCTTATCTAATCTATGACCACCCATTGACTATATGGTATATATTAACTATAAGGACACGATAAAGGTTTTTAACACTTCAAAGTACCATAAATGGTAATGTACCTATATTTTTTTCATTATACCGTGTTAATTTAGCAAAACGGAACAAACTATAGTTCTTATTATTATTATTATTTTGTTTTTTTTTTCTTCACGGGTCATCTTTAGCTCCTGAAACCGTGTTATCGGACCCAGGGTACCCAGCACTCTCTCTCTTTTAGCCGATGGTATTTGTGAGGCTATACCTAACGAGTGGCCAGTTCTGTTGAGGTATATTTAGATGGAAAAGCCTCTAAGTGTGGTTTGTTGGATTATGTACATAAGTTTTTAATTATAAAAAACACATTATTTTGTGCCCTTGGATATCCTAAGATGTTGCTTAACTTTGGCTTTGAACCTGGAAACATTTGATTCCTAGACCACTATGCCAAATATATCGTATTTTCAAACTAACTAAATATTCATGCGCCAGTACAAGTACTTTCTATTAAACATTTTACGATGCCCTTTACTCCGGAGTGGTTTTAAAAACAAATAAAAGGAATATTTTTAAATATGAAAGCAAAGGAAACCGCTTTCAAACATCTCCATTGGATGTAAACAGACCGCCTTGGCCACTTATTACGACTACAAGTTAAAAAAAACAAAAGTAACGGAAGTGCCGACATATTTATTCATCTACAACCAAAAATGGCGCCTAAATAGAAAAGGAAGTCGTTAAATTTAATTAAATACCTATAATATCTATCTATCATCACGTCTTTCATCCCAAGAGGGGTAGGCAGAGAGAATCGAATGCCATTTGTTACGGTCCTGACAAATCTCTTTCGCTTCTTTTATATTCATCATACCTTTCATACATGCTTGGCGATTGTGTGTACTTTTAATATTTCCATCTATCAACATATTTTTATATGTTCAATAAAAGTACATATAGGTCGTCCTCTAACAGCATTTCCTTTCACTTCAGCCACATAAACTTTTTTAGTCAATCTTTCATCCTTCATTCTTTCAACGTTTCCAAACCAGCGTAAACTACGTTTTCTTCATTTTAGTCACAACATTTCACTCCGCATTCTTCTCTAATAACTAATATATGCGAAAGTAACTCTGTCTGTCTGTTATGCTTTCGGATTTGATAAGGAGAGAGCTTGAACCATAGGGAAGAACATCGGTTTGGGCCCCACGGGAGAAGCAGAAACGAACAGTATTAAAATAAGAGCTAACCAGGATCTACCTAGTAAGAAATATATGCACTACCTACATTGAAAATGTTTGCGGTAAATTAGCAAAGTACAGTTAGAATTAATCAACAGAAATTTTATAAAATGAATGCAGCCATAAAAAACTGTCAATCATGACCGCTGATTTGAATAACTGTTTTTCAGTATAAAAATATAATAATTACAAGCTTCTGTCCGCGGTTTCAGCCGCGTGGAAATTTTCAAAAAGAAATAATCCCGTGGCTGTAATTTGCCCCTCCCCCGCCCGCTTTCGCGGTGTAAAAAGTAGTATATGTCATTCTCTGACCCCTAAACTACTACTATGCAAAAAAATCATGTCGATCCCGTGAAAAACAAAAACAAATCTATCCTACGGGAACCATGCATTTTTCCGGGATAAAAAGTAGCATATGCTATTCCAGACTATAATCTCTCTGTGCCAAATTTCATCCAAATCCGTTCAGCCGTAACAACACACACATACATCCATACAAACTGTCGCGTTTATAATATTAGTGGGATTATTGCAGAATGTAGATTTATTTATATCAATAACTTCTAATAATAATAAAAAAAATATATAAGGCTAGGTCAAAAACTAAATGTACCTATTTGGTTGGATGTCGTTTTGTTTTTACTGATGATCTGTTAAGGTTCCGAACATCTCCGATGAAAAAACGGAAACCTTTAGGTATAGGATCTAGGACAGAACAGACACAAGAGATTTCATATTTATCTTTAGTGGTTTAGGCTATGCGTTGATTGTCAGTCAATCAGCGACACGACAGTTTTATTATATTTTAATTTCTGAGTACTATATTTATGCAGACAGAGCCGCAAGTAAAAGCTATGTAGTATAATAATTGCCTTTTTTTAAAAAGTGTACCGACTTCAAAAATTATGCACTGAAATGCATTCCGAAAGCAATTGCACAAGTTAAAAAAAACCCAAATCGCTTCAAGTGTGCCTATAAAATTTGAAGAGTTCTCGATTTCTCCAGGATCCCATGAGACCACGTAGAATGTAGACCCTTTCAAACAAAAACAAATTTCCAAATCGGTCCAGGCGTCTTCAAGTAATCGGGGAACATACATAAAAAAAAAGATTCCGACGAATTGAGAACCTCCTCCTTTTTTTGAAGTCGGTTAAAAACACTATTTATCATCTAGTATTTGTATAACAATAACAATACAAAGGAAACACATGATTCATAAATTAGTTTTTCAGTAACAGGAAAATAGATTACTCATGAAATAAGCTGTCTCGTGTCGTATCAACGCGATTATAATTCTAGGAAGTAACCTATTAATTTGGGAAATACATATAGTCACTGCTAATCTATCCATACTAAGTCTAGGTTACGCTTTCACATTTGGTGCGGAGAAAGCTTGAACCCTAGGGAAGAAATAGGTTTTACTTTTCTTTTCTTTTAATGATATAATAGGGGTTGAAAAATAATGGGCAACAACTAGCAATTTATTTAATTATCATTAGCTCAAAAGTTAATTTAATTGTAAAAGAACAGTGTAGGTAAGTCATTAATTTATTTTAGTAACAGTCTTTCAAAATCTTCTTCTTCTTCTTCCTTTTTATTATGGCTCCACCAATGTTCATCGGTGATTTGCCAATGTCAAGTATTATAGCCTTTATAGTGTATATAGCCGATAAATCGGTATTTAAGATAATCCCGCCGACCGTGATATGTTTTATAACATTGAGTAAAATAGCTGTTTTCTGTCAAATTGAACCTTCTGGAATATATGAAGTTTATTCTTGCAGTTTTAAAGTTATAATTAATTAAAATTTCATAAATCAATAAAGACAGTATGAAAAGTGTATAAAACAATTTTACTGTTAAGGAAAGTAGGTTTGAAAATAATTTAGCCGATTCGGTCTACTAACTAAAAAATATACCTACAGACTTAAAAATAATAAAAGACTCATACAGCAAGCATGCTTAAAATATGGTTTTGGTACCATTTAACTATTAAATTCGATATTAAAAAAGTATTTTGGTCCTTCGAACCGGATTTTTAATACATGTCGAGTTTATAAAACAAAGTCTCCCGTCACGTCTTCTGTCTGTGACCTTTTCACGCAAGAACGGATTTTGTTGCATTTTTCACTATTAGATAGGTTGATTCACCGGAAACGTTTAAATGTTTAGGATCAAATCGGGGTTAGCCCAAGTTTTCATAGCGTATGCTGTCTAATCCGTCAGAGTTATAACAAATTTATGTACTAACGTGTTGTTTAGAATAAAATGATCTACAAAAAAGTCCCCAGTAGCATATATGTATCTCTAATAGATAATCCATATTATACCTGTGAGAAGCCGGGCGGGTAGCTAGTAAATATTAAATTCGATATTAAAAAAATATGTTTTATATATGTCAATATCGTCTGTATTTTAGATATTATCGATCGACATTAATAATAATAATATATTATTACTACAAGCAGCCTGTCCTGACTTCGCTTGAGTACCTTACATGAAAAAGTATAAATAGAATATTTGGAGGGATATCGAGAGCAACGAGGTCAAGGTGACTTTCAACTCCAAGAGTCTTCCCAACCGAAATAAATTGGGAAACTCATACTAAATTATAAACCAAGCTTAATTATTAAGGTAATGGGCATAATAGGTCCTAATTTGGAGTCAAACAATCACGCAAATAATTTTTAGTACTTTTTTGGATAACATTTAGATGCATATCATTTAATTCGCCCAAAACTGTATTATTTTAGAGCTATGCTCGCATTCAGAGTAAGTAATTCATGACATTAATTTTTTTTACAATTTTTTAAATGTTTTGGGATTTTGGTTATTAACATACAGCCTTCATAAATTTTAAAATTATAAAAAAATGTGCGTCGGTGGCCCAGTGGTTAGACGTCTGGTATTAACTAGGCAGACCACGGGTTTGATTCCGGATCCCGGCCATGTACCAATGGGTTTTTTAATTAAAAACTTATGTACGTAATCCGACAAACTACACAAATATACCACAATAGAACTGGCCACTCTTTAGGTATAGCCTCACAAATACTGTCGACTAAACGAGGGAGACTTGGTCTTCCGCTGGGTACCCTGGAATCGTAACACGGTTTCGGTAGCTGTAAGGCAACCCGTAAAGAAAAAAAAATTAAATTTTCACCGCCATAACCAACCGGAAGTTCGTCAGCTGTGTACACTGTACAACACACAAACAATACCACTTATTGTCTACTTAGTAAGGAACATAATTATATTCTACGCGTGCCCAAGAAACTGTGACTCATATTCCAGACATCGCCATTAAAATTGGACACGGCTTCACGAAGTTTTCACTTTGTTTGCCCTGTTTCATCTGATGATAATACTGTAACAATTTCATCAAGAAGTACGATGAAATTGATTGAAATATTATATACAAATTATTAAGAAAAAAAAACGCAAATTTAAATTAATACATTGTCAAGTTGCCAGTCTTCACTGAGGCGTGTCTCTCTGTCTGTCCGTCGGTATATCTGTCACAGTCTATTCTATTCTATTTTTTCGTGTTATGGCTCCATCAGGGTTTTGATGATTCCGCCAATGTCAAGTATTATAGATTATAGTATCAATATGCCGATTAATTATTAATCACTGAGTAATCACAACTACCACAGTTTTCCCATCATGTTACAACGGAACGCGTGCGTTGGTCTTCATAACCTGACATAGAATCTGCCACAGTCTATTTTCTCCGAATCTACTATTATCTCTCAAAGTACTGAACCGATTCTAAAACATATTTCACGAATAGAAAGCTACAATATCCCTTATTTTATTTTGTTGCAAAACATCCACGGGCGAAGCCGGGGGCGAAACGCTATAGTAATTTATTAAAACTATATTTTTCAAGCACGTACGAAACCTTATATAGTACAGTCAGACAAAACACGTAAATCAGCAAAGAATATCGGTTGCTAAGTAATTTTGTGTGTCGAATTAGTGCAAACTAGAAAGCGACAATCTCTCTGCTCTATTAAAAATGAAGAAAAAAATTGCAGACTGTACGTCTACGTGCCACTTAATTGTGACTATGCTTAACTAGCTCTGCGACCCTGGCTTCGTCTGTAAAAATTTTTGAAATCAAAAATTAACAAACCTCCATATTACAACAAAAACACGCATCTTCACGGCGGTGTGGTCAAAGACACCATATTGAATAGAACGTGGTTCGTTTTTCATACAAAAATGTAATTAAGATAAACGAATTAAACAGTAAAAATGTCTAAATATGTGCTTACTTAACTATTTTCGGCTTTTATCTTGCTCGAAATCAATAAAAAATAACTTTTTTATAAAAGAAATCATTAAGAGGCTACCTTCATATTAAATCATATTTTTCAAATCGTTTTGAGTGAAACCTAAAGCTCTTACAAATACAGAAAAAACTACATGTTATAATTGATGATATTTCATATTAATCTGTTAATCATATAACATGTTTTAAGAAACTTTGCTCGATAAAAAAAATGCAAAGTAGCCTCTGAAAATAGTCTCCTTTCCAAATTTCTCAGTAGTACATGAAGTATTGTTTATTAAATTAAGTTCAAATGTGTATCATCTATTTAGTAAGTAAGATGTTAATTTAGATTTTCAATAAAGCTACTCCTTTAGTTTAAATAAATTATTTTTGATTTGTCACTTAGGACGTTTGTTCCAAGCACTTTCCGTGCGCCTCTTCTCTTTCGTTTCTATTCAATGCGAAAGAGAGAGATTCAGCGGAGAGACCAATCGATCACGTAGCGCTAGAGTATCGTATGCAACTAGGCCACGCCCCTCAAACTATGATTTTATTTGAATGTATCGTCTTAATATGAAACATATTTTTTTTAGAAAAAATACGCATACATGTGTGTGTGATCTTGATAGTGTAAACTTGTTCTATTATAAAAAAGTATTTTTTTATTGATTTCGCGCACATATTTAGACATTTTTACTGTTTAGTTAATTATTTTATCTTAATTACATTTTTGTATGAAAAACGAACCACCTTAAAATCTGTTATTTTCCAAAACGCAAAGGCAATGCTCGTTTTGGAAACTACGGCTATTTAGAACCCTAAATAATAAAAATATTTCACGTGACGCCTTTGTGATATACGCACGCGTCCACCAAGACGTCCTGTAATAGTTGTGATTAGTCAGTGATTAATAGGACATATTACGGCCGGCGGGAGCTACTGTGACGTCTATATTACTTGACATTGGAATCATCAAAACCCTGATGGAGCCATTTTGAAAAAAAAAATAGAATAGAATAGATACAGCTCAGTGACAGACGGACGTACAGCGAACCCTTAGTAATAGGGTTTCCACTTTCCGTTGCCACCCAATCATAGAGTACTAAACCTATGGAGGGGCCATAGACGGGCTTCCCTTTTCGCCAATTTTTTCCCCTTTGACCAGTTATACTGACCAGTGCGCAGTAATAAGTTACCTTAGATTTCGTTGGTATCGTTTTGTGTCGCGAGACAGAGCTCTAGGAAAATAGTTAATTGTGATGTTTTAAACGGGAAAGGCGATCTAGGGCGTCAAACTTAGTGTTTCCAATCATTAATTATAATTATTATGTTTGTATTTTAACATAATCATCATATAACGTAAAATCCGTTGCGACAATAAAACGACAGAAAAATACAGTGGTACAGGGGCTAGTACTAGACCCCCCCCCCCCCCCTAAAAATGATAATAATATTTAATATTAAAAAAAAACTGTAGCAAAAATTACATTAATGAAATTACTAATGCAGTGTTACTTTGTGATTAGATTGGATCGATATTTTAAAATCACTACATAATATAAAACTAAGTCCTCCGCCGCGTCTGTATGTGACCTTTTCACGTAAAAACTACTGAACCGATTTTGTTGCGGTTTTCACTATTAGATAGGTTGGTTCACCGGAAAGGTTTACGAGTATTAAACATGAACCTATCATGTTTAGGAGCTGAGCATTAATTAAGTAAATCAAGTCGGGGAAAATAGTTAGCCTCAGCGAGTTTTCATGGTGTATGCTGTCTAATCCGTCAGAGATATAACAAAATGATGTAGGAACGAATTGTGTAGAATAAAATTATCTATAACAAAGTCCGCGGTAGCATATATCTATATCTAATAGATAAGTAGTTATAAGCGTATTTATGTAGGTATTCAAATTGTTGTAAACCCATATTGTAATACCGTGCGTTAGTCTGTTGTTTATAAAAATCCTGAGAATAATTCTTTATTCTTTTATAAATATTTTACAAGACAAAAAATCTTTCTTATGCATGTTGTACAAAGCTGAAGAGATTGGTTGTTTGAACGCGTTATCTCTGGAACTACCAGTCCGATTTGAGAAAATATTTTTGCATTTGATAGCCCAATTGTTGAGGAAGGAAGGAAGGAAGAGAAAGGAGCGGAGCAGTAATTATTATATACTTGTACTGTCCAGCTTCGTCCATGGATTCCTGAAGGATGTCTGGGATAAAAATAGCCTATGTCTCTCCGGCCCTTCAACTATCTTTCAGTTTTGACATGAAAGAAGGACTGCTGGATGCTCGTGGTTTTACTCATGTATAAATGGAACTAAGACTTTCTGCACCCTTTTATTCGGGAACCTTTACCGTGTGATTTAGTTACAGAACATACATAATGCTGTTTTAGTTCCATCACTTACTTATGGAAGCGAGACTTGGGTATGGAATAAGAGGCATGAAAGTAAAATAAATGCAGTGGAAATGCGGTCTTTACGTAGAATGTGTGATATAAAGCGTATTGACCGTATCCGGAACGATGTCATTAGAGAAGAATGCGGAGTAAAAGATGATGTTGTGACAAAAATGAAGAAAAGTAGTTTACGCTGGTTTGGACACGTTGAAAGAATGAAGGATGATAGATTGACTAAAAAGGTTTATATGGCTGAAGTGAAAGGAAATGCTAGCAGAGGACGACCTAGATGTACTTTTATTGAACATATAAAAAATATGTTGATCGAAGGAAATATTAAAAGTACACACAATCGCCGAGCATGTATGAAAGGTAAGATGAATATAAAAGAAGCAAAAGAGATATGTCAGGATCGTAACAAATGGCATTCGATTGTCTCTGCCTACCCCTCTTGGGATGAAAGGCGTGATGATAGATAGATAGATAGATTAGTTACAGAAATAAAAAAAAGTCAAGACCTTTATACCTTGGGATGTAGTCAGAGACATCAGTAACAGTGTCCACATGACGACAGTTGTCCATATTGAACAGAACAGGTGGTAAGCCTGATGTGTCTTCTTCAACAGACGTAAATATCTGTTATTTTTAGAAGTGCGGACGCCGGCTATACTTGCCCAACGAAGCAGAAGTCGATTAAAAATAGTGTAATTATCCAGAAATAATAAGAATTTAATGAAATCCGTTCAGCCAAGTATCAAATAAAAAAACCTGTCAAATCGAACGTTATTTCAAATTCAAAAAATACTTACTTTAGCGCCAATCTGGTTTCCGCACTGCCCAGCTTGGATATGCACTATTTCCCTCATTTTAAATAATTTAAGAAAATTTAATTGAAATAAAAAATTAGACGAAGACCAGCCCCGTCGCCACGCGTCGAGTGAATGTGCTGTGAAATTGTACTCAGTTAGTCGGCGATTACAAAAAGTTTATTTATTATTGTGGGTTGCCATCTTATAAATCATAGATTTCCCAGAAACATACTTAAATACCTATCTAAAAATCGGTATAAACTTCAAAAGGGCCTTTTCATTGACACTCAATCAAGTTAAAAAAAAACATCTCAACTTTACATAAAAGATAATCATATAGTTACTTACATGAAATAATGAAAATATATAATTTTATATAATTTTGTTGAAAATATATAATCTTCAAATTGAGATCTATAATTTTCAATTTAACGCTATAGACATTATAACGATGCTTTTACAGACGGACAAACTGAACGATTCCTTGTGTTAAAGTAACTAGCTGTGCCTTATGGTTGCACTCGCGTTAAATAGTTACTGCTCCTCTCCTTAGGGTCGCAGCGTGATGTTACATTATAGCTTTATTATTAGTATAGGTATAGAATAAACACTTGTGCCTTAATAACATGTTTTTTTAATATTTAATACTTAACATTTAATACATTTACATATCATAATTTAATTCTATTTTTTTACAACTACTTAAGGGCCGTTGGTCAAGGTCATCTTATAACTGTGAAAAATATGGCAAATCTCAGTTATTTTATTTTATTTTATTCTGGACAACAAACAACCATACAACAACCATTACTACAACATAGATACATATTTAAAAAATAACAGTCATATGGTCAGTGACGTTATCCAAAAATATTGTTTTTTAAGCCTGGAAAGGTGAGTTTATTTATATATTTCCTTACCATACAGTTGAATGTTATTTAAATAAACTCACCTTTCCAGGATTTTTTTGACAGATACAAGATGACTGATAGCAACGGTCCTTAAGAGGATCGTGTAGCTCAGCGTACGCAGCGAAATAGGTATTTAGAAAATCATATTCTGTCTCAAGCGCGCTCTTCCCCCGGGCATCAGTGCGACAGAGAGCACTGCAGCTCGTGAGTGTTTGTAGGTATGTTCTTCGTTGAAAATTGCGTTTTGGGCGAAAACGATTTACACCTACTAAACTAAAACGAAACCTTATAATTTTGGTGTCAAACGTTTTAGCAGATTATAATCTACGTACGTACGTTTTGCTTTTTTTGAAATTTTGCTTTGTTTCTCAAATACAGACGGTTTATTACGAGCAAGTTATGAACCAAAAAAACCGAGATTTGAGGGGCTTATAACTTTTGACCTATTACGAATTTTGAAAAAAATACGTACGTAGTTTTTCATTATGTCAGTAACATATTACAAAATCGTTAAAATTAAATAATATTTAGGGGTAGTAAAACGTTTTCTCCGTTTGTATGGACATGGACGCGGTACACTACACTCTTAAATAAAAACAGGCCGTCTCCGCTCACCTTAATGATTGATCATTCGATCTATTTAACATATTTCTATAACACTTGTTTTACTTTAATAAATAAGATAAGACAGTCAAGAATGCCACATACTTACCTAATTGGTTATGAAATCTTGTACTTGTTATAAAAATGGTACTTCGAGGGGCACGTAAAGTCGGCTTGCACTGCACCTAAACTAAAATATTATCTGCATCAGCTTATCTGACCTAAGGCACAAGCTTAATTCCGTCCGGATTTGCCCGTGAACATTTTGAAATGAGAAAAATTAATATTTTTTTTAGGTACAAAGCCCATCTGGTGAAATAATCTAGCTTTATAACAAATAATATTTATTTTTATCCCAATAGTTTCCTAAAAATGCCAGCAGAGGGAGCCCTAAATGAACTTTTAATGAACACAAAAAAATTTGATTTTTAAACATACAAGCTATGATATAGGTATCTTATCTCTGCCTACCACTTCAAGGGATAAAAGGCGTGATATAGCGTAATTAACTTCTTACAACGAAACGTCTCTTTCTTTATAATATTAGCCATAAAATAGATTTCACTAAGTACTTATTTTCCCGTATTATGGGGATTTTTTTGAAGCTGGTATCCCAACGGTCTTAGAAGGCGCATTCTATTTATAGTGATGTACAGGATAAAGCGGGCACTGTCCATGTTAACATTAATAACATATCTTTTGTACATAGGTATATTAAATACAAGGTTCTGTCCGCGGTTTCACCCGCATGGAAATAGATCCAAAAAGAAATAATCCCGTGGCTGTAATTTGCCCCTCCCCCGCCCGCTTTCGCGTATAAAAAGTAGTATATGTCATTCTCTGACCCCTAAACTACCACTATGCAAAAAAATCATGTCGATCCCGTGAAAAACAAAAACAAATCTATCCCACGGGAACCATACATTTTTCCGGGATAAAAAGTAGTCTATGTGCTATTCCAGATTCTATCTCTGTGCCTGTTCATCCAGATCCGTTCAGTCGTTCTGTCGTGATTGAGTAACAAACATACATACATACATCCATACAAACTTTTGCGTTTATAATATGGATATAGGAATATGGGAAATGGGATAGCTTTTCACACCGTCTTCGCCTATGAATTGATAATTCCAAGGTTAGTTACAAATAAACAAAGAAACTCACTACTGCAGTCTCTCACATCTTCGTCAAAGACTCCAGTAACAGTGTCCAATTTTAGTTCGTTGTCTACATTAAACAGACATGCCGTCCGTGCTGTGATAGTATCACAGTCGGTGGGATGATCTTAAGAGGCTACCTTCATATTAAATCATATTTTTCAAATCGTTTTGAGTGAAACCTAAAGCTCTTACAAATACAGAAAAAACTACATGTTATAATTGATCATATTTCATATTAATCTGTTAATCATATAACATGTTTTAAGAAACTTTGCTCGATAGAAAAAAATGCAAAGTAGCCTCTGAAAATAGTCTCCTTTCCAAATTTCTCAGTAGTACATGAAGTATTGTTTATTAAATTAAGTTCAAATGTGTATCATCTATTTAGTAAGTAAGATGTTAATTTAGATTTTCAATAAAGCTACTCCTTTAATTTAAATAAATTATTTTTGATTTGTCACTTAGGACGTTTGTTCCAAGCACTTTCCGTGCGCCTCTTCTCTTTCGTTTCTATTCAATGCGAAAGAGAGAGATTCAGCGGAGAGACCAATCGATCACGTAGCGCTAGAGTATCGTATGCAACTAGGCCACGCCCCTCAAACTATGATTTTATTTGAATGTATCGTCTTAATAGGTAGGTACTATAAACTCTAGTGTGAATGCTGTTCTGTTCAATAAAACCGGCCAAGTGCGAGTCGGACGTTTGTTGTATGGAAGCCCCCTTCAATATTTATTAGTATTTGTTGTTATAGCGGCAACAGAAATACATCATCTGTGAAAATTTCAATTCTTGAGATACAGCCTGGTGACAGACGGACGGACAGCAGAGCCTTAGTAATAGGGTTTCCGTTCGAACCCTAATAATGTAGGTATCTGGCCACGCCACACCACAAGGTATAAAGACCGCCATGAAGCCCTCTTATTAGGTACCTACTCATCTACAGCTGTTTTCTTTCACTAATAAATTATTAATATGTATTGATATTTAATTTCTAGAAATTATGACTAAAATGAAGAAATGTAGTTTACACTGGTTTGGACAAGTTGAAGAATAAAGGATGAAAGTAAATGCAGGCAGAGGACGACCTAGGTGTACTTTTATTGAAACAATACAATCGAGCACTCACCCATTTTTTTTTTGTTCTTTCTTCACGGATTACCTTACAGCTCCCGAAACTGTGTTACGGTTCCAGGGTACCCAGCGGACGACCAAGTCTCCCTCGTTTAGCCGATGGTATTTGTGAGGCTATACCTAACGAGTGGCTAGATCTGTTGAGGTATAATTATTTTATAATTAATGACGGGGGGAATAAAAAAATTAAAGAATTAAATAAAATTCAGACCTACGGAAGCCTGAAAACTTCCCAAAAGTGCATCAGACGTGTACTTCCGTAAATTATCTTTTTTTAAATAACGCCTACTAGAGCAAAGTTAATTTGGCAACCAGCCATTAAATGTCAGTAACCTCGCCTGTATCTTAAACTAGGTTGAAAACTTACCTAGTTATATTGGTCGTATTACCATATGATACTTCGCACCATGTGGTGTCAATATTGTTGTCATAGTTCAACTGATGTCCAATAGATGGCGTCTTTTGTTTATTTATTTTTCGTCATTAGAGGGAAAAATAATATTCAAAATGGCGTATACAATAATATTATATAAATTTAAATTAGCTACCTAGCTTCTATAAGTAATCTATGTGGTTAGTATTTACAGGAAAACCAAAACAAAACGACACAGCAGTACATCACCGGGTTTATCACAACATAAATTATTACAGATTTATATACTTAATAGAATTGCTGTGGCGTTTTGTTTTGGTTTTCCTGTAAAATTCAGGAAACTAGGATTAGGAAATTAGATTCAAGTTTTATTTAAATCGAGTAACATATAAAACAATAATTTTAATAAAATTGTCTCTAGTCGCCATCACGAACTATTTGAAAGACTGGACAGACAGACGGAACCCTAAAAAATAGAGAAAAACCACAAGTGAATTTTCTAATTCAAATGTTTTATTGGCAAGAATAATTTCAGATTCCACGTCATTGCATGGCGATGGGGAATCCAGTTTAATCCCGTCCGCGCTGTGATGGTTGTGATTCATATCACAATCGGCTATTGTTACTGTAATACTTGACATTGGCAGTCATTGTAAAATAAGAAGATTGGATAATGGAATCCCAAATATATATTATTATTTTTTTAGAATATGGTGCTGACATCTGGCGGAACCTTAGGAGATGCAATCCAAGGAGTTGATCATTCTTGCTGAACTTTCTAATAGATGCACATATGAGCCACCAGGTGGCGCTAGTAATATTACTAAAAATAACTAGATTTTCGCCGAGGGTTCAAGTTTTCTTAGTATCAAATTTGATCAAAAAACAGTCATTTCGCATTTATAATATTAGTATGGATGACTTGCAGTTCAAAGCCCGTTGATTATAGTATAGGTCGGTTAACAAGAATTGGCATGAACAATAAAATTATAAATTCAAGTGTCGAGAGTTAACTATAATAATCAGCTCTCATGGACTTAGCCAGGGGCAGGTTAAAAACTTGCTAGAAACCATGAAGCTAAAAATGGGCGGGAGGATTTCTTGCCTCATCTACACTAATATCAAAAACAGACATCCAAAATCTCTCAAACTGCCGAACCGATACTAAAAATTATTTCATTAAAAAAAAGCTAGTGTTAGATAAATTTTAATACCTACCGAAAAAATAAACATTCAATATTACATGACAGGCAGGCAGGCAAGTGAGGCATGGCAATCAGTAACCAATCACCATGGTACCATTGATCGAAGATACCTATTCCCCTTCATACTGGTATTATCTTATCTGTACAGCCGATTGCTAAAGCTAGGTTAGGTTACCTAAAAACATGCCTAAAAATTAGGGATCTAGATTAATCGACACTACGCCAGTACCTACATACTATTTTTTACACCTATATCTATAAATTTTCTGGGATAAACTATTCCCAAATTCTCTGTAAATAATCCCACCTGTGTCACTGTAGTTACAATATTCAATATATTTTGGGTAATAATGGGTTTTATTAAATATGAAATATGGGTTGTTAAACTTTGCCCCCGTTTTCTCTTTCATAATTCCCTCTTTCACTTATAAGCAAATGAGAGAGAGGGTATGTATGATGCGTAGAGGTTCAATGGGGGCCACTATTTTTGAAATACCAGTGATAAGATTATGCCTACATAGTTTCAGTAACAATATGGTCTACATAATTAAAAAATGTACTCTATTGTAAATACCTAACTGTATTTTATCCTCGTTTATGAAAACAATTTAGCAAAAATTCACTATAGTACACAAAATGGCTGAATCGCATGTTAACGACGAAATGAGGAAGTACCGTCTGCAATAATAACTGACATGAATCACGCGCGCGACGGGACCGCTATATGTACCTATTTTTAAATTGTATTTGGTATGTAGTAGGTATGATACCGGGACGGTTCTTGAGCGGTGGTCGTTAGATGCGCAGAACACTATTTTTGGGTCTGCTTGACGGTATGAGGTATTAATTTTAATTTTACCAGCAGTAAAAAGCAATCGTAAAAACAAACACCAATAAATCAATTATAATAAATATACAAGTTATATTGCACTCGAATTACATATGCGCAAACATTCCCCCACTTTTTCGTCGAGCGCTCAAGAACCGTCCCGGTACCTATGATAAAAAAATGTATAAAAGAATTAGGTAATAACTGTAATTTAACTAAATCAATGAAACCATAAACTAAATCTTTTGACCTATACAAACTACATGCTACTCGAGTCCGTGGATATCGGCCATCTTATATCTGTCAAATCTCAATTAATCCTAGAAAAATTGGTTTATGTATACAACATTTTCAACAGAAATTGTTGATAGTTATTATTTGAAATTGGATTAAGCCATATTTTCATTATTAAGACTTCTAAATAGCCACAATTTTTAAAACGCAATAGCAATCTGTTTTAAAAACTACGCCTATTTAAAACTCTTAAATAATAAAAATATGGCTGAATCCCATTTAAAATAATAACTAAAATGTTGTATAAATACCAAAGACAATAAATATATACTTGTTATTCTAGGATTAATTGAGATTTGCCATATTTTTGACAGAAGATGGCCGACTGCCAAGGACCCTTAACTGTCACTCAGACCCTTTACAAACTATTTTGATTTTATCTATCTCCTATACAAACTTTTTAAAGGAGTTTGTTGTCAGAAGAAAAATAAAAGAGAAGTTTTATAAAATCACTGATTTTAATTATCCACCAGCTGTGACATAATTAATAAAAGTTGTACGTATCGGCTTACTAAAAGGAGATACATTAAAATGTCGGTCTTAAACAAAATTATTACAAAAATTATAAAATAATAATAACTTAGGCGTTATTAGGGTCAGCCTTTAGTGTCTTCTAGAGTGGGGGAAGTCTCCGACTGACGTTTACGTTAGTAAACTGTCGTGAGACCTCCCCCACCAGAAAATACCCGGAATGTTAGACACCGATATGAACACTCGTCGTGCTCCAAAACCAGGTGGAGGCCAGACAGGGGGAGCCCTTCATGAAGCAATATGAGCACAGATAGCGAACTAAACGGACTGTTGCCTGACAAAGGGTTGGGGGTAGGGGGGGGGGGGGGGGTAGGGAAAGAAAGAGACGGCTTAGTTGTCCTCGATCTCCTGCTCCTGTTCCTCATCAAACTCTGCGTCCTCGTCGGCGGTGGCCTCCTGGTACTGCTGGTATTCAGAGACCAGATCGTTCATGTTACTCTCGGCCTCTGTGAACTCCATCTCGTCCATGCCCTCGCCGGTGTACCAATGTAAGAAAGCCTTGCGACGGAACATGGCCGTGAACTGCTCGGAGATGCGCTTGAACAGCTCTTGGATGGCGGTAGAGTTGCCAATGAAGGTGGCCGCCATCTTGAGACCGCGCGGTGGGATGTCACACACGGCTGTCTTCACGTTGTTCGGGATCCATTCTACGAAGTAGCTGCTGTTCTTGTTCTGAATGTTGAGCATCTGCTCGTCCACTTCCTTCATGGACATGCGGCCGCGGAAGATGGCAGCCACGGTCAGGTAGCGGCCGTGACGAGGATCGCAAGCCGCCATCATGTTCTTGGCGTCGAACATCTGTTGTGTAAGTTCGGGTACAGTGAGAGCGCGGTACTGTTGACTGCCGCGGGACGTGAGTGGAGCGAAGCCGGGCATGAAGAAGTGGAGACGAGGGAAGGGCACCATGTTGACGGCTAACTTGCGCAAGTCCGCGTTGAGCTGACCGGGGAAGCGCAGACAGGTGGTGACGCCGGACATGGTGAGTGAGACCAGATGGTTGAGGTCACCGTATGTTGGCGTGGACAGTTTGAGTGTGCGGAAGCAGATGTCGTAGAGAGCCTCGTTGTCGATGCAATAAGTTTCGTCTGTGTTCTCGACTAGTTGATGGACCGAGAGTGTGGCGTTGTAAGGTTCGACGACTGTGTCTGACACTTTGGGAGAGGGAACTACGGAGTAGGTGTTCATGATTCTGTCGGGATACTCCTCTCTGATTTTGGAGATGAGCAGGGTGCCCATACCGGAGCCGGTTCCGCCACCTAGAGAGTGCGTTAGTTGGAAGCCCTGCAGACAGTCACAAGACTCTGCCTCCTTGCGGACCACGTCAAGCACGGAGTCAACGAGCTCCGCGCCTTCGGTGTAGTGACCCTTGGCCCAGTTGTTGCCGGCGCCGGACTGGCCGAAGACGAAGTTGTCGGGCCTGAAGATCTGCCCGAAGGGTCCCGACCGCACGGAGTCCATGGTGCCGGGCTCGAGGTCCACCAGGATGGCTCTCGGCACGTACTTGCCGCCGGACGCCTCGTTGTAGTACACATTGATGCGCTCCAGCTGCAGGTCAGAGTCCCCATGGTAGGCGCCGGTGGGGTCGATGCCGTGCTCGTCCGAGATTATCTCCCAGAACTGCGAACAAACAGAACAAAGTTAGCGCTCCACACTCCCTCGACGCGCCTAGACCGACAGTGCAATGTTCGCTGATTCATACTTGTCGTATTCTTTTATTATACCGACCATAAACAATAAAAAGTTTAGAAAAATTAAAAAAAATCTAGATGTTTTACAAATATGTATCAAAATAAATGTAAGCAGAAGTGAGAAGCACTATCTGAAAGTAACAGTAACAACTCTTGGTACAAAAGCCAATAAACTTGATAAGTAATCTTGATTCAAACTGATAAGTTTTTACTGGGCAATGTTTTATGAAATTACAGCTGGGAGCTGCGAGTGCTGTGACTAATCTGTATATTATTTAATTATTTTCTATGATAATATTTTCTTTATTAACTAAGTATAACATGTATGTTTTTAAAAACAGAACAGAAATATGTAAATATGGTACAGAATGAATGTAATATGAAAGATATTATTTTTAAAGTTTGTGTCAGGATTCCTGAACAGTCCACCTAATTAGGTTCTGTTCTAGAATGTAACGTGACTTTGGTGGACACAGTATGTATAGGACACCTGTATCTTCATCTGTACGCGGTAGTTTAGCGCCTTGTTGGTAGACACAGCAGTATGGAAAATGATGCATCTTCAAATAAGCACAGGTTCACTTCCATAGTATGAAATTAAAAAAACAAAATTATGTACCTACTACCTAAGCCTACTGAAATAATTCTATGAATCATATGATAGGTAGGTTATAAAAACTAAATGACTGTGGCAAATGCGGCATTTAAAAAAAAATCTGCATAAATAAATGTAAAACCTATTTATTAGTTTTAATTTAACCTCCTTGTGTGGTATGATAATAACATGGCCTCCTTTTGGTTAAAAAAAAAGAAAAAAATACAGATTACTTTTAAATTGTTTACTTTGGTCAACTTGTTTATAAAAAATATATATACCTATATATATAACAGAATTTACAATATTGAAATAATAACTGCATTTAATTCATCCTACTTTTAAATTGTAAAAAATTAGAGCGATTCTGCAGATGTGTATAATGGGCAATTTAAACATCAGGAAGTGGCTACGCTTCAGTTCAACGAACTACACAGTGATCCGTTTTTAGAACATTGTGAAATCTAGTTTTACGAGACATAACTTTGTTGCTGCACTTTGTTTATACTACTAATAGATAATACGCTTCCTCATCCGTATGGATATATTTCAACAGCAATGACAGATGGCAAAGCTATCGTTGGTCATAGACAATAACGAGCAGAAGGTATTTATCGCCTATTTTAATAGAATAAAATAATTATTAATAAATATACATTATTGCATCAAGCAAACGAAGCCACCAGCAGATTTTTTTTATCCAAACCCCGCGTTTCATAACAATAGCTAAGCGGGTTCCCCCTACACATATGTTTTTTGACGGTTACAAAAGAACGATTCTGATTGGTTGACCCTTATCACGGACGCCAGGGTTAATTCAAATTAGCGTTCCCTTCTAACGGAAATAATAGAAAAACGCGGCAATCCACTTTACAAACTTTGTTCAAATTATTGTTCCCATAACAATTAAAAAATGAACAATCTAGGTCATTTTCTAAATAACCCGACCAAGTTAAAAGAATTATACTTGAATCATAATTGCACTTCTTTCCTATACGAAACGAGTGCATTGCAAATTGGCAGGTTAACCTTGATCACGATTGATTGAATTTTTTTTTCAGACTTGTCTGTAAATATAATGAATATATCAATAATTCATGAAATATGCACGACAGATGGCGTCGCTACACGTGGAGTAGGCGTACTACCCGGTTCCAAACCCAGATCGATACCCGACAGACAAGGGTGCGGTTTTAACCGAACAAAGGAAATTACGAAATTGCGTACAACTGCGTACCTACAACGAAAATACGATCGAAATCACTCAAGTCTAAATCGAAAACTTACAGAACTTTCTAGATAGAAAATTTTAGAAGGCCACACCCTAAAATTTCTCCAGAAATATTATCTGAACACATTATTATAGGTAAGTTAACAGGCATTTAAAGTTTAAAAGGGGATTTATAGAAGTAACACAGTTGATGACTAATACCACGACCGCCACAGTGGCATCACAAAATGCCGGCCGGACCGCTATGGCCGTTCGAAAATCGAATAGGAATTTCAAATAAAGAATGTATTTACCTTAGCACCTATTTGGTTGCCGCACTGGCCAGCTTGGATATGAACTATTTCCCTCATTTTAACTTGATAAATTACAAAAACTCTTAAAATACACTAAAATCTCTGCTCCGCACACACCACGCTGTCCCGTGGATGTTCGTAGAATGAAAAAAAAATGAGCGAGCGGGAGAATGCGGGCGGTGATCGTCCGTTAGTTGCGCTAGTGTTGTGCGCTGTCGATAATTTTTATCGATAAAATGTACCGCATTGCGTCATTTTTTAGAAAAAAATGTTTTAATAATTTCTGCAATAAATTCTTTAGTACAAGGAAAGTATAATTTCGAAAACAACGACAAATTAATGCAACTTTTCGAAGAAATCCGTGACATGTAACATCTCAGATGCCATCGACACAAAACTTATTTTCTATGATTTTACGACTTTTTATTTTGTTAGTTTTTTTACTATGTATTACGATAGCATCCTTCGTCATATTTTGCTGAATATTTTAACTTAACTTCTCGTCGGCTTCAATTCTTTACAAAATATACTTTTGATGTGTAAAATCTGACATAAATGTATAGGTGGGAGTAATTTCCTGAAATGGGTAATGTAAAATTTGGAATGGCAAATTCGAATAAATTTATTGAGGTTCTTCATATGTTACACATTTGACTATTGAAAGACTCGTAATTTTCCGATTTGCGGTCGTGGCGTAAATCTGCGGCAGGCGACGGTGTCGCCACTCGCCATCTTCCAAATACTTTTCATAGAAACTAAAGAAAGAAGTGTTAATTAGAAATAACCAAATATTGGTAAAATATTTATAGACAATAGACATGTCAATAATAAGTAGGTATATTTCTTTTTGAAACTGGTATGGCAGTCACAAGGCACAACTATAGTCTATACTTATACTATAAAGATAAAAGATTTCATTTCTTGTATTTTTGTATTTTAGCTTGTAATGAATAAACTCAAAAATTATTTGACCGATTATAAAAATTATTTCACCAGTAGAATGCTATATTATCATTGAGTTGAATAACATACGCTATCTAATATTATTATTCTATAGACTTAAAAACTATAATTAACAAACTCAAAAACTACTGCACCGATTTTCAAGAAATCAAGAAATTCAAGAAAACTCAAAACTCAAAAAAGCACAGAAGTATTAGTATTCTATTAGAATTATATCTTCAAGAATTTCAAAAACTTCGAAGTTTCAAGCAAAAGCTAGCACAGAGTAAACTAATAACCTAAAATAGGCTGAAAAACTTCTTATCTAGTATCTTTATTGTCCAGTATAGCTAGCATGAGCATGACTATACAAAGAAAGAAAGATTAGTCTTCTGTATCTATTTATGACATTTGTCACGTGATCTCTAGAGAATTCGTCTACTTTTGGCCACACGAAGAAGAAAAACAATGCCTTAAAAAAATTACAAAAACAAACAGAGTACAAATCACTCTCATACCTACTCTCTGATTAAAAGGCTGTGATTATATACTCTTTGTTTTTTATTTATGTAAATTTTAATTATGCTACCTTCAAACTAAAAAACTAAATATACTTTAAATTAAAACTTAAATGTCACTGCGTGTTTGTGTGTGTTCGTTTATTTGTCCCACTCATCCCCCGGGAAAATGTATTTTTTTATAAACAACTTTTCTGCAAGTGCGAAGCCGGGGCGGTTCACTAGTACTTAATAAAATGTATCGATATTATGTTAAGCAACACTATCGGATCCCCACCGAGTCAACTCTGATTGGTTGACGGGACTAACTCCATACAGTGCCACCAACATGCCAGCAAGCGGAAATAGCGTACCGGTACATTATAATGTTGAATATCTTTATTGTTATTATTGTATTATTTTAGCTTTTATTTATAACGTATGATAGATTTTCGTACAAGATTATCTTATTTTTGAACAGAATGTTTAATATCACTCTTTAAAGACTATTAAATTGCGTGTTTAGAAGCAGTTGTTTGCACTTTATTATGTTGTCAGCCCTGGTGCGCCAGATGACGACGGAAACTGCGAAAGTGCGATGTTAAAAACTTGAAAGTCGAATGTATACAAAATATTTAATAATGTACCTACTAATAAAACGAAAGAATTTAAACTTAGAACATTATTTGAATTTTATCGACACCAAAACAATGAAAGCTAGTTTTAACCATCGAATCGATGGTTTTAACTGAATGATAAGATAAAATAGTTCGAGATATCCGGCTGGAGATATCGATATAATTTCCTAATTATTATCATAATATTATTGTTTAAATTATATAGGTATTTATAGCGGTACTTCCGGTCAAGTGTGAGTTCGACTCGGGGGCAGAGTTAAGTCTATGGTATCTACCATCTACCTCAAATCAATTTTATCATCATAACTTTTATCCCAAGAGGGGTTGGCAGAGAATCGAATGCCATTTGCTACGATCTTGACATACCTCTTTCGCTTTTATATTGATCGTACCTTTCATATTCATACAATATGCTCGGCGATTGTGTGTACTTTTAATACTGCCATCGATCAATACATCTTCTACTGTCTTCTAGAATTCTAGAAATCTATTAAATAAAAATTAAATGCTGTTCGTTGGTAAGGTGTTGGTAAGCGCATCGCTTGAGAACGGCTGGACCGATTTGGCTATTATTAATAGTCTGAATAAGGTTTTTAGGGAAAGAAAAATTGGAAAAATTGCCCGGAATATTCGAGAAGTAATTTTTTTAATGGGATTTTTGTATGAACTCTAGACCATAATATAGATAGACGATGAAAGTTAATAATTATTGTAGCCATTCTTTGCAGTAAAAAGTCCGCATTATAGCGGCTAGGTAGAGGCTAGCCAACTCTAGGTTGGGCTAACTTAGACCGCATTGAACATTACGTCATTTAGTTTGACTGCAGACTGCAGTGGTCAATCGAGTCTGGTCACTGGCTGACTGCATTGGCAGGTCACTGGTCTCTGGTTCTTCGATCAAATGCATGGATTGGATATCTACGGCCGTTTTCGGTGCATCGATAGAGCTTTTCGTACATTTAGTACCTATTAGTATTTTTTGTCGCAGCTTTGGTCCCTTCGAGCCCTTTGAGCCTTTGTATTTTTTGTAGAGTTCAAAATATATTCTGGAGCCAGCAGCAGCTGTCTTTCACAACTTGATCAAAACAGAGCAATAGATCGACATGATATTTGCACTGACTTGGAGGGATAAAATCTTATGTCATTTTCAATAATTTCCGCGGACGAAGCCGGGGTAAAAATAAACCAAAAAATTGACCAATGATATATGTCATCCTCACCTGCACGCTTGGTATCCTCTGCTAGACAACAAACGAGGCTCTGGCGACCGAGCAATGGCGGTATAACCATACACCTAGCTAGGAAAGTAACTGGAAGAGACTACAGCGAGCCTGAAGATCTAAATAGTCTCAAAATGTCTGATGCAGAAGGCAAGGGGAAACCACTGCACTATTCTTCCCAAGAAAGTTAACCATGGCGAGTCAATACAAGGTGCGTCGCGCTGTGGACAGCTGGCTGACACAAAACCAATTTCATCAGTAAAAGAAAAAGGGATTTGTCAGAAAAAAGAAATAGTTTTCTATTACAATTTTAAAACACGGAGAGCAAGGAGGTTGTATAACTGTAAAAAGTGTCTTAAGAAAACAAACTTTTACTACAACATACAACAACAACTTACAAATATGGTGACGTTACATCGCCATTGGCAATCTTGAAAAAAAATCTTGCGTTTCAAAAGAACTGTGTAATAATATAATTGAATAATTTTACAATGTAAATAAAGATTACAATGCGGTTTTTGTGTTTGTAATTTGTAAGGACTTTCAGTTCAACGCAGCAATGTACAACTTTAAAGGATGAGTCATTCCTTACCTACTCTGGTAGTCTGGTGCCTTGTACCTACCTACGCAATGAGTTACACCAACATTATAATAGGCTGTGCCGCCATCTCATAAAATCAATACTCTGTTGTAAATATTTTTCCTTGTGTTTTCTTGAATGAAATTCACCTGAATACCACCTTTTCTTAAAAAAAAAGTGTACGACTTCAATAATTTTATTATGCACTGAAAAGTGTGCATTCTGAAAGCAAATGTACAAGTCACTATAAAAAAATAGGTACTTACCTAAATCGATCCAGGCGTCTTCAAGTAATCGGGGAACATACATAAAAAAACATAAAAGATGCACGAATTGAGAACCTGCTCCTCCTTGTTTTGAAGTCGGTTAAAAATGTGTTAATGACATCATAATATATAATCTTATATTATAACTTCACTCATCGATATAATAAACTTTAAAAAAAAGTGTACCGACTTCAAAAATTGTGCACTGAAATGTAAGAAATAATTTGAAGACGGTTGGTGCCACAGAATTTCTATATGGTTGGTGCCAAACGCCAAACTATTATGCTACATCTGTTTAATATTATTTATGTTTGTATGTAGATACAGGGGAGTTAGCACAGATTTTGACAGCGACACTTTCGTTTCGGTCGAATGGCCTTGAACAGGCCAAAACGTTCATGTCCAACAAGGACCGGCCAGAGATAGCCCGGGGCCGAGAGGTCCGGCCCAACAATGTGCGGGCAAATTCCGTGTACTTGTCTTTGTCCGGCCAAGCAAATTGCTCGGCATTCTTGTGCAGGACATACCCGGTCCGAGAATGTCCGGCCCAACAATGTGCGGGCAAATTCTGTGTACTTGTCTTTGCACGGCATAGCAAATTTGCACGCACATTGTTGGGCCGGACCTCTCGGCCCCGGGCTATCTCTGGCCGGTCCTTGTTGGACATGAACGTTTTGGCCTGTTCAAGGCCATTCGACCGAAACGAAAGTGTCGCTGTCAAAATGTATGCTAACTCGGCTGATGATCGTAGGTTCCTAATGAATTGTCTAGATTAGTGAATTTGGGTACTAAGTTGTTTTTAAGTTGGCACCAACCGTCTTCAAATTCTACGACGAACAATGACGTACTATAAGTAGACACGTTATACCCATACTAAATGCAGATAATAAACAGCTTGAACAATACTATAGCTACCTATTAATTACTTACGTTTATATATTCAAGCGATGAAAGGGATAGAGAAAGACAGCTCAATACCGAAATCCATTTGTTAAAAAGAGATAAATATATGTTTTAAAGTTGCGACACGTCATCGAAGCGTGACCTTCTCCAGAGGAACTAGGGGAAGATTGTCTAAATGGAACACTCAATATTTTACTTAAAAATATTTTTGGAATAACAATAAAATATACAATATGTAATTAAAAAAACTTTTATTTTACTAATAAATATAATGTAATAATGTAAAAATAATTGTAATAATGTCTTTCAATCACGCTCAGAACGCTGAACAGTTCTAAATGAAATTTAGCATAGAGGTAGATTATGGCTTGGTATAGGACATTAGTATGCTACTTATTTATGTATTATGTAGTATAATTTAAAATTAAGTCTTTAATTTTTTTTTATTTCTTTTATTCTGGACAACAAACAACTATACAACAAACATTACTACAACATAGATACATTTTTAAAAAATAACTGTCATATAGTCAGTGACGTTTGTTTATACAAATGTATTGTTTAAACATACATTCAAAACAAGATATTTTTATGCAAATTCCAAAAAATATAGAAATAACAAATAATACAAAAAAAAATTAAACAAAATATAATTAACTACTATTTAGAATGTTACAGATATTTTTCCTAAATATATACAAAGAATGTGAAAATATGTCCACTTCGCAAAACTGCTGGTTGTATCTTCCACCATACGTCTAAATCTTAGAGTAAAAACTTGGCAACCAATCATATTCTCGTCTTTGGGTTCTGATTATCTCTATCCATTTTTCTCTTATTAATCCGCTTCTAGGGAGACTAAAAGATTAATAAATACAATAAGATCATAATACTATACATACAACAATAATATAATATATAAATTTATAATAATGTAAATATAATTATGTATATACATTTTCCGTACATTTAATAAAATATATATTTTTTTTAAATAGGTTCATGTAATTTATTGACAGGTCCGATATTGCCAACCATCCCCATAATCAGTCGCTGAGTCTGTCGCAGCCATTTCGTTTTATCTTCTCTATCACTCTCATACAAAATGCATCGTTCGTCTCGCTCAGACAAGCGGCGCACTGGCAACAGCGCATTATTATTAATAAAATATTGTTATGTCCATAATTATAAAATTTCTGTACTTACCAATGAAATGAGATATCATTTCTATCCTTTACAGTTGCAGTATAATTTCTGCAAAAGCGGAACACACAAGATGTCATTTTTCTTGATGTTTTTGCGGATTATTCTACTCAAGAGAGACATGTACACTAGTCGTAGGATTGTGCGTGACTGTGCGCGACCAAATTTATAGTGGGACACTTACCTCTCATTCGCATTGCTATAGCTTGAGCGTCAATCACGCATCTACCTCAGTTTATATAGTATATCATTGACGACGAAATATTAATTATTTCTTACTTTTCAGTGCACAATTTTTGAAGTGGTACATTTATTTCCCCTTTTAAGTGATTTTGCTGCCCTGAGACAAATAATATCGTAAATAAAAAAAATTATGGAAAAATAAGAAAAAAATAGCTACCGCTGTGGATGGGATTTGAATTCCTGCGCTGCACTTTTAATTACCACGATCGATACGAAAATTGTCAACTTCATGTCAATAGCAACTGTTGCTAAGGCTTTTCTCTAGAGGCAAATTACTGAGTTTCTGAAAAACTAGTAAACCGATTTTCGTCATATGTCTGTGAGATAATGTCCAGAAATTATTATAACATAAAAAATAAGTCTTGAAAATCGGTTCACAACTGGCGGAGTAATCAATGTTTGTACATACATATAAAAAATATAAAGAAAATACGGTCCGTCGCCTTGTTTTTTTTGGAGTCTATTAATAAAACATAGTCCCCCGCCGCATCTGTTGTGGGAAGGTTTACGAGTATTAAACATGGACCTATCATGTTTAGGAGCTGAGCAATAACAGTATAAATCAAGTCGGGAAGAAAGTTAGCCCCAGCGAGCTTTCATGGCGTATACTGTCTAATCCGTCAGAAATATAACGTAATGATGTATGAAATAATTATGTAGAATTATATGATCTACAAAAAAGTCCGCGGTTGCATTTACTAATAGCTAAGTACGTATTTATGTAGTTAAATTGTAAACGGATTTTGTGTACAGGCGAAACCGAGGGAAGGGTCGCTAAGCAACGCTATAAGATTAATGGATTCAATACTGTTTATACCTATTCTCGCCAAATAACTTGAGCTCTTTTTCATTCGCTGCGCAATACAATATTTCGAAATGTTTGTACTGCGTTTTTTGTATATTTTTACTCGTAGTTAGGGTTGTACTCATATACCGAATGACTTTATCCCGAAAACCTTTATCCGGTTTATCCTGAAAAAAAAAGAAGCCTTTTCTCTTTTCACATGTCTAAAGTGACTGAATTTATTTTCTGGATAAAGATATATAAGTTACGGAAAAAAGATAAGTACAGGGATCATAATACGCACCCGTCATAATTTTCCGCAATGATTTTGGTATAATAATAAAAAATAACACATATTCTATGTTCTTATTCATTTTTCGTATAGTCTTTTTTTTGTTCACGGGTTGCCTTACAGTATTTGTGAGGCGATACCTAACGAGTGGCCAGCTAAGGTATATTTAGATAAAAAAGCCTCTAAAGGTGGCCACACATTCGTCCAATCCCCGGCCGGTCGCCGTACGGTCCACCGAAATCGACCACAGACTCCTCCAATTCTTATCGCGCGGCCCACCATCCGTTTTCAAATCGTTGTATTTGTGTTTGATTTCGATGACCGGAACGATCTGTCACACACACACACATCCACACGCCTATCTTCAATCTCGATCATACGGCGGCAGGACCGAAAATTTTCTGTGGGATACCGGACCAATGCATGGGCTACTTAATTGTGGTTTATCGGATTATGTAAGTTTTTAATTCAAAAACCCATTGGTACGTACATTTTTTATTGTCTTATTTATTTATTTATTTATTTATAACAAAATCCACAGCACTCCACACAACAAAACATTTTGAAAAATAAGCAAAACATACTGCCACAAAAATAGATCACGCATCAAATTAAAAGAACAAAATAAAAGCAATATTAAACAATAATCAAAATTAAAAGTCAATAAGTAGGTACAACCAAAAATGTCTAAGTATGTCAAAATATTTCAAATAAATCAAAAAATGTCCAATTAAAAGTTACAATCAAAATCTAAAAAAAAAACTTAGAAAAATAAAAACAAAAATTCAGACTGTGTATATTATGGTGTATGTATGTATGTATGTATGTGTGTATGTGCTAACCATCCACACATGAATTAATAAACTGTTTTTTGATGTTGTTTTTGGACATGCAGAACATGTCCAAGTGAGAAGAATGCTTATTGTACATGTCATGCAATCTGCCAATGACAGCATTTCTACCATAATTAGACCGCGCATCCGACAAGGGGAAGAGGTCTGTGTGTCTCGTTCGTCTGTCTGGTGCAAGCGTCTTTTATCAAGAAATACAACAAATAAGCTCCCACAGCCCACAAATAATACATAATACCATCTCAGAATACAACATTAATACAGAATCAGGATAAATTCATCAAACCTACCCCAGGTATTATGTATTATTTGTGGGCTGTGGGAGCGTGGACGAAAGTGGGAGTTTCACATAATATACAAGAGAGGTAACATTATTTAATATTCATACTCGACGTCGACCTCGTTATACGGAACAAGTACCGAACCCACACATTATATCTCACCACAATACTGTGTAGGTTTATCATTTAGATCATGGGTGGCAAAACTACTTGTTTCTACTTGTTGTAGGTACTACTCTGTGTAAAAAGTATCGGGAATATGTCTATAAAAAGACTCGCGTAAAAGAGGTCGTTTTAATTTTTTTACTGTATTGATTTACCACGCAAAATTTGAGCGGGATCTGTCATTCAATTTGTTTAAAACTGCTCTTTTTGTTGGTCATAGTTTTGAGTCTTCGGTGATTTTTACAATGGAAAATATTGTTGAACAAAGAATGTGTCTTAAATTTTGTGTTTCGAATGATATTTCATGTGGTGAATCGCTAAAAATGTTGCAAAAAACCTACGGCGAATCGGGCATATCAAAACAAGGGCATATGTTAAAGAAGCCCAAAAAACCGCGACAAAGTCGCTCCAAAATCAAGGTGATGCTGACAGTTTTTTTTACTACCGTGGTGTGGTTCACTCCGAATTCCTTCCAGAGGGAGAAATAGTGAATAAAGAATATTATTTAGCGTTTGCGTGAGAGTATCCGCCGAAAACGTCCAGATTTGTGGCAACACAACTCATGGATGCTGCACCATGATAATGCACCATCACACACAGCCATTATTGAGAAAAAGTTCTCGACCAAGCACCGTATTCACCTGATATGGCTCCGTCTGACTTTTTTCTATTTCCCAAGTTAAAATTACCACTTCGAGGAAAACGTTTTGAGTCGATAGAAGCCATAAAAGAAAATTCGCTGAATGAGCTAAAGGCCATACCGCAAAAAACCTACGAAGCGGTGGAGATGTTGTATTGCAAGCAATGGGGCCTACTTTGAAGGCGATAAATTAAATTTAGATGAATAATTTGTATTTTTTGTTTTATTGAAAAAATCCCTATACTTAGTACACTGAATGTATATACCTATCCCGAAAAGTAATTCAGCCATTTTACACGCGAAAAGAGAAAAACGAGAATTTACACCCGGTAAGAACGAAGTTCATTTCGCTATCTATATAATAAAATAAAATAAATAAATACAAAAAATCCTTATAAATTCTTCACACTATTTAATTGATAGTAATTGCCTTTAAAAAAAAAGTACGGACTTCTAAAATTATGCACTGAAAAGTGTGCTTTCCAAAAGCAAATTTTATGTCATTATAAAAAAAATACTCAATCTCCAGGATCCCATCATCAGATCCTGACCTGATGACAATCATATCGGTCCATGCGTCTTCAAGTAATAGAACATAAAAGATTCCGACGAAAAATAAAAAGACGAAAATGAATAAGAACATCCTGTCTCTTGATAATAAGAAATTATACCAAGATTGGTAAATCGTGGCGAGAGTATGTATGACCAGTGCGAAAAATAGCGTATTTTTTGGACACATGACATGAAGTCAGACAATTTCAGTATGTTTCTATTATGTAGGCAACATAACAAATGGTTTAGAATATTTGTAACTCAACAATTACAGCTAAGATTTACTCCGCAACCTACTAAACGTGACAACCTGTCATATTCTTGAAATGGGAAGTAAGCGAAAGTAAGTTCATGAATGAAGTTAAACAATCATCGACACAGACGTTGACTAAAGAAAGACATTTTTAGAAAGGTGCAGGTGTACCTACAGTAATACTTGAGTTATGCTAAAATATACAACAAAACTATACACACCAAACATGCCACCAAAAAAAAGAAGCTTGGCGACTGCCGACAGAAATAAAAACTTAAAGCTATGAATAATAGTGGTTTTTAATTTATAAGTATATAACGTATAATAGGCAATTCCAATACCAGGCAATACCAGGCAATTCATGGTCGTACAGTAGAGAGCATGTCGGTCGCGAATCCATAAGAACTCCCTATACCAACAGTCGCGAAAAGAAGAAATGTGCTAGAAACATTGGCATGAGTATATCGTGCCTTCCGATGGGGTCGTGTTACCGGTTCCGTGAGCCATTTGGCCTTCCGTGAAGAAAAAACTATTATTCCGCCCCTTCGATGGAGGAAGCCTCGTTAGTAAATGAGAAAGACAAAAATATTGGTCAAATAAGGAAGTCGAATCTTGCCTTCTGATGGCTACCCTGGGGCCAGTAGACGTTAACAATGATAACATGTTTCGACTAAAGAGCTTAGTTAGAGCCATTCAATTTAAAAAAAAAACATCAGAAGACACCTCAAAAATAGCATCGGTGCTACGGTAGTGAGGAAAACTTGTCGTCAGCTGGGTACACAGGGGTGCTGATGAAAAAAGGAATATAAATATGATGCTATCCCCAACCCAAGATATAAGATCCGAAATGGTAAATGTTACAATTACCATAACTAAAAGTTGTTTATCCAAATGTATTCATCTATATGTCATGACAAATTCGCTGCTGACATCAATCCGTTATCGTGGAGGTAAAATAATGAGTTCGGTTAGGGTTGCCAGGTCTAAAAACGAGGAGGCTGGATTTACCATTACCAGACAATCGCCTAG
Organism: Nemapogon koenigi; assembly: GCA_963924495.1. Taxonomy (NCBI): domain Eukaryota; kingdom Metazoa; phylum Arthropoda; class Insecta; order Lepidoptera; family Tineidae; genus Nemapogon; species Nemapogon koenigi. The sequence goes on along the minus strand of OZ004653.1, from coordinate 730,090 downwards.
CATGTTCGAAAGGTATGATGAACTTTTTTTATAAGAAGAGAAAAAAGTATGTCGGGATCAGATAGATAGAAATTGGTAATTTGTATGTGTAATGTATAGAGAAGTGCAACGGTCTACCTTACTCCGTGTTTCCAGCCACATACAACCTTAGGTCCTTCAAGCGAAACGTGTAAAAGCATCTCTTTGAGACACACGTAGCAATGGTTGCCCTAGTCTGGCAAAAACCGGACAAAAGTTCAAAAAGCAGTCGGCCATCTTACTTCTGTCAAAAATATGGCAAATTTCAATTAATCCTAGAAAAATGAGTATATATATTTATACAACATATTCAACTTAAATTGCTGATTGTTATTATTTTAAATAGGAATAAGCCATATTATTATTATTTAGTGTTTTAAATAGGCGTAGTTTTTAAAACAAACATCGCTATTGCTTTTTAAAAACTATGGCTATAAAATATTGCTTAATCCCATTTAAAATAATAACTAAGTACTTATAAACAATTTGAGTCGAAAATTATATTCTAGAATAAAGCTCATTTGCCATATTTTTTACAGATATGAGATGGCCGACAGCCACGGACAACCACAAGCCTAACCATTATCAGGATGCCTGGCAACCCTGAGTGAGGTAAATGCATCACTATATATAGACAAGGTTGATGATGTCACCACGACCTGAGACCCAGAATGTGTGTTTACTATATTTATTTGTATGTGACGGCTGTTCTTGTTTCTTCTTAAACTATTATCAGCAAACACTCCATTTGCGGCATGGCTAGAGTCGCTAATGTGTTATGACAACCCTACTGCCTTTCATCATAGTACGATCCGTGCCCTACGAAGCCCAAGAAGTCAGTGCTTAGCATTTTTAAACTCAATCAGGACCAGTCCAAAGCTCTAACCTTGTCTAAAAAATGTTTTAGACTTCGACAGACGGACCGAAAGTGCAGAAATTCCAAAAAAATAGGGTCTGGAATATCATACGGCTTGTAATGGCACTACACAGTTGGTTACAACTTTCTCTGTTCATGCGAGTGAAGCCATGGGCAAAAGCTAGTCTGTAATTATGATTTCCCCCGTTGATATTTTCAAACAAGATAAAATAATGTAGCCTACATTACTCAGGGATATCGTAGCTTTCTATTCGTGAATTTTTTTTTTCTTGACGGGTTGCCTTACGGTGTTACGATTCCAGGGTACCCAGCGGAAGACCAAGTCTCCCTCGTTTAGCCGATGGTATTTGTGAGGCTATACCTAACGAGTGGCTAGTTCTGTTGAGGTATATTTAGATGGAAAAGCCTCTAAGTGTGGTTTGTCGGATTACGTACTTACATAAGTTTTTTTAATTAAAAAACCCATTGGTACATGGCTGGGATCCGAGATCGAACCCGGGATCTGCCTAGTTAATCCACCGTCACACTTCGGTCAAACTTTACCCGTGTTAATGGTTACTACTACGCTCCTTTGGGTCGTAGCGTGATGGTATATAGCTTATAACCCCCAAGAATTGGACAATCAAATGCAAAAAGAATTGTTCTAATCCGACAGGTAGTTCCAGAGATGAGCTCGTTCAAACAAAGAAACACTTCAGCTTTATTATTAGATTTTGTCATCCCTTATTTCGCCTATTCTTAAGGGCCCTATCCCGATAATTTGTATGGGGATATTACTATTCCCAATTTCTCTGTAAATAATCCACCTGTGTCACTGTAATTTAGCATATAGTTACTTATTCAATATATCTAAGTGAAATAGTCGTTTTTGAATAGGAAATATGAGTAGTAAAATATAGGAATATTAATTTAATAATATTGCCCCTGTTTTCTCTATCATAATCTATCACAAAGCGCGGTTTAACCATTACCCTTCAATTAAACGTCTCGCGTGTTTAGTAGCTTATTGAAAATTCTAAATAAAAAATATTTTATTATTTTTTAATTGGTCAAAAATAATAAAATAATTATTATTTTGAATTTTCAAAGGGTAATGGTATAACAGTACTTTAAAAAAAATTAAGAGCTTTGTGATATATTATGAAAGAGAAAACGGGGGCAAAGTTTAACCACCCATATTTCCTATCCAAAAAAATCCATTGAGAAAATAACAACTATTTTACTTAGATATATTCAATAGGTATCTATATGCTAAATTACAGTGACACAGGTGGATTATTTACAGAGAAATTGGGATAGGGCTCTTAAGACTACCCAAGGAGTAGCTTCAGTTGTAGTAGCAGGCATTTTATTTCAGTACAATTCAATCGGTCACCCATCTTCAGCTACGAAGTTGAACGTATGAGCTAGAAGGAAGTCGACAATACCAATGTAAACATACATGGTATGCGAAGGTCTATTTTTATCTAAATCTTTTAATTCCAGTGAACTACATTGGACTGATAAAATTCAAAATATGTCTGATGTCATTATTTATGACATTATGAAGTTTACTGAAGATACCAAGCTACTCATGTTATATTTCGTAACTAACCATGGTGTCATCTTTGTTTGTTTGTTTAGGCCATTCATAATTTGTTCCTTTTGTATCATTACGGCTGTTACCGGCCCCAGCGAAAGAGAAGTCTTCCTCATTTAGCTGATGATTTGAGGCTAATCAGGGGCCAGTTCTTTTGAGGTATTTTATATTCCTATATCTCGTGTGCCTTTGCGATTATGATCAAATTTGGGATTGAGGGCTTTGATAAAATAAAAAAATATAGATATGTGACCATCACTTTTTTGTGACACCTAACTTACGAGTCCATAGTCTCATAGATTGTCCGTCGCATTCATCAACCAGCGTTGCACACCAAGTTTGTTGCACACGTATGCCACTGAGTTAAATCATAAATTTATAGACGTTTAATATAATTAAAATGCCATCTTATGTGTTTCACGGGTGCACAAAGAACAAAAACTAAATTAGTGTGGTCACGTGTGGGTCTAGTTGTTGATGAAATGTTAGGACGTAACGTATATATATTTTATCAAAGATTTCCTTTCTGATAAATTCTTTGGGACCTAGAGTTTCTACATAAACAAACACGAATTTAAAAAGAACAGTTTCTTATGTATTTTCTTCATCTTTGTCATTGGAGTATTTGGAATAAATAAAAATCTGTACTTTTGTAAATAAATATAAATTTTTATTATATACATTAAAATTATTATTAAAAATAATTTTTCATAACTTCAAGACAATGAAGCTGTTAGGATCTGTAGGAACGAATGTATCGTGTCTAAACTACACGGTGTTTACTGAAATTCAGCCTTTTTTATCAGATCTTCAGAATGTGGTTATGAAGAAAACTTCTAGCCTGTTTTGGACTGAAGTTTGGTTTCTATTTAAATATAGGTTACTTAGTAGTGCTATAATGGTAACTTTATTGGAACAGGTAGGTTACAAGGTGTTTAGTCTTCCGGCGCGGTCTGTTAGTTAGCAAGCAATACTCGACGTAGTAGTATCCATATAAAGTGTAGTCTAGTGGTCGATTTCCTGCTCCTGTTCCTCGTCGAACTCTGTGTCCTCGTCGGCGGTGGCCTCCTGGTACTGCTGGTATTCGGAGACCAGATCGTTCATGTTACTCTCGGCCTCAGTGAACTCCATCTCGTCCATGCCCTCGCCGGTGTACCAATGTAAGAAAGCCTTGCGGCGGAACATGGCCGTGAACTGCTCGGAGATGCGCTTAAACAGCTCTTGGATGGCCGTAGAGTTGCCGATAAAGGTGGCTGCCATTTTCAGACCCCGCGGTGGGATGTCGCACACGGCTGTCTTCACGTTGTTCGGGATCCATTCCACGAAGTAGCTGCTGTTCTTGTTCTGAATGTTGAGCATCTGCTCGTCCACTTCCTTCATGGACATGCGGCCGCGGAAGATGGCAGCCACGGTCAGGTAGCGGCCGTGCCGCGGATCGCAAGCTGCCATCATGTTCTTAGCGTCGAACATTTGCTGCGTCAGCTCTGGGACAGTTAGGGCTCTATATTGTCTGCTTCCGCGGGATGTGAGAGGAGCGAAGCCGGGCATAAAGAAGTGGAGACGGGGGAAGGGAACCATGTTGACGGCCAATTTTCTCAGATCTGCGTTTAACTGACCAGGGAATCTAAGACAGGTGGTGACACCCGACATGGTGAGTGAGACCAGATGATTGAGGTCACCGTAGGTGGGTGTGGAGAGTTTTAGAGTGCGGAAGCAGATGTCATAGAGAGCTTCGTTGTCGATACAGTAGGTTTCATCAGTGTTTTCGACTAGTTGGTGAACTGAGAGAGTTGCGTTGTAGGGTTCCACAACAGTGTCTGATACTTTGGGAGAGGGGACGACAGAGTAAGTGTTCATAATCCTATCGGGATACTCCTCTCTAATTTTAGAGATAAGAAGAGTGCCCATTCCTGATCCAGTGCCTCCACCGAGGGAGTGTGTCATCTGGAAACCTTGTAAGCAGTCGCACGATTCAGATTCTTTGCGAACCACGTCGAGCACGGAGTCGACGAGCTCTGCGCCCTCGGTGTAGTGTCCCTTGGCCCAGTTGTTGCCTGCGCCGGACTGGCCGAACACGAAGTTGTCGGGCCGGAAGATCTGTCCGAAGGGTCCCGACCTCACGGAGTCCATGGTGCCGGGCTCGAGGTCCACCAGGATGGCTCGCGGCACGTACTTGCCGCCGGACGCCTCGTTGTAGTACACATTGATGCGTTCCAGCTGCAGGTCAGAGTCCCCTTCGTAGGCGCCGTTGGGGTCGATGCCATGCTCGTCCGAGATTATCTCCCAGAACTGCGGACAAGAGAGAAAACGAATTGCATTAATCCATTGAAATATGCATGCATGAAAGTGCAGGCTCGTAAGAAAACCCTTTGCGTTCCGACGATTGCGTTCCGACGATTGTCTCGAGAACTTTCAAACCGGTTCTTGCTTTCTACTGTTGAGCGTGCGAGCTGTATACGAGTGTTTACATACTTAAGTTTCATTATGTTCTATTAGACAGGTATTTAAGAGAATTTTAAAATATTTTTAAAAGGTGGCCTTAAAGATCAATAGGGTAAAAGTGAAAATGAGAAACCCAGTTGTCTAACTTCAGCCTTCCTCAAAGTGAACGCAAGCTTCATTAATAAAACATATTCAAGCTACATTGAGACTTAATAAAAGGATCTATAAATCTACATCAAGAATGATCAAGACAAGACAATGATCAATGAATCCTGTTACATCTCATACCTAAGTATTAAATGTTGCATGAAGCGTGCAAGCTACAAGCTTGTGGGATTACGAAATACAATGCCAAGTCGACAAGTCAACGCCCACAATCCATCCCATATTGGGATCATCGCCATATAAGTGCAGACCGGTGTATTTATTAGGTAGGCATTGAGACTTTCTGCAATTATTCGATTGGCGCCGACCTAATAAAATAGGTTAAGTTTTCACCCGCCAGATGGTCGATGTTTGTCATTTACAAGGTGAAAATATAAATTGTAATCATATTTTAATAATTAATATTGATGGTGTAACTCTAGAATATGACATGTAAATGACTGCCAAAGTAGAACTAAAAGAGAGACTCATAATAGATAAAGAATATTTAAGCAGATCCGGGAATCAATAATTTTGGCAAAAATCTTCTCAGCATTAAGGTATACCTTGCGGTGTGACTAGAGACAGCAGTAACAGCATCTCCTTTCTGCCAGTTGTCCATATTAAACAAAACAGGTGGCAAGCTTGTGCTGTAATTAATGGGCCTAAATTTCAAGTCTATCCAACGATCTACCAATAAGGCTATCGACTTTTTTTACACGAACACAGTCTTTGTTCATTCAGAGAGTAATAAAAGGTGACGTCAATCGGTATTGTTAATTTACATTTTGATTTCGAGAAATGATATCAGCATTCCTCAGTTAGGCAATTCTAATCTATCTATCTGAGGTTCTGTTGAGGTTCCCCAGACAAAAACTTATGCAATTATACGACAAGGCCTTTGAAATCTCTTGAGAAAATAAATATTTACCTAACAGAATGCGCGCACGCATCAAGTCAATATTGCTTGGACTGATAAGGGGCCGCCTAGCGACACGCTCCGGGAGATCGTTTAAATATTCTTAGTGACGAATAAAGATGATGTCACCCACTGCGAGTGGGTGCGCGAGAAACTGGCTCGCCTTTTATGGCAATATGACTTAAACGCCTTCGTGTCAGGGTCTGACTCTGAGTCAATGAGTCGAAAACACTTAACCAATTAAAGGCAACCTCAATAATATTGTTATTGGTTTTTGATACCTATATTTGGAGGACATTTCGAATTTTTGAAGTTCCATCACTTACTTATGGAAGCGAGACTTGGGTATGGAATAAGAAGCATGAAAGTAAGATAAACGCAGTGGAAATGCGGTCTTTACATAGAATGTGTGATTAGAAAACGTATTGACCGCAATATTGATCGAACGCAATATTAAAAGTACGATGATTAAGATTGTCTCTGCCTACGCCTCTTGGGATAAAAGACGTAATGATAGATAGATATATAGATATAATTATTGAATTGCGGCCCCAAGATACACATCTTCCTCATATAGCTGATGTCATTTTGACCAGTTCTGATGAGGGTCTTTTATTTCTGTGGTACACTGTGTGATAATTAATCAATGGTGCTAGACCGTCTGGCTCGAATACATCCATCAATGTGACTTCATTGTCAAACAATATATTGTTTATTATGAAGGTAACTAATGATAAACAATCATTATTCCGACAGTTGTTCATTACCAGAATAGGTCACCGTCTTATTGGAATTAGGAATCAGGTCAGCTTGTTACAAAATTTATTTAGATCTACCCTGGGTCAATCAATTTTGTAAGATATTGGGAATTTTGGACCTAACACTGGTAGATTTGCCTGCTTGATCTAAAATTCTAAAGCCAATGTTGTATTTTCACTGGAAAAAAATACACAAAGATAATGTTGTCACTAAAATGAAGAAAAGTAGTTTACACCAAAGATATTGGTTTACACTGGTTTGGACACGTTGAAAGATTGAAGGATAAAAGATTGACTAAAAAGGTTTATATGGTTGAAGTAAAAGGAAATGCTGGCAGAGAACGACCTAGGTGTACTTATATTAAACATATAAAAAATGTGATCAATGGAAATATTAAAAGTACACACAAGTATGATGAATATAAAAGAAGCGAAAGAGGTATATCAAGATCGTAACAAATTCAATTGTCTTTGCCTACCCCTCTTGGGATGAAAGGCGTGATGATAGATAGATAGATATGACACTGTCAAAACAACAATTTTTCGTGGAAGACAAGTATTCCTCATTTAGCAGATGGTATTTTTAAGACCATGAACAGTTATAACTCTAATATAATTAATAAAGTAGACCGAGCCTTCATTATCGAAATCTCCATGCATTTTGCAGCTATAGGTAATAGGTGTAATGAATGTACAGTTATTAATCAGAGAAATTGCTTTGAAAGCATATTTCTTTTATTACGTTTGAAATGTTAATGGTAAAAGTGAAAGGCGATCGATTGTAGAAGCTAGAAAGGTCGCTTTCGAGTTGCAACTGGAAAAATATATGGCACAATAAAATATCGTGAAACCACTTGCAATATACTGTAATAACTTCAAACTTCCAATGTTTTGCTAGCAAATGGCTTAACCTATCGTTTCAAATAATACTTATCTATCTATCATCACGCTTTTTATTCCAAGAGGGGTAGGCAGAGACAATCGAATGCCATTTGTTACAATCCTGCCTGACATACCTCTTTCGCTTCTTTTATATTCATCATACCTTTCATACATTCTCGGCGATTGTGTGTAATTTTTTATTGCCTTCGATCAATAAAATGTAAGTACATCTTGGTCGTCCTCTGCCAGTATTTCCTTTCACGTCTGCTGTATAAACCTTTTTGGTCAATTAAGACCTTTTAAAAATGTCATTTAAGCAATAACTGTTCAGAAATATGGAGATTAACTTGAAAAATTAACTTGAAAAATTATGACATTATTATGTAACTTCCGAAGCGATATCATTAGAGAAGAATGCGAAGTAAAAGATGATGTTGTTACTAAAATGAAGGAAAAGTAATTTACGCTGGCTTGGACCAACTTGGACACGTTGAAAGAATGAAGGATGAAAGATTGACTAAAAAGGTTTATATGGATGTAACGAAAGGAAATGCTGGCAGAGGACGACTTAGGTGTACTTTTATTGAACATATAAAAAATGTATTGATCGATGGCAAAATTTATGTTTAAAGTACACACAATCGCCGAGCATGTATGAGAAAGGTATGATGAATATAAAAGAAGCGAAAGAGGTATGTCAGGACTACCTACTGCCTACCCTTCTTGGAATAAAAGGCGTGATGATAAATAGATAGATCCAAGTTTTAAAGATAACGCTAAAAGCTAAAAACTCCTAAAGATGCGCCCACTTAAAGCTGAGTTGGTCCAACGAGTGGCTTTTTATATCTCTGCCAGTTCAATGACCAATGTACGGTTAATCCATCCGCTGCCACTCGGAAGTACAAATAAGGAATGCTAAGATAACTGTCTACTACAATAAAGTTTGGGTATAATAATTGAGGATATGTAGAGAATAAAGATTTGATTGGAGGCTTGAATCTAGTAGTTTAAGTTAGGTCTTCCATTTTCTAGTCCACTACGCTATACCCACATTATTTCATACATAATTCATGCATGTTGCATTAAAAATGTCAACAGGGCGTGACGATTGAAATGACGCTATTGTTTTGGTGTGAAATTGTCCGTAAAAATTCGTGTTTGGGCTAATCTTTTCTCCAATTTTTGCATAACATTTCTTTTACCGTATTTTTTTGGCTTCAGAGTACTTTTCCGAGCACATGTGACCAAAAAAATATAAATGATAAAATCCCTTCTTTTTGATATGTAACTTTTCCTCTCGCTTTCCTGCAATCTGTGGGAATGATTTCGTGAAAAGGGACGGAAGTGTGTCACAGGAAGCCGCCAGATGGTACCAACCCATTTTCCGAGAGGTTGGTACTGTCAGCCAACAGTGTGTGCACGTGACGAGAAAGAGAAAGGGAAATGTAGAAAGAGAACGCATCAGCTGTGTATAAATAAGTGTACAAAGTGTTTTCAGGATATAATGTTAATGTTGCTTATTACCAAGGTCATATGCGACTACTGTAAGGCTCGCTTGTTTTTTTTTTGTTGTCATTTTGATGATTTGTAGTGTTATAGGGTGGAAAATAAGAGATTTTTTTAAATCATTATACAAATTAAATGATTCAGTGAGATGGGAATTTCATGATTCTAACTCGAACTTAAACTGTGTTAGCACATATTCTCTACTAATTATTTCTGAGTCACTGTTGACCCTTTAGATACTTATGAACAACAAAAACCGGTCAAGTGCGTGTTGGACTACGGGTTCTGTAGCTTTTATTTCGGAAAGTTTATTTGTCTCGGTGGGGGGTAAGGGGGAGAAGGGAATAAGATCTATCCGACCCATTGATATACAAAAAGAGGATCTATGGTCCAAATGTCATGCTCACCTGCTTCGTACCCTCTGCTAGACGACAAACGAGGCTCTGGCGATCGAGCAATAGCGGTATAACCACCTAGCTAGGAAACTGGCTGGAAGAGGCTACAGCGAGCCTGAAGACCTAAATAGTCTCAAAATGTCTGGTGCAGAAGGCAAGGGGAAACCACTGCACTATTCTTCCCAAGAAAGTTAACCATGGGGAGTCTATACAAAGGTGCGTCTGAGAAGAATTTGTCTCGGTGCCCGTTATAGTTTTATTTAAAAAGTTACGTAAGACCATTACACTTTGCAGACCACTTTGAAGTTTAATATCTCGTAAACAAATATAAAATAAAAAGTTTAACCACCCATATTTCCTATTCAATAAATTGAAAAAATAACAGCTATTTCACTTAGATATATTGAATAAGTAACTATATGCTAAATTACAGTGACACAGGTGGATTGTTTACAGAGAAATTGGGAATAGTTTAGGCCAAGGTATGATCCCGGCTACCGACAAACCACACTATATCAACGACCACTCGTTAGGTATAGCCTCACAAGTACCATCGGCTAAAAGAAGAAGACTTGGTCTTGTAATGGGTACCCTGGGACTGATAACACGGTTTCAGGAGCTGTAAAGCAACCCGTGATTTAAAAGAACAAAGCTGTTAACAATTGAGTAGACATAAAATTAATTAAAATTAACGGTCTGTAGGTATTTGTAATCAATAATATTAAAAGTGTACGGTATTAAATTTGTACCGTAATTATTTGGAATTGTACTTTTGTTATAATTCATTCCATTAGGGGGGGGGGGGGGGGGGTTAAAGAAAGTCGTAGCCTATGTCATTCTTCAAAATCAGTGGTTTAGCTGTAAAAGCTATGGAAGTATGTATATATAATCTAGAATTCTAGATATTTAGCAATACCTAGTTGAGATAATAACAGACATAGCTCTAGTCCTTGGACGAATTAGTGGCAAGCCTGAAATGTGGCCAACTAGGGTCTTGGAAATTGGGACAAATTAACACAATCAAATATTGGGCGTCGGTGGTCGAGTAATATATAATAAAAAATCTATTCTTTCACCATTAGAATACTACATTATCCCTGAGTAACATAGACTATATACCATCACGGCATGACGGCGGGAATGGGGTGGGCAGAGGTGAACATGACAAAAGCTATGTATGAAGTGTATGTTTGCCAACATTCTGAAATAGACACGTACGAAGTCGTGGGAAACAGGGTAGTGATAGGGGTATGGGTAAGGGTAGGGGTAGGGGTAGTGTAGGCACCTGTTCTGTTCAATATGGACAAATGGCGTCAAGTGGACACTGGCCACACTACAAGGTATAATGGCTGTGAAGACGTGTTTGTATCACAAACAGACACTTTGATGAACTAGCTGTACTCCATGGCTTCGCCCACGAACGTTGATCTCCTGTTCAAGCTTTCTCCGTATCAAATTTCATCGAAATCGGTTCAGTAGCGAAAGCGTATTAGTATGGAAGTATATGGATACACCATTCGTGTGAAGCAGGGGCGTGTTTCTAGTTACAATTTTAGCTAACTTTCATTCACGTACTAATCTACCTTGAGATCTTTTGTGGTTTCTTTTAATTAAATACACTTTTGCACGACAAGTAGTTTCAGAGACTTGTTGGCAAGCATAACAAGAAATAATTGATTCAATTTGTAAGCGGAGGGGACCCGATTTCTCGTGCATCGGAGGCAATCGGAGGGCAATGCTGATTCGTTGAGCGAGGAAGGAGCCAGCCCTCGTCACCAGAAGAGATGATAAGTCGAGGGGATATATCTTTAATAAACTTTTTAGTATTTGAACCCCGAGTTTCTACACCAAACGGCTCAAAGTAGTTTTCAATAATTGAACTATATTTGCGCCGTTTGTTAGACTCTGCGATTTCCGCCGCAGCTCCCGCTTTGATTGCTGTTTCCCTGAGATGAGACGGGGCTAATGTGTCCACGCATGTAGCATCCCATACAAGGGCCCAACCTCGCTCCCAGGGAATCAGAGTCATTCCATCAGGTCTCTTGCCGTCTTCCCGGATTACTCCCGTTGGCTCTAGGAGAGCAGGAACGTCTATTGACGCAAGAGCCCTTTTGATGGTATCATTGACTACTACAAATATGCATCCATGCAAAAATGTCTGTCTGTATTTCTGCAATTTTTTATGTGAAACATCTATACGCGCGTTAGACTAGGGTAAAACCAAGACCACTCAAAATTCAGGAGACGCTTGGTTTTGACCTACACCGTCTGAACCTACCGCTCTGCGCCGTAGAGGGAATAACGCGTTGTCATGAGGCAATACTTCACACTTCGAAGACGCTTGATTTTGGCCTACGCTTCGTACGAAAAGTTAATATAAATATTAATAAAAATAAACAATGGTGGTTATCTAATTATTACCTATCATATGATATCACATCTATTTTTAGATTGGTATGAGTTAGGTCATGTTACACACACACACCATCACGGCCTTTATTCCTTCGCGGTGTGGCCAGATCCTAACCTTGGATCAGAGACACTACTAACAGTGTCCACTTTTTGCCAGTTGTACAGGTGGCACTTCTGTTAGATTTGTCACTTTTTAGAAGTAAAACTTTGGATGCGCAGTTTCAAAAATCGTCTTTATGTACTGCCCACCGAATGTCAAAGAGGTCAAGTTATATGGCGAGAGATTTATAGGTATAGTCTGTTATATAAATAAAATGAGGTTCAAAAAAAAGTCAAAATTGTATACCAATAGCTAGGATTGCTACTTGCCATATTAACTGTACTATAATTTTAGACATTTGACATTTTAGACATATTTTGACATTTTTAGTTCGCTCGTGAATTTTTTTTAAATGTGACATTAGAAAGTATTTCCGTGATAAAAAGTTGCCTTTGTCACAAATCACATCGATTCGTTGAAGAATTATCATATACAAGTTTACCGGCTCGGATTCACCCGTGTAAAACTATAAAAAATCCAATAATTGGTGGCAACCCTACTTGTTACGATGTTGTGAAAAGTTTCGCCAACCCTGATAGGTAGATTATGTATTCTAGATATGATATTCTTAAATTACCAAATATGGTTATTTGAACTTGAATTGGCGTGAGAAACTTGTTTTGACGATATTTTAGAGACGGACCTAAGCACCAATTTTTAGAATTCTTGTGTTTCAGAGGATAGGAAGGGCAACTCGCAAAATGTGGACCTTGCTACCAATCTGGATAAAAAATGAGGTGCTAGGTAGACCCATAGAAACTTTCATCTCCATAGGATGGTGGATTAAAAAAAAGTAGCCTGTTTTTTCCTATTTAATTAACCGCTTGACCTCAAAAAACCTCAATATATATACTTATATATATAATAAATATACTTAATAATGGTTTCGCTTGGTATTTAGGGTTCCGTTATCTGTCCGTCCGTCCGTCTGTCACAGAGCTGTATCTTTTGAACCGTAATAGGTAGACACTTGAAATGTTCACAGAGTGTGTATTACTATGGCCGCTATAACAACAAGTAGGTAATAAAAATAAAATAAAGTTAAAAATTAAAGGGGGTCCCCATACAAGAAACTTGTTTTATTCGACGTTTTTTGCTCTATCTATACTAATATTATAAAGAGGAAAGATTTGTATTTTTGTGTGTGTGTATGTTTGTAATGAATAAACTCAAAAACTACTGTGCCGATTTCAAACATTTTTTCACCATTGGAAAGCTACATTCACCCTGAGTGACATAGGCTATATTATATTTTCAAAAAAATTAGTGATCCTTACTAAAACTCCAATAATGTAACCCAATATATCAATCTACCCAAGTAGAAGTAGGGGTAGGGTATATTTTATTTTGTTTTGTTCGTAAATATCCACGGGCGAAGCCGGGGGCGGAATGCTAGTGTTAAATAATAGCAATAATAGCAGTACATACAAACGTCTAACTAGTATAACTATAATGCATACTCTTAAGTAAAACATCAAATAATAAAAAGTGACCAAGTTTGCTCCTGCGACCTGGTCCGACTCTAACTTGCTAACTATCGAAAGCAAGTTATTCATGTTACCAAATAAGGTGTTTTCTACCTTGAAGTGGTTAAACCAGTTTTTAGTTTATGTTCTTGAGATCCATATTTGTACGCCTCTTAAACTTAGGTAAGGGCAGAATCAGACAAACTCAAAATACCTTAAGAGGATCGTGTAGCTCAGCGTACGCAGCGAAATAGGTATTTAGAAAATCATATTCTGTCTCAAGCGCGCTCTTCCCCCGGGCATCAGTGCGACAGAGAACACTGCAGCTCGTGAGTGTTCGTAGGTATGTTCTTCGTTGAAAATTGCGTTTTGGGGGAAAACGATTTACACCTACTAAACTATAACGAAACCTTATAATTTTGGTGTCAAACGTTTTAGCAGATTATAATCTACATACGTACGTTTTGCTTTTTTTGAAATTTTGCTTTGTTTCTCAAATACAGACGGTTTATTACGAGCAAGTTATGAACCAAAAAATCCGAGATTTGAGGGGCTTATAACTTTTGACCTATTACGAATTTTGAAAAAAGGAAAAAATACGTACGTAGATTATTATGTCAGTAACATATTACAAAATCGTTAAAATTAAATGATATTTAGGGGTAGTAAAACGTTTTCTCCGTTTGTATGGACATGGACGCGGTACACTACACTCTTAACAGGAACCTCAAAAATAGCTATCGGCTAAAAAAACACTTGATATCAAAGAACCCCATGAAGATATCGTTTAAGGAACTTTGCATGTTACTGCTCGACTCCCATAAGACGTAGCGTTATGTTATATACACCAAAAGCTTTCTTGTGAATCAGTCTATGTAATGCCGCAAACAGTAACAAAATAGGTCCAGTAGTTTTGAAGTCAATAACGGACAAACAAACACTGATTTTGTTTGTATCTCCACTAAGTATAGGCTCCGAAACTGCTGAATTGATTTTTGATGAAACATTTATGGATCGGATATGACATGATAATTGGATTTTATCATGGAAATTCAACCCCTAAGGGTGTAAAAAGGGGTCGGATTTACTTTAAACTGTTTTTAACAGACTAAAATAATGTCGAAAAATATTTCATCGACATATTAAGAAAAATTGACTTTTAAACTCAGTTTTTTCAAATTTTCTGAAAAACTAATACTTAAAGAAGAAAAAAAAAGATAATTATCTGTCGATTAAAAAAGAAATCATCAAAATCGGTTCACAACTGACGGAATAATCGATGAGCCCTCTCCTTCTTTTTTTGGAAGTCGGTTAAAAAGGGGGTGGAATAACAGTAAATTTTCTTACCTTAGCACCGATTTGGTTGCCGCATTGACCAGCTTGAATATGAACAATTTCCCTCATTGTTTTATTTGTTTAAATAAATATTCTAAACACTTAACGCGACTGTATCGCAACACGGTTTTTGTAAATATGAGAGACGATCGGCTGTGAAGGAATTTTTAAGTAGCTTAGCTTCACCTCCGCTCAACTCTCGGTGAGAAACGCTATTGGTCGACTCCTGCGCACGAAAAATCTATTAACTACGATATCACAACATGACAGATGGAAGATGCTTTGTATACTATTCTATTTTTTAACCGACTTCCAAAAAAAGAAGGAGAAGGTTCTCAATTCGGACGGTTTTTTTTTATGTATCGATTACTCCGCCAGTTGTGAACCGATTTTGATGATTTCTTTTTTAATTGACAGATAGTTCTTCCGGGTTGGTCCCATTTTTATCTCATAAAAATTGGTTCATTAGCTTTTCAGTAATTTTGAAAAAACTGACTTTATAAGTCAATTTTTCTTAAAATCTTGATGAAATCTGTACCTCCCGTGAAAAACGCTATAACTCGGCAAACCTCACTTTTCAGGAGAGCACTTTTAATAAAAAAAATATTTTAAAAATTCATATCTTTTTTATTTCACAAGTTAGAAATTTCAAATTAATTGTGTAAATTAAGTGTAATTCAAAGTTTACATTTTCTTATATTTTGAAGCCAATAGTGTAATAGGTCTTCTGAAAAAATTAAAAATGTTGAATTGTATCAATCAACACCAAATATTTTTATGTGTGTATTAATTCAAATGAATTCATATTCTTTTACACAAAAGTTATGGCATTAGTGAAAATTGATACTGTACTTGATTTAAGTACATTTATCATAAGTTAATAAACATATGCAAAAATCGATTGAAAATTTTCTTTCAAAATCATGAAAACTCTAACCTTAATTTTGCAAAAACTTATACCTTACCGAGACTTGAAAATAGTTAAAGTATGCAATAAAGCAGTGCAGTAATTGAATAAAGTCGAAAAAACACGAAAATCTCAGGATTAGATAATCTGGACCTTTACCATAACTATAGATATATCAAAATGCACTTATCAAAAACTAAATTAAAAATTGTGTCAAAAAATGTATCTCTAAATGTATCATAAAGCACAAATTCTGAAGTAATATTTTTTTTTGTGAAAAAGCATTCAACTTTAGTTATATTTTTTTACACAAATTTTATTTTAAAAGTGGCTTAACAGTTTTGATATAAGTCAAGTAATATCAATAGACCCCAAACAAAAACAATATAATATTTGAAATGATGCTACTTAAATCATGAGTCACAAAAATATCTCAGGAATTTAAAAAGATAGAAAAACTGGAATAAGACCAAAAAATCGAGAAAAAAATACGTATTACAATGATTGAAAAACATCAAAAGCGCTATAACTCGAGTTACAGCGTTTTTCACAGGAGGTACAGAAATATGTACCGATTTTGACAACTTATGTTTCTTAAATATAATAATTTTAATATGGCTCCATTAGGGTTTTGATGATTCCGCCAATGTCAAAAATTATAGACGTCACAGTAACAAATGCCCCAGTGTCACGACGAAACGCGTGCGTTGGTCGCCATGCCATGACGTAGAATCAAATGGCTTGTATTTGAAATTCGACGGAAACTGAATTTAAAAAATGTAGGCTCATAAATCCATACTTCGATATCGATACTAATATTATAAATATACAAAAGTAACTCTGTCTGTCTATTCCGCTTTCACGGCTAAACCACTGAACCGATTTTGATGAAATTTGATAGAGAGTAAACTTGAACGATAGGGAAGGACATATGATACATTTTTTTTAAATCCACCCCTCTATGGTATTATAGGGGGTGAAGGTTATGGGCCCTACTTACGAAGCTAAGGCGAACATGAATAAACAAATGGTGACAAGAGAATTGAGTCTGTCGTACGCAGCCAGCATTCTTGCCACCATGTCACGCGGACCAATTCTTTTTGATAATTGAAGTAGTTAAATTAGTTTAGTTTATCCCACTAGGCAGAGACAATCAAATGCCATTGGCTACGATCCTGAGATACCTCTTTCGCTTCTTTTATAATAATTCTAATTTATGTATTTTATAAAAGACGCCATCTGTTGCAGATTAGTTGAACTAACGGTGCGAAGTTTTCGCACGGGTCATCTATTGTTTCATTTCATATAACATAAGCAACCATTAATTTCATTGTCTTTTGCGTGTAGGCGCACAGGTTTTGAAAACCACGGTCGATTACTATCTCTTATTTTGATGAAAATTAATGCACCAATTGGCTCTATTTCTCATGGTCGTAATAGGTCCATAATCCTTCGACCTTATTTTTATTAATTGTAAATACATACAGTGTTTTGGACCCGTGAAAGTGTCAGCCACCTATGCTTAACAATCAGGCGGTGGCAAGGTCGCATGTCGTCTTCTCTATAAAAAAAAAAATTACGTAGCATTCCGCCCCCGGCTTCGACCGTGGATATTGTCGAACAAAATAAAATATAGTATTATATTCAGGGATAATGTAGCTTCCTATTAGTGAAAAAGTTTTCTGAATCGGTTCATTAGTTTGAGAGATAACCCCCTACATCCAAACTTACATACTTTACTTCTTTATTATTAGTACATATCTATCACGCCTTGTACCTCAAAAGTTAAGAAAGGTAGGCAGAGACAATAGAATGCCACTAAATTATAAAAAGGTAAAGTTTGTAAGTTTGGATGTAATGGGTAATCTCTGGATCTACTGAACCGATATTGAAAATTATTTCACGAATAGAAAGCTACGATATCCCTGAGTGACATATGCTATATTTTATATTGTTCCAATATATACACGGGCGGAGCCGGGGGCGAAAAGCTAGTGTTTAATAAAAGTGTGGTTCGAGCGCAACGATCACGTCATGCAAGACAAAGACGGCGCTTTGTCCGTTCTTGCTGTAGAAGTGAGAAGGGCATAATGTATCGCTTCTCGGAATAAATGACGTAAGCGGCACATTACAAATAAATAATTTATTAAAAAACGTTCACATGCAGGGAATAATCTTCTTAATCAATACTAGGTACTGAAATTACCTACAGATTCGAATAAAATTTAAACGTAAATCCCTTCAGAGTATGGTCGTATGACTAAAAAGGTGTTTTTAAAGAGGTGATTTCAAAAATTTAAGTTATCGAGAAAATTTTCACCAATCATGTTTTCATCCTACACAATACAAGATAAAATCCTCTAGTTTTCAATGCCCAAATTGTATGTTCATAGCATTCGTAAAATTCGGGAATTTCAGTTCAGAAATCAACCAAAATTATTCGTTCCTCCCCTTAATTTTCGTTAGCTATAGCTTCACATATACCATCGACTATAAGAGGGAGACTTTATCTTCCGCTGGGTACCCTGGGACTTGTAACACGGTTTCGGGAGCTGAAGAAAGAAGAAGAGAGCTATTGACTCTATTGAGCTTTTCTTCTAAAAATAATCCAGCTGAATGTGAACATTGTCTCTGGTCACACCACAAGTTATAAAGACCGTTATAAAGTGCGTGTAATATTTAACCATATTTTAGCGTATGAAGCGTAGGTTGTTTAGTTATTGGTGACTAACAATACCAGCTAAGGAAACGAACGAATACCTCATGTCTAACTATAAATAGATATGTTTGTTTGTTTAGCTAAATTATATTGAAAGCAGCTTTGCCCGTGGAAATTATTGAAATTTTGCAAAATATTTTTTCCTGAAAGATTACCGGGATAAAATACAGCCTGGCTGCAACTATCAGGCTGGCGCAACTTCGAACAAAAATAGTGGGTTAGAAAAATTGAGCCAATACTAATGGCGTCGTATCGCCATCTCTTTTACTCCATATACAGATGACAGAGATAGCAAATATTTCTGTACCAATCCACATAGTCAAGTAATCCTTAATGTTGGCAGTACCTTTCGGCCCCAAGTTTGATTCATTTTAATGTATGGCAGTCCCGACTCTTATTAAAGAACATAGTGATTGCTTCTTACTCTAATGTCCACAACTTTTGTCTTCTTTCTTGTTAAGTCCTTTCAACCGTTTTGGACATTTTGGCATTCTTCATTTCCTCTTTCTAGATGCAAACCAAAGATCTTAGGCACATGCCATAAGCCTATTCTGGCGAATAGGCCCGCCGCTTCTGTCTGTCTGTCTCTGACAATTTCACGCAAAAGTTACTCCCCACTTAGTAACCCATCGTGTCTTCCAGCTACGTTAAGTGTGCCGGCCATCTCCACTTCAGTGTCGCAACTTCAGTTCCAATGTCCACAACTTTTGCCTTCTCTCTTATTTGGACATTGGGTACTAGATTACTGAGGTACTAGATCCTACGCTCCATAGACCTTTTTTCCATGGATTCCTCCAGACCATAGATTTTTTCAAATGAAATTATTCACGTCAAATCGGAGAAACGGATCCGTGTTTTTCCAGAGAGACTTCCAGAGAATATTTTATGCCGACGGTACCCATAGAGTAACTTGTATTCTTCGTTCACTATGTTATTTAATAAGAGTCGGGACTGCCATACATTAAAATGAAATCAAAGTTAGGGCTGTAAGGTACTGCCAACCTAACAACATCGTATTGTGGATTGGTCTATCTATACCAATTTATCTCAATTTGCTATCTCTGTCATCTGTATATGACGTGAAAGCGATGGCGATACGACGCCATTAATATTGGCTCATTTTTCCTAGCCCATTTTTTTTGTTCTAAGTTGCGTCAGCCTGACGTTACCCTTCTGGGAAAACAGCGAAACAGACAAAGTCGCCCGCCGCTTCTGTCTGTGTCTCTGACAGTATAAGTGAATCAAGTCGGGAAAAAGTTAGCCCAGCGCGTTTTCATGGCGTATGCTGTCTAATCCGTCAGAGATATAACAAAATGATATAGGAAAAAATTGTGTTCAATAAAATTATCTACAAAAAACGTCCGCGGTAGTATATATCTATCTCTAATAGTTAAGTAGTTATATGCGTATTTATGTAGGTATTCAAATTGTTGTAAAACCATATTGTATTGATTGTTTGTAATGAATAAACTCAAAAACTACTGAACCGATTTCTAATATTATTTCACTATTAGAAAGCTACGATATCCCTGAGTGACATATGCTATATTTTATATTGTTCGAATATATACACGGGCGGAGCCGAGGGCGGAAAGTAGTAAATAATTTGGATCAGTTTCCATAATAACAATCACTTAAACATCGGTTAACCGCCCACTAAGCGTAAATTACTTGAATGACATAAATGTGTATTAAATTGTAGAAATTTATTGTTTGTCTTGCTTTTATTGAATAAATGGACTCTGGGCTTATCTCTTAGACCAAATATACTAGACTCGTTAAGACTTCTTGTGCTTCGAAGGGCAAGTACAGCCAGCGACCGCAAAGGTACCAAAATTCGAAAACCGTTTGGTAATTATCTGCTACAAAGCATATATAACTTTTTTTTTTTTACATTATTTTTGCAGTTTGTCTTGTTTATTGTCATACTGGGTTGGCACTTGGCCAAGGCAATACAATTATTATGCCTATATTTTTTTAAATTATATAAAACAAGCTTCTGTCCGCAGTTTCAACCGCGTGGAAATCTACGAGTAAGCAAAAAGAAATAATCGCGTGGCTGTAATTTGCCCCTCCCCCGCCCGCTTTCGCGGTATAAAAAGTAGTATATGTCATTCTCTGACCCCTAAACTACCACTATGCAAAAAATCATGTCGATTCCGTGAAAAACAAAAACGAATCTACCCACGGGAACCATAAATTTTTTTTTGTTTTGGAAAAAAGTTAGCCCCAGCGAGTTTTCATGGCGTTTGCTGTCTAATCCGTCAGAGATATAACAAAATGATGTAGGAAAGAATTATGTAGAATAACATTTTCTACAAAAAAGTTCGCGGTAGCATATGTCTATCTCTAATAGATAAGTAGTTATAAGTGTATTTATGTAGGTATTCAAATTGTTGTAAACTCATATTGTACCGGTGCGAAGCTGGGGGCGAGTCGCTAGTAGAAGTACAGAATATAGATCGAAGAAATAATAAATATTAACCTAATCATTTTCAGTTGTACGTGCCCTGCGAAGCACGCACGAACCATTACGCCCTACTTTTATAATGAGTTTGTCCCCTTGTAGTATTTACCTACAAACCTACAAACATAATAAAAAAGGTATTTCAATTTACTAATGGGTTGGTCCTATAATTAAATGTCTTTGGTTGGTAATAATTACGGAATGTTATATAGAACTATAAAAGTAAGGGAGGCTTTAATTTAATTTAAATATAGAGGCTTTTCCATCTAAATACACCTCAACAGAACCCTCGTTAGGTAGGTATAGCCTCACAAATACCATCGGCTAAAAAAAATGTTTTTTCAAGTGCGTCATGTGACTCGTAAAATACCCCCCCCCCCTTATCTCCGAAACTACTCAGTCTAAAATAAAAAAAAAATTATAGGACCTAAACGAAAATCCTGTCTAAGTTCTAACCGAAATAATGGTACGGAATCCTAGCGAGCAAGCCGTACCTAGTCGCAACTTGGCCAATTATTGTTATTAGGTCTTTAGGTATAGGATCAAATAATCGAAATTCGATTTTGGGGGTTAATTTTATCTGCCTAGTTAATACACTGGGCCACCGCACCTTTAATACTTCTACTCTCTTTATAATGTTCTGTGGGTAATGCCGATTAATACACTATAAATGGACTGTCAAATGGAAAATATTTTATAACTGTTATATACATTCATTAGGTATATTAACAGGGTGGTAAATCAATATTCCATTTTACCTGTTCCATTGAAAACTAGGTACTTTCTGTGAGCATTTTTTTTTATTTAAGCCCATGTCTCGCAATAATATCTAAATAGGTCCAGCCGTTCTCAAGTGAAGCGCTTACCAATAAAAAGCATGACATTTTTCTTTATAAGAATAGATATCTAAATTAAATAATAATGGATCTAACTATTTAAATATTTCTCTACCTGTCTAAAACACGTTTCTTGTATGGGGGACCCCCTTTAATTTTTAACTTTATTATATTTTTATGCCATAATTACACACTCTGTGAAAATTTCAAGTGTCTACCTATTACGGTTCTAAAGAAAGATGGACGGACAGACAGCGAAGCCTTAGTAATATGTTTTTCCGTCCTAATTAACTAACGACTATAATAGTAGCTGAATAATCCGCTTTACCGACTAGGCAGATCCCTAGTAGGTATAATGTAGGTAGGTAATATCAAAAGTTGCGTGTCGGTTTTTCCAACTGCGTCGTAAGTGACTCATAGAACCCTACCCTCTTCGTGCACCCCTAAACTAATACTTGGGGGTGAATAAATATAATAAAATTGGCTAAGTGTGAGTCGGTGTCTCGTTTCAACGGTTTCGTATGGCATTACTATTGCTTGAGAAATCTGTGGCGTCGGTGGTCGAGTGGATAAAACGGCAGCTGACAACTGAAAAGTCGTGAGTTCGATCCCCACTTCCGACCATGTAGCACAAACCCTAATAGACTTGTGACATTACACTTTCGCGGATTATTGAGGTCGATAGGCTCATGATATCTATATTATATCCAAATCGTTAAACAAATCGTTATAAAATCGGTCTAATAATTTTTTTTAATTTTGAATTTCTCAGTTAGATCAAAATCAGACGATCACAGAAACTTTTATGAATTATGCAATTAGGCTTCGAAAAAAATTTTTATCGTTAATAACTCTAAAAGTTAAAAAGCGATCGTTTTGAAATTTAGTGCACTTATTTATATTAGTAATAGCAACATTTTCTGAGAATTTCAAGCTCACAGATATTTTAATTGTTTAGATATTAAATGTTGAAAAATAACACGTTTTCTCAACTTCTAACGCAATTTGCGGGTTAACTGTGCCCTCAACCATTTTTAATTGCTGGATCCGCGCTTGATGTAGCAATGGGTTGTTTATCTACATAAATCAACTAGGTATTACTGGTATTACTTAAAAAAATCTTCGGCTAAGTGAGGAAGACTTTCCTCAGGAGCTGTAAGGCAAATTAAAATGTGAAAAAAAGTTTTCAGGACTATGAAGAATGTCAGATACAAAGGTACCAAGAAACAATCTTTAACTTTTTTATTTTCTTGAGAAATACAGATCATAAACAGTAGGTATGCAATATGCATCCAAATCAGTTTTTTTTTCTTTACTGATTGCCTTACTTTCAGCTTCCAAAACACGTAAATTCTTCTAAAAATAACAAATATTTACTTACGTATGTTAAAGAAGTGACACAGCAGCAACAGACTTGCTACCTGTTCTGTTCAATGGACAACTGACGTCAAGTGGACACTATTATTATCTCTGGCTTACACCACAAGGCATAAAGACCGTGAAGATGTCAAGATAAGCACAGTCATACAAACATACTTATTTCATACTAGATATTTCCCTAGCTAGAATATGAAATTATATTTTATCTATCTATCATCACGCCTTTCATCCCAAAAGGGGTAGGCAAAGACAATCGAATGACATTTGTTACGATCCTGACATATCTTTCGCTTCTTTTATATTCATCATATCTTTCATACATGCTCGGCGTTTGTATGTACCTACTTTTAATATTTCCATCGATCAATACATTTTTATATGTTAAATAAAAGTACACCTAGGTCGTCCTCTGCTAGCATTTCCTTTCACTTCAGCCATATAAATCTTTTTAGTCAATTCATCCTTCATTCTTTCAACGTGGCCAAACCAGCGTAAACTACTTTTCTTCATTTTAGTCACATCATCTTTCACTCCGCATTCTTCTCAAATGACATCGTTCCGGATGCGGTCAATACGCTTTATATCACATATTCTACGTAAACAACGCATTTCCACTGCATTTGCTTCTTATTCCATACCCAAGTCTAGCTTCTATAAGTGATGGAATAAAATATAGCATCAAATCTGGATAAATAACTACGAAACCCTAAAAATGGTTGCGACGTTTACGTCACCCGTGGGAGGACAACCTACTTACAGTAACCATGGCAACCAGACGGTCTAGATGGAGAGAGAGAGACCTAAAATCCATATTAGGTATTGCGGCATTGTGGAGCGAGTTGCACAAACCAATGGTTTTAACTTTAAACAACCGTTTACACTAAACTTAAACCAACTAATCTATCTAATATATAAAATTTCCGTATCACAAGTTAGTTGCCATACCTACTCCGCCGAAACGGCTTGACCGATTTTTATGAATTTTTATATTTATATTCGGTAAGGCCGACAATAGGTCGTAAACTATTTTTCACCCTCCTACCCCCACCCCCATTTTTTTCCCGATTTTATTACTTTTGTATGAACAATATCCAAAGTTGGTGGTAGGGGTAGTGCAGGCAAGTCAACGTTTGGGCAGGACAACTACGTCTGCCGGGTACTGACTGACTGCCTAAGCAGGTGGTCCTAGAGATTTTGGAGGAAATATTCCTTGAGTTTTGTATGGACCTCCATACAATATGGTGGCAGTTTATTTTTTTATGTTTATCCTTCTTTTACGACAAATCTATTACCTAGATATTTTGCACAGAGAGTATTTATGACTTTCATGAGAGCCAAAGAATGATATTGTGGCACATCACGTCGGGGCCACCAATATAGAAATGGCTACATACAACAATCCAACGATCATGAGTAAAAGGAATACTCCCCAACGCACATCGCTGGAAAGTTGCATATATGCCAATCTATTAAATATTTTCAATGGCGCGATACAGGTTTCAATGAGTTAGTAACGGTGCGACAATATAAACTCAAATTTCCCCCTAATAAAATCATATTGCATGCATGAAATGCCGATGCGGGTCGCTACTTGTATAAAATCTGTAATTATTGCAATAAAAAAAGTCAAGAATTCAATATTTGTGTATTTAACCAATGATATACTATTTAAATATTAAAAAAAAACTAAACATAAAAAGAAGAAAGACAAGAAAAGGAGTGGAAGAAAGGTAGAATACCTACTCCAGCTCTGAAGAAACTCCTTATAAGAAAGCTTATGCGGCGATAATAAACTAGCTCGGTGATCACCAGACTTTTAGATAAGTAGTAGTTTACCAATTTTCTTGTCAAACTTCTTGGAGTCAGATGACCACGAGTCAAGACTCAAGAGTCTCAACCGCACAAGCAAAAAACTCAAAGTGATCCAGCAGCGAGGAATACTTTGAAGCTTTTTAAATTTGCTTTTAGTCTACGAGCAAATAAAACCCTGAGTCGAGAATAAATAAATTTTGTAAAACACGTAAAGCATCCGTCGCTATAAACACAAACACTTCTTCTTCAGCCTGTGGCCTTCTCAGCATTGCGCCACTTCTCCCTATCCTCCGCAGTTCTCCACGCTCTACCCTCTCTCTCTTCATGATGCCGTCACTCCACCTCGATGGTGGTCTGCTGCCACTTCTAGGTCTATTTTAGTTTCTGTGGTACTTTTTTAAATATAACCTCAAAAGTCCCACTGAAATGGTCCGCTCTATGCCGTTGTCAGCCATTCCTAACCGTGGTTTATTTAACCACTGGTTTCTGTTTAGCTGTCCAACCAGCTCCAGGCTACCAGCGAGCATGTATTGATCGGCCAAACTACGTAGTGCAATGAACTGTAGGTACCTAGTGCGCCATTTTACCAATGTTTCGATATAGGTATTCTTTAAAAAATGCTTCCGCGCGTATTTTGCTTAATTATTATAAAGTAAAAAAACCTTATGACTGACAAACCACACTTAGAGACCTTTTGCATCAGAACTGACCACTCGTTAGGTATAGCCTCACAAAATTTATATCAGCGGCTAAAAGAGAGAGAATTGGTCTTCCGCTGGGTACCCTGGGACCGATATCACAGTTTCGGGAGCAGTGGCTCTACTCCCCAGGGTTTTCAACTGTTTTTTAGCTAAATGTGGACCTCGTTACATTGTCTCTGGCAATGTCGTATAAGGTCTCCGTCGGTAGTAGACGCATGACAGGACAATACCAATAAGACGACGTCATCTTCCGTCTCGTGACGATTGTTTTTCTTGTGTTACCTGGAAGCTGTGAAGGTACCACCTATCACAAATATCACGGGTACAAGATGGATATGCTACCGCGCAGCTTTCGCCCCCCGACTTGATTCACTTATACTGTTATTGCTCAGCTCCTAAACATGATAGGTCCATATATAATACTCGTAAACCTTCTCAGTGAATGAACCTATATAATAGTGAGAACCGCAACAAAATTAGTCCAGTAGTTTTGCGCCAAAAGGGTACAGACAGACAGACATTTTTTGGTAATTATCGTCGAAATAGATGATGTAACGATATAAAAGTCGCTCAATGACATCCGTTTCGCCTCATTACATACAAACAATTGTTTAACATATAAAAATGTCTTCCTGTACATTACGTCTTGTACCTCTAAGAACATATACCTATTTATATGTACTTACTACAAATGTTATCAGATTTTTCAAAATCCCTGAAAAACTAGTAAGTAAGCCAATTTTATATACCCGTGCGAAGCCGTGGGCGGGGTCGCTAGTTTTAAATAATAGGCGAACAACTAAGATGACCCATGCGAATACTTCAACTGATCTCCAACAGATGGCGTCTTTTGCAAAATAAATAAATTACTTCACAGTAGATTTGTTTTTTTTCGTCATTAGAGGGGGAAATAATCTTCAAAATTATGTTTATAAATTTTGTTGAAGTTGTACCGACTAAAAACACCCTTGAGAAATCTATACTAATATTATAAAGAGGTAAAGTTTGTGAGGTTGTAGGGGGGTGGATCTACTGAACCGATTTTCAAAATTATTTTACCAATAGAAAGCTACGATATCCCTGCGTGACATAGACTATATTTTAATTTGTTCGAAAATATCCACGGACGAAGCCGGGGGCGAAAAGCTAGTAATAAATATAGATTAGTTGTTTCGTTGGATTCGATTCATTCGACTGTATTAAGGGGAATGTTCAGAAGAACTCCATGACCTCGTCTCTCCATCCCCTTTTCGCACAGGATATAGATTTCTTCCTCACCTAGTTGACATGTTTTGCATACAAACGAAAAAGTTCAGAGACCCGTTCCTGTGTCGCACTACCAAAAAGTGGAAAAAACTTCCGGCGTCGGTCTTTCCTTATATTTGACGTGACATCTTTCTTGTCGACCGAAAGGCCAAAAACGTTTATGTCCGTACGAGCCAGCCACGGAATGCACGGTCCGAGATTGTCCAACACTAGAATGCGGAGCAAATTTGCTGGGTCAAAAGACAAGTTGTAGGTTTGGAAAGACTCGGCCCGTGCATTCCGTGGCTGGCTCTTGTACGGTCATAAAACGTTTTTGGCTTTTCGGTCGACACTAAAGATGTCACGTAAATATATGCTAATCCCCCTGGGGTCCTTCAAGCTGAGAAAAAGCAAAGGCGGACTGTATTATGTTCTGCCAGTTGCGCGCACTCCAAAGAAAGAATATCTCTACATAGACAAAATCTCAGTTAGAACAGAAAGCAGGACAGAAAAAGAGTGCGTCAGGGGACACCCGGTAGATGTGAAACATCAAAATTAGTATATATTTTATTAGACGAAGAAATACACGATCAGACGCACGCAGCGTAGGCCAAAACCAAGCGTCGACGACGGCGAGACGCTTGGTCTTGCCTCATGCCAACGCGTTATCCTCTCTACCTGTGCACAGCCTTAGGCGCAGACAGTGTAGGCCAAAACCAAGCGTCTCCCAAGTGTGAGACGCTTTTGACAACGCGTTATCCCCTCTGCGTGCGCACAGCGGTAGGCGCAGACGACGTAGGCCAAAACCAAATGTCTCCTGAATTTTGAGACGTCTTGGTTTTACCCTAGTCTAACGCGCGTATCGATGTTTCACATCAAAAGTAACGTCGCAAAAACTGGCCCTTTTTGTCATGCTCTCTCTCTATAGGACATTATCTCTTTCCCTTTCTAATTAAAGAAAAAAATCTCCATTGTCAAAAAAAAACACCAGAACTATCAATATATCAATTTATTATGGCAGTTATGCCTACGCGTCTGCGATGGTAACCTCCACTTCTACACCAGGCTCGATATTAATGCTGGTGATCTGCTTCACAATCTCCGAGGGAGAATGCAGGTCAATCACTCGCTTGTGTATCCTCATCTGGAACCTGTCCCATGTCTTGGACCCCTCACCGCAGGGCGTCTTTCTGGTAGTGATGCGCAAGATCTTGGTCGGCATCCTGACTGGGCCCTGGAGTTCAGAAAAAGTATATATCAGTATTTAATTGTTATTCTTTACCTTAGAGGCCACAGGTTCAATTGCTACTCATGTCAAAACTTCCCCTGCTCCAAGGGTACATAAATTATGTATTAATTATTAATTAATATGGCCAACTAGCAAAAAGTGGACACTATTACTCGTGTCTCTGGCAAACTATAAACACCATGAAGATGCATTTGTTTTGTTTCCTATAAAATGTAAACGAAAATATAATAGATTTCATGTCTACCTCAGAATAACAGTACAAACGAAATGATGGGGAATCCAGTTTAAGGGGCGGTGGTCAAGGTCATCTTGTATCTGTCAAAAATACAGCAGTGCCTTCGCGTATCAAAAACTACGGCTCTTTAGAACCCTAAATAATAAAAATATGGCTCAATCCAATTTCAAATAATAACAATCCTTTTGGGGTGAGGAAATGTTGTATAAATAAACTCACGTTTCCAGGATTAACTTAGATTTGCCATATTTTTGACAGATACAAGATGACTGAGAGCCACGGGTCCTTAATACCGTCCGCTCTGTGATAATTGTGATTAATAAGACACATCACAGCCGGCAGGATCATCTTAGATACTGATTAATCGGAATATTGATACTATAACAGCTATAATACTTGACATTGGCAAATGTATATATATAAAAATGAATTAACGTTTGTTAGTCTCCCTCTAAAATGGCTGAACTGATTTGAATAAATCTTTTTTTGTTTTGTTCGTTATAATACAGGGGTGGTTTAGAAAAAAAAAAGAGTTGGAAAAACCCTAAAGTTCAGCTGAAAAATAATAAATAGGTAATTTTGTATGGAAATCGCAGGAGTAGAATTGTAGGAGTAGTGGTAGGGGTAGTGGTTTTCCACGGACGAAGGAAAGTAAATAGCAGGCAAGCCAACGTTTGGGCAGGACAACATCTGCCGGGTTCGCTAGTACTGTATAAAATTTATTTTGAAGATAATTTTTCCCTCAATAAACAAATTAATTTAAATGTGTCTTTTAACTTTTAATTTATTTATTTTGTAAAAGACGCCATCTATTGGAGATCAGTTAAATTCTGACAACAATATTGACGCCACTAACGGGTCATCAATAATTATTGGTGGAGGCACAATAGAAGAAGAGATTTTCCAATAAACAATTTTGGGATAATTTCTTATTATATAGGATAATATTAATTGTCTTTTATGAAGTATTGTTATATTTTAGCCTCAATTTAAGGAATTTATGCAGATTCTGGTGTGTTCTGTATTCAAACCTGTCAAACTTAGAGCCAGTATATAAATTAAATGTAAATCTCCTATGAGCAGAATTTGCCAACAAATGTACAAACACTGCACTTTGAAGATTATTCTTTATAGCGCCTACTGTATACAAAACAAACACTAAAAAGTGTTGTCCATTACAATATACCAAGCGCTGTTGCTATAACACCTTTTCACACATCCAGCCACATTTACCATAACTAAATAATTCAGACTACAATTTATTAACTAATTTACACTGTCTATGGTCAAATCCTGCAAGATGATACTCTTTTATTTCACTTTGATCCTGCACACATATTTGTGGTTTAAAGCAATGGACGTCCAATCTCCATACTATCTTATGTTTTCTTATATCCTTATTGACAGGGGCGCTGACTCCGTGAGAGGCAAATGGGGGAAAGGTAGAAAGGAGAGCATTACCCCGTTAAAGTAAATTGAGCATGTCAAGCACCCACATGTCTGACAGTAGGCAAGTGTATCTAGTATCCAATAGAAATCTAATTTTATTGTGTAACACAAAGTATGCAAGAGCCGTTTTTCTAGTATCTATCATCACACGTTTTATCCCTAAAGGGGTAGGTAGAGACTAATGAATGTCATTTGCTACGATCCTAACATACCTCTTTCGCTTCTTTTATATTCATCATATCTTTCATACATGCTCGGCGATTGTGTACTTTAATTAATTAATATTGCTGTCGATCAATGAATTTTTTATATGTTCAATAAAAGTACACCTAGGTCTTCCTCTGCCAGCATTTCCTTTCACTTCAGCCATATAAACTTTTTTTAGTCAACCTTTCAACTTATCCAAACCAGCGTAAACTACTTTTCTTCATTTTAGTCACAACATCATCTTTCACTCCGCATTTTTCTCTAATGACATCGTTCCAGATGCGGTCAATACAACTAGTACTGTCTACTATTAGTACCTTATTTGGTAAACAAACTTTGAATGTCTCTTTTAGAGAGGATGTAATATTCACAACTTATTTTTACCTACTTATCGCCCAGTTTCTGAAAGGCTTGTCAAAGTTAATCAAAGATTAGTTAATCAACAACTGTCAAAATCCATACATTTTCACATATTTGACAACTGTTATGTTTACTAATTGTAGATTAACTTTTGATCGACCTTTCAGAAACTGGGGGTTAAACTTGCAGAACTAATAATCATATCTTTTAAACTGTTA
This sequence comes from Nemapogon koenigi, assembly GCA_963924495.1. Taxonomy (NCBI): domain Eukaryota; kingdom Metazoa; phylum Arthropoda; class Insecta; order Lepidoptera; family Tineidae; genus Nemapogon; species Nemapogon koenigi. The sequence continues at coordinate 699,472 of OZ004653.1, read as the reverse complement.
GGTATGTATTTAAAAATTTAACAATAAAAAAAGAAGTTTGTTTACCAAATAAGACTTCTAAAAAAAATTATGGCTTGTCACTTTCATTCATACACTAGTCCATCCATTTGCAATCGCATCAAACAGTTACTATTAGTAAGTAAAAATTAGTCAAAATCTGGGAATTTACCTTGACACGGAGCTTCTGTTTTTTGGCGCCATTGATAAGGTCGGCGCATACTTTCTCCAACGAGCGCACGTTACGGGAGGTCAACGTAATACGAATACGATGGATGGGAGATACCTCCGCTTGGGGCTTCTCGATATCTTTACCAGATACAACTGCGGCGGCTGCCTGTAACACCACGTGTACTATTATAACCTCAAATATGGTGTAAAATGTAGCATTAAAGTCCAATGTTTTTGTATAAATAGCTTCTGCAGATATAGAATAATGCAATAATTACCATTGTGTAGCGATCTCCCGGTCGAGTTAAACAATTTTAAAGAAAATTGATCAGCGCTGAACCGGAGAACAGCTTCTCGTCAAACGTCAAAATGAAAGAGACGGAATAGACAAGATAGAGTTGTTGACATGTTGCTGATCAGTGTTGCAACATTAAAAATTGAAGTTAAATACAGATAGTGTTGCAAGCTTAAATTGCTATTGCAAAATGAAAACATCAACATTGTAGAGTTGCAGGAATGTAATATTAAACGCTGAAATATTCTTGAAATACTCATATATATTCATTGAATTATGTTTACATGAAGTAACGTCAAAACCAAGATGACGTGCAAAATATCAAAATATAATATTATAAAGTAAACGTAGGAAAGTGTACCAGCCAGGTCTCCACATCACTCCCCCACCGAGACCGTGACTACGGGCGTAAGTGAGGTGGAAACCGGACGTGGCGTCCAGAGCGAGTAATGCGTAGAGGTTCGGGTATAGCGGCTGCGGGTAGAGTAGGAGACTGAGGAACATTGGTTTCAAGATCTTTTTCCAACATCATGAAAGCTGGTTTCAACCTATCTACCGAAACGGTGGTATCCTTGTTATTAAGGAGAATACGAAAATATTTTTGACCTCGCTTTAGGACTTTATGAGGTCCAGAATATGGTGGATGCAGGGCTGGACGGACTCCGTCTTGACGAAGAAACACGAAGTCTGAAGTTGCCAGTTCCTTGAAAACAAAAACTGTTTTAGAAGTATGATGTATTGTAGGGATAGGCTTTAGTTTATTAGCGAAGGAGCGTAACCTTGATACGTAGTCTTGCATGTCTAATATAGTGTTAGAATTCGAATGAAAAAATTCGCCAGGAAGGCGCAATGGTTCGCCATAAACAAGTTCGGCTACAGATGACTGTAAGTCTGATTTCCAGGCGCTTCTTATACCGAGGAGAACCAAAGGGAGAGATTCTGTCCAACTGGAGTCTGCGTTGCACATTATGGCAGCTTTCAATTGTCTGTGCAAGCGCTCAACTAAACCATTGGAAGCTGGATGATATGCTGTTGTCATCTTATGTTGCGAGCCAATTAGCTGGGTTAAATTTTTGAACGTAGAGCTGTCAAATTGTTTACCACGGTCAGTAGTGATGCTGACCGGGCAACCAAAACGGGAAATCCAACCTGTCAAAAATGCATTGGCAGTGGAAGCCGCCGTGATATCGGTGAGTGGTATGACCTCAGGCCAACGAGTAAATCTATCGATAACCGTGAGAGCATAACGAAAACCGTTTGAAATGGGAAGAGGACCTATAAGATCGGTGTGAACATGGAGAAAACGGGCAGGAGGTAATTGAAAAACGCCCAAAGGAGAAGACACGTGCCGTGTTACTTTAGCACGTTGACAAGCTAAACAGCTACGGCACCACTCTCGGCAATCTTTCCGTATGCCAGGCCAGACAAATCTTTGTACCAAAAGATTAACTGTGACATTTGTTCCTGGATGAGATAGAGAATGAATGGCATCAAATACTTGACGGCGTAATGCTTTGACGATAAAAGGTCGAGGAGTAGAAGAGCTCACATCGCAATAAATGAATGAGGAAGATCCTGAAATAGGAAGTTTAACAAATTTGAGTGATGAACCCCCTGATAATAAAAGGTTTAATTCAGGATCGTTAGATTGAGCATGAGCAAGCACATCATAGTCAATAGCCTTGGAGGTCAACTCTTCAATCCTGGAAAGGGTATCTGCGACTACATTATCCTTTCCCGAAATATGTTGAATGTCTGATGTAAACTGGGAAATATAGTCGAGGTAACGGAATTGTCTGGGTGAAAATTTGTCTCTATTTGCTTGAAACACAAATGAGATAGGTTTATGGTCTGTAAAAACTGTAAAAACCTGAGCCTCTAACATATGCCGGAAGTATTGAATTGATTTGTATATAGCAAGCAATTCACGATCGTAAGGGCTATACTTAATCTGCGATGGAGAAAGCTTACGTGAAAAGAATGCTAAAGGCTGCCAAAATCCATTTTTAAACTGCTGTAAAACTCCACCTATGGCAGTACTAGACGCGTCAGTGACAAGAGCAAGCTTAGCGCTGCTGTCAGGATGGGCCAGAGTTGCAGCATTGCAGAGACCTCTTTTGCAGTCTTCGAAAGCCCGTTTGCATATGTCATCAAATTTAATAGTCTGATTGTTTTTCACAGAGCCCTTAAGAAGATCGTTTAGGGGTGCTTGTAACTCAGCTGAACGAGGTATGAAGCGATGATAAAAATTATACATACCAAGGAAACGTCTTAGCTCTTTCACAGTTTTGGGCTCTGGAAATGTTTGAATCGCGACAGTTTGATCTGGTAGCGGTTTAACACCTTCAGCGGAAACTGTATAGCCGAGAAAAGTAAGAGTTGAAACACCAAAAGTGCATTTGGAGGTGTTGATAAGAAGACCGTATTTATCAAGTCTAGAGAAAAGCTCACGTAAGTGAAGTTGATGCTCTACGAAATCATGCGAAAATACCAAAATGTCATCTAAGTAACTAAATGTAAAGTCAAGACCTTTCGTAACTTCGTCAATGAATCGCTGAAAAGTCTGTCCAGCATTTCTTAGGCCGAAAGTCATCATTGGGAACTCAAAAAGCCCAAAAGGAGTAGTAATTGCCGTTTTGGGAATGTCGGGTGGAAAAACGGGGATTTGATTGTATGCCTTGACAAGGTCGATTTTAGAAAATATAGTGCAACCTGAAAGGCTAAAATTGAAATCATGTATGTGTTTAATGGGGTACCTATCTGGTACAGTGCGAGAATTAAGCATTCGGTAGTCACCGCAAGGTCTCCAGTTATTGTCCTTTTTAGGAACAAGGTGCAAGGCTGAGGACCAGGGGCTGTTAGAAGGTCGAGCGGTACCCATCCTAACCATCTCGTCAAACTCACGTTTAGCAATAATAAGTTTGTCTGGATGTAGACGACGTGGTTGGGCAGTAACTGGCGGGCCAGATGTAGTTTTGATGTAGTGCACAGTATTGTGGGGACAGTCACGTGGCCTGCCAGCTGGACGCGTTATGTTTGGGAACTCTTCTAGGAGAATTTCAAAATCGGGGTTAAGTTCCGGATAATTGGTTTTAATGGAAGTGACTGTTTCGGTAGGGTTAACACCAGATGCGGGTGCAACTAAATATGTAAGTTGATCACAAATCCTATGATTCCTGCAGTCTACTAAGATGTTGTAATACGCCAGAAAGTCGACGCCAATAATAGGTTTAGTGACGTCAGCGATAACGAACCTCCACCCATACTCACGTCGAAGTCCGAAGTTTAATGTAAGATGTATAAAACCATAAGTTGATATTGTAGTGCCGTTGGCTGCGAAAAGTTGGTAGCTTGATTTTGTTTGTTTGTTCTTGATAGCTGTCCGAGGAAACACGCAAATATCAGACCCAGTGTCAATTAAAAACATCATTTTTGTCTTTCTGTCGGTTACAAATAGGCGGCCAGACGAGGGTTGACGACAGTCGTTGGCCGCTACTAACGACCGTCGTTTGAGTTTTCCGCGTCAAATTTGCAGGGCGAGACACATCTTCTTGCTCTAGAACCAAACTGGTAGTGATACCAGCAAAGATAACTGAGACTACAGCAACTTGCTTGGATAACATTTTCAGTGATTGTAAACCTGTAAAAAGTGTAATATTAACCTGCCTTGATTCCGACCACTGTGGACAAATGTCTACTTTTCCAATGGCAATAATTAATGCTCACAGTGAAGTATTTCATAGGGCTCTCACGAATAGTAGGCTAGAAAAATTTAGATATAACGTCGAATCTAACATAATCTCCCTGCCGTATGCTGGTGAGGATCCCAATAGTCTTTACTGTACTCTTGTAGAATTCATACATCGAGAATTCAATAGCAATTTAAAAGTTAAAAAAATTAATCTCAACACTAAGAAGACGTTTAATGACTGGGCAACTGTAGGTATTTTCAAGAGTAGAAATAAATTGTATGACTTGTATAGCGAGAAACAATATAACAATGATCCTAGATTTGTTGAATATCTTAAAAAATATTCTAAGACATTTAAGAAAGTATGTAATGTCGCAAAATCTTTGTATATTTCCCGTAAGATAAATGACTCCAATGATAAGATCAAAACTGTTTGGAGGGTCATAAATAGTGAGACTGGCAAGACTGCTCCGCATAAAACTCAATTCAGTCTGCGGATTGGGAACAGAGCCGTGCATTCCCAATCAGAAGTTGCTAATGAATTCGAGAAATTCTTTTCCAGTGTCCCGATTGACACAACAAAACATCTTTGCTCTTCAGTAGTTCTGGCAGAATCCCTACTGAAAGCTAATGTTGACCGCTGTCCAGTATCTTTTGACTTCGCTTATGTAAGTGGTGAAACAGTGGTTAAGGCTTTTGCTTCACTTAATTTAAAGAAAACAGAGGATCTCTGGGGTTTATCGGTCAAAGCTATTAGCCCTATTATAAAAGTATTAGCCCCATATCTAGCTGTAGTGTTTAATAAATCTGTAAGTATGGGTATTTATCCTGATTTAATGAAACATAGTAAAATCATTCCCATACATAAGTCTGGAGAAAAAACAGATCCAACAAATTTCAGGCCCATTTCCATTTTACCGACATTGAGCAAGATATTTGAAAGAATTGTACTCGATCAAATGCTCCCACATTTCACTAAAAATGGCCTCCTTCACACTAATCAATATGGTTTCACAAAGGGTAGATCCACAACCGATGCTGGTGTCGCACTTATCAGGCACATATTTGACGCATGGGAAGGCTCGAGGGATGCTATAGGAATTTTTTGTGATCTATCTAAGGCATTCGATTGTGTGGACCATAATATTCTTATTTGTAAATTAAACCATTATGGATTGGGAAATACTGCTATTGATCTTATCTCGTCTTTTCTTAAGAACAGAACTCAGAGAGTAGAGATTGATGGAATTCAGTCTTTGGGGTCCCCACTGTTGATGGGAGTGCCACAGGGTTCTATACTTGGTCCCTTTTTGTTTTTGATATATATAAATGATCTGCCTCACTTAGAAAGAAACCGCAATGATATGGTGCTATTTGCAGATGATACCTCTCTAATTTTTAAAGTTGACAGAAAAAGTAAAAATTGTGACGAAGTAAATAGTGCTATGTCGAAGGTTCTACACTGGTTCAATGCAAACAATCTTTTGTTAAACTCAAATAAAACCAAGTGTTTACGATTCTGCTTGCCTAATGTAACACAGGTCACACCTAGGATTGTATTAAATAACACAGCATTGGACCTAGTGGATAATACAGTATTTTTGGGTGTAACCATCGACTCTAAGTTGCAGTGGGGTCCCCATATATTGGCATTGTCAAAAAAGCTGAGTGCTGCTGCTTATGCTGTTAAAAAAATTAGGCAGCTGACTGACATTGACACAGCAAGGTTGGTTTACTATAGTTACTTCCATAGTGTAATGTCTTACGGTATCTTGTTGTGGGGCAGGGCTGCTGATGCCGAGTCAATATTTGTTTTGCAGAAGAGAGCTATCAGATCCATCTACAAACTGAACGCTCGATTCTCACTTAGAGAAAGGTTCAAGGAGATAAATATACTTACGTTTGCATCACAATTTATTTTTGAAAACATTATGTATGTGCGTAAAAACATAGATCAATATGTTAAATTCAGCGATATACATGATGTAAATACTCGCAACAAAAATAAACTGGTAATACCCAAACATCGTTTGGGTAGAACCAATAAATCCTTTTTGGTTCTAGGAATCCGCATATACAATAGGCTGCCAGAGGGACTGATACAAGTTCCCTCTCTATACAGGTTTAAGTGCCTCGTTAAGCAGAGTCTTATGAAGAAGGCTTACTATACTGTAGACGAATATTTAAATGATAATAATGCATGGGACTTAATAATATGATTTGAACTAATACTGTACTAAGTAAATTATTTTTAACATTTTAATTATTATTATTATTGTATTTTGGACCGTCTATTTATGACACATTTTATAATTTTTTTTTTTACTTCTTTCTTTTTATTGCAGACCTAATTTAATTTATTTATTTGTTAATTATAAGCATCCATGGGCATAACAACAATTAAATTATATAAATTGATTTTAATTGACTAATCACTAATGTACTTAGATTGTAATTGTATATTCTTTATTGAATTTCTGACATGTACCAATATTAATTTTATTTGACATTTGATTTGTATTTATTGTATTTTTAAATTGCTGTAAAAATGTATTTTCTTTAATTAGGTTTGTAGAGAGAAGTGTATAAAATTGACGATTTCAAGTGTATCTTGTATACCTAAGAAATAAATGATCTTTGAATTGGAATTGAATTGAATTGAATTGGAATTGGTCGCTTGGAGAATTGTTTCGAACAGACGTCGATGGAGAGCGAGATCGGGAACTAGAACGGGAGCGGCGTCTATTGTCCCAAGTTGAGAGCTTCTGAAAACTTTTCTTAAGTGCTGCAATTTCGTGCTTAACTTCTTCACAGCAGTTTCCAGGATTATCCTGACTGGTCGTCGCCACTTGCTTAGTGTAAGGAGCTATATCCTGGATTCGATCCGCTAAATCTGCTAATATATATAATGATACTGATGGCTGACTGGCGAGAACACTCTGGATATTTGCGGGAAGACGGCTCATCCAAATAGTTTTCAAAAAATCCTCCGGTACTGTCGCTCCAGCTAGACATTGTAGATGCCTTAAAAATTGGGAAGGCTTCCGATCTCCTAATTCTTCCTGTGTTAATATTTGTTGAATTTTTTGATCGTGAGTAGCGCTGAGTCGTTTAATTAATTCTGACTTTAATTTTTCATACCTGTCATTTTGTGGTGGATTGATTATAATGTCTCGAACCTCTTTCGAAAATTGACGGTCCAGATGCCCGATAACATAATTAAATTTGGTTGTATCACTTGTGATCCCGGAGTTGGAGAATTGGCCCTCGACCTGAGCGAACCAGATTTCAGGATCCTCAGGCCAAAACGGTGGAATCCTTACTCCGACTTTGCACAGTTCTGCAGACGTACCGTTTGACACAGCCGCCGGGTTGCCGCTGCCCAAACTGCTATCCTTGTGCGCCATGTATATTATAGTTACATAAAGTAGTTCAATTCGGTGGTCACCAATGTAGAGTTGCAGGAATGTAATAGTTAAACGCTGAAATATTCTTGAAATACTCATATATATTCATTGAATTATGTTTACATGAAGTAACGTCAAAACCAAGATGACGTGCAAAATATCAAAATATAATATTATAAAGTAAACGTAGGAAAGTGTACCAGCCAGCCGAGTTAGCATACATTTTGACAGCGACACTTTCGTTTCGGTCGAATGGCCTTGAACAGGCCAAAACGTTCATGTCCAACAAGGACCGGCCAGAGATAGCCCGGACCGGGCATGCCCTGCACAAGAATGCCGAGCAATTTGCTTGGCCGGACACAGAATTTTCCCGCACATTGTTGGGCCGGACCTCGCGGCCCCGGGCTATCTCTGGCCGGTCCTTGTTGGACATGAACGTTTTGGCCTGTTCAAGGCCATTCGACCGAAACGAAAGTGTCGCTGTCAAAATGTATGCTAACCCCCCGGGTCTCCACAACATCAACCGAATAAGCGCGAACTATCAAACAAAAACGATTTTTGTGGACGATACGCCGCAAGCGAGCGAATAGAAGCCAAAACCTTCTTTTGCGTTCAGTCGTGCTCGGTGCGCTATCGGTAATTCGGTATAGCGTTCGCTGATGTTTAGCAGGCGGTATGCTGTGTCGGTGATCGGTAGAGTGTAGTATATTCTTCGAAGTTTCGAGCTTTGCATATTTGATTCTCGATGGATATACATGGGTTGAAAAATGAAAAAAAAAGTCTGGTTATTGTTATTTATTATTAAAATTGCATATTTTTCGCTATTCACTGTTGTTGTTTTGTTATTTTCAGCTTGTGTGGGTATATTTAAGCGAGGTTTTTGTTTTGAGTTTAAACATTATTCACCAACAGATTCTTAACTTGTTTGTCAAATTTCCTGAAAATTACAACTGTGTTAGTCTAAGACTGTTAGATATACCTAGTTAATGTTAAAGTTCGACAAATTAGGGATCATAAGTGCGCATAAAATTGAAGACCACAAGGATGTGAGATTGTGTTGATTATAGAGGAAACAAGCTACTTATATATTTGATGCCTTATTTAATCAGGATAGGGTAATAAGTAAATCTGAATCTCTGTCAACCCTGATGGGAGATACAATAATTATGTACATTCATACTTACGGTGATGTTATGGGATCTCCTGGTAAGTGGAATGGATTACAGATCGCGTCGGCACACAAGGCGTGCAATTTCCGTAAAACAGTTTTCACTTCTGTATCCCTGATGTTGTTGCCACTGGGAGATCCAGAGCTGGTAACCAATACCAACTTTATTCTCGTATTTGTAACGTAGCCGTAGCTGAAACAAATTCAATAAATATAACAACCTTTAACAAATAAAATCTACATGTTTTAAGAGCCTGTATGGAGATAAACTATTCCAAATTTCTCTGTAAATAATCCACCTGTGTCACTGTAATTTAGCATATAGTTACTTATTCAATATATTGCATTCTATGTGAAATAGCAATTTCAATTGGTTTTATTGAATAGGAAATATGGGTGGTTAGACTTTGCCCGCGTTTTCTCTTTCATAATCTATCACAAAGTTCTTACATTTTTTTAAAGCGTTGTTATACCATTACCCTACAACTATGATTTTTTAATTGGTCAAAAATAATAAAATTATTATTATTTTGAATTTTCAATAAGCTACAAAAAACTTGATGTATATAATTGAAGGGTAATAGTATAATATAATGTTAATAGGATCGACGTGACTTTTTTGCGCAGAGATTTTAGAGGACCAGAGAGTGACATAGATTCTTATTTCCACGAGCGAAGCCGGGGCGGAGATCCGAGAGCTATTAATTTTATAAAACAACAAATACTAACATTTTGTGAGTATCAGTAGAGTAAAGCAATCCTAAATATAGATCTCTTAAATCTGTACGGGATGTATTTGAATTTGCTGAGTTGTTGTTGCTGGTAGCCAGTCGCTCCTCCAGTGCATCCAACGCTGTATGAACGAGCCACTGCCTCGAGAGTTCATTCTCTGTGCTTGTATCATTACCTATTCCGCCAATATATAACGGAGAGTTCTGTGAATATTAGACAGTTATTAAAAAAAAATATAAGAACAATTTGAATTTTTATAAAAGTCGTTTTTCATTCTCAAAAAAATAATGTAGTATAACAGATTGAGACGTTTACACTATTTTAAAATATTGCATCAATATGTTCCTTAGAGGCCTAGAAATATCCCTTCAAATGAGGGCAGCCGACATTCAGGGGTGGGGAGGGGGACTTTTGACGGGATACTTCTAGGCCCTAAGGAACTCGTGTGCCAAAAATCAGAACTACATTTTTTTGAGGTTGAGCCTAAAATATGCAAATATCGCTTGGTGTAGCTATGTTTGTTTATGCGAGGCTTTCGGTGGTTAGCTATTTGAGACAGGCTTTATTTCATTTCATTTATTTATATTCTATTTCTTTTAAAAATGGCTCCATCAGGGTTTTGATGATTCCGCCAATGTCAAGTAGGGATGAATCGATACTAGTGAGTACTCATATGGTATCGATACTTCTCATTCAATACTAGTACTGGCGAGTACTTGTAATAGATGTGATCATTATTCAATACTAAGTACTGGTATCGAATGAAAATACTAGTATCGAATACCACGTGGCCGCGGCCGGCCGTCGCTCACTCGCATGCAATACTCAAGCGAACAAGTACACAACAAAGTCACAATCGCTTTGTCTCAATTGTCTGTCTCTGTCTGTCGCTCGCAATCCACTCGGTCGGGCCAGCATTTCCTATTATAATTATTGTAGTTGCCACTTCCGTTCCTTGCGAATGTTTACTTTCTAAAGCAGGGGCAATTATGACTAAAATCCGCAACAGGCTTACCACTCTTACCAGCAAACATTTGGACAAATTGCTTTCCTTGGGTGGTGCTACTCACAAAGTTTTTTTTAATTAAAAGTTTAACAAATAACTATTAAGAATCTAATCTGCTTATTTTCTCCACACATTGTGTTCTTAATTTTCATTATACCTAACAATAAATAACTCTATTATTATATTATTAAAGAAAGCATCAAGCCTCGTCTAATATCTGTATGAATTAACTATGTTGTCGATGTTACAAAATATTAATCGAGTACTCACAAGTATCGATACTTTAATATAGTATCGAATGTGGTATCGATACTTTGATTCAATACTAGTATTGAGTACTAGTATCGTTGAAAGACCGGTATCGATTCATCCCTAATGTCAAGTATTATAGACGTCACAGTAACAAGAAGCCGATAATCGGTAGGTACAATGCTCCCGCCGGCCGTGATATGTCCTATTAATCACTGACTAATCACAAACATCACAGCACGGGCGGGATTAAAATGGATTCCCCAACACGTCTTCGCGGCGCGTGTGCTATCCACCAAGGCGTGTCGTGAAATCATTTCATTTATTTAGTATTCAGGCAACGAAACCAAATCCCTTTTGTGAAAAAAAAATTGTCTATGGTGATGTGTCAATGTAATTTTGACATTTATTTATTTATTGTGCATTCTGAAAAAGTCGATTATCGCGTATTTTCATCGTTTGAAACCAATAATAGTTAAGAAAATAGAAAATAAATATATAAGAGTACTAGTGAAATCGTTTGCTTTGTAAGAATGTTAACAAAAGTGATGATTTTCAGTAAAAACTTACATCTTTTCCGATAACTGCGACGCAAACGGCCATGGCTGACAGATAGTTTTGTTTTTAATTTTGTGAGTGCTGTGTTCGGGATACAAATTCTTTGGTCTTTAAAAATATGAACCTATATGAAGTTTTCTTGAAAAGTATCTCGAGAAACTGTGAAAATTGGTATTTAAGGGATTTTATTTACTGATATTACGAAATATATTTGTGTTCATTGCTTCGAAAGTTCGAAGCTAATGAGCTAAATAGTGTTAAAGCTGTTTTAGATGCGGCGTTATTGATTTTGTCTGTTGCACTAATATAATTGGTCGTAAACTGCGCCCTAGATAATTTCTGTTTCCGTAATCCGGGGTACTGCGCAGTCCGCGCAGACGCGAAGCCGCCACTGGAAAAATTTTACAGTACCTACCTACGTAGTTACTGAAAGCAACTGCGTTCTCGACATTACCCTCAATAAAATAAACTTCGGAAGTCTCAATGAGTTTTGGCGGGGATGTTATCTTTTTTTATTTGGCCGCTCGTTATTTGAGCGATAAGACAGCAGCCAAAATGGCGGGACCGGGCGATTTCATGGAGGAGATCGAATATGAGAATGGTGAGAAAATAAGGTCAGTAAGATCCACTATCCGTGCTTACATCAGGTTCTCTAATCGCACCTCCCGACCTATCAATGTGTGGTGGAGGGACTTCGCAGGGAAGAAGAAGCTGTACACCCAAATCAAGCCCTGGCAGAGTTACCATATCAATACCTTCCTTACACATCCATGGCAGTTCACCGATGCCGTAACAGGGGAAAGATACATGATAAACAATCAGTATACATTCCGAGCACCGGACAATGTGGGTGGGATGGACTTCCGTACTAACTGGAACATTAGTGTCAGTGTGCGGACACTTCGGAACACTTCGCTGCTTCATTTGGCTCAGCTTGTTAAAAGACCCGAGGATGTGGCACAATTGAATCTGCCCAAAATAATAGCGAACGACCTGGTCGCTGTTGTGAAGAAGTTCACCAACTCCTCGCAGTCCCCATCTTGACAATTCATGGCTGTTATTTACTTATTCAGATTCATTAAGGCTCTATACCTTAATATGCTTTTTGACAAATGTATGTTCAACATCCGTCATATGGTTTACACTTTGTTGGAATATACTCCATATGTAGGAATAGTCCGTAGTCTAAACAAAACTTACTAAAGACTGTCTTTTTGATCTTTGTACTATATCAACTCTGTAGGACTCTGTAATCTCATATCTCTATAACTACATACATACTATACTATATCTCTAAATATAAAAAGAAAACAAAAAAAAAGTGTTTAAACAAATGTTTATTAGTTTGCTGTTCAAATAATATTTAGTAGAATATGACGTGTTTGCTGTATTAACATAATAATAGCCATTTATGTCTGTATACTACATTATATTATCATAATAAGTGAATTTCTAAAACTTTTTAAATATATATTATATAAAATATATTTGTATGAGAATTTAACAGAATTTATGCTATCTATATTTTTTTATACTCTATATCCTTTTTCACTTCAAACACATTGCTATGTCGAACTAATGACATTATATTCTATGGTCTTGGATTCTGCCAAATTCTCATACAACAATAATAATCATTGTGTAGTAGTTTTTCCATACTAATTTATTGATATATCAAAAATGGTGTCGGATTGAAGCGAAGTGTTGAAAGAAATGGGTTAATATTCTGTGATATGGATAATATTGTATCAATAATTAGTATGATGTATATTACTATGTTATAGTGTGTTTTTAGTATTAGGAACTATATTGGACTTTTTAATATGATATATTAGGATTTTTTTAGTAAGTATATTAATGTTTTGATTGTGGAAAATATTATAAAATTAGTCAAAGACATTTCTTTTTTGGTTCTGGAATGGGATGGCTAAAGTACTAAGTCATACAGCCTTGTTTAGAAAGACAACAATGTATTGTCAAATTAATATGTAATTGAAAACAATTGTTCTGATATCCTTTGCATGTTATTAAAATATTAAAAATATTGTAATATTGTAGCCTTTGTCAAATCTGTTTTCTGCCAGTCATTAGCATATGTAGACTCGCCTTTAAAAATGTGTAGTTTTATTGTTGGATGTTGTTAACAAAATAAATGTCAAGCAGAATGTTTTTAATGAATTAAGTGTGTAAATTAAATTATAAGTTAATGTTATAATGGAGGTAGCATAATTTTTAATTGCCTGAATTTCTTATTTCATTCTTCAAAATAAAAATTAAAAAAAAAGCTAGAGTAAAAAACTCCTGAAAAACATCAAGCAAAATGTGACTTGGGTAGTATTTGCAAAATTTGCCATTTTTTTAGAAACAGAAAGATGTTTGTTATAATTTTATTTAGTCTTGTTATTAAAAAATAAGGCAAGTGCTCTTGCACCTGATAGTGCCTGATAATTGAATTCAGTACCATTTGCATTGTGGGTAGAATCTAAAATCAATAAGGTCACTCATCCACTGCAGTGCTATAAAGCTATATTATTTTTGTTTATGTAATTGTTATGTTATGTAATAATTTCAATAACGTTTAACTCATTCCTTGACTTAACAAAATTAATATATTCTATATAAATTCAATTTTAATTGAAAATCACAGACAGATTTTCCATGCTATGTTTTTACAAGCAATTTGGCTGAGTGTACAATAAAAGCTTTATTTATTTCTTAAACATCCTAATTTTTCTGTGATAACTTTATTCACTTATGGCCATATTCATAAACACATTTAAGAAGCATTTTAGTTAAAATATGTTTTGTCACTCTCTAACAAACCTGTCTTTACTAATAATAGAAAGAAACAAAACACATTATAACAAAAACGTTGCTAAAATACGTTTATGAATAATGGCCTTAGACTATGTGTGCCAAATAATTTGTAGTTATATTTTTAGTTTGTAAGGTTTATATAACGTTGTATTAGCTTCGTGTATATCTTATATAAGCAATCAGAACAGATATAGTAGACTAGACATGGTATCTATTTGTAGTAATTGTTGCTACTGCGAATTAATGACGCTTGGTCGTTCCTTGCTTCTAGTCTTACCAGTTTGGCTATAATTGTTGCAGTATAGCACAAGTAGACGCATACATAGACTCGCGCCATTTATTTGAACAATAATTCAACTAATGAGGGTGGTGTTGAATAATTTATGATGTTAATCATGGATGACAATGGCACAGATATATTTATGAAGTGCTGAACTTTATTATAATATGTATTATTGGTACTGCAGGTTTAGAAATGAAATGCATTTAACTTAATTAAACTATATTCATGAAGCATTTACTTATATTACTTTTAAACTGTGATAAATATGATTTGCTTAACTTTGTAATATACAACGCTTGTTATTAAAAAATGTGTAATTTTGAATTGTTGTAGTTAATATATCACTTTGATGTATGAATTTTTGTATGAAAGCTTGCTTCAAATCTCTACATAGGAGGTAGCATATCTGGATTGAATTTAGTTGTTTATTAAATTTATTGATATACAATGATTTTGCTAATGTTGGAAGCAAAAATTGTAGTATACATTTATTAAAACAGTGTGGGAAATTCTTATAATTATAATGTGTATTTTTCCCCCAATGTAAGTAAGTTAATTTAGGAAGTAAATCCAATAAAAAAAAAGTTGTGGAAAATTTGAGAGAGTAAAGGATAAAGCACTAATTGGTCCGTTGTGATTCAAAATTTAATGATTAGGTGCTAATATTGTAATATCCTCATTAGGATAAAAAATTGAATTTTTCAGTTTTTCAAAAAATTGGGCAAAGCCAAAGAAACGCCCTAAAAATTATATATTTTTTAAATATATTATAGTATCGCTTTTGTTGGATTACTGACATAATTATAAATATTTAACATGCTTGCTAAATATTGTGCAATATAACAAATATTGAGAATAAATTAACGTACTATATGTAGTTATACTGGATACCTGGATATATGTATATCATCCAAATCCATTCCACTTTTATGGTGTTATTAATATACAATTATAATCGTTAAACATAAGTCGTTACGACGTCGATGGCCGAGTAGTTCAGACGTCTGGTATCAACTAGGCGAACCACGGTTCCATCCCGGATCCTGGTTACTGTATAATTAAAAACTTAGAGAGAAAGAAAAAAAAGTAATGTAGGTGTACATATGTTCGAATGAAAAGCATTGTTTATTCTTGAACTAACAGACTGGTAAAAAATCATAGAACAACTATAAGTATAATAATATGAATATTAAAAACAAATCAAACGGCAAGAAATATGTGCACGAATTGTAGTCGTACACAATAGGAAATATGTTTGTTTATATATTACCAAACTTCTATCAAATGAATGTTGTATGATAGAATATGAAAGTGTATCAATGTATACGTAGATAACTTTTAACTGTACCTTTCCTTAAATTACAAGAATAATTTAGAAAAAATATTTGAATGTAGATTTCTAAGTTTGACGGGTTAGCGCAATATAATTTTATTAAAAAAACAGTCGAGTCGAACGTTATTTTGAATTCGAAATAAAATTATACCCGCAGTTTTTTGACAGATTCTAGTAAGTCAAGTTAATATAATTTTCATGTGTTTACAATAATATACAAAATTTACCATATATTATGTTGTAGATTCCTATCTTCTTGTGTGTTTCTGTATTTTAATAGTAACAATAAATGTGTGTGGTAGTAAATTGTGATTTTATTCTATATCCTATTTTTTTTTATTAAGTTGAAAAGCTAGCCACTAACACAGTCGATCTCACCGAAATTTCTCGTGAGAAAACTCGGGCGATGGCGATTGATGCAGGCCACACTGAATCGAATATTATCGTAATATATCTGATCGCATTTTAACCATATTATATATAAAGAAAAAATCTCGAAGGCATGCTAGTTTTATTGAGGTCAAATTTATATGACGTGATGCTCCTGTCCTGGGTCTATCTCTGGCTGCAAAGTTATACATTACTTACTGGACACCTGTATAGAGAATTAAGTATAGGTATATCTAAGAATTTTCACTTTTAGCTTCCTAGGGGTGGATTTGCTTCTCTGATGGGTAGGTCTGTTTGTCCACCCTTAGAGATAGGTATATTAGAGAGTTAAGTATATATCTACGGAAGATCTCTAGCTTCCTAGGGGTGGATTTGCTTCTCTCAGGGGTAGGTCTGTTTGTCCACCCTTAGAGATAGGTATATTAGAGAATTAAGTATATATCTACGGAAGATCTCTAGCTTCCTAGGGGTGGATTTGCTTCTCTCAGGGGTAGGTCTGTTTGTCCACCCTTAGAGATAGGTATATAGAGAATTAAGTATATATCTACGGAAGATCTCTAGCTTCCTAGTGGATTTGCTTCTCTCAGGGGTAGGTCTGTTTGTCCACCCTTAGAGATAGGTATATTAGAGAGTTAAGTATATATCTACGGAAGATCTCTAGCTTCCTAGGGGTGGATTTGCTTCTCTGATGGGTAGGTCTGTTTGTCCACCCTTAGAGATAGGTATATAGAGAATTAAGTATATATCTACGGAAGATCTCTAGCTTCCTAGTTAATTTGCTTCTCTCAGGGGTAGGTCTGTTTGTCCACCCTTAGAGATAGGTATATAGAGAATTAAGTATATATCTACGGAAGATCTCTAGCTTCCTAGGGGTGGATTTGCTTCTCTCAGGGGTACGTCTGTTTGTCCACCCTTAGAGATAGGTAGGTATATAGAGAATTAAGTATATATCTACGGAAGATCTCTAGCTTCCTAGTGGATTTGCTTCTCTCAGGGGTAGGTCTGTTTGTCCACCCTTAGAGATAGGTATATTAGAGAGTTAAGTATATATCTACGGAAGATCTCTAGCTTCCTAGGGGTGGATTTGCTTCTCTCAGGGGTAGGTCTGTTTGTCCACCCTTAGAGATAGGTAGGTATATAGAGAATTAAGTATATATCTACGGAAGATCTCTAGCTTTCTAGTGGATTTGCTTCTCTCAGGGGTAGGTCTGTTTGTCCACCCTTAGAGATAGGTATATTAGAGAGTTAAGTATATATCTACGGAAGATCTCTAGCTTCCTAGGGGTGGATTTGCTTCTCTCCGGGGTAGGTCTGTTTGTCCACCCTAAGAGATAGGTATATTAGAGAATTAAGTATATATCTACGGAAGATCTCTAGCTTCCTAGGGGTGGATTTGCTTCTCTCAGGGGTAGGTCTGTTTGTCCACCCTTAGAGATAGGTATATAGAGAATTAAGTATATATCTACGGAAGATCTCTAGCTTCCTATGAGTGGATTTGCTTCTCTCAGGGGTAGGTATGTTTGTCCACCCTTAGGATATATGCATGACGGCAGCCATGATAGCGAAATATATAATGGGGCAGAGGGCGCTACTCGCCACAGTCCAGTAATAATCACAGAGTGTAAATAAGCCGTAAGTAGCACACATCCTCTCTGCCTACCCCTAAACAGGCGTGAAGGTATTAATTAAAGTAAACAATAAAACAGCGGGAATTCTATAAAAAATAATTTATTACGTACAAAAACAATAACTCGTGATCACAATATGTCAAACTACACTGGTAAGTGGTAGGTACTAAGTATTATCATATTTAACGACACGTCACAAAGGTGTTTTTAAATTTAGCCGCATTATTTACAACTTATTTCTCCCTTATATCCAGTATAAACCTAAAACCTTAGCACGATTATTTGTCGCGAAAATCAAGATTTAGCTGTGATTCATGTACGATTTAAAATAGCATCGCAACTAATCGCAAGTAGTAGTGTGCGCTAGGGCCTTACGGCACAGCTATTTGCCGAGCACTATATACCTATGTCACTGACCTGGAATAACTGGACTGGTTGCTGTTAAATTATTATCGTGCCTAATTGGTTAAGGGTCATTGGCAGTCTGCTATCTTACTTCTGCCAAAAAATATGGCAAAGTTGAAAATGTTGTAATATACTCATATTTGCCGTATTTTTGACAGAAGTAAGATGGCCGACTGCCAAGGTCCCTTAAGGGTGAGCAGTAGCCACGTGACTGAGAACTGTCAATTTTTTTCATTTTAATCAAAAATAAATCTAGATGATATCACATTGGTAAAATACTACCTGCGTATTGTAGTATTTGTTTATAATTAAGGGGAGGAACGAATAATTTTGGTTGATTTCTGAACTGAAATTCCCGAATTTTACGAATGCTATGAACATACAATTTGGGCATCGAAAACTAGAGGATTTTATCTAGTATTGTGTAGGATGAAAACATGATTGGTGAAAATTTTCTCGATAACTTAAATTTTTGAAATCACCTCTTTAAAAACACCTTTTTAGTCATACGACCATACTCTGAAGGGATTTACGTTTAAATTTTATTCGAATCTGTAGGTAATTTCAGTACCTAGTATTGATTAAGAAGATTTTTCCCTGTATGTGATCGTTTTTTAATAAATTATTTATTTGTAATGTGCCGCTTAAGTCATTTATTCTGAGAAGCGATACATTATGCCCTTCTCACTTCTGCAGCAAGAACGGACATGCATTTCTTGCACGACGTAATCGTTGCGCTCGAACCACTCATGCGCCCGAACCACGAGTTTAGGGCGTGGCTTACGATTAAAAATTTCTGAGTCGTTCCTCATCTTAAACGTCATTACATTTATTTCAAGGAAATTGTTAGTGATCACCGATTAAATTTGAAAACAGAAAAGAAATCGCGTCTTCAATATTACTCCGTGATCACTATTAGTTTTATTGAAATACTTATATGCACTGATTATTGACTGATGACTATTAATACTACAATACGTATAGTAGTATTTTATCAATTTGATGTCAAACTTGCTTTATTTTTGGTAAAATTGCGAAATTTTGACAGTTGTCAGTCACATAGCTACTGCTCATCCTTAACGCCATTTTGGCGCTGTAGGCGGACGAGAGTCCGTGGAACTAAAACCTTTTTTGTAAAAACGTTTGCAAAAACACATTTCGTTTTAAATCTCGAAATAAACTTAAAAAACTCACTAAAACCTCAACAAATGAAATAAAATACCGAAAAGCGCTTCACGAATTTCACGATTCTTTGTTTACACATACTAAACACGGTGATTATATACTCTTTGACACAGACTATATACGGATTACTACGTTAAAGAGGCTACAATCAAATACTAAAACCGGTAAAAAAATTGGAGACAGCGGCCATTAGCGGTCTGATATGATACTGCGGATTGATAGTTTCAAAAAATAAAATATGCATAAAAAATATTCTATCATATCATCACGCTATATTTAGTGATGACAACCGCTTTTTATCTCGTTTTATAGTACTATTTATTAGGTGTAATATAGGCCACACATTGGTCCGGCATCGCACCCAAAATTTCCCATTCCGGCTGCCGTACGATCTAGGCGAGACGAGTCTGTGGTCAGTTTCGGTGGACCGTACGGCGGCGCGCCGGTGGTTGGACGAATGGGTGGGCACCTGAAGAGTAAATATCCCTAAACAAGTTTGTCAATTTAAAAAAAATACTCTCCGTAACAACTGAACGGATTCGGATTTCACGATAACATAGATTAAATCACGGTTAAGGTTTACATGTAAATCAACTGATATAATAATTATTATGTTGATCAATATTGGTGAGAGTGGGTAAGCTAGTTATTTAACAAAACAAATGTCGGTGAGTGGACGCACGAATGAAGCGAAGCTATAAATTATCCATCGAAATCTACATGTTTAAAATACTTAATACAATTAACGTCATGGTAAGACGCCACTTCTGTCCCGTGACGGTCAGTTATTTAGATTGCCCATCAATTTTCACTCGTTTTAAAAAAAAAAATGGAATTTTATCGAGAATTAACTGTAGCGTTCCTCTTTCACCCTGTATTACTCGGTTCCGCCATCAAACATGACAACTGTCCCTACTCCGCTACTTTGTGCTCCTTGTGTATACTAGCGACAATAGACAATGCCCCTCCCGGTATGAACCTAACAAAATTATCCGCAGTCACTGGCCCTAAAGCATACATGCCTTTCGGCGCATTCAACATTTCATGCGTGATTTTGTCTACGGCCAACGGGTTGGCTCTACAATCGACTGGCTTTTTCTCATCAATACCAAAGCCAATTCCGTCCGAATAAGGATTGTTGTCTATGGTTGAATTCTCTTTGCAGTCGCACTCCTCTAGCTTGTTTATGATGTCGCAGTTGCACTCGGATGACAGCATTTTGTCAGTGTTGCCATTAATTTCTGTATAATTTAAATATCGAGATTTGCAGCTCTGTATGCCTTGTCCTATAAAACATTTAAAATAAGTCCAATGGTCTTTTAGAAAGCATTTGGACTCTTTATCATTATTTTTTAATTTATTCTGGCACTTGTGACATTCTTTGTCTTGTTCTATGAAGTTCATGTTGAAGTTGCTTTGCAGGAAATGCAGATCGGGCTTAGAGCCGATTAGCACGGCGACTATGAGCGTTGTGATTTCTTTAATTTCGTTTGTGACAAGGTTTAGCAGCTTGACCCTTTTCGGGGCCACGTGTGTGTCGTTCATGGGATCATCTTTGCCGAGAGGGGGCGGGGGATCCCCCAACTCGTTGATCAGGGACACGTCGACGATAGCGTGCTCCGGTAGCGATGTGTAATTCACGTAGTTGCCGCTTGAGCCGTCGCACATCATCTTGTAGACCTGCGGACAATACGGAAATGAAGTGCTTGTGATTTCAGATTTTTTTTTTTTGGATTTTGTCCGTCACTATGTTTGTCGAAACGGCTGAGTGGATTTTAATTCAGAATAATGAGAGATCATATCGAGTATTTAGACTTAGAATCTGTTTGAATGGGAACTGATTTTTTTTTGCACAGAGATCCCTAATATTATAAACGCCAAAGTTTGTATGGATGATGTGTGGATGTTTGTTACTCAATCACGCTAGAACGGAGCTGAACGGATCTGGATAAAATTTCAAACGGAGCTGAACGGATCTGGATGAAATTTGGCACAGAGATAGATTATAGTCTAGTGGGATATATTTGTCTTTGTTTTTCACGTGATCGACATGATTTTTTGCATAGTGGTAGTTTAGGGGGTAAGAAAATGACATATACTACGTTTTATAGCGGGCGTGGGAGAGGCAAATTACAGCCACGGGATTATTTATTTTTGGATCTATTTCCACGCGGGCGAAACCGCGGACAGAAGATTGTCTTTAATAAATTATAAACACTGACATAACTGTACATTAAGTGGATGACATTACAAATGGCGCCCCATTTAGTATTTTTTAAAACACCTTTTTTATTCTTGTTTTTAATCAATTGATTGATGCATAGACCGTCCTGCTAATATTCCTATTCCATGTTTGTTAGTAGCACCCATTGAAATAAATGAGTTGCCAATATCAAGTGAGAGAATAGGAAAGTGCGTCGGTGGTCGAGTGGTTAGGACGTCTGGTATTAACTAGGCTGACCACGGTACGATCCCGGCCGTGTATCAATTGGTTTTTTATAATTAAATACTTAAGTGCATAATCCGACAAACCACACTTTCAATCTAAATATACCTAAACAGAACTGGCCACTCGTTAGGTATAGCCTCACAAATATAGGAGGCTAAAAGAGGGAGACTTGGTCTTCCGCTGGGTACTCTGGGAGCTGCAAGGTGAGCCTGTGAAATGAAAAAATTAGTAGTGATGTTGCTAATTGTACATGGTCCTTCGAGCCGGATCATATACAAAACTGTATCCATATCGAGGAACTAAGTCGAATACTGCGTCCCGTCGTTATGTAGACAACCGTCATGAACTTTACCTGACAATAATCCGAGTAGAGGTGCGGCGACAGTTTGGCGAGAGCGGCGGCGGGTGCGCGGTGCACGTGGTAGACAGGCAGGCCGGCCGCCCGAGCTAACACTACCGCGTCAGCCGCACTCACACCTGATCCCACCACTAGGATCGATCCGGATTTATCTGAAACATAAGGTTATTGTTAAATATAATATTAAACAACCTACGAGCTCCCGCGTGCAAATACCCGATTACACCCCCCCCCCAGCGGTGTCAGACATATTATTGGAAAGTAGATGTGAAACAACAAAATTAGTATACAACAATATTATTATAATTAAAGAAATACACGACCAGACGCGTAGGCCAAAACCAAGCGTCTCTGAAGTGTGAGACGCTTTGTTTTGCCTCATGACAACGCGTTATCCCCTCTACCTCTACAGCGGTAGGCGCAGACGGCGTAGGTGAAAACCAAGGGTCTTCTGAATTTTGAGACGTCTTGGTTTTACCCTAGTTATTGTTTCACATCAATAAACTGACCAGTAGATGTCGTTATTATGACATGATAAAAATTTGAAGACATAAAATTATGAGAATTTTTCGTTTCGATATCTCTTTTTGCCGCCCCCTTGAAAATGCCGCCCTTGTGCGGTGCACGCCCGTACGCGGCGGGCCTGATTTTGTTATATCTCTGACGCATTAGACAGCAAACGCTATGAAAACTAGTTAGAAGTAACTTTTTCCCTGACTTGATTCACTTATACTGTTAATGCTCAGCTCCTAAACATGATAGGTCAATGTTTAATACTCGTAAACCTTTCTCGTGAATCAAGCTATCTAATCATGAAAACTGCAACAAAAATCGTTATCATCACGCCTTTCATCCTAAGAGGGGTAGGCAGAGACAATCGAATGTAATTTGTTACGATCCTGACATACCTCTACCCTTCTTTTATATTCATCATACTTTTAATATTTCCATCCATTTATACATTATTTGTGTGATATTATAACTCACATCTGGCGGCCCTCTGCACACCGTCGGCGACATGATGCAGGTGTGAGAGTGGGGAGAGCGGTGGAGGGGGGACCAGAGTCGCGGCCCGGTCACCTCCCCCGCACGCCACCACCACCCGGGAACACCAGTAGCGGAACACTTGGCCGGTCGACACCTCGTAGCTGCGGGGAAAAAAATCTTGCTGTAGTTTATTATTTACGAAACAATATGCAATAACATTTTGTTTCCCTCGTTGTACCAATAAAATAGCTTGTAATAATCCTCTACGACGATATAGTATGCCACGGAGACTACGATGTGGATATATTCCACAACTCTATCAATAAATTCAAAGTTGACTTGCTTAGATGTTTCTGTAGGTACTAGGTGGTATTATTTATGTAGTACTTACCTAATGTGTATTTCAGAGTGGTGGATTTGTTTTGGGTGTGTTTATTGTTATGTTTAATTTTAATGTTGATTCTATTTTTAATTTTGATCTTTTTAATTTTGATTTGATTTTGATTTCAAGTTTTTATTTTGATCTTGTTTTTGCTTTTAATTGTTATAATTCCTTTCTTTATATTACAATTACCTATGCACTTTTTCTCATGTATGATAACTTGTAGTCAATAACGTGTAAATGTATAGCCATGTCGTGTTCACTACTAATTCGGTATGTAAAGTAAAAGCTAAGGTACGATTTTTATATTTTTATTTTAAAGATTAAGCTATTTTAAGAAACTAATTTGAATATTTTTGATTTCTATACAGTAGTTTTTTTATAATAAATTATGAAAGTTTTGACACTGATGACGTCATTTTGTCGGCTGAATACTTCAATACCTTTGATATGTTGGTACAGAAAAAAGAACATCTGACTTTGACATTTAACAAACAATAGTGTTGCCGTCTCTAAATCCTACAAAATCTACCAAAACCTACCACTTCTACATAAAACATATTAAAACATCAACAAAGAAACACATTTTTACGGCTTTTATACCGTAGTCTGCATAGTTGTTGTGATACAAAATATATACAAAGGTCAAAGCATATCCTACCATAAAAAAATGCTAAAACTATCTTCCTAAATAATAAACTAGATTAGTTATAAAAACTACTGAAATAGTAGTATATCTAGTAACAGGGTAACATTGGTTGACAAGTTGACAAGTAAATATTTTGCTTTTATTTAGCCGATATAATGACGTCATTCATAGGTGAAATGTAGGTTAAGTAAATTATTTGTTTTTGAAAAAATAAAGACAATCTCACGATTTTAAGAGTTATAAATTGAAAAATACGGATTATTAAACCAATATCTCGAAACGGTTTTGGATTCAGCATACCTTAACTTTTACTTTACCTACCGAATTGGAATATCTGTATAAAAAGTGTTCTATCCTATATCGTTTAAAATCACTCACGTGAAAAAAGGACAAATTTTCCATTTTATAATGTTACTTAGGATACTAATGAAGACTGATATAAAAGTAGAATAATATAAATATAAACATACCCGCAAACACAAAATCTAGCGTTGAGCGGACAGCCCCGCGACTCACACCCGCCTGTCATGGGGGCACGAGTAACACTGCTCACCACCACGCCGCTCCTGAAGTATCTCTGAAAAAAAAAAGCACGTAGAACTGAAGAGAAGGTAATTTTTAAATTTCAAATAAAAACTAGCTGTTCGCCAAGCACGTAGGCAGGGGGAGGGTCCAGTGGGTCCGGACCCCCCCCCTCACGAAATTAGTCTCCGAGACTTTTTGAAATTAAGAATTTTAAAAAGTAGGTAATTACTATCAGTTCAGCTGAGCTGATGAGGTCGAGTCAATTTATCCTTATTGACCTATTGCAGAAAAGATGTAATAAAAGGTAAAGTCGTACTTTGTGTTTTATTTTTTCAAAATAATGGCTTGGTAGTTGGTTGGACCCCCCCCCCCCCCCTACGGAAAATCCTGGCTACGTGCTTGCTGTTCGCCCCTACGCCCACGCTGAAGGTGTATTTAAAACATTGGTGAAAGAATTTTCGAAATCGGATAGCATTTTTGGTGATTACATCCACACTTACAACCTTTACCTCTTTTTAATATTAGTATAGACACCCAGCGACATCTGCCGGTAACTCGCTAAATTATAAAGAGTGAGTGAGTGTTTAATATACACAATTACGCCGACAAGATAGCGCCTTATGCCTGATATAACGTTATTCGAAAATAGGGACGTCATCTTTTAGGTAAAAGAGGCATTCTGCCCCGTTTCTCAACTCATTTGTCTAACTGGTAGTACCACGGGGCACGTTAAGGACAGTGGTACTATTTTTCACCACGAACGAGTAGTGCCACGGGACAGAATCGCTATTTTTTTAAATTGTTGACGTCTCACTATGTCCTCTTTCCACGTCCTGTCATGGCGGCAAAAGCACTGTCTCGTCAAGGTGTGATGGGAAATCCGGTTTAATCCCGTCCGCGCTGTGATGGTTGCGATTAGTCAGTGATTAATAAGACATATCACAGTCGGCGAGATAATCTTAGCTACCAATTTATTGGCTTACTATTGCACAAGATTAAACACTGGAGACTGGCAGAATTGCGACGATAAGTCAGCACTGTTGCCATATATCAAAAGAAGAAGAAGAATAACTTAATCTTTGAAGTAAAAATATAAAAAATACCTTAATTTTCTACTTTACATATTGAATTGTTGACATCACGTACTAAATATATATTATGTAAATAAAAATCAACTGTTGTTCGTTGGTAAGCACATCACTTGATAACGGCTGTACCGATTTGGCTATTAAAAAAAATCGTAATAGTCTGAATAAGGTTTTTAGGGAAAGAAAAATTTTAATGGATTTTTTTTCTATGGTATATTATATTCATAACCATAATACTTTGCTCAGCATTTCATCACAAATCGAGGTTTCCGTACCTGCAGATTGCACAGCCGCACATACTGTCTGCAGTAAGCGGCGACAGCGCGCGCCGCCACCCTCGACATTGGCGGACAGCTCCCGGGCGGCTGCAAGGTGGTGTGCGGCGGCAAGCTGAGCCACGCGGCCGGGCTGAGGGTCTTCACTTCGGGGGGAAAGGAGTGCCACGCACCGCCCGCCGGGCCTCGTCCTAGTACCACGTGCTCTATCTGGAATACCATAAAGTTAAGTTAGGTCGCCATCGGGGCGGAGTAGGCGGGGCAAAGGGTATTTAGAACATTTTGGCGTGGCCTCTTACTAGTGTTTTAAGAGTGTAGTGGCCGCGTCCATGTCCATAAAACGGAGAAAACGTTTTACTACCCCTAAATATTATTTAATTTTAACGATTTTGTAATATGTTACTGACATAATGAAAAACTACGTACGTATTTTTTCCTTTTTTTAATATTCGTAATAGGTCAAAAGTTATAAGCCCCTCAAATCACGGTTTTTTTGGTTCATAACTTGCCGGTAATAAACCGTCTGTATTTGAGAAACAAAGCAAAATTTCAAAAAAAGCAAAACGTACGTACCTAGATTATAATCTGCTAAAACGTTTGACACCAAAATTATAAGGTTTCGTTATAGTTTAGTAGGTGTAAATCGTTTTCGCCCAAAACGCAATTTTCAACGAAAAACATACCTACGAACACTCACGAGCTGCAGTGCTCTCTGTCGCACTGATGCCCGGGGGAAGAGCGCGCTTGAGACAGAATATGATTTTCTAAATACCTATTTCGCTGCGTACGCTGAGCTAAACGATTCTCTTAAGAGTTCAATATTGTCGTAATGTACTAAGTTTTAATTGAGACATTTTGGTGATTATTTTTAATTGGAAAAAAATAAGAAATATGTCCGGTCAAGTGCCCTTTTTCTCTGTAGGTGGGTAACAGATAAGACTAGAAGCAATACTTCGCTACGGCAACGTGTAAGTTGTTATGAGTTAACAGTTATCATAGTTTTGGCTCAAATAATCAAGAGCCTTTGGTATAATTACAGCCCATTTCACAACTGTCTAGCTAGCCCGCCACATACCTATACTCTGTTCAAAATTACGATGGTCTCTGTGACAAGTAACCAACATTAACTTGTGGGATATTTAGCAAATATTAATAAAAATTTAGTAAATATTTACATGTATATGTAATTTGTTAAATTGTTTTTGTAATAATAGGAATAACTTATGTACATAATCCGACAAACGACCTTATTTGGTCTACCGCCCACTTTGAAAATCAATTATTTTTCAGCGCCCCCAATTTTTTTTTACTTTACACTTCCATGACAGTTGACTATCCAGTGCCACTCCGAGAAAATTAACAACCTCAGATTGTTCAATACTGTCTTTATTGTATTTTATGTTAATGATTTTTGGTATATTATTTTTATTATAAAATTGTATTATTTTTGTCTTCTGAACATTTATGTTCAAATTATTATCATCCAAAATCACAATGACATTCATTACTTTAATTTAATTATAGTGTGCTATATAGTTTGGAGTTTAAACTTACATTCTAAACGAGACTTGTTTGTACCCCTGAGTGCAATTAAAACGCAACTTTATAATATTAAGAGTACTACTTTTGTTAAAATTAAAACAAACATAATCAATTTTAATGTGAAGGATGAATCTGATGATTTTTAACAATGATTTTTGACAAACCGATAATAAAGCACTACCTCCACCGCTTTGTGCAATATTAAATATATATGAAATTACAAATCAGCCATCGCCCCCCTAAACCACTTCAACGCCCCCCAATTTTTTCTGGGCCCCTTACCGCCCCCCTCTAGGCTTACATCGCCCACAAGGGGGCGTTATCGCCCACTTTGAGAAACAGTGCTTTAGAGGCTTTTCTATCGAAATATACCTCAACAGAACTGGCCACTCGTTAGGTATAGCCTTACAAATACCATCGGCTAAACGATGGAGCTTTCCGGTGTCGAAAGCTGTGTATAGCAACCCGTGAGAAAGAAAAAAAGGGATGTAATATTTAATTTTAAATAACATCTAAACACTAACACGTTGCCGTAGCGAACCATAGCTTCTACTCTTATCTGTTACCCACCCACAGTGAAATATTTCTTATCTTTTCCCAATTAAAACTAATCACGAAAACGTCTCAATTACAACTAAATGTCGACCATTGTTTTGTGGCGGTTAGGTATTATTAAATTTTATCTTAAGAGATAACGATGGGTTAATTAATAGGTTCATTCATTGACTGTGACTGTCGCGTATCGGCCTGGGTTCGATTCCTGCCAAAGTATCTTTTGAAATCATCATCATCACCACATATTTTAAATAAAAACCGGCCAAGTGCGAGTCGGACTCGCGCACGAAGGGTTCAGTACCATTATCTATAAAGACGGCAAAAAAAAACAACATACATCATCTGTGATAATTTCAACTGTCTAACTATTACGGTTTATGATATAAGTACAGCCTGGTGACAGATATTTTATACGAAACCGTAAAAAAAATACGTTACCTGTTTATCCACATCGAACTTCCATTCAACCAGCGGATCCGCCTGTATACCCAGGTCAGCACATGGCCTTAACAAATTGTCCATCTGTAAAAATAAAATGGGGATGACAACTGTCACATTCTACCGCTAGAAGGCGTTTTGTCGTTACTAAACTAACTATAAATGGATAAATAGTTTATGTCGTGGATTAGAAAATTGGCTACTTTTTATACCGGGTCGGGGAGGGGCTCAAATTCAAATTTTTCAAAAACTATTGGTGTGAATAATTTAAAGGGTTTTTTTTTTATGCTTACTTTAGTAACATTTTAATTAAGAGTTTGAAAAATATGATTATCAGTTCTGCAAATGTAAAATAATTTATAAATGTTAATTATTATGTAAAATTGTAAATATAACGTCTTTTAAGAATTTTAAATGACAATTTATTTAAAAAAGACATACAAAATTGGTTTACCAAATAAGAAAAGTAAAAAAAAAAATGTCTTAGAAATGAAATTAAAATAACTTTCGAAAGAAGAAGTTCCATCAAATAATATCCCTTAATACTGTATCAAACCTAATGTTTGATACGATATTTTGAAGATTATTTTCCCCTCTAATGACGAAAAATAAACAATCAAATCAAAATTAAATGTTTCTTTTAAAATAAGACAAATTTATTAATTTTTTAAAAGATGCCATCTGTTGGAGATCAGTTGAACACATCTAGTCATTATATAGATAGTTTTACATACTATAAAATACTTGAATAATTATCATTTATTTGCCTACGGAACCCTTAATCATTACTATAGCCAAGGTCAGCCAAAAAATAATCCCAACCAATTAATTTAACAGTTTTTTTTCAAAACGTGATGAAGCAAAACTGGTTCCAATAAAATAAAACCACTTAACCTTGACTCCAACGATGACCTCCTTTATTAAAAACTAGCTTCCCGCCCCCGGCTTAGTCCGTGGAAATTTTCGAAAAAAGCGAGGAAATTACTCAGGGATAGTGTAACTTTATGTACGTGAAAGAATTTTGAAAATCGGTTCAGTAGCTAAAGAGAGAATCCCCTACGTACTAACAAAGGAGACCAAATACTCTTTCATACATTCTTGGGCCCAGGTGGAAAAAAGATGAACCCCGAGGGATAGCTACCCCTCGTGCCACTTCACCGCATCAGTCACTTATCCTTCATCAGTCATCACATGAATCGATTGATCGCTAGTTTTACTTATTTTAATGTTTCTAGCTTCCTAGAAAGAGGGTAAGAGGGAGAACGGAATAATATCTATCCGACCCCAAATGTCATCCTCACCTGCACGCTTGGTACCTTCTGCTAGACAACAAACGAGGCTCTGGCGACCGAGCAGTGGCGGTATAACCATACACCTATCTAGGAAACTGGCTGGAAGAGGCTACAGCAAGCCTGAAGACCTAAATAGTCTCAAAATATCTGGTGCAGAACGCAAGGGGAAACCACTGCACTATTCTTCCCAAGAAAGTTAACTATGGCGAGTCATGGCGGTGCGTCGCGCTGTGGACCGCCATGATTGACCACGACTGCTTTGTCAAGAGCACCACGACTAAGAAGAAGAGTTTCCTAGATTGTAAAATTAGCCTAACCTAACCCTTTTAAAAAAGTATTATTAAACTTGTTATAAGTCAAATACATAAGTTATTGCTTAATGCTAAGCACCAATTTACTTTAAGAATATGTGCTTTAATCGACTCCTAGTGCTTCGGAAACTAGTGCGCTGTTCTGTTAAAGAAGTGACACATCAGGCTTGCCAACTGTTCTGTTCAATATGAACAACTGTCGTCAAGTGGACACTGTTACTGACGTCTCTGACCATACCGTGTTTTGTTTTGTTTGTTTGTTTCTAGATAAGACTATATTTCCGCCCCGGCTTTGGTCATAGCCCATCCAGGACATACCTTAGGCCCTGCCTAATATTTTTAAATATTTTTTCATAAACACCTTTTATACCCGTGCGAATCCGGTCACTAGTTCTAAGCTAAGTTGTCTGTCTCTTCCTTTCACAACCGCTCTATATACTCACCAATAACGGTATAGGATTCTGACTCCGCCCCTCCAAAC
This sequence comes from Nemapogon koenigi, assembly GCA_963924495.1. NCBI lineage: Eukaryota > Metazoa > Arthropoda > Insecta > Lepidoptera > Tineidae > Nemapogon > Nemapogon koenigi. The sequence goes on along the minus strand of OZ004653.1, from coordinate 668,825 downwards.
CTTCAGCGAGCTGCATCAGGTCCGTCTCATACAAACTCTGACCAACTGGGATATTTGATAATCTGAAATCGAAAAAAAAACGATCTTTGTTATTCAATCGAGTCAGAACGGCTGAACAAAATTTGAAAAGCATCTAACTTTTTAAAAATGGATTACTTTACAATTAATAAAGGAAGTTACCAGCTATTGTGTCTTATATTAAAAATTCAAATATCGAACGTGTCAGCTCTTATAAATTCAAACATCGAACGTGTCAGCAGCTCTTATAACTTTAGCTATTATGAATTCAAATATATTTATTGACTCACATTATTACATGTTACCTGTTAAGGCGTACAATAAAGATCAAACTAATTATTCTACAATGCTACATCATATAAATATTGAATTATAATATAATCATTAATCTAATTCATAAATTACAAATTTAAATGTCAATATTACCAAATAAAAAATAAAAATATTAGTCAATAAGTTTATAATAGTAAATTCCAATGTCAAAATAAAGGGTCTTTTAAAAAATCCTCAACGGTATAATAACACTTTTCAACCAACATATTTTGAATTCTACATTTAAAGACTGATAAGCTAAGGTCCCTCAGGGCATCAGGTAGGTGGTTATAAAGGGAAGCAGCCATTATGTGCGTTGTGTTTTCATAAAACTGTGTCTTAGCTTGGTGACAGGGCTGAACATAATATTTATTTCTATTGTTACGTGTGGTCGCCTGTTTATAATTATTTTAAAATCATTTAAATTAGCTTTGACATAGCTACATGCTTCATAAATATATATAGAAGGCAATGTCAATAACTTTAATCGTATAAATATAGGCTTACATGAATCCGTTTGTTTCATGCCAGACACTTATAAATTCAAATATAGAACGATCAACCATTATAAATTCAAATATATAACATTCAGCTCTTACAAATTCAAATATCGAACGTATCGTGTTATTCGACCATGTAGGTCCGAGTTTTTTTCTGCCACTTACCTAGCTTTGAGCATCTCATCAATGGGCAAGGAGTCAGGCACAGCTTTCAAATGTGGTACGTTACCTGCTAACATATATGACGTCACTATACCACTGGGACCGTTGCCTGTAATATTGAAAATACCTATAAGTATTTTGATTTTATTCACACTACAAACAAAAATCTTAAAAACCTTAAATACCTTAAAACAAAAACCTTAAATACCTTAAAACTAAAAATAAAAAGAAAAATCAAAAAAAGAAATTTTGATTATAGCTCTTGGAACCTAGAATTTTCTTGGACTTCTCGTGCCGTATGGGGCACATAAAGCACTTCCCACAACTTGCTAACGTCGTGGTGATTTATGACCATAAAGTAACCGTCAGGAGAAGATATTTTGTAAAGTTTTTTTTTTCAATAGCTATAGAACGTAACAAAGAACATGTCATTCAAATGTTGACACCTTATGTCATAGTTACAATGCATTTTTATAATGACCTACTATAAGTATAAACATCGATTCTACGTCATGTCATGTTATAGTTATGTTTATAGTTGTGTTTAAGGACCGTTGCTCTCAGTCATCTTGTATCTGTCAAAAATATGGCAAATCTCAATTAATCCTGAAAAGGTGAGTAAAAATATGGCTCAATCCAATTTAAAATAATAACTATCAACTGTGTGGTAAGGAAATAAATAAACTCATCTTTCCAGGATTAACTGAGATTTGCCATATTTTGACAGTTATAAGATGACTTTGACGAACGGTCCTTAATAAGACATATCGCGGATGCCACATCCGGTCATGGCGCCGACCGCACGCGTTTTCGTCATGGCGTGATGTGGAATCCGGTTTAATCACGGCCGCGCTGTGATGGTTGTGATTAGTCAGTGATTAATAAGACATATCACAGTCGGCGAGATAATCTTAGCTACCTATTTATCGGCTTACTATTGCACAAGATTAAACACTGGAGACTGGCAGAATTGCGACGATAAGTCAGCACTGTTGCCATATATCAAAAGAAGAAGAAGACATATCGCAGTCGGCGGGATCATCTTAGTTACCGATTAATCGGCATATTGATACTATAACGTCTAGAGCTGGGTCGTTTCGTATTTTACGTGAAACGGAACGTAACCCGTTTTATAAATCGACAAACTGCTTCGAAAAGCAGTGCTAAAAGAAACGGTTTTTTATTCCTAAGGCGTAAATCGTACATACTATATTCATTCATTCAAACATTGACTCGACAGTCTGTAAAATATCAGTCTACTGTACATACATCGTTATGGTCCATTTTAAAAGAAGAACCAGTTTCTTTTTCAAAACCGCCTCGGAAATATTTTTGGTAGAATTTTTATGGTTAGCATACATAGGACCCCCCCGCTACATCTTTTATTTTGACCAGAATGAGGAAACTTAGAACAATTACTTTAGCAATTTATTGTTTGCATAGAAACTACTGTTATCGGTGATGAAAAAGGAATGCACGGCCCGAAAATGTCCAACACTAGAAATGCCGAGCAAACTCCTGGGTCGGCCATTATGCTGTTGGACACACTGGGGCCGTGCATTCCTTCCCTGGCTGGCCATGTATGGAGTCGTCGGTTAAGCCTTCGAGTCGAAACGAAAGATGTCGCGGTTCTAAATATGATAACACGGAACCCCAAAGCATGTGTTATGCGTGCATGTATCTCATCTATACTAATATTATAAAGAGGTACAGTATATAAGATTTGATGTAGGGGTAATCTCTGAAACTACAGAATCGATTTTAAAAACAGTTGAATCGCCGAAACATGTTTTTAAAAAAAACTGATTTTCCTTCTGGCATAAAAGCGTTCGCTCGTTACATGGCAAAAATCTGTTTCTTGAAACACTTAGTCAAAAAAACGACCAGCTCTAATAACGTCTATAATACTTGACATTGGCAAATCATCGATTAACATTGGTGGAGCCACAATAAAAGAAGAAAAAGATTGTAACGCATTGGGTTGTTTACAAAATTTCTATAATCTCCTGATTCTTACTTTAGATAGGCGTGGTTTAAAAAAAAACAATTTATCTAACTTCTATTTTCTATTCTATTTTTTTTTCAAAATGGCTCCATCAGGGTTTTGATGATTCCGCCAATGTCAAGTAATATAGACGTCACAGTAACAATAAGCCGATTGATCGGTAGGTAGAATGCTCCCGCCGGCCGTGATATGTCCTATTAATCACTGACTAATCACAACTATTACAGCGCGGGCGGGATTAAACTGGATTCCCCATGACGTCCTGGTGGACGCGTGCGTATATCACAAAGGCGTCACGTGGAATCCTTATCTAACTTCATATTCGTGGGTGGTCGGATTAAAAAAAATAAAAGTCATGCTTACCAATGATGACAACCTCCTTATACACGATATCTTCAGATAAAGTGTGGTGACACGGTTTCATACTGTCCTTCATATTTGCAAGTTTTGCGACACTATAAAAAACCTTCTACTCTATCTTGTCTATCAATTTAATTTTTAAAATAAATAAAAAATAATAAATATTCTGTATAGTAAATGCACTTGATTCTTAGTGTAAATTAAGTAATATCACAATAATTATGTTTTATTTTAAATTAAATATTGCCTTTTTATAATTTCGCAGTTTAGAGTCGTACGGACTGATTTTTTAAATTATTTTCTTCTTTTTCTCTTTCTCGCTTGTCTATGGTTAAAGTCGGTAGATGCCGTCTTTGTAGTGCGGATCACCGCCACCGTTCCCACTTTTCCACTTTAAATATCTTAAACTGGTGAGGAATCTCAAATTTTCCCCACAGCACTCATCTCTCTCTCTCTATTCAGGCCTCTGTAAAGAAAGAAACAAATACTGAAATACATATAAATAACTGAGTACAAATTTACAAATTATATTTTCCATATTAATAAATCTCAACTGTTGTCCGTCTGTCGGTGCCTTATAAATAAGTCTTATAACTCGAGATCTAATACGATTTCAACATTAATTCTTTAAAGTGCCTTTCTGCATATTAAACGCTAAACAAGACTTTACAAAATAAATACATATGCGAATCATCATCGTTACTCAAAGAGGGGGCGCTTCTCAAGACAGAAAAATGGCGCACAGAAACCCTAAGAATAAACAAATAGACAATTAGAATTAAGTAATTTTATTTTTCGTGACAGTTACATATTTTTCAAATTTAATTATAGGTACTTGAACCCTTTTAAGGACAACATTTTTTTTAATTATAGTTTCCCAAAAGAGGAGTATATAGGTTATGTTAAAATGTTAAAGAATTGACACACAGGCTTGCCACCTGTTCTGTTCAATATGAACAACTGGCGTCATGTGGACACTGTTACTGTTGTCTCTGGCCACACCGGTAGGTATAAAGGCCGTGAAGGTGTGTGTAAAAGATGAATATAGGTTATATAACCAATACCGCGACCAATCGATACGATAGTAAACCAATGATTTGAGAACATTTTATAATTGACCATTTCCGTTACAACAAGACCTAGAGGTCACACCGACCAACAACTATATCAAGGTTGGACAGTGGTCTAATTATCACCCTTTTGTATATCATAGACTAGCAGTTGCCTGCGACTTCGTACGCGTTGTAATAGGAATAAAACTTAGCTTTATTGGTAGGATATAGGTGAAGTCCGTTTTTCTAGGCTTGTCTTATTTGGTAAACAAACTTTGCATGTCTTATTTAAATAAGTTGTAAGTTAAAATTTTTAAAACCTAGTTTACATTTTAAAAAACAATCACATTTCCTTACTGTTATTTTTAAGGCATTCAAAGTTTGTTTAGCAAATAAGACCAGTTCAAAAAAAAGGTTTTTAGGTAGGTTAACAAGAGCTGGATTTTGATGATATTACAATTTAAGTAATAAACAAGATTGCCAGTTATTATAAATTCAAATATAGAACGCGTCATCTCTTAAAATTTAAAATATCGAACGTGTAATCTAATTACGATCGAGTCCGCTCTTATAAATTCAATTATCGATAGTCAGCTCTTATAAATTCAAAATATCGAAACCGTCAGCTCTTATTTAAAATAGGTCACAGTTCTTAATTAAAAAATCGAACGTCTCTCAAATATCGAACTTGCCGGCTATTTGTCATTATGTTCTTCTATTATATGTATTTACATATTTTTAAAATAAGCAATCCACTATTGAATTATTTGATTCGCCCAAAGTATTGTGCGTCGGTGGCCGAGTGGTTAAGACGTCTGGTATTAACTAGGCAGATCCCGGGTTCGATTCAGGATCCCGGCCATGTACCAATGGGTTTTTTAATTAAAAACTTATGCACATAATCCGACAAACCACACTTAGAGGCTTTTCTATCTAAATATACCTCAACAGAACTAGCCACTCGTTAGGTATAGCCTCACAAATACCATCGGCTAAACGAGGAAGACTTGGTCTTCCGCTGGGTCCCTGGAACCGTAACGCGGGAGATTGTAAGGCAATCCGTGAAGAAAAAAAAAGTATTGTAAAAAAACGTAACCTATGTATTTCTTTTGCATCATTTACCATTGTCTCTGCCTACCCCTCTTGGGATAAAAATCATCACCATTTACCAACGAACAGAGCCGAGGTCAAAAGCTAGCTAGTATACTTACTAATAAATTAACTCATTGAATAACTATTGACACATACATAAATCAATCTAAGCCAGACATAATGGAAGAAGGCCATTAAATTTTATTGACTTTTTTTTCAACGTGCGATCAATAAAATTTCCATTAAAAAGATAAACATTAATTTTCCCTTTCATTTTAATGTGACAGTTAACTGAACTGACCACATAGCGAAAGCGGCATGGTCATACTTAACCAGGAAATGAACCCAGGGCCATAGAGAGGGATAAAGACCGTAAAGAGTTGTGTGTTTAGTGAACAGATGAAGCAAATGGTTCCAGGTTCGAAAAATTCAGGTCTAGCTTAGAGCCTAGAAACAAGGACACATTTAAGAGGGAGGGAGAAGACGACACCCTAGGGGTATTGAAGGGATATTTCCAATAAGGAACACATGTACCAAAAATCAGAACTTAGGTTAGGTTTCATTAGGGATAAGGGTACACAACCATATTTTTTGAGGTCATTGATATATTTGCAACTTTACAATATCAGTACCACACAATCGAATATCAGTATGTATGGAAGTCGTTAAAGAACACGTTTCCAAAGAAAAAATAAACCGTTCGCGATGGACGAGGAAACGGTTAAAAAAAAACCTACTCTGGCCGAGTGCCAAACTGTCGTTATATAAATTATAAATTCGTTATCAAGGACGTCTACAATGGGATAACCTTAACAGTGAGACGCTGGTAATAAAATCAAAGTAAACATGTCATCAAACACCGTTCTAATGACGGATATTAAATAAAAGTACGACTAAATTAAGATTCAGATAATTCAAAGCAACCATTGAGAAAGCAAATTATTATTCAATTTGGATTGTTTATACGTGTAGGTCATTACAGAAATGTTTTGAAACATTTGTAACGGTGACAGGAGTTGTTAACATTAAATTCATGTAAGCAAGTACATGTTCTAAATTGGTTCTCCCTTGTTGTACATAACAATTTTAGATATAATTTCATTTCGTATAATTTTAGTTCGTATAAAATCAATTGCCATAATCATTTACTTCACCTAATACTCGTTTCGTTTAATATTATTTGACATAATTCTGTTAGAACTAATTTTCATTGTCCTATTTTTATTTGATCGAATTTTCATTTGATATAATATTCTGTACCTATATTGATAAACTTTTATGTACACGTACAGTTTTAGTTTTTAATCACACAGCCCGACGGCGACCAGCGGTTTCCAATACCTCCATAATAAAGATCTTTTAGAACCAAGAAAACAAAACATAAGGGTTACTGCGCTCTTCGCCGGCCGCTGCCGTACATACATGAGCGAAACCGCGGGCACAGCTAGTCATTATATAAAATAATATTAGATAAAGCAAAATTTATACCAAACGACTATTAGATAATGTTAAATGATTTTTATATCAAATAAATCTGTTTTTGTCACACAAACTTTGTGATGATTTTTGTTTGTATTGGTGTACCTAACCTCATTACAAAAAAAAAATATTTTGTTCCTGGCACATCCAGTTTTTTTGTGACCGCTTTATATTAATCTATCTTTCCTCTTGCCCCCCCAAGGCTTCAACTCCACCCTCCCGACCCTTCCCTAACTCTAACCTCCTTAGTTTTTCAGTTTGATTAGCTTAACTTTGGTGACTAGATAACTATCGTATTTGACTAACTTAAATTTATTGACGCCGTTTGTTAAGCTTGCCTTGAAAGTGTATAAATCACCTAGACAGTTTTTGTTATATGTGTGGAGAATTAACTTTTGCATCTCAACGTCGAAAATTTACACCATTGATAGAAAAATGTTATTTAGGTATATTTAGACTATTTTGGTTTTCCTGTGCGTCATCAAGACAAATCCTGGGTTCCACATACATGTTGTGTAAGAGTCTTATCAGGTTGAGCTAACAAAGAAGGCATTTGCTACACCAATGATTTATTGTACAGTAAATAATAATTGTCTAACTGTAGGTCATTATTATACTTTTCATGAAAATATGTTTTCATGTCACAAAAAAATGTGACGTGTCAAATTTTTTTCATTAATATATTATCATTCTGTGGCCATAGTACATACAAAATTTGATATAAGTTTTCGTGTCACAAAAAAAAGTTGGAATTTTGTTGACCAGTGATATTAGCGCACCCGTTGTTATAATCAAACAAATATTATTTGAATTTTTAGGAGGTTTTAATATAACTTTAATTTTTTATATTAAATTAATATTAATTTCTTTTTTTATTTGAGTTCGAGGTACATTATTGATGTTTTTTTAACTAATACAATTAGAATCCTCAATAACTGAATTTACTTCATTTTAATGATTCAAATATCACAAAAACTGCAATGTGACATATTATGCTTAGTGACAATTATACGAAACGTTGTTAGTCCTAGTGAAATTATGACAAGAGACTCCCGTTATAAAATTCCATGAAAAATGTTGCAATGTTTGTGTTTACATAATTTCTACCTTCTGCAGACACGTTTTGACGTGGAAGCAGGACAAACAAACAAATAAATCGCATTTACAATACTTAAGTCAAATTACAGATAAGATAATTTATAAGCGTAGGAATATTATCGTGACATTATAGATATCCTGAAATCAAGCGTATGTTATATCACATCCAGACATAACATTACTGTATGAAATCAGTTGTCGCAAAGTCCACTGACCTTTTTAGATAGCTTTTTACTTTTAGGGTTATGTTCTAGTATTTTTCATGTCTTTTAGTATAACCCGGGAATCGCTAAATTATTGTTAACAATTGTTTTCTTGTAGTGAGTGGAGTATCAAAATAGATACACTTCCATATGTGTCGGTCTTTGGGTTTCAAATTTTATAAGCCTCAATTAAAAAAGCATTTGATGATTGCGCAATGTTTGAATAAAGTTTTATGTAGGGTTAATAAATATTGCGCAATGTTATTTTCGATTCTTCGATTCACGATTCTTTCTGCATTCAAAGCTCTCTTTAAAAACTGCCCATGCTTTGCTCGATACTGGTAAAAAAAAAACCGGACAAGCGTTCAAAAAGCCTAACTATGCCCGGCTTTATCCGGACGCCTGGCAACTCTGATTTACAATGACAGATTTGAGAGCGACACTGTACGTTAAATCGCAAGGAATGTTTCAATTAACATTACAATGGCATGATGAACAATTTAATTGATTTATCTACAGGCCATCTTAAAGCCATTGAATTTTCAATATGCGTGAACAAATTAGTAAGCATAAATCCTTTGCTCGGTAAGGAATTAAAAAAACCAGACTAAATGAATATTTTGACAGCTGATTGTGCAATCAATCAGAAAAACGCAGAAAAAAATTTTTTGCCTTTAAAAAGAGGATCCAGGATTTTTTATTTAAATTAGACACATGTCTTTTCAAGATTAAAAAGCTTAGATCCTACTGGACATTTTTGGTATCTGCTTACTGTTAATTGTGTATTGTAGTATATAAAAAAAGAATTATAACCGAGCGAACTTGACACGCACTTGACCGGTTTTTTTGTAATATAATTTAATCTAATACCCTACCTACACATATAAAGTTCCCGTAATAGATAAGAGGGGATTATCACGCCTTAATTCGACCGGGGTAAGCAGATATCAAAGTAAACTACACAATGTTATCCCACTTCCCACTAATATTATAAACGCGAAAGTTTGTATGGATGTATGTTTGTTACTCAATCACGACAGAACGGCTGAACGGATATAGATGAAATTTGGCACAGAGATAGGTAATAGTCTGGAATAGCACATAGGCTACATACTCGTAGACTTTTTATCCCGGAAAAATGTATGGTTCCCGTGGGATAGATCTGTTTTTCTTTTTCACGGGATCGACATGATTGCATAGTGGTAGTTTAGGGGTCAGAGAATGACATATATACTACTTTTTATACCGCGAAAGCGGGCGGGGGAGGGGCAAAATGCAGCAACGGGATTATTTCTTTTTGGATCTATTTCCACGCGGGTGAAACCGCGGACAGAAGCTTGTAACTAATACATATATAAAGCTGAAAAGCTATATCATTCCAATTAGAAAAAATATTTTGTGTATTAGACAGTTTATTGAGAAAGGTTATAAATTGGCCACATAATAGGGCATATTTTGTGCCTATGCTATGTAGCATCACCCAACGACAAAAATCCACGTGCCAAGCCGGAAACCTACTTATTTATATAATAAAAAAAACGTTCCATGAAGAATTAGTCTTCTTACAAACTTTACAGACAACCAAAACAAGGACGCGACCTCGCAACAAGCAGCCAAAAAAATTGTCTACGAAAAAAATGAGGGTCGTGAAAATCAACAACAAAAATCTTAGAAATAGAACAAAACGATAATTTTAGAATGAGACGATACCCATCTAATGGTTTCTAGAAAATCTGAAAAAGTGGTCAAGACTGGGTTAAGCAACGTACAGCAAGGCCGACTAAGGATGGGATACCGTTTGTGCTATTTCTTGAAAATACCTAATCAATGGCCACTTATATCGAACGATCAGCACTTATAAATTCAAAATTTCGAATTTCAACTCTTATAAGTTCAAAATATCGAACGTTCAGCCCTTATAAATTAAAAATACCTTAATAATACCTAATAATAGTTCATATTTTGGGATCAGGTACCACGGTTCCCGGCCCTCTTAGGTAACTTTTTCTAATCTACATTATTGGAAACCCCACTCGATGAAAGTGACAGATATAAAATTAACATATTGAACATAAGCACGTGTTGTCAAGCGAGATAGTAATAATTTATTTCGAATCGATACAACGATTTGGAAAAGCGCGTAAAAAGATTAGTAGTTATTGAAACAGAAATTTTCCTAATTTGAATCCCCAAATGGGAAACTGTAAAAAAAACTGAACATTCATCGGAAATCATCCAAATTGGCAATATGGCTGAACTAATTTACAATAACCTGAAAATTGCTAACCAATTTTCAAACAAAAAAAAAATTTTTTTTCACGGTATTTATAGCTCCCGAAACAGTGTAATCGGTCCCACCCAGGGTACTCAGCGGAAGACCAAGTCGCCCTCTTTTAGCCGATGGTATTTGTGAGGCTATGATGGAGGCTAGTTAATACCAGACGTCTATATATTTTATTATATGCGCCATGAAAACATGAAATTATGAAAAACTTTTGAAAATTTGGCTCGTTTTCATTGCCACAATCCCGAGTCCATGATAATATATACCTAGTTGAAAAGTTCATTCATAATATGTGCTTTATTTAGAACTGTAGGTTTTAAAAACAAACAACCAAACAAAAATATATTTAAAAAAAAAACAGTTTCAGTTAGCATTTTAGAAACTCACAATCACATCACAATTTTATTTATTTTCATAATTCAAATTATTAGGGACGAACTCGACTAAGCAATCCATTAGCTTATTAAAAAAATACATTACTGTCAACTCATCGTATAACCGGTAAAACCATGTATCATCCACTTAAAACAAAAGTTAAAAAATTACCTTTAAAAAAAATTAACAAGTCATTGCGCAATAACACCTAACGGATTATTTAATATTTAAACACACCACAGAGATAAAAAAAAACAGTTCGTGAATTTTAGATAAAATTCAGACACGTCCGCACGGTACGGCGGTCGGCAAGGAACTGAAAAAATGTATCAAAGAAAAATATATACCTAACTGAGCATGACTCACAAGATAATTATGTTTACTGAAAATTTACGAGTGAATTATTGAAACATTTGAAACTAAGTTGAAGGAGTCGATAGCGTAGTTGATAGAGTGTTGAACTTGGGACCGGGGGGACGGGGTTCATGTCCAATCCTACAGTGTCCGGGCTGTGTGTCTACTGTCTTTGCCCGACCCAGAAATTCGCTCGACATTCTAGTGTTGGACATTCACGGGCCGGGCATTTCTTGGGTGGCCATTGGCGCAGACCAGTTGTTTTAGCTTCGCACGGGTAGATATGTTTCAAGTAAAATTTTTCAGCGGGAATGGTACACTATACTAGAGAAGAGATTAGTGCGTTCAAATATAGAAAACTCTTCAGCTTTATATCCCTATTAATATAAATGCTAATTTAAGTTTGTTTGTTACGCTTTCACGCAAAAACTACTTAACCGATCATCATGAAATTTTGCACATATATTCTTGGAGGTATTAGAAGTAACATAGGATACTTTTTATTATCACGGCATGACGACGGTAACGGGGTGGGCAGTGTATGAAGTGTATATGTTTGCCAATATTTTGAAATTAGAAGTCGTGGGAAACAGCTATCAAATATAAAGTAAAGAATGTGTCAAATCAAAATCTTCTTAAAAAGGAACTCTTTATACAGCCAAAGAGATCGAATATTATTCATTTCGGTCAGCTACAATTAGATATTCGTAAATGTCCACGGGCGAAGCCGGGGGCGGAATGCTAGTATATCTATAATTCTATATATATAAAATGCTCATGTCACAGTGTTTGTAACCAAACTCCTCCGAAACGGCTTGACCGATTTGTATGATGATTTCTTTTGTGTATATTCGGTAGGTCTGAGAATAGTTCGTAAACTATTTTTCACCCTCCTATCTCCATCCCCCTATTTTTTATCGCCTTTTTAGTATTTTTGTATGAACAATATCCAAAGTTAGTGGTAGGGGTAGAACGTCTGCCGAGTCCGATAGTGTTACTATATGTTTCCGCCACCGCCTTCGCCCGTTTCGACCTTCGAACAGATCAGAAAAAAAATCGCCAAATTATGTTACTATGTATGTAATTATGTATATATACAAAAAATAGAGGTACCTACTTAGGTACAATGGGGTGTTGACAGTGAAAGAAAATAAATACACAATAATTTTTTTTTCAACACACTTGCTCGTAACGTGATTCTTATTACCTCACTTTTAGACCCATAATCCCATATATAAAAAACGCGTGCTTTTTACTTTACATTACAGCACAAGAGTTATAATATAACCCAATGAAGTTAAATTCGTACAAGATTGCAAATTGTATGTGTGTCCAGTCCACAAAGCATTCTTAATTTAACCGCATAATACAGTTTTTATTTTTTAACCACGACTTTGTTGGCTGTTTGGCGAAGTTACCCGTGCTTTATCTAGTGCGACGCGGGAAAAAACAAAACATTTGAGAATTGTGCTTTCATTAATTGTTTTTTAATAATTAAAAACCCTCGTACGTAATGACCAACATAGCACCCTTGTATCACAATGTACTATTATATAGTTTATAACGTAAAATCACTGAAAATAACGTTTATTAATATTTAATAATATCTAAATAAAAAATCTTCTAAATCCATACTTCCGGTCACGTGACCGCAAACGGGAAGTGACGTCATTTCTATGTGAATATCAAATAAATAACCACAGACTAGTAACACTGACCAAGTTATTTTCTTGTTATTTTATCTAATCTGTGTGAGTTCTGTCACCATAATTTTGTTGCTTTGCAAGGTGTGACGTCATCATCGCGCCCAGAACGTTTTCGCAAAATAAAATATGATTTTTCAAAAGAAACATTCTAATTATTTTATTAGCTATAATTTAAAAGTATTTCCAAATATTAGGTATACAAGGAATTTCTATAATTAAATATTTTTGAGGGCATCAAAATATTTACAATTCAAGTAAAAAAAAGTTGATAAGTCTAATTACCGAGTGGCCCCGAAAACACGTTCAGCTTTATCAATAGCTATTTTTATATACCACCTTCCGAATACACTATTTTCTTCCAAGATAACGCAAGCATATTTTATTACCTAGCGACCCCACCCCAGATTTGCCCGTAGAGCCCATATTAACCTTCATCCCATATTACGGTCTTGAGTTCATACAAAAATCCCCACCTTCAGTTTTTCCCAAGTTTTTCAATTTTACTTAATTTTTCTTTCCCTAAAAACCGTTACGAACATTGTAAAAAGAAAATTACCCCATTCGGTCCAGCCGGTCTCGAGTGATGCGCTCACCAACGACTTATATAGATACACTAGATGACCCGTGCGAAAACTTCGCACCGTTAGTTCAAGTGATCATCAACAGATGACGTCTTTTTTTTACAAAATACATGATTTTTTAGGCAGGTACACACAGTCGCCAAGCAAATATAAAAGTCTATGATGAATATAAAAGAGGCGAAAGAGATATATGTCAGACAGGATCGTAGCATTTGATGGTCTCTACCTATCGCTCTTGAGATAAAAGGCGTGATTATAGATACATGAATCTAGAACGATGAAGAAAACTACACCAGATTTTTTGTGAACCATTTAATTGGCATTGATGAAGCGGTCGATTACAGAGACGGGGCCTTTGATGACGTAGATGGTGCAAGCATCTGCAATTCCATTTCGGAAACTAGGGAAAATATCTTATTCTTCGCCATCGCTTGTTGATATGGCGAGAGCTTTTTAACTGTATCAGATATACTTAAAAAAAAACGATCTAATTGGTCTAACTCCGGCTCTTTGCTTGGCTGGTCCAGTAATCTTGTCATTAATACAGCAGATGCTGTATGAATTTCAGACTTCTTTGCCTTCTTTTGAAAATATTGTGGGTCATATTGGACGGAATTTTCCACTTCTAACTCAGTTCTATTGTTACCCTCATCAGTGTCATTAACTCCACGGTCGAAATTAGGTTTTCCATCATAATTTTCACGTGTTTCATCATCATTTTCAGGATCTTCATCGTCACTGGTAGCGTCAACAGAATCATGAGGTTTTCTTTCTGAGAAGAATGGAACAACAAAAGACATTTCCGTCTCATATCTCCATTTCTTCATTTTCTTGGCTGACTCTTCGCCTTTCTCCTTTTTCTTCTTCAATGCTCTTCTGCACGAGTCTCTAAGCCCCTGCCATCTCTGTTTACATGCAGAGGCTGTAACATAATAACAAATCTATACAATTTTTTTTTATCTATTAGAGACAGATATATATGCTATCGCAGAATTTTTTGTAGATAATTTTATTATACACAATTCTTGCCTACATCATTTTGTTACATCACTGACAGATTAGACAGTAAACGCCATTAAAGCTTACCGGGGCTAACTTTTTCCGCGCCTTGATTAACTTATACTGTTAATGCTCAGCTCCTAAACATGATACGTCCATGTTTATTACTCGTATACCTTCCCGGTGAATCAACCTATATAATAGTGAAAACCGCAACAAAATCGGTTCCGTAGTTTTTGCGTGACAGACGCGGCGGGGGACTTTTGTTTTGCTCAGAGATAGCACAAGATACCTACCTCAGATCAGTGTATTCCCTGATCGGAGATACCTACCTTACCTAGGTAGGTTGCAGGGCCGGTTTGACATAGATGCTACTTTTTATCCCGGGATAATATTTCATTCCTTCAAAAAAATCTTTTACAATGCAACGTCACAAACTCACAATACAGCAAACCACCGATCACTGCTCGCGGGCGGGCCATCATGCTAGTTGCGGGCATGGCATAGTTGAAATAAACGAACATCGATATTTATATATTTACCTGGTTGTTTCACTTGCTGCGAAATCTTCTTCCAGGTGAGTTCCTTTTTCGCTGTGTCCATATACTTCGGATGTAACGCATTGTACAAAAATTCGTATTCACGAACGCATTTTATAAGTATCTCGTCGTCCATTTTGCGCGCGTGTAGGTAGTTTGTTCAACAGTCTGGTTAGAGTTTAGACGGAGACCAACGCGGCAACAACGCGGCTTGGCAACGTCGCGTGTCATGCACGTAGCGGAGTGGTCGGAGTGAACGGTACGTGCATGATACGCGACGTTGCCAACGTGCCGCCCCGCCTCCGGCTCAATAAAGCCCGCTTCACATTGAGGGCGCGAAGTCTCGAAGTAAACTAGCTAATCCATAATTTGTATGGGGATATTGGTCGTTATTCTGTTAGATCCTTGTTGGAGGCAGTGGACTGTATTGGTGTAGAAACGGTTAAATGGATTTCGATAGATTGGAAGGGAATTAATTCGTGGAAATTGGGGTTTCGAAGACTTCGGCTTGATCTGGCAAAACAGACCTTGACACTCGAACCTGCACGGCAGGACGTCGCTTTCAGAGGCAGTCCAGGAAACGTTCCTGGTCTTTTTTGATTGTCACCACACACATGCACTGACACGACTAAGTTATGGATAATAATCTAGTTAAAACGTCCGACATCGAATTAATTTGCTGCGCGACTCACGGAGCCGCGTATTCGACCACCTTTTTTTTATGTTCTGTCCGTCAAGCGCGGGGTTCACACGTTGACACCCGCGCGCGACGCCCTAACCGCGCGTAATTCAAACGCGCGGGTAAGCGCCACCTTTCCACCATTTCAAGCAGAAGGCCCGAACAGATATTACTAAGCATATAGTTACATATTCAATATATCTAAGTGAAATAGTCATTACTTTTTCAATTGGTTTTATTGAATAGGAAATATGGGTGGTAAAATGAAGCTCGAATTTTTTTAAAGCGCTGTTTTACTATTACCCTTCAATTAAACGTTTGCGTTTTTTGGTAGCTTATTGAAAATTCAATATAAAAATTACAAGACAAACACGGTCATGCTCGCACGGTTGTTCGAGGATTCGCGCCGTTAATCTGAAGCAGGCTTAAATATACTCACCCTCTGGTGCATCAGTGCATAGCACATGAGTAGGTAAACATTTTACCATTTCACGTTTACCTTTACCCTTTTTTTTATATTTATCATACCTTTCATACATATTACCATCAATCAATATATACAATACATACATAATTATAAAACAAAGTCCCCCGCCGCTTCACACAAAAACTGCTGAACGGATTTTCTTGCGGTTTTAACTATTAGATAGGTTAATTCACGAGGCAGGTTTACGGGTATTAAACATGGACCTATCATGCTGAACATTAACAGTATTAAGTGAATCAAGTCGAGAAAAGAGTTTAGCACCAGCGAGTTTTCATGGCGTATGCTGTCTAATCCGTCAGAGATGTAACAAAATAATGTAGGAGAGAATTGTGTAGAAAAAAATTATCTACAAAAAAGTCCGGTAACTATATTTATCTCTAATAGATAAGTAGTAGGGGTGTGCGAATAGCGTTCGAATCGAATAATTAAATAAGCGAAGTATCGAAATATGACTGGATTTTCTATTGTTTTCAATTTAAATTCCATCACAACATGTATGAAAATATTTTTCATACGAATAATATTCGATTTTTTTTCGAATTATTCGATGTTTTTTAATTATTGCACACCCCTAACAAGTAGTTATAAGCCTATTTATGTAGGTATTGTTGTGAATAGTGTATCCGTGCGAAGCCGGGGGCGGGCGGGGTCGTTAGTGCTCAATACACACCTAGGTCGTCCTCTGCCATGCATTTAAACCTTTCATACTTCAACATTCAATATTTGTTTATATTAATGGGTGTGATGTGACATACAAAAATTTCCACAAGGACACACAGCTATATTTATCTAATTTATATCTCTGTATAATTTGGTACTTATGTATATATGGTGTAATAACGCGGAAGTAAATGGTTTATTTTATAGTATATTTGATAAGATTTGATGAAGAAAATTGGTGCGACCATAATAGGCTACGAAACGGCCGAACTGATATTGATTTATTTACTAATGTACTACTATTTTCTCGTATTTATCCTATAGATAAAACACATACTTTATAAAAACATTAACTACAACTTGCTATTTCTAATAGTTTTTGTATAATACTGGAAGATCATAATAATATATGTGCGTTTTGTATATTTTCGCAAGGCCGATTTTTTGTGAAAATGTTAAGAATGTGTCTCATGTTTCTGGTACGTGAATCTTGGCCTATCTTATCTTACCTTGGTTATTTTATCTCTTATCTCTTTAACAACTTTTAAAAAATATATCAACAAAATGAGCAGCGCGGTTTACTGAGTTAATTTGCGCTAACAAGCTTGCTCTTAAATTTTTCTTCTAATTCTAGATATTTTGGCTTCAATTTTTTTTTGTCCTTTCATTGTAAAACATTGGTTCTAATCTAACAGCCAATTCAAGGTTAGCAACTTAGAATTACCCAAGGAAGGATTTAGTTAAAAACTATTTTTCCTCTTGTATGGTTATAAAAAATACAACATTTTAACCGCCACAACAAGCACCATTTTCATGAACGTAACCGGTAAACAAATGGTTATCTGCTAAGTCATGAAAAATAATAATTTGATAATATTGCAACATATATTTGCATAATTAAGTAATTACTCGTCCTTTACATGCGTCAAGTGAACACTGTTGACTTGAGGTTCTTGAAGACGGGCTTTTGTACCGCAACTTGACGTCATTGCGCCTATTTTGCGTGATAGTGGGATGATGGGCTCGCAGTTTGTTGCAGGCCTCCAGTATTGTCCTCAGGGATCTTAGATGCTCTGCTCTGTCAAGAGTATGCGTGAGTCCCGTTTCATCAGTCTCCAATTCTCCATACATGCTCTGCATAGAGTTTGTCACGATCCTCAGTTGATTTATTTTCAGGTTTATAAGCCTGCGTGCTAGTTTTGAGTTGGTTGTGTCATTTCTGGTTTTGTTTCTTATGTTGAGCCCTTATCCAATTTAGCCAGAGCATCAGCCGCGTCGTTGTCACGTGAATTGCTATGACCTTTGATCCATTGTAGTCTAGTGCCTTTAGGACATCTTTGCTATCCGACAGGATGCGGATGGATTGATTGTTGACTTCTCTATGGCGCGTGCGTTGATAAACAAAGGCCTCTAAGACCTAGAAGGGTCGATATATAATGTGCAATTCTTCTCAATAGATTCCAGAGCTTGTACCTGTTTTAGTTTTAGACCCGTCTGTTTGTGGACACTGTTGCCGGTGTCACTGGCCGTGAAGATGTGTTTGTTTGTATGATTTCATAATATGTAATACGCGTAAGCACACCTATAATAATAAAGAACGTAATAGTGAATTTTCACGGAAAATAATTTGCAAAAGGTCAAGTGCATGACAAATTTGGCATGCTTATTGAAAATTATAATAGGTACTTAGTTGCATAGGCACTATAGGCAGTCATAGGAACTGCCGACAGAAGTGAAATTATTACTAAGACTCCGCTGTCCGTCCGTCTGTCTGCCCGTCTGTCACCAGGCTGTATCTGTCGGTTTTCAGTTTCGTAAATAGATCAGGAAAAATTTGATTAAAAATTGGATTTTGATGACTTACTTCCCCTTAAAAACAAATGCAGCTGTACCCCACGACAACAGGCCCCCAAATGTTACCCCAGACAGGTGCACATAGCGCATGCGTCAGATATCGAACCTGGACCGATGCCAGATCGCCCACGTACTAACAACTATTAAAACATTATTATGACTGTCACACAAATTAATAACTCCACACTAAAAGCAATTTTTAAACTTCTAAAACAAGGACAAATGGATGATCTTTCTCATGGTTTCTCATGAAGCAGAAGCGATAAATTTGGACACGTCGGATAAAAGAGTGACAAATAACCACTTATGATGAAGAAAAAAAAAGCAAATTTTGGTTTTGAAGGCGGTATGCACTAAGTCACTATAAAAAAAACAAAAATCGCTTCAAGTATGCCTATAACATTTGAAGAGTTCTCGATTTCTTCAGGATACCATCATCAGATCCTGACCCGATGACCATGGGACCACCTGGAAAGTATACCCTTTCAAAAAAAAATCCAAATAGATCCAGGCCAGGCCGTCTTCAAGTAATCGGGGATCATACATAAAAAAATAAATAAACATTCCGACGAATTGAGAACCTTTTTTTAAGTCGGTTAAAAGGGTTTATATAGCAAAAGTGAAAGGAAATGCCAGCAAGGACGATCTAGGTAAAATTTTAGTGAACATACTAGCTGTGCCTTGGGGTTGCGATCAAGTTTTAAAATGACAAATTCATACTAATATCATAAATGCTTAACTCACTCCGTCTGCTTGGTTTTTACGACTAAACGGCTGAACAGATTTTGATGAGTTTGGTACGCATTGAAAACTAAGCAAGAATAGGTATATGCTACTTTTAAAAATGTATTGTTCTGGTCAGCGGTCCATCATTTGGTGACCGGCGATCGCGGTTATAGAGCCTATAATCAGAGGATGTATAGAGCTAAATGCGAGTTTTATGATACGTAAAAGTACATGATCCACTGCAGTGACCATAATAAAAAAAAATGACATTCTTGAGGTTATGCGTTATTAAGATACTGTGTTCAAAACATAATACAACTATATTGATTCGATAGAAAAAAATCACGTACCTCTAAAAAAATATTTTACTGTCTAGAAACAATACTAAAATGCATGCAATGATTCAGATTTTTTGACAGATTTTTTATCTAGCAATATACTATCGTAATACTGTTCTATTTTTTAATCAAATTTTCAGCAAGATCCTTTATTCTCATTTTCGAGATTTTATGTACGCACTGCACGCGTACCGTAAGCGCTCGTGTACCGACAGTACTGGCTGCAGCCTGATGCTATATTATTAGTGGCAGCCACGTCCTTTGGTGTGTATGTGTACCCGCGTAGGGGCGGTGCCATCTCTCAAGGTCTTTGGCTCTATCCAGCGTCTTAAGATGCAAGATCCTCAATCAAATGCAATTTTTATATATATTTTTATGTTTGGCTAAATGTCGATTGCTCCTGAGTTATTAAGGTGCCTATCGACTTCGTGTGATCCGGATTTCTCTTCAGCTTTATAGGAGGTATAGGTAGATAAAAAAAATATTGATCGAAGACAATTTTAAAAGTACCTACACATTCGCCGAGCATGAATATAAAAGAAGCGAAAGAGGTAAGTATGTCAGGATCGTAGCAAATGGCATTCGATTATCTCTGCCTACCACTCTTGGGATAAAAAGCGTGATGATAGATAGATAGAAGCGATAAGCTAGTCTAATGATATCAGCTTTGGGCCCCGGCTTCGCACCGGTACAATATTATTTTACAAATCATTAATAATGAGCATACGGCATGAAAAACTAGCTGGGGCTCACTTTTTCCACGACTTGGTTCAGCAGTATAACTGCTAATGCTCAGCTCCTAAACATGACAGGTCCATGTTTAATACTCGTAAACCTTCCTCGTGAATCAACCTATCTAACAGTGAAAACCGCAACAAAATCTGTTCAGCAGTTTTTGCGTGAAAAGGTCACAGACAGACAGACGCCATGGGAGACTTTGTTTTATAATATATAGCGATGTGATAAGTATTGTTAATCTAACGGAACCCTGGCTTTATTCTATTATTACAAATAAAATAAAATATACCCTATACCTACCCTTACCCCCTACCCTCTACCACTACCTCTATATCATCAATAGTTTTCGCAGCGCACGCGATGTAAGGAATTTCTTAGGTCATTTTTTTACACCTTGGGTTACATTATTGGAGTTTTAGTCAGGATCCCTAATTTTTTTGAAAATAGAATATAGCCTATATATAGAATATTGCCTTACAGCTCCCGGAAACCATTGCCGGCCCCAGCCCCCAGGGTACCCAGAAGACAAAGGTTGATTACAGTGAATTATCTTTAAAATCGGTTTAGTAGTTTTCGAGGCTACCTTCCATTGGGTGAATTTCTAAACATCACCCCACAAACACACCCACTCAATAATCGTTACCAGAGAAAAAAAAAACGCCATTTCATGGTGACATCGACATCCAAGGTCGTATAAAAGGGTTGCCAGGCGGCCGGATACGGTTAGGCTTTTGGAACGGTTATCCGGTTTTTATACGATTACTATAGTCTGTCCAGTGAATGGTGTCATTTCAAAAGAGCGGCAAATTTAAAAAAAATCTTAAGCTGTAAACACTGACTTTTACGGAATTGCTAGACTTGATACTTTCAATTTTTATGATGATACTTGATTAAAATACTTTTATTTAGCTGAGGTTTTATTAATATAAGAATACATATAGAGACCATACAAACACAACTCTTAGCTTGCCAGTCAACCACAGGCCATATGCAATAATTGTTGCCATCATATAAATGCCACAGACCATATTTTTTAGCCTATTTTTTTCGATTGTTTATCGTTAAAAATTTATTTAAATTCGAATCAAAACTGTAAACGGTATAATTGTCTGACAGACATAACAAACTTCATAAATCTGCATAACAAATTACAATACAATACAAACATACAGACAGGTGAATGTTAAATACATACATACATACAGCGGTTCTTAAACAGAATTGGCCATGCTAACTTTTTGAACAGGAACGAAGATCTCGAAACCGTTTCGAGATATAAAGCTTTCAGTACAATTTCTATTTATCAGATTTTAAATTAAGTCTATACTTTTTAAGATATTCAATAAAAAACAATAACTTTCATTTGACCGATGTATGACGTCATCATAAGCAGTATGAAAAAGAAATACCTTTACCAAAAAAAAAGGTAATCGTCAATCTTTGAGTGACGTCTTTATAAATTTATATTTTACGTGTAATTATTTTCTTTGTTATTAGGACATGACGGGATGAAACACTATTTACTTACCATTGTAAAAACTATTCAATTTAAATAATTAAAAACACGAGTATAATATAAACAAGAGTAATTTTTAGGTTAGTCGACCTTGACTGACGTTTGTTTGACTTTAATTTGATTGACTGTCACTTTTTTATGTGTAGTGGCCAAGATTATAATCCTGTTCCAAATTCTTGTGACGTCAAGTTTACTTTTCGCGGGTAAAATTTGTAAAATATATTAAAAATAGACGCAATGGATAAAAAACAAAAATATCCAAATTAGTTTCTTAAAATGGGCTATATTTTCAAAATAAATTATAAAAAAAGTATATCATAAATATGTAGCATGGCCAATTATAGGATTTACCAAAATCAACGAAAGTATCAAACCTAATAATTCATCATATAAAGAGTATGTAACTATAAAAGTGACAGTATAAAATGTTGTCATACTAAAACTTTTAAAATAACCAAAATTTTTTTTTTAAAGTGTTAAATGACACGATTCATTAGACAGACTCTAGCGTCGCACGGGTACAATATCTATATAATATATAAAGTTCTCGTGTCACAGTGTTTGTAACCAAACTCCTCTGAAACGGCTTGACCGATTTGTATGATTTTTTTTGTGTATATTCGGTAGGTAATTATATAGGAAAGGCGATCTTGCAGGAACATAGTGTTTCCAATCATTAAATTATAATTATTATGTTTGTATTTTAGCATAATCATCATATAACGTAAAAGCCGTTGCGACAATAAAACGACAGAAAAATAGAGTGGTACAGGGGTTAGTACTAGGCGTCTACCTCCCCCCGCCAAAAGTGGCAGAAAAATGTTCGGTGATTTTTCGCTTCACACCTCCTTTGGTATATACTCAAAGAGTCAGGCCGGCAACGCTAGTTGTATAGGAGTTGTTAGTAAATTGATAAAAATTCGGTATCAACTTATTATGGTGTGATAAGGTATCTAAATGCGTCACATACACACAATCACGCCCGAGTCTGTCTTGGGGGTAGGCAGTATTGTACTTGGCCGAAAATAAAACATATAAGTAATTATTTTTACCTTCGTGCAAGAAATAGGTTTTTTGCCTCAGCATATTGGCAGGAGAGGTAAAACATTTCTTTCCGCCCCGTGGAATATGTAATCTCAACTATCTCTGTGCAAAAAATCGCGTCGATGTGTTGCTCTGTTTTATGTAAAAATATATGCTCACGCCTGTATCACATTAGGATAGAATGGGGAAAAAATTGATTGAAAATTTTATATTAGCCCATACAGACAGACCTTTTAATAATTTTAAAACGTTAATTACTTATTTGCTCTTATAATTTATTACAAATTAATTCAGGTGCAAAAACTATGATGCGTTCGCCAATGTCAAGTTAAATTTTATAAATAGAAATGAAATGCTGGTCGTTGGTAAACGCATCATTTGAGAACGGCTGGACCGATTTGGTAATTTTTTTAAATGTTCGTAATAGTCCAAATCAGGTTTTTAGGGAAAGAAAAATTTAAAAAGTCGGAAAAAATTAAAAGTGATTTTTTTCTATGGGATTTTTGTATCTATCGTCACGCCTTTCATCCCAAGAGAGGTAAGCAGAGACAATCGAATGCCATTTGCTACGATCCTGACATACCTCTTTCGCTTCTTTTATATTCATCATACCTTTCACACATGCTCGACGATTGTGTGTACTTTTAATATTACCATCGGGATTTTTGTATAATTTTTTAATGTGGGCTCCACGGGCGAAACCGGGGCGAGAAGCTAGTATCTTTTGGTCGCGTAACCAACTAAAAAACGCACGTGTTCGAAAATATTGGCATCTCTTTCACCCGATATCCGAGCGAAACAAATAAATAGAGAAAGAAAATTACCACAAAATCGGTACAGTAAAATACACAAACAAAAAATATTAGAAATAGCAAGTTCTAGTTATAACATCCATAAAGTAGGTATGTGAAATTATT
This sequence comes from Nemapogon koenigi, assembly GCA_963924495.1. NCBI lineage: Eukaryota > Metazoa > Arthropoda > Insecta > Lepidoptera > Tineidae > Nemapogon > Nemapogon koenigi. Next base: position 644,747 of record OZ004653.1, on the reverse strand, counting down.
TTTACTCAATATGTAAAAAATATATACCTACATTAGTAAAATATATATTAAGAGAACTGGAGTCGCAAAGTCGGTTGAATATTATGGTAAAATTGATGAGTTTCAGGGCTTCGTGAAACCTAGGTGTTGCTGATCATCAATTGACATATTTTTTACATATTGAGTATCAATGATATACTATATTGAGTATAGATAACTTCATATACTTTAAGGATCCATTAAATGTTAATCGATGATTTGCCAATTATATTGTAGCCTTTATAGTGTATATGCCGATTAATCAGTATCTAAGATGATACGTCATTTATAGCGACCAGCGCACGCGTCTGACACGGCACGATGAGGAATCCAGTTTAATCGGGTTGCTGTGATAGTTGTTATTAGTCAGTGATTAATAAGACATATCATAGTACGGGATCATAATAGAGGTAATTAAAACACAAGTGGAATTTTTTAATAGCATCCACGAGTGTTTTAATTCCAAGTTATGTGCCCGTTCATACACTACTCAACTCTAATCCTATGCAATAGTACAAAACAAATTGAACCAAGATATTTTTCTTACTGCGCATGCGCGTTAACTGTCAAGTGACTCCCACATTAGGAGTGTCGATATTTTCATAGAGTTTTATGTGGCTGCATAACACATATCCTTTGCCCTTTCTGCATTTAAAAAAAAACAATATTACGATATCGTTTTTGTATGAAAACTTCGGTACTATAATACTTGGATTCCACGTGACGCCTTTGTGATATACGCACGCGTCCACCAGGACGTCATGGGGAATCCAGTTTAATCCCGCCCGCGCTGTAATAGTTGTGATTAGTCAGTGATATTACGGCCGGCGGGAGCATTCTACCTACCGATCAATCGGCTTATTGTTACTGTAGGGTAGGGTAGGGGTAGGGGTAGGGTAGGGGTAGGGGTAGGGTAGGGGTAGGGGTATGGGTAGGGTAGGGTAGGGTAGGGGTAGGGTAGGGGTAGGGTAGGGGTAGGGTAGGGGTAGGAGTAGTGCAGGCAAGCCAACGTTTGGGCAGGACAACGTCTGCCGAGTCCGCTAGTACTTTATAGTATCGAAGTTTGACATATTAGAAACTCGTGTATGTAAAACATATCATTATGAAGTATAATTCGATTTTGTAATAGAAATTTTACGTTATAAGAGTAGATAAAGGCTGTAATAATTGGCAATTATTTCATTGGTGAAGCTACAATAAAAGAAGAATTAAAAAAACATCTTTGTTAAAAAATTTTTTGGTTGCAAGTTCACAGATCTACCAATAGAGAAGTACAGCCCATCAAACTCTCTGCCTACCCCTTTGGGAAATAGGCGTAAGCTATTTAAAAAATTACTAATAAAATAACTTTACAACCAATTGTTATGTTTAAAAAGTTCCATTATCCTACATGGGTGTTAATATAATATATTCAATACAACAATAGAAGACAAGAATTAAACAAATATTATAATTGTCAAGGCAGACAATGCATACAATTTTAAATATTTACAGTCTGTGCCAAACTAGGATTGAGTACCACACTCCTATATTATCACATGAGGGGTAGACAGAATTTTCTTCTTTTTATGGTTCTATACCCAAAGGGTGAAAACGGAAACCCTATTACTAAGACTCCGCTGTCCTCCGTCTGTCTGTCTGTCACCAGGCTGTATCTCATGAACCGTGATAGTTAGACAGTTAAAATTTTCACAGATTATGTATTTCTGCTGCCGCTATAACAACAAATACTAAAAAACAGAATAAAATTAGTATTTAAGGGGGCTCCCATACCCAAGCAAAAGACCAAGTTCTCCCTCTTTTAGCCGATGGTATTTGTGAGGTTATACCTAACGAATGGTCAATTCTGTTGAGGTATATTAAGATGGAAAGATTATTTAATAAGTTACTTAAGTTTAAAAAAGATCCCATATATAGCCATATATATTGGCTAAACCACTGAACCAATTTTAACCTAGGGAAGGACATAGACTACTTTTTTTTATATTCACCCACCTAAGGGGATATAGTTAATAGGGGATGATAGTTAGTATTGACCACACAGGGCGAAATGCTATGTTATATAATATATCTCTTTCACCTTTTTTATATTCATCATATATCTCATATAATGAGGCATTGCTTCAGGGCCCCCACCAGAACGAGGCCCCCAGCACATTGTCTTGAATTTTTTTTGAGAATTATGAAATGAAATATAATAGTCATATTTGCGACACAAGTCAGAGATCAAAATCCACTATCCTGCGAATACAGAAAAATCATAAACATAAAACTGTGTAAAAAAAGCATACACTTTCAATGATGGTTTTTTTGAAAATGAGCATGCCCCCACCACATTATTATGCCTACAGGCTGCCATTTGTGTTCATCAGGTCCTACTCATACCTACATGCTTGGCAATTATTGTGTACTGTGTTTCCTATAAAAATAGGCATGTGACTTTGTGGCAAAAAAGGCATGACGATAGATAAAAATAATAATCATTGTCAAAAATATTATTCCTTTTAAAACAATTACTACTACTTAGTCAGATTTAAAAAATATTATTGCATTTGTTAGCCCAATTGTTGAGGAAGGTTATATGCTATATAACATCACGCTACGACACAAAGGAGCTGAACAGTAACTATTAATGCGGGTGCAACCGCAATACACAGCTAGTCTCATGAACTGCCAGTCCAATAAGATTTTTTGCATTCAATAGCCCTTTTATTGATGTAGGTTATAAGCTATATAACATCACCCTACGACCCAAAGGCTGCCAGTAACCATAATATCAATCTAAAAAAATTTCCATGGCAATGTTCTTATAAGGCCAATCACATTACAAGGCCTCATTTGATTCCTGAAGCTGTATTAAAAAATTTCCCTATACCTACTTCACGTCCGTAGATAGAAAATATGGCGTACTTTCATTTGATCAATACTTCTGTAAATGACACTTTCTCATGAATATAATTTAATTCCAAGAATCTTATTGTACCTACCATGTTTCTCTGTAAACCATAACATGTTTTGAATACAAACGGCACGGACAGTTCCCGTAACTACAACATGATAATATAATTAATATACCACTTTCTACAGACGTTTCTACCTACGGTGTTTTAAAATTTAAAGTTATGATTCGGCTTAAAAAAATATAAACATTCGTCGATCGATTTTTCTCGTCTTGCTTATAAAATATGTACGACAGAAAGTCGTAACTACGGATACATACCACAAAACATATGTAGAATCCATTAGAATTATAAAATGATTAATTATTATACAGAAATTGAAGTTTTCTTACCAGTTTTGGTGAAGACCGATGTTTTGCTGAAGCATGACACAAACACATGGATGATGTGGTTATACTTTATTATATAAACACAAAAAGCACTTAATTAAATGTTCACAGTATATATCGAATACAATTCAACGTTTTTCATTAAATTACAGACTAAATCGTATTACAAATTCATGTAAAAATCTAAAAGGTCAATAGATGAAATCGAATTTCCTTGAAACTTTAGTTTCGCATTTTAACGGTAGCTGGCGCGACTATAGTTTTTATTTGACATTTAAAAGGATGCGTTCAATAAATGGAGGAATATTAATTTCATGGTTAAGAACAGCATAAATGAACTATCTACAAAAAAATATAATAAAAATAATGTTAACAAAACGTAAATAGTAAAATGAGGTTACACATGATGACTTACAACTATAAAATTTGTACTCGACATTATTAACGTAAAATAAAAAAAACTTATGAAACTATCACTTTTTTCTGCCACTGTCGTAACCGGGTAAAATGGCTTGCAGGGCATTGTTTAAGGATTCATTATACTCCTTATCGAATGAGCGTAGATCATTCCTGCACATTGGGCACGCATGAGTATTTGTAGTTTTAAAGGAACGCTCCAAGCAACTTTTACAGAAATTATGAGAACATGGTGTTGTCACAGCCTTTGCGACGAGTTCTTGGCAAACAACGCAAAGGAACTGTTCATTCAAATAATCTATAAAGCGTTGATACCCATACTTTTTACACAAGTCAAGACATTCTTTCCAAATATTGGAGTTGTTTTCATCAGCCTTTATAAGTGTCAATACGTCTTCATTTAAATGTTTCTTTGAACTTTCCTCTTCTACATCTTTATCTTGGCCTTTCATTTTCTTTGCAACAATAGGAGATTCTAGGAGCGATTTATCAGCAGATCCTTTACGTTTCTTCCCCTTCCCCTTTTCTTTTGCTTCTTTAGCTGATTTTTTATCAGCTTCAGCTTCTAAGTAACCATCTGGGTAAATTATCGAAAATTTCTTAGCGCCTTTTTCCCAAGGGGCAAGGTTAGAGTCGTCACGGCGAAGAAGGTATTTCCACACCATAAATCCAGATTTTCCTTTCTCTTGATAATATTTCACTACTTTGTAGATGCCATCGTACCGGAGACCTTCTTCTGGAGCGAATTCCGGGAAGTGTTTTTGCATTTTCCATGAACGAGATACTCTAACAGGTCGACCATCTCGCCATTTGTCTCCAGCATCACCGCCTTTATCGTTAACTTGAGCAGCGCAGTTACGAGCTAGGGCTCTGTTCTCGCGTGTTAGTTTCTGATCTGAACTTTGCTCAGCGGTGCGCTTATTACCTGAAAGATCACGGCCACCACTACCTGTATATGAAAACTCGTTTCCGTCATCGTAGTCGTCTTCGTAGCCACCAGAAAGTACAATGCTATAAGCTCCTTCTGTGTCCCTTCCGTGAATACCAGACACTGGCGGTCTGTGGACACCAACTTCAGATAACTGAATCCTAAATTTCCACATCATGCCCACTTCAATTCCAGGAATGGGCCCAAAGTGGTTGGATGGCATAGAACAAGTTTTGGTTTTGCCGACACACGCCATTCCTCTGCCCCAATCTTTTTGTGTTTTATTTTGCTTCTTAGCTTGCTTAGCCGCTCCTGGTGCCACAACTTCATTAGGCTCCAGTTTACAAGATGGACAATACCAGTCGTCAGTTGGCAGTTCTTTAAGTGGCGGATCTAAACAGTCTAAATGAAATCCTTTATCACACTCATCACAGAGAATAATTTTGTCAGGATTAATCTTAGATGCACAAATGTAGCAACCACATTCTCTACAAGTTTTACTCTCATCATCCCTACATTTCATACACTTCAGGGGCTCAGATCTTTTTTCTGTTGATGTCTTCATCATGACATTATACTCTTCGCTGCGTTTGTCTATCGGTACAACGTCGTCTTCAATAGAGAATATTTTGTCCATGATTTTGACGGTAGTATCGTGTTGAGGTATACCTTCTTGGCCTATGTAAATAGTCCCTTGAAATTCGTATTTTTTTCGGTACTGTATTTTCTCAGTAACTTTAAAATCATACCAATGCCCCTTTTCCCCTTTGTTATCCATGTTATGATTGACTAAAATCTTTTGTCCTATTTTAACATCTTCAACTTTTAAAACATTTCGTGACCTTGGACGTATATCTTTGAGTGATTTATAATGAAATTCATTTTCATCATCGTCTTCGAGGTGAATTTTGAACAGTACACCTTCATCTTTGACTTTACTCTTACCAGGGCTCACAGATTTGAAATGATCGATCAGACTTTTCGGCTTTGATTTCGACTTTTGCTCATTATCAGGAATGTTTTCCAGATTAGCATGGCCATTGGTAGCTTGTTCTGAGGAAGGTTTACTATAGTTGGGGTCAACGACTGTTTGAACAATTTCACCTTCTACCCATGATCCTAAGTATTCGTCACGTACGTCGATTTTGTCGCCATTAGCATATAAAATACTTTTACTCTCCTTATAAGTTTCTGGAGTGTCTTTAGGTTCCTCAGTTTCCTCTGTTTGTTCTTTGACTGGAATAGCCTTTTCCGGCTTCGTTACAATCATAAGTTGAATAACGTCATTTAGTTTGATATTATAATCATGAAAAGTGTAATCATCTTCAAGCAATTTTCCACCATAAAGTAACCGCTGTTGAGCAACTTTCACTCCGACTTTATCTTGCAATATTCTTCTAAACTTTTTAATTTTAGTAAGTTTCGAATCCACATGTATGATAGCATCGGGTTTGCCAAATTGTCTCAATCGTACATACATTTTCAGATGCTGTTTTCATTAATTTCAGTTGGTAATATTTATTTTATATAGCGTTCGTGAAACACCTGGAAAAGAAGTTTAAATTAAAAAAAAATATACATTGTTTCAACGGAGATAGTCATTTTGCCATCGGACTAAATTTGAACTCGGGTTTTGAATAAATGCTTATCATGAACGCATCGTCAGTACATAAAATTTTCGTCTGGCAACTTTCATTAATGTGTGATTGATCAACGAAATATCGAAGTGACTGACAGCAAGCACAACAAACAAAACAAACTAAAAATCTGAACTGCCCTGCCCTAATACATACAATTAATTACTGTAATTAAACCAATTACAGGGTAAAACGTAAGTTATATTTATTTAATAATCACAATTATATATTTATTTACAAACAAACTTACGTCACAACGTGATGTGTAAAATTGCTGATCGTTGCAAGCTGTTTACGATACTTTAGAAGCAGAACTATTTTGTTAAAAGTACTTATGTTCTTATTACCGGTTTTCTTCACAAATTATGTAACACATTCACAAATAATGAAAGTTTTAATGAGAAACTATTGTAAAAATTGATAAATTATAGTACATTCTTGCAATATATGCGCCTGCTTCACAACCTGGCGAAAGCGGTTTTTGACAGTTTCATTCAATCGATTTTGACTGTTTCGCGCGCTTTTGATTGTTTATGCGATAATGTACTTTTATAAATGAGACTATGACTGATTAGTTTAATACAAATTTAATGATTATAATTAGCATTTTACATCAAGAAACATAAAGAAATTACAAAAAGACGCTTTCTATTGTTTAATTCGCTTTTTAACGACAATAACACACGACCACCACATCCGAATGCCCCGAGAAGCTTCTGGACGCTTTCTCTCGACCGACGCAGGCGACGTGCATCCCCGCCGCGTCCCGCTCACCCGCTCACCCCCGCCTCAACAGCCATAGTCGACTGATACTCTAACACGGCCTCTCCTGACTGCGGAGCGTCCGCGCCCGCTGAGTCCTGATCATCATTGTCGTCATCACCTGAAATTCACAACAATGTATCTCATTGTAATAGGCATGAGGTTTAACTGTGTGGTGTTTATAAATTTAATGGATAACTTTATACCGTAGTTACCAGTGTACTCTAGTAACCATGAGCAAAGTTTAAAGCACAGCGAACTAGCCACAAGCCTGGCTCTGCCAGTCATAGTATGACTGAATTTGTAGCCACAAATTAGCTCTGCCAGTCATAGACTGCCTGAATAACTAGCCGTAGAATTGGTTCTGCCAGTCATAGCATAACTGAATAACTAGCCACAAAATTGGCTCTGCCAGTCATAAATTGACTGAATATGTAGCCACAAAATTGGCTCTGCCAGTCATAGAATGACTGAATAACTAGCCACAAAATTGGCTCTGCCAGTCATAAAATGACTGAATATGTAGCCACAAAATTGACTAAGCCAGTCATAGAATGACTGAATAACTAGCCACAAAATTGGCTCTGCCAGTCATAAAATGACTGAATATGTAGCCACAAAATTAGCTCTGCCAGTCATAGAATGACTGAGTAACTAGCCACAAAATTGGCTCTGCCAGTCATAGATTGACTGAATAACTAGCCACAAGTTTGGCTCTGCCGGTCATAAAATGACTGAATATGTAGCCACAAAATTGACTCCGCCAGTCATAGAATGACTGAATAACTAGCCACAAAATTGGCTCTGCCAGTCATAAATTGACTGAATATGTAGCCACAAAATTGGCTCTGAACTCACCGTCATTAAAGAACGCTTCACACGTGTCCGGTGTCCATTCACCATGCCACTGCACCATATGTTCAGCGGCAGCCTGTGACCTCTTTCCATAGGACCCAGCCAGTAACTCCAACTCATAACGTTGATGTGGAAGCTGTCTGACTACTCTGTATGGACCTCTCATACCGGAATCAAGTTTGCCTGTACTCTGCGAAGATTTATTAACAAAAACAAAGTCTCCTTCAGCGTAATTGCGAGGCTGCTTGCGTCCTTTATTTACGTAATTATCTTGCTGGCATTGATTCGTCTCTAGAAGTTCTGAAGCTCGCTGTCTTCTCAATACAAGCATCGCTTCTCTGTTAGGTTGCGAATCTTCCAAAGACACATCTCTTACTAAAGCTCGTATTACTGGAGTGGTAGCTTCAATTCCAACCAAAAGCTGTAAGGGCGATGTTCGGGTGGTGGCGTGTTTAGTGATGTTGAGAGTAAGCTGAATCTTCCACAAGGAGCAGGACCAGTTGGCGCCCTTGCTGTTAACCTCCACACGCAGCATATTTAGAACGGTGCGACAATACCGTTCCACTTGCCCATTTTCACGATGCATTTGAGGGGTGATCATGTGAATACCACACCCCAACCCAGAAACCCAATCTTGAAAGCCCTTACTTTCAAACATCCTTCCACGATCAGTCACAATCAATGAAGGTGTGCCAAATAGAGAGATCGCATTGGAGAACACTCGCTTCAGTTCCTCAGTATCCTGTCTGTACAGGGTATACAACAAACAGTATTTAGAGAAGGCATCAACTATTATCAAAATGTATTTAAATCCATTAGAAATTGCTAAGGGGCCAAGAATATCTGTGTGAACAACAGAAAATGGAACTTTGGGTTTAGTCCAAGACTCAATAGGTTGATTAGATGCCTTCGGGACTTTCTTATGACATAGACACACTACGCAGTGAGTGATATATTTCTTTACAAAATGTCTTAAGCCAGGAAACCAGAAATGGCGAAGTATTAAATCTGTTGTTTTGTCAATTCCAATGTGGTCATGATCATCATGAAACACACGCAGTAAACTCAGTCTATGGCCTTTCGGGATAAAACACAAAAATCGCGAATCCTCCCCAACGGGACTATACTTGTAATACAGTAAATTATTACGAATTACATATCGAGACGTGTCTAATTGACCTTCCTTTAGCCTATCGATCAAGTCCAGTGTCTCGGTATCAGCAGTTTGTGCAATTTGAGCCCAGTTGTTAGGCTTAATACGAACGTGAGAAACATTAACCGGATTTCGACTAAGAAAGTCCGCATGTTGCATCATGACGCCCTTTCTATATTCAATAGTAAAATGGAAATCTTGGAAGTAAACCCACCATCGTGCCACGCGGGGTACTAGGTCTTTCTTTCGCTCGGTTAATTTAAGTGAATTGCAATCAGTCACTATTTTAAACTCTATGCCAATTAGGTAGTGGCGAAAATGTTGTAATGCTTTTACTATTGCTAAAGTCTCAAGCTCGTAACTATGATAACGGGACTCTGCACCCTGAGTTGCTTTACTAAAATATGCAACAACGCGCTTTCGTTTATCATGTTCTTGTAATAAAATAGCACCGTAGCCAGAGGAGCTGGCATCCGTGTGTAATTCCGTAAGCAACTTTGGATTAAATATCGCGAGAACAGGTTCGCTGGTTAGGCAGCTAATAATGTAATCTCTAGCAGCGTTTTGTTCCTCTCCCCATATAAACGGGACTTCTCTCTTTGTTAATCTAGCAATGCAACCCGTTTTCACTGCATAATTAGCTATATAACGCCTAAAATATCCAGCGAGACCTAAAAACTGACGGACCTGCTTAACGTTGGTAGGTCTTGGGGATTTAATTAAAGCATCTACCTTTTTTGGGCTCGGTCGTACCTGACCTTGACTTATTAATCTGCCTAAATATTCAACTTGAGTATTCAGAAAGGTGCACTTTTTTATATTGATTGAGAATCCTGCTGTTACTAAAGTTTTTAACACTTGATTTAAAATATCAAGGCCTTCGTTAACAGAGTCCGATAAAATTAAAACGTCGTCTATATAGTTGAGAACTTTACCGGTTTCTAACAGAGATCGTAGGGTATTGGATATAATTCTTTGATATACTACAGGTGCATTCGAAAGACCATAAGGCATCCTGAGATATTCAAAATGACCCTCTGGCGTCACAAATGCTGTTTTTCTAATTGTTTCATCATCTTTTAGGGGAATCTGATGGAACCCGGTAGCCATGTCAAGACTGGTAAAGTATTTACAACTACCTAACCTATCAATGTGGTCATCTATTAAAGGTAGAGGGTACCTTTCCTTTATGGTGATTGCATTCAGGGCGCGGTAGTCCACACACATCCTATCTGAGCCGTCTTTCTTTTTCACGAGAATTATAGGACTGGCGTAATCGGACTGAGATTCGCGTATTATTTCCTTAGATAGCAAGTCACTAATTATGTCACGAACACGTGTTTTCTCATCAGCCGAAAGCTTATATGGACGATAGTGCACCGGCACATCACTAACTAACTTAATTTCCATACTGCCTGTCTTAACAGTAGAAGTCGCCGTACCAGTAACAAAGTAGTCGGAATATTCGTTAACAATAGATATCAGCCTTTTCTTATCCTCACCACATAGGGGTGTATTTACAGCGTCAGTATCTACCAGGCGTAAATTATTAACTCGCAACGCGTTATCTACTCTAGCAAGGTACTGCAAGCCGTTTGTTCGTACGTAAGTAACCCCGTCACGATCTAGGACATCAGTACCAATAAGAACAGGAGCACTTATACATCCAATCGGTACAACATATAAATCTACTTCCAACGAAATCTTTGGAAACTCAATAACTGTTGTCACATACGAAGTACACTCTATTTCTTGACTACCTATGCCTCGCATTAGACGGTAAGTTGGGACCTTATTGAAATTAAAGTATTTCACTACTGAATCGGACATTAACGAGATGTCTGATCCGCTATCTATGAGTATATCAACTGGTATTTTTTGAATAACTGCGGCAATCACATTATTTTCCTGTGAATCACTAATCATGTGACAAAAATTCACATTACTCGATTGCTTGTTATTAGTCTCAGAACGCTGTTTAACAAAACACTTTTCAACCGAGTGGCCTGGCTTTTTACAAAAACTACACATTGGTTTAACATTGGATACTGTACTAGTTGAATCAGTTTTTGGCTTTTTTGGACAATTATTTCTCTTGTGACCAACGCCATTACAAGAATAACACTTAATTTCTGACTTGGTAACTTGACGAGAGTTGTGGTTACGATTATCATTTAACGACCGAGGAATTTTATTAAAAGTATTTAGACCATCGTTTTTGGGTTTCGTATAAACTGATAAAAATTCTACTACGTTATTTGGCTGTAGTTTTGCATTAATTGCTGCCGCTTTTACTTGAGGATCCGTGATTCCGCGAATAACTATTGCAGTTTTTAAGTCATCTGATAAACCTTTAACAATATTTAACCGTAACAAAGACCTACGGGCATATTCGGCATATGTCACAAAATTCTTGGAATTCGTTAACATTACTTCGAATAAAATATTGGCGACATCAATATTTTGTGGACAGAGAGACCGAAATTCAAATTTAAAATTACTCCAGGTACGATCACTAGTGATCCAATTATTGAGCCACGCGCGTGCCTCTCCGCGAAGACAGCCTCCGACCCGAGAAAGACACTCATTATCGTCCCAGTTGTTTAATTTACGTCCCTGTTCAACTTCGGTACACCAAGCATCAAAATTGTGCATGCTAGGGTCAAAAGATGAAATATAAAAGTTTGACCTGGATTGAACTAAAGATGATAAAGCGTTCGCTATCTTGCTCGCAACATCGTCGCTATTACTTTTATCGACCGGTTGAGTTGTCTGTCCCGACATATTGTCACTACCGCCGTTAGTGTAGTTTTCTGCAGACATACCCGATGCGTTTGATGGTAACGGATTTTCAAGCGGTGGATGTGGTGGTATATCCGGGAGTGACGTAGACAATTGGCCCTCAATTGCCTCTAACCGCCCTAATATTGCATCATACACGCGACTACTACGATCATCTTTACGGCCACGTTTACGTCGCTGATTTTTCTCACCTTTATAACGGTGATTTGAAGAAGTACTCGTAGTACTACTATCACGACCGCGGGAACGACTACGAGAACGACTATGACGTTTCCGTGATTTATTACGACCACTCTTGGAATGTCCAGACATGCTTATGTTATGAACGTACTTACTTGTGTATAATTTACTTGAAAAATCGCACACTTTTAGTTTACAATTAACTAACCTAATTTTAAACAAAATCGTTAACCCGTTTTATTGTGGTTAGGCACTGTACCATACGCAGGTATTATACCTATGCACACGCAAGATGCTCACGCACTCAAGAACTAAGAAGTGTGACTTCCAGTTACTCGCGCTACGTAACTATTTCGGGGCTCGTCTAGCTAGTCACACCCAACGAGTGCCACGGCACCCTAAATACGCAGTAAGCACCTTAGCAGGTATCTAACGACGCCAGCAATCACTTCACAAATTCACACACAATGTTTTCGTAAGCTATATACCGGACTCGTAACTTATAATAAAAAAATGCCACACGCACGAACGGAAAGGACACGTTATCTATCCCACTTAACTGATTTTATAAATGAGACTATGACTGATTAGTTTAATACAAATTTAATGATTATAATTAGCATTTTACATCAAGAAACATAAAGAAATTACAAAAAGACGCTTTCTATTGTTTAATTCGCTTTTTAACGACAATAACACACGACCACCACATCCGAATGCCCCGAGAAGCTTCTGGACGCTTTCTCTCGACCGACGCAGGCGACGTGCATCCCCGCCGCGTCCCGCTCACCCGCTCACCCCCGCCTCAACAGCCATAGTCGACTGATACTCTAACAGTACTTTATTGCATATAGATATGGTTTGGAATATGTTAACTATATTTTATCTCCCCCTCTCAAGCCGACATTTTAGCACACACTCAAAAATATAAAGGTAAATAAAAAAAACAAGGTCAACTTTACCTTTGACTAGCTTTTTCCTGCAGTTTTACCTGTGTGGAGTTTAAACAACAAAATCAATGGTTGTAAGTTGTAATAGGTATAGGTATTTGAAACCCTTCCCTTCCCGTTTTCCTGTTTCTACTTCAATTCCCATCCCAATTCGTTTGGTCGTTACTATCGTTGGGCATGATTGATCAAGTAACAAAGGAAGAAATAGTTATTTCCCATTATTTTAATCTATGCCCATTAGAATATTAAATCAGCCATTCCCCAACGTCATGGCGGTGTAAAAAAATCTTCACTGCATAGACAAAATCTCAGTTTGGAAGAGATAATATCCCATAGTAGAGATAGAGTAGTATATTCCTTGGTAGCATAGAGTACTAAGCCTATGGAGGGGCCATAGACGGGCTCCCCCTTTCGCCAATTTTTCCCCCTTTGACCAGTTAAACTGACCAAGTAACCTTAGATTTTGTTGGTATCGTTTAGTGTCGCAAGACAGAGCTCTAGGAAAATAGTTAATTGTGAAGTTTTAAATGGGAAAGGCGATCTAGGACGTCAAACTTGCTGAAACATAGTGTTTCCAATCATTAATTATAATTATTGTTTGTATTTTAACATAATCTTCATATAACGTAAAATCCGTTGCGACAATAAAACGACAGAAAAATACAGTGGTACAGGGGCTAGTACTAGACGTTTACCTCCCCTCCCGCCAAAAGTGGCAGAAAAAATTGTTCGGTGATTTAGTTCTTCCCGTCTCCAGTCTTAAATACTCAAAGCTTGGTAGAGATACACGCAACGAGATAGGCGCTTTCTGACGTCGAGTTGCAGAGAACGCCGCTTACCAAGTACCGACGCTAGTTTTTGTGTTGCTTTGTCACTACCTATATCTTTGGGGACATCCATTAATTACGTTACGTAATTACCTACATTGCTATATTTTTCTTCTTCTCTTGAAATGTCCAATTTTGCCCGCTCAAACATCTCATGTTTAAAAACATTTATTTTAAGAGTAAGAAAAAAAAAAAAATATACGGTCCGAATTGAGAACCTTCTCCTTTTTTTGGAAGTCGGTTAAAAAAGAAACATTTAGAGTTTTTAAAAGAAAAAAAAAGGTATAGACTAGTAAAAATAAATGTAGTTTTTAAGTAACTGTAGCGGAAATCTCACGTATTGGGGAGGGGGGGTCCCACTAAATCTCACTCAATTTCACCAAGGGGGAGGGGGGAGTCTAAATTTGAAGAAAAATTGCTTATGTAATTAATGGATGTCCCCTTTCTCTTTCTGAGAATTTGTCTACGTACCTGAAATTCTTTCTACGCTGTCATTCTCGCACTGCTGTTCTGCTTGCAAATAAAGAAGTTTGGTGACTTGTTCCTGTGTCACGCCATTAAAAAGTGAACGAACTTCCGGCATTGGTCTTTCCTGCTTCCTATAATCTGGGGTTCTTCAAACAAGGCGGGCCTTGATATTTTTGCCAGTCACATGGACCAATCATCTTCGCTCAAAACCAGACAGTGGCAGGACTGGCAGGGTCACATGTTCTATAGGATAAAATTATATCTCCCAAGTTTAAATTCAAATTCATTCAGCCATTGCATTATTTTAGAATAGCCTAATTAATTAGTATAGCACACTAAGACACTAGCACACTTTTCCATCTAAATATACCTCAACATTGTATAGCCTCACAAATACCATCGGCTTAAGGAGGGAGACTTGGGAGTGGTTATGCTGGGTACTCTGGAACCATAACACGTTTTCGGGAACTGTAAGGCAACTCATGAAGAAAAAAAACATAATTTGGATAAGTAGTTAAAAAAGCACATAAAGGAACAACAGACAGAGAGATTTTGCATTTTAAATATCAAAATGTAGTGATGGTATGTATAGTCTTGCTTTATTTTTTTAAAATAATGTTTTCCAGATGGGCTCTGCAGCAAAGAAAGCCAGATTAGTGCGGGAAATGAAATTATTGAAAGAGAAACCTCCATGGGGTATCACATGTTGGAATAATGACACCATGAACACCTTAGATATAACTATGATGGGTCCGAAGAGTTCTCCGTATGAAGGTGGAGCCTTCAAGATTGAAGTAACCATACCTGATTATTACCCATTTGAGCCACCCATACTAAAATTTTGTACACCCATATACCATCCTAATATTGATACTGGTAAGCATCATTATATTATTGTAAAAACAAAGTCATCGTCCCGCTACGTCTGTCTGTCTGTTTCATGCATACCTATCATGTTTAGGAGCTGTGTATAAACAGTATAAGTGAACAAAGTTGGGGAAAAAGTTAGCCCCAACGAGTTTTCATGGCCTTTGCTGTCTAATTTGTCAGAGATATAACAAAATAATGTAGGAACGAATTGTGTAGAATAAAATGATCTACAAAAAAGTATATGGTAACATATATCTATCTCTAATAGATAAGTAGTTTAGCATATTTATGTAGGTATTCAAATTGTACCTGTGCGAAGTAACTTACATTACAGTATTTTCAGCTGGCCGTATATGTATGGACATGTTGAAAATGCCACCAAAAGGTACATGGTTACCTACTATAACATTAGAGACACTTCTAGTGTCGCTCCAAACACTCATAGCTTCACCAAACCCAGACGATCCTCTCAGGATAGATGTGGCCAAGGAATACCTGAGAGATAAAGATGGGTTTCTAGAGAAAGCAAGAAGAAATACAGAACAGTATGCTAAGTGAAATATTTATACCGTCCCAGCTTCGGCGATCTGCTGGATTTGCATATTTAGGCCAGCAAAGGAATGCCCGGCCCGAGTATGTCTAACGAAAGATGTCGCAGTTCCTAAATATGCTGCTGAAAGGGCGGGCTTTGTAGTGAAAAAAATAAACGAAGAAACACTTACACATTTATAATATTTAAAATACTATTATATCACAAATACCATCAGCTAAAAGAGGGAGACTTGGTCTTCCGCTGGGTACCCTGGGACTGATAGGTTCCATTCATTATTTACGCTCAGCGGCGTACAGACAAGCGCTGGACCCCTACTCGTCTACAAGAATTTGTAGAGGGGGGCTCAGACTACACGAAAAAGAGGTTTTCTGCCGGCAAGTGCTTACATCCACATTCTGTCTCCATCTCTCCACCTATAAGGGTCCTATTTATATATTGATTTAAGTGTGCTAACCGAATCTTTTTTTATACCGCAACTCCTTTTACAGGCTATTTTTTTTACATTCTTCTAAAAGAAGATTATAGAATCTTTATTATTATT
This sequence comes from Nemapogon koenigi, assembly GCA_963924495.1. Taxonomy (NCBI): domain Eukaryota; kingdom Metazoa; phylum Arthropoda; class Insecta; order Lepidoptera; family Tineidae; genus Nemapogon; species Nemapogon koenigi. Next base: position 628,497 of record OZ004653.1, on the reverse strand, counting down.
ATTTATTTGAAAATATAACAGTACCTACAATCAATGAGAAGGTGAGCTTGCTTTTCAACGCATTTTCGGCAAGGGCGGATCCAGCTTTGGCGCCAGGGGGGTCACATGGTCGTGGTCAAGTCACAAGAAGTTATAATTTAATTATGATAATAATAGGTACAAGTAAAAAGTAGGTCTAACTGCTACATATTAATAAAATTAAATGTACGTAAAATCTATATTGTGACAAAAAATATATAAAAACATTCGGCTTATTAGCAACGTTTTTGTTAAAATGTGTTTTGTTTCTTTCTATTATTAGTAAAGACAGGTTTGTTAGAGAGTGACAAAACATATTTTAACAAAAACGTTGCTAATAAACGTTTATGAATAAAGGCCATTATGTTTAACAATTTTAATTAGTGGTCCACCTAGGTCCTGGACCCAGCCCAGGGGTCCCTCCATGACCGAGATCCGCCCTTGTTTTACGGTGACCTGAGCATACCGTCTCACGACGCCCTCAGGATAGCTCCGCGACGCACAGTTAGTGAACCCCTTGGAAAAAATCTGGTTACCTTATTGTCCTCAATTTCTATGCTAGTTTGTAAGTTTAATTAATATTTAATTAATATAATATTAATAAAACAAGTGTTATTTTTTGTATATTTTCTTTATTATTTAATGTAGGTATATTTTAAATATTTAATCACTGCAAATTGCTAATGTGCTTGGCGAGATATCCTGGGGAGTTAGCACAGATTTTGACAGCGACACTTTCGTTTCGGTCGAATGGCCTTGAACAGGCCAAAACGTTCATGTCCAACAAGGACCGGCTAGGGGAGTTAGCATACATTTTGACAGCGACACTTTCGTTTCGGTCGAATGGCCTTGAACAGGCCAAAATGTTCATGTCCAACAAGGACCGGCCAGAGATAGCCCGGCGCCGAGAGGTCCGGCCCAACAATGTGCGGGAAAATTCTGTGTACTTGTCTTTGTCCGGCCAAGCAAATTGCTCGGCATTCTTGTGCAGGGCATGCCCGGTCCGGGCTGTCTCTGGCCGGTCCTTGTTGGACATGAACGTTTTGGCCTGTTCAAGGCCATTCGACCGAAACGAAAGTGTCGCTGTCAAAATGTATGCTAACTCGGCAGAGATAGCCCGGGGCCGAGAGGTCCGGCCCAACAATGTGCGGGCAAATTCCGTGTACTTGTCTTTGTCCGGCCAAGCAAATTGCTCGGCATTCTTGTGCAGGACATACCCGGTCCGAGAATGTCCGGCCCAACAATGTGCGGGCAAATTCTGTGTACTTGTCTTTGCCCGGCATAGCAAATTTGCACGCACATTGTTGGGCCGGACCTCTCGGCCCCGGGCTATCTCTGGCCGGTCCTTGTTGGACATGAACGTTTTGGCCTGTTCAAGGCCATTCGACCGAAACGAAAGTGTCGCTGTCAAAATGTATGCTAACTCGGCGGGAGTTTTCGAAATTATTATTAAATTTTGGTTTGTTTCTATATGTTATTATTCTTTCTTATTATCTGTGTGTCATTCAAAAATAATTTGACAAAATTGTAGCGCATTAACAGTTTGTGGTTATACAGAAAAACATACATTTAACTTGCGACTAGTTTTCCATCAACCTTTGAAAATTAAAAAAAAACTTAACCTCTAATATTCTGCTGCTTATAGGTACTTAGTAAAATATTTTTTCAAATCGGACCAGTAGTTTTCGAGTTACTTCTCTCAAACAAACTTCATTCTTTATAATACAGTCAAAATCGGTTATAACGACATCGCTTAGAACGACGCACGTATCGTATTACGACGAATTCTTGAGGTTAAAAATCTACCGCATTATAAGCGACGATTTTTTTTATATCTTTCTTCACGTATTACGGTACCTCCCTTTTAGCCGATGGTATCTGTGAGGCTATACCTTAACGAGTGGCAGGATTAATTATAAAAGAACCCATTGGTACATAACTGGGATTATAATTTTACTAGTAACATTATAACCACAGAACTTTATACTAAAGGGAGAAGTGCTATTCGCAAGAATGCTACGTAACACGCGTCTCCAATGTACATTCGCTAATTTGAAATACCCGTGCGCTATGACCAATCAGCGTCAAGAATGCTACACGTGGCAAATACTACGGCAAATTTTGTTGAGATGGGAACTATAGGCAATAACTTATATCGATAAAATTGGAGTTAGTACATAAGTCATCAATCCCACTAATATTAAAAACGCAAAAGTTTGTGGATGTATCTAAGTTTTACGTAATTCTAAGTAACATTTGTTAGAGTTGTTCTTAGGGGTCAGAGAATGACATATTATACTACTTTTTGCTGGCGGGGGAGGGGCAAATTACAGCCACGACATTATTATGACTTTTTGCATAGTAGTAATTTAGGGGTCAGAGGATGACATATAATACTTTTTATACCGCGAAAGCGGGCGGAGAAAAAGCAAATTACAGCAACGGGATTATTTGTTTTTTAATCTTATTTCCACGCGGGTGAAACCGCGGACAGAAGCTTGTCCGACTATAAATTATGGGTTCCTCTGACCGTCTAAGGAAGCATAGGTTGTGGATACTGAGTAGTTATGTACCGTTAGTAATTAAAAAATAATTTCGACATTTACTTATTTACTATTCTAACTAACATTGTTTATTCATAAAAAATAAAACTACACTAAACACAAATTACATATACATTTAAAATATATCCAATAGTACAGTTTTTTATTAAATTAAATTAAAAATATCGTAAGAATAAAATTATCGACATATTGAATAGAATATATTACTGTCCTGTAAAATGTAAATATTTTTGGTACAGCATTTTTAGATAAACGGCTTTAATAAGTAAAACATGGTGATTATTCAAACTCCCTACCCGTACCATTTATCCAAAGTTCCTTTGTTTTTGGGTCACGTAGAAAACTAAAATAAAATATAATTGATTAAGATTAAAATTTGATTTGTCTGTCTCACTTATCGATATCGGTATATAAAATTAAACGCCTCGCACAGCCCTACAGCTGCGGCCGAGTGCGGCCATGGTCGCGCAATACACAACGGGCGTTACGATCGTTTTTAAATATAAAATAATGACAGTAAAACAAACTTTTTGTATACTTACAGGTGATAGGTGACTCCATCCTTCTTATAAGTCTTTGTTACACTCCTATTTTTGCAAATCACAATTGCACAACTTGGCATTTTTAAAAAAAGACAGGAGAACTTTTCTCTATAAACACTCAAACACGACTGCGAGATTTTTTTCCCCGTCTGCACGTTTTAAGCATATTGTGGCGACAAGCGGCACGTCCACTTGCCATATCTCCCTTTAGTATAAAAGATCTGTGATTATAATCCTTCGTAATATTGTGAGTCAAAGCAAAAGTTCACAATCTTGGGCTGCGTTCCCATTCGGCAAACGGTATTAGGGGCGAATCGGTTTAGTACGCCCTTCCATATATTTGAAATGGAGTGTTCACAGTTTGCTTTGCTAGTTTTGAGCTTATTTGCTGTTCATGCGGACAGTTGGAAAAAACCATCGATGCGTGTGGTTGTGTTTTTTGCATCGCTTACGCTTACATACCTAACCTAACTACCCGCACCACAGAAAATCCAAGTATGTCGTTTGAAACAGAAAGATTCATTACGGAAGTACAAAATAGACCATGCATATGGCACATATTGAGTGAAGAATACAGCAACAGAGTATTAAAACAGAATTCTATACGCTGATTGGCAAAACTTAGAAGAAAGCACTGAAAGAAAAAGAAGTAAGTTCCATTCTTATCTACTTATTATTTTTACAACAACATAGTTTACGTACGTACGTACAGCTTACAAGTATTTCTCTTGCCAGGGTAATTTTCCTTCGTTAAGAAAATAGTTTTCAAACTTGTCTCTTGTTGTTTTACTAGTATTTGATACAGTCGATTTACCATACTTAGGACACCTACTTTACTGGGACATATTGGTACTTAATTTTTCGGGGCTTGCAACACTGACAGTTTATCGGCTGTCGTAAGTGCGTATCGAGTTGTCAGGATTTCTACTAACGTTTAAATATCAAAGATTGTGGAAAAAGTGATCAGGGTAAGTTCATAAAGTATTTAAAGTAACCCCTTCATCTCCCACATTTCGATACAGAGAATAACTTTGTGCCCCGTATCAAACCCATAACCTCTAAGTGACTAGCGCCCCCATGCATAGTTCTGTAATTTTAGTACGATGCTCGCATGTTATATGTTATTTACATAACTTTACTAGTTATTTAGGTACCACCATCCATACTTGGGACGGATTTTCCAAGTTAGGGCCGCCGTCCAAGTTGGGGACTGTAGTCTCAAGTTTGGTGTGCTGTCCTATTGAAGGGAATTGCAAAAACGTAAATGCCAAATATATTTATTATTGTCCTAAGATATTTTCAAATCTGTTTCACAACGCTCCGCCCTTCTTCGTTTTTAGTCTGGGAATGTAAGTAGGTCTTACCTACCTAATGAAATTTACTGAAAGATCTTTTTTTTTCAGTTACGTGCTAACCTCGATTTATACATTAAAAATCAACGTCCATATGGTCTTACCTACCTAATGAAATTTACTGAAAGATCTTTTTTTTTCAGTTACGTGCTAACTTCCATTTATACATTAAAAATGAGTCAACGTCCATATCGCCATTTTAGTGAAGATAACCTAAGCTTAGCTGCAGAATCTGTAAGAAATGGTTTAATGTCATATCGAAAAGCTGAAATTACTTATGGTGTCCCATACAGACAAAGTGAAAGGAGTTCAGCAGAAATCATATGGAAGGCCACCAGTATTCAATCAAACTGAGGAAAAACAACTCACAGAGTGTGTGGCAGTGACAGCTGACTGGGGACACGACATTTGATATTAGATGCATCGCTAAAAGGTATTTAGACAAAAAAGGTGTCTTAGAGCCTAGTTTCCAAGATAATATGCCTGGTAACAAATGGATCAAATCTTTCTTAAAGAGACAAATTGGCTTACTGAAAACACATGAGCCATGCCATAATGTCAAACGCGCAAGAGCCGCCGTAACACCAGAAATAATTAATAAATACTTTGATGAGCTGGCGCTCACTGTGGAAGAGGTCCCTCCGGAAGCAATTTTAAATTACGACGAGACTGCCATCCAGGATAACCCTGGAAGCAGTAAAGTTATAGAGCGCAGGTGTTGCAAGTATCCAGATAGAATCCTTGATTTCATCATCTTAAAAATACCGAATTTGTTAAAACTAGTGTATGTGACCACATCAAGATCCTGCAACCTGTTGAGTCACATTACACGAGGCAGAATCAAACAAATTATATTTAGATGGAGATTAAATTTTTTATCGATTATTTGAAATGTATAATGAATGGCTTCCGTCTTATACTTATGAAGGGAAAGCTGAATCCGAACGACAATATAAACCAAAATTTTAATCGCAAACATGAATTTATGTCGACAACTTAAAAAAATAGGTAGTCAAAATTTAAAGCTTCTCTAGGTAAAATAGATAGTCACCGCCACTTTTGATTTTTATAACATTCTTAAGGCTCCTCATGTACAAATAAGAATTAAATATTATAAGCGGAAGTCGTCAGTTTTCAATTTCACCTTGTTTGATCTAGCAAACAAAGAGGCTCATTGTTATATGTGGCACGAAGGAGAAGGCAAACGTGGTGCTAATGAGGTTTCAAATAAAGGCACAAAAGAGTTTAGATTCTGGTCTGACAACTGCACAATAGTAAAGCTTTCCAATGCAAGTCACTGAAATCCAATAATTATTTATTTTTATTTTCATAAATCATTTTATTCAATAAAAAATTAAACAACAACAAGATAATTTAATAATAAAATACTGCAACGCCACTGCTACTAATCGTAGGAGGCCAACAACTTCTACGAGAGCGCCCAAATCATTAGCACTAAAATATTTTATACCACGGTATGGTATGCAGAGAAACGTTTCTGAATATTCTTCGCTTAAAGAAAGGAAGGGTGCAGGGAGTCATGATAAGATATTTCGATAAAACAAAAGCGGCTACTGAGCGACGAGGTGACAGAAAAATAAATATTTATGCAGCCAAACGAGAAGCTATTGAAAAATTTACAAAAAAATTTGAACCGCTGGAAACACATTATTCAAGAGAAAAAAATGGGAATAGAGTATATTTACATCCTGATTTAAATATAGACAAAATGTGGTTGATGTATAACGATCAGGCACAACCGGATTACGACGTAACTAGAGGGCTTTTTAGGCTACTATTTAACACAAGCTTTAATATAGGTTTTGGTAGTCCTAGACAAGATATCTCTCAGAAACCCTAAAAATAGAAAAAGATCCTGCCACTAAAGTTTCAATAATGACCCAAGCCAGAATACATAAATTAAGAGCAGCAGCATTTTTTGGTTATTTAAAAGAAGACCGCGATGATTTAATCACTTTGAGTTTTGACTGCCAAAAAAACCTTCCCCTACCTAAAATACCGGATCAGGCGACTTACTACGCGAGACAATTATATATCTACAACTTCACTATAGTCATAGGGTCGTTTTTTTACAAGTAGATAACAGAAAAAGACGACTTTGTAACCAGCAAGGGATGGTAGGAACGCCTCAAAAGTCGTCTTGGAGTACGTTTTATTACTGTAACAGGAGAAAAACCCTCTAATGATGCATCTTTCACAGGTAGATATACAATGCAGATGAGTCAAGGCTTTTTTGGCGTGTAATACGTAGCAAATCGTTTGTTTCTCATAATGATAAATCTGTACGTAAAGTGCAAAAAGGGCAGTGCAGAAATAGGAACAATTTTGTGTCCCTATCTAACAAAATGCTTACCAGAACGAGTTACACAAGTCTGCGGAGGACAAAACCGTAACCAGTATGTGGCCGCAATACTGCCTTGGACTATCCACAATAATGAACAACTACAAGTCATTGAACATAAGTGATGTGTATCAGATTGGAATAACGTATTCAAGGACGCCATGTAAAGAAAGATTTACAAAAAGGGAAACATTTTAAAGGTTTGAAATTTACAGATAGTATATTTCTAAACAAGACAAAGAATACAGATGAGGAAAATGCTTTAAATTATAAAAATGAAATACCGAAATATTTATTACAATTCACAACATTTCATTTTTCGTTAAGTACCAAAATTAAAAATCCGTTTGGAGATCTTCCTTTGCTTAACACGATACACATATTTAATTATTTTTTTATTCAGTGGTTTAAGAGATATTTTGAAAAAACTACACTGTGTAACGAGTACCGCTCAAAGCTACTGTACTCTCTGCCTTCAAGGGAAACTGGCATTAAAAAGTATTAGTTGTAGTTGTAAAAACAAAACAGGATACAAGGGGACTAGTGATGGAGCCATAACACGAAAAAATAGAATAGAATAGATACAAGGGAACTTAATTTACGTGCTTCTCTAGCCATCTTTGTTGATAAAAGTGAATAAAATTTAATTTTAAATTAATAAACTCAAAAATAAACAATAATGAATGAAACAAAAGAACCATGAACGAACTATTGAACGAATGAAACGAACGAACGCACGCAGCTCATGTCATTTCTTTTTATTTTATACAGAATACGCATAGACACCTGATACTTTTAGCCGTCATCGGCTTTTTCTAAAAATGCAATATTTAAAAATTAATTTAAGAGTGTTTTAAATTTTAGAAAAGCAAAAAATACGGGTACCTTAATTTTTCACCTACTTTCATATAAGCTAATAAAATTAGGGTGTTAAAATTTTGAAATGTTGTGGATTACGACATGTCTTCTACCACGTTTATGGCAATGGATGTTACTTGCTCTGAGACAGAAAAATGCATTGATGCAACTGCGACCAGTGCGAGACATCGAACCCATCGAAACAACAAGAACCAATGGAACCAACACGCAACGAGTTCGTTTTTCCTCCCTTACAACAACTTTACCACAAGCCGCTGGCTATATCAGAAGCAAAAAAGAAGGATCTGGTCAACCTTTGCACAAAGGGTGTTTATAAACAGTTTTAAAGATGGCAGTAGTGTGGACAAATGATAAAATAATGAAGTTGATAGAATTATTTCAATTTAAAATAAATATTGTGGGATTCTACGAATTAAGCATATAAAGATAATTTTTGCACAAAGATAAAATTAGAGAGTGACAGACTTTATCCCGAAATTCCTTCACCATAAATTCACTTTTCTAAAATTTTAACGGGAAAGCCGAGGCGGGGCGGAAAGTTAGTTAAAAGAATAAATAGATACCTATAAGTATGTTTTAAGCTTAGAAAATACATTCTACTTACAACAATTTATCAGATATAACGTTTGTATCTGTATGGTCCCTTCAATGTCGTTATAACCTGTTTTGACTGTATTAATACCTATAGATAGCAATCTTTCTCTATCTATATCATCTAAAACAAGGATTCCACGTCATGTCATGGCGACTGACGGACGCGTTCCGTCGTGACATGATGGGGAATCCGGTTTAATCCCGTCCGCCCTGTGATAGTTGTGATTAGTCTGTGATTAATAGAACATATCCCAGTCGGCGGGAACATCTTAGCTACAGATTAATACTATAACGTCTATAATACTTGACACTGACATCATCAAAACCCTGATGGAGCTATAACACGAAAAAAATAGAATAGAACTAAACCAAGTTTAATTCTAACCTAAACTTTCAACCCGTATCCGTGCTACAATCATCACCAGAGCTTGCACTCTCCGTCTCCGAAGAACTGCTACTCCTCTTAAGTCGGGGCTGACACTTCTCAAAACTATTCATTTCTTTCAGTTCACTATCAATCACTTTTTTTTTCTGTTTAATCTCTTTAGCGGGTTTTAAAGTTTCCGTGGACACGGTTGCAACCATTTTGGTTTCATGTGGGGCTTTTAGTTTTGGTTCGGGCTCTTCTTCTTCTTCTAAAGAGGTTTTGTTTGCCGCTGACGCTTCTACTGCCATTTTGTATGCCTCCGGGTATTGTGTGCTGTAATTTTAATTAATCTATATCAGTTTCTTTTTGTTCTTTGTTATTTTGGTTGCCTTTGAGGTCTGAAGGTGGCCATTTAAAGTATTTTCCTGGGATAAAGAGTCTGGTCATCTCAGTTTGATGTAAAAGAAGGACAAAGAAACACTTTCTAATCTTCTATATAATAAAAATGAAATGCTGTTCATTGGTAAGCCACATCACTTGAGAATGGCTGGATTTGACTAATTATTTTTTTAAATGATCATAATAGTCCAAATCAGGTTTTTAGGGAAACAAAGGACAAGAAAAGAAAAAAAAGGAAAGTGGGATTTTTGTATGAAATATAATATAGGCTTGATGGAGCGGAAATTAATTTTGTAATAATTTAATTATAATACCCATAGATAGAAAACTTTTTGTTTTATTAATTTAAAAAAAGTTTTTACATTAGCTACCTAATTAACTATGCATCTAGGTCATCTAGGACATCAATTTCAACCTACTTCTAATTATTTTTTGCAATTTTTATAAGTTTAAGGAATTTAAATAAATTGTCAATAATTTATTTTAATTTTTAGTACTATGGAATTTATCTAATCATGGAGCCAGGAGGTGGATAGTGGAACTCTTCAACTGCAACAGTACCTCTAGAGTTTTGGCTCATTTGATTTGTATAAGTGTATGTAATTTAGATGTGTTACTGACAAATTGTTGATTTAGACTATTTAGTGATCTATGGATTTGGCCGACAATTAAAATAAATACATTATACTAAATACTGGCATTTTAGAATCATTATTTTTTAGTCAGCTTTACCAGTGTTGCCAATGCAATTTTTTTTAATCTTCCAGAGAATACGGCCTTCAAACAAAAAAACAAACACTTCAGCTTTATTATTAGTAATATCACTGGCAATGAATGTTCCCATGAGGCTGTCAACTGGAACCGATGGAGGGAAATCACAAGAGTGGCGGCAGCGTTCCGGAGTGATTAATAATCACGACCACTCTGTCAAGAGTGCACGACTGGGAAGAAGAAGAATTAGTAATAGAAGATAATGAAGACCATTATTAAAAAAATACATGAACAAACCTTAACTTAGTCTTAATAGCTCTTATTTTCTTGAATATATAATCTAAATCCTTCCTCATGTCTACCAATAGTTGTGTGTGCTTCTTAAACTCTATGGAGGCGGCATGCAGTCTACTTGCTGAGAGCTGGTTGCAGTTTGTCAGCATTTCTGTTGTTTTTTCAAACCTTTGAAGCCTGAAAATGTTAAAAATATTTCAATCATTAGAAGTAGCAGTGTTCACTTCTTGCCAGTTGTCCATATTGAACAGAACACATAACAAGTTTGTTAATGGACCTAGATGTGTCACTTCTTTAACAGACATAAATATCTGTTATTTTTAGAAGTGCGCTTTACATCCCCTCTGAAGCATGACAAATTATTTGTGCACTGAAATATAGCACGAAATATATTTGTACTATTTTTCAGGGGAAATTCTGAAGATTTACAGAAATCATATATATGTTGCAGTGCAAATATGTGGTTATGTGGGAACACCCACTTGCTACTTCTATTATTTTTTGTAATATTCTGTGCTTCAATACAATATCATCAGGTGAAAAAGGACTTATGTTTTTGCTGGACAATCCAGAGTTGTATCATAATGCCCCAGCATTTCTATCTGTTACTATATTTTATTCAACATAGTTTAGTGAAATATGGTAAAATGAGATAATTGCCATTGACTGGTAAGTCTTTTAACTGAGTTGGATCTAAGCTTTAGACTCCCTAGCTAGTGTTTAGGTGCAAGTATTGTCTTGGTATTCTATATATAATTATACTAGCTTTTTGCCCTGGCTTCGTCCATACATTCATTTCCTGCAATCTGTGGGAGTGATTTCGTGAAAAAGCACATGAATCCAGGGAAGCGCGCGCTACTTGATTTGACCAATGAGCGCGCGCGGTGGTACATTTTACGAGAGGCTAGTACTGTCAGTCAACAGTGTGTGAATGTGTGTGAGAAAGAGAAATAGAGAAGGAGAACCTTTGAGTATTTACCAAAGGAGACGTGAAGCGTTTAAATCACCAAACAATTTTTACTAGCCCCTGTACCACTGTATTTTTCTGTCGTTTTATTGTCGCAACGGATTTTACGTTATATGATATACTAAACTATATCTACAGATATTTGGAGCCAGGCATCCTCCCACAGCCACATGGATTCATGAAGAATAAGTCAACTACTACTAATCTTCTTATGTACTCCGACTTTTTATTTAATGCAATGGACAAACGCCAACAGGTGGATACTGTATACACAGACTTTATGAAAGCCTTCGATAAAGTTGATCACCTACTTTTACTAAAAAAAGCTCGAATTTTAACGGGATAAAAGGCAATCTGTTGCGATGGTTTGCTTCTTACTCAGGCGGTTGTTATCAATGGGTACTTTTCTAATATTGAACCGGTTACGTCGGGTGTGGTCCAAGGTTCCATCCTTGGGCCATTACAATATACTATATTCATTAATGATATATCACAATGCTTTCTTAACAGCAACATTCTAATTGTATTCTCCTACAACAGGATTTGGATAGGTTTTGTTTGTACTGTGGGGCTAACAGGTTGCATCTGGCTCTTGAGATGTGCAAAGTGTTATCATTCACAAGCAATCATACTAAATTGATTTATGATTATAGTCATGATCACCTCCTAACTAGGGTGACCAGTATACGAGACTTAGGTGTCATGTTTGACTGTAGGTTGTTGTTCGACCAGCACATCGACAGTATATGCAGTAAGGTGTGCCAAATGTTAGGCTTTGTGTTGCGGTCAACTAAGCATTTTAGGTGTCCTGACTCATATATATTACTGTACACTAGTCTTGTTAGACCACATCTTGAGTATGCTTCGGTGGTATGGAATCCATACTAGAAAGTATATCGAGATAAAATTGAGTTGACACAAAAGAAGTTTCTACGCTCAATGCACTACAGAGTGGCCAACTCAAAGCTACATTACACTGAACTACTCGAAATGTATAACATGTGCACACTCGCTGACAGACGCTCCTTGCTGGATGCATGTGCGCTGTACAACATTTGTAACAGCGTGTACAATTGCCCGGACCTGCTGGAATGTATTCAGTTTAAATTTTAGAGATCAGAAAGACATGCACCAACTCTGGCCTGCGTGCTCCGCTCACCAAGATTTGTGACAATCACAACAAAAGCTACCTCTCGTTCGAAATTTTTTGTAGTAATAAGAATATTTTTAAAACACATGTAAAAAATATGTTAATGGCTAAACTAGATTAATTTGTTTGTACCTACTTATTGTTTATCTTTATCTTTTTGTTGTTTTTGGGACTAATAATGTATAACTTTGAGAGAATGTAGAGGTGGTGGGCAGAACTTTTTTTTTTAACTACTTTATAATATATGTCTGTCTACTACTGTTATTTCTCCTTAATAAATAAATGATGATAATGTTAAAAAACAAACATATTATTTATAATTAATGATTGGAAACACTAAGATTGACGCCCTAGATCGCCTTTTCCGTTTAAAACATCGCAATTAACTATTTTCCTAGAGCTCTGTCTCGCGACACAAACTGGTCAGTTTAACTGGTCAAAGGGGAAAAAATTGGCGAAAGAGGGAGCCCGTCTATGGCCCCTCCATAGGTTTAGTACTCTTTGAGGAGAACGCATCAGATGTTCGTTTAACCTACAAGTTTTCAGGATATAAATGTTAATGTTAGTGTGATAATAATAATGGTGAGATGTCAGATGTTACACATCCTACTGTAAGTCTTGCTCGTTTTTTATGGCTTTGGGTCATAGCCAATAAATAATTGTTCAAAACTTCAAAGCGGACTGGTCGGATAATTCCTGAGATTACCGGTTTCAAACATACAAACTTTTCGTCTCCAACTTTATAATATTAGTATAGATTGAACGTACATGATCTTTTGAGCTCGTATCACAGACTCGACGTCATTCTGGTTGACCATACCAGCCAAACCCTGAACGAACACTTCGGGAGCCGAATAGTTCTGGAAACATTCTATAGAGAATTCACTTTCGGGTGTTTCGTTTGCCATTTTGATGTAATAGGTTATTATATTATACCATACTAATAATGGAACTTGGAAAAAAGAGAATAATAATCACTGCGATATCTACATAAATATGTTGGAAAACAGTGGAAATTGTGGAAAACAGAAAATAAATAAATAGAGATTTGATCATTTGACTGATTTTTGACAGTCAGTCACATTCACATCAGTCACAGGCAAGTAAAAGACATCAGTCAGCAAGTCAATTTGAAAGATATTATTTTTTCCATTATTGGCTTGGAACTTATGAAGTCTTCTTTCATTTGAATGTTGCCACCTAAGATTTTATAAGACGATGCGTGGCCCGCCTCTACTAGATGTGTTCCGCTCACTATAAGATCGTGCCAGAGAGTTGTCTTCTAAGACAACTATACGCGTCAGTCTGCATTGGCGTCTGACGTTTGCACGCTATCTAAAATTTTACTGTAAAAATTGTTTTTCTTTGATAATATTGCCGTACTGTTCTATTATGTAGACATCATAGAGGGACAATTAATTTATCAAATTATGGTGTGTCATACCACAAGTAAGTAATTTTAAAATTGTTTTATTTGTTTTTATTTATGTAGATTTCACGCACGCCATTTCGGCCGTAGTGCTGTTAGTCGCCATACGAATTTTATCGATATCGATTTCATGCGTTTATAAAAAAAGTGTTTAGAAATATTCACTTTTAAAGTATTAATTACTTTGAGGAATAATAGAATTGGTTTTTCATAAAAAAACAGCACAATTTGCTTCAAACATTTTGAAGAACAACTATATTTACCAGGAAAAAATCGTCGAATACTTCATGGTGCAAAGTAATCTAAACATTAATTTACATTTACACTTAAATAGTTTGGGTTAAAATATTTTTCTATACGTTAAATTGATTGTCCACTTTACAGGTCACCCCTCAAGAAACCCTAGCATTATGCACTACACCTACAACTGGCATAAACCTAGAAAATAAACTAGATGACACACCTAAAAAAAGGAAATTACGTGCATACCTTTTTAAATAATATAAAGAAGCGAAAGAGGTTTGTCAAAATCGTAATAAATAGCATTGGATTGTATCTGCCTGTCCCTCTTGGGATAAAAGGCTTGATGATAGATAGATATATATTATTAAAAAGCAAAACTTTCCGTTAAAAAACTTCGTGAGATAAGTAGACGAGATTCGAAGAAAATTGCACTATTCAGTGAAAAAATATAATTTGCAAGATGAAGAAATGTCTGTTTTAAAGAGTACAAAAATAAAGAAAACCATTTATATATTAATAAAGATAAAAGAACTGTAAGCAAACCCGGACAATAGCCCCCTGAAGTTAGGTCCTTTGCTTTAACACTTCATTTTTTATTCACCAAAAACATACAATTATAATATTAGAAAACAATTTGATACATTGTATGTGTGCCACACCCATAGAGTACTAAGCCTATGGAGGGGCCATAGACGGGCTCCCCCTTTCGCCAATTTTTTCCCCTTTGACCAGTTAGACTGACCAGGTGCGCAGTAATAAGTTACCTTAGATTTCCGTTGGTATCGTTTTGTGTCGCGAGACAGAGCTCTAGGAAAATAGTTAATTGTGATGTTTTAAACGGGAAAGGCGATCTAAGGCGTCAAACTTAGTGTTTCCAATAATTAATTATAATTATTATGTTTGTATTTTAATATAATCATCATATAACGTAAAATCCGTTGCGACAATAAAACGACAGAAAAATACAGTGGTACAGGGGCTAGTACTAGACGTTTAACCCCCCCCCCCCCCCGCCAAAAGTGGCAGATAAAATTGTTCGGTCATTTATACCCTTCACGTCTCTTTTGGTAAATACTCAAAGGCCACACCCCAGGACTCTATAAAAATAGTACTCTAGTTTTGATGCAGAGGCTGGATTTACTGAAGAAGTTTTAAAAGCAATAATAGTTTTTACCTACCGCTAAAGTATTTGTTATTATTTTGACAAATAAATAATAAATAAGTATGTATCTATTTGCATTTATTTCCTACCTAAAATGTTTAGTAAAAAATAACTATGACAAATGACATAAAAATGTTATCGATATTAATTTTTATCGATAGTGTCAATGCCTAGTGTATAATTGCAAATTAAAGTTGTGTGCGTGTGTGACAAAGGGACACGTTCGTTTGTTCTAAACAACACATCTAGTAGGGGCGTCGTCTTGCAAAATCTTAGGTTGCCACGTTGCCAGCCGACACTTATTACCTGCCGTGAACCAGCCGTGCGAGATGACCGCGTAGGAATCTCATATAAAACAATCTACAAACGGTAGCATGACTTCCTCATTGCATTAGTTTGTCTATTTATAACATTTGTCACGTGATCCCTTAAAAGGCAAATTATCTAGGGATCACGTGACAAATGTCATAAGTAGACAAACTGACACTAACAGTAGATTTGGTACGATTCTACGTCATGTCATGTCGGACAGCGCACGCGCCCCTTCGTGACACGATGGGGAATCCAGTTTAATCCTGTCCGTGCTATGATGGTTGTGATTAGTCGACGATTAATAAGAAATATCACATCATCAAAACCCTGATACAGCCATTACACAAAAAGTAGAATAGAATAGATTTGGTCCAACCCCTGTATTTTCTCTACGCAGTCATGCTCGTTCGGCTGGTTATAGTCGCGCGCTCAGTGACACTCTCATATTGACAAAGCGCCCTCTAGCAGTATTATACAGTTTCGCAGTAGATGCGAGCGACGCCCACTCTATCCCAAGCAAGAATTTATAACAATGTCCAAGAGATGTCGCTTGTAGTTTTATAACTATCATTTTTCTTAGTGCAGTGAGATTATAATAGAGTAATCAAAGTAACTTCGATTATTTTTATACGAAGGCAACGCCTCGTCTAACATGACTATGTAGTTTATTAAATGCGTTCCTCGTATCATTGATCACGCTATTTAAAGTTTTTTTTCTCCAAACTATGACCCAGGCAATACTCTATCCAAGGAACTCAAAAAATAACTTCATTATTGAGCTGGTGGAATGATAATGGAAGGGAGGGTAGCCTAGACGAGATCGCGTTAAAAATGGTCCAATGCAAGGAATAATGTCATAATGGGTGATAGGATAGGATGATATGAAAATAGCATCGATGTATAATAGGTACTATATAGCGGTGTGGCAGAGACCCTAGTAACAGTGTCCACTTTTCATTCTATTTTGAACCTGAAACCGCCATCTGTGCACGGGGCTACTATCTGAAAGGTTTCAGATATATTTTCAGTAATCACACATATGACTTTTACGCCATTATTGATTAAAACCCTTTCGGATCCCTTCCATAAAAAAGGTGTTATCAAAAAGATGAATGTAAAAATATTGCTAAACCCAAGCTAAACCTCACAAACCCGTGAAAAGTTGTCAGATCTACTTCTTCTTTTGATATATGGCAACAGTACTGACTTATCGTCGCAATTCTGTTAATATCCAGTAGCTAAGATTATCCCGCCGACTGTCACCGACTGACGACATATCACTGACTAATCACAACCATTACAGCGCGGATGGGATTCAATCGAATTCCCCATCACGTCTCCGCAGGCACGTGGGATATCCACCAAGGCGTGACGTGGAATCTTTTGTCAGATCTTATTTCACTCGCAAATCATTCAATATTCACAACTTCATGTAACTTTTAGTTGCAGAATCACTAATACTGTAAACATCGTGAATCCGTTCAGTAATCCTTACTGGACATACACTAGTTATCTAGTTAGTTTTGTCAAAATCCGTTCAGTCGTTACGACGTGATTGAGTACCTAACAAACCTCCAATAACATTAGTAAGATAAGATAATCCCGGCCATGTACCAATGTGTTTTTGTACATAATCCGACAAACAACACCACTCGTTAGGTATAGCCTCACAAATACCATCGGCTAAAAGAAGAAGACTTGGTCTTTCGCTGGGTACCCTGGGACCGTGACACGATTTCGGGAGCCGTAAGGCAACTCGTAGAAAAAAAAAAGGATAAGATAACAGAAGTGGGATAACGAAAAAGAGACTTAATTGAAAGTTTATTACTTATTGTAAACTAAGAATTCAACTGCACTAAACCGTCTAGATCTACTTCAAAAGGTGCAACCTTCTGTCCTCCATTGAGATACTTCCGTAGACTATTGTGAGCCCAATCAATATAGTTACGATTTAAGTTTTTCAAGAAATCAGGGTTACTTTTTTTCAATTTCTGTTTTTTCGTTAATGGTAGCAGAGTTTTCTTAATAATAGTTGTACCTTTGGTCGGCACATTTTGCTGTTGCCCCGTGTCTTCACGATATTGCTGGTTGTTACCAATGTCTTTGTTTAATTCATTATCGTAGACGTAATAAGGCCCTGGACTTCTCAGACTTTTCTTATCAATTAAATTATCAATAGCCGTTGATTTCCCGAAAATAATGTTTCTTGTGGCAGTCGTTACTTCCGTATCAGATAACTGTTTTCTAAATAATTTTAAAAGATCTATCTTTTTCTGCTGCGCTTCAGTAAGAAAGGAGAAGGATTTGAAGAGGCTGTTCTTTCCAGGGCTCGGATCATTTATGTAACGTACAACAACATTAACGACAGAGTTTTGAAGACCGAAGATATACTTAACGAGATTGTTTGGTGTATAGTATTTGTTGTGTAAATTATCAACTGATTCAAATTCAAAATCGCTATCATGTTTCTTAGCACCTTCCTGTTTACCAGTAGGAAGTAGGAAATGTAGAGGCACAATATTATTATTTCTATGTCGTATACGGTCTTTAGCTTTCACAGTTTCAGATAAAGAGCGAGTTCCAAGGTCTGCGCAGTTACATCTAGCAAGTAAGTTGGTAAGGTACAATTCTTCTTGTCTTGTTCTTGGGACGTGATCGCTAAGACTGCAGTCGCATCTACCGACCAAGTTGTCTACTTGCGAAATTTCATCTACATCAATATTATTGGAACATCCACACCTAGATAGAATTGTATTAACGTTATCCAGATCTTGATCAGAGTTATAAGTCATTCTGTCAACAGTAGAACAATCACACCTTGATATATCGCCCAGTAGTAAACTACCTTGCGATCGTCCATAATCTCTGTTAGTTATGTGATCATGAGAATTATCTGCCAGTTGACAATCACATCTATCAAGTAATTCACTTAGACCGCTACCATCTACATCTTGGTTATCAGAACAGCTACATCTAGCTATTACATTAGAGTTATCTTCATCGATTGAATACCTTTTCTTCTTATTATTATTATACCAGTTATTTTTACAACTACAACATCCCCTAAGCATGTTCAAGAGAGACCCATCTTCATCTATTGAATAGCTATTCTTCTTTTTTTTATTGTACCAGTTATTTTTACAAGTACAACATCCTCTAAGTGTATTCAAGGCATCTATTGCATTAGAGTCATCTTCTTCGATTGAATAGGTATTCTTCTTTTTTTTATTGTACCACTTAGTCTTACAACCACATCCTCTGAGGATGTCGGAGACATGCTCCTTATCTTCATCATTTGTGAGATAAGAAGTTCTTAAAGAGCAATCGCATCTAGCTAAAGATTCAAGTAACTCAGACTGTGATTGTTCTGTGTTTTGACTTCTAGAACAAGAACATCTTTGTAGATTATCAAGTGAGATGGAATTAGTATCCGTTGCTTCGTCACGGTTACTTTGACAGAAGCATCTTTCTACACGGTTCTTCTCATGAATATGATCGTCTGGATGGTTGTAAATGACAGTGAGATTATTTATAATAATTCCGTTAGATTTTTCATCGGTAACTTTTCTATCAGAAATACCATGTGCTAGTTTGTGTTCGAGTAACTGTTCCTGTAAGAGGCCATGTTTGTTCGCGTGTATTTTACCTATTGGAACAAAGTATGATTGTGATAATTTACCATTTTTTAATTGTTTTTTACCAATGTCATTGATGATGTCTAGTAGAGGATTTTTGGATTTCATCTCCACAAGCGCGACCATCATATACAGCAAAAATATGTTCGTCAATACATGTTTCTTCATTGTTAGCGATGGAGTGTTTGTTAT
Source organism: Nemapogon koenigi (assembly GCA_963924495.1). NCBI lineage: Eukaryota > Metazoa > Arthropoda > Insecta > Lepidoptera > Tineidae > Nemapogon > Nemapogon koenigi. Next base: position 609,325 of record OZ004653.1, on the reverse strand, counting down.
AAAAGAAATCAACTTTTACGGTTTATTAATTTCATGCCTATTGACTTTTAAATTTAATGAAATTTTATTGTTTTTCAGTTCTATAATTATGATTAACTTTATAATAATAGTGAAACTCGTTTTGTAGCAAAATTTATATAGTCAAGGTACAGTAATTAAATATTTAATACTTTGAATGGGAACATTACTAAACATACATATCTACACTAGCAATTGCCCGCAACTTCGTAAGTTCGTACGCGTTCCGTTAGGAATACAACGTTTACACCCTATTTCACTCCCTTAGGGGTTGACCCCCCCCCTACCCTAAACCTTTCAATTTCCGAATTTATATCTTCAGTGGTTTAGGTTGTGCGTTGATTGTCAGTCCGTCACTTATACCTGTTAAGAAATTCAAGGCGTAATTGTGCAAATAACTTGATATATTAATTTGAAATTCCCTCAGTAGTGGAGTGTCGTAAGACATAAAAATGTAAAAACCTCGGAACCCGGTTACACTGAATGGATTTTCGTGAAACCTTTTCGATTGCATTGTTAAAAGCTTCAATTAAAAAGTTTACCCATCAAAATTTTCCGATCTCAATTACAACAATTAATAAAAAAATTATGAAAATTTATTTGTCGTAAATGTATCAATTTTATATAGAATAAATGATATTATTTGTATATAAATAATAGTAATTTTAATATTAATTTATATTTTTTTATATAAAAATAATAAATTTACAATAAAACAAAAATTTGTTTGGCAATATCGTATACATATCGGACCAAAGATACACAAAAATAGGTAAAATATATTGTATTAATAAAAAACACGAGATTTTCGTAATAAAATAAATATTTATTATTTAATTTTATAAAAAAATAAAAATTTAGTCAATTATCTACATTATCGTCGTCGTCATCGACCTCATAAACTTGGATAATATTTAAAGAAAAGCTGAAACTATAGAAAATCCTCTTTCTTCTACCTAATTAATTAGTGGTATTTAATTTGTTTACATGACAATTAAATTAAATATAATAAGAAACAATTAAATATAGCTACTATGCTATATACTTATACAAATAAACGTATAAATAAAAAAATCGCTGCCTTCTGGGAGAGTGCCCATAAGACTGGCTGCGTTGCCACGTTGAATAGCAATACTTCCTTTGGGCCAAATAATATGAGCCAGCTCTTTGGTCGTGGGACACCTCTACCAATCTTTAGGGTATTTATTTGTAGATGTGTCGTGCATTAGGTCCCCACGAACCCAGTGTTTCCACCCCAAACGCAACAAATATGTATTCTTCAGGAAGAGATGCGTATTTGCGACGTTTGGCCGTTACGGCTTTGTAAGCGGCAGCCCCAGCCTCAATAGATGTGCATGGAAGGTGAGACTTAGCGAGGGTGTCCACACATGTTGCGTCCCATACCAATGGTCGCCCCCTCTTCCAAGGCGCAATATTCATTCCATCGGGCCTTTTGACATCATCTCGTGCCAGCCCTTTAGGTTCCAAAATGGCTGGCTCATTAATGCTGCGAGGGCCCGACGAATAATGTCATTAAGGCTGGCGCGTCTTGCAATGCGTCCTGAACTACGGATACACGAAAGACCGTGGTGACCCAGCTCATCCACCTCCTCTCCACAGTGGAAGCGATGACACACAATTAATTTAGCCTCCAGGCGTAGTCCCAAAGCGATTCTCATTGTGTTCCGCTGTAGCAACGTACCAACGTTAGGTGATGGTATGGCTTGTAGCCATAGTGCCGACTCTGATTTATTTAAATATGTTTTAATATATTTTTGATTAATATATACATATTTGTCTGCATGATTTTTTCGAAACGCACAAAAAAAAACCAAACAAAATAAAAAAATAAAAAATGAAGAACGGCAAAAATAAATGGGTAAACTTTTTAGTATTTAGTGTTAAAAACACATTCCAAAAAGTTTTACAAAAATCCGTTCAGTATACCCGGGTTCCGAGGTATAAACCTTACGGCACTACACTACAGTGAAAGTTTAAAAAATAATTTAACTGGTTATTGAGTTTCATAGCAATTTTCTCAAAACATGACCACTTTTCAAATCATCAGTTTGCACAGACAAAGTCCAAATATTAGCAAGCAAGCAATCATGTTTAATATTTGAACGGATTTGTAGGTAGATAGAACCGTACCAGGCACTAAGGTATAATATGAATTATTACAAACAAGCTTCTGTCCGCGGTTTCACTCGCGTGGAATTAGATCCAAAAAGAAATAATCCCGTGGTTGTAATTTGCCCCTCCCCCGCTTTCGCGGTATAAAAAGTAGTATATGTCATTCTTTGACCCCTAAACTACCACTATGCAAAAAATCATGTCGATCCCGTGAAAAACAAAAACAAATCTATCCCACGGGAACCATACATTTTCCTAACTGTGAATCTGGATGTTTGGCACAGAGATGATACTTTTTATCCCGGAAAATTTTATTTTTATACCACGACATCGGGCGGGGGAGGGGCGAATTACAGCCACGGGATTATTTCTTTTTGGATCTATTTCTACGCGGGTGAAACCGCGGACAGAAGCTTGTAAATTTATAAAAGGTATTGACTTTATAACTTAAAAATTGACATGGCGAAACCATTTTATTTAGAATTTTCTTTTCAGGGTAAAATGTATATTATTCTAATTGGATTAAGTTTAATATCATCTACCATATCACAATACCCATTACGCGGAGGTCTAAGAGCGGATTTAGTTTTCAACGACAATAATGAAAGATTTGACGTAGACGCCATAAAAGCAGCTATGGCAAGTAAATCGCAACAACGAGTAGTCCCGTTTAGAAGAAAACTCGAAGATGACATACTAAAAAAACTAGCAGAACGCATAAGAAATTATCACGCAGAAATAGAAGATTCAATACCTAAAAACGAAAACATCAAAGAATTGAGAGATCAATTTAATATTGAAACGAATTCTGATGATAAAAATATAGAAGTAGCAAATAAATTAGTGAAGCGGTTAGTAGATTTAGCAAGTAATTTTCTTAAAGATCAAGATATAGATGTTGAAAATAAAGGGAATTCCTTTAGTGATGTAAAAGATGATTTTAATAAGAAATTTAAAAAAATAGTCGAACAAGATGTAAACGAAAGAAGAGCTTCACAAATTGTTAATGAATTGCATCAAGGATTTAGGCGTTCTGGAGGTATTGTTTTTTATTTCTAATTTTAAAAATAGATGGGTCATATCGAGTAATTGGTACAGAGTTGGACTCGAAACTGGGAGACTTGGGTTCAAATGTCTTGTGTCAAAAATGCTATGCACCAATTTTCTTTCGACTTATCGTACAGCTTCGGTTAGAGCATACATACTAGATTGGCAATGTCGCGATTAGAACGAGACCAAAAAATTTATACATCAGTTGATCAGTGTGCGTGACAAACGTGTAGGTAATTCTGTGGATTTTTCATCTTACATGACTTACATCCAGGCACTGCACAAGTAATCATAATTAATCACGTCAATTAAACACTAAATTATCCTTTAAAACAGGCAATTTTATAAAAATAAGCTTAATTACTACTGAGTACCTACTCCTTTTACCGTATTCAAATAACCGGCCAAGTGCGAGTCGTACACTCAATAGTATGCACTAAGGTCAGACCAAGTTTGACGCCCCTGTATGGCGCAGGTACAAATTAGCGCAAGTTCGACTCTATTAACTATTATTGTTTGTTTGTAGTGACATAATTTCAATACAAACGTTTACACTTAGGGGTTGATTTTCGAAAAATTCTTACTTAGTGCACCTCTACACCCCTACCTTCTACCTACCCCTACCCCTAATTTTTATATTTATATCTTCAGTGCGACATACAGTTATACTAAATTGTTTCTTTCAGCTGAAGTGCCCTTTGTAGGGAATCCTGTAGAAGATCTGTTGATGCATTATGCGTTCCCAATGAAAGTGAAATTGCAAGGATTTATAAATGTGCCAAATGATATTAAAAAATAATAATTTTACACATTTTTTTATTTATATTTTTCTCACTTGGGGCTCCATTATTGAAAATTCAAAATAATAATTCTTTTATGATTTTTTAATTAGTCAAAAATAATAAAATAATAATTATTTTGAATTTTCATTAAGCTACAAAAAAAGACGATGTATATAAATTGAAGGGTAATGACAGCGCTTTAATAGTAGTTTATGATACGGGATCATAATAGGGGTAATTAAAACGTAAGTAGAATTTTTTAATAGCATCCACGAGTGTTTTAATTCTAAGATTAATTCCGTTCATACACTACTTTATCTAATCCCATGCAATAGTATTTACAAAACAAATTGAACCAAGATATTTTTCTTAATTGACAAATTGGCGGCAAACCGCGGCTACCTACCTACTGCGCATGCGCGTTACTGCCAAGTGACTCGGACATGCGAGGTCGATATTTTCATAGAGTTTAATGTGGCTGTATAAGACAAATCCTCTGCCCTTTCTGCATTAAAAAAAAAATCGATTACGATATCGTTTTTGTATGAAAACTTCGGTACTAGGTATAATACATATTACACTTTACAGTACGGTATCGAAGTTTGACATATTACAGACGCGTGTAAATAAAACATATCATTATGAAGTATAATTCGATTTTGTAATAGAGACTTTACGATATAAGAGTAGATAAAAAAAATTAAGAGCTTTGTCATACATTATGAAAGAGAAAACGGGGGCAAAATTTATATAACCACCCATCATTAAAAAAAAACAGCTATTTCACTTAGATATATTGAATAAGTAACTATATGCTAAATTACAGTGACACAGGTGGATTATTTACAGAGATATTGGGAATAGATTATCCCAGAAACATTATGGATATAGGGCTCTTAATGAAAAAAAAATCGATGCCTAAACAATAATATAAATGCGGAAGTGAAATAAATCCTGAAAGTGACATAAGCTACTATTTATCCCGGGGAAATATTTCATTCACCCGGGAAAATAGAATTTGTATTTAGTAGACGCTTTATTAAATATTGAGATTTATAACTTATTTTCTTTCCTTTAGTTAAATATTTTTTAGAATCGGTTCTGAAGTTCCAGAGGGTTATCCCCTACAAACAAACACTTTTATAAATTATAGTATCTATAGAAGTTTAGAGTGCTAAAATGCTGCATACCCCTTATTCACAAAGTATCTTGATAGTAATATCCGAATGAAAACCCATGCAAAGTCATACAGAACTAATATTCAAAGCACGTATCTCATGTATTTTGGTGTAATTAAAAATGCATCACAGAGGACATGTCCGTATTTGCATTTTTTTCTAATTTAAAAAGAATTCTGTCATCTGTCGTTGTAAATATCGTTAACGGCGGATAAGTAGCGCAGAACAAACATGGTGATCAACTGTTCGATTTGTAAATACTTATAAAGGTGTCGGGCACTTTTGGGTTGTGACAAGTTAAAATATACTTATTTCAAAATAATAGGGTAGAAAATATATACAGAATATTATTCTATTAAGTCCGTCATTTAAATTATCAAAAACTATTGGACACGTATTTTTTCTTTTGTCAATGAAACAAAAAATGACAGAGATAAAGCGCGTCAAAGTTTGGGAGTGGGGGCTGGTGACGTCACGCCTTGCTAAAAATTGTACCAAGGCGTGACGTCACGCGGAACTTTAGCGGGCTATATCTTCATCATTTTTTGTTTAATTGCCAAAAGAAAAAATTGACGGACTAATTAGATTTTTTTAGTCATCATGCCTATTGAATATAATTTAAACTATACATTTTAAAATTATAAATAAAATGTATTTGTATTCTTTATAACGAGCCCTTTCATTTGATATGTCACATGATCCATTTGAAAAAAATATTTACGTTTAATTAATTTACCCCCATAATTAACCCCCAAAATCAAAATTCCATTATTAACGCTATATCTACGTCCGTGATTGGGTCATAAAAGTCTATAGATATGTACCAAGTTTAAAAAAAAAAAAATGTACCAAGTTTCATCATTTTTCGTCCAGAAAATAAGCTGTGACAGACACCTGAACCATAAAAAAGTAGGCTATGTCCTTTTACCGTTTTAAATTTCATTAAAATTGGTTCCGTGGTTTATCCGTGAAAACGTAACAGACAGAGTAACTTTAGCATTTATAAATTTAGTATGGATATCAACCAGCAATGTACTGCAAAGTAATTTTCTTTACCCATTCCTTCATGACTGAAACAAACCCCCAGTTTCGGGCGGACCGTTGCGTACAGCGGACGTGTTTCAGGACATTTTCAGTGTCACGATCGAAAATAATTCAGTTAAATATTAAACCACCGGTTAAATAAACAATTAGTTAAAATAATATTAACAATATTGGTTAAAGTGTGTTAATTGGATTGAAGTTTGGTTTAATGGCTTAACTGTCAGTTAAATTTAAGGTAAGAATTGTATACTGTTTTATTAAATTTTAATTTTATATTTATCTATTATCACGCCTTTTATCCTAAGAGGGGTAGGCAGAGACAATCGAATACCATTTGTTACGATCCTGACATACCTCTTTCGCTTATTTTATTATTCATCATACCTTTCATACATGCTCGGCGATTGTGTGTACTTTTAATATTGCCATCGATCAAAACATTTTTTATATGTCCAATAAAAGTACACCTAGGTCGTCCTCTGCCAGCATTTCCTTTCACTTCAGCCATATAAACCTTTTTAGTCAATCTTTCATCCTTCATTCTTTCAACGTCTAAAAAAAAGGTGCGAATTTTTAATTTGACATTTGACTTCTGTCGCATATTTTACGAAATTACTGCAGGTCAAAGTGTCATACCGATAACATAAGATGTTACTCATCAAAAATAACATAAAAAATACACGTTTAATTGAATTTTCTCCTTTTTATCGTCGGTTAAAAACTATGCATTAACAATGTGCACTAAAAGAAGATGTAAATAATTATTAGAAAGGGATGTTTAGATGATTCGGTCATATGGAAAGATATATAGAACAGATGTGATTGGAAGAGTTGATCGAAGGCGCCAAAAATGGGGAAACGACAAGCACTGGAAATCTACAAGCAAGAGGGCAAGAGGTTTCTTTTTATTTTTTAAAATATCCCAATTTTATATTCAGTCAAATATATAAATTCAGACAAATATTTACACCCTATTTCACTCCCTTAGGGGTTGATTTTAGGCTGTGCGTTGATTGTCAGTCAATCAGTGACACCAAAGTTTTATATAGCAAATAGGGGTGTATATAGACCATAAAAGAAAATAAATACACAATCATATTTTTTATATACTTTATAACGTATAATCACTGAAAATGATGTTTATTTATTTGTTTAATTAATGTAGGTACTTTTTTATATATCAAAAAGAAAAATCATAAATTGATACTTCCGGTCACGTGACCGCAAATCTTTGAGTATTTAAGACTGGAGACGGGAAGAGCTAAATAACCGAACAATTTTTTCTGCCACTTTTGGCGGGAGGGGAGGTAAACGTCTAGTACTAGGCCCTGTACCACTGTATTTTTCTGTCGTTTTATTGTCGCAACAGATTTTAAGTTATATGATGATTATGTTAAAATACAAACATAATAATTATAATTAATGATTGGAAACACTATGTTTCAGCAAGTTTGACGTCCTAGATCGCCTTTCCCATTTAAAACATCACAATTAACTATTTTCCTAAAGCTATGTCTTGCGACACTAAACGATACCAACAAAATCTAAGGTTACTTATTACTGCGCACCTGGTCAGTTTAACTGGTCAAAGGGGGAAAAATTGGCGAAAGGGGGAGCCCGTCTATGGCCCCTCCATAGGCTTAGTACTCTATGCCGCAAACAGAAAGTGACGTCACTATATATTAGTATATATACTAAATGTCAAATAAATAACCACAGACTAGTAACTATATTATAATAACTGCCTGTCAATCTGTCAGTGACTAAGTTATTTGCCTTGTTATTTTATTTAATCTGTGACCAATGTTTTGTTGGTTTAGTAAAACGTGACGTCATCGTTGATTTCGCGGGAATTTGAAAAATAAAATTAAAAATACAAATAAAAAAAAAACTTCTAGATTATTTATGACATATAGTAAACTTACAGCTATAATTTAAGACGATACATTCAAATAAAATCATAGTTTGAGGGGCGTGGCCTAGCTGCATACGATACTCTAGCGCTACCCAGCGCTACGTGATCGATTGGTCTCTCCGCTGAATCTCTCTCTCTGTCGCATTGAATAGAAACAAAAGAGAAGAGGCGTACGGAAGGTGCTTGGAACAAACGTCCTAAGTGACAAATCAAAAATAATTTATTTAAATTAAAGGAGTAGCTTTATTGAAAATCTAAATTAACATCTTACTTTAGTAATAGATGATACAAATTTGTACTTAATTTAATAAACAATACTTCATGTACTACTGAGAAATTTGGAAAGGAGACTATTTTCAGAGGCTACTTTGCAATTTTTTTCTATCGAGCAAAGTTTCTTAAAACATGTTTTATGATTAACAGATTATTATGAAATATGATTAATTATAACATGTAATTTTTTCTATATTTGTAAGAGCTTTAGGTTTCACTCAAAACGATTTGAAAAATATGATTTAATATGAAGGTAGCCTCTTAAAAGTACCTATCTATTTAAAAAAAATTGTCTACACCCCTATTGAAGTAAGGGAAAGCAAATAAAAACCGGCCAAGTGCGTGTGTGACTCGCACACGTACAACAATAGCATGCACTGATATATTATAGTTATACTAGTTAGACGTTTGTATGTACTGCTATTATTGCTATTATTTAAGATGTTTGATTGAAGATTTTGTTTGATTTAGTTAATTGTTTCGATTGTTTTTGTATTTACTTCTTGATATTATATTGTATTATTCATAATTTAAGTATACGGTTTGTGGAAAATTGTACTGTTTTTACCTTGTAGTATTGTAATTATCGTCACATATAGGTCTTATGTATTCTCATTTAAGTTTAAGTAATGACTGTTTTGTGATAAATAAAAAAAAATAAAAAAAAAATAAAATAAAATAAGATAGAGCAAAAAACGTCTAATAAAACACATTTCTTGTATGGGGACATTGGAGACCCTCTTTAATTTTTACATTATTTAATTTTTTATTATTTTTTGTTATAGCGGCATAGTAAACACACTCTGTGAACATTTCAAGTGTCTGCCTATTACGGTTCAAAAGATACAGCCCTGTGACAGACGGACGGACGGACAGCGGAGCCTTAGTAATAGGTGTTCCATTGTCACCGTTTTGGTAAGAAACCCTAAAAATAATCCTTTCCTAAAAATCCTGGATTATCATATGCCTAATTTTCATCAAGTACATACCAAATTCTTAATTCCACCCAGACGGAGCCATAGAGATTAGATTGTTAAACATAAAATTTAACGCGACAGTAATGTTGGAATTTACAACCAAGCACCTGTGCCAACCATTTTGAAATATAACGGATTACTTTGAAAAAGGGATGATTAGATTAGTTTAGGGGTAGGTTTGGATCGCAGGTGATAGACAGGTTACGTTACAGGGAAGTCCCAGTCTGTTACAAATTCTAGTGCCTATTTTGAATATACCTATGTAATTAAGCTTAGAGATAGATCAATGCTACTTAGGACTTTTTTGTAGATCATTTTATTCTACACAATTATTTCCTACATCATTTTGTTATATCTCTGACGGATTAGACAGCATACGCCATGAATGAGGTTGATGTTTAATTCTGGTAAACCTTCCCGGTGAATGAATCTACCTAATAATCAAAACAGAAATAATATTATTAGTAGGTATAAGATAAGATTAACAGCATCAAAACATCCCGGGTTAAAATTGTAGCAGACACCACCCTATTACCTATTCGTTTTTAAATAAAATTTTATGTAGATACACCTACATAATCCGATAAGACGCTTTTCCATCTAAATATACCTCAACAGAACTGGCCACTCGTTAGGTACAGCCTCACAAATACAGGAGGCTAAACGGGAGACTTGGTTTTCCTCTGGGTACCCATTTTCACACAGACGGAGCTGGAGAGTATATCAACAGTAGGTATATTTATATTGTACACTGCACGAAACCAGATGTGTCGCGTGTTACTTATAAAATCACAGGTGTTTCTGATATTGCTTCAAATTATATGGCTGCTTTGAAGTGGTCGATGGGAAAATGAGTGATGAAAAAGCAGAACGCATTTATCTAGAATCACGCGTAAGCGATATCTTTGTTTAAAACGCAGTTTAAAAAAAACTTATACAACATAAATATAATTTGACAATGAAAAGATAGATAATTGCCAAAAAATATTCATGTTAATTTTTGTAATGTTTCCATTTATATTATAGCCATAAAATTTGATAAATAAAGTTATCAGAGGTGTATTTAGGATTTTTTTCTATCGAGTAAAATGTTTCTAATCATATTTTTAAAACAATGAATGATATTTTTTTTTTCAGTTTGGAAAATAGATCAGGTTTTCTGAAAAAATTGTTTAAACTATTTTGATATATATTAATTATGTCAACGGTCTACCAATTTATTTATTCTTATGTATGGGTGTATGTATGAAGTAATTGAACATTGAATGAGAGACTTAAGGAGCTGGATAATCTAGAAGTTAATCTTAGATATATCCCGCATTTTAGTCACACGATCCCTTATATGACATTCACTTTATTAGTTAATTTTAGATGCGGGCTACAATCCTATATGGGTTCACGACTTAAATAGAATTAGGGGTAAACTGGGTCTATTTAATTTTATTAACTAAGTTGTCTGGTGATAAGAAGGCTAGCTCCTTCCTCGCTTAAGAGTGTAGTGTACCGCGTCCATGTCCATACAAACGGAAAAAACGTTTTACTACCCCTAAATATCATTTAATTTTAACGATTTTGTAATATGTTACTGACATAATGAAAAACTACGTACGTATTTTTTCCTTTTTTCAAAATTCGTAATAGGTCAAAAGTTATAAGCCCCTCAAATCTCGTTTTTTTGGTTCATAACTTGCTGGTAATAAACCGTCTGTATTTGAGAAACAAAGTAAAATTTCAAAAAAAGTAAAACGTACGTACGTAGATTATAATCTGCTAAAACATATGACACCAAAATTGTAAGGTTTCGTTATAGTTTAGTAGGTGTAAATCGTTTTCGCCCAAAACGCAATTTTCAACGAAAAACATACCTACGAACACTCACGAGCTGCAGTGCTCTCTGTCGCACTGATGCCCGGGGGAAGAGCGCGCTTGAGACAAAATATGATTTTCTAAATACCTATTTCGCTGCGTACGCTGAGCTACACGATCCTCTTAACGAATCAGCATCGCGATTCAGCGGGGAAATGCAGCCAGTATTCTTGCCACTATTTAACGCGGACCTGGTTTTTAATGTTTAGATTAGATTTAATGTGTAAATAATTAAAATTAATAAAAAAACTAGAAATATTTCTTTTAAAATTAGACTAATTTATTTATTTATTTTGTAAAAGACGCCATCTATTGGAGATCAGTTGAATTATGACAACAACACCACCAACGGTGCGAAGTATTTGCAGGGGTCATCTAGTCACTAATAGTACATGAATATAAAGCAAAGTCTCCCGCCGCGTCTTTCACAGTTTTCATGATTACATAGGTTCATTCAAGAGAAAGGTTTATGAGTATTTAATATACTATCATGTTTAGGAGCTGATCATTGACAGTACAAGTGAATCAAGTCGGGGAAAAAGTCAGTGAGTTTTCATGGCGTATGCTGTCTAATCCATAAGAGATGTAACAAAATGATGTAGGAAGAAATTGTGTAGAATAAAATTATCTACAAAAAAGTCCGCGGTAGTCTATCTCTAATAGATAAGTATTTATGTAGGTATGCCTCCACCCTTTGTAACATGAGAACCGTCAGGTGAGGTTTGTGTACTTAGACCCTAATTAAGTTTGTATCAGTAGACAGCCTTTATAAACATTCAGACACTTTGGTGTTTGAATAGATATTAAAAAACTGAATTGGATTCTGTTACAACTAAAATAACTGAATGCCTGAAAAGCTGATTTTCATGATAATGTCTGTGAGATAATGCCAAGAAATTAGTATAACCTTAAAAAATTTTGTCGTCAAAATCGGTAAATATTTCTTTGAAATATTAAGAAAAATTGACTTATAAAGTCAGTTCAAAATGGTTTTTCAAATTTCCTGAAAAATCAGTGAAACAATTAGAAAAAAATGAAAAAAATGGGATTAGAATTAGAATTTTTGAAGTATAAAAAAACTGTATTAAAAAAAGCTGTAGGTATTATTCCTAGGAAGCTGAAATTTTGCACAGAGGTTCCCTTTATTATGTAGACAAGGAATAAGGAAGGATATTTCGATATTCAACCCCTAAAGTCAAATAGAGTAAATAAACTTATTTGTAAGTATTATGCCAAAAAAGTACAACTTTTTTTTTAATTTCCCATTTCACAAAATTACGCTAACAGGGTTGCCAGGGTATTATTTTTGCTTTTTTGACCCCTCAGGTCCACAATGATAATTTTCCCAAAATGACTGCCTCTCAAACGCCCAAAGTATCAAGATTGTAGGGGACGAAAATCGAGTTTTCTTGGACATTTGGGGTACACGACCAAAGCCCACCGGCCTAACTATACTAGCTATACCTAAATGAAACTATTAATAATACGTCAAGCAGTAGAAACAGGTGTTTTATGTTGACACAAGCGGCGCGTGCACAGTGTTTTAACAGATGTAAACTTTTGTGTTATCTTGTTTCTTTCTACATGACAATAAGAATACCACGACGTGTTTTGCTGAAAGATGTTGACCTAGCTGAAAAAATGTATGAATGTATGTATGTGTGTGTGTGTATGGATGTATGGCCATGTATTTAGGGTTGTTAGGCGGTATATAATATAGATTTGCATCTATCAACTATGTTGTAAAAGCGATCTCTGATTTGGTAAAAATAACATATATAATTTGACAACTATCAAAACCATACATAATAAAGAGCTAATTATATTTTTAATTAAATATATCTAATAAATATAAAAAAAAACAAATAAAAAGAAATACAATTTTTATAAAGGCTGGCTCTTACGTCCAGCGAGGTAAGTATTGGGAACTATGCCACAAAAACAGATTCTTGAAAAGTTTTTTTTGTAATATGTAGTTTTTAAACATTGAAAGAATAAAGGATGAAAGATTGACTAAAAAGGTTTATATGGCTGAAGTGAAAGGAAATGCTGGCAGAGGACGACTTAGGTGTACTTTTATTGAACATGTATTTGATTAATGAAAACATTAAAAGTACACACAATCGCCGAGCATGTATGAAAGGTATGATGAATATAAAAGAAGCAAAAGAGGTATGTCAGGATCGTAACAAATGGCATTCGATTGTCTCTGACTACCCCTTTTGGGATAAAATGCGTGATGATAGAGATATAGTTTTTAAATAATATTTATTTATGTTGTAAATGAGAAAAATAAAAGTAAGATTAGTGAAATAAAAATAAAAAACATTCCCCCATATTCTGTCAGGCATTATCTATATATCATTATAAGAGCCGTCGGTGGTCGAGTGGGTAAAACGTCGGCTCACAACTGAGAAGTCGCTAGTTCGATCCCTACATCCGACCATGTACCAATGGGTTTTTATAATAAAAAATCTATGTGTACATTATCCGACAAACCGTACAAAGAGGCTTTTCCATCTCAACTATAACCATAGAGTAAGTAGCAATCACTATGTTCTTTAATAAGAGTCGAGACTGCCATACATTGAAATGAATCAAAGTTAGGGCTGAAAGGTACTGCCAACCTAACAACATCGTACTGTCATGGATTGGTATAGAAATATTTGCTATCTCTGTCATCTGTATATAGCGTAAAAGAGATGACGATACGACGCCATTAGTATTGGCTCAATTTTCCTAGCCCTAATTTTTTGTTCTAAGTTGCGCCAGCCTGGGTATAGATAGCCTCAAAAAAAAGTGAGGAAGACTTTGTCTTCAGCTGGGTACCCTGGGGCCGGTAACGGTTCTGTAAGGTAACCCGTGAAGATTTATTTTCTCTTTTCTTTCTAGATAAGTATGTATGTATGGGAAGATGACATGCATGTGTCCTTGCTTACGCTTCACACACCATCATGCAGGCCACATCTTTCCCGTATCTGTAACATTTTTCATCGCCCTTATACAAGTCGTTAGTATGCAGATAGCCAGAGTACCGACGGCATTTGTCATGATCGAATGTTCAACATCAGTTATTATCAGTGTATGCGGGCCTTTATGTAGGTACAGATAGCAAAACAAACAAAAAGCAAGTGAGATTTTTAAAACTATTTTAGCTAGCTTTCCGCCTCGGCTTTGCCCGTGGTAATTTTTGAAATGTGAAATTATAATTTATCCCGAAGGATATCCGGCCTTCAAACTATACCTATATGCGCAATGAATCACGTCGATCTGTATTGCTATGTTTTTACGTGAAAGTTAGATAGAGATTCGAGATTTGTAGAGAATACACAATTGCAAAAAAAAAACTCAATAAAATTGTGCCCCAAGGATATTCTAATCTATCAATCAAACTTCGGCCCAAAGGATAGCAATCCAGAGTCTTCCATTATATTTAAAAACAAAATGTGTTACGTCATTGAATGAGTTGATAAATGAGTTGACACCTCTTTTGATCAGAGATTTGTCTCGCTCGAACTTGTTGAATTGCAATGAGGCTTTGTTTGCACATATATCTGTCTTGTTCTAACTTATGCAAAAACTCAATTTACAATAAATGTATTATTGTTCGTATCTGTAGCGATTTGTATGAAATAACGATTGCGAAGGGCACGCGGCAAATTCGCGCGGTGAAAATATTCAACTTCATATTTGTTTACTTCGTGTGTTTGTATGTTACTTTATTTTGTTTAATTTTAATTAATTCAACTTAAGTAATAAGTACATATTATTTGTTTTTATTTTTGTGCACACACCTGGCTAAAGTGACACACCAAACAGATTTTTTCCGTAGTGAATGTGAAAAGTGCAGAGTCGACAAACTTTTTTACCTAGATACCTAACCTATAAAAATATATGGGCTTGCTCTGCTTTGAAACACTAGGCACGCCACTAATCGGCTATAAACACTATAAAGGCTATACTACTTGACATTGGAAAATCACCGATCAACATTGGTGGAGCCATAATAGAAGAAGAAGATGTGCCCTGATCGATACAATATTAAACCAACATCCATGTAACGAAGTCAACTTAATGTCAAAAAGTATGTACTGTGCTGTCCTCTGTCATCGTAATAAGATTATAATAAGATTTATCGGGACATTATTTTAACACTGGTTTGGACACGTTGAAAGAATGAAGGATAAAAGATGGCTGAACTGAAAGGAAATTCTGGCAGAGGACGACATAGGTGTACTTTTATTGAGCATATAAACAATTTATTGATCGATGGAAATATTAAAAGTACACACAATCACCGAGCATGTATGAAAGGTATGATGAATATAAAAGAAGCGAAAGAGGCATGTCAGGATCGTAACAAATGGCATTCGATTGTCTCTGCCTACCCCTCTTGGGATGAAAGGCGTGATGATAGATAGATAGATTATTTTAAACATAGGTACCTACCTATTATTCAATCATATGAAGTTATAGGTAAAATAGATAAGTGAATTTTATCTGAAGGGATAGCAACATTACATCATCAACAAAAATTGTTTTTTTTTGTTTCTGTTCTAATGTATGAATTCTGATTCTAGACATGTGTGAAAAACACTTTTTCCATTTTTTTTCCAGATTTAAAGGTTGCTTTTGTCTGTTTTACGTCGATAAGTAAGTTTTGGAGACTTTAAGTGATTGCATGAGCGACAGGTGGCTCTGGTTTCTACAAAAGCAAAATTTAACCAAAAAATCTATTTACCCTTTATTAGTTACGTAAGAGAAATCGAAACACAAAAATCGTGTCGACCGGTGTAATTAATTAAATAAATAATTAATAATTTTGCTGTCGCTACTTTTCGAGAGAGTAAACAGATTTGCGCAATATCAGTCTCTGCGGGTGCGGGCGAGTCGGACATACGGGCTCTTACATAGGTACCTACTTTGTTGTAGGTAGGGGCCATTCTTATCATCACTAGACGCACAAGGCTCGTAACCAAGTCCACATTTAACTACCATTAAAAAAAATCAAGCTTATTGGTCTGGTTACAGTTCTGTTATAAATTTTAATTTTTCGCTAGATGTTTCTTTGTTTACACGAAAACTACGGGACGGATTTTATTGCGGTTTTCACTATTAAATAGGATGATTCACCGGGAAGGTTTACAAGTATAAAACATAGACCTATCATGTTTAGGAGCTGAGCATTAACAGTATAAGTGAATCAAGTCAGCCCCAACGCGTTCTCAAGGCGTATGCTGTCTAATCCGTTAGTTATATAACAAAATGATGTAGGAAAGAATTGTGTAGAATAAAATTATCTACAAAAAAGTCTGCTGTAGCATTTGTCTATCTGTAATAGATAATTAGTAATAAACATATTTATGTAGGTATTCAAATTACTCGTGCAAAACCGTGGGCAAATATAACTTTCATATTTTAAAATGTGAAGACAGGTGCGGCAATGCTCTTTTCACCCCTTTAGGATACAGGCGTACCGATACCCCTATTATTAAGTAGGCCACAGGGGTAGACAGGGCCAGAATAATAGTATTTTTATTCGTACCTTTCATACATAATCGAGCTGTCAACTACAAGCTTCTACCGAAGTTAACTTTAATTAAATTCTATCGAACGACCTAACTTCAGGTGTTCATTATGATTGCTTTTCGTGTACATGCTCACGCCTCTGAACGGGGTAGACAGAGAATAAGGACCTCTACGATCCCGGCCATGTACCAATGGGTTTTTAATTAAACACTTATTATGACAAACCACACTTAAAGGCTTTTCCATCTAAATTATACCTCAACAGAACTGGCCACTCGTTAGGTATAGCCTCACAAATACCATCGGCTAAACGAGAGAGACTTTGTCTTCCGCTGGGTACCCTGGAACCGTAACTGTAAAGCAAGTCAACCCGTGAAAAAAAAACATGTTTGCTTCGGAGGGCTAGTCTAAAAGTATCGGATAAGTACTTAAATCTAGTTAGTGCAGAAAAAATTCACATACATCTTCACGGTCTTTATACCTTGAGGTGTGCCCAGAGACAGCAGTAACAGTGTCCACTTGACGACAGTTGTCCATATTGAACAGAACAGGTAGCAAGAATGTTGCTGCACTTAATGGACTTAGATGTGTCACTTCTTTAAGGCGACGCATCACAGCGCAACGAACTCAGTTTTACCAGTGATGGTTAGAGAGATGGAAACAGAAAGTGGTTGTAAGCAGTTTTTTTTAAATTTTTTTTTGTCTAAATCGGCTCAGCGGCGTATCCACAATCGCTGGACCCCTACTCTTCTACAATAATTTGTAGAGGGGGGGCTCAGACTACACGAAAAAGAGGTTTTCTACCGGCAAGTGCTTACAACCACTTTCTGTCTCCATCTCTCCAACTATGAGTTAAACCACATTGTCTTTTATCAAGTACTAGAGAGCTATACCACATGGACCACACGGATTGTCCCCTAATGCATTCCTTTTATCAATCAACAAGATATAAAACAGAATGCACATGGCCAGCTCCTTACCAATCAACAGAACATAACAGGGCACCATTGTATCGCCAGATAGATGCGAGCCCCAATATAAAGTCCATCAAGCAACAGCAAGCAGCAATTAGCATCAGACCTTAGGTTATCATTTTTAGGATTCCGTACCCAATGGGTAAAAACGGAAACCCTATTACTAAGGCTCCGCTGTCCGTTCGTCTGTCTGTCTGTCTGTCACCAGGCTGTATCTCATGAACCGTGATAGTTAGACAGTTGAAATTTTCACAGATGATGTATTTCTGTTGCCGCTATAACAACAAATACGAAAAAATCGGTTATTTTCCTGTGTACCCTTGGCCGTTAAATCCGACCAAATTAAACGAACAGGTGTAAATATTTAAGGGGGCTCCCATACAACAAACGTGATTTTTGAATATTTATATATAATATTTGAACGATATTGATAACGGCAACAGGTAGACGCTTGAAATATTCACAGAATATTTAGTTATATATATATTCACTTTAGAAATAAATAATTAAAATAAATTAAGGGGGGCTCCCATACAATTTTTTTTTTTTTTTTTTTTTTTTTTTTTTTTTTTTTTTTTGCCGTTTTTATAGTTAATGGTACGGAACCCTTCGTGCGCGAGTCCGACTCGCACTTGGCCGGTTTTAATTATGTCTATATTTCTTTAGAAATATATAAGCGAGATGGAATAATACTATTAATATCAATAAGGTAACCAAGGATAAGATAAGATCGACCAATATTCACGTACAAGACACATGAGAAAGTACGATTTCTCAACAAAATCGGTATTTCGAAAAACACGAAAAGGACTTCGGCTTTTCTATGTGTTTACAAAAACTATTAGAAATATCAAATTCTAGTTGTGTATTCTTAAAGTATGTAAAATTATCTATCTTTATAGATATATCTTTATAGTACATACTCGAGTCGCAAACTTGGCTGAAATACGCGTGAAATTGAGGATTTTCAAGGCTTCATAAAACTTAGGTGTAACTGATTTTGGTTATTTTCTTTCCATGAGAATATTTAGAATATAATTTATCTTTGAAATGCAATTTTAATTTCGAGCCTAGCATATACGGATATCGCGTAAAACTGGAAAAACGAAACATCTGAAACAAAGTCTTCCTCACTTAAGAATCCGCCTCATAACATAACGTTTGGTCCATACTTAATTACATTCTGCAGCTATATGTAAATTACGCGATAACTATATGTTTTGGAGTCAAAATTAATATAGACATAGATATATTAGACATGATTTAAACGAAATAAAATTTTCAAAATCATACATAAGGTTTATGAAGCTCTGAAAGTCCTAAAATTTTCGCGTATTTCTAACCGACTTTGCGACTCTAATTCTCTTAATATATGTATTAATGTACAATTTCATTTCATTTATTGCATAGATAATTTCAAATGCTTTAAGAAAACATTAACTAAAATTTGCTTTTTTTAATAGTTTTTGTATGGTACTCATACAGCCGAAGTCCGTTTTGTTCAGAAATCGTATTTTCTCATGTTTTTGGTACGTGAATCTTGGTTTATCATATCTTATCGATTTTAATAGCATTCCATCTCGCTTACATCTTTCTAAGGAGATATGGAAAAAACAAGTCGCGCGTAAAACTGAGTTCGCTGCGCTGTGATGCGTCGCCTTAACAGACGTAAGCATACGTTATTTTAGAAAAAGCGTGCCAAGCTTTACATGCCCTCCGAACCACGAGAAGTATCTTCTATCTATACTAATACTTTCAGGAACTCTACCGGTCGAATTTGAAAAAATCTTTTTGCATTTGATATCCCAATTCTTAGGCTATATAACATCACGCTGCCACCTAAAGGGGGGGAGCACTAACCTTTAACGCGGGTGCACAGCTGAGTTAGTGTTTGTTCGGCATAATCCCAGAAATTACTGTAGGTACCTACTGTTGTTCATACAGTTTCCACCAATAGAAAAAGGGATTATCTAGGAAGGTTATAGGTTATTATTTATCCAAAATTGTATACATGCGAAGCCGGGGGCGGGGTTGCTAGTATAGTGTATTTTTGAACGCGAAAAAATCTTAGCCCGTTTGTCAAGGATGGTTATAGTCTATAATTAGTCTATATTACCAAAATTTAGAAAATATCTGCAGTCTTACTTATTGGCCAAATCATCTATACTAATATTATAAAGAGGAAAGATTTGTATTTTTGTGTGTGTGTATGTTTGTAATGAATAAACTCAAAAACTACTGTGCCGATTTCAAAAATTCTTTCACCATTGGAAAGCTACATTCACCCTGAGTGACATAGGCTATATTCTATTTTCAAAAAAATTTGGGATCCTTACTAAAACTCCAATAATGTAACCAAAGGTGTAAAAAAATTACCTAAGAAATTCCTGACATCGCGAGTTTATATAGTATATCATTGATCGCGTGCGCTGCGAAAACTATTGATGATATAGAGGTAGTGGTAGTGGTAGTGGTAGAGGGTAGGGGTAGGGGTAGGGGTAGGGTATATTTTATTTTGTTCGTAAATATCCACGGGCGAAACCGGGGGCGGAATGCTAGTATAATATAAAGTACATACATACATATAATTTACATTGATGTGTTTTATTATTGCTTGATTATTATTTAAAATTACCTATGAATTGCTTACATTTTTTGCTCACATAATATTGACTGTTGTTGTTCTTTTTCCATATGCATATTTTAGTTAGCCAGGTCATGAAATGGCCAATTTTACGATCAGACCACGACATGACATCTTCGCGGGTTGGTTTACAGCTTACCAGCGGAAAACAATGGTCTTTCTCATTTAGCCAAAGATTTTTGAGACGATACTAACGAGTGGCCAGCTCTGTTGAGGTATATAGATGGAAAAGCCTCTTTTTACTGTTTATCGGATATTGTACATATATTTTTTATTATAAACAAAATACATGGTCGGATGTGGGGATCGAATCCGCGACCACCGACGCCTACCTAGTATTAAGTCTACGCTATAAAGGTAGTTATTTTATTAATTACAAGTTGTAAATTGGTTGGTTAGTTGTGGAATACCTGGAATGAACACGTCAAAAACAGAATATTCAATTGGACAATAATTAAAATTTTGACAGAATCTCGCCCTTAGGGGTTGTTTTCGAGTTTGATTTAGTAAACAAACAGACAAACACATCTTCACAGTAATTGTACCTTGGGGTGTTGCCAGTTGGCAAGTGCGACGGCCATTCCTCTACTTCTCTCATAGAGTGCCAAGACTTCCATTTTGTCTAATACCCGGCGCGTTGTACGTCTACCGAAATCGACCACAGACTCGTCCAATTCTTGTAACCAACGGTCCGCCTAGATCATCCGGCGGCCGGAATGGGAAATTTTCGGTTCTATGCCGGACCAATGTGTAGCCTGCTTAAGGACGGACCATTTAGCCATAAGATTGACCATTAGGATTGTGTCGCGATCGAGAGAGAACTCTAGAAAAGTGTAGTTTTTAAATGTGAAAAGCGATCTAGGATTATTTTTCCCTCTAATAACGAAAAATAATCAAACAAATCAAATTAAATGTTTCTTTTAAAATTAGACATTTTGTAAAAGATGCCATCTATTCTAATTTTTCCCCGACTTGATTCACTTATACTGTAATTACTCAGCTCCTAAACATGATAGGTCAACGTTTAATACTCGTAAATCTTCCTTGTGAACCAACCTATCTAATAGTGAAAACCGCATCAAAATCCGTTCAGTAGTTTTGAGTGAAAAGATCACAGACAGACAGACTTCGTTTTATAATACATATATGTAATTGTGTTTGATCATTACTAGACGTAATTAACAGGTGACACAAGTAACATCAATCATGTTGAACATAACACGTGCTACTTCCCACGGTAGCGTCAGCATAAATATCACAGTCTTTTGTCAGAAATCCTGGTAACATTGTCTACATTTAGCGCATTGCTCGTATTAAACAAAAGTAATGGCGATCCTGTCGCATTTGGCCGTGGAACTAATATCACTCTACGTATTATAAAATGATTATAATTGCCTTTTAAAAAAAAGTTGTACTTCTAAAATTATGCACTGAAAAGTGTGCTTTCCGAAAGCAATGTGCCTATAAAATTTGAAGAGTTCTCGATTTCTCCAGGATCCCATCATCAGATCCTGACCTGATGACCATGGGACCACCTGGGAAGTATACCCTTTCAAACAAAAACAAAATCCATATCGGTAAGGGTCTTCAAGTAATCGGGGAACATACATAAGTTTAGTAAAAAACAAAAACTACTGAACGGATTTTGTTGTGGTTTTTATTATTACATAGGTTGATTCACCTAGAAGGTTTACGAGTATTAAACATGGATCTATCATGTGTAGGAGCTGTTCATTTATAGTATAAGCGAATCAAGTCGAGGAAAAAGTAAGCTCCAGTGAGTTTTCATGGCGTATGCTGTCTAATCCGTCAGAGATATAATAAAATGATGTAGGAAAGAATTGTGTAGAATAAAATTATCTACAAAAAAGTCCGCGGTAGCATATATCTATATCTAATAGATAAGTAGTTATAAGCGTATTTATGTAGGTATTCAAATTATTGTCGCTACAGTGTTACTCGTGTCTCTGGCCACACCGAAAGCTATAAAAGCCGTGAAGATCTGTTTGTTTATGTAAGTAGTAAGTTCGATTCCTAGCTACGACTCGCACAAAAGATCATAAATACTCATCAATCATGTTGAATAGAACACGTGCTTCTTCACACGGTAGCGACAGCAGAAATATAATTTATTTTATATACTTACTCTTATATCGTAAAGTCTCTATTACAAAATCGAATTATACTTCATAATAATATGTTTTATATACACGCGTCTGTAAAACGATATCGTAATGTTTTGTTTTTTTTTTAAATGCAGAAAGGGTTGAGGATATATCGACACGCGCATGTGCGAATCGCTTGACAGTTAACGCGCATGCGCAGTAGGTAACCGCGGTTTGCCGCCAATTTATCGATTAAGACATTGGTCAATTATTTAAAATACCTATTGCATGGGATTAGAATATTAGATAAAGTAGTGTTTGAAGGGGCACATAACTTGGAATTAAAACACTCGTGGATGCTATTAAAAAAATCCATTGTTTTGTTTTAATTACCCCTATTATGATCCCGTATCATAAACTACTATTACTTATTTTATTAACAAATTATTTACCCCTACAAGCATACTATCACGCCTATTTTATAATAGGGGTATGTAGATGTTGAATGTATACAAAATTTTAATCAAAAATTAACATTATGGAAAAGTTGCTATTAATTTAATGCTTTCCACCCCGGCTTCCCCTGAAGTCCACATTTACTTTCATCCCCAATGGTCTTGAGTTAATGCAAAGATCCCATAACGAGCGAGCCTTACAGTAGTCGCATATGATGTGTAACATCTGACATCTCACCTTGGTAATAAGCAACATTAACATTATATCCTGAAAACATTAACACTTTATACACAACACTGTAGGTTAAGCGCACAGCTGATGCGTTCTCTTTCTCTATTTCCCTTTCTCTTTCTCGTCACGCACACGCATATATTTCTTATGACGAGCCCTTTAGTTTGACAAAATGTCACATGATGCACTTGAAAAAAAAAATTTTACGTCCGTGATGGGGAAACCGGCCAAGTGCGAGTCGGACTCGTGCACGAATGGTTCCGTGCCATTATCGACTGTATTATGGGGAATGTTCAGAAGAACTCCATGGCCTCGTCCCTCCATCCCCTTTTTGCACCCGCACTGCTCGCACAGGATACAGTTCTCATCCTCACACAGTGGCCACGTTCTGCATACGAACGAAAAAATTCAGTGACTCGTTCCTGTGTCGTACTGCCAAAAAGTGGAATGAACTTCTGGCGTCGGTCTTTCCTCCTTTCTACAACCTTGGGTCCTTTAAGCGAAGCGTGAAAAAGCATCTCTCGGCATAGTGGGGGCGACTGGCGGACCTATTACGATCTGCCAGTCGCGCGCATTCATGGACCAGCCACCTATGCTTAACAATCAGGCGGTGGCAAGATCACATGTCGTCTTCTCTATAAAAACGGCAAAAAAGTCACGTTTGTTGTATGGAAGCCCCCTTGAATATTTATTTAATTCTGTTTTTTAGTAATTGTTGTTATAGCGGCAACAGAAATACATCATCTGTGAAAATTTCAACTGTCTAACTATCACGGTTCATGAGATACAGACGGACGGACAGACCCCTAAACAGAACCCTAAAAAACCAATGAAAATGGGGTGGAAAGCTAGATTTAAATACTTATTTTAATCAAAGTTTAGAAAGAAATTTTAAATACATTCATAGGTCCACAAAGTAAAGTGCAGTCTTTAGTTAGCAGATGTTGACAATCGATTTTATACTTTCTGTTCGACTGAAAAACTTTTTTCATCTAAAATTATTTATTTGTTTCATCTGGTTTTTACACCCTTTTCCTATCTGGGACTGGGAATCGAACTTGAGACATTCCTTTAGGTAAGCCGTTAAACTTATATTTTAGGCTTCCGTACCCAAAGGGTGTCAACGGAAACCCTATTACCAAGGCACCGTCTCTCCATCCGTCTGTCACAGAGCTGTATCTTTAGAACCGTAATAGGTAGACACTTGAAATTTTCACAGAGTGTGTATTACTATGGCCACTATAACAACAAATAATAAAAATTAAGTAAAGTAAACGTCTAACTAGTATAACTAACCGGACAAGTGTGAGTCGGACTTGCGCTAATTTGTTCCTGCGCCATACAGGGGCATCAAACTTGGTCTGACCTTAGTACATACTATTGAGTGTGCGAGTCTTTTATCCTATCTATAGTGAACTAAAAACTTTCCTCGAGAAATGCAAAGTGAGACAGCATCCAATCATAACTGTCCCATAAAAATAGGTTAGATGACAGGGTAAACAAAATATTATTCTATTTAGTCCGTCATTTAGAATATCAAAAAATATTGGACACGTATATTTTCTTTTGTCAATCAAACAAAAAATGACAGAGATAAAGCGCGTCAAAGTTTGGGAGTGGGGGCTGGTGACGTCACGCCTTGCTAAAAATTGTACTAAGGCGTGACGTCACGCGGAACTTTAGCGGGCTATATCTTCATCATTTTTTGTTTAATTGACAAAAGAAAAAAATACCTGTTCAATATTTTCTGATAATCTAACTGACGGACTAATTAGAATAATTTTTTAGTCATCATGCCTATTACATACTTCACGACTTCTTAAATTACGCGATAACTATAGTATGTCTTAGTTACGAAAAAATAGCTTATATTTGACACAGTTGTATTTAAAAAAAAACAGGAAATTCAGTTTACAGCTAAATTTTATGAAGCCCTGAAATCATCAATTTCTCTAATAATGTATAATTTTCTCGTGTTTATCCTATAGATAATTTCACATATGCCCGTTTTATGTATTTTCGCTCTTGTGAAATCGTTCTTTCTCGTGTTTCTATTACGTGAATCTTGGCCTATCTTATATCATATCCTTGGTTATATTATCGATTCTTTTTACAGTGTATCTCTCTAATAACTGTTTAAAGAGATATCTACAAAATAAGCGGCGCGGTTTACTGAGTTCATTGCGCTAACAAGCTTGCTCTTAAGAATTTTTAGATCTGTCTAATTTTAATAAGTGGCTAAGTTACAGCTGTGTTTGACAATCGCCATGTGGCGCGGATTGATATCTGAATCTTTTGTATTACTTAGGGGGAGAAAACTTGGATTACTCAATACGGGTTCAATTCTAGTACTAAGAACAAATAGGTGCGTCGGTGGCCTAGCGGTTAAGACGTCTGGTATTAACTAGGCAAACCACGGGTTCGATCCCGGATCCCGACCATGTAACAATGGAAACTTATGTAAATATACTTCAACAGAACTGGCCACTCGTTAGGTATAGCTTCACAAATACCATCGGCTAAAAGAGGGAGACTTGGTCTTCCGCTGGGTACCCTGGGACCGTAACACGGTTTCTGAAGCTGTAAGCCAACCTTCAGACATATATAGTAATACAATATTATATATGCAAGTTCCTGAAAATAACAGATACATCAAATGTAGATGCTTTTGCACCTGTTCTGTATGGACAACTACAATGAGCAAAAGTGAACACTGTTACATGGTGTCTGTGGCCACAACGCAAAGTAAGTGTGTGAAGTTGTGTTTTGAATGATCTATATCATTACGCCTTTTATCACAAGAGGGGTAGGCAGAGAATATCGAGTTTTACCCCCTGAAAATAACATCAGAATTCATTCAATCGGTTCGGACGTTCGGACACTGTGATAGACAGACATACTATAATCATCATCTACATATTATAAAACAGAGTCCCCGCTGTGTCTATCTGTCTGTTTGTAACCGCCTCACGCAAAAACTACTGAACGTATTTTGTTGTGGTTTTCACTATTAAATAGGTTGATTCACCGAGAAGGTTTTCGAGTATTAAACATGGTTCTATCATATTTAAGAGCTGAGTAATAACAGTATGAATCAAATCGGGGAAAAAATTAGCTCCAGCGCGTTTTTTTTGGCGTATGCTGTCTAATCCATCAGAGATGTAACAAAATGATGTATGAAAGAATTGTGTAGAATAAAATTATCTACAAAAAAGTCCGCGGTAGCATATATCTAACTCTAATAGATAAATAGTTATAAGTGTATTTATGTAAGCAGCAATGTACGTCGAATTTAAGTTGAGTTACGCGTTCTAAGGGGAAGGTCGTCAGAAACAGGTGTCGCTGTATTTGGCAAAATTTTAATGAATACCGTCATATGGCAGGGAGTTATATAGATTTCCTTTTGGATAATGTTATAGCTTTACGCTCCGGGTTTGCTCGTGGAAATGTGACATAAGGTGAAGGTGTATGTGATTTTGAAATTTTAAATATATGAGTACAGCCACGAGATTATTTTCAAATTGAAAGCTTCAAAAGCGAAGGAAATCTTATGGGTTAGCGCCAAGGATTGCTCGGCCCGAGAATGTCCGGGCAAGAATTCGTGTACTGGCTTCCACATACAACTGGGTCGGACATTTTTGGCTGCGCATTTCGGTCCGAACCAAATTAAAAACCACTGTTATTCGTAGTTTTAAGTTTTCACTTATGTCGGCAATCCCCATAACTGCCTATGCTTTTTTTATTTGTTTTAGTTTTCACGCGGGTGAAACCGCGGGCAAATGATAGTTTTAAATAAAACTGACATCTTCTCAGTCGACAGTCGTTGTGCTATTGAGAGAGCAGTCGTGGTTAATCATGGCGGTCCACAGCGCGACGCACCTTGTATTGACTCGCCATGGTTGACTTTCTTGGGAAGAATAGTGCAGTGGTTTCCCCTTGCCTTCTGCATCAGACATTTTGAGACATCTTCAGGCTCGCAGGTTTCCTAGCTAGGTGAAGGTATGGTTATATTGGTTATACCGCCATTGCTCGGTCGCCAGATCCTCGTTTGTTGTCTAGCAGAGGGTAAAAAGCAGGTGACGATGACATTTAGGGTCGGATAGATCTTATTCTCCCCCTTACCCCCCACTGAGACATATCGGTTCAAAAATACTTCATTATTTGAATGCAGGGCGTGTAACATAATTCAGCTTATTTTTATTGAATACTAGTGACCCCGCCCCCGGCTTCGCACGGATACAATATGGTATGCTACCGTGGACTTTTTTTTTGTCTATTATAGTCTATGTGCTATTCTGATGTATAAGCTATACCATTGTAAAGTTTCATCAAAATCCGTCCAGTAGTTTTTGCGTGAAGGAGTGACAAACATATATCCATCCTCACAAACATTCGCGTTTGTTATATTAGTAGGATAAGTATTTTGGCGGGAATTAGTGAGACTGAGATGGCGATAGTCATTCCATGGGAGTAAAAGAGACAAATCCTAGTTCGTGTGTCCTTCTTTGAAGTCAAAAAACCGGATGTCAAAGTGACATATTTATATGTTCACATTTTGTCTCGGAAATACTTCAAATATTTTTTACGTATATTCCACGTCACGCCTTGCTGTACGCACGCGCCCGCCGAGACGTAATGTATGATTATCTTAAATACCGATTAATCGGCTATAAACACTATAAAGGCTATAATACTTGACATTGGCAAATCACCGATGAATATTGGTGGAGCCATAATTAAGAAAGAAAAAGAAGATTTTTTATAAAATTACACAGGCAAAGCCGATATGGAAAGCTACGTACCGTCTAGTTTTAAATAATAATTTCCCATCTAATATAGCAAACTTATGGTCCCAAGTTTGGTTCCCAGCCAGGAGCAGTCAGTAGCAGGTGACGCGTAAACAAAACTGGCATCGGTTCAAAAATACTTCAACTTAATTTTATTGAAATTAATTATTTTGGTGGGAACTAGTTAGACTGAAATGGCAATACTCATTTAGTGGGAGTGAAAGAGAACCATTCCGATTAAAAAAAAATTGTTAAATTAACTTATCTATTAGAGATAGACATATGCTACCGCGGACTTTTTGTAGATCATTTTATTCTATACAATTGATTCCTACATCATTTTGTTATATCTCTGACGGATTAGACAGCATACGCCATGAAAACTCGCTAGCGATAACTTTTTCCCCGACTTGATTCACTTATACTGTAAATGCTCAGCTCCTAAACATGATAGGTCCATGGTTAATACTTTTTCAAGTCAATACCATTTGAAGAAGTGTCCTTAAATTTGTATGTCAAAATACGATCTAGAACACCTTTTTTCGTCTCATATGGCCTTAATAAATCTTTGATTCCTATACCAAAACGTTTTTTTTGTTATTAAAGTATTTAATTGTACTTTTCCACTTGTACATAATGTGTAACATATGGCGCGACCACAATAAGGGATGATACTGCCAGATGTGTCCCACCCCTTCTCCCTTGAGGAAAAACATATAGGAATCACTACATATTTTAGAAGCAAATCCCTTTTTGTTTGTCTGTTTATCTCATATATAATCTAATCTAATCTAATCTGATATATAAAAACCGGCCAAGTGCGAGTCGGACTCGCGCTATAAAAATTGCGCAAAAAAAAAAAAAAAAAACACGTTTGTTGTATTGGAGCCCCCTTAAATATTTATTTTATTCTGTTTTTAGTATGTGTTGTTATAGCGGCAACAGAAATACATCAACTGTGAAAATTTCAACTGTCTAACTATCACGGTTCATGAGATACAGCCTGGTGACAGACGGACGGACAGCGGAGTCTTAGTAATTGTTCGTATTTGATAAACTTAGGACCGATTTAAAAAAATATTTTGTGAATTGCATTCCTAATACCACTGACCTATAGTCTGTCTATCTGTGACCATTTCACGTAAAAACTACTAAACGGATTTAAATGCGGTTTTCACTATTAGATAGGTTGATTCAAGAGGAAGGTTTTTGAGTATAAAACATGGACCTATCGTGTTTAGGAGCTGAGTATGAACAGTATTAGTGAATCAAGTCGGGAAAAAAATAGCTTCAGCGCGTTTTCTTGGCGTACGCTGTCTAATCCGTTAGAGATATAACAAAATGATGTAGGAAAGAAATGTGTAGAATAAAATGAACTACAAAAAAGTCCGCGGTAGCATATATCTGTCTCTAATATATAAGTAGTAATGAGCGTATTTGTGTGGGTATTACAATTTTTATGTGAGATATTTAAAAAATTTTGTCTGTCCCAATGTTTTTCCAGAATGGGTTCCAAAACTGCTGAATAGTTTTCATGCAACTTTCAGGAAGCATAGAGGATTCTTACACTTAGAATCTGTTTTTTTCATTACGATAAAAAATTGACCTATATAAGGCTGTGTTAATGGGATCGGGTAATCACTAGAGTTTCTTTCCCGGGAGAACTGATACTGATCACAGGAAAATTAATTCGGGATTTCATCCGGAACGAGATTTAGGTTCTAACAAATAATTTTAGGGATTTTAGCGGTATTTTAGGCATTATTTTGTAAGATTAATTTATTTATTTTGACTATTGAATTTTAAATAAAGCGGTTTCATTATTATTATTTAGTCCGTGGAGCTCATACCTTTCATCCCCATGGTCTTAAGTTCATACAAAAATCATTAAATTTTCCAATTTTCCGGAACATCTTTCCAATTTTTCTTTCCTTTCCTTTCAGACTATTACGAACATTAAAAAAAAGTCGGTCCAGCCGTTCTCAAGTAATTTTTATTTTTATACACACACAAGCATCTGTCCGCGGTTCCACCCGCGTGGAAATATATCCAAAAGAAATAATCCCGTGGCTGTAATTTGCCCTTTCCCCGCCCGCTTTCGCTTTCGCGGTATATAAAGCAGTATATATATTATTCTCTGACCGCTTAAACTACCACTATGCAAAAAATCATGTCGATCCCGTGAAAAAAAAAAAACAAATCTATCCGACGGCAACCATACATTTTAGCCTATGTACTATTCCAGACTATAATCTATATCTGTGCCAAATTTCATCTAGATCCGTTCAGCCGTTCTGGTGTGATTTAGTAACAAACATATGTCCTGGATTTTCGCGTTTATTGGGATAGGATTTAGGGGTAAACTTTTAGGTGGTGTTTTGTATTGATCGAGTATAATTAATGAGGTAGGCGGTTCGAAGTTCGGACCTCAGTAAAGTGGGCCACTAGGCCACAGGGGTAACATAAACATAAGATAGTTTTGGTATTGGGAGTGTGGGCTGTGTGGGCGGCGAAGCTTGCGGCCATTTTCAATCAGACCCCTTTCTGAAGCATTTGGGACCTAGTACCGTTGGCATACAAAATTTAATATGGGTATAATTTTATCAATTACCTAATAAATGCATTTTCAGTGACCTAATAAAGAATATTTGTTCCTAAAATAGTAGATCTATCACCAAATAATTACCTAAATATTAAATAAGAATTACTTGGAAATAATATCAAACATCAAATAATTATATTAGGTTTCAAATAATAAAAGTGTCACTAAAACTGAATCACCAAACAATTTAAAAATTGTTTAACCTAACCTATCCTAACAGGCTATAGAAAAAAGTGATCAAACTATAATTTAAGATACCTACGTAATCAGATGATTCATACTTATTGATTAATATGATGACTAATATATATCTTTGGGATAGATATTATAATTAGGGTATTGCAGATTAGTGACACATCTAAACTTAGGTGACACAAAATATTGTTCTCATTTAATATTACCTACATTTTAAATATTTTTGAAGCGATACTTCTTAGGCCGAGCTTGGATATTTTTTATTGGATGAGAATTGAGAGTGAAATTTCAAGGACCCGTCACGTTTAGGCACATTTCGTTACATGAGAGAGAAGTTGTATATTTGCCAAGATAAAAAAGCTCGGTGGGTATTTAAGTGACAGCTCTAATTATCCGACTTTGCCACCTGTTCAATGTGGACATTGTTACTAAGTGTTTCTAGAAAGATAAACTTATTTTAATTAAAAATCTAGGCTTTGTTATATTTGTTGATGCAGTCACATTTTGTGTAATATTTTTTGTTTATCCAATCACACGTAAAATATTTAAGTTCAATACCACTAAAGATCAATCCAGTAGTTTTCGAATTTTATTACTTCTATGGCCGTGGACATTTCCGAAAAAAAAAACAAAACAAAAAAATTTAGGATATCGTATTCGTGAAAGAATTTTTAGAATCGGTTGCCCCTACATCTAAACTTACAAACTTTACTATATTTATATATATTTATAAGATATTTATTAGGGGTGTGCGAATAGCGTTCGAATCGAATCGAATCGAATATCAATATTCGAAAGTCAAATCGAATAATTCGAATAATTCGCGAAGTATCGAAATATCACTGGATTTTCTATTGTTTTCAATTTAAATTCCATCACAACATGTATCAAAATATTTTACTTACGAATAATATACTTTTTGATTTAAAATTAATTACACGGAGAAAACAATTGCTCAATTTTAATATACTCATTTCTGTCAGTAACATAAAAAATCTAGACAATATAATATTGGCAAGAGATCTTTTCAATTCGGTTTGGTTTTTATAATTATTAACTTCTGTTTGAAAAAAATCTATAAGAAAAAGGTTACACGTGCAATGTTTTAAAATTCTCGAGTTTTTTAATTCATATCCTTAATTTTTTTGTTTAAGAAAAAAAAAATTAACTTAAGTCATTTTATTCACTTTCAAAAAAACTATACTAATTGTTCTATTTGTGTAATCATCGTTTAAATAAAATGTATATTAATTGTTAATTTCATATTTGAATATCGAACATAACAAACCCTACATTTAAAATACTCAAAAATTCGCGAATAATATAACAATTCGCGAATAATTTAGAAAGAAATTCGATATATCCGAAAAAATCGAATTATTCGGGAACTTTCGAATGTTTTTCGAATATATCGATTTTTTTCGGATATATCGAATTTCTTTCTAAATTATTCGCGAATTGTAGTATTCGATTCGAAACGAATAATTCGTAAGTTCGAATTATTCGCACACCCCTAATATTTATATGTCTCCCTTACGTTTTTGCCGACGCTACCGTCAGCAGGTGTGGTGATTTATACGGCCGCGTCGACGGCTGTCGCTAATTCATTCCAGTCGTTCGTTGCAGACCTTACAGACCACGTGTTGCAAGCTACAAAGTACTGACACTTACATTTCTAATTAATACTTAGATTGGTTGACATTTACTGTTGCTGCTCCACTTCTTTGGGTCGTAGCGTGATGTTATAACAATTGAAATATATGCTACCGAGGACTTTTTGTAGATAATTTTATTCTATACAATTCTTTCCTACTTCATTTTGTTATATCTCTGACGGATTAGACAGTATACGCCATGGAAAATCGCTGGGGCTAACTTTTTTCCAGACTTGATTCACTTATACTGTTAATGCTCAGCTCCTAAACATGATAGGTTCATGTTTAATACTCGTAATCCTTCCCGGTGAATCAACCTATCTAATAGTGAAAACCACAACTAATCCGTTTAGTAGTTTTTGCGTGAATAGATTGGATAATTGCTCGAAATTCTGATTATATTTAGAGCAACTGTTTTCAAGCAATTTTCACTTTCAATAATTTATTTTGCCCAACCCCATTTTGGTTATTTACTTTCAAGAAAAACGAACTCCTGAAAAATGTGAAAAAATATAGAATTCATTTATTTCATTAGGTCTTTTTTTAATTTTTGGATTCTTATGCTAGAGAACGTTTTTTTCAATTTACAAATATTTCTGAAACCTCCTTAAAAAACCTTAAAATGTCCTTAAAAAGGTAAATCACACATGAAAGAGAAACACATCTTTATGGCCAGAGGCACCAGTAAGTGTCCATTTTTGCAAGTTATCCATATTGAACAGGTGGCAAATAATATGGATCGATACTCCAATCTCACTCGTGCCAAAAATGCTAAAATATGTGCTTCGTAGGGAACGTACAGCCGGCGTCCACGCTTTCAAAATAACAGATACGTACGTCATTTTTTTCTTCAATATGGATAACTGGCGACAAGTGGACATTGTTACTAGCCACACCACAAGTTATAAGGTTTTTTTAATTCCGTTCTGTCTACCCCTAGAGTCCCATATTATCTTTATCACAATTTCCGCCTCTGTTTACCCCATAACTCAGAATTTCATACCATAGAGAATGATCCATACAAATCCTGTTTGCTCAACGTCCGCCACATGCGACTGTTTACATAGCCTGTGTGTGCCCGATAATTTTTACTTTGCGCTGTCCACACGCCTGTATTATTACAGGATTTGTGTACAAAAACTGCCATGCCCTTCTACACGGTTGGACAAAGCCCTAAATTGATATGCCATCAATAGACCTTGATTGGACAACCATGTAGAAGGGTTTTTATAGTGAATTTTGACAGCTGTCAAAATTAAAAGATAAGTGACAGTACATATCAATCCACATTAATCATTTAATCGGCTATAAACACTATAAATTGTAAATATTGCCCGGAAACATAGCCGGAAAGGTGAAAAATTCAGGAAAAACTGAAAGCTGCTAATATTATATGCTGTCTAATCCGTCAGAGATATAACAAAATGATGTAGGAAAAAATTGTGTAGAATAAAATTATCTACAAAAAAGTCCTAAGTAGCATTGATCTATCTCTAATACATAAGTTGTTAAAATAGTGCCCATTTTCACGACATGCACGGGTAATTTTCACCCAGATACGTCCCCTATATATTAATTTCCAATTTTTCACCGCCACTCAGTAGCAGGTGTTCTTTAGCAGAATTTGTTGTCACAAGACTCGCAGCCATTCACGGACATCTGCGCCAGACCAAATATTTCATGAGAATTGCCAGGCGATTTACACCCTTTAAACTGTACAACTGGCTAATAGTGGACACTGTTACAGTTTTGGTATATTTCTACGTTGTTGAAAGTTAATACTTGTCGATGTCATTAGAGAAGAATGTGGATTGATTAAAAAATGAAGAAAAGTAGTTTACACACATTCGCCGAGCATGTAAAACGTATGATGAATAAGTATAAAAGAAGCGAAAGAGGTATGTCAGGATCGTAGCAAATGGCATTCGATTTTCTCTGCCTACCCCTCTTGGGATAAAAGGCGTGATGATAGATCTAATTCGTCGAAAATTGCAATGTAGTTAGATGTAGACACTGAGCGGTCTATTATTCTATTTTGTGTGTTATGATGGATCCATCAGGGTTTTGATGATTCCGTCAATGTCAAGTATTCGGTGGGTCGGTCTAGGTTCGATCCTGGATCCCGGCCATGTACCAATGGGTTTTTTAGTTGAAAACTTATGTACATAATCCGACAAACCACACTTCCTCTAAGTGTGATTTGTCGGATTTGCATCTAAATATACTTTAACAGAACTAGCCACTCGTTAGGTATAGCCTCACAAATACTATCGGCTAAAAGAGGAAGACTTGGTCTTCCGCTGGGTACCCTGAGACCAATAACACGATTTCGGATAAAAAAACTTATTAAAAAATAGCTTTTCGCCTTTGGCATCCGCTCGTGGATATTTTCGAACAAAATAAAATATCGATTAAAACACATATTTTTAATAAAAAATGGTGCTAACAAGTGGGAATTGAACCCGGGAAGCTCTACCAGTTATGCCATCGACTCCTTTTTGTCTAAAATAACTGATTAGACCATTCGTACGAAGCCTCGACCATTGGTAATCCGTTTTTGTATGAGTAAAACAATTCAGTGAAGAAAGAGTTTTTGGTTGGCGTCATTTCTTTTTACCGGACTATGGTCACATTTGAATTACGGTAATATTGTATATAAAAATAAATATTTATTTGTTCGTATTCTATAGACTCAAAAACTACTGAACCGATTTTGTTACCTACTATTGTTTCACGAGGAAAAATGGATTCTGTACGATAATCGTAAACGCTTACCTAGCCAAATTCTGCCCCAAGTGGAAGAGATAGGTGAAAGATACTGGTGTGTTTGGTGGATTAGTGCTAGTGTCATTTACTACAGCTTCTTAAGATCTGGCCAGACAATGACGGCAGATGTGTATTGTCAGCAATTGAAAAGCTAGTCGTTACACAAACCAGGCTGGTCAATTGCTCTAGCCCACTGCTGCTTTAGGACAACGCTACACAACGCACTGCACGACAGACGGTCGCTAAATTAGTGGAGCTGCGATTGGAATGTATCCGATAACCATCATACTCCCCGGACCTTGCTCCAACAGATTACCACTTTTTCCGGAATTTGGACAACTTTTTGCAAGTAAAAAAATTAATTACCGATGAGGCAATCCAAACCGCCTTTAAAAAAATTCTCCCACAAATTCTTCAGCAAATGAGATGGCAAAAGTGCATAGATAAAAATGGTTCATACTTTGATTGATTAAATATATAATTTAATATATTTTTTCATTTTGTTTTTTCCATATAAAACACCAATTTCATATGTAATGACCTAATATATAATAAGGGCATAACAGCGCTTTTAAAAAAATTTAGAGTTTTGTGATAGATTATGAAAGAGACAGCAGGGGCAAAATAATCCTTTATTCTACCACCCATATTTCCTAATCAATAAAACCAATTGAAAAAATAACGACTATTTCACTTAGATATATTGAATAAGTAACTATATGCTAAATTACAGTGACACAGGTGGATCATTTACAGAGAATTTGGGAATAGTTTATACCAGAAAAATTATGGATCAGCTAGTACATTTATAAAAAACTACAATATGGATAACAATTTCAAAACCTACTTTAATACGCTTATAACAACTTATCTATTAGAGACAGATATATGCTACCGCGGACATTTTTGTAGATCATTTGATTCTGCAAATTTGTTTCGAATACATCATTTTGTTATATCTCTAACGGATTAGACAGCATACGCCATGAAAACTCGCTGGGACTAACTTTTTCCCCGACTTGATTTTTTAATGCATTTTAAAATTCATGAGCGTAACACCCCCCAGAGTCTGAAATTTTGAAAAAAAAAATATAGGGAATATCAGCTCCATATAGTTTATAGGAAAACCTAAGTCCTGTCTGAGTTCTGCTGAAAACGAAATAGTACCCTCACAATTTTTTAAAAGAATATTTAGACGCCGTCTTTACGTACCTTCCGAAGCATTAAAGATTGCAATCATGTACGAACATATCTCACGACGTGTGCCCGTGACAGGGGCTTCCCCTGGTCGATGGATTTTCTCAATATGTCGCCGCAGGGACGGTAGCGCAAAATATCAAAGGAAATTCTTGTTTTTACAAAATTTTCCCTCTTTTAATGAATTAAGTCTGAATGTTTTGGACATTTTCCATTTCGG
Source organism: Nemapogon koenigi (assembly GCA_963924495.1). Lineage (NCBI taxonomy): Eukaryota > Metazoa > Arthropoda > Insecta > Lepidoptera > Tineidae > Nemapogon > Nemapogon koenigi. The sequence continues at coordinate 572,728 of OZ004653.1, read as the reverse complement.
GTAAACTCGAGACTTGATCAAATACAATCCTATCTATCATTACGCCTTTTATAGTAGGAGCGGTAGACACATATCTTTGTTTGTCCCTGCTAAGTCGTTTAAGAGGATGTATAGAGCTAAATGCGAGTGACTAAAAAGGTTTATATGGCTGAAGTGAAAGGAAATGCGACATAGATGTAATTTTATTGAACTCGCGCACGAAGGATTCCGTTCCATTATCTATAAAAACGGCAACAGAAATACATCAACTGTGAAAATTTCAACTGTCTAACTATCACGGTTCATGAGATACAGCCTGGTGACAGACGGACAGACAGACTGACGGACAGCGGAGTCTTAGTAGTATATACTTTAAACCGTATTATAGTTGTTGTATCGGTTTACAATTTACATTGACACGTGTGAAGCCGTGGGCGAGTCGCTAAGTTTATAAAATCCGTCCAGCCGTAGCGATATTTGTAGATGGTGTTCCTATCGTTATAGGAACGGAAACTGTGGGTGGTATTTAATGTTTACTAAACAGTTAGTTTTTAATTTGTTATTTAAATTGTGTGCGCGTCTGGCATGCTTGAGTTATTTTCGTTTGATACGACTTTGTACCTGTTTCCTGTTTTTATATACATTATTATCTATCTATCATCACGCCTTTTATCCCAAGAAGGGTAGGCAGAGACAATCGAATGCCATTTGCTACGATCCTGACATACCTCCTTCGCTTCTTTTATATTCATCATGCCTTTCGTAAATGCTCGGCGATTGTGTGTAGGTACTTTTAAATCTTTCCATCGATCATGTATTTTGAAAATAAGCTGGACTGTACATCGTAGCAATGTCTCCATATTGAAGGAGATTAATTTACTAAAAGTCTTCGGCCATATTATTTGCAATTAAGACTCTTGCGTCTAGTGGTACAATGCTGAATCGAAGGCAGGAGGTCACACGGTCGGTCTCCTATCAGATGCACTGACCATCTGTGACGAAGTATTCCATCAATGAAAGTTCCCATGAGGCTGGACAACCAAAGCCGGGGCAGGGAAATCGCAAGAGCAGCGGCAGTGTTCCAGATCACAACCACTCTGTCAAGAGTTTTCAGATAGGATGGAATTAATAGGATCTTAGCCTCTGTCTACTCTCCTATAATAGAGTCGTAATAATGTAACTAAAGTAAAGGTAGTCGATAGCCTAATTGGTAGGACTGTGGACTTGAAACCGGAGGTCCTTGAGTCCTACTCGCTGTCAAAATGCTAAGCATCAATTTTCTTTAAGAATATGTGCTTAAATCGATTCCTCGTGCTTCGGAGGGCACGTAAAGCGGCGTCCGGTCACCAACCCGCCTGCCAAGCGTGGTGACCATGGCAATTCCTCTCAATGAGCACCCACTACTAATATGGTGCACTAGAGGGAGACCAATGATCCAGCAGTGGATCTAAAAAGGTTGATGATTCTGATGAATAATGTAACTTATGGAAGCGAGACTTGGGTATGGAATATGAAGTATGAAAGTAAGATAAATGCAGTGGAAATGCGGTCTTTACGTAGAATGTGTGATATAAAGCATATTGACCGCATCCGGAACGATGTCAATAGAGAAGAATGCGGAGTGAAAGATGTTGTGACTAAAATGAAGAAAATTAGTTTACGCTGATTTGGACACTTTGAAAGAATGAAAGATTGGCTAAAAGTGTTTATATAGCTGAAGTGAAAGAAAATGCTGGCAGAGGACGACCTAGGTGTACTTTTATTGAATATATAAAAAAATTATTGATCGATGGAAATATTAAAAGTCCTACACACAATCGCCGAGCATGTATGAAAGGTATGATGAATATAAAAGAAGCGAAAGAGGTATGTCAGGATCGTAGAAAATGGCTTTCGATTGTCTCTGCCTACCCCTCTTGGGATAGATAGACTAATAAACATACTGAAAATAAGGGCAAAAGCTAGTATTTACTTTTCAGTATTTTTCATGAAATACTTTCACAGTTTTTCACGTAATGAGTTAGTGGAACGTATAGCACATGGCTCACATCTGGAGCAGGGGTGGGTAACAGTTGGCCATTATTAATATTGTACTATTCACTGATTTTATTTATACAAGCTTTCTACCCCAGCATCGTTTGTGGGTATTTTTAATGTGATAAGAATTTATCCCGGGAAGTATATAGGCTACTATGTCAAGCCAACCAACAATCTCTATGCAAAAAAACCTCTTTGTGTATGTACTTATGTACGCGACATAATTTAATACAATAAGTTTATTAGCATTATAACTAATGGAAATCATACGGTTGCTAAAATCTAAATTCCATTAATTTATAAATTTTTAAAAATTGATAATGAATTGTCTAATTAATATAATAAATAAATAATAGGGTTGCATCGTGAGCATGTTAGACAAACAGACAAAAACTAAGTACCTAACTACTAGATGACCCGTGCGAACACTTCGCATCGAAAGTTGTGTCAATATTGTTGTCACAGTTCAACTGATCTCCAATACATAAAACACTATCAGTCACTCCACATGTTTCGCGTACATCATCATTGGCTATTTTTCTAAGAAACATTAAATTTTGATTTGTTTATTTATTTATCGTCATTAAAGGGAAAAATAATCTTCAAAAAACACCGTTGTGAAATAATATATAGAGATTTCAATATTAATTTTGTAATCACAGACGGACGCTTCAGTTTTATTTTTCCTTCAGTATGATATTTCATGAATGGTTTCATAGACGCACGTGGCTGCCATCTGGTGAGGTGCAGGGGTGGCAAACACTGGGTTATTATTAATATATTTTTATTTGTATGTGTGGTCGTCACGGTCTTTATACATTGCGGTGTGACCAGAAACACGTAACATTGTCCACTTTTCTATTATGTGTCACTTCTTTAACAGACGTAAATATCTGTTATTTTTAGAATAATCACGAGCAGTGAGTGTTTTTTTTACAATAATGTTCGAATTTTTTGAAAAGTTTTTTTATTTAAAAAAATTACATATAAATTAAAGAGCATAATCAATTTACAAAGCCTAATTTAACAAAGGAATGTTCACCTTCCAATATGTAACACAATAATCGATTATTATAATGAATCGATTTGAAATTCTTTGAGTCTATAATCGAATCCCACTAATATTATAAACGCGAAAGTTTGTATGGATGTATGTTTGTTACTCAATAACGCCAGAACGGTTGAACGGATCTGGATGAAATTTGGCGCAGAGATAGATTATAGCCTGGAATAGCACATAGGCTACTTTTAATCTCGGAAAAATGGTTCCCGTGGGATAGATTTGGTTTTGTTTTTCACGGGATCGACATGATTTTTTGCATAGTGGTAGTTTAGGGGTCAAAGAATGACATATAATTATATTACTTTTTAAACCGCGAAAGCGGGCAGGGGAGGGGCAAATTACAGCCACAGGGTTATACAGAAGCTGTTTATGATATAAAGACATACAATTGATAAGTTTATTTGATAAGAATAATGTATTTGTATCTTTATACTACTGAACCGATTAATCGGAATATATAATTTGACATTGGCAAATCATCAATTAACATTGGTGGAGCCATAATAAAAGAAGTAAAACATATTTTATTTCGGACTAGCTGTTTCCCACGACTTCGTACGTGACTATTTCATGTTGGCAAACATACACTTCATACATAGCTTTTGTCATGTTCACCGCTGCCCACCCCGTTCCCGTCGTCATGCCGTGATGGTATATAGCCTATGTTACTCAGGGATAATGTAGCATTCCAATGGTGAAAGAATGATCAAAATCCGTTTAGTAGTTTTTGAGTTTATTCGTAACAAGCATATAAATATACAAATCTTTCCTCTTTATAATATTAGTATAGATAGATTTACGATTTAAAACCCAATTTCAAATCTTTTTAATTAAAACTATTAATAACTTCCCACAAAGCCTCTCTATTACAGAGACACAAAAAATGTTATTCACCTCTGTTACCTAGAGGGTGGTAGAAGCAGGTGCACGGACGCAGGTGTGTACAATCTACACATTTTCATGATTCAGGTTTTCAGTTTATTTCTTTTTTAAATTTACCAATCGATAGGCACAGTTAAGAGTCGATAGTCTATTGGTAGAAACCGGACCGACCCGGGTTCAAATACCACTTGTGCTTTAAATGCTAAAGCACTTATTTTCTTTATCTATCCATCTATCATCACGCCTTTTAACCCAAGAGGGGTAGGCAGAGACAATCGAATGTGATTTGCTGCGTTACTGACATATCTCTTTCGCTTCTTTTATTATTCATTCATACATAGTCGGCGATTGTATGTACTTTTAACATTGCCTTCGATCAATATTTTTATATGTTCAATAAAAGTACATCTAGGTCGTCCTCTGCCTGTCAATCTTTCATTATTTCAACGTGTTCAAACCAGCGTCAACTACTTTTCTTCTCAACTTAACAGATACCTACTTATTATAATAAAGAAGTGACACATCTAGGACCATTAAGTGCAGCAACAGCCTTGCCACCTGTTCTGTAGACACTGCTGTTACTGATGTCTCTAGCCACACCGCAGGTATAATGGTCGTGAAGATTTTGAAGCGAGGATATGAAATAAGAAGCATGCAAGTAAGATTTGCAGATAATGCAGTGGACGACGCGGTCTTTACGTAGAATGTGTAAAATTCGGAAATTATTTAAGACTAGCATTCCGCCCCCGGCTTCGCCCGTGGATATTTACGAACAAAATAATATATACCCTACCCCTACCCCCTACCCCTACCCTCTACCACTACCATACCTCTATTATCATCAATAGTTTTCGCAGCGCACGCGAAGTAAGGAATTTTTTTACACCTTGGGTTACATTATTTGAGTTTTAGTAAGGATCCCTAATTTTTTTGATAATAGAGTATAGCCTAGGGTGAATGTAGCTTTCCAATGGTGAAATAATTTTAGAAATCGGCACAGTAGTTTTTGAGTTTATTCATTACAAACATACACACAAAAATACAAATCTTTCCTCTTTATAATATTAGTATAGAAGAACGTGGAGTGAAAGTTCATTTTGTGACTGAAATTTTTAAATTTTAATTTTTTTTAAGATCAAAGCCACTGACCCTACGAAAGGGTCTCTATGAGATCTTCATTTCGAATGACAGCTGTCAAAATATACATTCTGAGGTTTTTCCTATGCTCTTTGAAGGTCACGTGGTCATGACATCTGTGAATTTTTACACACTATGTGTAAAGGATAATATGTAAAAAGGATAGCTAAAGAGCAAATAACCAAGAAACCGACATTACTTTGAATATCTATATTGACAACTAAAATTATAAACAAAACACTCATTTCTGAGAACATAGACAATCTACTAGGTACCATAAATACTCAACATCATCCCTCCCGTGTAGCGTAGCTACACAAATACCTTCATATTTAGTAGGGCTAGTTTTCTAGTAGGCCGCCTCAATGTGCCCCCTTTAGTGGCTACATCAGCCACTCGAACTACTCCATCTCTGCCCGGATACACAGCAACTATTCGGCCCATGGGCCACACTCCTCGTGGCAAGTTAGGGTCGACCACTAGGACGTCGTCAACTATAATGTTTGCGAACTGTCCTCCCTGCTGCTTCTTAGGCCTGAGATTGGGTAAATATTCTTTTAGCCATCTGCTCCAAAAATGCTCAGATAACCGAAGAACCTTTAGCCACTCCTTTCTTAGTGAGAAAACTCCGTCATCCAAACGAATTGGCAACTGCTGGTTCGAAGAGGCTCCTATTAGAAAATGGAATGGTGTAAGGCTCTCACATTCATGATTTTCAGTGACGTATGTTAGAGGTCTCGAGTTAACTAGAGCTTCCGCCTCAAGGAGAAAGGTGTGGAGCAGCTCTTCTCTAGGCGCTCTTTCTTTCAGCGTCGTAAGGAGGACCGTTTTCACTGTTTTTACGAGCCTCTCCCAACAACCTCCCATGAATGGCGACGCCGGCGGTATGAAACACCATTCTATGCGTTTGCTAGCAGCATAATCTTGAACAGCATTGTTGTAAAATTCACATAAATGGCGATTAGCTCCAACAAAAGATGTGCCGTTATCGGAGAGAATTTTGAGTGGAAGTCCCCGACGTGCAGTAAACCGACGTAAGCTTAAGGTGGCAGAATCTGCTGAGAGACTTGTTACGATTTCAAGATGAACTGCTCGTGTCGTCATGCAGGTAAAAAGGGCTATCCATCGCTTTTCTCTTCGGCGGCCAACTGACACTTCTACAGGGCCAAAATAATCCAGGCTGGTGTTTGTGAATGGGCGGCTGTGATGATTTAGACGCACATCTGGCAGGTCACCAGTCGGCGGGATCTGAGGCGTCGCTTTTTGCTTTATGCAAAAAGGGCACCTTCTTGCTATCATGCGCACTTCACTGCGACATCGAAAAATCCAAAAATGCTGTTTCAGTTCATTGGTTACTAATTCATTGAACGTGTGTGCAGCTTTTACGTGATAATGGCGGATAAGAAGGCGAACAGCAGGGTGACGACCATCCAAAATAACAGGCGATTTAGTGGCGTAATCAATATTTTTCACATGCTTGATACGACTGTCTAGTCTTAGCAGGCCATCTTCGTCGATTATTGGGCAGAGAGGGTGTAGTTTGCTGGCTTTTGGCAAGGACTTGGCATTACGGAGTAAAGAAAACTCTTCGCTAAAACAGTCAATCTGTGACTTTTGAAGAATGGCAATTTCAGCCTTTTGTATCTCGGCGGCAGTCAGAGGTAAAAGCTTGGAAGAGGAAACATTATTAATTATTTTAGAATTTGGGTTTTTATGTGCCAAAAATGACCGAAACTTATTCGCGCTCTGATAGATGCGCGCAGTCACACGAATCAGACGTATCCACTCACTGAAACGTGAGGGATCTGGCACAACCGGTGAAGGTTTGTCCAGTTGAGTTAATCCTACATGTACCTTAGAGGGTTTCAGTTCCACCAAGGTAGATGCAGTTTCCGTCATGGTTCTTTGGGCCATTCACTATTTGGAAGTAATAAAAAATCAGGTCCAGAGAACCAGCGAGACAAGTTAGTATCGCGATTCTTTAATCTAGTCATATCATCTGCGACGTTCAAAACACCTGGCACAAATTTCCAATTATTAACGTTTGTTATTTCAGTTATTTCACCAACACGATTTGCTACGAATGGTTTGAACGTTCGCGCGTCACTGCGAATCCAACTTAAAACTGTGGTCGAATCAGACCAAAAATAAATTGAATTCGGGTGAATGTTATGACCGGTACACACAGTATTGGCAAATCGAGCGGCAATCAGACCTGCTTGGAGTTCTAAACGCGGTATGTAGGTTTTAGAGGACTTAGACGCGCTTTTCCACCAATGAGAGACAACTTCACTGAACCGTCTGAGAACGTGAAGCGCCAGTAAGCGACACAAGAGTAAGCCTCCTCGCTTGCGTCAGCGAATGTATGAAGTTGCCTGTCACTAATCTCCTCATTTCGGAAACCACATCTGTACCAGCGAGGAATTTTGATGTCTGATATCGTAGCCAGTTGTCGAGACCAAAACAGCCATTTTTTAATCATGTCTGAGTGCAACTCAATGTCCCAATCAATACCGGTTCTCCAAATTTGTTGAAACAAAATACGTCCTTGAATAACTAACGGAGTCAGGAGCCCAAGAGGATCGTACAGGCACATTAGGTATGACAATACCTTGCGTTATGTTATTTTCTCGGTTTCAGGAATTGGAGACACATTACGAAAACTCAAAGTGTCACTCAGAGGATGCCAAATGAGTCCCAAAGTCCTAACAAAAGCCTCGTTACCTATGTGAATATTATCAGGAGGAGGAGCACACAAGTCTTTAGGAACAGCGGCCAGGGCGGCAGGTATATTGGATACCCAACCTCGCATTGTCATTCCTGCCGCTTTGTGCACTGTAACTATATCAGCTGCGAGTTTTGAGGCTTTCTGAACGTCATCGGTGCTGCCTAAGAAATCGTCCATATAATGGTCTTGAACGATGGCTTTTGCAGCCGCGGGGTATGACTTCTGTAATTCTTGGGCGTTACGATTTTTTATGTATAAAGCAGTACACGGGCTGCATACAGCGCCAAAAATTACAGAAGTCATTCTGTATTCCTTCAACTCGCAGCTTGGATCCTCTCTCCAAATGTAGCGCAACGCATCGCGATCTTCCGCCCTGATCCTGATCTGTGGAAACATTTCCATCACGTCAGCTGTTATTGCGGCGTAACCTTCACGAAAACGAAACAAAATGTGTATTAACGACTGCAGAAAGTCGGGCCCGGGCAACAAAAGCGAATTTAAACTCACCCCAGAGGTCTTTGCAGCCGCGTCGTATACTACTCGAAGTTTTCTTTTTTGAGGGTGTACCACCGGAAAATGGGGTAAATACCAACGCAATGTTTTGTGTATATCACTTATATTATCATGGTATGTATGTCTAGGACACTCTTCGGCATAACCTTTTACTATCATATTGTTAATAAAAGCGCAATAATCATTCTTTAAATCGGAATCTCGAGCCATGCGCTTTTCTAAACCGAGAAATCTAGAGAGTGCGTGAGAATAGCTATCAGGTATTTTTGGAGTATCCTTACGCCAAAGCAGGCCGACTTCAAACCTACCTGACGGCAATCGTTTGACCGTAGAATCTAAAATTTCTAAAGCGTGTTTATCTTCTTTAGAACACAAAATTTCGGGCTTTGAAATACCTATAGCGTCAAGGCGAAAATAATCTTTAATAAGATCATCCATGGTGGGCTCACCACAATTTTTAGTAGAAACGTAGTTTATAAATTGAACGGGCTTCGTCCAAGAGCTAGATTTGCCATATACTACCCATCCTAAAGCTGTGCGGATAGCCACTGGCTGATTCTTGGAACCTTCCCTCACCTCGCGACTGACAGTTAAATACCAATGCTCAGCACCGAGCAGAATCTTGGGTGTAGCATCGGTTATTGTAAGAACATCAATCAAGTCTGACAGATGTGAATATTTCGATATATCATTTTGGTCGATAGTTTGTGTAAAGCACGAAAGTTTGTCCATGGCCAAAGCATTGTTAACAGAAAATTCCTCAGAACAGTGTGGTGGGAAAAGGTTGTTTGGGAGCACTTACAGTTTCTCTTCTGCGGCGCTGGTGTTTTTATTTTTGTGCTTCTTCTCCACTATAGCGATTTTGCGGTTGCGGTAATTGCGTTATTAGCACGGTGCAAGAGAGCAGACGTACACGAGCGAAGTGCGGGGAAAACCACTTGACAGATATATATGGGCGGATCGCGGAGCGGGGGGTGAGGATTGAGGGACCATAGACAACCAGTGTATCTGTGATATATATTGTCTGTGAATGTGTCTATGAATGAATGAATGAATGTTTGCCAAACCATAGGCGCCGGCCTTGAAGTATTGTTAAATACTTCGAAAGAACCCTAACACCAGTTCAACTAACAGTCACATGTATGCGGTAAACAAGTGTTAAGTAAGCGGTAAATAAGCGGTAAATAAGCGGTAAACATGCGGTAAGCAAGCGGTAAATAAGCTGTAAGTAAGCGGTAAACAAGCGGTAGGCAAGCGGTACATAAGCTGTATCAAAGCGGTAATAAGCATTAAGTAGCATTATTTAAGCGGTAAGTAGCTATAAAAGCTATAAGTAAGCTATAATTAGCTGTATATAGGTGTAAAAGCTGTATATAGATGTAAAAGCAGTGAAGCTATAAAGCGGTAAGTAGTGGTAAAATAGCGGTTGGTAAGCGGTAAAGACGGTAAAAGCGTTAAATTAGCTACCACTAGTAATAATACTAGAGGTAAAATATAACTTAAATACGGACATTACAATAAAAAGGGGGATATATAATAAATAAACTATTGTGTAGGAAGGGGACACACGTGGACTACTGGACGTACATAGCTTCCTGTTCTAGTCCTCACCCTAACGACACGTGTAATCCCGTCCCTACCCGGGAAGGTTTGTTCTATGACAGCGAGAGGCCAACAAAGTGGAGGGAGATTGTCCTCTCGCACTATCACGACTTGTCCTGTTGTAACAGGACTGACTGCAGTATTCCACCTCTCTCTACTTTGTAGAGAGGAGATATACTCTACATGTCACCGTTTCCAGTATGACTGGACGAGGTTATCTATAAGCGAGTATCTTTGTAAGCGGTTAAGAGGTACATCAGATAAATTTTCTGCAGGAATATAATTGAGGGGCGTTAAATTTATAAAATGTGCGGGGGTTAGAGCAGTCGGTTCTGATGGATCGCTGCTGAGGATGCAAAGAGGGCGAGAGTTTAGAAGAGCTTCGATTTGAATAAGAGCGGTATTCAACTCTTCATATGTTAAGATCTGAGTGCCTATCACTCTGTATAGATGAGTCTTAACACTTTTTATGTTGCTTTCCCACACGCCACCCATGTGGGGTGCATAGGGAGGGTTTATTTTGAATTCTATTTTCCTTGGAGTTAATTCGCGAATAATTTCTTTCTCGTAGTCCGTAGAGGATACCAAATTATAGACTTCGCCTAACCGCTTACGTGCGCCTATAAAATTTCTACCACCGTCACTCATTATAAGAGAGACAGGGCCTCTGCGAGCGATAAAGCGCTTGAACGCGGCAAGAAACATTTCTGTGGATAAATCAGAAACTAATTCGATATGTAGAGCCTTTGTGGCTAAACATACAAAGAGACAGATGTAAGCCTTTTGGCTCTTAACACCTCGCTTCTTAGCTAGGGTAACAAATAATGGTCCAGCATAGTCGACACCACATCTAGAGAAAGGTTTATATTGATTGACACGAACTTCAGGTAGATTTCCCATTAGAGGTGAACTCTCCTTAGGCTTACATTTGAAACAGATATTACAACTATGTACCACCTGGCGTACTAGAGTTCGAGCTGATAGAATCCAATACTTCTGACGCAGTAGAGCGAGCAGTAAACCAGGGCCAGTGTGACAATATGTTTGATGATAATATTCTACGAGTAACTTGATTAACCGAATTTTCGATGGCAACAGCACAGGATGTTGTTGGTCAAAGGTTAGGTTAGGTTAGGCAGTCCATTCCTGTCAAGGAATGGGTTTAATTTGCGTAGAATCCCACTACAGGTTTTTCCTGTCTTTAAAGACTTAATGTCTTGAGTAAAGTGAGCGGCTTGTACTTGTTTTATAATATATTCTTCTACGGTATTTATATCGGATATTGAAATGGGACCTCTACTTTTAAGTAATTTTATGAATCTCAATATGTAAGCGGTTATGTAGAGCAATTTACTCCATTTAGAAATTCTTTCAGCAAGTGTAAATATAGGATGCGGTTCAGACTCTGTGATTTGTAGAGACACAGTTTTATACTCTGGTATGTTAGCGGGGCACTTTTGATAGTCGGGTGCTGTCACAGGCCATTGGCTGCGCAGCTGTGAGATCCATGATGGCCCTCTAAACCAAGTGTCATTATTCAATAACTTGCTAGGAGTTACTGGGCGAGATACGATATCACTGGGATTTTCTGAGCCAGGTACATGATACCAGAGCTCAGCAGGAATTATCTCCTGGATAGCGGCTGTTCGATTGGCAACATAGGTCTGCCATCGGTGAGGGGATGAATGTATCCAAGCTAGAGTAATAGTAGAGTCTGAGAATGCAAATATATTATTTACTTTACAACGCGATTCAAAATTAGTGACTACAGACTGTACAAGTAGAGCGAGTAAATGAGCAGCACAGAGTTCTAGTCGAGCTAGAGTCTGCTTCTTAAGCGGTGAGATTCGTGATTTTGCACAAAGAATTGAAACGTTAGAAGCGGGTTTATCTAAAGGTCCTACACGTACATAAATAACGGCACCATAACATTTCTCACTAGCGTCTGAGAAACATAGTAGAGTCTGATGAGAGTCTTCTGCAATACCTACATGTCGCGGTATCCTGATTGCATCCCTAGATATCTCGCACTCGATCTGATGCCAGAGATCTGAAATATCCTTGGGAACCTCTTCGTCCCAATCTAGTTGGCGCTTCCAGCATTCCTGCACGAGAAGTTTCAGCCCCGCAGTGAGGGGGGCGATCAGACCGAGGGGGTCGAAGAGAGCGGCGGTAGCTGACAATATTGACCGTTTAGTACATACAGGTTGCGGTTGCGGTTCGATTTTGAAAACTAATTCATCTCTACAGGGGTTCCATCTCAACCCGATTAGTTTGGTTTCAGACTCTATGTCGAAATTAACATGTTCATTCGCACGAGACCGTTCTGGAATATTTGATAGGAATTGAGAAGAGTTAGAATTGAACTTAACTATATTAAAGCCCGCTGTAGAGAACATCTTAGTTAACTGCTCGTATAGAGTCAGTGCTTGTTGTGGTGTAGGTACAGAATATAGATAATCGTCCATATATCCATAAGTGGAAGCAACACGGGCTGCTTCAGGAAACTTAGCAGTATTTTCAGCAGCCATAGTTTGTACCACTTTCATCGCAAGATATGGAGAGGACTTAAGACCAAAAGGTACGCGATCAAATTGGTATACATCAATAGGTTCATCACTATTGAATCTATATAGTATGCGTTGAAAACATCTAAGCTCTTCAATCACTTTAAGAGAGAAGAACATTTTTTCTAAGTCTGCGGATATAGCAATAGCAAATAAGCGTAAGTTAATAAGTAAATTAAATATGCTTGATTGTAAGTTTGGTCCACAATGTAACAAATCATTCAGACTTATACCGGAAGTTGATTTAGAGCTAGCATCTAATACAATTCTACTTTTAGAAGTATCTTTATCAGGGCGGTAAACTGCTCTATGAGGTATATAATATGAGGGAGTGAGCTTAAAGTGAGTTATAGAAATTTTCTTTAAATAGCCTTTGTCAATATAGTCCTGTATAGTTGCATTATAACCCTGACGTAACTCGTCGTTAGAATCTAATTTCTTCTCTAGAGACAGCAATCTCCGTTTAGCTGCATTGTATGAGTCACCTAGACGGCTAGGATTCTCCCGGAAGGGTAAAGAAACTATATAACGGCCATCAGAGTCACGTGAAATATTTTTGTTAAATATTTCCTCACATTGTTGTTCTTCAGGACTGAGAAATTTCCGAGAGGTTACGGCTTCTAAATCCCAAAATTTTTGTAACATTTTATCTAAATTTTTATCAAAATTATTTGGTGTAAATGCGGTAAAAGAATGGAGATTTGAATTCTGTGTAAATGCGCCACACTCTGTTTCACCCATCATTAGGTATCCAAGAGTTGACTGAACTGCTACAATCTTAGAATGCGGGTGAGATATTTTGTTAGGTAATAATAAATGTGGAAATAGTCCTGAACCTATTACACAGTCTATTCTCGAAGGTTCATAGAATAGATCATCGGCCAAGGGTATGTCTCTAAAATATTCTAACTGTTTTTTATTTAAATTAATTGTAGGTAGGTCACCTGTAATCTTGTCCACAATTGCAGCTTTAATTTTGTATTCATGGCGGGAATCAAATCTCGAATAAAATGAAATGATAGTATATCCTAATATTGGTCTGGAGGACATACCTATTCCATATACAGCAGATTTCTGATAATGAATAGGTAGGCATAGTTGTTTACAACATGCTTCAGTTATCAGGTTAGTATTTGAACCTGTATCTAACAAAAGTCTTATACAAGAATTTTTATTTTCAGGATTCCTAGTATAAACTTTGGCAGTTGGTGAAACAGACTGATAGTTAGTGAGGGTAGAGGAATTGCAATTTAAACTTGCCATATGTAGACATTGTAAGTCTGATGAAATAGGCGAGCAGCTTGTTTTGTTATTTGTAGCTCGCTCTGTTATAGGCTTTGTTGATGGATAATTTGAGGATTGAGATCTATTGAAATTGTCATTATGGAGTAATGTATGATGTCTTCTGTTACATTTCATACAAGTGCCGTTAGACCTACACTGTTTCACAGTGTGGAAGCCGAGGCAATTTATACAAATATTATTCTGAGATTTAGTTATGAATTCATATCTAGCGGATGGCTCCAAGTTATTGAACTTGGAACAGCGGATGTCTTTCATTATTACAAACTACACAAGAGTCATTGTTCATAAAATATGAATGTAATTGCGGTTTGCGGGTATTTGAGAAAGTGTGAGAAGTGACTGGCTTTAAATTGAACTGTGTCCGTAGCAATATTTTTGATTGTTCCTTAACAAATTTCTCTAAAGAATTGAATTTAGGGATTTTCTTTGACCTAGAATGTTGTTCGAATAGTTGGACAGTTTCTTTGTCTAACTTATTTATAGCTATGTGTAGAAGGATGAAATCGGACAAGTCATCAATATTGAGTGACTTCAAAGCAGCTATTGAGGCACAAAATTGTTCAATAAAGCTGTCTAAGTTTTGTGAACAGGCAGCGGTTATGGATTTGAATTTAAATATTTTATCTAGGTATTGAGAGGCTAGCGTGCGGGTATCCTGGTATTTCTCTATGAGTAAATTCCAGATAATTTCATAGTTCGATGCCACTGGAAGTATTCCAGATGTAACCGATACAGCGGAGCCCGAGAGTTTAGATACGAGGTATTGTATTCTCTCTCCGTCACTGAGAGATTGATTATCATGTATCATTTCTTTGAAATTTTGATAGAACAGTGGCCAGCGGGTAGGATCGCCATTAAAAGGTACTAGTTCTAGAACAGGAAGCTTATGTTTAAATTTAGAGATAGAAGTGGGTTCCGTCTTTACCGACTTACTTTTAATATCCACTTCAATCTGGCGAACATGACAATAAAGTTCGTCAAAGGCTTCTATTGGTCTAAAGTTGGGCATAAATTCTGGGTCTACTTTAAGGCTTTCCTCGTTGATCTCGTATACCACCTGTGTATATTCCTCCCTGATCTTGTCTAGGGTTTGGACTCGGGTCAAGAATATTTTCTTGCCATCCGCGGTGTTTATCGCTTTACGCGAGTCGTACATGGCTTGCACGATGGAAAATAGGCTTTGCTTTTTTGCTTCTAGTAATTTTAAACTAGCCATCTTGTAACAATGTATGAGGTAGGTAGGTAATGTGACTTTAATTGAACCGGGGGTAGATAACCTATAATTTTAGCTACGTGTCCCTGAATTCGTATAATATGCGGTGTATTTAATGTGAGGTGTGTATGTAAGGGTGTAAATGGGGTTATCCGGCTCGAAGGACCAACACTATGGTGGGAAAAGGTTGTTTGGGAGCACTTACAGTTTCTCTTCTGCGGCGCTGGTGTTTTTATTTTTGTGCTTCTTCTCCACTATAGCGATTTTGCGGTTGCGGTAATTGCGTTATTAGCACGGTGCAAGAGAGCAGACGTACACGAGCGAAGTGCGGGGAAAACCACTTGACAGATATATATGGGCGGATCGCGGAGCGGGGGGTGAGGATTGAGGGACCATAGACAACCAGTGTATCTGTGATATATATTGTCTGTGAATGTGTCTATGAATGAATGAATGAATGTTTGCCAAACCACAGTGTTTACTCTTGACATTAAGCTTACATATTCAATAGGTTTGTGCGTTGACATTCCGGCAACTCCGTCAACCTTGATTGATTCCTTTGGACCTGTCACTCCAATATGACGTGCAACCTCAGAATCGATCAAAGTTGCCGTCGATCCGTCGTCAAGCAAAGCATATGTGTCATATTTTCCGAGCGGTCCGCTCACTTCAACAGGAACTATTTTTAAATATACACTTATCTGAGAAGGTTTTTTGTCATTTGAGTGCGAATCCGTTATATTAGAAATTGTTACGGACTTATTTATATCGTTTCGTTCAGTTACGACGTTGTAGGAAGGAGACGGAGAATTATTAACAGTGTTGGGTGCGCGTGGTATCGAAGTTGAATGTAGCAGGGGATTATGGAAACGTTCGCAGCCGTCGACGCCACACCGACCAATCCTACAAGTTTTCCATTGATGCGTCTTGGATTTCAGACACTTGTAACATATTTTAGACTCCCGCAACCAGCGCCACTTATCGTCTAATGTTAGAGACTTGAAGTCTTTGCAATCAGTAAGTTTGTGTTTATTGTTACAATAACGACATAACTCGACCAACTCAACAATATTTTTATTCGCAGATGTCGTATGAACGTTTTCACGTCGTGTAAAATTCTGTGACAAAAAATTGTTGCCGACTGTACCAGGCCGTCTACCGAAGTTTGACGTTAGTGTGCCGGGCACCTTAGCGTAATCGAGAATTAAACCGAATCTGTTATGTTTAATAGCCTCGACATCGAGGAACGCAGATAATAGTTGAATTTTCGGTAAAGAACTATCATTACGATATGCGAATTCTTTCCACTGACTATACAATATCGGCGTTAATTTACTTAATACAGTATGAAATAGTTCAACAGAATGTATGTGTTCCTTCTGTTCTAAATTATTAATAACAGCTATACAATTACGTAATCTACAAGCAAAATTGTTCAGATCTTTTTGGTCAAAGCTTATCTTAGGAAGATTCCGAACGAGAGTGATCTCGTGCATTACGATCATTTCAGGGAGCGCGAACGTCTGTTCCAACATGTCGAGTACTTCTTCAGGTTGCTCAGCTGTGTACAGTAGCGACGACACGCTCTCAAGAGCTGGACCACGAAGCGCTCCGCTCAATCGCACAAGATTCTCTGAGGGTGTGAATAAATGTTGTGTATTGCGATAAGTACGCTTAAACATTAGCCATTCCATGGTTTTACCACTGAAAGGCATAAGCTCAAGTTTATGCGAGCATCTGTGCGAGTAATTATTAGGCTCGACCTGTTTTGGTAGTAAAAACTCTTTGTTTGAGTTGACAGTCGGCCGTGTAAATGACACAATGCTGTTTGACGCTGACATTTGACATAATTGTGACTTGTTATTGAATGGAATTTGAAAAGTCACGGGTTTTTTGTAAATATTATGATGAATTTTATTCTCAGGATGTTTCGATGCAAGATTTTCAGAATTGTTGTAAAAATCAAGCGTTTTAGCCTTGTGAGAACTATGACGGATTGTATGCTCTCGCGAGAAATATGGTGTATTCGCATTGTTTACGTTTTTTAGGTCTATATTGCTAAGCATGTTACTATGCTCCGAAACCAAATTTCTCGCGGGACCCGAAACCATATCAGCAGCATCCTCTCGCGTGACTAAGGGATTTATTATAATAGGTTCAGCGTTTTTGTCGATCGGATGGCTGCTATGGTTTACATCACGAACCCATGATGCAGTACGAGAAAAAGATGGACTGACCGATCGAGTTGAACATTCATCGGCATCCTGAACCGCTAAAGCTGCTTCCATCTCCAGCCGCTCAACTTGATTGACCTGTTGGATTTGCTGTTGGATGACCTTACTTTTGTAGTCTAATAGCTGCTGTTCACGCTCCATGGATCGTCGGGCCAAATGTGCCTCCGCAGTCAATCTGCGTGCCGCCTTTATCGTGGCTGACGACTGCGAAGACCCCGAAGTGCGTGATCTAAAACTTGGTGATAAATTAACGTTTTCCGTGCTAGTTGCCGGGCGGTCACGTGACTTGCCGGGGCCAGGATTGCCAGTCGCGGGAGTAACAGTGGCATCGGTAAGGACGGGGTCCATTTTTGCGGACCGACCGAGCCCACCCATGACTGGCGTACCTGATTCTGAGCAAGCCTCGCTGGCGCCAGTTGACCGTGCCAGCCTCTTGGTTCTTAATCGCGTATTCATTTCAAACGGTGAGAAGGACCAATATGTAAAGGATAATATGTAAAAAGGATAGCTAAAGAGCAAATAACCAAGAAACCGACATTACTTTGAATATCTATATTGACAACTAAAATTATAAACAAAACACTCATTTCTGAGAACATAGACAATCTACTAGGTACCATAAATACTCAACACTATGGACCAATATATATACCAAATTCGTCGAATAGTTGATCGATTATTTTTGGATTATTTAGTTACTCTATCTGTTTAGTGTCTGACATTCAATATAAAACAGGTGTAGGCAATGAGAAAAAAAAAATTGATTAAATACAGACACTGCTCTGTATATATGTCGCCGCCAAATGTTTAAAACAGCCACTCAATTGGATGTCTAGGCATTTCATTAAACCGCGGCATTCTATTCTAGGCAGTAGCCTAATATCTATTTATCTATCATCATGCCTTTTATTCCAAAAGGGATAGGCAGAAACAATCGAATGCCATTTGTTATTGTTATGATCCTGACATTCCTCTTTCGCTTCTTTTTAAATATTTCATACATGCTCGTCGATTGTGTGTACCTTTAATATTTCCATCGATCAATACATTTTTTTACACCTAGATCGTGCTCTGCCAGCATCTCCTTTCACTTCAGCCATGCATATAAAACTTTTAATCAATCTTTCATCCTTCATTCTTTCAACGTGTCCAAACCTATTATGAAAATATAACTTTTTCGAGTTAGGATTGGGCTTTCAAAGCTTTTGGGAATAGCAAAAAAATAATTATGATATTAATTTGTTCTAGATGGAAGCTAAGGTGAAAGAAGAGTTACCTGAGAAAGAATTTCAACCAACTACGGAGCGTAGAAAGTGTGAGTTACTAAGCTTTTTTCCCACAGTTTTCTCCTGTAGACTTAGTAGAATAATAACCACTTCTGATGAAGAAAAGAAACCGCCTTCAAAACCAAAATGTGCTTTACGAAAGCAAATGCACAAGTCACTATAAAAAATACCCAAATCGCTACAAGTGTGCCTATATTTGAAGAGTTCTCGATTTCTCCAGGATCCCATCATCAGATCCTGACCTGATGACCATGGGAACACCTCGGTCCAGGCGTCTTCTTTTGAAGTTCGGTTAAAAAGCAGATTCTTAGTCTAGGTAACAGTACTAACTATGATACCATAAATATTCATCAAAATGCATTCAGCAGTTTCGGATCCTATGGGTTTAGCATACTTTGGACGGCGACGTCTTTCGTTCTGACTCAATGGCCAGCCAAGGAATGCCGAGAAAATTGCTGGGTCGGGCAAATTCAGTACACTGATTTGCCTGGACATTTTGGGGCTAACCCCACGTCTGGACAAACATCAGTGTTGCCGACGGTCAAAAGTAACACGAGACAGCTCAAAAAGTAACATTTTCACGACAAAAGTAACATTATCTTATTTTCGGTAGAAAACGACTCTATTCCGACATTATCTCAAAAAAGTCACGTTTGTTGTATGGGAGCCCCCTTAAATATTTATTTTATTCTGTTTTTTAGTATTTGTTGTTATAGTGGCAACAGAAATACATCAACTGTGAAAATTTCAACTGTCTAACTATCACGGTTCATGAGATACAGCCTGGTGACAGACGGACAGACAGACAGCGGAGTCTTAGTAATAGGGTTTCCGTTTTTCCCCTTTGGTTACGGTACCCTAAAAATCGCAGTCTGCAGACACTAATCTTTGGTTTCAATCGTTTATATTTCATTTCTTTTTTTCAACTGAACACACGTCAAAATACAGCCGCAATGTGTAGAAAAAACCTTCAGAGAAAACGAAAATCTCCCAAAGAGTCGCCGGGAGTGCGGGCACTGCTGCCAGTGACAGCTCCCGCTTGTGGCCGAGTGTTGTTGACAGCGTGCCGACCGAATAGTTTTGATACTTTCACAACAACAGGAAATCAAACTTGTATTAAGAAACTAATCAAATAAATTAAGTTAAATCGTTTCAATCGTCTCTCACACAATTATAAATAAACGTATAACATTCCTAATTTTGCGTCCTAGGGTTAATAAAAAAAATCGGTTGTCTGTAACTCAGGTCTGTAAAGTCAGTTTACTGACGATAGTTGAACGTGACAACGTCATAAGAAAGGTGTCCACGCGGACGCATCGCTCACTCAAGTAGGAGAGTAACGCCGCATGACAGGTAACGCCGCATGAGTCATGTTTTTTCGTGCGTGCAGCCGGCTTCATCGAATTATAAGACGTTGTCACGTCAAAAAGACTTAAACAAAGTGAGACGGTATTTAGCATATTGCTATTATAAGAATCTTATACGAGAACGCGATTGAGAAATATGGTGCTTGTAACCATAGAGTAAGAAGCAATCACTATGTTCTTTAATAAGAGTCGGGACTGCCATACATTAAAATGAAACAAAGTTAGGGCTGAAAGGTACTGCCAACCTAATAACATCGTACTGTGGATTGGTATAGAAATATTTGCTATCTCTGTCATCTGTATGTGGAGTGAAAGAGATGGCGATACGACGCCATTAGTATTGGCTCATTTTTCCTAGCCCAAATTTTTTGTTCTAAGTTGCGCCAGCCTGCTTGTAACAACGGTTTAAGGAGACGCATCATAACTTTTGTCCCATACAAAAACGGACTTCAGCAATTTAAGTATTGTACAAAACTTATTAAAAATAGCAAGTACTAGTTAATGGGTCCTTAAAGTATATGAAATTATCTTTACTCAATATGTAAAAATATGTTAACCTAGGTCTCATGAAGCCCTGAAAGTTATCAATTTCACACAATTCATCCGACTTTGCGACTTGAGTTCTCTTAATATATTTACTAATGTATATCATTTACATACGAAGCAACTGTCTCTTTCATTTGTATCGAAATCCGCACCGTGCCATCTCGTTTTAGCACGCGCAAACATCCCCACAAATAAGCCGATGAATTCCGGGTTATCACGAATGTAACCGGTAGGAATATAGACTACTAAACAGAGAGTTTAGTTAGTTGCGTGTTTATTTTATTTTTTAACCGACTTCAAAAAAAGGAGGAGGTTTCTCAATTCGACCGTATATTTTTTTTATGTGTGTTCGCGGATAACTTGGTCGTTTATGAACCGATTTTGATGATTATTTTTTTGTTGGAAAGGAGATATCCCAAGGGTGGTACCATGATAATGAAACCAGGATCTGACCAGGACACAATTTGGCACCATCCGTCTTCAAATTCTACGACGAAATATTTATTATTTCTAACTTCAAAATTATAAAATACTTCAAAATACGAATTACTTTGTGCTAAGTAAATTTATTTTTTAGTTTTTAGTTTCCTGTTTGAAGTCGGCTTTTTTTGTTAAAAAATAATTTTAGAATTATAGTTTTGAATACAAGAGAAATAAAAGAGTTTAGGCAATTTAAATCCCTTTAAGATACATTACTATTGTCATTCGTCATTGGTGCATTTTGGATTATAAAAGAAAATTTTAGATCTTGTAGCATTAGGTGAGTGCTATTTTACGGCTTCCCTTCTGAAAATATTCACTCTTCGCCACTGATAGATACAAATATCTTGTTATATAAAAAACTCTATAATAATCCAAACCCATTATAAATTGTATAAATTCAAATTTCACAACTTTCACTACAACTTCATGTCGATGACATTGTAAAAGCGAATTTAATTTAGTTCAAAATACTAATTGGAAAAGTTTCATTAGTAATTCTCAAGATCGCTTAGTCGCGTGTGCCGCGGGCGAGGTGTTGGTGTCGCGAGCAGTTTTCCCGCTAACGAGTAGTGATGCGAAATTTACGTCTCTAAATATTATCGATGAAAAAAAGTCCAGGCCTAGTAGCTCTTATTTCGCTCAAAGGATCAGTTTAATCATTCAGCGAGGTAACGCATCCAGTGTTTTGGGAACCATGCCACAGGGAGGGGTTCCGGAAGAGGTATTCTTTTTATAGTTTGTATAATTGTATATTTTAGATATTGTAATTAAAATTAGTGACCACAATCTAGTCATGACATAAAATTGCTTTTTAAAAAATACCACCCTTTGAAAATCGATGAAACATTTTGTAAGTCGATTTATCCGTAAAATATGGTAGAAATGAGTCGATAGCCTAATTGGTAGAGCGTTGACTTGAACTATGGTTCAATTTCCACTAGTGCCATAAATGCTACGCATCAATTTTCTTTAAGAATTATGTGCTTTAATTGACTCCTTGCACTTCTTAGGGCACGTAAATGTACGCACTTCTTCTAAAAATAGCAGATATTTACGTAAAGTACGTTAATAATCGACATATATAGGTCCATTAAGTGCAGTTGTTTATATTATGTATGTCAACGATAACTGTCTCAAAAAGTATTAAAGCAAGCTAAGTGTATAAATAGCGACCCGAAGTTGTATAAGTAAATTTTCCCGAAGGTATGAGGTAATCCGGCTTTTCAGTTAATTCTGTGTAAAAAAATCACGTCGATCCGTTGCCGATGACAAATAAACAAACAAACACTTTCTCATTTATTATATTAGTTAGGGTCAACCTTCCTCGAGAAATAAATGCAGATAATAGCAGGAAATTTTTTTTAAGAACACAGAAAGTATTTATAGCTCACAGGCCAAGTCTTAATTTGTCTAATACTACAATATAACCCCTCCGGCCGTTTTCGCATAAAAAACAAAATATTTGTGACAGTTTTTATTAACTAATCTCTGATTAACTTTGGCTAGATTTTCAGAAATTGGTCATTAGAGAACGCCACCAAAAATTTTTGGACAAATAAAAAATCGCTTTCAAAACTCTTTGCCTTTCAAGGCCAAAACGTTTATGTCCACGCAACAATGTGCGTGCAAATTTGCTATGCCGGGCAAAGAATTTGCCCGCAGATTGTTGGGCCGGACAATCTCGGCCCGGGCATACCGTGCCGGTCCTTGTATGGACATAAACGTTTCGACTCGAAGACAAATCCGTAGCATATATTGACACAAGCAACTTCCGCGGGAGCCGTAAGGTATAAAACTATCGATATAATGAACATCACTATTATATTTGGTGTGCCCGCGAGTTGGGAGCAGATGTCATGTACAGGCCACCACCGCTTTTATATATATTTCCCATCATTATTTATATATTTGTTTGTACCATCAAGGTATATTACTAGGCGGACCACAGCTCGGTCTCGACCATGTATAACCAATTGGGTTTTTTCATAATTTGAGAAACCACACTTAGAGGCTTTTCCATCTAAATATACCTCAACAGAACGTATAGCCTCACAAATACAGGAGGCTAAACGGGAGACTTGGTCTTGTGCTGGGTACCCTGGGACCCATAACACGGTTTCAGGAGCTGTAAGGCAATTCGTGAAAAAACATTTTTTTTTTCTTTCTTCACGGGTTACCTTACAGCTCCCGAAACCGTGTTACGGTTCCAGGGTACCCAGCGGAAGACCTCTCAAACTTGAGGCTTTTCCATCTAAATATACCTCAACAGAACTGGCCACTCGTTAGGTATAGCCTCACAAATACAGGAGGCTAAACGAGGGAGATTTCTCATAATCGGTGATCTATTAGAAAGAGTGAGGATGCCAGTTCAATTCTAATTCTTGACGAAAATTCTAATTAATTTAATAAACAGTGCTTTAATAAATTTTTCTTGCTTCGGATCGCACTAAAAGCGGCACCATATTCTCTATGCATGAACGGACTCGCATTTTTATTTATTTACTAACTTTCCCGCCCGGCTTCGTTCGTGGAGCTCTTATTAACTTTGACCCCTATTATGGTTTTAAAAATCCACTTGTTCGAGGATCCCGGCCATGTACCAATGGGGTTTTAATTTAAAATGTATGTACATAAGCCGACAAACCACACTTAGAGGCTTTTCCATCTAAATATACCTCAACAGAACTGGCCACTCGTTAGGTATAGCCTCACAAATACAGGACCTAAACCTACAGGGCTAAACGAGGGAGACTTGGTCTTCCACTGGGTACCCTGGAACCGTAACACGGTTTCGGGAGCTGTAGGTACAGCAACCCGTGAAGACAAAACATAAAATACACTTTCAGAATTTTCCCAATTTCCAATATTTTTCTTTCCCTTAAAACCTTATTCCAGACTGTTACGAGCATTTAAGGAAATTGCCAATTCAGTCCATCCGTTCTCAATTGATGCGCTTACCAAGAACAGCATTTAATTTCTACCGCGTCCTGTCCTTTTATTATTATTTTATATTGTTGATAAGCTTTATAAATAAAATAAAAATAAAATAAAAATAAAATAAAAATAAAAAATAAAAAAGCCTTTAATTTTCTTACAAATATACAGTGTTTTAAAAAAAAATGTGTTAGTAAATTATAGTTTATTTAAGTGTTAAATTATCATCTAATATTAGTTTTTGTTATACATTATTTTTTTGTACACATTTTTATTTTTAGTGCATTAGTTAATTGTAAGAAACCCTTCTACAGGTAAAGGCCTCCTCCAAAAGCTTGCCAGTAAAGCCAGCAAAGAATGAAATTTTCATATTCCTCAATTTTAATTCCATTTAGTCGCTCAAATAAGGAGAGAGATCTGATATTATATGTTGATTTTATTTTTTTTATTCATTGGTTTTTGTCTTTTTTGTCTTTTTTTTTTTGATCCTTTGGAAGGTTTTGGTCGTAATCTTCCACGGGGACCAACCGGCTTGGAAGATGTATATTTTGTTTCTTGTTTGTGTTGTTTGTGTTTTTACCGTGTGAGAGGGGGGTGGTGGTTGCTACATGTTTATACGTTTGTCGTCCTGAATCGTGCCAATCTGTTTTTTATTAGTTAGGAAATTAAGCATACTTGGCTTTAGAATACTCTCAGACAAGCTGGATGATCTTTGTAGCGGGGCCTGAGTTTTGTTTTTCTTGCTATTTTGTTCTTTTCGCTCGATTCGGGTACCGGTGTTGTGATCTGGAGAGATGGGAAGGGTTCTTTCTTTGTTATTTTTAATGTCTAAATCTTTATTTAATATTATAATTTTATCGTATTTAATTATCGCTGAAATTCCTTTCTCTTTTTCAATTTCTATTTGTTCTTGCAGTTTTTTTCTTTTTTCAATTATATTTTGCGGATAATCTTCTTTTATATAATAAGATGTGTTGTTTAGCATTCTCCTTTTTTTAATTATTTCTATTTTTATACCAAGTGTCGAAAAAGTTATAGTTAATGGTCGTGGTCGGTCACCTTTCTTCCCAATTCTCCTGCTTTCTTGTATATCCCTGCGATCTAACTTTACAGACAAGTATTTATCTATAAAGCTGACTATGTTTTCTTCCAAATTGAAATATGAAGTTTCAGTTTCCTCCAACCCGAAAATGACTATGTTCCTCTGTCTTACTTGTTTTTCCAGAAAATAAAGTCTCTTTTCTTGGTTTTCCACCTTTTCTTTAAGTACGTCGTATTTTTCTTCCAACCTCTTAAATTTCTCTTCCAATATGTTATTTATATTTTTTGTTACTTGGTCCGTGACTCTTTCGCTACTTTCCAAAATCGTTAATTTTTGTTCGTCAAGTTCGTTTCGAATTCCACGGAGTGCATTCATGATTTCCTCCATTTTTTTATTAATTTATTTTAATTAAATGTAAAATAGTGCACTTTATTTGACTACTAGCGCCCTCTTGTAGTAGGAGGCGAAAGTGTAGTGATTATTGATCCAAGTTCTTCTACTCAGCGTTAGATGGCGCTGATCATATCTATAATACCAATTTGTTATAATTATCTTTATTTTTAAGATAATGGTAATGGGAATTAGATGAATATTTACGTGTCCAATAACCAGGCTCCCTCCAGTAGTTTATTTTTGTTCACTTACTGATAGACTGTATCCCAGGTATATAATGTTTATTGGAAGATTTAATTTTTTCCAAATACCTGACACTTTGTTTTTGTATTTATTACAATTTTTGCACTATTTCTCGATTTTTGCACTGTTTTTTATATTATTTTAAATATTTAGATTACTATATTTATTTAATTTTAACGTTTTATCACTTATTTCACTTTTTTATAATTTAATTATTTTATGAAACAAAGTGGTGATGTTAACGGTGGCACAGCAGCGCCCTCTTATAGCTCTATATAAGCTTTATAATCCATTCATAATTGTGTATTATATATATAATTTAATGGAAGATACTAAGATAACTTTTTGTACAAAACTTATTAAAAATAGCAAGTTCTAGTTATAGATCCTTAAAGTATATGAAATTATCTATACTCAATATGTCAAGATCAGCTAAACCTAGTTTCCATGAAGCCCTGAAAAATGAAGCCAATTTCACGCACGACTTTTACTAATGTATTTTTTTTACATAGTAATTTCACATACTTTATGGATCCATTAACTAGAATTTGCTATTTCTAGTATTTTTTGTACAATACTTGAATTGCTGAAGTCCGTTTTGTGTATTTTATTGTACCGATTTTGTTTGGAAAAAGTGTGGTTTGTCGGATACATAAGTTTTTAATTAAAAATTGGCACATTTTTTTTTTGCGAGAATCACAAGCGAAGCCGGGGGCAGTAAGGTAGTTGTTTCATACTTTGGTATGAAGTTTCCGCCTGTACTCGCGCGATATAGACTAAATAAACATGACAGGTTATGCGTCGACACGCGCTCTCGATATCCGGGAAATTTGTTTAAATAGGGGATATCTAATACAAATATTTGCACATTTAAATTTTTTTAAACACTAGCGACATGGCCTGGCTTCACCCAGATACTCAATATTCAAGCCCTACGGGGAGAAAGGGGATGGCAAAGATATTTTTCTTATCAGATTTACTTGAAACATCCTGTATTTCTAAGTTTTTAAAAATTTTACTCCTAAGGGTGAAATGGATGAACCGATTTTGATGAAATTTGATGCGAATAAAGCTTGAACTCTATTTTAAGGAATCATATATTTTTAAATTAAACATATTATTATTATAGAATATTCATATATAGAATTATATCTCTGACGGATTAGACAGCATACACCATGATAAACCTTTTAAAAAAAAGTGCACCGACTTCAAAAATTTTCACTGAAAAGTAAGAAATAATAAATATTTCGTCGTAGAATTTGAAGACGGTTGGTGCCAAATTAGGATACAAAACTAAGTAAATATCTAAGAAGATAAAGATCTGTTCAATATTATCTATGTTTGTATGCACTGATGATCGTAGGTTCCTAATGAATTGTCTAGATTAGTGAATTTAGGAACTAAGTTGTTTCTAATTTGGCACCAACCGTCTTCAAATTCTACGACGAAATATTTATTATTTCTTACTTTTCAGTGCAAATTTTTGAAGTCGGTGCACTTTTTTTTAAAAGGTTTATTTTACCCTTTTAAGTGATTTTGCAGCCTTGAGAGACAAATAATAACGCAACTAAAAAAATATTGATGGAAAATTAAAAAAAAATACCCCTGTGGATGTGATTTGAACCTTGTAATGTGCTTGTGCATCCTATGCACCCCATTACATTTAACCGCGAGACCATCGTCACGAAAATTGACAACTTCGTGTCAATAGCAACCGTTGCTAAGGCTTTTCTCTGATACATAATTTTCAGCCGTAAACGGAGACAAATTACTGAATTTCTGAAAAACTACTGAACCGATTTTCGTCATATGTCTGTGAGATAATGTCGAGAAATTATTATATCCTTAAAAAAATAAGTCGTCAAATCGGTACAGATTTTATCGAGATATCAAGAAAAATGTACTTATAAAGTCAGTTTTTTCAAAATTTCTGAAAAACGAATGAACCAATTTTTATGAGATAAAAATGGGACCAATACGGAAGAATTATCTGTCGATTAAAAAAGAAACCATCAAAATCGGTTTACAATTGGCGGAGTTATCGATGTACATACATACATTAAAAAAAAAAATAAAATAAAAAATACAATCCGAATTGAGAACCTTCTCCTTCTTTTTTTGGAAGTCGGTTAAAAACTCGCTGGGCCTAACTTTTTCCTCAACTTGATTCACTAATACTGTAAATGATCAGCTCCTAAACATGATAGGGCGATATTTAATACTCGTAAAAACCGGTGAATCAACCTATCTAATAATGAAAACCCCAACAAAATCCGTTTAAAAAGTAATTTTTGCGTGAATGCAATTGCACCCGCGTTAATACTTAATTACTGCTTCGCCTCTTCCTCAACAATTGGGCTATTAAATGCAAAAGCTTAAAGAATTTTTCAAATCGGTCCAGTAGTTTTCGAATTTATTTACAAAATGAATGTCGGCCATTATCCTTGTACCCTCGGAGCCCGGAGCGTGCTTGTTGGGATCATTCCCAGATTATAAGACCTACTGCTAAAGTTCCCACGGGTCTGTATCTGGGTTTGTTTATATAGGGTTCCGTAGTTATAGTCGTGATATCCGACTAAATTACTAATACTGACTAATATGCTACATACTTATTTTAGTAGTATTTTTTATGTTTTTGTTTTAAAAATAATGCCGCAAATTTTTTAAATGTGACCCTTGCAAAAACGTGCACCATTAGTTCAACTGATCTCCAACAGATGGTAAATAAATTTGTCTAATTTTTTTTCGTCAATAGAGGGAAAAAATAACGGGTTGCCTAACAGCTCCCGAAACTCAGCTCAATTTCCAATCTTACTTTCATGCTTCTTATTCCATACCCAAGTGTCACTTCCATAAGTAATTTTTGTTTCATCTCTAATTTCAAATCGTGTCAGCAGTAATTTTCCACGGCCGAAGCTATATAACATATAAATGTAGTATTTCCTAGACTCAGAGCAAATGTAAGCTATGCACAGAAACACCCGTTTAGTTCCCACAGTTTTTATTCATAAATGCTCTCTCAGGCACGCCCAAGAGCGTTCGAAACTTGTACTTAGGGTCCCGTAGTAAATATTTTCCAGATATTTCTGTCGCTTTTCTCCAGTTTTACTAGAAATATTCTATTCGTGCGTCGGTGGCCTAGTGGTTAAGACGGGTACCAATGGTTTCTATTGATAAACCACACTTAAGAGGCTTTTCCATCTAAATATCCCTCAACAGAACTGGCTACTCGTTAGGTATAGCCTCACAAATACCATCGGCTTATAGAGAGAGACTTGGTCTTCCGCTGGGTACTCTGGGACCGTAAAAAAATATTATATTGAGTCTCCGTGTCTATGATGAATCAGTTATAAAATCTATGTTTATTTAACTATACCTAATAATATTATAAAAATAGTGAACCGATTTCAGAAGAATCAAAAAAAATACGATTATAACTACTTATCTATTAGAGATAGGTATATACTACCGCGGACTTTTTTGTAGATAATTTTAATCTACACAATTCTTTCTTACATCATTTTGTTATAATCTCTAACGAATAAGACAGCATACGCCATGAAGCGCTGGAGCTAACACTTCACGACTTGACTCACTGATACTGTTAATGCTCAGCCCCTAAACATGCTAGGTTCATGTTTAATACTCGTAAACCTTCCTCATGAATTAACCTATCTAATGGAGCAAACTGCATCAAAATCCGTTGCGTAGTTTTTGCGTGATACGGGCACAGACGCAGCGGAGGTTTTTGTTTATTGTAGAATCTATTGTGCACAGGTTTGGGATAAGTTCATATATTGTGTAAATCGGCCCAAAAGAAATGTCACGATTTTTTCAAACGACAACACTGGCATAGACAATGGATTAGCTTTCTATTGCCTCGAAATTAGAACTTGCGATTTTATTTCGCTTACTATATACTAAGAAGGAGTACGTCGTTTGGTAGAAACGTGTCAAGAAAGCTTTGTAGAGCGCGATTCTGCTCTCTCTCGTTTTTTTTATCTCATTCTGGTTTTTCGATTTTATTATAAAGATGATTTTGCATGTATGTTTGTTACTCAACTAAGTAGGTAGGTATGTCTTATTTTTGTCCTATTATCATGCAAGCGAAGCCGGGGTAGAAAGTAAATGATAACAATTTAACAAACAACAGGCGGTAGGTAATTGAAGGTTTCGTGTAGTATGGGCGTTGTATTTGAATTTTATATGAAGACAGCAATGAAAGCTCGCCCCTGCATTAATTATGTATGAACGAAGTCAAATTGTTTGTAAATCATTTTCATGAGTCCTTGGGTCAATGGAAATTTAATATTTTGATACATACAGAGGGGTAGGCAGAGAGAAGACTACATGTGACCTTGCCACCTTGCCTGATTAACGGCTGATTAAAAGCTTATTGCTAAGTCTAACTTTTTTCATTTTTATAGCTATAACATCGAAGGAGAGAAAGTCACCAGAAAAAGAAGAGCAGAGGTCCTCCCCCATCCCTGCGCCATCAAGCCCTCAGAACGGAATACCAGGTAATAATATCCCTACATACCTTCACCATTGTTTTAGTAGACGTCGGGAACAGCCGCCCGCTAACCTTGTTAATGCATAGCACACGATCATCACCGCCGTCGTCCAACCAACCGTAACATTTCTCCACCACCTGCGCACGATCGGCGCGTGCCTGCCTCTCTCATCCAACCACCCCTCCTTACCTATAAAAGAATATGCCTTAGCTATGGTGGAAGAAAATTCTTGAAGACACCTCTGCTAGAACTTACACCCGAGGTACCGAAGTCTTGGGCGCTAAGTTGAGCGAACAACAAAAATATAAAGTAAAAGATTTTGACTAGCGATGGACGAAATTTTTGCCTTGGTAGATGTTTACGGGGTTGTCTTCTGTGTTGCGACCCGCATTTCTTCCCTGGTAACATTTGTGGCTCTTTAGTTGTCAAAAACACCATAGTATTGCAATACTTTTTCAATAAAGCAACCTCGCTTTGAGAAACGATGGGCTAAAGGAACTGTGATCCCTATCTATTTCCTTTATAACCCTGAATCTTTTCCCGGGTTTGTATGTGAGACACAATTTTTTAATATTTCAAAATATCGACGAGCGAAACCAGGTGCGGAAACCTAGTAACACAAACACCATAAGTGGCTCTTCCTTCTTCGGATCTCTGTATTCCTAGCGAAATACAACCTTGGCTCCTTCAAGCGAAACGTGAAATCTGGCGCCTTAATGGAGTGCCCAGGAACTTTGCAGCTTTAAGCGGTCCCTGCAAAAAAGAAGTACATAGACTATAGAAGTGACTTATCTTTATGGACCAAAAATACAGAATTGGCACTCATTAGGTATAGCCTCTCAAATACCATTGCTTCATTTACCGCTGAGTACCCTGGGGCCAGAAAAATAACCCGTGAAGTTGTGAAAAATAGTGACGAATTTTATTTTGCTTTCTAGATTCAGTATCTCCTCCATTATCAGAAGGCGCTCGTACAGCTCCTGTACTCCATAGACTCAGGAAGTTCCTGTCAGCCTTACTGCAGTTTGCTGGCGATGTGAGCCCTGATATTGGAGATAGGGTTAAACAACTGATCTTTAATCTTGTGGTAAGTGTAGACTATTTGAACTAATTGTTTTTAAGAGCCATGCACCACATGCGATGCAGATGGGTTTCCAGGCACCATATTTAGGTTTATCCAGCGGGGGTTTAAAAAAATTAAGTCACGACCTTTGTGAAGGCAATTAATCAGCTAGCTGGAACTATCGCTGTCACTTTTCGGCGCTTGAAGTAAGAGAAGTAGGTTGGAACACTTGAACTCGTTTTGCCTTTCAAATTAGGACTCTCCTTATACCATTTATATTCACAACCGTATTTAAGAACAACATTTGGCAAAGTGGTATCATTCTCATATTAAAATGTCCAATTTCTCACAGTAGTTAATGAACTGACGGACATTGGATTCTTACAGTATCCACCAAAACTCAAGTAAAGTCGGGTCCTTGTTCACTATGCTTTCGCTAAGTGCTGTTCTTGAATACGGGTGTTAGATAGCATGCTCCCAGGGTAAGTGTACTTATCTGACATCTGTCCATTTTCTATAGACCCACATGACACATCCATCGCCTAGACGGGGTCATCATAGCTTTTGCAGTATGCTCTTTTTCTTTGCACCGCTCTTTATCTATGCTGTCACGTTAAGGCTCCCTGTGAAAAGTGAGTTAACCTTAACACGTCATGTTTAAAACTGTATTTTTGTTAACAGGGCGGGAGTATGACTATCGATGAGTTTCAAGTTGGGGTGCAAGAGTGTACTAATTACCCACTAAGAGCCAGTGTACCAGGATTTTTGAGGGCACTCTTACCGCATGCTCAGAGAGATTTGCTGGCTAGAGCAAGAGGGGCCAAACAGGTATATTCTTAATATATTTGAGCATAAACTACAAGTAGATACCAAGCTGTATTAAAGGCAAAGATCCCTCCACATACTCTGATAAAATCTGAAGATCTTGGAAACTATGCAGTCTCGCTGCATATTTTTGCGCTGTTGCCTATCTATATATAATAGTTCAGGTAGAGCCTTAGAGTCCATAATCACGTCTTCCAAGTCTCCACATTTCTTTAATATTTCAAGTCGGTGTACCAGGATTTTCTAGGGCACTCTTACTGCATGCATACCAAATTTTTTTGGCCATCTTTCTCTATTGACTAATATTGTTATGGCTTAGCTTCCATAAGTCATAGAACAGTTTCAAAAACACACAAACCTTCCTCGAGAAATGTAGAACACAATAGTAAAACCACATCCAAATCCATTTAATGATTCTCGATATTACCAGCTATTGTATTTTTGCAGACACCATTGCAGTACATAAGGAGCCATGAACATCTCATTCTAGAATCTGGCAGCACTGACACAAGTGATATTTTCGCTCCTTCTGCTCAGACGACGGAAATTGGAGTCAAGAGACGCATCAGTGACCCGTAAGTATATTTTTTAGCCAAATTAGCAATCTAGCTTTCGACCCCAGCCATGTACCAATGTGTTTTTTTATAATTATAATTAATTATATTTTATAAATATAGCGGCAACAGAAATACATCATCTGTGAAAATTTCAACTGTCTAACTATCACGGTTCATGAGATACAGTCTGGTGACAGACGGACAGACAGACGGACGGACAGCGGAGTCTTAGTAATAGGGTTTGGAACCGGAACCCTAAAAAGGAGTCGATAGCCTAATTGGATGTCTTGAAACCGGGAGGTCCTGGGTTCAATTCCAATCCAACTCGTTCCAAAAAAAATTAATAAGCATAAGTGAATCAAGTCGAGAAAAAGTTAGCTCAAGCGATTTTTCATGGCGTATGTTGTCTAATCCGTTAGAGATATACTTAACAAAATTATGTAGGAAAGAATTGTGTAGAATAAAATGGCTTACAAAAAAGTCCGCGATAGCTTATATGTATCTCTAATAGACAAGTAGTTATAAGCGTATTTAGGTAGGTATTCAATTGCTAGTTGACCATAAATAACATAATTTAATGCCTACCATAGCAATAAGAACAATAGGCATTCTGCTATTGACAACTTACTATTCTAATTTTATTACCCGACTACGGAACAAAAGGAGGATTATGTTTTTGACAGTTTATGTATGTATGTTTGTATTTGTATCTATGTAAACCACTTGACAAATATGGTGTCTTTGGAATCGTGCCATTACTCTACGAGTCATAGCATTATATAGCATTTAAAAAACAACATGGCGGATTTTATAGGTTAATGACACAACTGCATTTGTATTCTGAGCACAAAAAATATGGAAATAAAATTAAAGTTAAAATAACTAAAACGTACCGAATAGAGATTTGGAACTCGCGGACTTTCCTGCAGGCAGGCTTTCCGCCACAGCTCCCTCAAGGATACCATCAAAAGGGCTCTTGCGTCAATAGACGTCCCTGCTCTCCTAGAGCCAACGGAAATAATCCGGGAAGACGGCAAGAGACCCGAGGGAATGACTCTGATTCCCTGGGAGCGAGGTCGGGCCCTTGTATGGGATGCTACGTGCGTGAACACATTAGACCCGTCTCATCTCAGGGAAACAGTAATCAAAGCGGGAGCTGCGGCGGAAATCGCAGAGTCTAACAAACGGCGCAAATATAGTTCAATTATTGAAAACTACAAATTTGTGCCGTTTGGTGTAGAAACACTAGGTCCGTGGGGTTCAAATGCCAAGAAGTTTATTAAAAATGTATCCCCTCGACTGATCATCTCTTCTGGTGACAAGAGGGCTGGCTCCTTCCTCGCTCAACGAATCAGTGGGGAAATGCAGCCAGTATTCTTGCCACTATTCCACGCTGACCTGACCAATGTTTAGATTTGATTAAAATATATTGAGATAATATCTAAATATATAAAACTGGTATTCCCTGCGAAATTACATAAATTATGTCCCACGGGCGAATTCGGGCGAAGGTTTATGAAATTTAGATATAATATAATGCTCCATTAACCTAGTCTACCCCTACCCCAAAACAACCGTGAACTTCCAACCACATAGTAGAAAACACTCTGTCATCCACATACCACAACAAAAACCTCAATTGAAGTAGGTACTACCGCGCATCCCCGCAAAAGTTTCATCTGCTCATGACAGGAGGATGGGAGATCGAAAATTAACCTGTCGCTTGCAAAGCTTCGAGTGCCTGTTGTAGAGGATTGCTTTTTACTACGACATAACTGGACAGTTTTGGAATTGGCTGCTTCCAAAATTGACAATTAATCATATGAGGTTATTGGTTTTGTGAGTGGTTTTACATTTCAAGACTCTTCGGTCGAACTAACATTATAATCTGTACCAAATGAAAAGATACCATTGAGATCACACGAAATCTATACAAATAAAAAATTGGTCAAGACCGAGTCGAACTCCTCTAAACTAGCTCAATTTTCGTATATTTTCTTTAATATAATTTAAACTATGCATTTTAAAATGTAATACAAATTATATTTTTTATTATTTTAAAATGCCGTCGCGTAACCAACTAAAAACGCACGTGTTCGAAAATTTTGCATCTCTTTCACTATTAGCATCTAGGCTACGCGTAAATAGAGACAGAAAACCAAACGAAATCGGTACAATAAAATACAAAAATCGGACTTCAACAAATCATGTATTGTACAAAAAATATTAGAAATAGCAAGTTCTAGTTAATGGATCCTTAAAGTATGTGAAATTATCTTTACTCTAAATGCAAAAAAGTATACCTACATTAGTAAATAAAAGGGGCCTATTGACCACGTGATCAATTTACAATCTGTCAAAATTCGCACGAAAGTTGGCAACGTCGCAAATGAACGTTCGAAATATTCAAGTTTTAGAATTTGGTACCTATCAAAAATACAAGACTTTGCTATCTGTCAAAACTATTTGTAATTTTGACAACCAACGCTAGAGTTAACGTGGCGGAGCGGGAAAGTGTCTGCTCTTATAATGGAAGGTGCTAGGTTCGATTCCTATGTCACACAAATATTTTTTTATTTATCCTTTTTATTTTTACACGTATTTCAGAATAATTCAAAACAACCCCTAACAAGGGAGTGTTAAAATTTGTATGGGGGAAAATTTTTTGACCGGGTCTACTTGAAACTTTATCAGTAGGTACATAGGTTAGTTACCTACCTATGTAATTATAACTAATAATAAAAAATTCACATTTCACAAAACAATTTGCACACGTGGTACTTATGTTACCGAGGTCAAAAAAATAGTTTTTAGAATTTTTGTCTGCGTTTGTGCAGGCCAATCTCAGAAACGGCATGCTGTTTTCACTGATGTATTGTAGCAAGCTTCCCGTGTGTTTGTTTATTCCAATCAGTTCACAAACAAAAATGTTATCCGAATTCCACACGTACAAAGTCGTGGGCAACAGCTAGTAATAAGTAATAACGTAACTGTCCCCCGGTTTCGGACGAGTAAGTGTCGATTTACAACAATTGAAGCTGTTCCAAAAACCCTCACTCAACAAAATGCTGCAAGGTCAAAAATGCACCAATTCCACCTTCATCATACAAGGAAACACTGACATTTTTTAATTTTATACCTACGAAAAAAAAATTCAATGCGAAGTAAGAAATCGGTCTGCTATCATAAAATCAAAAACTTTTTATTTCTCAAGCAATCAGGAACTGATAAGAAATAAATACTTATTGTCCTTCAAAATAAAAGATGTTACACGCTCGCTGTATTTGACTTTCCAGCGACAACACTCTTCACTTATGAAGCATTATACCGATCTACCTCTCTCGTTTCATCTCGTTTACAGTTCAATTATCTTACTCTGTCATGTCAGAAGCCGTCTTGAGCGATCGGCGCATGCTAAAACGAAACGGAGAGTAAACTTTTTTAATACAAATGAAAGAGACAGATGTTTATCTATACTAATATTATAAAGAGAAAAGATTTGTATTTTTGTGAGTGTATGTTTGCAATGAATAAACTCAAAAATTACTGTGCCGAATTCACCCTGAGTGACATAGGCTACCTATATTCTATTTAAAAAAAAAATAGGGATCCTGTCTAAAATTCCAATAATGTAACCCAAGGTGTAAAAAAATTACCTAATAAATTCCTTACATCGCGTGCGCTGCGAAAACTATTGATGATAGAGGGGGTAGGGCTAGGGTATATTTTATTTTTTAGCTTTATAATTTCTATACTTATTGAAAATCAGTATGTATGCGTTTGTTTAGTTTGAAGAAAGTGGGATTATGGAGTAGGTAGGTATGTTTGGATTGATAAAATAGTATGAAATGTCGTTGATCCGTAGGTTGACAAATTCCTAAAAGGGAAGCCGAATGGAATCGGCTTGTATCGGCACTTCGCCTCTAGTACCTACACAATAATACGGACTACAAAATAAAACAAAGCTTAGTGAATAACATAATTTTATTTTACATAAAAATACAAGCTTATCTTAGGCAGAGGGAGGTGGGGCAAACTGATATACAGGGCACATACTACGGTTGTCTTAAAATTTATATTTTAGTCACAAATTTATTTATTGAAATATAAAAATTCAAGTAGGTACATATTTTTTCTGACGGTTAATTTTAGAATAATTATAGAATAAAATATCACATGTAATGTACAAGTATAAAATAGCTCATAATATCTAAAGAACATAATAGCAAACTCATTAGTCTCAGCTAAATACGAAGGAAGGGACAGACCTAAATATAAGTGACCTTCATTCATTCAAAAGACTGTCTTTACAATTTATTATAATTTTACAAAAAATCGACTTTTCGTGCTTCGTATGACGGCACGTAAAGCCGGGCACTTCTTCTAAAAATAACAGATAATTACTCAGCTATAAGAAGTGAGTGTAGCTTGCCACCTGTTCTGTATAAGATGGACAACTGAATACTGTCTTTGGCCACACCGCAAGGCATGAAAGCCGTGAGCATGTTTCGTATAATATTCTATATTTTAAGCTATTAGATATAATATATTGAAACATAAGAAAAACGTATTACCATAATGTCTCATAAACAAAATAATGCGTGGCGCAAAAACCAAATTTGACTTTGTTATAGACATATATATAAATGACATATGAAATGACAGTCTTTGCCTTTTACGACCTTTCAATCAAATAGCAGCTGCATTCAAAGCGCTTGTCTTTATTTTTTTCTTCTCTTCTATAGCTTGTGTTATGTACACAGGATCCCTGATATCCATCGAACGAGAGACACGGGGATCTACCAATTCTGGGAGCAAACAATCATAATAAAATTTTACTAACTTATTCTTCATTTTCGACTCCCAAAATTGGTCATCTCGGAAAATAAGATGGACTTTCATGGGCCTATCTTTACCAAACCAGATTCCAAGCATACATGTGTTTTCGCGGGTAATATGTAACTGGCCTTGTATTTGATAATACCAATTATGATTTACATTAATAATGTAATCATTTTGGCTACTACTAAACTTCCAAAAGGGATGTTTTTTTAAAGCATCTTCTAAGGCAAGAGTTGCTAAAGAAGACGGGCACTTAATTTCGACTATACCATCTGTATACTTGCCATCTGGTGTGGTT
Source organism: Nemapogon koenigi (assembly GCA_963924495.1). NCBI lineage: Eukaryota > Metazoa > Arthropoda > Insecta > Lepidoptera > Tineidae > Nemapogon > Nemapogon koenigi. Next base: position 535,072 of record OZ004653.1, on the reverse strand, counting down.
CCAAGGAAATTAAGCTCTTTATCAACGAACAAACCGCAATCTATTATAGTTACATTTTCTTGTTTTTCCAGTTGCTTAATTGCAACTTCTTCGTTATCTATACCATAACGTACAGCAGGAATTGTGGAGATATTACTACCATATACGATTTTTTTTACAAGAGAAGCGCAACTGGTAGCAATTCTCCTCTTGCAAACTTCACTAAAAATCGAAGATGTTAGTAACTTCCTCCTCCTGGTCATCCACTCTGCGCTGTTTCTCTGTTGTACTGTTTGTCTTTCAAGTTCCTCGCATTCAGCACAAGACATTTTCAAATTATCTAGAAAATGGGCCTTGGCTTCTTCAAACACTTCTGGACTCATATCGGGTTGCTGACTGTTTAAACCATAGTGGGCATCTTTCGATACAGAATGATGGAGTCTTTTTGGATGCGATACCGAATTAAGGACAAATTGTCTTCTACGATGCTCCACCTTCGCGATCAAATTTGGTTTAGAACCTAAAATAAATTCATGAGTAAAAGTATGAAGCGTACCCGTATTGAAAGATATAACAGCAGCAGCACAACGGCCTGCATAAGAACCACGCAGCGAGTAATTGATTCGCTTGCCTCCAACATACTTGGCAATCTGTGCATTAAAACTTTCAACTATATTACTCGTATGATTATGAACTAAACTTCGTGAATGATAGGACAACTTCCTACATATACCCTCAATTGCTACCATCAACCCAGAAGTAATCAAATCTGACATAACAGCCACTGATTCTATACGTCGAGTTTCTGGTAAACAAAAATAAATACTACAATTTTGATGATTGCCAAATACGTGTTGTGGACCATTTAGGATATCTTTTTTAAGATTTGAAACCTTTTCTTCGAAATTTATGTTTTGTACACCCCAGTGTTTAATCGCGGAAGTTACACCCTTTCTTAAACGTAAATACCTATCTTTTAGGTGTTTTCGTAGATTGCTTGGGTAAGATGTGTCTTGTGACAATTTTACCAAAGCGTTACAAAAGTTACGTAAAAGATGATTTTTACATTCAATTTTTTGAACAGTTAAATTTCCATACGGTCGCGAATCTAAAATGCGTTTATATGTACTAGAATCGCCGTCTGCAACAAATTGATGATATATGATTCCGTGGTCGGCCACGGAATTTTTAAACCCCTCTACAATAATAGACGATTCCATCCCGGAAGATGAACCTGAATAGTTCTTGAAGCACTTGTGCTCCCGAGGCAGTTGTTTCTTACTAGCAGCTCGTGCGCAGACCGTGCAATATTTATTTCTAACACCTAAATATAGCACTTTATTAAACTTCAAACCAACTATTGCTCCTGCACCCGATAGAGCCGAATAATTTTTGCCATATGATCGTTTTGACCAGCATCCATCAAGAGCAACAGCAACTAGTGGTACTCCATCTTCGTTAACATTTCCTATTGATATTGCATAATCTGCTTCCTCCGTAGCCGCTGTGGACATAGAGTGTGCTGCTGCCGCTTCCCACCAATCGCAAACTTGGTTATGTAATGTAATATACAAATTTGGTGAAATTCTGGGTAAATCTAATGATGCCGTTAAAGTTTCAAGATGTGTCTGACCCGACCCACATGACATGATAGCCGAAACAGCTTGATGATTAATATTCATTCGATCATCTTTTTTATCATCTAATCTTACAGTAAAAATTTCCGCACACATTCTGCATTTAATAGTAATTTTAGAATCCAGCCCATTTACTAATTCGGATATAATTTCAAGACAACTAAAATTACATCCGAATATCGAACCATGATCACTTATACTTTGAAATTGCCTAAATAGATAACCTATATTGGCTATCCTTCTTCCAACTTCTACACCAGTGGAAAGTTCTTCGACGGAGATTTGTAGCGAAGAATCATCCTAAACAAAAATAAAATAACTGTTAAAAAATAATACCCCCCCGAAAAGTATGAATCTTTAAAAAGTATCTGTATAAAGGCCATGACAGCTAGTATACACATATAACACACTAACTTACCGTCTGTTTGGCGTGAAGGACAAACAAACACACTTCCACATTATATTAGTATATATTACTCACCACTGGATCCGTGAGCTCGTGTCCGTTGTTCACGTGCGGCGGTAAGTCGGGCAAAGCGGTCGCGGGCAACGGTATGTTCTCCATGAGGCGGGGGGTGGGGACGTCCACTACATCTTGCCCGCCCTCCGTACTGGACTCGTTTTCTTTGGACGCCTGTGGTTAGAAATATCGCGCATCGGTACCAATTCGAACAATATTACTAAACAACAAAGCACATCTTATGGCCAGAGGCACCAATTAACAGGTTACCAAGCTAAAACGCTTGAAAGCTGAAAAGAAATAATCATAAAAGTCGATCCTGTAGTTTCTAAAAAAATCGCGTACATACAAATATACATACTAGGGGATAAGATCAACCTTCCTTTTTTAGTTAGTAGGAAGATAAATATGTACTATTATGTAGAACCATATCATAGACTAATACCATATGAACTAGGTAAATGACCGCTGCCACTCACATACCTTATATATCTTGTCCGTGGGGCTTTTTATTATTAATGTATCATACTTACCACTGTTCGTCGATTATTAGTTAACACAGCAAAAGGTACTCTAGAAAAAAAAATTACCTGTTAGCTGGGAATCGAACCTGAAACTTACTACCTACAATAAGTTAATTCCCCAGTGTCGCCCTTGTAATCCCTAAAAATGGTTTATAGAAATAATTTCTTTTTCTCTCTAAGAATAGGTTCATCGAATAGGTTCATCTTACCCGAATTACTACCTTGCCCCTCCCTACCTTGTTTCACAAAATACCAAAATCAATAAAATTTATATTTACTTACCTATTTTTTGCACAAAAATTTAATTGTCTCAAATGACGTCTTAGCTTGGCACCACTTTTTGGTTTTGGCATCTGAAAATATATATAAAAAAGGAAGGAGGAAACGTGGCACTAAGAAAAAAGATTTTATATATGAATCAGCGACCGAAGCTCGAAAATGCAAAAATATATATCTTACATCCTATGGCACCATAAAAAAATCGTGTAATATTGAGTAGGTAATAGTGCCCCACTTGCTCCACTTGGTTGACATTTTTCATTATAGCGGCGCGGGGAGTAGTCTAGGTAGAAAGTTTCTGGGATAAAAGATTCTCCTTGTGATGCCTTTCATCCTATGGCATCATAAAAATTAGTGTAATATTGAGTAGGTAATAGTGCCCCACTTGCTCCACTTGGTTGAAATTTTTCATTATAGCGGCGCGGGGAGTAGTCTAGGTAGAAAGTTTCTGAGATAAAAGATTCTCCTTGTGATGCCTTTCATCCTATGGCACCATAAAAAAATTGTGTAATATTGAGTAGGTAATAGTGCCCCACTTGCTCCACTTGGTTGAAATTTTTCATTATAGCGGCGCGGGGAGTAGTCTAGGTAGAAAGTTTCTGGGATAAAAGATTCTCCTTGTGATGCCTTTCATCCTATGGCATCATAAAAAAATAGTGTAATATTGAGTAGGTAATAGTGCCCCACTTGCTCCACTTGGTTGAAATTTTTCATTATAGCGGCGCGGGGAGTAGTCTAGGTAGAAAGTTTCTGAGATAAAAGATTCTCCTTGTGATGCCTTTCATCCTATGGCACCATAAAAAAATTGTGTAATATTGAGTAGGTAATAGTGCCCCACTTGCTCCACTTGGTTGAAATTTTTCATTATAGCGGCGCGGGGAGTAGTCTAGGTAGAAAGTTTCTGGGATAAAAGATTCTCCTTGTGATGCCTTTCATCCTATGGCATCATAAAAAAATAGTGTAATATTGAGTAGGTAATAGTGCCCCACTTGCTCTACTTGGTTGAAATTTTTCATTATAGCGGCGCGGGGAGTAGTCTAGGTAGAAAGTTTCTGGGATAAAAGATTCTCCTTGTGATGCCTTTCATCCTATGGCATCATAAAAATTAGTGTAATATTGAGTAGGTAATAGTGCCCCACTTGCTCCACTTGGTTGAAATTTTTCATTATAGCGGCGCGGGGAGTAGTCTAGGTAGAAAGTTTCTGAGATAAAAGATTCTCCTTGTGATGCCTTTCATCCTATGGCACCATAAAAAAATTGTGTAATATTGAGTAGGTAATAGTGCCCCACTTGCTCCACTTGGTTGAAATTTTTCATTATAGCGGCGCGGGGAGTAGTCTAGGTAGAAAGTTTCTGGGATAAAAGATTCTCCTTGTGATGCCTTTCATCCTATGGCATCATAAAAAAATAGTGTAATATTGAGTAGGTAATAGTGCCCCACTTGCTCCACTTGGTTGAAATTTTTCATTATAGCGGCGCGGGGAGTAGTCTAGGTAGAAAGTTTCTGAGATAAAAGATTCTCCTTGTGATGCCTTTCATCCTATGGCACCATAAAAAAATTGTGTAATATTGAGTAGGTAATAGTGCCCCACTTGCTCCACTTGGTTGAAATTTTTCATTATAGCGGCGCGGGGAGTAGTCTAGGTAGAAAGTTTCTGGGATAAAAGATTCTCCTTGTGATGCCTTTCATCCTATGGCATCATAAAAAAATAGTGTAATATTGAGTAGGTAATAGTGCCCCACTTGCTCTACTTGGTTGAAATTTTTCATTATAGCGGCGCGGGGAGTAGTCTAGGTAGAAAGTTTCTGGGATAAAAGATTCTCCTTGTGATGCCTTTCATCCTATGGCATCATAAAAATTAGTGTAATATTGAGTAGGTAATAGTGCCCCACTTGCTCCACTTGGTTGAAATTTTTCATTATAGCGGCGCGGGGAGTAGTCTAGGTAGAAAGTTTCTGAGATAAAAGATTCTCCTTGTGATGCCTTTCATCCTATGGCACCATAAAAAAATTGTGTAATATTGAGTAGGTAATAGTGCCCCACTTGCTCCACTTGGTTGAAATTTTTCATTATAGCGGCGCGGGGAGTAGTCTAGGTAGAAAGTTTCTGGGATAAAAGATTCTCCTTGTGATGCCTTTCATCCTATGGCATCATAAAAAAATAGTGTAATATTGAGTAGGTAATAGTGCCCCACTTGCTCTACTTGGTTGAAATTTTTCATTATAGCGGCGCGGGGACTAGTCTAGTTTCTGGGATAAAAAATTCTCCTTTTGATGCCTTTCATCATATGGAATCATAAAAAATTTTTCATTATAGCGGCGCGGGGAGTAGTCTAAGTAGAAAGTTTATGTGACAAAAGTTGCTCCTTGTGATGCCTTTCATTCTATGGCACCATAGGAAATGGGTGTTATATGGAGTAAAAAAGTCTTTATGAAAATCATGAAAAATCTTTTTGCACTTTCGAGCTTTGTCTAAGTTTATCCATATAATGGTTAAAAAATATTCCAAGTCTTTTTTTCTTAGTGCCCCGTTTCTTCCACTCTGACCCATTATGCTATATTTCTCTCTTCTTTTATATGTACACTATAAGACACATACAAACTGATAGAAATGGCAGACTGTCTCTGGATCACCCACATTATAATAATTATATAATATAATAATGATAATTATGATGAATAACTATTTAACTATCATCACAAGAGGGGTAGGCAGAGACAATCAAATGCCATTTGCTACGGTCCTGACATACCTCTTTCGCTTCTTTTATATTCATTATACCTTTCATTCATGCTCGGCGATTGTGTGTACTTTGTAATATTGCCTTCGATCAATACATTTTTAATATGTTCAATAGAAGTACACTTAGGTCGTCCTCTGCCAGCATATCCTTTCACTTCAACCATATACACCTTTTTAGTCAATCTTTCATCCTTCATTCTTTCAAACTATACCTATCTATGAAATAATGTACAAATTAAATTGACAAAAGTAATATTGAAATTATAAATTGGGAAATGATTTAAATAGTAAAAGAAGATAGGTAGGTATAGCTATGATGGGTGGCCAGACAAACAATTTAAATAAAGAAATGAAACCATATTTTATGAGGAGAAATGAAATAAGTGTTGATAGAAATTGTATATTTTGGGGTCACAAAATAATAATGCCAGAAAATTTAAAATGTCATGTATTGCAAGAATTGCACAAAAGTCATTTTGGGGTACCTACTAGGATCCGGATGACAGAAGTGGCTAAGTCATACCTACTTTTGGAGGCCTAAATAAAATGAGTGTTTGAGTTACAGCAATAGACCACACAAGGTATCTTTAAAAACATGGCTAGTCCACCATCTCCACCATCACATACATGCAGATTACTTAGCACCTCTTTGTGGAAAAATGTTTATGATAGTTACCAATATAATATCTTTACACTTTTAGTATAAATTATGATTTAGGTAAGTACTTACTTTATTGAAGCATATAGAAGTATTTTCCAGTATCAAAAATGTGGTTGTTGTTACAAATGTTTATGTATGTAATAAATAAATAACCATAAAAATAATCTGCAAAGATGCAAACGTCACAAAATGTCAAAAAAGTAAACAAACGCAATTCAACTCTCGTTTCATATACGATTTACAGATGGTATGACGCATGCGTTAATGCAAGCGTCACAGAGAAAGACAAAAGATATAGATTCTATGTTCATATTCAAATTTGCCTAGATGATAGTTGACAACGTTGTAATTTTAAACTTGAAACTCCTGAATTTTTGGTCTAACTTGATTTACGTAATTATTATTTTGATATTTCAATAAGCTACCAAAAAACGCAAGACGTTGAATTGAAGGGTAATGGTATAACAGCCCTTAAATAAAATTTAAGAGCTTCTTGATAGATTATGTAAGAGAAAACAGGGGCAAAATAATCCTTTATTTTACCACCCATATTTCCTATTCAATAAAACCAATTAAAAAAATAAAGACGTTGTCACTTAGATATATTCAATAAGTAACTATATGCTAAATTACAGTGACACAGGTGGATTATTTACAGAGAAATACGGCCTAGTTTAGCCCATACGATTACAGGATAGCCTCCTTAAGAGAAATCTAGTCGCAAAATCGGTTCAAAAAGTGCATGAAATTGATGACTTTCAGGGCTTCATAAAACCTAGGTGTAGTTCATATTGACACATTCTTCACATTAATACTCTTATTAATAAACTCGAATTAGCGACGTATTAACTAAATTGTATTTCGTCACCCTCTAACAAATCTGCAATTCGTTATGATAGACGGAGACGAAATACAGTTTAGTTAATACGTCGCTAATTCGTGTTTATTAATAAAGAGTACCTATAGACAATTTCACTTTACTAGAACTTGCTATTTTTAATACGTTTTGTACAATACTTGATTTTCTGATGTCCGTTTTTTTATGGGACAAAAGTTATGAGCCGTCTCCTTAAGTTATATATTTCAGTGCAAAATGATAATTTTTAACTTTAACTTTTTTTTTTACTTAATTTGTCTGAAAATTGCACAATTTTTTTATATAATTTTGATATCATGCTACTTTTACTCTTCTTTGTAATGTTCTGTGGGTTAGACATGGAGGTAGATATATATAAATAGATTCACTAGAAAATATGTTTAGGAAAAAAACAATTATCCCGGAGGAATGTGAACTAGCATTAGGTTGAACTAGCTAAAGACACTATTATGTACCTACTCTTTGTTGTCACCTTCATTCATAGACTAACCACTTTCCATCAAGGGCATGGCGAGTCACATGTGACTGTATAAAAATATCCTTTACAACATAGATAGTTTGTTCTGGGCAGAAAGTACGTCATTGCTTTCATACAAATATGAGATTGGTAAAGTTGTAAGGAAATCCATTCAGAAAATACCTTTTATATAGGTTCTTGAAAATGGTGCCACTTTCTTCCCTTGGCTTAGGACATTCCCCACGATTAGTCGAACCTCTGCATTATTAAATACTCTGTGGTCAAACGATGCTATTAAGTACGCCGTAGCGCCTGCCGTCAACACGCGCGCACCAAACTTTTGATCGCTACTAATTGCTGCCACTAATTTGGCAGGCGTTTACTGGCGTAGATTATGCTTTCGATAATGTCGTTTGAATAGATTTTTAGGGTTACGTAGGCTGTTAAAATTTAACCTTACCTTACAGCATTACGTGAAATGCACTTTTCTATACATTCACGCTTATTATCCCCAGAAGGGATGGACATGATATTGACAATTGAACATCCTTTGCTACGATCCTGGTAGGTAGCTCTACCCAGATCCGTGTAATCACCTGAAAAAAGATTAGTCTAGTGACAGTTTGACCGTAGTGACACAGGTGGATTATTTACAGTGAAATTAAGTAAGCTGCAGCGTCCGTTTCCATACAAACGGCAGCTTTCCCAATTTCTCTGTAAATAATCCACCTGTGTCACTGTAATTTAGCATATAGTTACTTATTCAATATATCTAAGTGAAATAGCTGTTATTTTTTCAATAGGTTTTAATGAATAGTAAATATCACTTTGTTTATGATCTTTTAAGTGGTCAAAGACAATAAAATTATTATTATTTTGAATTTTCAATAAGCTAAATAAACGCGAAAAAAAATTAAGAGCTTCGTGATAGATTATGAAAGAGAAAACAGGGGCAAAATAAACATTTATTTTACCACCAATATTTCCTATTCAATAAAACCAATTGAAAAAATAACGACTATTTCACTTAGATATATTGAATAAGTAACCATATGCTAAATTACAGTGACACAGGTAGATTATTTACAGAGAAATTGGGAATAGTTTATCCCCTGTATCCCCATACAAATTAAACAAGTTGCTGATGTGTCACACAAGCGTATCTGTTACTTTTTAGAAGTGCGTAAGCCGGCTATATGTGCCCTTCGAAGCACACAAAGTGTATTAAAGCACAGTTTTAAGTCAACACTCAACCAACTACATTATTATCTCCTACTCTTTACAATTCATATAGCACGATCCGTAATAACCCAGTTCCATTAAATGTCTGCATTGTGGTGACCGCCGCTCTTGTTCAATGATTATTTATTGTGCATTCAAGTGCACTTGCTCAAAGTTTTGTAAACTGGCTTAATAAATTTACTGGCTTGCCTTACAAACAGAGAAAGCCTTCATTATTGCCAAATTATTATTTTTTTCGATCCCGGATCCCGGCCACGTACCAATGGGGTTTATTATAATTAAAAACTTATGTACCTACATAATCCAACTAACCACACTTAGAGGCTTTTCCATCGAAATATACCTCAACAGAACTGGCCACTCGTTAGGTATAGCCTCACAAATACCATCGGCTAAAAGAGAGAGACTTGGTCTTCCGCTGGGTACCCTGGGACCGATGACACGGTTTCGGGAGCTGAAAGGCAATTCGTGAATACCAGATAAAAATTAGGTACCTAGGTACCTATTATTTTGTATTCTTATATTTAAAAAGGGATGTTGGTATACAAGTCTGTCTGTCGGTTTGTGGACCGATTTTAATACGGTTTTTACTAATAGATAGACTAATTCACAAGCAACATTTGTGTATAAAACATCACGCTACCGTCTTTTGGGAGCGAGCAGTAACCAATAATGTTAATGTTGCTTATTCGGCAAATTGAGAATGCGATATTAAAATTCAACGGTCAAAGCCAGGCCCGCTAGAACTTATTAAAAAATAAAGCAAAAATTACGTATTAATAATTTTTTAACTTTTCTAAACTCTCATAAAAACAGGAGGGTCGGTGGTCGAGTGGGTAAAACGTCGGCTCACAACTGAGAAGTCACGGGTTCAATCCCTACATCCGACCATGTACCAATGGGTTATTATAATAAAAAAATCTATGTACATTATCCGACAAACCGTACAAAGAGGCTTTTCCAGCTTCATACCTCAGCAGAGCTGGCCACTCGTTAGGTGTAGCCCAAAAAATCTTCGGCTAAATGAGAAAGACTGTCTTCCGCTGAGTACGCTTCCGGGAGCTGTAAGGCAATTAGTGAAATTTTTTTCTTCTTAAAAACAGTTGTTTAAGGGCCCTATCCCCATAATTTGTATGGGGATATTACTATTCCCAATTTCTGTGTAAATAGTCCACCTGTGTCACTGTAATTTAGCATATAGTTACTTATTCAATATATCTAAGTGAAATTGTCGTTATTTATTCAATTGGTTTTATTGAATAGGAAATATGATAGTAAAATAAAGGAATATTTTGCCCCTGTTTTCTCATTCATAATCTATCACAAGGCTTTTAAATTTTTTTAAAGCGCTGTTATACCATTACCCTTCAATTAAATGTTTTGCGTTTTTGGTAGCTTATTGAAAACTCAAAATAAAAATTATTTTATAATTTTTTAATTACCTCGTCAAAAATAATAAAATAATTATTATTTTGAATTTTCAATAAGCTCCAAAAAACCCAAGACGTTTAATTGAAGAGTAATGGAATAACAGTGCGTTTAAAAAAATTAAGAGCTTTGTGATATATTATGAAAGAGAAAACGGGGACAAAATTTAACACCCATATTTCCAATTAAAAAAAATCCATTGAGAAAATAACAGCTATTTTATATATGTGCTAAATTACAGTGAGACAGGTGGATTATTTACATATAAATTGGGAATAATATGGAAATAGGAGCCTTAATAAAATGAAATTTCCCAAAATCCGTAATCACCCTTAATACAAACCCTAGGCTGACCGCATTGTACGTCATGTTCAATAATTATTTATTGTGAACTGAAGTGCAATTCCTGAAAGTTTTGTAAGGAGTCTTTGTTCTAGTTCTTAACTCGGTTATTGAGAAGATTCGTTTTGTTGAAGTTTATTCATTGTTTGGTGATATTTATTGGTGTTTGAATACTTATAATATTTTTTGTATTGTGCCGTTAATTCGTAGATATCTATGAAGTTAATTTTTGAAAGCGATAGGGTCGCCACTTCATAGATAGATAAATAAATATATATAAAAAAAGCGAGCCTTACAGTAGTCGCATTTGATGTGTGACATCTGACATCTCACCTTGGTAATAAGTGAAAACATTAACACTTTATACACAACACTGCACATCTGATGCGTTCTCCTTCTCTATTTCCCTTTCTCTTTCTCGTCACACACTGTTGGCTGATAGTACCAACATCTCGGAAAATCCGCGCGCGCTCATTGGTCAAATCAAATAGCGCGCGCTTTCCCGGCTTTCTGTTACACACTTTCACGAAATCACTCCCACAGATTGCAGGAAAGCACAGCCTAAACTCTTTTTTAATTAAATGTTTTTTTTCAGATTTTACGACGGTTCCCTCCCCCAAACCAATGGTTCCCAAACAGTTGTAGACCCCATAGAATACCCCCCACATATCAAAAGACACCCCTCTAATTTATTCCTGAGCCCCTCCCCCTTCTGGTACCCTATGCCGAGTTCCAGTAACATGTTTGACTACCACTCGTACCATGGATTTAATAACCCTGGGGACAACTTTGAAAGGAAAGATGGTAAGTCCTTTTATTTTTCCACTTGCTCTCTCTTCATTCATTCTCATCACATTCTTAATGGATCTCTAGGTACTCCTGGCGAAATCCCGCGGAATCCCGCTCAATTTACAAGCGAGATCCTGGTATTTCGGGATCCTGGTATTGTCACCACTGGAAAGAAGGGTGAAAAAGTTACTGTATCTGATGAGTACCTACCTAATGGAATGCTTTTGAAATAATTAATAGTTTATGTAGGAATGGAACCCGAGACTTTTTCAGTTGCGAGCCGACTTTATGATAAAAAATCTATCCGGCAAACCGTACAAAGAGGCTTTTCCATCTATGTACCTCAACAGAGCTGGCCACTCGTTAGGTATAGTTTCAACAAATCATTGGCTTTGTCTTCCACTGGGTACCCTGGGGTCGGCAACGGTTCCAGGGAGCTGTTAGGCAACCCGTGAAGAATAAAAAAATAAAAATAGTTTAAAAAAAACTAAATAACACGCTTTTGCACACTTGCGCAAACCTAACAAGCTCAATCTAGATGGGGGTCGTTACGTTACCGATTTCCTGTGGTCACCTTTCGGCTCCGTCATCAGGACCCTGGACCTCGTCTAGGGCCAGAGAACTTGTAAAGACAAATCAAACGAGCGTAAACTCCATGGAGTTCCACTATCCACCTCCTGGCTCCATCATCAGATCATATCGATGGTACCAAATTATTGTATTGTCATCCGAATGACATACACAAGCAAAGTGCCAAATCGATAGGACAATTTAGAAGTTTGCTAAATTCGACTTCCAAGATTTGTTTACATAGAATATAAAGCGTGTAAAAAAGGTGGCCGTCACGGGACGCCCGGCAGATCTGAAACATCGAAATTAACACATCAATTAGGTATCATCATCATCATCAACAACAACCTTTTAAGATCTACTGCTGGATCATGGTCTCCCTCTAGCGCACCATTTTAGTGGTGCTCATTGAGAGGAATTGCCATAGTCTCCATGCTTGGCAGGCGGGTTGGTGACGGACGCCGGCTTTACGTGCCCTCCAAAACACGAAGAGTCGATTAAGCACATATTCTTAAAGAAAATTGGTGCTTAGCATTTTGGCAATGAGTTTCAAGTCCACCGTCCTACCAATTAGGCTATCGACTACCTTACTAATTAGGTATACTGTAGTCAAATAAAGAGGCACACGCAGTATACACACTCACACGGAGAAGCAATGAAGTATATAGTATACACATCAGGCACACACAAGGGAGTAGAGCGCGGCGGGGAAGAGGGGCATGACGTAGTTTCTCGTCACGCCATACATAGAGATCTTACCCCCAAATTATTTAACTAATTTCCCGCAGGTGGTATTACAGTACGAGACGTCCAAACCATGAACGCGACATTTTCCGACGCTCGCCAGATAAATCCAGGCACCGGTAGTATGGGAATGAAAAATGATGATGAATGGAAAAATATAAACACTATGCTGAATTGTATACTTAGTATGGTTGAGAAGACGAAGCGAGCTCTGGCTATATTACAGCAAAGAGGTTGGTATTTATTAAAAAAAAAGTATCTTCCATCTATGTATCTATCATCACGTCTTTCATCCCAAGAGGAGTAGGCAGAGACAATCGAATGCCATTTGCTACGATCCTGACATACCTCTTTCGCTTTCGATTGTGTGTAATTTAATTTTCATATTTCCATCGATCAATACATTTTTTATATGTTCAATAAAAGTACACCTAGGTCCTTTTTAGTCAATCTTTCATCCTTCTTTCACATTAGTCACATTATCATCTTTCACTCCCCATTCTTCTCTAATGACATCGTTCTGGATGCGGTCAATACGCTTTATATCACACATTCTACGTAAAGACATTATCTTATCAACCGAAAACAGCAAACAACAGTATAGTTGAACTTATTTATAAACTTTACTACTTGGTGTGACAATTTCCTCATTTAGCGAGTTGTCCATACCGAACAGATCTAGACCTGTCATTTCCTAAATTGTCAGCTTTTTCGTACCTTCTGAAAGACCAGAAGTCTTAGTTTTATAGACTCAAGTGATAAATTTTTCTGATATAAACTTTTATATATCAATTAATAAATCTGTTTCTATTTAGGTGTAGAACCAACAGAAAACAACGACATCAAACGAGCTGCAAATGAAATAATGGTGGCCGCTGTTAGACAAACTGAAGAAAGAGTTGCAGAAGTTAGAAGGAGAGCAGAAGATGCTGTTAATCAGGTATAACAGTCTGCTTATTATATAATATAGGTATATAGAACGTGTCATCTCTTATAATTATAAACATAGAACGTGCGATCTCTTATTATTTTAAATATCGAACGTGTGATCTCTTATTATTTTAAATATCGAACGTGTGATCTCTTATTATTTTAAATATCGAACGTGTGATCTCTTATTATTTTAAATATCGAACGTGTCATCACTTATTATTTCAAATAAAGAACGTGTCATCTCTTATAATTACAAACAGAGAAAGTGTCTAGATCTTATAAATTAAAAAAAGGTGGCCGTTACGGGACGCCCGGCAAAAGTGAAACATCGAAGAGGACGCGTCAAGTACCCGGTAGTGGAATAGAGAGGCCATGCAGTACACAGTGTGTGCACGGAGAAGCAACTAAGTACTATACGCGCCACGCACACACAAGAGATGTGTTTTATTGATGTAAAAAACTAAAAATATCAAACTTTTAGTTCCAAGGTACATTTATTGTATGGTTCCATCATCTCTGCTTATACTACTCAAACAGTCAATTTATCTATATCACTTTATTTAGGTGAAACGACAAGCACTAATCGATCTCCAAAGAGCCGTTGGGGCTGCAGAGACCAAAGCCCTAGAGTTGGTGGCAGCTGAACGGACCAAGATGGAGAGAATGATGGCTGATAAACTCCAGGAGAGAAGAACCACTCCTCCACCTGGCACGGGAGAAGTTAGTACATCACCTGCGAATAATACTCAACAAAATGTAAGTAGGTATTATTAGCTTGCCTTCACGTCGAAAGATCATGTACCATGTTTATGTACATAATCCGACAAACGACATTTAGAGTTCTCCATCTAAATATATCTCAACAGAACTGGCCACTCGTTAGGTATAGCCTCACAAATGCCATCGGCTAAAAGAGGGAGATTTGGTCTTCCGCCGAGTACCTACCCTGCGGCTGATAACACGGTTCCTAAAGTAACACGTGAATAATGAATGATGAAAGATTGACTAAAGGGATCCATGATTCAGTCAGTGAAAGGAAATGTGTATGAGTTGCCTTTCAGCTCCCGGGAACCATTGCAGGCCCCAGAATACCCAGTGAAAAACAAAGTCTTTCTCATTTAGCCAATGATTTTTTGAGGCTATACCTAACGAGTGGCCAGCTCTGTTGAGGTATTGTATAGATGGAAAAGCCTCTTTGTACGGTTTGTCGGATAATGTACATAGATTTTTTTATTATGAAAAACCCATTGGTACATGGTCGGATGTAGGAATGGAACCCGCGACCCTTACCCACTCGACCAGCGACGCCCACGTGATTAATTAATTGTAGCAAATGGAATTCGTTTGTCTTTGCCTAATACTCTTCATTTAATAGGTAGATATTTAAATTGCAAAGCTCCGTAACATAGAATCACAGAATAGAGGCAACCGAGTCTAAAAATTTGAGATTTTTTTTGTTGGAGTGAGTAATTAATCCGGGCGATGTTTGTGCTGCATTAATATGGAACGCTCCATAATATTTTATTAATGCATTCAAAAATAAGGCAGTTGAGCACTCGTCAATACTAGAATGAATTGCACAATTTACTTAAGATTTCATGAGTTGAACGTCTATTAAACGCCGAATGGATTCTTGTAGTTACGTCTACCAGATTAACATTGCAGTTCTTATTACGGCTTATTAAGGAGACGTCTCATAACTTTTGTCCCATACAAAAACGGACATCAGAAAATCAAGTATTATACTAAACGTATTAAAAATAGCAAGTTCTAGTAAATTAACCCTTAAAGAATGAGAAATTATCTATACTCTAAATGTAAAAAATATGTCAATATCAACTACACCTAGGTTTTATGAAGCCCTGAAAGTCATCTATTCCATGCATTTTTTTAACCGACTTTTATTTGCAACTCGAGTTCTCTTAATATATTTACTAATGTATACTTTTTTACATTTAGAGTAAAGATAATTTCACATACTTTAAGAACTTGCTATTTCTAATATTTTTTGTACAATACTTGATTTGCTGAAGTCTGTTTTGTGTATTTTATTGTAGGTACCGATTTTGTTTGGAATTTTTATGCCTATATTTACGCGTAGCCTAGGTGCTAATGGTGAAAGAGATGCAAAATTGCGTTTTTTAGTTGGTTACGCGACCAAGAGAGCTCTTATGAGGATCGTGTAGCTCAGCGTACGCAGCGAAATAGGTATTTAGAAAATCATATTCTGTCTCAAGCGCGCTCTTCCCCCGGGCATCAGTGCGACAGAGAGCACTGCAGCTCGTGAGTGTTTGTAGGTATGTTCTTCGTTGAAAATTGCGTTTTGGGCGAAAACGATTTACACCTGCTAAACTATAACGAAACCTTATAATTTTGGTGTCAAACGTTTTAGCAGATTATAATCTACGTACGTACGTTTTGCTTTTTTTGAAATTTTGCTTGGTTTTTCAAATACAGACGGTTTATTACCAGCAAGTTATGGACCAAAAAAACCGAGATTTGAGGGGCTTATAACTTTTGACCTATCACGAATTTTGATAAAAGGAAAAAATACGTACGTAGTTTTTCACTATGTCAGAAACATATTACAAAATCGTTAAAATTAAATAATATTTAGGGGTAGTAAAACGTTTTCTCCGTTTGTATGAACATGGACGCGGTACACTATACTCTTAAGAGTTCATGACACTGCTCCAAGCAACAATATTTTTTAATTTAATTTGTATCTTATAGTGTTGCTGGAATTGCGGTCGTAAAGCCCAAGAGACATGTTCTGGATGTAACGCAGCTAGATATTGTGGAGCGTTCTGTCAACATAAGGACTGGGAAAACCATCATCAGGTAATCATTTCATGCCATGATCTTGATAGGAGCTAATCGTTAGGTGGTGTCATCTGATGACGAGTGGTTTCTTTAGGAAAAGACGGAAAACCGGAAAACACCTCAGACACCATATCTTGTCCTTTGTCTGCTTGAACCAGTAGAGCATAATAGAACAATCCATCTAAATTTATTTATCATCATTCCCCAAATCCTTTAGCAAAAACAAAAAAAAACCTAGATTTTTCTATGAATAATAGTACCTACACATAGAACTAATGGTGCTCGTCAGGCCAGAGAAACCAGATGGTATCCATAGATTTTAGTCTTGGAATCCAATGGAATCCTTCAAAAGGATCGAAAGGCATAAGGAAGAATTACTTTATTTTTAACAGACCGTTAAATAGCCTGAAAACATATTATCATTTTTTGAAGTGAAACTCTTTAGGCAAAGTATGTGTGTGTGTGTGTGTGACAGATCGTTCCGGCGTGGTTTCGGCCATCGAAATCAACCACAAATTCAAGGATGAAAGATGAAGATCTGCCATTAGCAACCTGGGCTCGGTACACGGTTTCTGGCATACGTCAAACTTAGGCAGTATGGAGAAACGTCTTCGATTAATTATTTTTCTTTTCCTTGTCTAGGTATGCAGCGGCAGAGACCAGAAACCAGCAGCAATGCTGACAACTTCACCTCCAGTTACTCAATCAAGCACAAAAACCCTCGCTCGATCAACCACACCCAGCTCAACTAACGACAGAATACCCTCAACCGAAAGATTATCATTATCAACTCTGAATAACGTAGAGAGAATGCTGTCAACCAGCCAAGATCGAGCACCAAGCACTGACAGGGTAGCATTGGCTAGTTTGTCAGGTGCCCAAGGTCTGATAGGTGGGATTGGTGGGAAGAAATGACGCACCAATAAAAACGATGGACTTAGTCCTCATCGATATCAGAGGAAAGTGCGTCGGTAAATTACTTTAAGAAATAAAAAGTAGGCAATTAGAATTTCAAGCTGTTAAGCCAGTCACAGATCTATGTAGCTAATAACCCATTGAATACCTACTTAAATACGCTTATAACTACTTATCTGATAGAGATAGATATATGCTACCGCGGACTTTTTTGTAGATAATTTTATTCTACACAATTCTTTCCTACATCATTTTGTTATATCTCTGACGGATTAGACAAGATACGCCATGAAAAAAATTTTTGTAACTAGCTGTTGCACCCGACTTCGACCCTAGGGGTGGGGGAGGGATTGGGGGTGCGTATTCATACTAATTTAAATATTAGCAAATTTTGCATTTAATATCCTATAATAATAAATAGTATATATCCTATAATATAAGCGTAGGCTTATAATAAGTACTTAAGGAGACGCCTCATACCTTTTGTCCCATACAAAAACGGACATCAGAATATCAATTATTGTACAAAACGTATTAAAAATAGCAAGTTCTAGTAAATTAACCCTTATCTATACTCTAACACTCTTATTAATAAACTAGAATTAGCGATTATTAACTAAACTGTATTTCGTTTCCGTCTAACAAATCTGCAAGATAAGTAGACGGAGACAAAATACAGTTTAGTTAATACGTCGCTACTTCAAGTTTATTAATAAGAGTGTACCTAGATGTAAAAAATATATCAATATCAACTACACCTGGTTTTATGACGCCTTGAAAGTCATCAATTCCATGCATTTTTTCAACCGATTTTGCGACTCAAGTTCTCTTAATATTATTACTGAATAAAAACTTCTGTCTATTTCTGCATATAAATGCATTTGAAATTTTAAGACTCAAGAGTCTTGCATCGTTTTATCGGATCGTCTAGGTACGTCTTATTTTTTAAGTAACCAAATTCTCTAATGTATACTTTTTAGACTTTTTAGAGTAAAGATAATTTCACATACTTTAAGGATCTATTAACTAGAACTTGCTATTTCTAATATTTTTTGTACAATACTTGAGTTGCTGAAGTCCGATTTGTGTATTTTAAATAGTACTGATTTTGTTTGGAAATTTTCTGTCTCTATTTACCCGTAGCCTAAGTGCGAATGGTGAAAGAGATGCAAATTTTTCGAACATGTGCGTTTTTTAGTTGATTACACGACCGAGAGAGCTCTTAAAATATACATTGTAAACATAATACCAAATACATACATACATAATATAAATATACTTATCTTACACATATATTCACGGCATATGGACCTAAATATGTCAACGGGTAATTAATTTAATTTTGTAAATATATAACGTTTAAATGTGTAATATTATATTATATAATTAAGTGTATTAAAATTAAAAAATAAATTAAATGAAGTGTAATTAATTAGAAATTAAGACAGCTTAAAAAAACTGGTGGTAGATCTCTGACTATGTAAAATAGGTTAACTTATGTCCGGTGTTTTGTGCAATATTAATATTTAATAATGTATAAATAATTAATACTAGTTATTTTAGTTACTTATGTACAATAGTGTAATTACCGCCAAATAAGTTGAACTATGTACTATTTTCGCTCAACACTTTACAGCATTTCCTTAGCTGAGATTTGATGTGATTGGTGGCATTAGAAAGGATACAAATTACAAATGTATATCCGATATTTTACAATAAATTAATTATCTACCTAAATGTAGGTATATATGGATTGTAATAGAAATAGCTAAATTGTGGTTTTGTAAATAGGTTTTTTATGTCTGTAATTAAATTAAATATTAAGTATCAATAAATATTCACCTCTATTGAGTCTTGAGTTTATACAAAAATCCCATAGAATCTCTTTCAGTTTTTCCTGAATTTTCCAATTTTGCTGAGCAACTTTACCAATTATTCTTTCCTTAAAAACCTTATTCATACATTAAAAAATAGTCAAATCGGTCCAGCCTTTCTCAATGCTTTTACCAACGAACAGAAAAAAAAATTATTTATATACTTAGGTACTTAAATATATTTTGTATGTATTGCAGGCAGTAATATAATATCTTAGGCATACCTATATGTTAGAAATATTAAAAGAAAGTCAACTGTGTACCTACCTATATTATCTACTTATGTAAAATACGAATTTACTTATTTATTGAATTTAAATATTAATATAAAATCTCATCTGAATAAATTGTTTAGAAATATGTCAAAATATTTGTTTTATTGTAAATTCTATGACCTTATATTACAGGACCTACAGGAAACGGACTACATAAATTATAAAACAAATAAAATTCCCTCGCCGCGTCTGTCTGCAAAAACAAAAACAAAAACAAAAAAACAGATTTTTGTTGCAGTTTTCACGATCAGATAGTTGATTCGCGAGGAAGGTTTACAGGTATTAATCATGGACCTAAAAAGTTAGCCCCAGCGAGTTTTCATGGCGTATGCTGTCTAATCCGTTAGAGATATAGCAAAATGATGTAGAAGGGAATTATGTAGAATAAAATAATCTATAAAAATGTCCATAGTAGCACATATCTAAGTCAAATAGATAAGTCGTTATACGCATATTGCTGTAAATCGGTCCTTAGTGTCACAGGTAGATCAAGAGATTACCTCCTACAACCTTTTACCTCTTTATAATATTAGTATCTTTGAGTATTTAAGACTGGAGACGGGAAGAGCTAAATCACCGACAATTTTTTCCGCCACTTTTGGCGGGCGGGAAGGTAAACGTCTAGTACTAGCCCCTGTACCACTGTATTTTTCTGTCGTTTTATTGTCGCAACGGATTTTACGTTATATGATGATTATGTTAAAATACAAACATAATAATTATAATTAATGATTGGAAACACTATGTTTCAGCAAGTTTGACGTCCTAGATCGCCTTTCCCATTTAAAACATCACAATTAACTATTTTCCTAAAGCTCTGTCTTGCGACACTAAACGATACCAACAAAATCTAAGGTTACTTATTACTTCGCACCTGGTCAGTATAACTGGTCAAAGGGGGAAAAATTGGCGAAAGGGGGAGCCCGTCTATGGCCCCTCCATAGGCTTAGTACTCTATGATTAGTATAGATAAACATACAGTAGAACCTCGATTATCCGAACCCTCAATATTCGAACGATGACTTAGTAACGTTGGCGTGAAAGATACATTGTTGCTCGCTGCCACCGGCCACGGCGACGATTTTATAAAAAAAATATTTAAAAAGCAGCGACTTTTTCAGGTGTTAAAAAAAATTTCAACGTTAATACCTATGTAGGTATGTCAAATTTTAATATTTATGTATGACAAAAGGTGTCGTTTATGATCTCGTCCCAAAAAACCCGCGTTTCGATTATCCGAACTAGTCTCGGTCCCAATTAATTCGGATAATATACTGTATATACTTTCTAATATATTTGTACACCGTAATACAGTAGAAAGAGCTACCTACACTTATAAAATTACTCCCCCTAAACTATGTATGCCATATCTGTCTTGTGTCCAGGGCCTGATTTATCCTGGGGCACCGTGAAAAATTAGTTAAACCCTACATATTTTTTTTTAAATAAATAAAATGAATCATTTATTCTTTTTATTGTAAATGGGATAAAATGTTCTCAATACAATCACACTTTTCAAAGCATTAAATTTTTTTTCTTTCTCCGAATTTTGCCGCCCCTGGAAATTTGCCGCCCTGGGCACTGGCCCCTGTGGCCTCTAGTGTAAATCCGTCTGTGTCATACCTAAATATTTGTGTACCTAAGAATGGGTTCGGTTTTTGTCATTTAATATGATAATTGTAAAACAGACAAATACCTATTTGATTTGATTTGTTCACATGGCATCAAGTGGACACTGTTACCTACTGGTGTCTCTAATTACCTACAAGGTAATAAAGGACGTGAAGATCTGTATTCAACTTTTTCAGTTGGTTAGTTACCCACGGGACCTTAAGAGGATCGTGTAGCTCAGCGTAAGCAGCGAAATAGGTATTTAGAAAATCATATTCTATCTCAAGCGCGCTCTTCCCCCGGGCATCAGTGCGACAGAGAGCACTGCAGCTCGTGAGTGTTCGTAGGTATGTTCTTCGTTGAAAATTGCGTTTTGGGGGAAAACGATTTACACCTACTAAACTATAACGAAACCTTATAATTTTGGTGTCAAACGTTTTAGCAGATTATAATCTACGTACGTACGTTTTGCTTTTTTTGAAATATTGCTTTGTTTCTCAAATACAGACGGTTTATTACGAGCAAGTTATGAACCAAAAAAACCGAGATTTGAGGGGCTTATAACTTTTGACCTATTACGAATTTTGAAAAAAGGAAAAAATACGTACGTAGTTTTTCACTATGTCAGTAACATATTACAAAATCGTTAAAATTAAATAATATTTAGGGGTAGTAAAACGTTTTCTCCGTTTGTATGGACATGGACGCGGTACACTACACTCTTAAAATAGTGTAGAACCTGTGGTTCTTCAAGAGAAACGCGAAAAGTATCTCGACAGACCAGCATATATAGTGATTGTGATGATTGCGATTCTCGTTGCAGTTTGCCTTCATTCATAGACTTACCACTTTAGCTCCACTACTATACCCGGCGATGGTAGTCATTATGCTTGACATACAATAAAAAAACGGTGCGTTTAGTCATCACTTTTATTTTATAAATCGTTAAACAATGTTTTGCATAATGCATGATGAATAAAACTTTCTAATTTAGCGGGCTAAATCTTCATCAATTTTTGTTTAATTGACAAAAGAAAAAATATGTTTCTTCCCTCATTCAGCCGTTTCAGAGCTATATTTATATAAGCAGATTTAAAATCTAAATACCCACTATAAACGATCTTTGAGTGTTTCATCAAAATCCATAACTAAGAAACTATAGGTAATTAAATAGAGTTGTTATATAAAATCCCACTAATATTTATAAACGCAAAAGTGTGTTTGTTACTCAATCACGCCAGAACGGCTGAACGGATCTGGATGAAATTTGGCACAGAGATAGATTATAGTCTGGAATAGCACATAGGGTACTTTTTATCTGTAAAATTTTATGGTTTTCGTGGGATAGATTTGTTTTTGTTTTTCACGGGATCGACATTTTTTGCATAGTGGTAGTTTAGGGGTCAGAGAATGACATATCTACTTTTGACACCGCGAAATCGGGCGGGGGAGGGGCAAATTACAGCCACGAGTTTATTTCTTTTTGGATCTATTTCCACGCGGGCGAAACCGCGGACAGAAGCTTGTAAACCTATAATAAAAAAAAAACACCAAGATCGCTGCCTTCTGGGAGAGTGCGCATAATGCGTTATTTTTAACCGAATTTCAAAAGAAAGAGGAGGTTCTCAATTCGTCGGAATCTTTTTTTTATGAGTATGTTCCCCGATTACTTGAAGACGCCTGGACCGATTTGGAAACTTTTTTTTGTTTGAAAGGGTATACTTTCCAGGTGGTCCCATGGTCATTTGGTCAGGATCTGATGATGGGATCCTGGAGAAATCGAGAACTCTTCAAATTTTATAGGCACACTTGAAGCGATTTGGGTATTTTTTTATAGTGAAAGCACATTTTGGTTTTGAAGGCGGTTTTTTTTCTTCATCAGAAGTGGTTATATTATTACAAAATAATATATTCAGTCAAAATTTTCCGCGCGAAATCCTGGTCGCGGTCCAGTTATGAACAAAATGTTGAAACCACAAAAATGCCCTGCGGCCCTTCGTGTCCCAATTGACATGTCTTTGTATGTTGTATTCCTCTGTGATCAGTTCCCTGTGACCCTCTGGCCATTTTCAGAAATGCCCGGTCGGTGAAAATGTCAGACGGTAAATTGGATTTATTTACATTTGTCCAGTTACTGGTTACAGTGCGTGGAATAAGTACTATACTTTATAGCAGTGTATCCCAGAGCGTAGAGCTTACTTGAGGGGGTACGCGCGGCAATCTTAGGATTCTCACGTAATTTATAAGGAACACGCAATCGCCGCGATATTTTTTGAATCAATCAATTTATGGCAAATCTCAATTAATCCTGGAAAGTTGAGTTTATTTATACAACATTTCCATCCCACACCGTTGATAGTTATTATTTTAAAATGGATTAAGACATATTTTCTTTATTAAATTTTAAAAACTACTGCTATTTAGAACCCTAAATAATATGGCTTAATCCAACTTAAAATAATAACTATCAACATTTTGGGATGAAAATTTTATATAAATAAACTCACCTTTCCAGGATTAACTGAAATTTGCCATATTTTAACAGATACAAGATGACTGAGAGCAACGGTCCTTAAATTACGAAAAACTAATCTTGGCTACAAGGGGTACGCGAGTTTGGGCCCTAAATCGAAGGGGTAGGTTTGAATACGACCATCGCGTCATCATATATATTGATTATGATAAAAAAATAAAAAGTTATGTTCTTCGCTCTCTGTATTTCAACAGCGGCGTGGTGGGAGAAGCTATTGGCGAGAAAAATAGATCCTGCTAGGCATGCAGGAGGACTAGCTACAATCTACTGGAATGCAATATATGGGTACCGGCAGGATTATTTTCAGAAGGTGAAGTGAGTGAGATCGTATGATTTACATCGCTAATGTGTGGCCTGTGTTCAAAAATTTTCGGTGAGATACCGGACCAGTGCGTGGGCCACTAAACAAACTTTCGTATTTATAATATTAGACCTACTGGACGATTGTAAACGCGGCATAAGTTTAGTAAATCAAACGGGAGGTCGGAAAGCAGTTGACAGGACGTTACAAAGCTTTAAATTTGTTTGATCTTTGAGGTTCTTGATGTTAGTTATTTCTCAAAGTAGGTATTACCTACTCGGATTGTATTTCTGCTCTTCACAAACTGTTTTTTAAACCGGCCAAGTGCGTGTCGGGCCATGCATACAGGGTTCCGTATTATTTTCAATCAGGATAAAAGATTTATATGGCAGAAGTGATTGGAAATGCTGGGACAGAGGACAACCTAGGTGTACTTTTGTAACATTATTGATCAAAGGTAGGTATATTACCTACACATAATCGCCGAGCATGTATAAAAGGTATATATATATATATGTATACCTATGCCTGCCTAACCTCTTGGAATAAAAGGCGTGATGATAGATTAATTCAAAAAGTTGCCTGCTTATTTTGTATTTCTTAAAAAATTGTCTCAGTGCCCGATAAAATTTTAATTGAGAGTATTTTCCTGATTTTCTTTAGATTTTTTATAGCAAATAATGGCATTTGATTGTCTCTGCCTACCCCTCTTGGGATGAAAGGCGTGATGATAGATAGATAGGTTTTTGTAGGTTTGTAAAGTTACAGGTTGAGGGACACTTTGCAGACCACTTTGAACCTCAATATAAAAAATGGCTTAATGAAACCTCAATCAAGACCTTTTTTTTCTTCCTTCACGGGTTGCCTTACAGCTCCCGAAACCGTGTTACGGTTCCAGGGTACCCAGCGGAAGACCAAGTTTAGCCTCCTGTATTTGTGAGGCTATAACTAAGGAGTGGCCAGTTCTGTTGAGTTATATTTAGATGGAAAAGCCTCTAAGTGTGGTTTGTCGGCTTATGTAGGTATATAAAACCCATTGGTACATGGCCGGGATCCGGGATCGAACCCGTATATTTTACAGACATCTTAACCACTTGGCCACGGACGCACCTTTTTTTTTCATCTCAACTTTACATAGAGGGGAGGTAATATGAAAATATAATATTCATAAAAAATGTAGGTACAAGACTAGTCCACGCCTCGGGTGACCTAAAGGCTGGGCTTTTATACCTCGCTCAAAGGATCAGTTTAACCTTTCAGCGAGGTAACGCATCCAGTGTTTTGGGAACAATGCCACAGGGAAGGGCTCTTGTAGAGGTGTTCTTTTTATAATTTGTATATATAGTTTTTAAATATATTATTATTATTTGTATGGGGATGAACTATGTATTCCTCATTTCTCTGTAAATAAATCCACCTGTGTCACTGTAAAGCATATAGTTACTTAATCAATATATCTAAGTGAAATAGTCGTTATTTTTTCAATTGGTTTTATTGAATAGGAAAATGGGTGGTAAAATAAAGAATTATTTTGCCAGTTTTCTCTTTCATAATCCATCACAAAGCTCTTAAATTTTTTTAAGCGCTGTTATACCATTACCCTTATTATTTTATTATTTTTGACAATTAAAAACTCTAAAAAATGTAAAAAATTACAAACTTATTTAATATAATAAAACTGTAGACACTAGAATTTTGTGGCAGACTGAGACGGACGGACGGACTAAACGATCTTATAAGGTTTCCTTGTTACTACGGAACCCTAGAAAAGACATAGTTTGGTATTTATTTTTACTTTTACTATACCTTTACTAGACTAAAATAAAATTTCAGATTATAGTAAAATTGTTTATTAGCCTAATTTTCACGTTGACTTAAAACGACACAAGCACTTGTAGGTAACCACCGGTTAAACCAATTGCTAGGTTTCCATTAAACCAAATTAAAGAAGTACTAATACATGCAGATATATAGTATGGAAGTAATTTTTTGGCGCCATCTGGTGGGTTGCATATGACAACTTGTGACGCATTATGGCGTCACCCGATTGTAAACTACCCGAGAAAAGGTCTAGAAATTTTAATTCTTTATATAGGACTTATTAATTCTTGTTTAGTCAAAAGATAAAGTGAATTTAATTCACTAGATAGAGATAAATTTCAAATATTATTAATTATTATTTAAGTTTTAGACTAAAATAAAGCTTTGACGCCATTCAATCGACGAATTATTTGACCGCAGCGTTTTCAAAATTTTTCACAGGTTCGTTTACAGATGCTAATTTGACGTTTCTGGCTCAATTGCACCATTTAACTTTAACAAACGTCTTCTTTTTCTTCTTATTTTATAATGGCTCCTTCAATGTTAATCGATGATTTGCTAATGTCACGAAATAAATAAACGTTACAGTAACACACCGATTAATCGGTATCTAAGATGTTCCCGCCGACTGTGATATGCCCTATTAATCACTGACTAATCACAACCATCACAGCGCGGACAGGATTAAACCGGATTCCTCATAATTTCATGACAAAGCGCTGTCAATCCTCCATAGTACAGCCATTTGACGTTTGCTAAAGTCAAATTAAAATGGTGCAATCCTAATTTTGAGCAGCACATATTAATACTTCTTATAATAAGTATAATACAAATTTCAATAAAGTAAAAAAGAAAATCCAGAATGAAAATAAACAACGTTCGTAAACACAGCGGTGCAAAAATTAAACATTATCCTATAGGTACAATTATTTTAAGTATTCCTAGGTTTCAAATCATCGAAACATGGCCGAATGAATATATATGGTTTCTTTGCTGGATTACAATGCTCGTGTCCCTGTAACAAAAAAGAAATACTATAGCACGCGACATAGGCTGCTTTTTATACCGGGAAAATATCTCATTCCCCGGGGAAAACATTCACATACAACTTTTCTATAAACGTTGTTACAGTAGCCGATCGGTTCACGTCAGCTCCAAAAGCATCAAGACCTCGTCATCCAGCCTCATCTCACACGTCTTAAATAACAACCTGCCACTCTTATAAATTATGTATATATACCAAAGATAAGAAATAGGTAGATTAATGTTTTAAATAGATTTAGGAAAAGATATTAAATTCGTTGTGTAATAGTAGTATTCATTATAGCCTCACACAGTGGACAGCACTACAGACACAGTACGACCCTGGGATGTCCACCACGTAGTTCCGAGTCTCCTGCGAAAACTACTGAACCGAGGATCTTGTGGACGGTTTGATTGCAGAGGGTCTTCTGGTCCAGGCTAGGCCTCCCCGGCAACAAACCCTTTCTACAACGTGTGAAGCCGGGAGAGGTCGCTACTGTCGCTAGTATAGGATAAGTGAAAGGCGTTCCCGCGTAGCCACATATATGCGCTGCAGCCAGCGGCGGCTCTTAACCTTTTATCACGGTAGAGCGCGATTGTCTTTCGGCGCCCTTCGAATCAAATAATTAGTTTCGGGTAATAAAATGCAAACATGCTGGTTCCCCGCCTGCCCCGGTTGGAGTTGTGGTCACAGCCACCCAAAAAACCGGCTATTTGCGAGTCGGGAGTATGAACTCGCTCATGATCGATATAGTGCATTCCTTAAAAGGAGAGTGCCTACGTAGAGTAGCTACGCTGACCGGGAGAGTTGCGAGTACATATTTGTAACAAATCTTGATCGCTGGCTTTGTAGGGGATCTACACACACTTGCATGACCCACACACACGCACATGTATTATGTAAACGAGCGCGGGCGCACTTCATATACCTAGCTGCCTGCACCGCGCTCCTTAGTCGTCCATAACAGTTTGCGTTAATTAGTCCTACCTTTGTTAAATATAAATTCAGTATTAAACAGTTTAAACCACCACCTTCTTTACTTTATGAACACGCAACCTGGGTCACCAATATAGTAGAAATCACATATTCTACATTGGTGAACCCGACGTGATAATTTTTTTTCGGGACGACTCACTTTCTGGACTATTAAGGCAATATCGCGAAACATTTGGGACAATAACATAGACGCAGTGTTAAAGTGAAGAGACTGGTAATAACAATCTAGTGTGAACAGAACAGTGTTTAGTGAAAACAAACATTTTGGGAGCGATATACAATGGGATAGTAAAGTATATATGGATTATTTGCATATCATAGTATATATGGAATAGTCGCATATCTGATCCAGATATCCAGCCTGGGATACACCGTGACTAGCCGCAGGGCCACCATCTTGTGCTTGTGGACTAGCCGAGTGGTGGACGATTACTAGTCGATGCGTCTCGATAGCTATACAGAGTTATCAATCCCAGTGCCTACCGTCGCGAACACGCGTACTCGGCATATAGCGAGAGCTTATGTGTATACTCTACGCCTGATGTCCGTGTGAAGCTGCTGCTCCAATACCATGCGGACCTGAGAGATGACCAGGAGGACCACTTTTACTCTTCAAGACAGTGACTGCAGAAACCCAAGATCAATATTCGCGCATTCTAGAGAAATTACAGCATCTTTTGCCTACGATAGCGTTGTTAGCGACATAAGCAAAGATACCAAATATGTAATTTATTTTTTCAAAATTATTTTAGGTAGGTACTAATAAGGAATGTTTAAGTAATGTGTAACGTGACCCTAGTAACAAAATGTATAATTATTTTAATTTGTGTTAATTTAGCTAATTTTTTTTCAAAATTGCGTCATGCGACGCTATTGACGAATTTGTAACTTGATTATTTTGTTTTGTTATTTTTATAAATTTTGCATCGATTTTATAACGTATACTATTTTTTTGGCAAACGTGTTAATAATTTAGAGCATGATTTTTATAGTATGTTTTGATTTTTATAATATATACAGTGTGACTTTTTTTTAATTATGTAAAGTCGAGAATTTTTTATGTGTACAATTTGCCAGTTAAGTAGTGAACTCTTCGTTTTTGTAAGGGAGGGTGTGGTGTAGGGGATCTACACACACTTGCATGACCCACACACACGCACATGTATTATGTAAACGAGCGCGGGCGCACTTCATATACCTAGCTGCCTGCACCGCGCTCCTTAGTCGTCAATAACAGTTTGCGTTAATTAGTCCTACCTTTGTTAAATATAAATTCAGTATTAAACAGTTTAAACCACCACCTTCTTTACTTTATGAACACGCAACCTGGGTCACCAATATAGTAGAAATCACATATTCTACAGCTTCAATGAGGTGAGCTACGGTCTCTAGTATGGCGGAATTGTTTTCACATTCCCTTTTCCATTTGGCCATCCAGAGTCATAACAGTTGATTCACTATCGTTAATGAATAGCCGGTACATCTGGACCACTTTTTTCACTGTCTCGTTATTGATATCCAAGTCCCTGACACTCCGAACTGACAGCGATCCGAATCACACACGACGCACGATTCATTGTTTTTTTTATTTTATTAAGGCATTGGATATAATATCATCAGCCTATCGACCTCGATAGACCGTGAAAAGGTGACGTCACACTTTTA
Source organism: Nemapogon koenigi (assembly GCA_963924495.1). Classification (NCBI taxonomy): domain Eukaryota; kingdom Metazoa; phylum Arthropoda; class Insecta; order Lepidoptera; family Tineidae; genus Nemapogon; species Nemapogon koenigi. The sequence continues at coordinate 505,569 of OZ004653.1, read as the reverse complement.
GGGTTGTGGGCATGCCCATCGTGCCCACACCGGTGGATTCGCGCTTGTCGCTTTACCCCAAGGCCGCCACATGCAGCATAATATATATGATTTTCGCTCATCTTCAGAACTGTCACGTCTAAAGATATTTCACTGCAAAAATGCTAACGGCACAAATAACTTGTCTAAAGATAGCTTTGCTGTGCCTTAGTTACTGCTACGCTCCATTGGGTCGCAGCGTGATGTTATATAGCATATAACCTTCCCCAAGAATTGGGCTATCAAATGCAATATTTTTTTTAAATCCGCGCTAGTTCAAACAAACAAACTCTTCCACTCTTATTAATAAACTCGAATTAGCGACGTATTAACTAAACTGTATTTCGTCACCCTCTAACAAATCTGCAATTCATTACGATAGATAGACAGAGACTAAATACAGTTTAGTTAATACGTCGCTAATTCGAGTTTATTAATAAGAGTGGAAAGGTTTATTATTAGTATAGATTAGACTAGTTTTCGAGTACATATACATTCTGTAGCCCCAGCCACAAGCCACACGGTCCTTTCTACCGCAACAGATCTGGCCACTTAGGTATAGCCTCACCAAATACCATCGACTAAAAGAGGAAGTATTCCCGCTGGGTACCCTGGGATCAGTAACGTTCCTGGAGCCGTAAAGTTATATAAAAAATAATATATGGTGGGTACCTTAGACCAATCATAACCGACGCTATAAGCGAATATTTGACCGTTGTGATTGAACGCGGCCTTTGTCAGTGGCTGATCAATCATCTCGCTTGACTTGAGCTTGGTTCTCGCGTCCTTGTCCCAGAAGGAGTACGTTCCATCGGAACCCACAGTCGTCAGTGTTCCATGAGTGGGATGGAACACTACGTCGTTCACTGCGTATATATCCTGTGGGAGAAGAAACAGATTATTATTAGAGACAATGGTAACGACGTCGACATTTAGCGAGTTAAAGTTCGCTGATACTCTTTAAGGTTCCGTAGCCAAATGAAGAAATGTTTATACCTATGTCCGTTATAGACTTTGAAACCATCCAACCGATGTGCCCAAAAATCATTTTTCGCATACAAAAATGTTACTAGCAAAAAAAAACATTACTGTGAAGTTTAGTTTTTTTTCTACTTCGGTTACAGGATACCCAGCGGAAGACCAAGCCTCCCTCGTTTAGCCGATGTTATTTGTGAGGCTATACCTAACGAGTGGCCAGTTCTATTGAGGTATATTTAGATGGATCTAAGTGTGGTTTGTCGGATTATGTACATAAGTTTTTAATTAAAAAACCCATTGGTACATGGCCGGGATCCGGGATAGAACCCGGGGTCTGCCTAGTTAATACCAGACGTCTTAACCACTCGGCCACCGACGCACCAACGAATTTATTTGGCGCGGCATGTACCTACTTATTTATTAAAGAGTTTTTGAAGATCATTACACAATTCTGTCCTATATAATTTTGTTGTATCTCTGACATATTAGACAGCATACGCCATGTAAACGCGCTGAAGCAAATTTCCCCCTGATTTGATTCACTAATACTGTTAATGCTCAGCTCCTAAACATGATAACGGGCACAGACATACAGACACGGCATGGTACTTTGTTTTATAATATGTATGCGGGTGCGATGGCGCTCTGAAATTGAAAACTACAACGCGATCGGCGCAACCTGGACTAGAGCGACGACTGATGTATATACCTGGAAGAAGATGGGAGAGGCCTTTGCTCAGCAATGGGATGACTTATAGATAAACTAATTTATTTTATTGCACTTAATTTGATTTGATACTGTTTGACTTAATTTGATTTATTTAACTGGACATTTTGATTTGATTGAATTGAATGTGATTTTATTTTGTTTAGTTTAATTTAATTGTCTGATGTCGTGAATGAATGTAATTTGCGTTTTGATTTTGTAATAGAGTCTAATGTAAAATATAATTTGGGAGGCTTAATAAATAAAATAAAATAATGGTGCCACCTTACCTGAAACCCGCCGTTAGCTCCAGATGAGCGATGGCACTTGAACGTAAAGTTGGAATGTTTTGAGTTCGTCGGATTAACGTATTGTATGGCGACACGACCCTCAACGCTGCCCAGAGCGAATCCTGCAATTAACAACAACTGATTAGTTTCAGCTGTAACTTTAGGAGTGCCTGGAGATTTTGAACTCGGAATCCATACTAAAATGTTTACCCATTTTTATTTGTTGCCTTTGCATTACTTTTTTCAGTAATTTCAGTGATTTTTTTAATTTGAAATAAATCATCCCCCAAGATTACCTGTTGGCTGTTTGGTGTTCTTATCCTTAAATATGGCGATGCATCTGTGCTGATGTTTCAGTGGCGGCTCCACCCTTTTAATTTCCTGTGGTTTTCCTTCCAGAGAATAGATGACTATGCCGCGCTCCGCTGTGCCAACCACCGCCATTGGATAGTCCTGGGAAAATTACATACAACATCACACACAAAAAAGAGTGCGTCAGGATAAACCCGGTAGATGTGAAACATCAAAATTAGTATACAACCGTATTATTATAATTGGAATAAGATGAGGATGGCAGGTATTGCGAATGAAAAGAAGCTCACGATTTTGATTAACAACATTTATTCTGTTACAGTAAATCACTGTTTATTTTGTTAGACCAAGAAATATACGACCAGACGCACGCAGCGTAGGCCAAAACCAAGTGTCTCCGAAGTGGGAGACGCTTGGTATTGTCTCGTGACAACGCGTTACCCCCTCTACCTGCGCACAGCCCTAGGCGCAGACGGCGTATTTTTTTTCTCCTGAATTTTGAGACGTTTTATGGTGTGGCCAGTAACAGTGTCCACTTGACGCCAGTTGCCCATATTAAACAGTATCTACAGGTGGCAAGCCTGTTGCTGCAACTAATAGGTCTAGATATTTCTTTGAAAGATGTGTGGCGGCACATCGCGTCGATAGATGTCGCACCGTTACTAACTCATTGAAACCTGTATCGCGCCATTGAAAATATTTAATAGATTGGCATATATGCAACTTTCCAACGATGTGCGTTGGGGAGTATTCCATAGTCATAGTCGTTGGATTGTTGTATGTAGCCGTTTCTATAGATGTAAGCCGGCCGGCTTTATTGAAGAATCATCAGCTATATGAGGATTATGTGTCTTCTGCATGATATTCTGGTACCCCATTTTTTTATATCTATAAGCGTTGCCTTATGGCTCCCGGAATCATGTTACTAAATGAATCATGGCTCCCCCTTTCGCCAATTTTTTGCTCTTTGACCAGTTAAACTGACTAGGTGAGCAGTAATACGTTACTTTATGTTTCGTTGGTATCGTTTTGTGTCGCGACGAGACAGAGCTCTAGGAAAAATAGTTAATTGTGATGTTTTAAATGGGAAAGGCGATCTAGGACGTCTAATTTGCGGGAACATAGTGTTTCCAATCATTATAATTATTATGTTTGTATTTTAGCATAATCTTTATATAAAGTATAATCCGTTGCGACAATAAAACGGCAGAAAAATACAGTGGTACAGGGTTTAGTACTAGGCGTCTAGCTACCCTCCGCCAAAAGTGGCAGAAAAAAATGTCTCCCTCTTTTAGCTGATGGTATTTTAGTTCTGTTGAGGTATCTCAGGTACCTGATACTCATATACATGAAGTTGCAGCGAATGTAAAATTTCCTATATAGACTCACCACATCAGCACAGTAACATCTCTCCGGCAGATTCAACGTCATAATAGGGGCCGAGTTTCTTGTGTCCCAAAACTGAAAATTAGAAGTTAATTGTTATTATATCAAGCGGCATGGATCAACTACTAAACGTTTAGGGGGGAAACTTGGTGCCAGCGCGCTCTCATGGCGTATACTGTCTAATCCGTCAGAGATATAACAAAAAGATGTAGGAACGTATTGTGTAGAATAAAATGATCTACAAAAAAGTTTATGGTAGCATAATATATCTATCTGTAGGTAATATATAAGTAGGAATCGGCGTATTTATAACAACTGACCCGTGCGAATAGTGGTGTCAATATTGTTGTCACAGTTCAACTGATCTCCAATAGATGGCGTCTTTTACAAAATAAATAAATTAATCTAATTTTAAAGAAATTTTATTTTTTGTCATTAGAGAGGAAAATAATGTTCAAAATCATCACAGCGCGTATCAGTTTTACGCGCGGCTTATTTTGTCTATATCTCTTTAGAAAGATGTGAGCGAGATGGACTACTATTAAAATCGATAAGGTAACCAAGGATAAGATAAGATAAGATAGACCAATATTCACGTACCAGAAACATGAGAAAGTACGATTTCTCAACAAAATTCGAAAAAGACGAAAAGGACTTCGGCTTTTCTATGTTTTTACAAAAACTATTAGAATGGACAACATTTCATTTTTTTAATCACCCATTTTTATTACTTTATTTAAAAATATATTAAAAAATAAGTTACACGTATTTTTATATTTTATTTTTGGTTGAGTTTTTATATTTTTAATTTAATTATGATTTTTTATAAATTCTGAGGACTTATAAACTAAAAACCTTAGCTAGGACTAAAATTTAGAAATATAAACTGTCACCCAAAGAAAGTGACAGATAGTGTCAGTCAAGCCACAGAGTATACGTTATAGAAATGCAAAGAGTATAATATACCGTGTTCCAAATAGGTGTTGCCGTAGCCGGAACTCAAATCGCCTACAACATTATTCATAATGTATATAAGAATACTAGCTTTTGTCCGCGGTTTCACTTGTAAATATATTTCCTGTGATAGCCCATTCGAAACTAGCAAAACTTCCAAAAAAATATTATATAAAAGAAGTATTTTTATAATTATATTTAAAGAATAATTATTAATTTAGCTTCAAATGGAATAAAATTGGGTAAAATTAATAGAAGGCAACACCTGAGTTCAATAACTAACAACTCAGCCAACAGACATTAGTATTTTTAAATTAGAGGGTTAGCACAAATTAGGGCACCTATTAATCCTTATTTTTCAATACCGTAAAATGCTACAACATTGCACAGATTTTGAAGTTTTTCGTTACTATTTTGAATATTTTGCATAGAAACCTAAGTTGCTATACTAAGAGAAATGCAACTTGGTTCTTTCTGCATATAGCCTTTAAGACTAAATTTCTTTAAAAATGTTTGTTAAGCAGATATGGGCAAATTTAATAGTGGGCAATGTTGTGTGTGAAAGTCACTTCTTTGCCTGTGAAGTTTGACTAGTAATTTTAAATAAGAAGACTTTTTGAAATTAATTAATGTAATCGAGAACTCTTTCTCAAAGAAATGCAAATCATAATTCTAGAATGTGACCAAAAGTAAAAAAAAAATATCTGACGGGCAATGTAGTGATAGCTTTCTAGAGAACTCCATACAAATATTAGGGTTGACACAACAATAAATACATAATTAATCGATAGGTATATTTATTTATAAAATATTAGTGGGAAAAACTTACATAAACACCTATGGCATGTTATATTTTAATGTTTTTATAATTAAAAAAAATAATTAAGTTATTGCTTTATATTATATTTATTTTGCATATTTATGAATGCAAAAATACTAATGACAAAATAACAAAAAAAAACATCTTACAAATTAGATACCTATACAATCTTAATGACACTAATAAAATAATACTCTAGTAAATTCTTCCAAAAAAATACAAAAACTAATGCCAAAATAACAAAAAGAAACTTCTTAAAATAAATAAATAAATAAAATAATACTCTAGTAAATTCTTCCAAAAAAATACAAAAACTATCTATCTATCTATCTATCTATCTATCATCACGCCTTTCATCCCAAGAGGGGTAGGCAGAGACAATCGAATGCCATTTGTTACGATCCTGACATATCTCTTTTGCTTCTTTTATATTCATCTTATCTTTCATACATGCTCGGCGATTGTGTGTACTTTTAATATTTCCTTCGATCAACATATTTTTTATATGTTCAATAAAAGTACATCTAGGTCGTCCTCTGCTAGCATTTCCTTTCACTTCAGCCAAATAAACCTTTTTAGTCAATCTTTCATCCTTCATTCTTTCAACGTGTCCAAACCAATGCCAAAAACCAATACAAAAACTAATGCCAAAATAACAAAAAAAAAACTTCTTACAAATTAGATATAAAATCTTAATGAGTCTAATAAAATAATAGGTATCTACTCTCGTAAATTCTTCTAAAAAAATACAAAACATTAAATAATTTAATTGTAACAGTAGGTACCTACCTATTTATTAAATTTTAATTACTTACAGAATCAACTAAAACAAGAAAAAACTGGTATGCTTCAATATAAAAAAATATAATAGGGGTAAATATAAAACTTGACCTCTAGTTAAAGTGAATTAAGGGTTAACAAATGTTATGCATTGAAGTTATCTTCAAATTTGAGCGCCCCTTCGCTGTGTTTGGTTTGGATAATTTTTTTTATATCCAAAATAACTAAGCCGACTGCAAGTTGTAATGTTTCTGGAGCATAATTGGCATAACTCTGCTACCAGTCTCATGTCTATTTGTTGATGCAATAATTTAATATCTGAAACAGATCACCTACACACATAAATTAGAAGAAAGAAAAAACAATTATGTTTTTAGCGTAACATGTATAAAATTAGTTTAGTTTAAAATTCAATAATTGAAGAGAAAATTTAAGCTTTTATTTAAATATTTAAAGTGACAACCCTAACCACGTGCAATGTTGTGTTTAAACATTCTCGAAAGCCTTTCACAATTTTGCCTAGTAAGATTTTTCTAAATTTCCACATGATTTATTGGCTAAGACACCATATACTAATGAGATAATATCTTACCTTGTATATAAGTACACTTTACTAGACAATTACGTGATATTTCACTATGAAAATTAAAAAGATTTGCCGAACTGTCAATCTAAAACTCTTCTTCTTCTTCTTTTTTATTATGGCTCCACCAATGTTCATCGGTGATTTGCCAATGTCAAGTATTATAGCCTTTATAGTGTATATAGCCGGTAAATCGGTATTTAAGATAATCCCGCCGACCGTGATATGTCTTATTAATCACTGATTAATCACAACCATCACAGCGCGAACAGGATTAAACTGGATTCCACATCACGCCACGACGAAAACGCGTGCGTATGTCGCCATGACCGGATGTGGAATCAATCTAAAACTCATTCGTGGCGATTTAAAAATCAAACTGACAAGTGACACGGTGTTGCTAGTACATAATAATACTTATTCCTATAATCAGAATGAATATAAGTGTTGCCAGGTAACTTCATAAAATTTCTACACCACACCAAACCAATGTTTTTGGTACAAACGTGTACTTAGGCAATATTGTAGATAGAAGGCAAAGTTGTAGCATTTTACGGTATTTCAGTATTTTTAAAATAACTCTAAAATTAAAGGATATAAAAAATAAAAAAAATTATAAATAAGCTTTCTAGCATGTAATCTCCAAACGGTTTTCGAATTTTGGTACCTTACGAAAAATGAAATGTTGTCCATTATAAAATTCTAGTTAGGGTATGTGAAATTATCTATCTTTTAATGTCGAGAAAAATGAAAATTAGTAAATATATAAACTTGAGTTGCAAACTTGGCTGAAATACGCGTGAAATTGAGGATTTTCAAAACTTCATAAAACTGAGGTGTAACTGATTTTGGTTATTTTCTTTCCATGAGAAACTTTAGAATATATTTATCTTTGAAAAGCAATTTTAATGTCGAGCCTAGCACATACAGTTATCGCGTAAAACTGGAAAAACGAAACATCAAGAGGCGTCTCCTTAAGGGAGATATTTGATACAGACAAAAAACATCTTTGAGATATAATATATAGAGATATAAGTTGCGTTTTGTGTAGTTATTCAAATAGTTATTTTACCTTAAGCGTTTTATCCCACGATGCCGTCATCAGACAAGTGTAGTTCGGTGCCTTCACCCAGTGGCAGGTCCGGATTGGAGCGTCGTGTGCCGCCACCTGCCATCATTAATTGTGCTTTAATTTATTACTAAGCTTTGAGACATTAAATTTTGAAGTTATACTTCTTTAGGGGCGTTATGGAAAATGATGAGAGTGAAGTTTTACGATGCAAGCCTTTTTTTTTCTTTCTTTACGGGTTGCCTTACAGCTCCTGGAACCATGTTACAATTCCAGGGTACCCAGCAAGTCTCCCTCGTTTAGCCGATGGTATTTGTGAGGCTATACCTAACGAGTGGCTAGTTCTGTTGAGGTATATTTAGATGGAAAAGCCTCTAAGTGTGGTTTGTCAGATTATGAAGTTTTTAATTAAAAAACCCATTGGTACAAACCCGGGGTCTGCCTAGTTAATGCCTATTTTATTATTATGTTAAATAGACAATGTAGTACACCTATATTTAATGCTCAATAATAATAAGCCATTTTTAAAATTCAATTTGGGAATTTTTCTGGGATAAACTATTCCCAATTTCTCTGTAAATAATCCACCTGTGTCACTGTAATTTAGCATATAGTTACTTATTGAATATATCTAAGTGAAATAGCTCTTATTTTTTTCAATGGGTTTTATTGAATAGGAAATATGGGTAGTTTAACTTTGCCCCTGCTGTCTCTTTCATTATCTATCACAAAACTCTAAATTTTTTTAAAAGCGCTGTTATACCATTACCCTTCAATTATATATGTCGAATTTTTTGGTAGCTTATTGAAAATTTAAAATAATAATTATTTTATTATTTTTGCCAAATTAAAAAATCATAAAATATTTTTTTTTTGAATTTTCAATAAGCTACAAAAAAAGCGATATATGGTATAAGAGCTCTTTAAAAAAAATTTAGAGTTTTGTGATAGATTATGAAAGAGACAGAAGGGGCAGAATAATCCTTTATTCTACCACCCATATTTCCTATTAAACAAAACCAATTGAAAAAATAACGACTATTTCACTTAGATATATTGAATAAGTAACTATATGCTAAATTACATTGACACAGGTGGAGTATTTACAGAGAAATTGGGAATAGTAATATCTCCATACAAATTCCCAGTATAGGACCCTTAAATTCAGATTTTAGCAACCATATTTATGATCACACGCACTTTGCACGAAATCACTCCCACAGATTGCAGAAAGGAAAGATGTTACACAAGTGAGATTTAGTGTGAGAAACAGAGAGAGAGAGCATCTCAATATCTTTCTTCTCTCTCACGTAACGAAATGTGCCGAAACGTGACGCGTCCTCAAAATTTCACTTTCAAATTCTCTTCCAATGATAAAACATAGTTTAACTAAATACTTGTTAAACACTGATTTGTGGACATATATATCTTTATCTACTCTTATATTGTAAAGTCTCTAATACAAAATAGAATTATACTTAATTATGATTATGTTTTATATACACGCGTCTGTAATATGTCAAACTTCGATACTGTAATGTATTACAGTACCGAAGTTTTCATACAAAAACGATATCGTAATGTTTTGTTTTTTTTTTAATGCAGAAAGGGTAGATGTCTTATACAGCTACATTAAACTCTATGAAAATATCGATACGCGCATGTGCGAGTCGCTTGACAGTTAACGCGCATGCGCGGTAGGTAACCACGGTTTGCCGCCAATTTGTCGATTAAGAAATTGGTCAATTATTTATAATACCTATTGCATGGGATTAGATAAAGTAGTGTATGAACAGGCACATAACTTGGAATTAAAACAGTTCGGCTCCACCTCATTGTATGATGTATGTTTGTTACTCAATCACACCAGAATGGGTAACAGATCTGGATGAAATTTGCCACAGAGATAGATTATAGTCTGGAATAGTACATAGGCCACTTTTTATCCCGGAAAAATGTATGGTTCCCGTGGGATAGATTTGTTTTTGTTTTTCACGGGATCAACATGATTTCTTGCATAGTGGTAGTTTATGGGTATGAGAATGACACATACTACTTTTCCATTCCGCGAAAGCGGTCGGTGGAGGGGCAAATTACAGCCACGGGATTATTTCTTTTTGGATCTATTTCCACGCAGGTGAAACTATCAAATTTCTATCTTTCGAATGCTATTTTAATTTGTATCCAAGACTGTATGTATAGTTATCGCGTAATATATGCAGCATGTTATTTGTGTGTGCCAAAGGTAATGAATGCATTTTCAAAAATAAGCACTTACCTGCATAGTTTGGTTGGAAGCCAGATCCCAGCACTTAACCATTTTATCTGTGGATGCCATGAACACCTTACTGCCATCCTGAAATTATGTAATTATTTAACATTAGCTTGTTTTTCTGATATTTTGTATATATGTGAAAATCTTATTCAATTTGGAATTCTAATAAACATCCTAACTAATCTCTAAAAATTAATGTTTGATACGCCATTTTGAAGATTATTTTCCCCTCTAATGACGAAAAATAATCAAAGAAATGAAAATTAAACCTTAAAAATTAGAGTATCTAGTAATATTATAAATGAGAAGTGTGTTTGTTTGTTTGTTTGTCCTTCTTTCACGTCCAAACATAGCATGGGATTGACATACATTTTTGCAGAGATAGTTGGAGCTGTTTTGTTTTTTTTTTACGTCATGTCATGGCGACCGACGCACGCATCCGTTGTGATAGTTATGTTTAGTCTGTGGTTAATATAACATATCACAGTCAGCAGGATATCTTAGCTACCGATTAATTAGCATATTGATACTATAATGGATAGAAAACTTGACATTGGCGGAATCATCAAAACCCTGATGGAGCCATAACACAAGAATAGAATAGAGAATGAGATTGACATTTTTGCAGAAAGATAGTTGGAGAATCCTTCAGCCTAAATTCCTATGTGACATTGTGAAAACTCACACACATAACTGTCCTGGGAAAAAAGGTAAGTTTAACATGAGATAACAACATAGACTGAACCTTATGAATGTACTTGTTCATAATACTTACATCATGCCAAGCAACATCCAGAATAGGTCCATCCATACTCTGGACTGCTTTTGGTACTGTAGCACCTGATTGTTCTACTTCCCAACATCGTACCTGAAAATTTGAGAATCTCTTATCTATAATATAAATAGATTTTTAAATATAAAATAGCGCAACACAATCTGAAGAGAGATGGAGATATATAATAGAAGGAATAAGCAATCTTTTATAAAGGATAGTATTAGGCATTGATACTCATATGTTAAAGCAAGACAGATAGAGGAGACCGTATTTTTTATACTGTAACAGCCTTGTTAGTAATAATTAAGCTTATTTTTGTAAAATATCCTGTTTTAAAGTATAATTTAGGGTTTAATAGACATGATTAATTATGGTTAATGGAGTGCATGGTGCAGTGCCTGGATGTAAGTCATCTAAGATGAAAAATCCACAGAATTACACATTTGTCATGCACACTGATGTTTAAATTTTTTGGTCTCGTTCTAATTGTGACATTACCATTACCAATCTAGTAGAGCGCTAGCATACTACATCTATGGTATTAGGTACTTTATTTTTTTTTGTATTGCACAATGTAAATAAAACAAATGCAACATAATGGGCAATGTTCTTTTTTTTTGGTAAATATTTTCAAAAATGTTTTAATTATATTTAAGTTAATGTCAAAAGTTTTATACCAAAAAAGAAGTGGTAAGTAATTGTATGGTTATTTTCTTTTTTAAACTTTGTTATGGGACAATTTTCAAGAGGTTATATTAATCATTAATATATTTATTATTATTATTTCTAGTATATTAAATAGAGTAAAATACCTTGCAATCCCAACTGCCAGCTACAAGGAAATTCTGTGGTACCGAAGGTGGAGAAAACTGGAGAGCTGATACAGTGTCTTCTGGGGCTGCAGACACTTCTAGATCCTTGTTTGGGTTACCATTGGGTGTTACAGCTCCGAACATCGTCATTCGGAGTCTTTATTAGGTTATTTAAGTATTTAGTTAAAACAATTCAGAAACAAAAGTAAAAATCTATGTTGGCAAAGTAAAAACCGCGCCGCAATTCGAACCAAAACAATACAAAATCTTACGAATGATTGAAAGAAATGTCAAATTGACGACTGATATTGGCATGGACAGCCAATAGATACTCAGTCTACGCAAATTCCAATCAAAGTTCCAAACGTATAATTTTTTTTTTTTTTTTTTTTTTTTTTTTTTTTTCACGGGTTGCTTTTACAGCTCCCGAAACCGTGTTACGGTTCCAGGGTACCCAGCGGAAGACCTAGTCTCCCTAGTTCCAAAAACGTATAATACCTTTTTTTATTATAAATAGATTGCTCTGTGATAAATGGATTCTATATTATACTTTCTTTGAGTATTTAAGAGTCTACGGAACGCTATGGAACCGCTACGGAAGAAAAATAACATGTCAAAGAGTATAGTAATGTACTGGGCTGTACGGCGATTTGGCGATCTGCCTTCGTCTTTTCCGAAAAGAATAAAAATGGAATAACCGTAATAGACAAATTTTTATAATATTTTAAAATACAAGAAAAAAGGAAAATAAAGGTATCCGGAATAAAATATTAAAACGAACAGCACATTTACAATATTTATATAAAGACGAGCCAGTGTAATTTTGAAAAAAAAATAGTTGTTTATAACCTAAGTTCCAAAGTTTTTACAAATCAGTCAGCATTTGCATCTACTTTCACATTATGAGCAACTTGGAGTATATACCGATTAAGGATATCAAGGCGGGTATGAAAGGAATCAACGTTCTTGGCATTGTTTTAGAAATAAGTTCACCTACTCTTACAAAGGAAGCAAGAGAAGTCCGATCACTACGCGTAGCTGATCAGTCAGCAGTCATCAATCTATCAGTTTGGGACACGCCTGGAGCCCTATTTATGCCAGGAGACATAATCAGAGTTACGCGAGGGTATGCCTCAACATTTAGGGCAGCCCTAACATTGTACTGCTCCAAAAATGGCGATTTACAAAAAATTGGAGAATTTTGTATGTTATTCAATGAGCAATTGAATATGAGTGAACCGAATCCAGCATTAATGAATCAGCAAATGGGTCCGGAGAGGAATAATGGAGCTCATAACAATGGTAACAACAGGCAACCTATTTCTCAAGTGCAGAACTCTACTCAAGGGAAACCTTCAACACCAACTTCCCAAACACCTCCTACATCATCAGCTCAGTCTCATGACCATAAGATGCCACACAAGACTTATGTTAGAGGTCGGGGAGCCCATAGGAACAATACTAGGCGATAACATAATGAAATTGTGGACCAAATTCCTACTTCTGTACTAAAATTAGTAGGTACTATAATTTTAACTATGGATTGTGATCTTGCAAGCTTTGCTTTGACTAAGTTATGATACAATACCTAATATCTTATCTAGGACTTACTACAGAGCAAAAAAAAATTATCTTTGGCATAGTCAGATTGTTTCTAAGAGAAGTTTGTTTTTTTTAACACATTTAATTTCTGGGAAGCTGTGCCCATCTGCATGCTCCACTGGCTATGCCAAATTGCCAATGGTCAAAATGAGGTCAAAAGACATTGTATGATTAAGGATATTATGTATATGACTGGAATGGTCCTGGAACTCGAGCATATTAATAATGAAGAGCCAAATATTATTTAACTTTAAAAATAATAAATGTCATAAACTATTAGGTAGGTCGGCCACAGACCACAACATCATGCAGCAAGTATACAACAAATAGTGTATACCATTTGCTTCTCCACATTTAGCAATTGAAGCATTTGCGGTCAAAACAAAAGTCTAAATTGTCTTTAATTTTTCGAATCTACACAATAAACAAGCATCAAATAATGAATGAATCTCGAAAACATGCTGCATCCTGCTTTGGTGTACAGCCTAACTAAAAAAAAGTTTGTTCAACAAGTGAGAACAGTTTTTGCTGCGAGTGCCGACTTTAAATCACGAGCTAGCGAAGTAGTCTAGAATTCTAAAATAGACTACTGAACACAGTGAGTGATTTTAAAAATTTTCTCTTGTGTGAAACATACAACTTTTCATGTCTACCAGCAAGAAAAGTGTTATAGGTTATAGGTAAGAAAAACAAGACAATATTAAATAATATGTTTATTATAGCTAACAAACCCTCATAAAACAATACTTCCAAAAGGTGGTGTTTGAAATTCTAATAGTGATTCTTGTGGAGCCATTTTGTATCCTGCAGGATTCTAAGAATTCCAAACCATATCACTTTGTTTCAATTACTTGTATTGCAGCCTAAAATGTAGCCTGACCTTTAGTTGTAAGGATTTTGTAAACAAATTGTAATTATGTATTTGTAAAACTTTTGTAATATAAATAATTAAAAGTTCACTGGCTTAGGCTTGTGCGTTTATTAGTGTTATTTTAATATGGATACTGCCAAACTGCCAATGTCCTGTGAAATAAGAAAATTATGTCCCGAGGTGCTAATTGTTTGTGATAAAAGTAGTACCCAACCTTTAACGTGCCACGTGGTACTACGTTAGACAAGTTTAGTGTTGAGCAATACTTTACATAAATGATGACGTCATTATTCCAATAATTATAATTTGTTCTAAGAAATAAATAATTTGCCGCCATTTTGTTTCTAGCAGCCGTCGCCGCGTCGGTAGGTTTCCTGTATGCTTAGTAATAATAAGAACGAAATAACTATTTTAAACATATCTTAGATATAACCCCGTAATTAAATTACCATTTCGATATGATATCAAAGATAAAAACCTAATAATTTTCCTCAAATCGGCCATCCATTCCCCTATATATATTATTATTTAATATATGCCTATATTTCAAATCCTAAAATCCTGAATTGCGATAGCAACAATAGTGACGTAATTAGACAGACAGCTTTTCTTCTTTTGATAGGTACCTATATGGCAACAGTGCTGCAATTCCATTTCAATTTGTGGTTTGGAGTTTTGGACACGTTGAAAGAATGAATCAAGGAAGTCGGCGAACGTAAAAAGTTGAAGTCAAAAGAAATGCTAGCAGAGGACGAGGTCTACTTTTATTGAACATATTTATAAAAAAAATATTGATCGATGGAAATATTAAAAGTACCTACCTACACAAAATCGCCGAGCATGTATAAAGATAGGTATGATGAATATAAAAGAAGCGAAAAGGTTTGTCAGGATCGTAACAAATGCCTGCCTACCCCTCTTGTGATAAAAGGCGTCATGAACGTGATAGATAGTGAGATCAATTTCAATAAAATTGTCGCTACAGTCGGCAGGAGACGCCTCATAACATCAGAAAATCAAGTAGTTAATGTAGGTACCTACCTACAAAACGTATTAAAAATAGCAAGTTCTAGTAAATTAACCCAATTATCTATGCTCGTAAAAACTACCTATGTCAATATCAACTAGGTACCTACACCTAGGTTTTATGAAGCCCTGAAAGTCGTCAATTTCATGCATTTTTTCAACCGACTTTGCGACTTGATGAGTTCAATGTTTATTGTTTTTACATTGAGAGTAAAGATACATTTTTGTACAATAGGTAGGTACTTGATTTACTGAAGTCCGATTTGTGTTATTTTATTGTAGGTACTTTTGTTCGGAAATTTTCTGTCTCTATTTACGAGTAGCCTAGGTGCTAATGGTGAAAGAGATGCAAAATTTTCCAACACGTGCGTTTTTTAGTTGGTTACGCGAGAGATTTTAGGAAAAACTTCAACACTAAACTCGAATTAGCGACGTATTAAGAGTGTAGTGTACCGCGTCCATGTCCATACAAACGGAGAAAACGTTTTACTACCCCTAAATATCATTTAATTTTAACGATTTTGTAATATGTTACTGACATAATAAAAATCTACGTACGTATTTTTTCCTTTTTTCAAAATTCGTAATAGGTCAAAAGTTATAAGCCCCTCAAATCTCGTTTTTTTTGGTTCATAACTTGCTCTTAATAAACCGTCTGTATTTGAGAAACAAAGCAAAATTTCAAAAAAAGCAAAACGTACGTACGTAGATTATAATCTGCTAAAACGTTTGACACCAAAATTATAAGGTTTCGTTATAGTTTAGTAGGTGTAAATCGTTTTCCCCCAAAACGCAATTTTCAACGAAGAACATACCTACGAACACTCACGAGCTGCAGTGTTCTCTGTCGCACTGATGCCCGGGGGAAGAGCGCGCTTGAGACAGAATATGATTTTCTAAATACCTATTTCGCTGCGTACGCTGAGCTACACGATCCTCTTAACTTAAATGTTTTTCATCACCCTCTAACAAATCTGCAATTCATTATGATAGACGGAGATGAAATACAGTTTAGTTAATACGTCGCTAATTCGAGTTTATTAATAAGAGGTGCCCCCATCGCTATAAACGATCGATCTAAACCAGTGTATCTAACATATGCATATCAAATTACGGAATCCTAGAAATTGTATGGCAATAAACTAATAACAAGTTTACGATGTGATTCAATATTGAAATTAAAAAATGCTAAAATATTTCCAAAATAAATTATATGTTTGTCCGCCCACGTTGTTTTGTATTTCGATAGGTCCTTGTGATGTTTTGTGAATGTGTAAATGCGACTATTATCTCATCATTAGGTCAAAAGGCTAAACGAAACATTCACGCCAGTTGCCCATATTTGAACCAAATTTGACTGACAAGCTTCTGTCCGCGGTTTCACCCGCGTGGAAAGATCCAAAAATAAATAATCCCGTGGCTGTAATTTGTCCCAACCACGCCCGTTTTCGCGGTATAAAAAGCAGTATACCTACCTATGTCATTCTCTGACCCCTAAAATATACCACTATGCAAAAAAAAAAAAAAAAAAAACCTATGTCATTCTCTGACCCCTAAATTACCACTATGCAAAAAATCATGTAGATCCCGTAAAAAAACAAATACAAATCTTTTCCACAAGAACCATACATTTTTCCGGCATAAAAAGTAGTCTTTTAACCTATTCCAGACTATAATCTATCTCTGTGCCAAATTTCATCCGTTCTGGCGTTATTGTGTAACAAACATCCATACCTACTTACAAACTTTCGCGTTTATAATATTAGTGGGCAGTAACCCGGAGCCAGGATATGGAAGATCTAATTATTTCACTAATAGAAAGCTTCGATATCCCTGAGTGACATAGGCTATATTTTATATTGTTCGAATATATACACGGACGAAGCCGGGGGCGGAAAGTCTATAGGTCGTTTCTTATAGGTGCGTCGGTGGCCGTGGTGAAGACGTCTGGAATTGACTAGGCAGACGATGGGTTCGATCCCGGATCCCGGCCATGTAGGTACCAATGGGTTTTTAATTTAAACATTTACATAATCCGACAAACCACACCTTTATTATTTATTATCCATCTAAAATATACTACAACAGCACTGGCTACTCGTTAGGTATAGCCTCACAAATACCATCGGCTAAACCCAGGGAGACTTGGTCTTCCGCTGGTTACCCAACCCCTGAAGAAAGAAAAAAAACGGCCAATTATTTATTTTTAAATATTCTGTGAATATTTCAAGCGTCTACCTGTTGCCGTTATCAATATCGCGCAAAAACGAGAAAAATCACGTTTGTTGTATGAGAGCCCCCTTAAATATTTATTTTATACTGTTTTTTAGTATTTGTTGTTATAGCGGCAACAGAAATACATCATCTGTGAAAATTTCAACTGTCTAACTATCACGGTTCATGAGATACAGCCTGGTGACAGACAGACAGCGGAGTCTTAGTTTTCCGTTTCATATAAACCTATTTAGTTAATCTTACTATTAATTTAATTTTAAAATAACAGACAACACTTAAATTTAAATTTACTATTTGTATGGATTCGTAATGACCATAACAATATCGTTTCTAGATGTTTGGCAGTGAGCAGATGATCTTGACTTTATATCATTTACCTTGATTATGTTTTTTTTATTACATACCTTAGGTGTATAATGTAGGTAAATATTGAGTAAAGTAATTGGATCATCGTAACCTTGCTGTTCATATAGAATACAAGCTTCTGTCCGCGGTTTCACCCGCGTGGAAATAGATCCATAAATATATGTCATTCTCTGACCCCTAAACTAACTATATTTTCGTCTCTTTATGACAAAGAGACGAAAATGCGTGGAACAGGAACTCTTGGAAAAATGGCAAAAAGCCTGGGAAGAAAGCAGTAAGATGAGATGGACGTATGCACTCATACCTGAGGTGAAAAAATGGATCAATAGAAATCAAAACAGGATCGGCAAAGCTCCCTCTGGTACCTGTTTCTTTTGTGAAGACGAAGATACTGCGGAACACACAATATTCCATTGTGTGGAATTTCAAGAGTCCAGAGACTTTTTGGCCAGAAAAATTGGACGCCAACTAACGAGGGAGAACTTCTTGCACACCATCCTGGAGTGTGAAACGACGCGGCGACATGGGATATGACCCGAAAAGAAAACAGAGAAAGAGAAGGAAAATGAAAGATCACTTGACACCTACGATGTAATACTCTGAAGTTCCGGCAGGTGTCTTCGGTACTACCCAGAATCCGGGTGTCCATGACAGATTTCCCCTCCTCAGAAAAAAAAAACTACCACTATAAAAAAAATCATGTCGATCCACAAAAACAAATCTATCCCACGGGAACCATACATTTTTCCGGGATAAAAAGTAGCCTATGTGCCGTTCAGCCAAGTATATATGTTTGTTACTCAATCATGCCAATTGAGTAACAAACATATATACATCCATACAAACTTTCGCGTTAATAATATGTTGTAAAAATGTAGACTAATAGAATGATATTAATTTTAAAACCTTGGAGTACTAAAATGGACTCAAATTTGCGTCAATTAGTTGCAATAAGTTGTACCTACATTGTTTTGAAGAACCCCGAAAAATTATAATTTTAAACAGCCTATTCAAAGTTTAACCTTTAACCTTAGGTCTCCTAAAAGTCAAAGGTAAAAGTAATAAAAATTCAAATGAACAGAATGTATGTAAATATTATTAATACCAAATTTAGCAATTGCAATAATCTATCACAAAAATATACAATAGCAAACCCACACCAAAGTCTAGAATAATGCCAAAATCTAAATATTTTAACTATTTATTATTTTCTGCATTAAAATATTATAATTTGATGTATATTTACTTATATTAGCTTAAATGTATCATCTGGAATCTACGACCAAATACATTATGAATTCAGTAATCATTTTTTTAATAGTTCTGTTGGTGAAAAGCTAAAGTAGCCCACGCACTGGTCCGGTATCTCACCGAACATTTTCGGTCCGGCTGCCGTATGATCGAGATTGATCACAGGCCACACATTAGCGATGTAAATCATACGATTTAGGTCACATGCAATTCACTCACTCACACAGACACACAAGATTCAATTAAACAAAGTGTCAAACATTCGTGTGTGTGTGTGTGTGATAGATTGTTCCGGCCATCGAAATCAACCACAAATACAACGATTTGAAAACGGATAGCGGACCTTACGTTACATAGAATTGGACGAGTCTGTGGTCGAATGTGTGGCGGCGCGCCAGCGATTGAACGAATTAGTGGAGGTGACACACAAGCAGGATTTACACTAGGGGCCACAGGAGCCAGTGCCCAGGGCGGCAAATTTCTAGGGGCGGCAAAATTCGGAGGGAGAGAAAATTTTTTTGTCGCGTTATGGAAAATGCTTTAAAAAGTACGATTGTATTGAAAACATTTGCATATTTAACGTTTATTTATCCCATTTATAATAAAAAATATGTAGATTTTAAGTAATTTTTCACGGTGCCCCAGGGCGGCACTAAGGGTAAATCCTGCCCTGCACACAAGACTGTATGTTTGTTTGTTTTTTATGTGTAACCTCTTTCCTCTCGCTTTCCTGCAATCTGTGGGAGTGATTTCGTGAAGCGCGCGCGGTGGTAAAATTGGCCGTCAGATGGTACCAACCCATTTTCCGAGAGGTTGGTACTGTCAGCTAACAATGTGTTCGTGTACCAAGGTGAGATATCATATGCGACTACTGTAAAGCTAGCTCGTTTTTTCTTCACAAATTGCCTTACAGCTCCCGAAACCGTGTTATAGGTACCAGGATACCCAGCGGAAGACAAAGTCTTCAATACCTAACGTCTTATCGGTTAACCACTCGGTCACCGACACACCTTTTTGAAAACGCAGTGGTTATACACGAGCCAACTCTATTTATGTATTCAGAAGGCTCCGTTGAACCTCTGTTTTACTCTGTGGCTAAAGGAGGCCACACATTGGTCCGGCATCGCACCGAAAATTTCCCATTCCGGCCGCTAGACGATCTAGGCGGACCATTCGTTACAAGAATTGGACGAGTCCGTGCTCGATTTCGGTGGACGAATGAGTGGGCATCTTAGAAGGTCTATTGTAGAGGCTCTCTCTAATAAGACTCATTATTCACATTACATAAATGAAGTACCCATCTTATTTGGTGGCATGTGGCATACTTTACTCATAAATTTATGTTATGTACTGATAGACTCTTAATCAATAGTTACATATTTATAAAACTAGTTTAATTAATAAGAGTCGATATAGCGCAATCTTCATACACTTTTTGTGCTTCGTAGGGTACCTAAAAGAAAATATTCTCCTAATTACTATTTAGTTTTTTTTTTCAGCGTAAACACTGTAATACTTAGGTATAATTCTGTATAATTCTTTCCTATGATATGCTTTTGTTATATATATCTCTAATTATTGATAACACCTGACCTACACATATAACTCTTCTGGAGAAATGCAAAAAAACACATTCAAATCCAATCAGTAGTTTATTTCTCATTATTTTATTTTTATTGCATGTTCTTTTTTCTTAAATTTTTACTTGTAATGTACTTTTCGTTCACGTAAATAGGTAAATGTGTTAGATTCGCAAGTGGCGTTTGCCTATAATTAGTTGTGCGTCTTAGCAAAAACCCACTATGGATGTGTAGCTCAGCGTACGCAGCGAAATAGGTATTTAGAAAATCATATTCTGTCTCAAGCGCGCTCTTCCCACGGGCATCAGTGCGACAGAGAACACTGCAGCACGTGAGTGTTCGTAGGTATGTTCTTCGTTGAAAATTGCGTTTTGGGGGAAAACGATTTACACCTACTAAACTATAACGAAACGTTTGGTGTCAAACGTTTTAGCAGATTATAATCTACGTACGTACGTTTTGCTTTTTTTGAAATTTTGCTTTGTTTCTCAAATACAGACGGTTTATTACGAGCAAGTTATGAACCAAAAAAACCGAGATTTGAGGAGCTTATAACTTTTGACCTATTACGAATTTTGAAAAAAGGAAAAAATACGTACGTAGTTTTTCATTATGTCAGTAACATATTACAAAATAGTTAAAATTAAATGATATTTAGGGGTAGTAAAACGTTTTCTCCGTTTGTATGGACATGGACGCGGTACACTACACTCTTAAGATTTGATGTAACAACTGTTGGCAGACCTAATAAATAAATAAATTAATAAATAATTTTGTCGGGGAAAAACTGACCCGACTCAAGAACCGATGAGAACAACAGTGTGTCATTCTCCTAACAAAATGTGAGATTTGTCACAGTAAAATCGAATTTTTTACTTTGAGTATTTACCAAGGGGGGGGGGGGGTAAACGCCTAGTACTAGCCCCTGTACCACTGTATTTTTCTGTCGTTTTATTGTCGCAAAGGATTTTACGTTATATGATGATTATGTTAAAATACAAACATAATAATTATAATTAATGATTGGAAACACTAAGTTTGACGCCCTAGATCGCCTTTCCCGTTTAAAACATCACAATTAACCATTTTCCTAGAGATCTGTCTCGCGACACAAAACGATACCAACGAAATCTAAGGTAACTTATTACTGCGCACCTGGTCAGTATAACTGGTCAAAGGGGGAAAAATTGGCGAAAGGGGGAGCCCGTCTATGGCCCCTCCATAGGCTTAGTACTCTATGGCAATTTAATCGCATTTTAATTTTTTTTTCGTATTGCAAGAACCAAGCAAAGTCAAGGGTTTTGCCCAACTACGTTTAGCACATCTAGCTAGATGTTCCCGGGCAAAGGTCAGAATCTCGGTTTGCCCGGGCACATTCGTATTTAGCACGTAACATACCTATGTATATTATATTTTCAAGTTGTATGTATGCATATGAATTTGAAGAAGTGTCGCTATAATTTTGAACCTGTTTCGGATCTGGTTTTTTAATTAAATATAATACATAATATAATTTCTCAGTTTAACATAATATAAATTATATACACATAGTTTTTACGACTTTTACACCTTGCGGTGTGGCCAGAGCGATTTGTTGATTGCATTTTTTGTACAAATGAGATTGGAACCGGTTTCAAGTCCAAATTCAAAGCAAAGTCCCGCGACAAACGAATTTTGTTGCAGTTTTCACTATTAGATACGTTAATTCAGTATTAAACATGGACCTATCATGTTTAGGAGCTGAGCATTAACAGTATTAGTGAATCAAGTCGGGGGAAAAGTTAGCTCCAGCGCCTTTTCATTGCATATTATGTCTAATCGGTCAGAGATATAACAAAATGATGTAGAAAAGAATTGTGTAGAATAAAATTATCTACAAAAAAGTCCGCGGTAGCATATATCTATCTCTAATAGATAAGGGTATATTGTAGGTATTGAAATTGCTGTAGACCAATATTGTACTCGTGCGAATCCCTTATGTGTTATGAATTATGACATAATATGAATGTCTTGTTAAAATTGATGAGACGAAAGTGAAAGTTTATTAGTTATATTACACACGCTAACATAGTTTGTAATTTAGTTTTCATTTTAACTTACACTTTCTCTTTGATCGTTAGAAAACGAAGTCCCGTGGTTTTACAAAAAAAATCTTCACGGGTGCTCAGCGGAAGACATCTCATTCTTCCTCACTTAGCCTAAGGTTTTTTAAGGCTATACCTAACGAGTGGCCACGGCCAGCTCTGTTCAGGTATGTAGATGGAAAAGCCTCCTTGTACGGTTTGTCGGATAATGTACATAGATTTTTTTATTATAAAAACTAATTGGTATATAGGTACCTGCGGGGTGAGCATATATTTGACGCGACATCTTTCGTGTCGACCGAAAGGCCAAAAACGATTATGTCGCTACTGGGCCAGTGTCACGTTGCAGTTTTTGTGATATTTGGATCATTAAAATAAAGTAAATTCAGTTATTGATGATTATATTAGAAAAAAAAGCAATTTTGATGTTTAAAAGTTATTACCATTGCCTAAAAGGAAAGTTAGAAAAAAGGGACAATGGTAATAACTTTTAAACATCAAAATTGCTTTTTTTTCTAAATATAATTATAATCATCAATAACTGAATTTACTTTATTTTAATGATCCAAATATCACAAAAACTGCAACGTGACACCAGCCAAGGAATGACGGTCCGAGATTGTCCAACAAAGCTGGGCCGGGCAAAGACTAGTACAATAATTTACTCGCACATTGTAGGGTTGGACCGTCTCGGCCCGAGATTGCCACACATTAGCAATGTAAATCATACGATCTAGATCACATGCAATTCACTCAGCCACACAGACACACAAGACGTGTGGGTGTGTGTGTATGACAGATCGTTCCGGCCATAGAAATCAACCACAAATACCTACAACGATTTGAAAACGGATGGTGGGCCGCGCGATAAAAAATGGACGAGTCCTTGGTCGATTTCGGTGGACCGTATGGCGGCGCGCCGGCGATTGGACGATATTTTTGCATTGGTACAATATGGGTTTACTTACAAGTCGATAACCTATTGGTAGAGAACCGGGAGAGAATAGAGATAGATATATGCTACCGCGGACTTTATTGTAGAAAATTTTATTATACACAAATCTTTCCTACATCATTTTGATATATAGACAGCAAACGCCATGAAAACTCGCTGGGACTAACTTTTTACAACGACTTGATTCACTTATACTGTTAATGCTCAGCTCCTAAACATGATAGATCCATGTTTAATACTTGTAAACCTTCCCGGTGAATCTACCTTTCTAATATTGAAAATCACAACAAAATCCGTTTGGTAGTTTTTGCGTAAGATCACAGACAGACAGAGGCGGCGGGGTCCACTCCTTGGCTATCAAATTCGATATAAGTGTGATAAGTATGCCATTTACAGGAGTCCCCTGCTAACTGTTTCAGCGCCCGCGTGCAAATGCCCGATTACACCAATCCCCCCCCTCGGGTCATCAAAATTAGTTACAATATTATTATAATTGAAGAAATACACGACCAGACGCGCAGGCCAAAACCAAGCGTCTCCGAAGTGTGAGACGCTTGGTCTTGCCTCATGCCAACGCGTTATCCCAGCGCGTATACCAAAACCAAGCGTCTTCTGAATTTTGTGACGTCTTGATTTACCCTATTGTTTCACATCAATAAACTGACCAATAGATGATAAAAATAATAAGACATAAAATTATGAGAATTTTTCGTTTCGTTTTTGCCGCCCCCTTGGAAATGCCGCCCTTGTGCGGTGCACGCCCTGCACGCCCGTACGCGGCGGGCCTGCTCCCCTGTACCTACCTACTGTAAATGGCATACCTACCAGACATAAATGAAGGTTTTTGGATTTATTGCCTGTCTCTCTGTCTGTCCCAATGTTTGATGGATTGATGAAACGTATTATGAAAAGTTCTGAAAAAAATGAATTGCTCATGGGATTGGATGAGTAATTACATCTAAATTACGAGCCGCTATAGTTACGCAGAGACAAAGCCTCTCTTTAGCGTCTTCTATCGACTGTATAAAGGGGAATGTTCAGAAGAACTCCATGACCTCGTCCCTCCATCCCCTTTTCGCACCCGCACTGCTCGCACAGGATATAGACACAGTGGACACGTTTTGCATACGAACGAAAAAATTCAGTGACTCGTTCCTGTGTCGCACTGTCGAAAAGTGGAACGAACTTCCGGCGTCCGTCTTTCCTGTTTCCTACAACCTGAGGTCCTTCAAGCGAAGCGTGAAAAAGCATCTCTAGATCTCTACGGCCGCGACTGGCGGACTTATCTGACAGTCGGGCGCATTCATGGACAACCAACAGGCGGTGGCAAGGTCACATGTCGACTATCGTCAATTTACACGGGCAAAGCTGAGGCAGAAACCTAGTCGTATATATAAAAAAAACCTATATCCTATTATTATTATTAGATACTATAACCATTCCTTATTTTCCTTCTACAGAAATAAAAATTCTAAGAACACGACTAGCTAAGAAAATCAAAAATAAATCTGCACGACTCTACCTAGGTACATAAGTTTAATTTAAAAACTATTTAATTGCGGTTTTCCCTGTTAGATTATGTTTTATTAAACTTTCAGGAGTTATAGTCAGAGGAGAATGCAGAGTGAAAGATGATGTTGTGACTAAAATGAAGAAAGTAGTTTACGCTGGTTTGGACACGTTGAAAGAATGAAGGATGGAAGATTGACTAAAAAGGTTTATCTGGCTGAAGTGAAAGGAAATGCTGGCAGAGGACGACCTAGGTGTACTTTTATTGAACATATAAGCAATGTATTGATCAATGGCAATATTTAAAGTACACACAATCGCATGTATGAAAGGTATGATGAATATAAAAGAAGCGAAAGAGGTATGTCAGGATCGTAGCATATGGCATTTGATTGGCGATTGTCTCTGCCTACCACTCTTGTTCAATTTTATTTATTTGTATATTAATTCAAGGTATATATTACCAAAAAAACTTGTATGTCTATCACTATCAGTGGCGAAGGGTGAATATTTTCAAAAGGGAAGCCGTAAGGTCACTCAACTAATGATACAAGATAAAAAAATCTTAAATTTTCTTTTATAATCCAAAACGCACCAATCATCAATGACAATAAGGTGTAAAAGATGATGTTGTGACTAAAATGAAGAAAAGTAGTTTACGCTGGTTTGGACACGTTGAAAGAATGAAGGATGAAAGATTGACTAAAAAGGTTTATATGGCTGAAGTGAAAGGAAATGCTGGCAGAGGACGACCTAGATGTACTTTTATTGAACATATAAAAAATATGTTGATCGATGGAAATATTAAAAGTACACACAATCGCCGAGCATGTATGAAAGGTATGATGAATATAAAAGAAGCAGAAGAGATATGTCAGGATCGTAGCAAATGGCATTCGATTGTCTCTCCTCTCCTGTCCTCTTGGGATGAAAGGCGTGATGATAGATAGATAGATAGATCATCAATGACAATAGTAATTTATCGTAAAGGGATTTAAATTACCTAATCTCTTTTTAACCGAACTTCAAAAAAGGGAGGAGGTTTACAATTCATCGGAATCATTTATGTTTTTTGACATGATTACATTAAATGAAGACGCCTGGACAGATTTGGAATTTGTTTTTTGTTTGAAAGGGTATACTTTCCAGGTGGTCCCATGGTCATCAGGTCAGGATCTGGAGAAATCAAGAACTCTTCAAATTTTATA
Source organism: Nemapogon koenigi (assembly GCA_963924495.1). Classification (NCBI taxonomy): domain Eukaryota; kingdom Metazoa; phylum Arthropoda; class Insecta; order Lepidoptera; family Tineidae; genus Nemapogon; species Nemapogon koenigi. The sequence goes on along the minus strand of OZ004653.1, from coordinate 479,124 downwards.
GGCACACTTGAAGCGATTTGGGTATTTTTTATAGTGACTTGTGCATTTGCTTTCGGAAAGCACAATTTTTGAAGTCGGTACACTTCTTTTTAATATATTGTAGAATAGTGACTATAATTTGGACTTGAATTCAAATTGTCGCTTGTATTCAAAACTATAATTCCAAAATAAAACAAATAGGTACCCAAATAAACTCGGTTGTTACATTCGACTCTCATAACTCGGAATTCATCGGCTTATTTGTGGGTCCGTTCGCGCGTGCTAAAACGAGAGGGAACGTTCGTGGACTTCAATACAAATGAAAGAGACAGTTGCTTAGTATGAAGTAAGGTAGGATGGGCGAGCATGATTGTATCGGCTTATGTCCTTATATTGCTAATAGATATCGGTAGGCGTTTAAAAAAAATGACTTATAGAGTACGTTTGGATTACAGACTTCAAAAATTATGCACTGAAAAGTGTGCTTTCTGAAAGCAAATGCCCAAGTCACTATAAAAAAAATACCCAAATCGCCTATAAAATTTGAAGAGTTCTCGATTTCTCCAGGATCCGATCATCAGATCAGATTGAGATCTTTCAAACAAAAAAATCTAAATCGGTCAGGGCATCTTCAAGTAATCGGGGAACATACATAAAAAAATAAAAGATTCCGACGAATTGAGAACCTCCTTCTTTTGAAATTCGGTTAAAAATACGTTTGTATTGGTATTATTTAATGAAATGCCGTTGTCTATATAGATTGACAAATTTCTAAAGACAAGCCGAAAGAAATCAGGTTGTATAGGTTCCTCGCCGCTGATGCCTATCTAGTATCTATTATCAAAATGTCATCATATAATTTACATATAAAAGCCTTTACGGAGAAAAACCACGTACAGACAGACAGACAGACGCACTAGAGCCTTTGTTTTATAATATGTAAATTTGATGACATTTGACAAAATAGATAGGCATACAAGATTTTTGGCAATATATGGGAATCGTGGAATAAATTATCATGAATGTTTACCTTGAAATAATAATATTATAAATGTACAAATAAATAAAATTGAACATGTCTAGGTGGTCCCATGGTGATCGGGTCAGGATCTGATGATGGGATCCTGGAGAAATCGAGAACTCGTTTAATTTTATAGGCACACTTGAAGTGATTTGTTTTTTTTTTATAATGACTTGTGCATTCGCTTTCGGAAAGCACACTTTTCAGTGCATAATTTTTGAAGTCGGTACACTTTTAAAAGGCAATTATATATTCATCATACCTTACATACATCTAATATGCCATTTAAACGATAGGTACGTACCATAAATGACGGTTTTTAGAATTTTTATCTGTATGTCCCTCAGAATACAGAATTTAAAACCAGAATCAAATTTAAAAACAAATTAATTAACAACTGTCGGCCAACTTATGGTGGTGAGGAAATGTTGTACCTATTAATAAACTCACGTTGAGATTTGCCATATTTTTGACAGATACAAGATGACTGAGAGCCACGGATCCTTAAGGGGCGGTGGTCAAGGTCATCTTGTATCTGTCAAAAATATGGTAAATCTAAGGTAATCCTGGAAACGTGAGTTTATTTATACAAAATCTCCTCACCCTAAAGAGCCGTTGTTTTCGATACGAGCAGTGCCTTCGCGTATCGAAAACAACGGCTCTTTAGAACCCATGAATAATAAAAATATGGCTGAATCCAATTTCAAATAATAATAATCCTTTTGGGGTGAGGAGATTTTGTATAAATAAACTCACGTTTCCAGGATTACCTTAGATTTACCATATTTTTGACAGATACAAGATGACTGAGAGCCAAGGGTCCTTAATTGAGATTTGCCATATTTTGAATAGAATGAATATTCATTCATTCTCTCTCATGTAACGAAATGCCTAATTGTGACGCGTTCTTGAAATTTCACTCCCAATTCTCTTCCAATAAATTATCGAATTATCGAAGCCACCTAGGAAGTTTCACTTTACAGTGTCGTGTTTCAATGACATTATATTGTCAATCAGGTATTTGTGTGACTTTTGAAAAATCATCACGACTGATCATCTCCTCTGGTCCTTCCTCGCTCAACGAATCAGCTTCGCGATTCATTGGGGAAATTGTCATTATTGATTGACCTGACTTATTTAGTTATTTAAAATGTTTAGAAGACAATAGTAGTCCCTGCTCTCCTAGAATAATCCGGGAAGACGGCAAGAGACCCGATGGAATGACTCTGATTCCCTGGGAGCGAGGTCGGGCCCTTGTATGGGATGGTACGTACGAGCGTGGACACATTAGCCCGTCTCATCTCAGGGAAACAGCAAATATTGTGCCGTTTGGTGTAGAAACTCTAGGTCCGTGTGGTTCAAATGCTAAAAAGTTAATACCCTCGATTGATCATCTCTTTTGGTGACAAGAGGACTGGCTGGCTCCTTCCTCGCTCAACGAATTAGCATCGCGATTCAGCGGGGAAATGCAGCCAGTATTCTTGCCACTATTCCACGCAGAATGATTTTAGCCCCGAGGGAAGCCGGTTTCGCAGCTTGTATTATTAAAAAGTTAAGCACAGGTCAAAGTTGAGATAGTTTAAAATTATATTATAAAATCAAATGTTCACTTGATAGTGGACCGCGTCGCCAATCACAAGTGCGCGCTGTTAAAATGAAGTCTAGTGTATATTTGTGTATATTTATTATATTTAGTTATTATGGTAAGTTCATTTAATAATATTTATATTCATTTAATATTATAACCACTTCTGATGAAGAAAAAAAACCGCCTTCAAAACCAAAATCACTATAAAAAAAATACCTAAATCGCTTCAAGTGTGCTTATAAAATTTGAAGAGTTCTCGATTTCTCCAAGATCCCATCGACCCTGACCATGAGACCACCTGAGAACAAACAAAAAAAATCCAAATCGGTCCCGGCGTCTTCACGTAATCGGGGAACATAGATATAAAAAATTTAAAATTCCCACAAATCGAGAAGTTCTCCTTTGAAGTTCGGTTAAAAACTCGGAATCGTGCCTGCAGTAAAAAACAATTTTCATCTAAGTATCTATATAAATAACAACTTTTCCAACATTATGAATATTTAAAAAAATAACCAAATCGGTCGAGCCGTTCTCAAGTGATGCGCCTACCAAAGAACAGCATTTATTTTTCATTTATATATTATTACAAGCTTTGCCTCGCGGTAGCACCGGCGTTATTGGTTACTGCTCCACTCCTTTGGGTTGCAGAGTGATGTTATATAGCCTATAACCTTGCTCAATAATTGGGCTATCAAATTCAAAAATATTTTTTCAAACCCGACTGGTAGTTCCAGAGATTAGCGCGTTCAAACAAAAAAACCTCTTCAGCTTTATGATTAGATTAGATTAGATTATAGTGCGTTGGTGACCGACTGGTTCATACGTCGGATGTAACCTACGCAGACCATGGTTTGATCCCGACCATGTACCAATAGTTTTTTATAATTAAAAACTTAAGAGGCTTTTCCATCTAAATATACCTCAACAGAACTGCCCACTCGTTTAGGTATAGCCTCACAAATACCATCGGCTAAAAGATGGATACTGGGGTAACCGGTCCTAAATAATTAGGTGGGTATTATGTACTTAAATATGTCGTAATTTCATTATATAATCAAAATAATAATGACCTAATCATAAACCGCAAAATCTACTTGACAAAATGTCAAGAGATTATTCTATACAACAATACCATACATGGAAACTTGTTTATATTCACGGTGCTTACAATTAATGATATCGCCAGAGGGTATATTTCATCATATCTAACTAAGTAATGAATTAAATTGTGTTATTTCAAAATTGTTTTTTTTTGCGGTGTCAGCAGATGTACCTCTATACCTAGTAGTGCAGTAAATGAAGACAAAAATTTTGATTGACACAATTTTTTTAAATCCTTAGAATTTTTTTAAATCTAAATGTCCACCCTTTGAAAATTACCACTACTTTCTTAATTGTGCAATAACAAACAATAATTGCAAAATTACATGTAAAATATAATAACTCGAAGAAAAATCAATCGAAATTAATGAAAATGATTTACTGGGGGTTTTTGGGTGTGCTAAATACTAATTTTAAATCAAATTTATAAAGTTCAAAATGGCGGATACAAAATGGCCGATCGGAACGTAATAAAAGTGCGAAAATGTAAGTCCAATTGACACCTGAATATGGACAACTGTCGTTATGAGGACATTGTTACTACACCATATTGATATATGGAAATGAAGCATGGGTATGGAAGAGCAATCATGAAAGTAAGAATAATGCTTGAGATAAAGATGGATTCATAAATAATGTGATAAGAGAACAATGTGGACTAAAATAGAGTTCAAGGGATGCTTAGATGGTTTGGACATATATTATTATGCGAAAAATGGATGATAAGAGACTTACGAAAGTTATATATAGAACAGATGTGACTGGAAGAGGTAATCGAAGGCGCCCCAGAAAGAAATTTACTGATCAAATTAGTGACATTTAAAAAAAGGGGAAAATAAAAAGCACCCGAAATCGAAGAGCATGCATGACAAGATGTATGGATTTGAATGAGGCGAAAGAGGTGTCAGAATCGTAGTAAGTAGTTATGGTAAGTGCCTAGCCTAAGGTTCCTGAAAATGCTGAGTGAATATTCAAAAAATTCAGAGACCGCGGACGTGATGGGGAATCCAGTTTAATCCCGTCCGCGCTGTGATAGTTCTGATTAGTCAATAAGACATATCACGGTCGGCGGGAGCATCTTAGCTACCGATTAATCGGCATATTGTTACTGTGACGTCAATAATACTTGACATTGGCGGAATCATCAAAACCCTGATGGAGCCATATAGTGGAGTGCCTATAAACATCTCGGAATCCAATTACTTTGAACGAATTATTATAAGACCTTATAATTCGTTGCTTTTTATTAAATAATAAAATAAATAAATAAATAAATACAGATATCTATTTTTAAGCAGAAATCTTGCTACATTTTACTACCTGCTCCTTGCTTCTACGACCCTTTTTGGGTAATTGGCATTTTTAAAAGATGTTTCCTTATGTCTATTTTAGTCACAACATCATCTTTCTCTCCGCATTCTTCTCTAATGACATCGTTCCGGATCCTGTCAATTCGCTTTATATCACACATTCTAAGTAATTTCCACTGCATTTATTTTACTTTCATGCTTCTTATTTCATACCCAAGTCTCGCTTCCATAAGTAAGTGATAGAACTAAAACAACATGCAAACTTGTCATCTAATTCTGTTCAATATAGACATTGGTGTTTCTGGTCACACCGCAAGGTAGGTATAATAGGCCGTGAAGATGTAGTAGTTTTGTTTGATTTGGTTTTTATTTTTCTTTCTTCAAGGGTTGCCTTACAGCTCCCGAAACCGTTTTTTATTTGTTGTTGTTGATTTGGTTAGACCCTGAAAATTCAATATATAACAGAGACCTTGGCATTCATACCTTACTTTACATTCTTTGCTTATATTGGTTAAATTAATTTCTTTATTATTATACAAGTTTTACATTTATTAACTTCAGATTAAATTTTAATGTAAATTTTTAGTCATCGTTTATGAATGGTGGTTTTTTATTTAAATATATAAATAAATAATTTGGAATAACATCTTTATTATCTACATAACGAGGTATCTATCTCTCTATCTATAATAATATTAAAGCTTAAAGAGTTTGTCTGTTTGAAGTCGGATTTCAAAAATATATTTTTGAATTTGATAGCCCAATTATTGAGATTTTACAGAAGCTTATTTAAATTTTCATACAATTTCCATAATAATTATGGGTAGTTTGACCATTGGAGACACATGGGTTTAAACTAACCCTACTGAAATAACAAAAAAAACCAAACGATTGCCTGAAAAAAATTGACTTTTGACATAAGAGGGATCTTAGCCTATCTATATCACAATCCTATTTTTTTTTTCATAACTTTGCAACCTAACCACCTATCAGTCTGAAATTTTACCCCGTGGGCTTTAGCTTGACATTTGATGGATTTTCAAATTGAAATACATACTTTTCGATATATTAATTTTCCTTTCCTTTTGTTACAGGATCTCAAACCACTGCATCTCAAAGTCAAGGCAATTCAGAACAGTTTTTCAAACTTTTAACAGGTAACTTTATTATATTAAAATATCTTATTGTAGGCCTCAGAATACAGAACAAATTAGAGTATGTGGGCGAAGTCACTAGTAGCCCGGAATCAAACTTATTCTCGCTGTAGTACACGGCCGCCGCAGCGCTGACAGTCAATTCAGTCGCACGCTCTTGGCACGACTCCCGTGTACATCTGTTAGCTCACTATTTTCCCAATACCTTCATTCGTAAATTCAAATTAAATTCGTTATTTTTTTTTGTGTAAATTATTCCAAAATTTAATGTATTATAATCTCATTTAATAACGTGTTATTCTCATTTATACAAATTCTTGTAGTAAATTCGCATACCTAGATAGTCAGTAATTGGGTCATAAAAGCGTCATATATCCTGTAGTAGGGGATCACTTGCATGACCCACGGTTTCTGAACACACAATCTGGTCACCAAATTTAGTTGAAAGCAGTAGGTAATAAATGTCCAAAAATACGAGATTTTCCGCACCCGTCATTTCTCGCCACGACAGAGACCACGGATTTCCACTTGCTACGATCTCTTTGGCTTCATCATATTCTTCACGCATTCTCGTCGATTTAGGATACTTCTGACCTGGCTTCATATATTTATTTTGTTAATCTTCTTGTATCCATCCTTTCCATGTAGCCTTCTTACATTTTAGCATTCCTTTCTCAATTTTTGTCACTAGTACATCTTCCATCACTCCACACTCTACGAATCAGGTTATAATATTTATTTTATATTATTTACAGAATACATAAGAAATTCGGGTGGATACAAAGTGGGGGCGTTTCAAACAGGTAATTTTCATATAATTAAGCACGTTTATATTAGGGTATGCAGAGATTTAATAAATTAATTCTAAAACATATATTACTTCACACCATGTAATAAAATTATTTGTTAAATTGTAAACTCAAACCTACCTAAGTAGGTAAAAATATAAAAAATGATGTGTAACATCTGACACCTCACCTTGGTAATAAGCAACATTAACATTATATCCTGAAAACATTAACACTTTATACACAACACTGTAGGTTAAGCGTATAGGAAGTTATGGTCTTAAATAAAAGAAATATATTTTATAGATTGATTTAATTTGTGTTTACACTTGGAACACGTCTGTCTTCTAACAAGGTCTAAGCCATTGACGGTAGGCGAGCAAAACACATTTTAATTTTTGTATAGATATGACGGTACATAAATTCAACACGCCCCCTCAAAAATTAATCACTGCTTTATATAATTAAAAATTAATATTCATAACTGTTAGACAAGACATTTACTTCCAAGTGTTCTCTGGGAAAATGTACAATAATAAATAGTCCAACATTTGTTGCGCAGGATTAGGGAAAACCCAGAAAAACCTAATCAGACCATTTCACTTAAATTAAAAATTAAAAATTGTACTTCAACAATTAAAACAAAAAAAATCAATATTTTACTTATAAAGCTTATTCTAAACCCATATCATTTCGCATTTTCTTAAAAGTGGATGCTGGCAACGGCTTTGTTAATACATCAGCCAGCTGTTGACCTGAGGAAATATAGTTTAATTTTACTACATTTTTCTCTACCTGCTCCCTTGAAAAATGATATTTTATATCAATATGTTTTGATCTTTTATGGTTGGTTGGATTATTAGCTATACTAATGCAACCATTATTGTCCTCAAATATGACAATAGGTTTAGTGATTTTTAAATTTATACTTTCTGCTAGAGACTTAAGCCATAATGCTTCTTTAATAGCTTCATACAAAGCCATGTATTCAGCTTCAGTAGATGAAGCTGCTACTGATGTTTGCCTCTTTGTACACCAAGTTATGGTACATTGGTCAAATAACTTAAATAAATATCCAGTTGTACTCTTTCTATCACTATGATCATGGCCTCCCCAATCAGAATCTACATATCCACATAAAATATTAGAGTAATCGTTTCTTATATAAGTTAATTTTAAGTCAATAGTACCTTTTAGATATCTTAGTACTCGTTTTAAACTTTGCCATAACTCTTTGTTATTGTTATTTGTGTACCGACTTAATATATTAATACATGTACTTAAATCCGGCCTTGTGCAAAGCATAGCGTACATTAAACAACCGATCAGGTTACGGCATGGTGCGTCATATTTGTTATTAGAGTTTAGGGCCTCATAGTTCAATTTGGTTTCAGTTGGAGTGCTCATATTAAATTTATTCAAAATTGTTTGAATGTATGCACTTTGGTCTAATGTTATTTTATTGAAGTACCTAGTTATTTTAATACCAAGAAAGAATTTTATATCTTTTAAATCTGTCATTTGAAATTTACTCATTAGATAGTTTTTAAAATTATTCATTGTTTGAATGTCATAGCACACTATTACCAAATCATCTACATAGAGTATTACATATATATTTTTTCTAATATTTCCTTGATCTAAAATATATAAACACCTATCAACTGGTGAATTTAGGAAACCTTTCTCTTTAAGACACTTCTCAAATACTTCATACCAACACCTTGCAGCCTGTTTCAGCCCGTATAAAGCTTTATTTAATTTACATACATAGTTATCTTTACTCAAAACACCCTCAGGAACTTTCATATATATTTCCTCTTTTAATATACCATTCAGAAATGCAGTTTTTACATCCATATGATGAATTAATAAATTATGTTGATTAGCAAAACTGATTATAAATCGAAAACTAGCTATTCTAGCAACAGGCGCAAAGGTTTCATTGTAATCGCTAAGGTATTCTTGACTAAAACCCCTTGCAACAAGACGTGCCTTGTATCTTAAAGGTTTCCCAGATCCATCATTTTTGGTGGTAAAAATCCATTTACAGTCCACAATATTTTTATTTGGTGGCCTTGGTACTAATGTCCATGTATTATTTAATTTAAGTGCATTTAGTTCATCCCTTACTGCTTTCTCCCATAGAGGTCTATCACTCAATGTTTTAATTTCATTTAATGACTTAGGTACTTTAGTTGTGGTTAACTGCGCACAATATATATCATAGTCATTTTCATTATATGATACAGGGGGAACAGTTTTGAGTCTTTCACTCCTTCTAGGTAGTGATGACTCATCGGATGTGTTTTGGTTGTTAATAGGTAAATTTTTATCAATATTAATCTCAGGTTCAATTGGAATCTTACTACTAATTTTACGAATTTTACTTGGACTGCATTGTTCATCAGATTTTGAAGTATCTGATTTAGGGTCATTTAAATCTTGAGACTTTATAGACACTGATTTCGACACTAAGTCACTATCAGTTTTGTCATGGGAATATTTAATGTTACTCCCTTCAGGTTTAAGTTTAGGCCTGGATTCAAGGAAATTAGTCTCATCAACAATAACGTCCCTCACAGTCACATATTTTTCGCATTCAGTGTTCCAGACCTTGTAGCCGTTTGATTCATAACCTACCAATATACCTTTCCATGACTTATCATCGAATTTAGTTTTATTGGTTTTGTTATGTACGTACACAGTTGAACCAAAAATCTTAAGATATTTAATGCTAGGTTTTCTATTATGCCACAATTCATATGGTGTTTTGGATTGTTTCAAGGCTTTAGTTGGTGTAATATTTATTAAATTAACGGCAGTTAAAACTGCTTCACCCCAAAAATATTTTTTCATTTTAGTACCATTTAACATGGCACGAGCCTTTTCGGTTATGGTTCTAACCATACGTTCTGCTACTCCATTTAATTGCGGAGTTCTAGGTACCGTTAAGTGATAAGTAATTCCTTTTTCTTTACAATAGTTTTTCATTTCGGTAGACAAGTATTCGCCACCGTTATCGGAATACAAATTTACTACTTTGGAATTAAATTTAGCTTCACTTTTTGCGACATAATCTTTAAATGCTGAGAATACTTCTGATTTATAAGTTAATAAATACACAACACAATAATGTGTTAATTGATCAACAAACAAAACAAAATAATTCTTGTGGTCAATTGTTGGAGGGGTGATAGGGCCACATACATCTGAGTGTACAATAAACAAAGGTTGTTTAATGTAACTTTTATCTTTGGCTTTATTAAAAGGTAGTCGTGTCTGTTTACCATTTATGCATGCTTCACACAAGTCATCATTTGGAAATACTATTTCAATTTCTTTCATATCACTTATCATTTCATTGCCTTTTAATTCAAGGAATTTATTTTTACTGATATGCCCTAAGCGTTGATGCCATAACTCATATTTATTTTTATTGCTCTGACATATTTTGGAAACAGACTGATTTATATTTTTGGATATTTTAAAATATAAAATAATTAAATTATTCAAAGACTTACCATTCATGACAACTTTACCATATTTTGTTATGTGAGTGCCATGTTGGTCAAAAATTACTGTCAATCCAGCCTGCTGCATCTTTGAAACTGATAACAGATTGTATGGTGCCTCACTGCAGAATAGCACGTTCTCCAAAATTCCATGAACTCCGGTATCGGTAACAATGTTTATATTACCTCTTTTAGTAGCTGAAATAAATTCACCATGTTTAGCAACAGAAATTTTAATTGGTGTATTTAAATAATCATATGTAATAAAAAGATCGTCCCTGTTTATGATGTGGTCAGATGCTCCAGAATCCAACAAAAATGTAATTTTGTTTGCATAATTTTCTTGCTGGTATTCTCCAGTCATAAATGCAAAACCCGAAAAACCGTCTGATGTCGACGCCTGTTCTAGTTCAACAGTTTGAATTGTTCTTTTTCGGTCCGGAATATTTCTTTGATTATTCATTCTTTTGAAAAAATAACAATCTTGTTTTATGTGTCCCTTTCGACCACAGTGGTGACATTTTATAAATTGAGACTTCGATTTAGTTTTAAATTTCTTATTAACTTGTTGTGGGTAGTTATTACTTGATTTAGAATTTTCAAATTTTCTTTTGTTATAAGTTGCGGTTTTATTTTCAACGTGTAGTACTTTTAGGCTTGTGTCACAATTGTCATTCTTTAATTTAACTTCATGATCCAAAAGTCTTGTTTTAACGAACGCTAAAGTTAAATTAGCTTCAGACAACGTTTCAATTGCAGTTGTAACACCGTCATAGGTTGTCGGCAGTGTAAGTAATAAATGGGCAACTTTATCGGTTTCTTCTAATTTTGCCCCAGCCGACTATATTTTTCACCGTCAAAAGGTTTAATGTTCCGTTTTAGTTTTAAGTTTTCCATTGTTCACGAAAACTTTTCAATCACTCCAAAAATAATCAAGTAACACTTTCTAAATTTCTAAACTTATAGCACTGGTCCCATAACCTATAGGAAGTTATGGTCTTAAATAAAAGAAATATATTTTATAGATTGATTTAATTTGTGTTTACACTTGGAACACGTCTGTCTTCTAACAAGGTCTAAGCCATTGACGGTAGGCGAGCAAAACACATTTTAATTTTTGTATAGATATGACGGTACATAAATTCAACAAAGCGCACAGCGGATGCGTTCTCTTTCTCTATTTCACTTTCTTTTTCTCGTCAAACACACACATACACTGTTGGCTGACAGTACCAACCTCTCGGAAAATGGTTGCTGCTCCGCTCCTTTGAGTCGTAGTGTGATGCTATATAGCCTATAATTCCTCAAGAATTGGGCTAACAAATGCAAAAGGTAGCAGGCTGGCGCAACTTAGAACAAAAAAATTGGGCTAGGAAAAATGTGTCAATATTAATGGCGTCGTATCGCCATCTCTTTCACGTCATATACAGATGACAGAGATAGCAAATATGTCTATACCAATCCATAGTACGATGTTGTTAGGTTGGCAGTACCTTTCAGCCCTAATTTGATTTCATTTTAATGTATGGCAGTCCGTGATTGCTACTTACTCTATGATAGGTAAGTAGTTCCAGGGATTAGCGGGCTGAAACAAACAAGTTCTTAAGCTTTATTACTAGTATAGTTTGTGTTTGATCGACCTAATCTCAGAAACTACTGTACTGATTTTCATACAGTTTTCACCAATAGAAAGAAGGATTATAGGTTATAATTTATCCAATATTTTACCCGTGCGAGGCCGGAGGCGGGGGTAGCTAATCACTTTTCACAAAGTCGCTTTTTCTGTCCCTATATCCCTATGTATGCTTAAGAGTGTAGTGTACCGCATCCATGTCCATACAAACGGAGAAAACGTTTTACTACCCCTAAATATCATTTAATTTTAACGATTTTGTAATATGTTACTGACATAATGAAAAACTACGTACGTATTTTTTCCTTTTTTCAAAATTCGTAATAGGTCAAAAGTTATAAGCCCTTCAAATCTCGGTTTTTTTGGTTCATAACTTGCTCGTAATAAACCGTCTGTATTTGAGAAACAAAGCAAAATTTCAAAAAAAGCAAAACGTACGTACGTAGATTATAATCTGCTAAAACGTTTGACACCAAAATTATAAGGTTTCGTTATAGTTTAGTAGGTGTAAATTGTTTTCCCCCAAAACGCAATTTTCAACGATGAACATACCTACGAACACTCACGAGCTGCAGTGTTCTCTGTCGCACTGATGCCCGTGGGAAGAGCGCGCTTGAGACAGAATATGATTTTCTAAATACCTATTTCGCTGCGTACGCTGAGCTACACGATCCTCTTAAATCTTTAAAACTACGCAACGGATTTTGATGCGGTTTTTTTAATAGATAGAGTGATTGAAGAGGAATGTTTATATGTATAATTAAATTTTTTCCGCTTACATTGCAAACGCAGGCTGAACCCTACGAGATTTATCAAAATAATGTACTAAGTATTGTACACATTGAAAAGGTCTACACAAAACTCCGCGATGGTATATGTCTATCTCTTATGGATATCCCACAATAACATTTTTTTGTCATTTTCTTTTTACGACAAATAATATAGCCAAAGTTAGTGATAGTGGCAGGGGTAGGGGTAGTGCAGGCAAGCCAACGTTTGGGCAGGACAACGTCTGCCGGGTCAGCTAGTAAACTATACCTAAAGACAACAATGTTAAACGGCCTATTGAGCGTTTGACCTTTAACTTTAAAAGTCATAAAGTCAAATGTCAACTAAAAATAATAAAAATTATAATAACTTGTTCTGTATTATATTACACCTAATCATATAGACTTACAACTGAATTATTACTATAATTTAAAAATTAAAATATCCAACCCACATAAAAGTCTAGACATATGCAAACATATTAAGGTGCGTCGCTAGGCAGACCACGAGTGTTTTAAATAAAAACTTATTTACATAATCATATACCACAACAGAACTGGCCAATCGTTAGGTATAGCGTCACAACTACCATCGGCTAAACGAGGGAGACTTGGTCTTCCGCTGGGTACCCTAGGACCGTAACATGGTTTCGAGAGCTGTAAGCCAACCCGTGATGAGGTTGGGCCCTTGTATGGGATGCTACGTGCGTGGACACATTAGCCCTGTCTCATCTCAGGGAAACAGGGAAACAGTATCAAAGCGTGTCATTATCAGGTGCTGCGGCGGAAATGACAAACGAGCAAATATAGGCCAATTATTAAAAACTACAAATGTGTGCCGTTTGGGGTAGAAACTCTAGGGGATGTTCCCCGTGGGGTTCACATTACAAAAAAGAAACTTTTTGAACGAAATAAGTTGAAACTTGGTTCATATATAAAGTTTGATAACCCAATGACGGTAAATTAATAATCGAATTTCGATTTTGGGGGTTAATTTTGGGTAAAAAATAGTTCAACATGTGACATATCAAATGAAAGGGGGCAATAAAGAAAATATACGTGAGGAAATACTGTACAAAAATTTGGAAGGTAATTCATATTGAATATGTAAAATAATTCTAATACATAATATAAAATTCCCGTGTCACAAGTTATAAGTTATACTCTTCCGAAACGGCTTGACTGATTGTTATGATATTTTTTGTGTATATTCGGTACCTAGGGCCCACGATCGGTCCTAAAATATTTTTCATACCCCTAAGTGAGAAGGGTAGGGGTAGGGGTAGGGGTAGGGGTAGGGATAGGGATAGGGGTAGGGGTAGGTGTAGGGGTAGGAGTAGTGGTAGTGGTAGGGTAAATGTAGGGGTAGGGGTAGGGGTAGGGGTAGGGGTAGGGGTAGGGGTAGGGGTAGGGGTAGGGGCAGGGGTAGGGGTAGGGGTAGGCGTAGGGGTAGGGGTAGGAGTAGTACGTGGATTATCAAGGAGGCGCTGCTATCCGCGAATACTACTTTCCCAAGTTTTCAACGTAGCTTGTACTCATGGAACCATTGGACATAATTATTGTCTAGGAATAAATTATAATTTTTTTAAAGCTTTAATTTTATTTAGAAGGTGTTAGGTATAGGACTTGGGCTTTACCTTAAATCAGATCGCTAGGTCATTACCTTGATCATTATATTATTTTACATAAGGTATTTAAGGCTATATGAGCCCTAAACCGAAATATGTGTTTTAGGTAGGTACTTACTTCGAACTTCAAAAACAATGGTACATTTATGGAACAGAATTTACATAAATATATGTTTGTTTAGAAAAGACTAATGAATTTAACTCTGAAAGAAAAGTTTGAAGTCGACACACCTACCTACTCAAAATTGTTTCAGCAATAACCAGGATATTTTTTATGAATATTAATTGTCAACTACATAAGTACCTACCTAGTTACTTTTAACGGTCTTTATTTATTCACAAAAAATATTGACCGTAATCAAAACTGATTTAAAAAATCCATAGAAAATTCATACCTACAAAAAAAAAACTCAAAACATCGAAAACGTTGATGGCAGACTTTTCTTTTGAATTTGTAAATAGGCTATAATAGGTACTTGACATTGGCAAATCATCGATTAACATTGATGGAACCAAAAAAAATGGCATTAATTGAACGTCAAAGTATAAAAAAAAAAAAAATCTTTACGGCTTTTAAACATTGCGGTGTGGCCAGAGGCACCAGTAACAATGTCTACTTTTTGCCAGATATATTAAACAATACTGGTAGCAAGCCTGTTGGCACAAGTGAGATTGAACCAGAGGGGGGTGAGCATATATTTGACGTGACATCTTTCGTGTCGACCGAAAGGCCAAAAAAGTTTATGTCTTACAAGAGCTAGCCACGGAATGCACGATCCGAGATTGTCCAACACAAGAATGCCGAGCAAATTTGCTGGGTCGGGCAAAGACAAGTACACAGAATTTGCCCGCACATTGTAGGGTTGGAACGTCTCGGCCCGTGCAGTCCGTGGCTGGCTCTTGTACGGACATAAACGTTTTTGGCCGTTCGGTCGACACGAAAGATGTCACGTCAAATATATGCTCAGTGCTCACCCCGCAGATTTAGATTATCGACTCGTTTTACGTCGAAGACACGTTCTTGAGCTCACACCGCCTTAAGAGAGGCGGAGTGGCGGATATCACCTTGCCTTCTTCCTTTTGTGTTGCAATAGACGTTATTTCCCAAAACTCATGTCGTAACATTGTTATTTACATCCGCTTTGTGGTATTTTAGGGTCGGTGATCGATGGATTAGATTGTTTTGATCTGTTTTTAGGGTTCCGTAGACCTTAGATATAAATATTACGTCCGTCCGTCGTATATTAGAAATAATTTAGTTGTTTCAATTCAACTATCGTTTGAAAGTACAAAAAATATAAAAATATTATGTAAAGTTAGAATTTGAATATTATTAATACCTATTGGAGAAAACTGTCTGCTTTGTTATCCACTGAAAAGGAAGGGGGGGGGGGGGTCTAGCCATTTTAGAGAGAAAAAAAAATCGCTTTTGGCTGGGGGTGGGGGCTAGTGCTAAACCCCCTTACAACTGTACTTTTCTGTCGTTATTTTGTCGCAATGGCTTTAACTTTATATGGAGATTATGCTAAAATACAAACATAATAATTTGGGAAACACATGTTCCTGCAAATTAACCATTTTTTTTTAAATTCCCTCCCTTAGTTACTCTTCTCTACTTCTTTTACTTGCACTTGACCGTTTTTTCTCACACTTCACGGACACTAATGTATTAAGAGGAAAAAGTTTAATTACTAGCAAAAACAACTTGTTTATTACGAAGGAGCTTTCATAATAATATCATCATCATCTCTACATTTAAAAAAACCAATTATCAGAACAGTTTAGGTTCCGGTTTTTCCGATTAGATTGATTGAGGAAGGTTTAGAGGTATTTGATAAATGTTTTATGTCACTACATATTGTAAAACTGTATGTATGTCTGTGACCTCTTCACGCAAAAACTGCTAAACCGATTTTGTTACGGTTTTCACTATTAGATAAGTTGATTCACCGGGAAGGTTTACGAGTATTAAACATGGAGCTATCATGTTTAGGAGCTGAGCACTAACAGTATAAGTGAATCAAGTCGGCGAAAAAAATTAGCCCAGCAAGTTTTCATGGCGTATGCTGTCCAATCCGTCAGAGATATAACAAAATGATATAGGAAAGAATTGTGTAGATTAAAATTATCTATAAAACAGTCCGCGGTACCTATCTATAAAACCAATTAAATCTATATGTTTATCACAAAATTAAGTACTGTTTTAATGCCACAGGTGATGCCAGAGCTCTTCCGTTGCCGCTTCTCATTCTACCTGTTCCTGCAGGATCAGTCAATACTCAAGGTAAAAGCTTAATAATTACATATTGGTACCAGGGAACCGTGTTCCAGGGTACCCAGAGAAATACAAAAATGTAGCTGATGAAATTTAAATACCTCAACAGGTATCATGTAATTGTAAAAAAAACGGTTTAATTCACAATAGTTATAAAATGCTAAGCACCAATTTCAAGTGGACACTGTCCCAGGGTACCCAGCGAAAGACAAAAATGTAGCCGATGATATTTTAAATACCTAACGAGTGGCCAGTTCTGTTGAGGTATCATGAGATCGGTATAATCCTGTACTTGTAAAAATACATTCAATACTACCCACCAAATGTGTCAACTAATGCAAATCCGTTTAGCTCTTCTTGTATTTCTAACTATTATAAATGCGAAAGTGTGTTGCAGCAACGAGCATTGCATGATCTTTTGTCTTCTGCTTGTTGGGATAATTTTGGCTTTCCATTTTGACGGAATATTTCACTTTGGGCTTATTCACGATCTGGCCCTTTTACCGGGATATATTTAGGATTCCTGAGTAAAAAAAGATCAACGGAACAAATTATGCTTTATCCCAAGAGGGGTAGGCAGAGACAATCGAATGCCATTTGTTACGATTTTGACATATCTCTTTCGCTTCTATTTATATTCATCATACCTTTCATACATGCTCGACGATTGTGTGTACCTACTTTTAATATTTCCATTGTTCAATACATTTTTTATACATTCAATAAAATACACTTCAGAAATATAAACCTTTTTAGTCAAACTTTCATCCTTTATTCTTTCAATGTGTCTTTTATTTATTATATTATATTATAGTATTTTAATATACAAACAAAAGTCATCCTAATCCTAACTCTTTGAAGGCCGGAAAGTGGCAAAGGTTACTTTTTATCTCGGAAATCCTTCGAGATAAAATCTTATGTCACATTTTCAAAACTTCCACGAGCGAAACGGGTCTGAATTTATAAATTAGAATAAGCTAAGGTAATAATAAGATAACCCGGATATAAAATCTAATACAACTTTACCTTGACATTTCCAGATCAAAATGTCGAAATTGAAAATGAAGATCACCTCGATTTCCAATCTAGATTAGGATTCCAGCAACAACAACAAAACACACCAAAAGGATTCAGTATAAACAAGCAACTACATAAACAGTTTACAGTTCAACAAGAAAAAGCAGATGATGGATTTTCAAGTAATTTTGAGAAGAATTCTGGAGGATCACATCGTACTATTATACTTAAAGAACCGTCAATAACAACTAACTCCAGATTATCTGGTAAGTAATATATCTTCTTCTTATTTTAAAATGGCTCTATCAATGGTAATCGATGATTTGCCAATGTCAAGTATTATAGACGTTACAGTAACAATAGCCGATTAATCGGTAGTGTCCTATAGGGTAGATGACAGGGTAAACAAAATATTATTCTATTTAGTCCGACATTTAGATTATCAAAAAATATTGGACACGTATTTTTTCTTTTGTCAATCAAACAAAAAATGACAGAGATAAAGCACGTCAAAGTTTGGCTGGTGACGTCACACCTTGCTAAAAATTGTACTAAGGCGTGACGTCACGCGGAATTTTAGCGGGCTATATCTTCATCATTTTTTGTTTAATTGACAAAAGAAAAAATACGTGTCCAATATTTTCTGATAATCTAACTGACGGACTAATTAGAATTTTTTAGTCATCATGCCTATTAATCACTGACTAATTACAACCATCACAGCGCGGACGGGATTAAACTGGATTCCCCAATAGGTAAAGTTTGTAAGTTTGGGTATTACCGATCCGATTCTAAAAATGTTTTCACTAATAAGACGCTACATTATCAGTGAGTGCCATAGGCTATATTTTATTTTGTTCAGAAATATCCAAGGGTAGCCGGGGGATCAAAGCTAGTATTAAATAAAACAGGTGGCAAGCCTGTTACTACACTAATAGCGCAAACGCTCAGAAGAAGTAAGTAATTATTTATTTACTACGTAGCTTTTCACCACGGTCAAAATTTTTAAATGTGACATAAGATTTTATCTCGAAGGATTTTCGGTATAAAAAGTAACCTGGGTTACTAGGAACGCGGAAGTAATGCTCGTTTTGAAAACTACGGCTCTTTAGAACCCTAAATAATAAAAAATATGGCTCAATCCAATTTAAAATAATAACTATCAATTGTGTGGTAATTGTGGGGTCAAATGTTGTATAAATAAACTCACCTTTACAGGATTAACTGAGATTTGCCATATTTTTGTCAGATACAAGATGACTGAGAGCAACGGTCCTTAAGTAGGAATGTGATTAGGAGTTGCCCTAAATAGCCTAAAAAGTAGCTTAGACTTAGATCACTTCTTGCAAAGTTCTCACCTGTCTGTGAAAATCCCGTCAAAATCTGTTCAGCCGTTTCAAAGATTAGCCCGGACAAACAGACAAACAAAACATAAAATAAATAAACATAAAAAATCACAACAGACACTTAAATTTTATTATGCCATCCAACGAGGTAATGCAGCCAGTCTGTTGGGTACTCTCCCAGTAGATAGAGATTTACACGAAATTTTTTATTTGTAATTTTATTTTATTTTTGTAATATAGTACCTATTTAAGATAACTTTAATACCTATGTAAATACTTCAATTTGTAAAGAGACGATGATGGATTGAATAAAATTAACGTCTTTACTAATTACTGTCTTTAATTTCCACTTTGGACACAATTAAACAATTAAACAGAATTAAAATATTACACAGTTAAAACAAAGCGACCATTTCATTTGCTGGCCAACGCACCACTCTTTCTGCCACCTGGCGGGCAAAAGACGTAACTACTAATCAATTGACTGTCTTCTTACATACTCCCCCTTTTGACCAAATATAGGACCACCAGTTTGGTCAAACAAACACAAAAGTAACACAAAGAGAAAGTCAGTAAGAACAATTAACAATAACAAAAAACAATTAGAACAAGGAACTTAAACATAATCTAATAGTTTAAGAGGTCGACCGCGTCTCCGTTTTGGGTTGACGGGTCGTGGCTTGGACTGATCACCCTCACACTCACGTGCATGGTAGCGAGTAAGATCGGACACGTGATACTTACCGATCGATTCATCAGGAGCTTCACGATGCGAAATTAAGTAAGTGGTGGGACTCACCTTCATTTTTATACAGTAGGGCCCATCTCTTCTTGGGACGAGTTTCGAGGTTATACCCTTACTGGCATTACTCAAAACATGGCTACGTAGAAGGATTAGGTCACCAGGTGAATAGTCTTCCCCCACACGACGGGTCTCGTCTTTAGTAGTTTTAGGAAAATGGTTACCTGTATCGATGGTATGCTCGGCGAAAGGTGTCGCTCCTCCCCCTTCACCAAAGATGTCCTCGTACTCGTGAACTAAGGTTGACAATGCAGTTCGCTCCATTGACGACAGCATCGCCCCCTCATCAGGTCGAATCACGTCTGCAGCTGCACAACTCACCTTGACGCTTGACTTCTCGCCTTGCAAAGGATACACAGCCTGCGGGTGATCAGTCATAAACCATGAGTTCGCGTGTAAGTTAAGAACAATACGAGCACTACATAAAAAATCGATACCAAAAAGTGTTTCATTATTTACGGCGTTAGGTAAAACTATGAAGGTAGTTGGTACAACCTTACCCTCAAGTTTAACGTCGACGTCAACAAGTTTGACATTCATATCGCGCACAATCCCGTCTGCAAATTTTACACGAAAATTACTTTTACGAAACGGGTGACCTTGATCGCGTAGCAACGTATACAAACTATAACCAGCTATACATCGTTTGGCCGCTGTGTCCACTAAACCGGTACCACGAACCCCATTAATCTCGACATTGAGAATAGGTCGGTTACTGGTGCCGTTACTGTTGGAGTCAGACGCAAAGGCAACCTTCATTAATGGTAGCTTGTTACAATTTTGAATAGGCGACTTGCCTCTGAGAGGCGAACTCCCATTAGGTACAAAAGTGTTAGTACACAACTCGGTGATCTTTGACAGATGACCTTGCTTAATCTTTGACAAATTTGTATTAAACGAAAACGGACTCTTCTTTGGGCTACGATTGCTACGATTTACAGACATATTGTTACAAAATGTACAACTACGATTGTTACTACGATTTATAACATTAGGTTCATGACTAAGATCTGTAAATGGGTAGGTATCATCGCTCAAAGACTTGTCCAAAGAATGAAAATTACAAGAATAAAATGTATTACTAGTGTCTTTAGGCTTACTGTCCCCAGCATTACAATTAGCACACTTAGAACGAATGATGCCCTTAGCACCACAACCATAACACTTGATTTCACTATCACTTTTAATTTTAAGTCGCGGACACTCAGAGCGAGCGTGACCACTTTTACGACAATAAACACAATAACTTTTGTTACCTTGAAGAGGTTGAATTACTTGGTTACACTGTGTCGCCCGAGGAACTTCACACGTCGAAGACCGAAGCGGAGTCTCGACCGAGTTACGAGCAGTCGTTGACCCGTGAAACACAGGTGACCGGAGTGAGGTGCTCGGCGCAGGCGCCGCCGTAGAGCGCGGCTCATGCCGGCCGGCACGAAGCTCCCGTTGTCCCTGAACAGGCACCGACGCTGCTTCGTCGAACTCGTCCTCCACCTGTCTGGCGCGCTCGATGAGCTCGTCGACACTATTAACCAGGTCTCGAGGTATTCGCTTTCGAATATTGATGTTTAGCAAGCCGTAAAGAAGGTCTAATATAATTCGTTCATCAAGAACATACGGTAGACTCGCGAGTTCCGCGCGTTGACGGCTGATATAAATATCGGCACGCTCGTGTCCTTGATCTGCACTGAACACGCCACGAAATATTTTGTAGGGAGGTTTCGGCGCACCATACATGGATCGCAAACGTTGTATTGCCTCTGTCCACGAAGAAATGGAGCCCTTTACTCCCTTGTACCAAACAGCAGCATCTGCCTCTAGTAATATTGGCAGGCCGCGGAGCGCATGCTCGTCACTTATATTTGTACACTCTTTGTATACTATGATTGTATCAATAAAAGCATCCACGACACGTGGATCTTGATGAGCTCTCCCGCTGAAACGCGCTGTACAGTTAGCGAAGTTTCCCATAAGCGCGGAGGGCGGTGCGATGTGTGATGTCGGAGACAGGTTTGGAGCGCCGCTGTCACTGTTGGAATCCTTGGAAGCTAGGATAGCTGATATTAACTCTCTGTTAGACTCAGCTTGAGCCCTAGCAAAGGACGCGAACATCGCTGACATGCGCGACTCCACCTCGAAGTCCGCCTCGTGGCTACTTTGCGCACTTTTTCTTCTTGGCATTTTCACTTTCACTTAACACCTCGAAGATTGAGACAGTCACACATAAAACCAGCAAGATGCTTGTTGAAAACTGAATATATTTTAGAAACAAAATTTAAGAGTTCGTAAAAATTCGTTATTTTGGTTCGAAACTTTTATTGGCCACTAGTTGGGCTGCCACTTGTAAAGAGACGATGATGGATTGAATAAAATTAACGTCTTTACTAATTACTGTCTTTAATTTCCACTTTGGACACAATTAAACAATTAAACAGAATTAAAATATTACACAGTTAAAACAAAGCGACCATTTCATTTGCTGGCCAACGCACCACTCTTTCTGCCACCTGGCGGGCAAAAGACGTAACTACTAATCAATTGACTGTCTTCTTACAAATTTTATTTATTTGTATAGATGTGCAACAAGCAACAGGATATGATGAATATTCAAGTAATAATTTTGACAATAATCAGGGAGCACTACATCGCACTATTATAGTTAAAGAACCTTCAAAAACAACTAACTCTAGATTACCTGGTAAGTAAAGTATATTAAACAATACAGGCGGTAAGCCTATTACTACACTTAAGCAGGAACTCTAACTTAGTCATGGTGCTGTTGACAGAACAGTCGTGGTCAATCATGTCATGGGCCATGGCGGTCCACAACGCGACGCACCTTGTATTGACTCCCCATGGTTAACTTTCTTGGGAAGAATAGTGCAGTGTTTTCCCTTTGCCTTCTGTATCAGACATTTTGAGACTATTCAGGTCTTCAGGCTCGCTGTAGCCTCTTCCAGCCAGTTTCCTAGCTAGGTTATACCGCCATTGCTCGGTCGCCAGAACCTCGTTTGTTATCTAGGAGAAGTGATCCTTGCAAAGTTCTCTCCCTGACTGAAAATCCCGTCAAAACCGGTTCAGCCGCTTAGAAGATTAGCTCGGACAAACAGACTAACAAAAACTTTAAAACTGAATAATTTCTTATTAACTTAAAAATAAATTTACATTTACAGTTCAACCAGAAACACCATATGATGATTTTTCAAATAATAATTTTGAGAAAAATTTTGGAGCACCACACCGTACTATTATAGTTAAACAACCTTCAAAAACTACGAATCCTACATTACCTGGTAAGTAAAGTACCTATATTGAACAAAATAGGCGGCAAGCTTAAGCATATAAAATATTTTAAATCACTCTTTGCAAAGTTCTCTCCCTGATTGAAAATCCCGTCAAAATCGGTTCAGCCGTTTAGAAGACTAGCCCGGACAGACTAACAAAAATTTTAAAACCCAATATGTAATTCTTATTAACATAAAATTAAATTTTAATAATACACATGTATTTACAGTTCAACCAGAAACACCATATGATGAATTTTCAAATAATAATTTTGAGCAGAAGTCGGGAGCACCACACCGTACTATTATAGTTAAAGAACCTTCAAAAACTACGAACCCTAGATTACCTGGTAAGTAAAGTATCTATATTAAACAAGCAAGCCTATTAGATACTACACTTAAGCATATATTACCTACCAGCATAAAAAGTATTTTAAATCACCCTTTGCAAAATTCTCTCCCTGATTGAAAATCCCGTCAAAGTCGGTTCAGCCGCTTAGAAGATTAGCCCAGACAAACAGACTAACAAAACTTTAAAAACGGAATAAATTCTTATTATCATAAAAATAAATTTCAATAATACACATATATTTACAGTTCAACCAGAAACACCATATGATGAATATCCAAGTAATAATTTTGAGCAGAAGTCTGGTGCACCACACCGCACTATTATAGTTAAACAACCTTCAATAACAACAAATTCTAGATTACCTGGTAAGTAAAGTTATTTATAGATGAAAGGAAGGCCTTTGATGATTTGATTGATCGTCTTCTATCGACTGTATTATGGGGAATCTTCAGAAGATTTCTATGACCTCGTCCCTCCATCCCCTTTTTGCACCCGCACTGCTCGCACAGGATACAGATTTTATCCTCACACAGTGGACACCTTCTGCATATGAACGAAAACGTTCAGTGACTTGGTCCTGTGTCGCGCTGTCAAAAAGTGGTGCGAACTTCCGGCGTCGGTCTTTCCTGCTTCCTACTACCTGGGGTCCTTCAAGCGAAGCGTGAGAAAGCATCTCTCTGGCGGAGTGTATTATGCTCTGCCAGTCGCGTGCATTCATTGACCAAGGCAAGGTCACATGTAGTCTTCTTTTTAAAGAAATCTAATATAACTAATTTATGCTAGGTACCTCTGGTGTTTCTAAAGGGGTGTTGACAATTTTTTGCCAATACAAATTATAGCGGTAAGTTTAATATAGGTTTTTTTCTGTAGTCCCATTGGTGGTTCCACTGATGGGACAATGGGAAAAACAATCAACCATACTTTTTGAAATTCCTCCAAAAACGTCCATGACGTCACATCCCCAAACAATATTTTTTTTTAAGTTAAAGTGAAAGCGCGTTGAGTGATTTTTGGTAGGGGGAAATCTTAAGGATTCGCTACATGCGACAGGAATTCGTGTACTGGCTTCCACGTATGCCCGGGTCGGGGGCACTTTTGGCTGCGCATTTCTGGCCGGCAATTCTTTGGTCCGAACACAGATACATTTATATGTAAAATGATCGCTTGATGGCGTTATTATACGTTATATACTTATAAATTAAAAACAACTGTTATTCATCGTTTTAAGTTTTCACTTCTGTCGGCAGTCCCCACTGTCTTTGCTATTTTTATTCTTCACGCGTTGCCCTTACAGCTTCCGAAACCATGTTACGGTCCCAGGGTACCCAGTGGAAAACCAAGTCTCCCCAAATAGTAAGCCAGGACAAAATATAGACAGACAAAAATAAAAAAGAATATTCGAAACACTTTAATTTCATTCATTTTTACAGATTTGCAACAAGATACAACAACTAACTCTAGATTTCCTGGTAAGTACCTACCTTACAAAAATTAACAGAATTTCAAACGCATTTAATAAAAAACGATGCGTAACATCTGACATCTCACCTTGGTAATAAGCAACATTAACATTATCCTGAAAACATTAACACTTTATACACAACACTGATACGTTCTTCTTCTCTATTTCCCATTCTCGTCACATACACGCACACACTGTTGGCGGACAGTACCAACCTCTCGGAAAATGAGTTGGTACCATCTAACGGCCAACTCTCATTGTCGCTGATTGGTCAAATCAAATATCGCGCGCTTCCCCGGCTTCCTGTTACACATTTCCGTCCCATTTCACGAAATCACTCCCACAGATTGCAAGAAAGCGAAAGGAAGAATGTTACACATCAAAAACCAAAATTATTTAAATCTTCAAGATATCATAATGAAACAAAAAATAGACCACTAAGATTCCTGAAAGTTTTATCAAAATCCATTGAGCCGTTTCGGAGTCCGTTCTGGCAAACATTACAAACAATTCAATATTTATTTATTTATATTGAAGATACCTTTTAGCAAAAATCGGTCAGTTCGGTCACTTATCTAACTTTATCGCTACTTAACCAGAGTTACTTATTTTTTCAGAGATGTCATTAGAAGCTTCATCTAAGGACCTACTACGCCAATTTCATGCTCAATATGCACATTTACAAGAAGTAAATTTACCACCTGCTGTAATTGATAAAGCTGCATTTCAAGTCATTAATTGTAAGTTGTTTTTTTTAATCAACAAAGACGGACATTTTAATTACATAATAATAAGGTCCCGACTTAAGGCGACGCATCACAGCGCAACGAACTCAGTTTTATTTTGTCCATATCTCTTTAGAATAGTGTGAGCGAGATGGACTACTATTAAAAGCGATAAGGTAACCAAGGATAAGATAAGATAGAACAATATGCGCGTACCAGAAACATGAGAAACACGAAAAGGACTTCGGCTTTTCTATGTTTTTAAAATAACTATTAGAATTATCAAAGTCTAGTTAGTGTATTATTAAAGTATGTGAAATTAGCTATTTTTTAATGTACAAGAACATTGTAAATTTGTAAATATATTAAGAGAATTCGAGTCGCGTGAAATTGAAGATTTTCAAAGCTTCATAAAACATAAGTGTAATTGGTTTTGGTTATTTTCTTTCCATGAGAAACTTTAGAATATATTTATCTTTGAAAAGCAATTTAATGTCGAGCCTAGCACATGCAGTTATCGCGTAAAACGAGAGAGTTTTGTATGGGACATAAATCAAGAGGAAATACTCTACGTGTTGGACCTATGTCATGATACAAGCTTTACAAAGGACAGGGCATTTTACCTATGAACTTGGAATTACATAATTATAATAAATAAATTAGATGCTTGATCTACTGACTAATGGATTTGGCCGACAGCCGACTAACGAACTAACTATTTACCGACTATTATAGTCGTTGACTATTTAGTCGATAGAACCCCTAACAAGTATGTACTGATACATTGTTAATTTGAAATTGTATGAAAGATATGATAAATATAAAAGAAGCGAAAAAGGTATGTCAGGATCGTAGCAAATAGTATTCGATTGTCTCTGCCTACCCCTCTTGGGATAAAAGGCGTGATGATATATAGATAATAACAGTAGCAATTGGTGAAGACTTCTGGTATTAACTTCTGTACAATACTAGAATAACCGAAGTCGGTTTTGTGTATTTTCGCAAGACCGATTTTGTTGTGAAGCCGTTCTTTCTCATGTTTCTGCTACGTGTTACTGTAGGCTATCTTAACTTATCCTTGATTATATTATCGCAGTGCATCTCGCTTACATTTTTCTAAAGAGATATGGACAAAATAAGTTCAACGCTGTAATCTGCATGCTATTATAACCTATTAGGTACTTTTCCAAAACAAAAAATAATCGACCACTTTTTTATATTTCAGATGAAACACGTTTTGCTGATTTTCAAGAAAATTATAACGATCAAGGTGACGTTGGTGTAAACCAAGGTAAAGATCACAAAAATTTTTTTTATAAAGGATGTGAATGCCCGGCCCGGAAATGTCCAACACTAGAATAACGAGCACATTTCTAGGTCAGGCAAAGATAGTACACGGATTTGCCCGGGCATTTCTTGATGCGAACCCGTAGTTTTTCGCCTTCAAGTCGAAACGAAATATGTGTGTTTCTTCCAGGTTTCTTCAAATTCTACGACATGGTTGCTAAGAACATATTTATAGTTTCAGTTTCACACATTTCTTTGTGAAACATCTATACGCGCGTTAGACTAGGGTAAAACCAAGACGTCTCAAAATTCAGGAGATGCTTGGTTTTGACCTACGCCGTCTGCGCCTAGGGCTGTGCGCAGGTAGAGGGGATAACGCGTTGGCATGAGGCAAGACCAAGCGTCTCACACTTCGAGCGTCTGGTCGTGTATTTCTTCGTCTAACAAAATTATACTAATTTTGATGTTTCACATCTACCGGTTTCACTGTCCCCTGATTTTTTTTAATTTAAATTGTTTTTTTTTTTTAATTGTAGGTAAAATCTACTTACCTAACAGAAGCTCAGTACCAAGCAGTCCACCAACTCCACAGTGGAATTTTCCATTAAAAATGAAAGCAGAATTAATAATACCTCGAGCTGAATATACAGAGCCTTATCAGATGTGGTAAGTACTAAAACTATATTACAATGTCTGTCTGCCAAATGGCATCAGTTACCATATGCCAGTTTAATCCCGTCCGCGCTGTGATAATTGTGATCTGAACGGATCTGGATGAAATTTGGCACAGTATATGGTACCTGGAATAGTACAGGCTTATTTTTATTCCGGAAAAATGTATGGTTCCCGTGGGATAAATTTGTTTTTGTTTTTCACGGGATCGACATGATTTTTTGCATAGTGGTAGTTTAGGGGTCAGAGAATGACATATACTACTTTTTATACCGCGAAAGCGGGCGGGGGAGGGGCAAACTATAGCTACGGGATTATTATTTTTGGATCTGTTTATTTCCACGTGGAGGTGGTTGACCCACAATAATAGGAAGAAGAAGAGATGAGCCAAAAATCATCACTCTAGCGCTTAATCTGGTTCAAATTTGCTACGATCCTGACATACTTACCTCTTTCGCTTCTTTTATATTTATACATGCTCGGCAATGCTCGGCGATTGTGTGTAACATACTTATTGCCATCGATAAGAACATTTTTTATATATTCAATAAAAGTACACCTAGGTTGTCCTCTGCCAGCATTTCCTTTCACTTCAGCCAATAAAAACCTTTTTAGTCACTCTTTCATTCTTTCAACGTGTCCAAACCACCGTGACATCGTTCCGGTTGCGGTCAATACGCTTTATATCACACAATCCACTGCATGTATCTTACTTTCATGCTTCTTATTCCATACCCAAGGCTCGTTTCCATAAGTAAGTGATGGAACTAAAACAGCATTATGTATATTAATTTTTGTCTTTAGGTTCAATGCAAAAACTGGTGCTTCCAAAACAGATTTTCATGAAGGTGGTACTCTAACGTACAGAATGCCTACACCAGACGGCAGGCAGAAGAAAGTGTCTGTAAGTTGTTACATACCTACACAAAATATCTATATATATAAAATTCTCGTGTCACAGTGTTTGTAACCAAACTCCTCCGAAACGGCTTGACCGATTTGTATGATTTTTGTTTGTGTATACCCCCACCCCCCATTTGATAATCGCGATTTTAGTATTTTTGTATGAACAATATCCAAAGTTAGTGGTAATGGTAGTAGTAGGGGTAGGGGTAGGGGTAGGGGTAGGGGTAGGGGTAGGGTAGGGGTAGGGGTAGGGGTAGGGGTAGGGGTAGGACTAGGAGTAGGGGTCTGCCGGGTCCGCTAATTATATATATACCTAATATTCCAACACGTTCCAAAAATGCTAAGCACCATCGTGCTTCGGAGGGCAGGTAAAGCCGGCTTCCGCACTTCTTCTAAAAATAATAGATTATTAATTAAAGAAGTGACACATCTAGGTCCATTAAGTGCAGCAACAGGCTTGCCACCTGTTCTGTTCAATATGGACAACTGTCGTCATGTGGACACTGTTACTGCTGTCTCTGGTCACACCTCAAGGTATAAATGCCGTGAACGTGTTGTATATTATAAATGCGAATGTGTTTTTGTTTGTTATTGTTTGTCCATGTGACAAGCCTGTCGCTGCGTCGTAAACGTCGCTTGACATTGCTATAAAATATTTAGTAGGCGTTTAGTGCATTCCCTCTCTATGTGCAAAAACTCTTTGTTTTAACTTGCAATAAAGACAAACAAACAAACATTCATACTTTCTCAAGATTTTTCTACTTAATAGCTTCCCGCCCCGGCTTCACCCGTGAAAAATACATATTTATTGACATGGTCTATAAAATATTATTAGTAGACGCAAACATTGAGTCAGTGCAAACATCCTCTACGTAATAAAATTAACATTTATTATATTTTTATTACTTGAATACATTATTAAAAACCACATACAAATTGGTTCAGCCGTTGTGAAGATTTTGCCTTACAAGTCTGCGGTCCCAGGGTACCCAGTGGACGACCAAGTCGCCCTCTTTTAGCCGATGGTATTTGTGAGGCTATACCTAACGAGTGGCCAGTTCTGTTGAGGTATATTTAAATGGAAAAGTCTATGTGTGGTTTATCGTATTATATACACATAAAACCTAAAAAACATATTCTTTTCAGAAACGAACGAACAGACTTGGCGAATCAAACATCGCTGAATGTATAGTTGCCAGCCCACAAGATCTAGACTTCAGCGCTCCAGGGTTACCAGATCTCACTAACTATCAATTTGGCGGTAAGATAATTAAAATCGGCCAACTTCATCAAAGATAATTTCTCAAAACCCACTTATACTTATTTTAGCATTATCTAAAATAATAAGATATTTCTTCAGAATAGACTCCAAAAATGGAGTATGTATAGTTAAATTTCTCTTATTTTGTTTTAAATTTAACTTACGATCTTTGGGGTATAGTCGCTTATTATATCATTGCGAAAATCTCTTAAAAATATATTATTTCTAAGGGTTGTTTTTGTCGGTACGCCATATCTCCCTAAAGACTGCGCGCCATTTTATACGAAAAATACTCAAACAAATCTAGACTAATTGATGTATTTTGTAAAAGACGCCATCTGTTGGAGATTAGTTGAACTAACGATCATCTAGTTATCTATATTATTTATGTAAATGTATATATGTATTACAAATATTATGTTTATAATATAATAAATAAGTATTGAACCGAATATACATGTAGTTTTCTTCCAGCTCCGCATAGTAATAATATTTACGGGTATTGTAAGCTAACATATTGTTACTTTGCGTCATTTTGCGTTTTTCCGCCTGTCCTAGAAAATAGTCAAAATATAGTCACTAGGCCGACAATAATTAAAGTACAATTCAAGATACATTTTTATGGAAATCTGTATATCCGTTACACGCAGGTGGTTAGTTTTCAATACAAAAATGTAATTAAGATAAACTAATTAACTAAATAGTAAAAATGTCTAAATAGCGCACTATTTTCGGCTTTTTTGCTGCGCGAAATCGTAGAAATCATTAATATTAAACATCATTTTTTTTAGAAAAAATACGCATGTGTGTGTGATCTTGATAGTGTCAACTTTTTCTATTATAAAACAGTAATTTTTTATTGATTTCGCGCAACATAAAAGCCGAAAATAGTTAAGTAAGCGCATATTTAGATATTTTTACTGTTTAGTTAATTAGTTTATCTTAATTACATTTTTGTATGGAAAACGAACCACCTTAAGGAGCTTAGTGCCGCCAATGACCTTGGCCAAACAAACGGTCACCGAGCGCTGTCCCCGAAACACCTTCGAAATTGACATATTTCGATATTATTAATTGATTTAGATATACTTTGTTGTGTTTAAAGTACAACGTGATATTTATTTTTAGGAATGTAAATATTTCCAAACGTCATAGCCGTTGAAGAGCAGTAGACAATTAAAGCCAAAAAGCACCATTCCATTACTATTATTTAAAAGTTTTGGTCTTACAAATAAATATTTTTTACGAATTGTTGTATTAGAATTGATAAATATTACATAATTTTTTAAAGCATTTTAGTCTATCAGACGAAAGTGTCCCGACTGAAATAAATAAACAAAAACTTTGGGACACTCCATTATTACAACTAACACACAAACGTTTGACACTAAATTTAATCAGTGATCACGACCGCGCTCGGCTTCTGGCTTCATCAGAAAAGGAATCTGGCCACTGGTTACACGCTCTTCCATCTCGAAACGTCGGTACATTTTTGGATAACGAAATTTTTAGAATTAGTGTAGGCCTAAGGTTAGGAGCACCAGTATGTTGCGAACATAAATGTCCGTGTGGATAAGATGTAGATCAATTTGGAACTCACGGACTTTCCTGCATAAAAAGTGCAGGCAGGCTTTCTCGCCACAGCTCCCTCAATGATACCATCAAAAGGGCTCTTGCGTCAATAGACGTCCCTGCTCTCCTAGAGCCAACGGGAATAATCCGGGAAGACGGCAAGAGACCCGATGGAATGACTCTGATTCCCTGGGAGCGAGGTCGGGCCCTTGTATGGGATGCTACGTGCGTGGACACATTAGCCGCCTCTCATCTCAGGGAAACAGCAATCAAAGCGGGAGCTGCGGCGGAAATCGCAGAGTCTAACAAACGGCGCAAATATAGTTCAATTATTGAAAACTACAAATTTGTGCCGTTTGGTGTAGAAACTCTGGGTCCGTGGGGTTCAAATGCCAAAAATTGTATTAAAGATGTATCCTCGACTGATCATCTCTTCTGGTGACAAGAGGGCTGGCTCCTTCCTCGCTCAACGAATCAGCATCGCGATTCAGCGGGGAAATGCAGCCAGTATTCTTGCCACTATTCCACGCGGAGCTGGTTTATTTAGTTATTTTTAATCTTTAGATTTGATTTAAGGTTTTTATATTAATAAAAAAAAACATTATAATTCGAAAAAAAGTCTAATGCTCATTCCAGCTCATTTAAGTATACTAATCACCGTACAACATCGAAATACGCTCAGTACAATTCTTTTGATATATCTCTTTACACAGCACACGCCAAGAATGTGCGCTGGCGCTAATTTTATCGTTATTATGTCCATGTTTACTACTAAGTTTTCCTCGTGAATCAGTGAATCAAAATCTCTATAGTAGTTTCTGAGATAAGTTTATACAACCAAACAGCAAAACAGAAAAACGCGGCAGGGTATTTTAATTTGTAAAATGTTTGTATATAGATATTATGGACAGTGTCCGACTGAAACAGGATTTTCAGCCGAAATCGAAATCGAATCTTCAGCGTCTGTCTCAACTTATTTTCTCTCAAACATTTTTTTTTAAATATAACTCAACTGGGGACCACACACGACAAACGAACTCACCCGAAGTTAGCCGAATAATATTGAGTCTAAACCATAATCGAAACCGAATCTTCGGTCGGACACATATCCGTTGAGTTGTAACAGACAGATAAATACATTTTTTTTTTCAGGATATGAAAGTTCCGAACAAGGTAACTTTGAGAAGTGGGTATATCAGTTACGGGGTAACCCAGGTCAACACGGAGCATCTGCCCAAGAGTCTCTGACCTTTAATCATGAGATGCTGGTCCAAAGAGGCGCTAGAAATGTTATTCCTGTGGCGTAAGTTACATATATATAAAGCTGAAGAGTTTTTCAGGAACTGTCAGTCTGATTTGAAATTTCGATACCGATTGGAACGCGTTGTATTAGGAATAGTGACATAATTTATGTAAATATGCAAAGAGTTTCCCTGTACCTAGTTGCTTCCTGAGACATAGGTTCATTGCATATTTGGTACCTGATATTCCCGTCCCCCTTTTTTTTTTAAATTCCATACAAATTTGCCATAGACAATTTATTATCCGGTTGCAATCATTCTTTAGGTAAGATATGTTTGTTTATTTATCTAGTACCTATTTCTTTTTCAGTTACACTGTGAAGATTGACAGTACAGTGTTGGGCGCCAATTGTGACGGTTACTCACATCGCTATTTGGAAGTTGAGGATCTGAATGAGGACGATCAAACTCAGTTCGACTTTGACATAGGTCAGTATCATTTAGATGACAATCAATGATTCCATTATTTTTGGTACATCATAAAATAAAATAAAATTTTGAGCAGGGTTTCTTTACATATGACATGTTTATTTTAAGAATAGAATAAGTTAGTTTTAGTTCCATCACTGACGAATGGAAGTGATGAAAGTTAAGTATAGTATGAAAGGCATAAATGTGTATAAACGATTGAAATAGAAGACAATGGAGAATGAAATGAGTTTTGATTTAAATTAAATGTAATATATGTAGTTACGCATAAACACATTGAAATAACGAAAGAGGAAAGATAAACAAAATAAGACAAATAACTTGAGCTCTTTGACTTTGGGTGCGCAGTACACAATTTTAAAATAAGACGATGGTTTACCTAACCTCAGAAGCTATAATTGAGGACAATGTTAGAAGTGCACACAATCGCCAAGCATATTTTATGAGAGAGGTATGATAAATATAAAGAAAGCTAAAGAAGTATGTCATGTAGTTATTGACCCCTCATAGGATAAAAGACGTGATTATAAGAATGCTAAAAATTCTCCTGATAAAGCTATTCCTACAGACAGACAACACGACACTTTCTGAATTAAATCAAACCTTGCAGATGCTAATTGTCAACGCCAAGAAACTGGGGATGTCAACAACCCAGCTCATAGAATACATCTTGAACCTTTATATGAGTTTTCTTTACCTGGTCGCGATGAAAGATATGATATCGAGATTGAAACGTAAGTACCGCAGAGTCCTTATTCTGAGGTAAGTACCAGCCTAGTCTTCGGAGCATACGACAAATAATCTCTAAGTTTGTGTCTAAGCTTCCATATATCTGTCTGCTGGCACTAAATGTAAAATGAAAATAACAATACTGCCTTTCGCTCAGCTCAAATTGCATAAGATTCCTTATATGACTAGTAGGTAATTTGAAGGGTGCCACAAGTCAGCATTGTTGAGGAAGTATGTAAAGATGAAAATGGGTTTGCCTCAAAGTATATTGTCAGAATCTACATCTAAAATGAAAAAAGTATAGTTTGTGAAACTGATTACGATTATTCAATTACTCTCTTTGGATAAAAACTGAATTATGGATTGGACATTAATGAATAAGATGCTGAAGCTCGATAATTTTTTTTTTTTTCAGTTTCAAAATACAATATCAAAGAACGTATATGGATCATACAGAAGAAGCAATGAGGAAAAATTTGTTTATTCAACACAGCAGGTTTGTTAGCAACTATATTTATGCTATCCATTCTCAATTATGGTTGCATCCACACACCGTGGACACGGTCTGCACGTGAACGCATACTTTGGTAACCGTTCCTGAGTCGCACCAGTAAAAGGGAACGATCTTCCAGCGTCGGTCTTTCCTGCTTCCTACAATCTGGCCTCCTTCAAACGAATCGTGAAAAATATCTCTATTTGTTCTGCCATTCGCGCGCATTTATGTACCATTCACCTTCGCTTAAGAAACAGGCGGTGGCAGGGTCACGTGTTGTCTTCTCTATAAAACTAGATATAGCCTCATAAATTCAATCTGGGTACCCTTGTACAAAAAACCTTGGTGTCCGAAAAGCTGGACACCTCTATTACCACTGCCTTCCATCAGACATAGGACCCCAGCCGATGGAGGAAGATAATTGAGGAGAAGCTGATGAGTCGGAGTCACGATATTCAGTAATGAAGGACCGACTGTGAAGGAGGAAGACAGTAGCTCTGGTCATAATTGCATGTTGCCGCAACTGTATCCCTGGTCCACGTGCGAAGCTAGTACCAAATATTTAACATTTTCAGCAACCATTGACCTTAAATCACCCATTATGCCCTATTTACAGGTTTGTACTGTCCGGAAATCGTGAGAGTGCAACATTTGAGTTAGAAATGAACTTCCTCGGGGACCGACTGGAAGCTGAATTGTCATTGTTGCGGGGTGTTAGCTGGGAGGGCGCTGATAGTATCCCGGGAGCATTTGATGTGGAGAACTTTCCTCATCCCGCACCGGAGGTCAAGACTTTATCCAGGAAACTACCCAAAAAATTTGATTGGAGACCTTTGGGTGCTGTTTCAGATGTCCAATGTGAGTTTTTCATCCATAACAAGATTATATAGGGTAACATACTTAGGACCGCGACATCTTTCATTTTGACTCGAAGGCTAAAGACTGCGAGTTGGCTGGCCTGAGAATGTACAAAACTAGAATGCCGAGCTAATTGCTGGGTCGGGCAAAGATAGTTCAAGGATTTGACAGACATTTTGTTGTGTGGGTGTTGGACATTTTCGGGCCGTGCATTCCTTGGCTCGCCCTATGCGGATCCGTCGTTGTCGAAACGAAGGATGTCGTGGTCATAAACCCCTACTGTACTAATTTACAGAATCAATGAGAACACCTAGGCTGTTTCTATCTTAGTTAGTCACCAATGATTTACGCCCCAGCGCACAACGCCGTATTTAGATCCACTCCGAATCTTTAAAAATACAATATCAACATGTCCACATCTGTCCATGCAGGAGTTAAAAATACGGAGTACCTGAGAGAAGCCAGTGGTTTTTAAAGTTCTACTCGTACTTGACAGATTTCTTTATGATTTATCATTGGTGTCATTACAGGGCAAGGGTCATGTGCATCGTGTTGGGCGTTCGCAGTAGCTGGTGCTGTTGAAGGTGCACTGTTTGTACGAAAACGCCGCTTAGTGCCGCTAAGTGAGCAATGTCTTGTGGATTGTGCCAGACCGTAAGTATCCTCATTCTTTCTTCGCTGGTTTCTTGTGTGCTGCAAACTTCAAAGATTATCGGAATGGAAGGGAATACAAGAAATGCTTTTATAGAGAAGACGACATGTGACCTTGCCACCGCCTGTTCTTAAGCGAAGCGCTTAGAGATGGTTTTTCACGCTTTTCTTGAAGGATCCCTTGTAGGAAGGTTGTGGGAAGCCGGAAAGACCGACGCCGGAAGTTCGTTCCACATTTTTATAGTGAGACACAGGAACAAGTCACTAAACTTTTTTGTTCGTATGCAGAGCGTGTCCACCGTGTGTGGAGATGCAACCTATATCCTGTTCGAACAGTAAGGGTTGGAAAGTTTAACTGATTAACAGATGTATTTTCGTGTCTAATATTAAGACTAAATAATCTACGTTTTTGGGTATGTGGCGTAACTGCAGCGTCAGGGTATGTGATGGGCTGGTACAATCTGGAGCCCTTCGCTAGGTTTCAGGTAGTGGGGTTCCGCCAGCATTTTTTTCTTCATGGGTTGCCTTTACGGCTCCCGAAACCTTGTTATACGATCCCATGGTACCCAGTAGAAGACCAAGTCTCCTTCTTTTAGCCGATGGTATTTGTGAGGCTATACCTAACGAGTGGCCAGTTATGTTGAGGTATATTTAGATGGTTACGTCGTGTGTGGTTTGTTAATTATAAAAACCGCCATTGGTATATTGGGATTGTATTATCTGCTAATCCAAGTTGGAATATTAAAGAA
This sequence comes from Nemapogon koenigi, assembly GCA_963924495.1. Classification (NCBI taxonomy): domain Eukaryota; kingdom Metazoa; phylum Arthropoda; class Insecta; order Lepidoptera; family Tineidae; genus Nemapogon; species Nemapogon koenigi. Next base: position 442,472 of record OZ004653.1, on the reverse strand, counting down.
CCGGAGAAAATAAATAAATGTAATATGGTCCCTCCTTAAAAGTAGTGTTTGCAGAAGCATTGACTGCATTGGTAGCTAGAGAAGAATGCGAATTAAAAGATGATATTGTGATGGATTCACGCAAAAAAGTTTCGTATATGTTGCTGAAAGTAGTCCAACTAATGGCAATGCGACTCTGGTCGATGTTAGTAAAAGAATCTTAGATCATATTCTTTATTTTACAGTTTTGGCACTAAAGGTTGCGGCGGCACGTGGCCCCAGGCCGCTTATAACTACGTGAAGGCCAGAGGACTACCAGCTCGTCAAGAATATGGGCCATACATAGAAAAGGTTAGACTCTAACCTTCTAAGGCAATTTAAATTGTTAATCTCAAGACAATTCACGGTTCCGAAGGACATACATCATCAGTGATTCCTGGGAGGTCCCGAGTTCAAATCTTACTCATGCCAAAAATGCTAAACACCTATTTCCGTGTGCTTCGGACGGCACATAAAGCCATCTAGGTTCATTCAGTGCAGCAACAGGCTTGCCACCTACTAGCAATAATTGGACACTGTTACTGGTGTCACACCGCAAGGCCATGAAGATGTCTGAGCCGATAAAAAAAGTTCCCATAGTGGATTCCTTCAAAATTGTATCCGGACGGACCAATGGATCTACTTACACTTTAACACAAAATTAAAATTTCCTTTTCAGGAAGAGACTTGCCACAAGAAGCCAGCTTCAGAACCTGTAACTCACATTAGTGCGTATGTCAACGTAACGCAGAGAAGTGTACCAGCATTACAGGTAACTTAGTATCTACTTAAAATATAGCTTGATATTCATACCTGTGGCAGCTGTCAAGAAAGTAAATGCTATGACTCTATACACATAACTTGATTCCATGTCACGCCGTTTTGAAAAACGCACTCGCCCGCCGAGACGTGATGGGGTTTAATCCTGTCCGTGCTGTGATGGTTGTGATTAGTCGATGACTAATAAGACATATCGCGGTCGGCGGGATTATCTTATATACCGATTAATCGGCTATAAACACTATAAAGGCTATAATACTTGACATTGGCTAATGACCGATGAATATTGGTGGAGCTCGTGGAACCATAATAGAGATAGAAGAAGAAGAACAAATCACTTATTTTGCAATACCAAAAATCACAAATTTTGTTGATTCCGCCAATGTCAAGTATTAGGTATAGACGTCACAGTAACAATATGCCGATTAATCGGTAGCTAAGATGCTCCCGCCGACCGTGATATATGCCCTAATCATCAATCACAGCTATCACAGCGCGGACGCGATTAAACGGGATTCCACATCACCATGACATGACGTGGACGCATTGACTTGACGGATTTCCAAGCACTTTGACAGCCGTCACAGGGATCGATAGGCCCGTATAAATAATTCGCATAATTGTCAATAGTGGTTGATCAATTTGGAACTCACGGACTTTCCTGTATAAAAATGCAGGCAGGCATTCTCGCCACAGCTCCCTCAATGATACCATCAAAAGGGCTCTTGCATATAGACGTCCCTGCTCTCCTAGAGCCAGCGGGAATAATCCGGGAAGACGGCAAGAGACCCGATGGAATGACTCTGATTCCCTGGGAGCGAGGTCGGGCCCTTGTATAAGATTCTACGTACACATTAGCTCCGTCTCATCTTAGGGAAACAGCAATCAAAGCGGCGAAAATATAGTTTAATTTTGTGCTGTTTGGTGTAGAAACTCTAGGTCCGTGGGGTTCAAATGCCAAAAAGTTTTTTAAAAATTATATCCCCTCGACTGATCATCTCTTCTGGTGACATTCAGCATCGCGATTCAGCGGGGAGATGCAGCCAGTATTCTTGCCACTATTCCACGTGGACCTGGTTTATTTAGTTATTTTTAAAGTTTAAAATTATAAGGTTTTTATACTGTTATATCACGTTGGGGTCACCAATGTAGAATATGGTGACTTATACTATATTGGTGACCAGGTTGCGTGTTCAGCAATTAGAGAAGGGTTGATGGTTTTTACTGTTTAATACTGAATTTATAAAACTAAAGTAGGTAGTCCCTACTTAAGGCAAACTGACATGAACGCCTCGTGTGCGCCCGCTCGTGGATGTGTGGGTCATGCAATCATTAAATTTGGATATTTATATTACAGATTGCCATCCGCAGACATTCTCCTACTGTGGTCATCATAGATGCTCACCCATTATCGTTCATACACTACAAGACAGGAGTGCTACATGATGATCGATGGTATGTATCATTCAGACACTTCAGGTATCCTATGCTGTCCGCCCCCGGCTTCGCCCGTGGATATTTTGAAACAAAATTAATTATAGCGTATATTACTCAGGGATAAGCTATTGGTGAAATATTTTTTAAAATGGGATCAGTAGTTTGAAGGATTACCTACATCCAAACTTACAAACTTAGAGTGGTATCTGTAATATTAGTATAGTATAGACCACATATAGTCCATACTAATATCATAAATGCGACAGTAACTCTGTCTGTCTGTTACGTTTTCACGGTTAAATTACTGAACCGATTTTGATGAAGAGACATTCCGCTTCTCAAAAAAAAAACTTGTTTTGCTTTACATACCGACCCTCAAGGTTACTTAGGATGAGAGTTAGATGATTATTTTTCACATTTTATCAGGATCGATACTCGACTGAGGCAACGACTTTATAATAATCTTTAAATGCAGTTTTACTTAATTTTAAAAATACAGGAGTTTTTTGAGTAAAATTTGCTAGCATTAATATTGCGCCTCGGCTTCGCCCGAGAAGTCATTCCCTATTATGAGTTTATAGAAAAAAGCAGTTTTTCCCGAAATTCCTAATTTTCCAAGCAAGTTTTCCGATTTTTCGTTCCCTAAAAACCTTATTTAGAATTACAGAACATTTAAAACAATTAATCAAATCGGTCCAGCCGTTCTCAAGTGATGCGTTTAACAACGAATAGCATTTAATTTTTATTTAGGTAAGTATATATATTTAATTAAAAACTTTTTTTAGTGGAAAAACGGTGAGAGAATCGAATCACGCAGTTTTGGCTGTTGGCTGGGGAGAGCACAGAAATACTCCACACTTCATACTGAAGAACTCTTGGTCTGCAAACTGGGGTGAACAAGGGTACATCAGAGTCCAAGGTCCCGCCAACACTTGTGGGGTATTGACCCAACCTTCCTACCCAAGATTGGAAGACAATGATGTTGATAGATTGCCTAATTAGGTAGTTCTTTTTCATAATTTTAGACCAACCCGACTCGAAATGCTGGACAAATATTTTCTGAGATATTATATGACCGATTAACAAATAAGCAAGGTATAATGGCCGTTTGTGGTTACTGCTTCGCTCCTGTGTTAGTAATTATAAGGGCGTTAAGGGTATCCTTGGCGTCATCCATAGAAATTGGTCGCATAAAAGTCAGAATAGTAAAAATATTTTGTTGTTTTAGTTCTAGTACTTAGGCAAGAATGTCGTTGCAATAAATAAATAATAAATATGTTTTCTTATAAAATTTATTTTATTTCTGTGGAAATGAAAAATCTTGGTAGAGGACGACCTAGATGTACTTTTATTGAACATATTTTATTGAACATATAAAAAATATATTGATCAATGGAAATATTAAAAATATAATACACACAATCGCTATAATATAATACACTAATTGAGGAAGACTTTGTCTTCCACTGGGTACCCTGGGGTCGGCAACGGTTTTGGGAGCTGTAAGAATGTGTGAAGAATAAATTTATATATTAAATAAAGTACTACCGCGGATTTTTTTTGTAGGTCATTTTATGCGGTTCATCAGTTTCAGATAAAAAAGCCGAAGTCCGCAAAGAAAGTATATTTTAGCTCTTCTAGAAAAGTAGGCTGTAATAGAGTCCCCAGTTAGAAGACCGACTTTGTACATTATAGTTAGTCGGCGTCCGGTTTCAGATATAATTTAACCAAGTAGTCCCTTTACCTTACCAAAGTAAAACGTGTTGTAAGTTAAAGGGACTACCTACCTGGTTAAATTATAAATTAATAATAAGCCTTTTCCATACTATTTATCTCCTCTAATCGGCCTTCATTTTTACCTTCAATCTCACTTCGTCTTTTAGGTTGGAAAACAATAGAAAAAAACAAACAAACAATACTTTCACATAAAATGTGCTACCTCAATCTTTGGGGAGAGTTGTAGATCTACTTTATTATTCTCTTTTTTCTTTTTCTTTACATTTTTACATAATCCATACTAATATGTAGTAATTATTATTTAATCTATGCTAATATTATAAAAGCTAAAATAACTTTGTCTGTCTATCTGTTACGCCCAGCAAACCACTGAACCAATTTTGATGAACTTTTGATCCACTTAATAGATATATAGGGGATAAAAGTTGGTATTTAAAAAAGATACAGGAAGGTGAGGAGAAGACCCTAGCTACCGGTTAGTATGCAGAAAGAGGAACCTCCTGACTATTCGTGTTGAGTATCTACTGCCTTCTCTGGTTCTTGATCCAATGATCCCAGACCCTGACCATCGGTCCTAATCAATTGGTTACTAAATAATTTACGAATACAAATATTTTTTTATGTGACATAATAATTTATTATCAGGTCCATTGATTTTGGTTAACTTTCGACCTCTATAACTATAAAAAAACTGGGTACATTTATTAAAAAAACCAATACAAGTTCCTCATTTGAAACCTATCTATCTATCGATTGCATTTATAATAATATGACAAAATAGAAAAACTTTGTTTGCTCCACTTTATTGGTTACTTTCCAGGAGAGCCGTTTAAGCTACAAGTAAGTATTTTATTTTCTCCTTTTTTTTCTGGTGCAGTTGGGTGAAAAAAATACAAAATGATAACTACTCGTGAAGTTTTTTAAAAGTATTATTCGTCTTTTCACTAGAATTATTTATTGTACATACTTTAAAATATATTAAAATATAATATATATAATATATAAAAATGCAAAATTGTAGACCTCTTCTAAGGTGTTTTAGGAGCGGACGACCCTTAATGATGACAATGAGAACAATTTGAGTCAGCATCCCACATGTCGGTTATCTCGTGAGCTAGATCTAAACGTACCTAGTACCGTTGGAAGAGCGGCTCTCTCCTATTAATTGTAAAAAACTACCTGTAAATATTATTCATTTTTAGACCTTTTTTCAGACCTACATGTGAATAGACAAGTAACTAATACACAAAAATGGCACCAGGACTTATGAGCCAAGACGGGCTAATAATATGAGCCGACGGACGTTGCTGTCAGTCGCCAGTCTCTCGCCGACATTCGCGATTGTGCTGTCAGTTTATACCTCGTCATTTGTAAAGTGGTTATTTTTTGACATTTTTACTAGCGTTTGCATCGTTTTAATTGGTCGACATTGTCGTAGTTTATGGAGTCATTTTTTAAGACAATTTTGTTTGCAGTTACTTTTCTTTATTTTTTCTTATTCGTAGTATATAGCCCAATAACCCTTGGTTGGTCTTGGTTGTTTATGCTTGGTTGGTTGTGTTGTGTCATAGATTAAATAATGTGTTGTTAGTAGGTTAGAAGAGAAGTAAGAAGTCACGAGGTCTTGGACTATTAGAATGTTTCGTTATCAAACCACTGCCACATTTTCGGTTTGGTATAATCAAGTTCGTACTCCTCACACTTTTGACCGGTTAATCTGAAAAAAAAAACAATAACTGAAAAAGTTTTTTAACATGAAATAGCAACGGAATTCGACTAATCCTGCTGAAATACTGTGGGAGATTTATTTATATTTTTTTCTCCACAAAATGCAATAAAAGCACCCGAAATCTTTTGTCTCTGCTTACCCGAAGGTAAATAAGGTGTGAGCATATTCTATGTATAGATCTCCTGGGGGATTTTTTAAGCTAATTGTTTAAGGGTGCCTAACATCTCCGATGAAAAAACGGAAACCCTTATAGGAACCCCATGTATCTGTCTGTCTGTCCATCACAGCTTATTTACTCCTTATCTACTGGACGAAAAAAGTTGAAACTTGGTACATATATAGATTTTCATGACCCAATCACGGATAAAGTAAGTTTTAGGAGACTAATAGAAATTTTGGTACCTATATATATAACTTTAAACATAATAGAAATTAATGAATGCTCTTCGGTGGTAAGCGCATAGAGTGTCACTTGGGAACGTCTGGACCGATTTGGCCATTTTTAAAGTTCCGTACCCAAAGGAAACCCTATTACTAAGGCTCCACTGCCCGTCTGTCCGTCCGTGTGTCACAGAGCTGTATCTTTTGAACCGTATTAGGTAGACACTTGAAATTTTCACAGAGTGTGTATTACTATGGCTGCTATAAGCTATAACAGTAAATAATAAAAATAAACTTGAGTTAAAAATTAAAGGGGCCCCAACTCTCCGTACAAGAATCGTGTTTTTTCGGCGTTTTCCTTATCCATAATTTTTCTTAGATAAATGATTCCCAATATCTCTGTAAATAATCCACCTGTGTCACTGTAATTTAGCATATATAGTTACTTATTCAATATATCTAAGTGGCTTAGAGGCTTTTCCATCTAAATATATCTCAACAGAACTAGCCACTCGTTAGATATAGCCTCACAAATACCATCGGCTAAACGAGGGAGACTAGGTCTTCCGCTGGGTACCCTGGAACCGTAACACGGTATCGGGAGCTGTAAAGCAACCCGTGAAGAAAGAAAAAAAAAAAAAAAAAAAACTAAGTGAAATAGTCGTTATTTTTTCAATGGGTTTTATTGATTAGGAAATATTGGTTGTTAAACTTTGCCTCCGTTTTCTTGGTCAAAAATAATAAAATTATTATTTTTTATTAAGCTACAAAAAATGCGATGTATATAATTTGTTATAGATTATGAAAGAGAAAACAGGGGCTAAATAATCCTTTATTAGGATTATTTGCAAAAAATTGGGATTCAAATCGATTTTTTGCGATTATTTAGAATCAGAGGTTCTCAAACTTATTTTGTCTACCGCCCACTTTGAAAATCAATTATTTTTCAGCGCCCCCCAATTTTTTTTACTTTACCACATTTTAAAAATCACTATGAAATTCATTACTTTAATTTATATATAGTGTGCTATATTAGTTTTTCTGGGCCCCTTACCGCCCCCCTCTAGGCCTCCAGCGCCCACAAGGGGGCGTTATCGCCCACTTTGAGAAACACTGATTTAGATGTTACTTTCCATGAGCTGAGGATGATACACATCAGTAGCGACTACCTACAGTAACTGTAATCACTTTTTTTTAATTTACCTTGTTCTTCGCACACATCTTTGTATTGGATGAGCTCTTCTGAAACATTGGGGCCCCAGTACATTGAAGTACGTCAGACCTATCTGAGCTGATACTAAGGAGTTTGTCTTCTTCAGGCATTCTTTAAACTGGACATCGCAACTACAGTGAGACCTGGAAAATAATAGAGTACCAATATGCCGATTAATCGGTATCTAAGAACATCCCGCCGACTGACTATAATCACAACTATCAAAGCGCATACGGGATTAAACTAGATTCCCCATCATGTCACGGCGGGACGCGTGTGTTGGTTGCCATGACATAGACCTAGATGTGTCTTGAACGATATGCGTTATTTTTTTTAGAATAAAGCCAGACGGCCGACTTTACGTGCCCTCCTTATGTAAATAATCCCACAAACCACATGAGGCTTTTTCATCTAAATATACCTCAACAGAACTGGCCACTCGTGGACGTGGTATCTATTTAGATGAAGAGCGAGCGTTGGATTTTATGTTCCCTATGAAGCACAAGAAGTTCTTGGCTTCTTTTAAATAGAATACTAATGTGAAAGTGTCTTTGTTTATTTGCCCTTTCATGCCAAAACGAAGTCACGCATCGACGTGATTTTTAAACAGATTCGTTTGGAGAACAGAGAGTGACGTAGGCTACTTTTTATTCCGGGATAATAGCTCATTTTCCCGGGAAAATACAACTTTACTCTCAAATGATGGACATTGATACCATTGTTACGGTGCAAGGTATTTATTAAAAGTGGTAGTGAACAGTACCAATCTCATAATAGACAATAAGTAAAAATTATAAATGCAATGAACCGTTAAGTTTACGTAAGACGGTGGTTAAGAAACCTGTATGGACTACCTCAGATAACTTATGTAACATCGCCTCCACATAGGTTGTGATGTTGCAATAATAATAAACCTGAAGAGATGCTTTGTTTGAAGACGCTGATCTCTGGAACTACCTGTCGGATTTGAAAGCATCGACAATTTTTGGGTTTCTGTTCTAATGCATGAATTCTGATTCTAGACATCGAAAAACATAAGTTGTTTACGTCGATAAGTAAGTTTTGATGATTTTAAGTGATTGTATGAGCGACAGGTGGCTCTGGTTTCTACAAAATTTTTCCCTTTATTAGTTACGTAAGAGAAATCGAGATATTTAGAACTCAAACCCAAAAAACCGTTGATCGATGGATCGATGTTATTTTTGCAATTGATAGACCAGTTCTCAGGCCTGGATTTACTTACACTATAGGCCACAGGGGCGGCAAAAATCGGAGACATTTTTTTTTTATCGCGTTATCGAAAATGCTTTAAAAAGTGTCATTGTATTGAGAACAATTATTCCATTTATAATAAAAAGAATAAATCATTCATTTTATTTATTTAAAAAAATAACTAGGATTTTGGTAATTTTTCACGGTGCCCCAGGGCGGCCCTAAGGGTAAATCCGGCCCTTAATGCTTAAGGAAGGTTATAGGCTATTTAACATCACGCTTTGTATGGAAAATCGTATTCCCTGCGTGTAGCAACTTGAAGCTTGCTTACCTGTTGCTGAGTGGGTGTCGGGACTATGGCTACAAGCCATACCATCACCTAACGTTGGTACTTTGCTACAGCGGAACACAATCGCTTTGGGACTACGCCTAGGGGCAAAATTAATTGTGTCACATCGCTGCCGCTGTGGAGAGGAGGTAGATGAGCTGGGCCACCACGGTCTTTCGTGTATCCGTAGTTCAGGACGCATTGCAAGGCACGCCAGTGTTAATGACGTCATTCGTCGGGCCCTCGTCAGCATTAATGCGCCAATCATTTTGGAACCTGGCACGGGATGATGGCAAAAGGCCATGCACATCTATTGAGGCTGGGGCTGCCACTTGCAAAGCCGAAGTTGCCAAACGTCGCAAATACGCATCTCTTCCTGAAGAATACATATTTGGGGCGTCTGGGGTGGAAACACTGGGCCCGTGGGGACCTAGCGCACGACACCTCTATAAAGAAATCGCCAAAAGATTGGTAGAGGTGGGTGTCCCACAACCAAAGAGCTGGCTCATATTTGGCTCAAAGAATCAGCATCGCCATCCAACGTGGCAACGTAGCCAGCCTTATGGGCACTCTCCCCTTAATTATTTTTTTTTTATTTATAGGTTTTTTGCATATATAGAATTTAGTATTAGTAGATATATTTAACAAAATAAATTAATCTCACCCAGAAGGATTAATAGCTAATAAAATAATGAATCGACTAGTTCACTATCCAAAGAAGCGAAAGAGGTATGTTTATCTATCTATCATCACGCCTTTTATCCCAAGAGAGGTAGGCAAAGACAATCGAATGCCATGTGTTACGGTCCTGACTATAAACCTCTTTCGCTTCTTTTATAATCATCATACCTTTCATACATGCTCAGCGATTGTGTGTACACGGAAAAAAAAAATTAGTTGTGGTAACTAAATTTTAGGTGCGGTACCTAAAATCCTTACAAACTATAGGGACAGCTAATGTTTTAGCAAGAGTAGCAAACTGTTTTTGGCTAGCAGAAATTAGTCATGGTAGCAAAATATATTATCTATAATTACGTGTAGCAGCTAACTTGACTTAGCTATAATTAGCAGAAGCAGCTAAAAAACTTAGCTGTCTTTAGCAGTAGCTGCCAATAATATTAGCTGTCTTTATGTAAGACGGCTAATATACTTAGAGACTTGGATGAAAGTTTTATTAGTTGCAGCTAAGTTAATTTGCTATTCCATCATATCACCTTAGCTGAACTTGACCAGCCGTTTAGCTGAGGCTACGAATTGTGTTTGTGATTCCTGCCAAAGGTTTTAGTTGCATGACCTAATAACTTTATGTAAGACGGCTAATATACTTAGAGACCTGGATGAAAGTTTTATTAGTTGCAGCTAAGTTAATTTGCTATTCCATCATACCACCTTAGCTGAACTTGACCAGCCGTTTAGCTGTGGCTACGAATTGTGTTTGTGATTCCTGCCAAAGGTTTTAGTTGCATGACCTAATAACTTTATGTAAGACGGCTAATATACTTAGAGACCTGGATGAAAGTTTTATTAGTTGCAGCTAAGTTAATTTGCTATTCCATCATACCACCTTAGCTGAACTTGACCAGCCGTTTAGCTGTGGCTACGAATTGTGTTTGTGATTCCTGCCAAAGGTTTTAGTTGCATGACCTAATAACTTTATGTAAGACGGCTAATATACTTAGAGACCTGGATGAAAGTTTTATTAGTTGCAGCTAAGTTAATTTGCTATTCCATCATATCACCTTAGCTGAACTTGACCAGCCGTTTAGCTGAGGCTACGAATTGTGTTTGTGATTCCTGCCAAAGGTTTTAGTTGCATGACCTAATAACTTTATGTAAGACGGCTAATATACTTAGAGACCTGGATGAAAGTTTTATTAGTTGCAGCTAAGTTAATTTGCTATTCCATCATACCACCTTAGCTGAACTTGACCAGCCGTTTAGCTGTGGCTACGAATTGTGTTTGTGATTCCTGCCAAAGGTTTTAGTTGCATGACCTAATAACTTTATGTAAGACGGCTAATATACTTAGAGACCTGGATGAAAGTTTTATTAGTTGCAGCTAAGTTAATTTGCTATTCCATCATACCACCTTAGCTGAACTTGACCAGCCGTTTAGCTGTGGCTACGAATTGTGTTTGTGATTCCTGCCAAAGGTTTTAGTTGCATGACCTAATAACTTTATGTAAGACGGCTAATATACTTAGAGACCTGGATGAAAGTTTTATTAGTTGCAGCTAAGTTAATTTGCTATTCCATCATACCACCTTAGCTGAACTTGACCAGCCGTTTAGCTGTGGCTACGAATTGTGTTTGTGATTCCTGCCAAAGGTTTTAGTTGCATGACCTAATAACTTTATGTAAGACGGCTAATATACTTAGAGACCTGGATGAAAGTTTTATTAGTTGCAGCTAAGTTAATTTGCTATTCCATCATATCACCTTAGCTGAACTTGACCAGCCGTTTAGCTGTGGCTACGAATTGTGTTTGTGATTCCTGCCAAAGATTTTAGTTGCATGGCCTAATAACTTTATGTAAGACGGCTAATATACTTAGAGACCTAGATGAAAGTTTTATTAGTTGCAGCTAAGTTAATTTGCTATTCCATCATATCACCTTAGCTGAACTTGACCAGCCGTTTGGCTGTGGCTACGAATTGTGTTTGTGATTCCTGTCAAAGGTTTTAGTTGCATGACCTAATAACTTTATGTAAGACGGCTAATATACTTAGAGACCTGGATGAAAGTTTTATTAGTTGCAGCTAAGTTAATTTGCTATTCCATCATATCACCTTAGCTGAACTTGACCAGTCGTTTAGCTGTGGCTACGAATTGTGTTTGTGATTCCTGCCAAAGGTTTTAGTTGCATGACCTAATAACTTTATGTAAGACGGCTAATATACTTAGAGACCTGGATGAAAGTTTTATTAGTTGCAGCTAAGTTAATTTGCTATTCCATCATATCACCTTAGCTGCACTTGACCAGTCGTTTAGCTGTGGCTACGAATTGTGTTTGTGATTCCTGCCAAAGGTTTTAGTTGCATGACCTAATAACTTTATGTAAGACGGCTAATATACTTAGAGACCTGGATGAAAGTTTTATTAGTTGCAGCTAAGTTAATTTGCTGTTCCTTCATATCACCTTAGCTATACTTAACCAGCTGTTTAGCTGTGGCCGTGATTTGTTTTTGTCACTCGCCCTAAAGGTTTTAGTTGTATGACCTAATAGCTTTATGTAAGGCAGCTAATATTCATAAGAGACATGAATGAGAGTTGTAGCTATGTCAATTTAACAATTCATCCGTAGCTAAAATTGACAGTTTTAGGTAATGTTTGTGACCCAAAATGTGATAGTAAAGGTTTTGATGTACAACACACAACCCCCAATCATATGAGCTGTGTCATGTGCAGTTATTATAGAAATTAACAAAATCTTTTGTTGATACAAAATAAAATATAAAACTCTCAAATGTAGCTACAGTGATACGATAGATTTTTAAATTGACATAGCTGCTACTGCTAAAACTTTCATCGATGTCTCTATGACATATTGTATTAGCTGTTTACATAACGTTATTAACAGGTCATATAACTAAAACCTTTAAGACAAGTAACAAACACAAATCACGACCACAGTTAAAACGCTGTCAAGTACGGCTAAGAAGATATGATGGAATAGCAAATTAACTTAACTGCAACTAATAAAACTTTTATCCATGTCTAATATTAGCTGCCTTACATAAAGCTATTAGTCATACAACTAAAAACCTATAAGACAAGTAACAAACACAAATCACGACCACAGTTAAAACGCTGTCAAGTACGGCTAAGAAGATATGATGGAATAGCAAATTAACTTAACTGCAACTAATAAAACTTTTATCCATGTCTAATATTAGCTGCCTTACATAAAGCTATTAGTCATACAACTAAAAACCTATAAGACAAGTACCAAACACAAATCACGACCACAGTTAAAACGCTGTCAAGTACGGCTAAGAATATATGATGGAATAGCAAATTAACTTAACTGCAACTAATAAAACTTTTATCCATGTCTAATATTAGCTGCCTTACATAAAGCTATTAGTCATACAACTAAAAACCTATAAGACAAGTACCAAACACAAATCACGACCACAGTTAAAACGCTGTCAAGTACGGCTAAGAATATATGATGGAATAGCAAATTAACTTAACTGCAACTAATAAAACTTTTATCCATGTCTAATATTAGCTGCCTTACATAAAGCTATTAGTCATACAACTAAAAACCTATAAGACAAGTAACAAACACAAATCACGACCACAGTTAAAACGCTGTCAAGTACGGCTAAGAAGATATGATGGAATAGCAAATTAACTTAACTGCAACTAATAAAACTTTTATCCATGTCTAATATTAGCTGCCTTACATAAAGCTATTAGTCATACAACTAAAAACCTATAAGACAAGTAACAAACACAAATCACGACCACAGTTAAAACGCTGTCAAGTACGGCTAAGAAGATATGATGGAATAGCAAATTAACTTAACTGCAACTAATAAAACTTTTATCCATGTCTAATATTAGCTGCCTTACATAAAGCTATTAGTCATACAACTAAAAACCTATAAGACAAGTACCAAACACAAATCACGACCACAGTTAAAACGCTGTCAAGTACGGCTAAGAATATATGATGGAATAGCAAATTAACTTAACTGCAACTAATAAAACTTTTATCCATGTCTAATATTAGCTGCCTTACATAAAGCTATTAGTCATACAACTAAAAACCTATAAGACAAGTACCAAACACAAATCACGACCACAGTTAAAACGCTGTCAAGTACGGCTAAGAATATATGATGGAATAGCAAATTAACTTAACTGCAACTAATAAAACTTTTATCCATGTCTAATATTAGCTGCCTTACATAAAGCTATTAGTCATACAACTAAAAACCTATAAGACAAGTAACAAACACAAATCACGACCACAGTTAAAACGCTGTCAAGTACGGCTAAGAAGATATGATGGAATAGCAAATTAACTTAACTGCAACTAATAAAACTTTTATCCATGTCTAATATTAGCTGCCTTACATAAAGCTATTAGTCATACAACTAAAAACCTATAAGACAAGTACCAAACACAAATCACGACCACAGTTAAAACGCTGTCAAGTACGGCTAAGAATATATGATGGAATAGCAAATTAACTTAACTGCAACTAATAAAACTTTTATCCATGTCTAATATTAGCTGCCTTACATAAAGCTATTAGTCATACAACTAAAAACCTATAAGACAAGTACCAAACACAAATCACGACCACAGTTAAAACGCTGTCAAGTACGGCTAAGAATATATGATGGAATAGCAAATTAACTTAACTGCAACTAATAAAACTTTTATCCATGTCTAATATTAGCTGCCTTACATAAAGCTATTAGTCATACAACTAAAAACCTATAAGACAAGTAACAAACACAAATCACGACCACAGTTAAAACGCTGTCAAGTACGGCTAAGAAGATATGATGGAATAGCAAATTAACTTAACTGCAACTAATAAAACTTTTATCCATGTCTAATATTAGCTGCCTTACATAAAGCTATTAGTCATACAACTAAAAACCTATAAGACAAGTACCAAACACAAATCACGACCACAGTTAAAACGCTGTCAAGTACGGCTAAGAATATATGATGGAATAGCAAATTAACTTAACTGCAACTAATAAAACTTTTATCCATGTCTAATATTAGCTGCCTTACATAAAGCTATTAGTCATACAACTAAAAACCTATAAGACAAGTAACAAACACAAATCACGACCACAGTTAAAACGCTGTCAAGTACGGCTAAGAAGATATGATGGAATAGCAAATTAACTTAACTGCAACTAATAAAACTTTTATCCATGTCTAATATTAGCTGCCTTACATAAAGCTATTAGTCATACAACTAAAAACCTATAAGACAAGTAACAAACACAAATCACGACCACAGTTAAAACGCTGTCAAGTACGGCTAAGAAGATATGATGGAATAGCAAATTAACTTAACTGCAACTAATAAAACTTTTATCCATGTCTAATATTAGCTGCCTTACATAAAGCTATTAGTCATACAACTAAAAACCTATAAGACAAGTAACAAACACAAATCACGACCACAGTTAAAACGCTGTCAAGTACGGCTAAGAAGATATGATGGAATAGCAAATTAACTTAACTGCAACTAATAAAACTTTTATCCATGTCTAATATTAGCTGCCTTACATAAAGCTATTAGTCATACAACTAAAAACCTATAAGACAAGTAACAAACACAAATCACGACCACAGTTAAAACGCTGTCAAGTACGGCTAAGAAGATATGATGGAATAGCAAATTAACTTAACTGCAACTAATAAAACTTTTATCCATGTCTAATATTAGCTGCCTTACATAAAGCTATTAGTCATACAACTAAAAACCTATAAGACAAGTAACAAACACAAATCACGACCACAGTTAAAACGCTGTCAAGTACGGCTAAGAAGATATGATGGAATAGCAAATTAACTTAACTGCAACTAATAAAACTTTTATCCATGTCTAATATTAGCTGCCTTACATAAAGCTATTAGTCATACAACTAAAAACCTATAAGACAAGTACCAAACACAAATCACGACCACAGTTAAAACGCTGTCAAGTACGGCTAAGAATATATGATGGAATAGCAAATTAACTTAACTGCAACTAATAAAACTTTTATCCATGTCTAATATTAGCTGCCTTACATAAAGCTATTAGTCATACAACTAAAAACCTATAAGACAAGTACCAAACACAAATCACGACCACAGTTAAAACGCTGTCAAGTACGGCTAAGAATATATGATGGAATAGCAAATTAACTTAACTGCAACTAATAAAACTTTTATCCATGTCTAATATTAGCTGCCTTACATAAAGCTATTAGTCATACAACTAAAAACCTATAAGACAAGTAACAAACACAAATCACGACCACAGTTAAAACGCTGTCAAGTACGGCTAAGAAGATATGATGGAATAGCAAATTAACTTAACTGCAACTAATAAAACTTTTATCCATGTCTAATATTAGCTGCCTTACATAAAGCTATTAGTCATACAACTAAAAACCTATAAGACAAGTAACAAACACAAATCACGACCACAGTTAAAACGCTGTCAAGTACGGCTAAGAAGATATGATGGAATAGCAAATTAACTTAACTGCAACTAATAAAACTTTTATCCATGTCTAATATTAGCTGCCTTACATAAAGCTATTAGTCATACAACTAAAAACCTATAAGACAAGTACCAAACACAAATCACGACCACAGTTAAAACGCTGTCAAGTACGGCTAAGAATATATGATGGAATAGCAAATTAACTTAACTGCAACTAATAAAACTTTTATCCATGTCTAATATTAGCTGCCTTACATAAAGCTATTAGTCATACAACTAAAAACCTATAAGACAAGTACCAAACACAAATCACGACCACAGTTAAAACGCTGTCAAGTACGGCTAAGAATATATGATGGAATAGCAAATTAACTTAACTGCAACTAATAAAACTTTTATCCATGTCTAATATTAGCTGCCTTACATAAAGCTATTAGTCATACAACTAAAAACCTATAAGACAAGTACCAAACACAAATCACGACCACAGTTAAAACGCTGTCAAGTACGGCTAAGAATATATGATGGAATAGCAAATTAACTTAACTGCAACTAATAAAACTTTTATCCATGTCTAATATTAGCTGCCTTACATAAAGCTATTAGTCATACAACTAAAAACCTATAAGACAAGTACCAAACACAAATCACGACCACAGTTAAAACGCTGTCAAGTACGGCTAAGAATATATGATGGAATAGCAAATTAACTTAACTGCAACTAATAAAACTTTTATCCATGTCTAATATTAGCTGCCTTACATAAAGCTATTAGTCATACAACTAAAAACCTATAAGACAAGTAACAAACACAAATCACGACCACAGTTAAAACGCTGTCAAGTACGGCTAAGAAGATATGATGGAATAGCAAATTAACTTAACTGCAACTAATAAAACTTTTATCCATGTCTAATATTAGCTGCCTTACATAAAGCTATTAGTCATACAACTAAAAACCTATAAGACAAGTAACAAACACAAATCACGACCACAGTTAAAACGCTGTCAAGTACGGCTAAGAAGATATGATGGAATAGCAAATTAACTTAACTGCAACTAATAAAACTTTTATCCATGTCTAATATTAGCTGCCTTACATAAAGCTATTAGTCATACAACTAAAAACCTATAAGACAAGTAACAAACACAAATCACGACCACAGTTAAAACGCTGTCAAGTACGGCTAAGAAGATATGATGGAATAGCAAATTAACTTAACTGCAACTAATAAAACTTTTATCCATGTCTAATATTAGCTGCCTTACATAAAGCTATTAGTCATACAACTAAAAACCTATAAGACAAGTACCAAACACAAATCACGACCACAGTTAAAACGCTGTCAAGTACGGCTAAGAATATATGATGGAATAGCAAATTAACTTAACTGCAACTAATAAAACTTTTATCCATGTCTAATATTAGCTGCCTTACATAAAGCTATTAGTCATACAACTAAAAACCTATAAGACAAGTACCAAACACAAATCACGACCACAGTTAAAACGCTGTCAAGTACGGCTAAGAATATATGATGGAATAGCAAATTAACTTAACTGCAACTAATAAAACTTTTATCCATGTCTAATATTAGCTGCCTTACATAAAGCTATTAGTCATACAACTAAAAACCTATAAGACAAGTAACAAACACAAATCACGACCACAGTTAAAACGCTGTCAAGTACGGCTAAGAAGATATGATGGAATAGCAAATTAACTTAACTGCAACTAATAAAACTTTTATCCATGTCTAATATTAGCTGCCTTACATAAAGCTATTAGTCATACAACTAAAAACCTATAAGACAAGTAACAAACACAAATCACGACCACAGTTAAAACGCTGTCAAGTACGGCTAAGAAGATATGATGGAATAGCAAATTAACTTAACTGCAACTAATAAAACTTTTATCCATGTCTAATATTAGCTGCCTTACATAAAGCTATTAGTCATACAACTAAAAACCTATAAGACAAGTACCAAACACAAATCACGACCACAGTTAAAACGCTGTCAAGTACGGCTAAGAATATATGATGGAATAGCAAATTAACTTAACTGCAACTAATAAAACTTTTATCCATGTCTAATATTAGCTGCCTTACATAAAGCTATTAGTCATACAACTAAAAACCTATAAGACAAGTACCAAACACAAATCACGACCACAGTTAAAACGCTGTCAAGTACGGCTAAGAATATATGATGGAATAGCAAATTAACTTAACTGCAACTAATAAAACTTTTATCCATGTCTAATATTAGCTGCCTTACATAAAGCTATTAGTCATACAACTAAAAACCTATAAGACAAGTAACAAACACAAATCACGACCACAGTTAAAACGCTGTCAAGTACGGCTAAGAAGATATGATGGAATAGCAAATTAACTTAACTGCAACTAATAAAACTTTTATCCATGTCTAATATTAGCTGCCTTACATAAAGCTATTAGTCATACAACTAAAAACCTATAAGACAAGTAACAAACACAAATCACGACCACAGTTAAAACGCTGTCAAGTACGGCTAAGAAGATATGATGGAATAGCAAATTAACTTAACTGCAACTAATAAAACTTTTATCCATGTCTAATATTAGCTGCCTTACATAAAGCTATTAGTCATACAACTAAAAACCTATAAGACAAGTAACAAACACAAATCACGACCACAGTTAAAACGCTGTCAAGTACGGCTAAGAAGATATGATGGAATAGCAAATTAACTTAACTGCAACTAATAAAACTTTTATCCATGTCTAATATTAGCTGCCTTACATAAAGCTATTAGTCATACAACTAAAAACCTATAAGACAAGTACCAAACACAAATCACGACCACAGTTAAAACGCTGTCAAGTACGGCTAAGAATATATGATGGAATAGCAAATTAACTTAACTGCAACTAATAAAACTTTTATCCATGTCTAATATTAGCTGCCTTACATAAAGCTATTAGTCATACAACTAAAAACCTATAAGACAAGTACCAAACACAAATCACGACCACAGTTAAAACGCTGTCAAGTACGGCTAAGAATATATGATGGAATAGCAAATTAACTTAACTGCAACTAATAAAACTTTTATCCATGTCTAATATTAGCTGCCTTACATAAAGCTATTAGTCATACAACTAAAAACCTATAAGACAAGTAACAAACACAAATCACGACCACAGTTAAAACGCTGTCAAGTACGGCTAAGAAGATATGATGGAATAGCAAATTAACTTAACTGCAACTAATAAAACTTTTATCCATGTCTAATATTAGCTGCCTTACATAAAGCTATTAGTCATACAACTAAAAACCTATAAGACAAGTAACAAACACAAATCACGACCACAGTTAAAACGCTGTCAAGTACGGCTAAGAAGATATGATGGAATAGCAAATTAACTTAACTGCAACTAATAAAACTTTTATCCATGTCTAATATTAGCTGCCTTACATAAAGCTATTAGTCATACAACTAAAAACCTATAAGACAAGTACCAAACACAAATCACGACCACAGTTAAAACGCTGTCAAGTACGGCTAAGAATATATGATGGAATAGCAAATTAACTTAACTGCAACTAATAAAACTTTTATCCATGTCTAATATTAGCTGCCTTACATAAAGCTATTAGTCATACAACTAAAAACCTATAAGACAAGTACCAAACACAAATCACGACCACAGTTAAAACGCTGTCAAGTACGGCTAAGAATATATGATGGAATAGCAAATTAACTTAACTGCAACTAATAAAACTTTTATCCATGTCTAATATTAGCTGCCTTACATAAAGCTATTAGTCATACAACTAAAAACCTATAAGACAAGTAACAAACACAAATCACGACCACAGTTAAAACGCTGTCAAGTACGGCTAAGAAGATATGATGGAATAGCAAATTAACTTAACTGCAACTAATAAAACTTTTATCCATGTCTAATATTAGCTGCCTTACATAAAGCTATTAGTCATACAACTAAAAACCTATAAGACAAGTACCAAACACAAATCACGACCACAGTTAAAACGCTGTCAAGTACGGCTAAGAATATATGATGGAATAGCAAATTAACTTAACTGCAACTAATAAAACTTTTATCCATGTCTAATATTAGCTGCCTTACATAAAGCTATTAGTCATACAACTAAAAACCTATAAGACAAGTACCAAACACAAATCACGACCACAGTTAAAACGCTGTCAAGTACGGCTAAGAATATATGATGGAATAGCAAATTAACTTAACTGCAACTAATAAAACTTTTATCCATGTCTAATATTAGCTGCCTTACATAAAGCTATTAGTCATACAACTAAAAACCTATAAGACAAGTAACAAACACAAATCACGACCACAGTTAAAACGCTGTCAAGTACGGCTAAGAAGATATGATGGAATAGCAAATTAACTTAACTGCAACTAATAAAACTTTTATCCATGTCTAATATTAGCTGCCTTACATAAAGCTATTAGTCATACAACTAAAAACCTATAAGACAAGTAACAAACACAAATCACGACCACAGTTAAAACGCTGTCAAGTACGGCTAAGAAGATATGATGGAATAGCAAATTAACTTAACTGCAACTAATAAAACTTTTATCCATGTCTAATATTAGCTGCCTTACATAAAGCTATTAGTCATACAACTAAAAACCTATAAGACAAGTACCAAACACAAATCACGACCACAGTTAAAACGCTGTCAAGTACGGCTAAGAATATATGATGGAATAGCAAATTAACTTAACTGCAACTAATAAAACTTTTATCCATGTCTAATATTAGCTGCCTTACATAAAGCTATTAGTCATACAACTAAAAACCTATAAGACAAGTAACAAACACAAATCACGACCACAGTTAAAACGCTGTCAAGTACGGCTAAGAAGATATGATGGAATAGCAAATTAACTTAACTGCAACTAATAAAACTTTTATCCATGTCTAATATTAGCTGCCTTACATAAAGCTATTAGTCATACAACTAAAAACCTATAAGACAAGTACCAAACACAAATCACGACCACAGTTAAAACGCTGTCAAGTACGGCTAAGAATATATGATGGAATAGCAAATTAACTTAACTGCAACTAATAAAACTTTTATCCATGTCTAATATTAGCTGCCTTACATAAAGCTATTAGTCATACAACTAAAAACCTATAAGACAAGTAACAAACACAAATCACGACCACAGTTAAAACGCTGTCAAGTACGGCTAAGAAGATATGATGGAATAGCAAATTAACTTAACTGCAACTAATAAAACTTTTATCCATGTCTAATATTAGCTGCCTTACATAAAGCTATTAGTCATACAACTAAAAACCTATAAGACAAGTACCAAACACAAATCACGACCACAGTTAAAACGCTGTCAAGTACGGCTAAGAATATATGATGGAATAGCAAATTAACTTAACTGCAACTAATAAAACTTTTATCCATGTCTAATATTAGCTGCCTTACATAAAGCTATTAGTCATACAACTAAAAACCTATAAGACAAGTACCAAACACAAATCACGACCACAGTTAAAACGCTGTCAAGTACGGCTAAGAATATATGATGGAATAGCAAATTAACTTAACTGCAACTAATAAAACTTTTATCCATGTCTAATATTAGCTGCCTTACATAAAGCTATTAGTCATACAACTAAAAACCTATAAGACAAGTAACAAACACAAATCACGACCACAGTTAAAACGCTGTCAAGTACGGCTAAGAAGATATGATGGAATAGCAAATTAACTTAACTGCAACTAATAAAACTTTTATCCATGTCTAATATTAGCTGCCTTACATAAAGCTATTAGTCATACAACTAAAAACCTATAAGACAAGTAACAAACACAAATCACGACCACAGTTAAAACGCTGTCAAGTACGGCTAAGAAGATATGATGGAATAGCAAATTAACTTAACTGCAACTAATAAAACTTTTATCCATGTCTAATATTAGCTGCCTTACATAAAGCTATTAGTCATACAACTAAAAACCTATAAGACAAGTAACAAACACAAATCACGACCACAGTTAAAACGCTGTCAAGTACGGCTAAGAAGATATGATGGAATAGCAAATTAACTTAACTGCAACTAATAAAACTTTTATCCATGTCTAATATTAGCTGCCTTACATAAAGCTATTAGTCATACAACTAAAAACCTATAAGACAAGTAACAAACACAAATCACGACCACAGTTAAAACGCTGTCAAGTACGGCTAAGAAGATATGATGGAATAGCAAATTAACTTAACTGCAACTAATAAAACTTTTATCCATGTCTAATATTAGCTGCCTTACATAAAGCTATTAGTCATACAACTAAAAACCTATAAGACAAGTACCAAACACAAATCACGACCACAGTTAAAACGCTGTCAAGTACGGCTAAGAATATATGATGGAATAGCAAATTAACTTAACTGCAACTAATAAAACTTTTATCCATGTCTAATATTAGCTGCCTTACATAAAGCTATTAGTCATACAACTAAAAACCTATAAGACAAGTAACAAACACAAATCACGACCACAGTTAAAACGCTGTCAAGTACGGCTAAGAATATATGATGGAATAGCAAATTAACTTAACTGCAACTAATAAAACTTTTATCCATGTCTAATATTAGCTGCCTTACATAAAGCTATTAGTCATACAACTAAAAACCTATAAGACAAGTAACAAACACAAATCACGACCACAGTTAAAACGCTGTCAAGTACGGCTAAGAATATATGATGGAATAGCAAATTAACTTAACTGCAACTAATAAAACTTTTATCCATGTCTAATATTAGCTGCCTTACATAAAGCTATTAGTCATACAACTAAAAACCTATAAGACAAGTAACAAACACAAATCACGACCACAGTTAAAACGCTGTCAAGTACGGCTAAGAATATATGATGGAATAGCAAATTAACTTAACTGCAACTAATAAAACTTTTATCTATGTCTAATATTAGCTGCCTTACATAAAGCTATTAGTCATACAACTAAAAACCTATAAGACAAGTAACAAACACAAATCACGACCACAGTTAAAACGCTGTCAAGTACGGCTAAGAATATATGATGGAATAGCAAATTAACTTAACTGCAACTAATAAAACTTTTATCCATGTCTAATATTAGCTGCCTTACATAAAGCTATTAGTCATACAACTAAAAACCTATAAGACAAGTAACAAACACAAATCACGACCACAGTTAAAACGCTGTCAAGTACGGCTAAGAAGATATGATGGAATAGCAAATTAACTTAACTGCAACTAATAAAACTTTTATCCATGTCTAATATTAGCTGCCTTACATAAAGCTATTAGTCATACAACTAAAAACCTATAAGACAAGTACCAAACACAAATCACGACCACAGTTAAAACGCTGTCAAGTACGGCTAAGAATATATGATGGAATAGCAAATTAACTTAACTGCAACTAATAAAACTTTTATCCATGTCTAATATTAGCTGCCTTACATAAAGCTATTAGTCATACAACTAAAAACCTATAAGACAAGTACCAAACACAAATCACGACCACAGTTAAAACGCTGTCAAGTACGGCTAAGAAGATATGATGGAATAGCAAATTAACTTAACTGCAACTAATAAAACTTTTATCCATGTCTAATATTAGCTGCCTTACATAAAGCTATTAGTCATACAACTAAAAACCTATAAGACAAGTAACAAACACAAATCACGACCACAGTTAAAACGCTGTCAAGTACGGCTAAGAATATATGATGGAATAGCAAATTAACTTAACTGCAACTAATAAAACTTTTATCCATGTCTAATATTAGCTGCCTTACATAAAGCTATTAGTCATACAACTAAAAACCTATAAGACAAGTAACAAACACAAATCACGACCACAGTTAAAACGCTGTCAAGTACGGCTAAGAAGATATGATGGAATAGCAAATTAACTTAACTGCAACTAATAAAACTTTTATCCATGTCTAATATTAGCTGCCTTACATAAAGCTATTAGTCATACAACTAAAAACCTATAAGACAAGTAACAAACACAAATCACGACCACAGTTAAAACGCTGTCAAGTACGGCTAAGAAGATATGATGGAATAGCAAATTAACTTAACTGCAACTAATAAAACTTTTATCCATGTCTAATATTAGCTGCCTTACATAAAGCTATTAGTCATACAACTAAAAACCTATAAGACAAGTAACAAACACAAATCACGACCACAGTTAAAACGCTGTCAAGTACGGCTAAGAAGATATGATGGAATAGCAAATTAACTTAACTGCAACTAATAAAACTTTTATCCATGTCTAATATTAGCTGCCTTACATAAAGCTATTAGTCATACAACTAAAAACCTATAAGACAAGTAACAAACACAAATCACGACCACAGTTAAAACGCTGTCAAGTACGGCTAAGAAGATATGATGGAATAGCAAATTAACTTAACTGCAACTAATAAAACTTTTATCCATGTCTAATATTAGCTGCCTTACATAAAGCTATTAGTCATACAACTAAAAACCTATAAGACAAGTAACAAACACAAATCACGACCACAGTTAAAACGCTGTCAAGTACGGCTAAGAAGATATGATGGAATAGCAAATTAACTTAACTGCAACTAATAAAACTTTTATCCATGTCTAATATTAGCTGCCTTACATAAAGCTATTAGTCATACAACTAAAAACCTTTATGATGAGTGACAAAAACAAATCACGGCCACAGTTCAACCGCTGGTCAAGTACAACAACAGCTAAGGTGATATGTGATTGCCTTACAAAACTTATTAAGTACGTAAAGTCTTATATTAAGGGGCTTGTGAACTCGATTTTTCCGTTAAAACGTAATACCTTGATGAGAACTGTCATAATTCATATTTTTTACATTTTGTTGTTGACCGAAATTCCACTACTACTAATACTAATATAACTACTGTTTTAATCCAAATAACAGTATAATTAATATACTTTAATTACAGTATTACATTTGTATAGAAAATTCTAGTTAACAGAACTACATTTTAATGATTTGGGCTATTAAAACCGAAAACACAATTTCCTCATTTGTCAATTTTTATTGCAGTAGAACTAACTACAATTATATATATTATTATTATTATTACATTATATAACCATTGATAAAACTAAATGAATAGGTAAGTACATTTTAGAAATTATAAACAAAACAATACAACTAAACATTCATATTTACGAGGTAAGTTTCTGCAGCCGGAGCTTCATCTATAAGATCAACCCTGAAATAGTGAAAGAAAAACCAACTGTTCCACACAAAACTCCATTGTCCCTCGACGAAATACACAGAACAGTTGATATTGTTTTCGCAATTTCAGGATTGCTCCCATGGTGAAGTGACAACAAAATTTATACTACAATTATGTTTAAATAATAAGTGGCACAACTTACAACCTGGGCAGTCCTTTCATTATTACATTATGAGCTAGATTTGTATCTAATGTATTCATTAATTATTCCAATAGTTTTGGAGTCGCGTATTTGTTTATCACTGTCACACTCTATATTGTACACTGCCCTTTGAAGAAAATACATTTCTCTTTCATTTTCCTTTGGGTAACAGGTGTGTAGAGCGTGAAATGTCTTGAAAAAGATGTCAAAGGCTGTTAAAGGACTGCCCAGGTTGTAAGTTGTGTCGTTTATTATCATATAACACTCCGAAACATTATCTTCGTCGGAAGTGACGGCATATATCTGGGGTGCAACCTTCAGGCCAAATTCAAAAAATTTTTCTTTTTTTTTGTTGTACGCCACTTGGATGTCAGCAGCAGACTGAAAACAAATAAAACCGTTTAAACTCTAAAATTTTCAGGCGAGCAGTCTGCTTACATAAAACATCACGCTACGTCTTTTAGGAGCCGAGCAGTAACCAATAGTGTGATAGTAGGTACATAGTAGTAATAAAATTAACTCTCACTTTAACATATTGAAATATGCCATCCTTTGCCTCCAATCGGGATGGTCTCCACTGCCGTTTCTTTTTTTGTACCACAGGTTTAACAGGGAAGAGTGTTACAAGAGCCCTAATTGTTTTTGCTTTTTTTCCATCTGCAAATATAAAGCAAGTTCTTAGAAATTTTAAATAATATCACCTAAAGCATTTTCCTTAAACTTTGAAGTGGAAGTTTTGTTTAATAAAACAAACACGTTGTTTATGATGTAGGTATGGTTAGCATGCATTATTATTATTATTATTTTTTTCTTTATATTTTTACATAAAATTGAGGAGTACTGGATCTGGATTATTATTATAATTACCTGATGTAGTGCAGTCATTAATTAAAGCGAGTTCTTTGCTAGTAATTTTTTGGCAAATAAATGATGCCAGTATTGGCCATTCTTTATATAATTGTAGGTCACTGTCCGGGTATAAGTTTTTGAAGTCTACTTCTAGCTGTGGATAATTAAAACAATTGGTTAAACATTTAAAACTTAATCTATACATATAATAAAATCGTAAACATTAAAGATTTTTCCAAAAAAGTAGTGGAAGACGCGACAAATAATTAATAGGTAAGTAGATCATAAAAAACATTTTTTTCTGTTTTTCGGTTTGTCTGATTGTGCATTTGTCAAAAGTTGCTTATATAATTAAGTTATATAAAATATGGTTTTTTATTTTTAATGTTTATTATTTTAGTATTACTTACCAATTTGTAGCCGTCAAAGCATTTTAATATCGGATAATCTTCGATATATTGATGGACTTCTTTCGATATTTTGATGGTGTTTAATCGTTTTGTTGTTGTAAGTTTCCAGTTTTCGAGAGCTGCATTGACTGTTTTTGTATTTTGGAGCCACAGAATAATGTCCTCGTTGTCTTCTTCTAAAAATATATTTAGTCAAATCATTTCATTTGCAGCATTGTTATGAAATAAAAATGGATTATTACCTGTATATTTTTATTTACTAGACCAATGACACTAGAAATTGCAATTTAATTTATCTATATTAATAAAGAGGTAAAGTTTGCAAGTTGGTTTGTTAGTATGTAGGGGGGTATAAATCTCTGGAACTAAATCTCTCCAATTTTAATGAAACTTGGTACAGTACTCGGCGTTTGATATGGCACATCGGGTACAAGACTGAGATGTTTGGCTAAGATCGGCCACTTTCGGATTTGTAGAGCATTGTCTCTGTCACACAATGCACCTGACTGCGATAGACAAAGATAACGCTATACAAAACCGAAATCAACCGAATATCTTGCTCTTGTCCCCGACGTGACATATCAAATGCCGAGTACCTACTGTACGAAGATAGCTTAAGCTAAGACACACTTATTTATATTTTATACTTTATATCCTGGAAAGGGGCGGGAGGAGGGTTTTTTCCGCGGGCAACAGCTACCTTTTAAACTACGCAAGAGTTTTGTAGGATATTGAAGAGAAGGCGCGGCGCACGGTGACAGCACACGCGACATGCCTATTTAGTGGTAACTCGAAGTGACCTAGCGGGCGGGCTAAGGGGAGCGCGTCTGATCACGTGACTCGATGCGTTTGTTGGAATCAAACTACTGCTTTAGCTTATATATGTATTGTGGTTATAGTTGCGGCCGCTTCTCATCTACTAGAGTTTAGATGGTTTGACAAGTACCTGCATTGTCATCAACGACAACCATGTCCTTTTCACTTTTATTGGGTGTTTTGGAAATTGCTCCAACTTTTATTAGTTTCCGCCTCATATTATAGTATCTGTTAAGAAGGATTCCGCGTCCAGCCGCAGAATCCCTGTTTTTTCCTTGGGTGCATCCTGCCCAAACCTCCTAAAATGTTTGAAAGTAATTTGAACACAGTAAAATAAATGAATGTGTCTGGCTAGCGAGTATGCCTTTCAAAAATTGGACTGTGGACAATTTGTCATTCGTTCGCGGCCCCCTCAACATGCCAGCTTATTGATAGTCACTAGCCAGACACACTGTATATGCTAGGAGTTGCTGCTATCTAACTACTTAATGCTACAAACTTTAATTTACAATATTTTGGACTATTTATTTGTCAAGGGATTAATAACTTGCTTCTCCCATGACAATAATATGTCTATCTCTACACACTCTTACTTGTTACATACTTGTTACTACATACAATAAATTTGTTTAATTACAACATTACAACAAGCTAATTAAATAAGTATCTACATTTAAAATAAAAGTCCATGGTTTTTCTTTAAACCCTATTGAATAAGATAAATGAAAAATAAAATATTACAGTTGCACAAAACTCTCGAAAAATCATGGTCAGTCTAAAAAAAGTGAAACTAAGTTACTTATTATTATTTTTTCTCTTACATAAAATTCTTTACCGAAGTACTTAACTATCAGGTTAGACCAATGTTCAATCAAGCTATTTGGAAAACTGAAAATAAAAAAATACTGACATAATTCTACAAATTACAACTCTTCCTGGTGATTAAAGGAAAATTAGATTTTTTATTGTCTAAGTATGAGTTTGACATATAACCTATATCATATACCTATGTATATTTTTTAAGTTTATGTAAGTATTTAGACATTCAGTTTAGGAGGAGTAGGCCTTCAAAGAGAGGTATATATTGATTGCAATATCTAATCGCCTCAATAGATTTTGCAGAGGTTTTCACATTAATATTGATCCAAGAAAAGTAATCTCAACATCATAATATACATAGATCATAGAATATATACTATAGGTAATCAGGTATAGACTAACCTTTTACATATATCATTTTTAAGCTCCTGCTTAATAATTTCATCTGCCAGCTTCTGACGGTAGAAATCATTAAGTCTGCTCTCAGTCTTGTAAAATGATAAAATTATTTTACCATCAGGTCCATTTAAAATATCTTTAAGAGGTTTCATTTCATCATCAGCCCAATTTGAATTGTCTTCAACAGTCTAAAAACATTTTATAAGTTAAGGGCCCTCCATAATACTCCACCTGTGTCACTGTAATTTAGCATATAGTTACTTATTCAATATATCTAAGTGAAATAGTCGTTATTTTTTTTATTTAATAGGAAATATGGGTGGTAGAATAAAGGATTATTCTGCCCCTGCTGTCTCTTTCATAATTTAAGCGCTCTTATACCATTATTCTTCAATTATTGATTGAATAATTGAAGAATAATGGTATAAGAGCGCTTAAAAAAAAATAGTTTTGTGATAGATTATGAAAGAGACAGCAGGGGCAAAGTTAAACCACCCATATTTCCTATTCAATAAAACCCATTGAAAAAATAAGAGCTATTTCACTTAGATATATTCAATAAGTAACTATATGCTGAATTATAGTGACACAGGTCGATTATTTACAGAGAAATTGGGAATAGTTTATCCCAGAAAAAAACCAGTATAGGACCCTTAATGTAAGTACCTACTTAGGATATAACTAAATATTGGAAAAAGCCAAGTTTTCTAATACTGTTGATTTTCTATAACTTTATATACTTACCTATACTATGTACCTATAGTATGTACATACAAACCTACATGTATCTATACAAACACAATTTACTGTTTAATTTTCATTTATTCAGTTTTATATGTCATTTAGCTAGGATTTGATACTAAAAATAAATAGAAATAGGTACCAAATAAATAACCTATTTTTATTCAATTCAAATGGTTGTATTAAATTTTCTGTTTTAACAATTTTGATTTAAATAAGTTATTTATTTTAAAAAAATCAAGTGATTTGAACCACTCAACCCTGCCAACAATGAAACCCTAACTAAACACTAGCAATTTGGAACAATGAAACCGGTGAATGAAACTAAAGAATTGCCTCGTAACAAAATGTGCAGAGATGATGGTGAACAGCAGATGGATTTTAAATTATTATTATACCTAGTAATTTAGTTACTTACCATCATGTTACTGTTATGGGTAACTGTTGAGAAAGTTGATGATAAACTTATTGAGTCCGAGTCACAAGCAAGAGACATCTTTGACCTTTTTGACGGGATTACCTGAATTAAAAATAAATAACATTGATTGTCAAGGTGTTTCAAATTATTATATTTATGTGTAGGCTCTAGGAAATAACCCTTTCAACCTGTGGCCAAAGAGACAAGTAACATATAAAAAACTGTTACAAAAAATTAATAGGTAGTTTGTCTGTATATAAGAAAACGGTGTTTAGACTACTGTTAGACAAATGTTACTATACAGTTACCTACAGAAAAATTAATGTATTGAAATCTTCTGAAATAATATATAATTACCGATATACACTTGACTTTGTATTTTGTTTGGCCTCCCCCAGTGTACCAATATATAAGGATCTAACTAATGTATTCGCCGACTTTTGACATTCATTTTTATTAAGTGGTTGATAATTTTTTTTGACAAATAAATGTAGGTACTTAGTGTAATTTGATTTTCTTAACATTTAATTTAGCCTTGCACACTCTTTGCTACACTCAAACCAAAAGCTGTTTTGACAAACTTACCTCATGCTCATACATATCATGTATCTTTTTCATGAATGTTGTCCTTTCTCCGATCTTTGGAAAAAGTTTTTCTATGGAGTATTCGGACAACAGTGGAAGATGTTGTTTTTCTATGCCTTCATCTGTAACATTGTAGGTTTCAACTTTATACATCACAAACAAACACTACCAAAGTCACTAAAACGGAGCCAAAAAGGGTATGAACATGGTATGAATGAGTACAGATCATCACCACAACTAAATACGCCATTCTAAGTCTAAGCCACATACAGCGATTTTACGTTACGAATAAATGCTATATAACAGGAAAAATCTACTATAACAGGTTCAAGTTATTTTCTGCGAGCTATACAATACATTAAACATACGATGGGTACAGTAGTTGCACTTACCTTTAAATTTATTGATGATGGTTTCATCATACCCCCATTCCATTAGTAATTTCTCTAAAGTTTCTTCCATTTTAAAATTACAATTAAATATATACGAAACGTTATTTATTACCTTGAAAACAAAATTTTAAAACCAAACACCCGAACTGCACTTTTGAACTGGAACGAACAACGATAACGATCACTCAAGGAATATACGTTACTAGCTTCCGTCAAGATAGTGTTGCCAAACCTTTCTAAAAAACGCACAATTTTTAACCGACTTTAAAAAAAGAAGGAGGAGGTTCTATGTTCGGCTGTAATGTTTTTTTTATTTCTTTAATAAATAGAGTGACTTGGCCTTTGCACACAGCAACATTATCTACATAAAACAAAATCTATCTAATATTAGCACTCTGTGTGTCATTTCTTTTTGTAGGTAGTTCTCCTTTTTTTCTTTTTGGGTGTTATATCATGTGCCTCTTGTACTTGTGCTGCCGCTCAATGCGGAACATCGACTTCGACTACCTCCGCGCGGCCCCCACTCACTGCGAAACATCGCGCGTCCCTTTTATATATTAGTAGTACCTAGTACCTACTAAAGATAATTATAGACTAGCTGTTGCCCGCGACTTCGTAAACAAACACTTCTGCCCACCTCCTATCCGTCTTTCCAGCGTCCAAGCCGTTCTGCAGTCTAGGAATGACTGAGCGCTCGGCGATAGTGTGGACGCTCGTCACAAACACTCGCGCAAATTCCTTTGATGTTTGCTCGAAAAACCGCTAAGTAGGCAGAAACGTAGACATTTATGCCTCTACACTATTGCTCGCCTCTATTTGTCTGTGCCCGGCAAATGTGAAGAGGCAGCATTACTAAACGATGGATCTAGTTAACTGGCAAAATCAGTGATGAAAAAATTGTATGAACTGCAAAAATAACTTTGTAATATCATATTTATATAGGATTAGGATCACAAAGTTACCTATTCAGATTGTACATCTAGAATACGGGATTCGGAATGTCAGAGGTTTCTTAAAATATTACAATAAGTTATTATTAAGTACTTCGTTCATTTCTATATTTAAAAAATAATTGTAAGGATCTAGCTTCATATCAAGGGTTGCTCAAAACAACTATTTACAAAAACTTTGTGGTTCAGTCATCGATCGATGGGTTCAGTCGGCGCGGGTAAACATAATCGTAGGTATATAAAATTAGCCTGTAGTTTAAAAAGAATTATAGGGTATGTATAGGTACATTTAGAAAATCACGAAAAAAAATATAATTTCCCATAAGGGGGGACACACTATGTATATCCAGAAAACGGGCCCAAAAATTCAGAATGTCAAGAGTTTTCCTTGCTTTATAGGCTAAACAATAACTGTGTTCAAAATTTGGAGCTTGTGGGTCTCCTAGAATTACCTTAGAATTTTGAAGATACGTCAGTGAGCCAGTGCGTCCTTGCTCGATTCTTTAGAATCTGGCAACCCTTTTGTTGCGAGGCCCATTTTCCCGCCGGAGTATCAAAAAAGTCTTAGCTGTACTAACTAATGTGTTTAGGGTTTTTTTAAATCAATGATTTAGGCATTGTAGATTGAGATATCACTGTATTTAGGTATAAATACCTAACTTCGGTTAAGTTTTTTTTATATAAATAAAATATCTTTAATTCATGCACTGTCATAGATTAAATAATAATTACTAGGTACCTACATAAGTACTACGACTGAGGATTTACTGTGGGGGGTCCATCACCTCTATTTGCATTGATATATTATACCTACTATTTGACAATACATTATTGTATGCAGTCAGTAGCCTAGATAATACAATGTGCAATTTGCAATAGACAATCTCCACTAACCTACTTATGTACCTACATTAGTTTTGTTAAAAAGTCTTAGCTGTACTAACTAACGTATTTAGGGTTTTTTTTAAATCAATGATTCAGGCATTGTAGATTGAGTTATCACTGTATTTAGGTATAAATACCTAACTTCGGTTAAGTTTTTTTTTGATATAATAAAATATGTTTAATTCATGATACTATAACATACTGTCATAGATTAAATAATAAATACTAGATACTGTAAAGTTTCGTCGACTGAGGATTTACTGTGGGGGGTCCATCACCTCTATTTGCATTGATATATTATACCTACTATTTGACAATACATTATTGTATGCAGTCAGTAACCTAGATAATACAATGTACAATTTGCAAAAATAATATTTAAAGCGACACGATTAGACAATCTCTACTAACCTACTTATGTATCTACATTAGTTTTGTTAGGTACATAAGTATGTAACACACAGACATCTAGCACATCTATTAGTATGTACCTACCTACATATAGTCACACACAAAAGTCTGTGAAGTTGGCACCCCATCTTTCAAGAAACAAATATTTTTTTTAGTTCTGGATGCACCCCTAAGAGTTCTTGAGTTCTCCAATAATAAAAAAAAAAAGTTCTAGCAAATTAGCCTGAAAAATCGATTCGTAAATTTTGGCGTGCGAAATTCACAAAATGACAAGTGTACCTAGCTAAATCAACGATATTTTCATAATTATTGAAAATAACAAATTTTGTCATTAGGATTTCTTATAGAATGTTCAAAAAAAGTTTCTACCCTTATTATGAAAAATCGTAACAACTTTTGAAATATCGATTTTACAGCTTCGAATAGTTAAAGTTTGTGATATAACTCGTTAGGTGCTATCCAGAAGTCAAAGAAAATCATTAAAATTGTAAAATAATTTTCCACCCTTAGGGACTTGGTCGTTTCTTAGTCAAAAATGTTTTGAAAAATCGTAATAACTTTCGAAATACCTATTAATTTTACATCTTCGAGTAGTTAAACTTTTGATAGAACTCGTGAGGTGCTATCCAGAACTCCAATAAAATCATTATAATTTTCCACCCTAAGTCGTAGTTTCATCGTCAAATACGTATAGGTACCTTGGTAGGTACCTATGTAAAGACGTGGACATCCAGTAGGTATAGCTTTGGTAGGTATGTAACACGCAGACATCTACTACCTACCTAAATATAGTCACACACAATACGTATACCTTGGTAGGTACCTATGTAAAGACGTGGACATCCAGTAGGTATAGCTTTGGTAGGTATGTAACACGCAGACATCTACTACCTACCTAAATATAGTCACACACAATACGTATACCTTGGTAGGTACCTATGTAAAGACGTGGACATCCAGTAGGTATAGCTTTGGTAGGTATGTAACACGCAGACATCTACTACCTACCTAAATATAGTCACACACAATACGTATACCTTGGTAGGTACCTATGTAAAGACGTGGACATCCAGTAGGTATAGCTTTGGTAGGTATGTAACACGCAGACATCTACTACCTACCTAAATATAGTCACACACAATACGTATACCTTGGTAGGTACCTATGTAAAGACGTGGACATCCAGTAGGTATAGCTTTGGTAGGTATGTAACACGCAGACATCTACTACCTACCTAAATATAGTCACACACAATACGTATACCTTGGTAGGTACCTATGTAAAGACGTGGACATCCAGTAGGTATAGCTTTGGTAGGTATGTAACACGCAGACATCTACTACCTACCTAAATATAGTCACACACAATACGTATACCTTGGTAGGTACCTATGTAAAGACGTGGACATCCAGTAGGTATAGCTTTGGTAGGTATGTAACACGCAGACATCTACTACCTACCTAAATATAGTCACACACAATACGTATACCTTGGTAGGTACCTATGTAAAGACGTGGACATCCAGTAGGTATAGCTTTGGTAGGTATGTAACACGCAGACATCTACTACCTACCTAAATATAGTCACACACAATACGTATACCTTGGTAGGTACCTATGTAAAGACGTGGACATCCAGTAGGTATAGCTTTGGTAGGTATGTAACACGCAGACATCTACTACCTACCTAAATATAGTCACACACAATACGTATACCTTGGTAGGTACCTATGTAAAGACGTGGACATCCAGTAGGTATAGCTTTGGTAGGTATGTAACACGCAGACATCTACTACCTACCTAAATATAGTCACACACAATACGTATACCTTGGTAGGTACCTATGTAAAGACGTGGACATCCAGTAGATATAGCTTTGGTAGGTATGTAACACGCAGACATCTACTACCTACCTAAATATAGTCACACACAATACGTATACCTTGGTAGGTACCTATGTAAAGACGTGGACATCCAGTAGGTATAGCTTTGGTAGGTATGTAACACGCAGACATCTACTACCTACCTAAATATAGTCACACACAATACGTATACCTTGGTAGGTACCTATGTAAAGACGTGGACATCCAGTAGGTATAGCTTTGGTAGGTATGTAACACGCAGACATCTACTACCTACCTAAATATAGTCACACACAATACGTATACCTTGGTAGGTACCTATGTAAAGACGTGGACATCCAGTAGGTATAGCTTTGGTAGGTATGTAACACGCAGACATCTACTACCTACCTAAATATAGTCACACACAATACGTATACCTTGGTAGGTACCTATGTAAAGACGTGGACATCCAGTAGGTATAGCTTTGGTAGGTATGTAACACGCAGACATCTACTACCTACCTAAATATAGTCACACACAATACGTATACCTTGGTAGGTACCTATGTAAAGACGTGGACATCCAGTAGGTATAGCTTTGGTAGGTATGTAACACGCAGACATCTACTACCTACCTAAATATAGTCACACACAATACGTATACCTTGGTAGGTACCTATGTAAAGACGTGGACATCCAGTAGGTATAGCTTTGGTAGGTATGTAACACGCAGACATCTACTACCTACCTAAATATAGTCACACACAATACGTATACCTTGGTAGGTACCTATGTAAAGACGTGGACATCCAGTAGGTATAGCTTTGGTAGGTATGTAACACGCAGACATCTACTACCTACCTAAATATAGTCACACACAATACGTATACCTTGGTAGGTACCTATGTAAAGACGTGGACATCCAGTAGATATAGCTTTGGTAGGTATGTAACACGCAGACATCTACTACCTACCTAAATATAGTCACACACAATACGTATACCTTGGTAGGTACCTATGTAAAGACGTGGACATCCAGTAGGTATAGCTTTGGTAGGTATGTAACACGCAGACATCTACTACCTACCTAAATATAGTCACACACAATACGTATACCTTGGTAGGTACCTATGTAAAGACGTGGACATCCAGTAGGTATAGCTTTGGTAGGTATGTAACACGCAGACATCTACTACCTACCTAAATATAGTCACACACAATACGTATACCTTGGTAGGTACCTATGTAAAGACGTGGACATCCAGTAGGTATAGCTTTGGTAGGTATGTAACACGCAGACATCTACTACCTACCTAAATATAGTCACACACAATACGTATACCTTGGTAGGTACCTATGTAAAGACGTGGACATCCAGTAGATATAGCTTTGGTAGGTATGTAACACGCAGACATCTACTACCTACCTAAATATAGTCACACACAATACGTATACCTTGGTAGGTACCTATGTAAAGACGTGGACATCCAGTAGGTATAGCTTTGGTAGGTATGTAACACGCAGACATCTACTACCTACCTAAATATAGTCACACACAATACGTATACCTTGGTAGGTACCTATGTAAAGACGTGGACATCCAGTAGGTATAGCTTTGGTAGGTATGTAACACGCAGACATCTACTACCTCCCTAAATATAGTCACACACAATACGTATACCTTGGTAGGTACCTATGTAAAGACGTGGACATCCAGTAGATATAGCTTTGGTAGGTATGTAACACGCAGACATCTACTACCTACCTAAATATAGTCACACACAATACGTATACCTTGGTAGGTACCTATGTAAAGACGTGGACATCCAGTAGGTATAGCTTTGGTAGGTATGTAACACGCAGACATCTACTACCTACCTAAATATAGTCACACACAATACGTATACCTTGGTAGGTACCTATGTAAAGACGTGGACATCCAGTAGGTATAGCTTTGGTAGGTATGTAACACGCAGACATCTACTACCTACCTAAATATAGTCACACACAATACGTATACCTTGGTAGGTACCTATGTAAAGACGTGGACATCCAGTAGGTATAGCTTTGGTAGGTATGTAACACGCAGACATCTACTACCTACCTAAATATAGTCACACACAATACGTATACCTTGGTAGGTACCTATGTAAAGACGTGGACATCCAGTAGGTATAGCTTTGGTAGGTATGTAACACGCAGACATCTACTACCTACCTAAATATAGTCACACACAATACGTATACCTTGGTAGGTACCTATGTAAAGACGTGGACATCCAGTAGATATAGCTTTGGTAGGTATGTAACACGCAGACATCTACTACCTACCTAAATATAGTCACACACAATACGTATACCTTGGTAGGTACCTATGTAAAGACGTGGACATCCAGTAGGTATAGCTTTGGTAGGTATGTAACACGCAGACATCTACTACCTACCTAAATATAGTCACACACAATACGTATACCTTGGTAGGTACCTATGTAAAGACGTGGACATCCAGTAGGTATAGCTTTGGTAGGTATGTAACACGCAGACATCTACTACCTACCTAAATATAGTCACACACAATACGTATACCTTGGTAGGTACCTATGTAAAGGGACAAGAACTGGACAGGGAGAGTCGCTTGGGTCCAAGAACGATTATTGAAATTTTGGTTTAAAATTTTGGAAACAGTAATTTTTAGGGACTCATCTATAGAATTTGTTATGTTAGAATATTTCCAAAGGGGGGTGCATCTAAGTAAATACAACTAATTTTAGGGTTCTGAATTCGAATTTGATATCGATTTTACAATTAAATATGACGACAACTGTCAATTTCTTTAAATTCGACATTATACTACATTTCGACTAATTTTAGGGTTCTGAATTCGAATTTGAATTTGATATCGATTTCACAATTCAATATGACATCTGTCATTTTCTTTAAATATGACATCTGTCATTTTCTTTAAATTCGACATTATACTAGATTTCGACTAGTTTTAGGGTTCTAAATTCGAATTTGATATCGATTTCACAATTAAATACGACGACATCTGTCAATTTCTTTAAATTCGACGTTATACTAGATTTCGACTAACTTAGATTTGCCATATTTTGACAGATACAAGATGACTGAGAGCCACGGGTCCTTAACCACGACTTTGTTGGCTGTTTGGCGAAGTTATCCGTGCTTTATCTGTCACGCGGGAAAAACAAATCATTTTCATAAATATTTGTTATGTAACATTTTCAGGCAGGTAGGTACCTATATTGATAATTTACGTATTATTCTATCAAAACGACGTTATAATTTAAAAAAAATATCATTACTTCGCGCTCGGGCCGGTGGTCCTTTCCAGAAACTTTTTGGAATGCCCGCTGAGATGACGAGAAAGGTTCATCGAATTTACGTCAAAAGTTGGTGCAGCTACAAAACACTCGAACTTTATATAATTATGCTTTGCTTACTATTGTATGTTGGGGCCTAGATAATTTGCAAAGGTTGATAAAATGTTTAGCTACATAAAATAATTTTCTTTTAGCAGTTGCCACGAATATTATTAGCTGTAGTAACTTACAAAATTTGCTGCAGCTACAAAACATTCTTAAGAACTATATATAAGTATACTTTGCTGCCATCAACAATATACTATGCATGTAGTAGCCTAGATAATTTGCAAAGGTTGATAAAATGTTTAGCTACGTAAAATAATTTTCTTTTAGCAGTTGCCACGAATATTATTAGCTGTAGTAACTTACAAAATTTGCTGCAGCCACAAAACATTCTTAAGAACTTTATATAATTATACTTTGCTGCCATCAACATTATACTATTGCATGTAGTGGCCTAGATAATTTGCAAAGGTTGATAAAATGTTTAGCTACGTAAAATAATTTTCTTTTAGCAGTTGCCACGAATATTATTAGCTGTAGTAACTTACAAAATTTGCTGCAGCCACAAAACATTCTTAAGAACTTTATATAATTATACTTTGCTGCCATCAACATTGTACTATTGCATGTAGTGGCCTAGATAATTTGCAAAGGTTCATAAAATGTTTAGCTACGTAAAATAATTTTCTTTTAGCAGTTGCCACGAATATTATTAGCTGTAGTAACTTACAAAATTTGCTGCAGCCACAAAACATTCTTAAGAACTTTATATAATTATACTTTGCTGCCATCAACATTATACTATTGCATGTGGTGGCCTAGATAATTTGCAAAGGTTGATAAAATGTTTAGCTACGTAAAATAATTTTCTTTTAGCAGTTGTCACGAATATTATTAGCTGTAGTAACTTACAAAATTTGCTGCAGCTACAAAACATTCTTAAGAAGTATATATAATTATACTTTGCTGCCATCAACAATATACTATGCATGTAGTGGCCTAGATAATTTGCTAAGATTCATAAAATGTTTAGCTACGTAAAATAATTTTCTTTTAGCAGTTGTCACGAATATTATTAGCTGTAGTAACTTACAAAATTAGCTGCATCTACAAAACATTCTTAAGAACTTTATATAATTATACTTTGCTGCCATCAACAATATACTATTGCATGTAGTGGCATAGAAAATTTGCAAAGGTTCATAAAATGTTTAGCTACGTAAAATAATTTTCTTTTGGCAGTTGCCACGAATATTATTAGCTGTAGTAACTTACAAAATTTGCTGCAGCTCCAAAACATTCTTAAGAAGTATATATAAATATACTTTGCTGCCATCAACAATATACTATTGCATGTAGTGGCCTAGATAATTTGCAAAGGTTCATAAAATGTTTAGCTACGTAAAATAATTTTCTTTTAGCAGTTGCCACGAATATTATTAGCTGTAGTAACTTACAAAATTTGCTGCAGCTAAAAAACATTCTTAAGAACTATATATAATTATACTTTGCTGCCATCAACAATATACTATTGCATGTAGTGGCCTAGATAATTTGCAAAGGTTGATAAAATATTTAGCAACAACAGCAAAACTTATTATCACTTGTAACAAAACATTGTCAATGTTAATTGCAGGTATTGATTGGCAATAACAACAAAATAATTATTCAATGGTAGTAAAAATATTTAGAAATGACAGCAAATGCCAATTTGTTTCTATTTTTTTGTTGTTATAGATAAAACAAATAGCAAACGTAGCTAAACATTTTGCAATATTTGCGAATTGTTTGTAGTGCTTTTATCTAAATTTCCTTTTCAAAAGTAGCTAAGTGACCTTAGTCGTAGTTTGTAACGTTTTGCTGTTGTACCTAAAATATTTTCTGACGCAGCAAACGACTCGTCAGCAAAAAGAGTTTAGTTACCAGAACAAAATCTTTTTTTTCCGTGTACTTTTATTATTGCCATCGATCAGTAAATTTTTTATACGTTCAATAAAAGTACACCTAAGTCGTCCTCTGCCAGTATTTCCTTTAACTTCAGCCACATAAACCTTTTTAGTCAATCTTTTATCCTCCATTCTTTCAACGTGTCCAAACGGTAAACTACTTTTCTTCATTTTAGTCACAACATCATCTTTCATTGCAGTTTTATATCACACATTCTACGTTAAGGCCGCATTTCCACTGTATTTATCTTACTTTCATGCTTCATATTCCAAGTCTCGCATCCATAAGTAAGTGATGGAACTAAAACAGCATTATGTATATTAATTTTACTTTTAGTTGTAAGTTGTGTATTTCTGCATACATTGTTTAGTCCACCAAATACCTTGCTTCCCACTTTCACTCTCCTTTCAATTTCCTTGTGTATTTAGCAATAAAATTACCTCGTAAACAGCCCAGTATTGGTCAGTCCATATTTAGTATCTCCGGCGGTGATATATATCTTGCACGCATCATGATGTCTACAGCAAGTGTCAGTAAAGAAGAACAATCCTAGATCACTAGATCTAGCACTAGCTGACCGGCCATCTCCGCACCAAACCGTACCTGAAATAAAAACCAAAATTATTTGTAGATCATTTCAGATCTAGATCGAAGTGTAAAATATTTCCTCTCCTTCTGAAATCTGTGGGAGTGATTTCGTGAAAAGGGACGGAAATGTGTAACAGGAAGCCGGGGAAGCGCGCGCTATTTGATTTGACCAATCAATGAGCGGCAATAAGAGTTGGCCGTCAGATGGTAGGTAGAGGTACCAACCCATTTTCCGAGAGGTTGGTATTGTCAGCCAACAGTGTATGCGTGTGTGTGACGAGAAAGAGAAAGGGAAATAGAGAAGGAGAACGCATCAGCTGTGCGCTTAACCTACAGTGTGTGTTGTTTATAAAGTGGTGCTTATTACCAAGGTGAGTTGTTACACTTTAAGGCTTTTTTTTAGGCTTCACATGGATACAATATGGATTTATGCTACCGCGGACTTTTCTGTACATTATTTAATTTCACATAATTCTCTCTTACATCATTTTGTTATATCTCTTACGGATTAGACAGTATACACCGTGAAAACTCGCTGGTGCTAACTTTTTTCCCGACTTGATTCACTTATACTGTTAATGCTCAGCTCCTAAACATGATAAGTCGATGTTTAATACTCGTAATCCTTCCCGGTGAATCAACCTATCTAATAATGAAAACCGCAACAAAATCCGTTCAGTAGTTTTTACGTGAGGCGGTCACAGACAGACAGACGCAGCGGGGGGCTTGTTTTATAATAGGTATGTAGGGTTTTGCTAAACAGAGTAGTATTTTTCACATTCCATATTTTTTCCTGGTCCAATCCAGGGGCGAAAACCTAGTATCATATTGCAGGATAAGGAGAAATGCCCTGGAATGCCCTGGATAATATGTCATTATCCCCAAAAATTCCAACAGCATCGAGAAAAATTTGTAAGTTAGAATGTAAGGGGTAATCTCTCAAACTACTGAACCGATATCCCTGAGTATTTAGGTTTTATTTTATTTATTTTGTTCGGAAATATCCACGGGCGAAGCCGAGGGCAAAATGCTAGTAATCAAATAAAAAGAGTCGATAGCCTAGTGGTCCTGAAAACGGGAGGATCCGGGTTTAATTTCCACTCGTGCACCAAAATTTAAGAATATTCTTCTAAAAATAACAGATTTTTACGTCTGTTAAAGAAGTGACATCTAGGTCCATTAAGTGCAGAAATAGGCTTGCCACCTGTTTGCGCCAGTTTGTTACGACTGGCTGTATGAACGGGCATACCAACGTTCCTTTTTTTTCTCCTAAATCCGCACTGACTGAGCGCGTTGACTGCGGCTGATATGACTGACAGTCGCTCGAGTGGCAGAAAACCCGTAGTAATTTAAATTTATTTTAATAAAAACTATTATACTCGCAATTTAGAAAACCAAGCGCACGCACGCATAAATACAATTCTTTATATTTCGCAATACGCATAAATTCATCTAAAGTAACACACCAGATCCAGCTCAAAGAACCAACTGCATGCCAATTACCAGCACAGCAACCTGGAGCACGAGATTGGATGTGTCGGCAACGTCAGAGCTTACAGGTTAGTGCATATCCACTGGACAGAAATACCTTGTTCCACAGCTGCCCAGAACTTCCATATTTCTGCCGTTTAGTAGACTTCTGCCTCAGATCAGATGAGACGAGGGCAACATGTCCAGGCAAGTAGCATCCCATGCAAGGCCCCCGCTTCCAGAGAATCAGAGTTATTCCTTCTGGTATCATACCGTCTTACCGTACGTTGGCTTCATTGTTTTCCTATTAATAATATTACCTGGGTATATAGCCTGAACTCGATCCTTAAATGCATCAGCTAAAGAATTGGCAACATTAGCCACGCTGGTCACTCCTGAAGCTAAACTGGTGACAAAACTTCTGTCATTATCCAATGATCCAATATCCCTGGCACCTGCCATGAGTTGTGTAAATGGCTTAGATAATCCACTTGAAATTGTCTTCAGGATCCCTCTGCCAAATTGTCCTGAAAATTGTAATATGAGGTGTTTGAAATTATGAAAAAGAAATGTTTTTTCATTATGTCTTTGAGGTTAGATAATATTTTTAAGGAGGCGCCTCATAACTTTTGTCCCAAAGAAATTACATGCTTCACGACTTCTTAAATTACGTAAAATATTATGTC
The DNA here is from genome assembly GCA_963924495.1 of Nemapogon koenigi. Lineage (NCBI taxonomy): Eukaryota > Metazoa > Arthropoda > Insecta > Lepidoptera > Tineidae > Nemapogon > Nemapogon koenigi. Next base: position 399,373 of record OZ004653.1, on the reverse strand, counting down.
TTAGTTTCGAAGTTTAAATAGCTTTCGAAAGACAAATATATTTGACACAGTATGGATTTAAAAAAAATATGAAAATCAGTTACACCTAAGTTTTATGAAGCCCTGAAAGTCATCAATTTCTCGCGTATTTTCAACCGATTTCGTGACTCCAGTTCTATTAATATATTTGCAATGTACCATTTTCTCATATTTATCCTATAGATAATTTCACATACTTTATGTAAAACTTGCTATTTCAGTGTTTCTAATAGTTTTTGTTTAATACCGGAAGAGCATATGTCCGTTTTGTGAATTTTCGCAAGACCGATTTTTTGTGAAATCATTCTTACTCATGTTTCTGATACGTGAATCTTGGCCTATCTTTACTTATCCTTGGTTATTTTATCGATTAATTTTGCAGTGTATCTCTCTAACAACTTTAAAAAGAGATATCGATAAAATAAGCCACGCGGTTTACTGAGTTCATTGCGCTAACAAGCTTGCTCTTAGGGCAACGTTTTCTCAGTTTATATGGTCGTGGATTTTACCAACCTTTATTCTGAAAATAATTGAAACTAACAGGCTGGCCACCTAATTACCTAAATGTAAACCTTGTTACTGGGTAAGTGTCTCTGGACACACACAAGATCATACCTTTTGATGGTGCTTTTATTTTAGTTCCTGAAAAACCACTAAACCAATTTTCGTATGCCAGGATCGTAATAAATGGCATTTGATTGTAATTAGCAGAGGCCTACCCCTCTTGGGATAAAAGGCGTGATTATAGATAGATAAATTAAAATTGCGACATAGGTAGGTAATATATTGACATGAGCAATATAAAATAATTAAACCAATAAACTCTATGGGAAAATTCTCATATAAACACAATAGATTGCACTATATCACTGTTTTCAATAAACTACTCTGTGACGGTTTTTGGTCTCCTGCTAGGGTTCCGTGATCACTAAACTCTAAAACTGCTTTTTTTTCTTCACGGGTTGCTCTATATAGCTTCCGAAACCGTGTTACGGTTTCAGGGTACGCAGCAGAAGACCAAGTCGCCCTCGTTTAGCCGATGGTATTTGTGAGGCTATACCTAACGAGAGGCTATATTTAGATGGAAAAGTCTCTAAGTGTGGTTTGTCGGATTATGTAGGTACATAAGTTTTTAATTAAAAAACCCATTGGTACATGGTTGGAATCCGGGATCGAACCCGTGGTCTGCCTAGTTAATACCAGACGTCTTAACCACTCGGCTACCGATGCACTCGAAAACTGCTGAAACGTTATTTTAATTGTTTTCACACGATTAAAGTAAAAACTTGTATGATTTTCAAATTTTAAAATAACAAATAGAATAATTTAAAAAAATGATACACTCTTTGTTAAGTAGGCCACACATTGGTCTGGCATCGCATCGAAAATTTTCCATACCGGCTGCAGAATGAACGGTCCGTTCGTTACAAGAATTGGATGAGTCTGTGGTCGGTTTCGGTGGGCCGACTGATGACGACTTGAGCCGATTATATCTATTCGTCAGCGTCACCGATCGTGACGTTTCAGTTTCGTTTACTGTTCAGAAAGAACAATTCCTCAAAGGAAATTATAACGGGAAACAAAATAGGGCGTCTATAATTATGTCACTTGGTTATATGATGCAGGAAATACAGTCTCGGAAATAATACATTATGTAAGTGACAAGTAGTTACCTACTGTGTTTATAAGAAGCGGAACTGCAATCTTGTTTCTTAAAGGGATTATATGGGAGAATTTAATGTCGCTGGCTGATGTCCACGGGTTCGAGCCGGATCCCGGCCATGTATCAATGGGTTTGAACTGTGTATTAAGAGGATCGTGTAGCTCAGCGTACGCAGCGAAATAGGTATTTAGAAAATCATATTCTGTCTCAAGCGCGCTCTTCCCACGGGCATCAGTGCGACAGAGAACACTGCTTTTTTTGAAATTTTGCTTTGTTTCTCAAATACAGACGGTTTATTACGAGCAAGTTATGAACCAAAAAAACCGAGATTTGAGGGGCTTATAACTTTTGACCTATTACGAATTTTGAAAAAAGGAAAAAATACGTACGTAGTTTTTCATTATGTCAGTAACATATTACAAAATCGTTAAAATTAAATGATATTTAGGGGTAGTAAAACGTTTTCTCCGTTTGTATGGACATGGACGCGGTACACTACACTCTTAAAACTTGGTACATATACAGGGTGTCCAGTAAGTAATGGATAACCTTGTAACCAGCGTCACGTCATAGTTTGTTGTAGAATAAAAGTCGCATGGATTTCGACATTTTTTAAATTTTCAAAATTCTAGGAAAATCACACCCTTTGACCAGTATTTTGCTTGCCCTGACTACAAATGAACCTTAATTTCCATTCTGTTTTTGCAGTGTACTCTTGAATAATGGTATTATTAACTTACATCATAATTTCTCCAGTAAAAATTTTTCCTCAAATTAAGAGTACCAAGTTTATATTACACGATTTCAACCTCGCATTATGAAAAAAAATTAATTAGCAATGAGTGGCCACTCATCCTGAAAAGTTGCCTAATTTGTCCATATTCTAAGCCGATATTACATACCGCGTTTGCATTTATAAAAATGAAGATATTGCTAATCTAACGTGAAAGGAGCTAATTTTCAATAAACTGACTTACTTCTGTCTTCAAAATGGTACGAAATCCTCAGCCCGCGAGTGGTACTTGCAACTTGGTCAATATTTTTTTACTAAAGTAGATAATGCAATAATGATCTTCAATAGAAGGACATTTTGTGTGTCGTATGATAAACATTACAAAATGGTGGTCACGTATTATTGTACCTTGACATTTTAATATTTGTAATATCAAGTCAGACTATTATTATTGCCCACAGCTGCGCCTACGCATCTTACACGAATAATGTACCTAACCTATATCTAATCTTATCTAAAAAGAAAAAAGGCATAAGCAGTCATGGGGACTGCCGGCGAACGTAAACTGCCGAAAGAAGTGAACACGTTTTCACGTGGTTCGTTTTCCATACAAAAATGTAATTAAGATAAACTAATTAACTAAACAGTAAAAATGTCTAAATATGCGCTTACTTAACTATTTTCGGCTTTTATGTTGCGCGAAATCATAAAAAAATAACTTTTTTATAATTTATTAGTTTATCTTAATTACATTTTTGTATGGAAAACGAACCACCTTAAAATAAAAAATCTAGCGCTAGCTTAAAGAGGTTTTCAAATTAAAAAAATCTCGGTCCAGCCAGGAATGCGCAGCCAAAAATGCCTACCCCAGGCATAAGTGCCCGGAGATTCTCGGGTCTGGCAATGGCGGCATTCGTGCCGAGAGCATGTCGTGAACACAAGTCGAGAATTTATAAGATTTCTCCCTATCAAAAATCAAAAATATCTCGATAGAAAATGATTGGGAAAATCTGTGACTGGATACATCACAGATTGAACATTTTTCTTTGAGAAATTCATAAAGTGGAACATTGTTTTCTTACGAAAAGAAATAAGACTGCTCAGTTTTCCTGGAAAAAAAATCCTATGACACTGATTGTTCCTCCAACTACCTCTATGCGATAATCATCATCATAATCATCCGTTGCTCCGTTTTGTCGTGAGAGAAGCACAAACAAACTTTTGTATTTAGGACTAGCTGTGTCTTGCGGTTGCACCCACGTTTATGGTCACTGCTCACCTCCTTTGGGTCATAGCGTGATGTTATATAAGCTATAACTTTCCTCAAAAATTGGGCTATCAAAGCAAAAAGATTTTTTCAAATTCGACAGGTAGTTCCAGAGATTAGCGCGTTCAAATACACTCTTTAGCTTTATTAGGTTACTTACCAAGTCCGCCATTTTCTTCTCTACTTCTCAATCTTTCTGCTTCTAGAGCTTCGTTCTGTCGTTGCATTCTCTTGAAAAGATCATAGATACCTTTTGGAACTACTCTTTCTGCAACAGATTCTACAACACTTTCTACCACACTTCCTGCTAAACCAAAAATAACACTTAATGCATCTGTATTTGGAGCTTTTGTTGGTAGCGAATCTTTAGAATCGTAATAATCATCTGGAACTTCAGAGTGATCGTTTCCATCTAATTCTGTATAATTTTCATCCTCTGTGGACGAATCTTCATCCATTCTGTGACCATTTACAGTAACTATTTGTTCTGTAGATAATATCTCAAATTGTTCTTTGTTATCTAATGTGTTGTTTCTATTTTTAATTGTTTTTACTTTCGTGTGATTTTTATTTGTGGTATTTATATTTTCATTAATTTTAATTGTATATTCTATTGGTAAGTTAGTTGTGGTTTCGTTGTCAATTTCTGTTGTAGTTAAATAATCTTGTTCAGTTGTTGATATATCACTTTCTGTAGATGTAGGTAGTAGTGTTGCTGCTTCTTCTATTTTTACATCAGGTGGAATATTAGTCGTTGTATGTATTGGTATTATTGTCAACTCAGGTTCGTAAGTACTGTCTATTAAACTGCTTAAAATATTTTCTGTTGTTGATATTAATTCTAATGGTATAACACTTAAATCCATTTCTGTCGTGGACTGTGCCTCTACTAATTTTGTACTGTTAATTTCTTCTTCAATATTTTTACGTATATCTAATTTCTTATTAACTAATGTGTATTTGTGAGAATCTTTATTGAAACTATCGCTATCACTCCAATTGCTCTCATCACCGTAGTGATTTTTGAACTTAATTTTATATTCATCATCAACATCTGATATATCATTATCAGTAAAATAGTCTTGGCTGTTTTTGTCTGTGGTTTGGACATGAATCATTTTAGCATTAACGATTGCTAAATGTAGAGTAATTACAGCGCTGTATATTATTTTCCATTGAAATTTTCTTCTCATGCGATGATACATCTTCATCTGAAACAAATAAATTAGTTTTATTTAGTTTTTTTTATAAATAAAGTTTACAAAGTTTATGAACACTGGTGAAGGCTTAATCAAAGGACGACGACATACCAGAGACATCAGTAACAGTGTCAAATTTTTGCCAGTTGTCTATATTGAACTGGTGGCAAGCCTGTTGTATGTCACTGCTTTAACAGACATAAGTATTTGTTGGTAACATGACCGGGATCTGGGATCGAAACCGTGGTCTACCAGACGTTTTAACCACTCATTAGGTATAGCCTCACAAATACCATCAGGTAAAAGAGGGAGACTTGGTCTTCCGCTGGGTACCCTGGGAGAACACGGTTTCGGGAGCTGTAAGGCAACCCGTGAAGAAAGAGAAGGTATTTGTTATTTTTAGAAGAAGGCCAGTTTTTCCTCATGGCTAGGGAGATTGTAGTGTATGCCATGCCTACCTTAATAGAATTAAGGCGTGAGCTTATGCAAGATAATCAAAACATTGTTATTATTACAGTATTGAAATGAGTTTTGTAACTCATCAGTTAGGTAAGAAGTCTAGGGCCATTCTAGGGTCATTGAGATGTAGGACATATTGGCATTTCACCTCTTGACCACTTTACCATTTAGTTGATTTCCTACCTATATAAACACGCTTATAACTACGTATCTGTTAAAGATAGATATATGCTACGCTACAATTGCTATTTCTAATAGTTTTTGTATAATACTGGAAGAGTACTGTCTGTTTTGTGTATTTTCTCATGGTTCTAGTACGTGAATCTTGTCCTATCTTATCTTATCCTTGGTTATTTTCTCGATTCTTGTATGTGTATCTCTTTAACAACTTTTTAAACAAGCTCGCCCTCTTGCTCTTAACGCAATTTTTCACATCGTACCATTGATCGTACCTACTTGTAGTTCCTGGGATATTAGGCTTTAAAAATAGAAAGAAAAACATGCATTAGTATAGATTTCATTATTTGCATTAGTCAGTTAGTTATATAACTTAATTATGAGTCTTCAGTTAATATGACAGGAGGATATGTGCACATTTGACGCTTCCCGTCGATGCGATAGAAATCTACTTATTTCAATAGTACGTAAATACTTTCTAATAATAATAAATGCAGCGAGGAAATGCAATTAATGTTCTTGCCACCATGCCACTGGCTCTACCCGTGTTGATATAATATAATCATGGATTTAGAAAATATGGATTAATACACTCGATTGATATAAGTCCAAAGGTCGATACATTGACATCAAGATACTTCATCAAGATCGGGCGCAACAGCGACATCCACTGCAAACTTCAAACGGCGTAAATATGGATCCATTCGTCCAATCGCCGGCGCGCCGCCAATGGTCTACCGAAATTGACCACAGACTCGACCAATTCTTGTACGCGCTGTCCACCATCCGTTTTCCAATCGTTTTATTTGTGGTTGATTTCGATGGCCGGAACGATCTGTCACACATCCACACGCCTTTGTTTAATCGAATCTTGGGTGTCTGTGTGAATGAGTGAATTGCGTGTGATCTAGATCGTATGATTTACATTGCTAATTGGCCTGTGTTCAATCTCGATCATACGACGGCCGGACCGAAAATTTTCTGTGAGATACCGGACTGTGTGGGCTACTTTAGAACAAGGATACAATATTTGTACCGTTTGGAGTTTAGACAATGAAGCCATGGGATCACGAAAGACACAAGCTTTTTAAACATCTCTCCTCTGATCTAATTAAATATCTGATGATCGAAGAGCTGGTATCTAGGAAAACGTTTCAGCTTGGCGATCCAAAGAGGAAATGCAGCTAGTGCTTTAGGGCCCTGCAGCAGGGCAGGATCTTGACAAGGTTTTTTATTTATAAGTAGTTTCTAAATACCATTGTTGTTGTTTTTGAGGTAATTTAAAAATTTTAATTAAATAACAGTTTTTTTTAAACAGTAAAAATATCTGTGCGCATTTTTATTCCGAAACTACTTTTTGTTCTGGTTTTCACTATTTCCATATCACTTACCTATAGGACCGGCGAACTTAGAAAACACCTTTGACATAAACATAATATAATAATGATTTACATAAAAGTCCGCGTTACATTTACAATATAAAAAAATACTTACATAAAAAACCATTCAGCCATGACTGAATAAAAAAATTAGTTTCATCTGATACACCATAATTGATATTGTCCTTGACCGAACTATTATAACCACGATAACGTTTAATAAATCAATTACCATGAACTTAGTTTAATTATATAATCTACTAGACTTTCCGCCCCCGGCTCCGCCCGTCTATATATTGGAACAATATAAAATATAGCCTATGTCACTCAGGGATATCGTAGCTTTCTATTAGTGAAAGAATTTTTAGAATCGGTTCAGTGTTTTTGAGTTTATTCATTACAAACAAAAAGTCATTTTTACCTCTTTATAATATTATCTATATATATAAAAATGAAACCCGTTTTCCGTTGTCACGACATAACATGAAAACGGCTGAACCGATTTAGCTGAAAATTGGCAGGGAGGTAGTTTAGAGCCAGGAGAAGGACATAGGATAGTGGTAGGGGTTGGAGTAGTTAAAATTATAAATTTTAATTGTGAATATATGGCGTCATCTTGAGTTTTACATGTGTACTAAAATGTATTTGCAAACGTCAATAGATGGCGCTGTATTATACTTTCTACCACGGAAATGTGTTAATTCCAGAGTCGGTAGGCCAGGTAGGTTAGTTAGGTTATTTATAACTCAAGAACAGCTGAACCGATTTAGCTGAAAATTGGCAGGGAGGTAGTTTAGAGCCAGGAGAAGGACATATGATAGTAGTGGTTGGAGTAGGGGTAGGGGTAGGGGTAGGGGTAGGGGTAGGGGTAGGGGTAGGGATAGGGGTAGGGGTAGGGGTAGGGGTAAGGGTAGGGGTAGGGGTAGGGGTAGGGGTAAGGGTAGGGGTAGGGGTAGGGGTAGGGGTAGGGGTAGGGGTAGAGGTAGGGGTAGGGGTAGGAGTAGTTGTTTTCCACGGACGAAGGAAAGTAAATAGCAGGCAAGCCAACGTTTGGGCAGGACAACGTCTGCCGAGTCCGCTAGTAGGCTTATAAAAATTGCAATTCCTACATAAATACTCTTATAACTACTTATCTATTAGAGATAGATATATGCTACCGCGGACTTTTTTGTAGATCATTTTAATCTACACAAATGTTTCTAATATCATTTTGTTATATCTCTGACGGATTAGACAGCATACGCCATGAAAACTCGCTGGGGCTAACTTTTTCCCCGACTTGATTCACTTATACTGTTGATGCTCAGCTCCTAAACATGAATCCGTACGTATGTAGTGATGATGATGATGATGAAGTAATAGCTTCAAAAATCATCACGCCTTTTATCCCAAGAGGGGTAGGCTGAGACAATCGAATGCCATATGCAACTATCCTGACATACCTCTTTGGCTTATTTTATATTCATTTTTTTTATATCGTAATGAAACAAAAACTAGATTCTGAGTCAAAGTACCTACCCACTATTTCTGAAAGTTTTCATTCATTGAGCTGTTTACGACAGACAGTCACTCCAATTTTATTTATATATAGTATAAAAATACCTTGTTTTGACCGAATTAAAACAAGTATTTTGTAAGATACCTACATATTTTTCACGTATTAAATTTGAACATTGGCAATAAAGGTTTGAGGTCACCTCTTAGAGCTTGACTTTCGTAATTATATAGGTACACAATATCTTGTTGTCTGTATGTATTGTTGTATGTAGCAAGCAAAGGGCAGCGTTACGTAATTATATATAGAGCGAGCGAACACAATTCGGTTTGCGCTTTTTAACCGACTTCAAAATAATTGCCTTTTAAAAAAAGTGTACCGACTTCAAAAATTATGCTTTCCGAAAGCAAATGCACAAGTCACAATAAATAAATACCCAAATCGCTTCAATATGCCTATAAAATTTGAAAAGTTCTCGATTTCTCCAGCATCCCATCATCAGATCCTGACCTGATGACCATGGGACCACCTGGGAAGTATATATACCTTTTCAAACAAAAAAAAAAGTTTTCCAAATCGGTCCAGGCGAAATGTGTCTCGGAGAAATGGAGAACTCTTCAAATTTTATAGAGGCACATTTGAAGCAATTTTGGCATTTTTTTTTATAGTAACTTGTGCATTTGCTTTCGCAAAGCACACTTTTCAGTGCATAATATTTTTACTAGCAGTTATCGACTTAATTGTTTCATACTTGTTTCAAAGTGAACAAACGATCTGACCTCTGTTGCTAACAAAAACGTGTTGGTAACCGTCTACAGATTAGTAAATATGACAGGTCGAGAGCGAGTGTACACGTCAAGCTCGCTCTTCTCTGCCTATCATATTTACTAATCTGTGGTTTTATTAACAAAAGAGATACGGAATAGAGGGTCCACTTCAAAAGCCTAAAACTAGGCTACTACTATGTGCGTCGGTGGCCCAGTGGTAGGCAGACCCCGGGTTCAATCCTGAATCCCAGCCATGTACCAATGGGTTTTTTAATTAAAAACTTATGTACATAATCCGACAAGCCACACTTAGAGGCTTTTCCATCTAAATATATCTCAACAGAACTAGCCACTCGTTAGGTATAGCCTTACAAATACTATCGGCTAAACGAGGGAGACTTGGTCTTCCGCTGGGTACCCTGGAACCGTAACACGGTTTCAGAAGCTGTAAAGGCAACCCGTGAAGAAAGAAGAAAAAAAAACTAGGCTACTTTTGTCACATCCTAAAAATGTTTCCTATAATAAAAATAAAACCAAAAAGCTGTCTCTCTGTGACCTTTTCACGAAAAAACGACTGAATAAATTATGTTGTGATTTTCACTATTGAAGATGGAGCTGAGCATCAGGTTTAGGAGCTGAGCATTAACAGTGAATCAAGTCTGGAAAATAGTTAGCCCCAGCTACTTTTCATGGCGTATTGTGTCTAATCCGACAGAGATATAACAAAATGATGTAGGAAAGAATTGTGTAGAAAATAATCTATAAAAAAGTCCGCGGTAGCATATATCCGTGTGAAGCCGGGGGCGGGGTCGCTAGAGATAAAACCAAAACGAAAACCGCAATCATAACACGTAGATCTCCTTATAATAAAGTGTTAAAACGAGCCGTCAACTATCATCAATCATAAATGTTACGAGACTTACAAATGTAACACCACTTTCTAAACTCGATCATGAACATATTACATACTAACATTCCGCCCCCGGCTTAGCCCGTGGATATTTGCGAACAAAATAAAATATACCCTACAGCACTCATAGATAATGGCTTGCCTGCACTACCCCTACCCCTACCCCTACCCCGATCCCTACCCGTACCCCTACCCTGTATCCCACGACTTCGTACGTGTCTATTTCAGAATGTTGGCAAACATACACATCGTACATAGCTTTTGTCATGTTCACCTCTACCACCCCGTTCCCGTCGTCATGCCGTGATGGTATATAGTCTATGTCACTCACGAAGAATGTAGCTTTCTAATGGTGAAAGATTTTTTAAAATCGGCCCAGTAGTTTCTGAGCCTATTCATTACAAACAAACTTACAAATGTTTCCTCTTTATAATATTAGTATAGACTAGCGGACCCGGCAGACGTTGTCCTGGATTGCCTGCACTACCCCTACCCCGTAAATATGAAGTCATTTATTTTGAGGTACAAATAAAGAGCCTTTTCTAGCGGCCGCGGCGGCATTTAAATTTTTTTTTTTAAATAACAGAACACGTGTTATTGTCACTTAACTATAATAGTTAGACTTATGCTATCGCGACACTTTTTGTAGATAATGATGTGTTCTGCAAAGTTGTAGTACATTATTTTGTTCTATCATCAATAGTTTTTGCAGCGCACGCGATATAATTACACCTTGGGTTACATTATTGGAGTTTTAGTAAGCAATATGGCCTATGTCATCCGGGGATAGTGTAGCTTCCCAACGGTGAAAGATTTTTTCAAATCGGTCCTATAGTTTAGGAGCATAATTAATGCAAACAAACAATCAAATTTTTCCTCTTTATAATATTAGTATAGACCACTTCTCAGTCGATCTCGTTAACGCAGCCATATTATTTGGGCAATACATTTATTTTCTACGAGACCTTTTAAAGAGGCGCCTCAAAACTTTATTCCCATACAAATTACTTGCATCACGACTTCCTAAATTGCACGATTACGACAAAATAACCCGCGCGGTTTACTGAGTTCATTGCGCTAACAAGCTTGCTCTTAATATATCGAAACGATACAAAAACCAGATTCGAAGTCTAAGTATCCACTATGAACCGTGAATGTTTCATCTAAATACATTAAGCCGTTTCGGAGTCTGTTCTGAATAAACATTGGGAGAGACAAACAGACAGACAAAAATGCTTAAAACCGTCCGTTAGGCTTCAGTATTAAAATGGAAATGTTGTAAAATTCGCATTCGGGGATAATGTAGTTTGCTATTATGTATAAATAATTTTTAGATTAGGGTCGTCGGTGCAGGTCGAGTGGCTTTTCCATCTACATACCTTAACAGATCTGGCTACTCGTTAGGTATAGCTGAGGAAGACTTTGTCTATCGCTGGGTACCCTGGGGCCGGCAACGGTTCCCGGGAGCTCTAAGGTAACTCGTGATGAAACAAAAAAACCTGTTCAGTACTTAGAGACATTTAAACTTACAAACTTAATTTCTTTATAATATTAGTATAGATGTTAATTGTCGAGTTAACATAGTATCATTTAACATAATGATAGTGACATAACTTAGTTGCTAAAGTTACGTTCTTTATTTAATGTCACACATAACATCTAGTTTTGTGTTTTATCTGATGTTAAAATACCAAGGAAATGTATTTAATAATATACTGCTCAAGTCTAGGAAATATCATAAATATTTATATTTATAAAAAAATGGTGAATATGAAGAGGAAGTTAATGGTTTTATCTATCTAAATATACCTCAACAGAACTGGCCACTCGTTAGGTATAGCCTCACAAATACAGGAGGCTAAACGAGGGAGATTTGGTCTTTCGCTGGGTACCCTGGAACCGTAAGACGATTTCGGGAGCTGTAAGGCAACTTCGTCCGTGAAGCCCATATTATGGTCTGTAGTTCATACAAAAATTCCATAGAAAAAAGCGCTTTCAGTTTTTCGCGGATTTTCCAATTTTTCAGTCCCTAAAAACCTTATTAAGCGTATTGGTAAAAAAATAGCCAAATCGGTCCAGCCGTTCTCAACTTACCAAAGAACAGCATTTAATTTAATCTTTATTTTATTGATTTGGCAGTTTTTTTGGCTGGACCCTGAAAATTGAATTTAATTAGTCTAATTTTTAAAGAAACATTTCATTTTGATTTGTTTGATTATTTTTCGTCATTACAGGAGGAAATAATCTTCAAAATGGCGTATCGATAAAAAAACACCCTTGAGAAATAATATATAAAGATTATTAAATAAATTAAGCACCTACCTAATTAACGACAACATACGGCCAAATGTATAAACTTTTGATTGACCTTTATTATTTCTCACTTGTAATGTTCAATAAAAGTACACCTAGGTCGTCCTCTGCCAGCATTTCCTTTCACTTCTGCCATATAAACCTTTTTAGTCACCCATTCATTCTTTCAACGTGTCCAAACCAGCGTAAACTACTTTTCTTCATTTTAGTCACAACATCATCTTTCATTACATCGTTTCGGGTGCGGTCAGTAAAGACCGCATTTGTACTGCATTTATCTTACCTTACTATTCCATACCCAAGTCTCGCTTTCATAAGTAAGTGTAGGAACTAAAACAGCATTATGTATATTAATTTTACTTTTAGTTGTAAGTTGTGTATTTCTGCATACATTTAGATAATATTTGTATTCATTTTTAAATGTTCAACAAAAAGGATTCAAGGTGGCAGGAGTTATAATATATCTATCTATCTATCATCACGCCTTTCATCCCAAGAGGGGTAGGGAGAGACAATCGAATGCCATTTGCTACGATCCTGACATAACTCTTTTGCTTCTTTTATATTCATCATACCTTTCATACATGTTCGGCGATTGTGTGTACTTTTAATATTTAATAATATTAATATAAAATAAGGTATTTATGTTTTATATTAAATGAAAACCCGATGGAGATTTAAAGTAACAAAATATCGACCTCCGACAACAAAGTGAACGTACTGTTACACAATGTTCCGATGGTTGCTACAATAAAGTTTACTTTAATTATTAAGGCCTGCCTGAGGCCACAAACGTGATCAATTCACTACTTCCCCTTTGAACTACTCATTACTAGAGCCCTAGGGTCTTCAATTTTGACCTTATACGTTCGCAAAATCAATAGTATGCGAAACTGTAGTCGAATAGAAAGACACACGCAGTACACACTCACACGAAGAAGCAACTAAGTATATAGTATACGCACCACGCACACAAATAGAGTAGACAGCGGCGACGCAGAGGAGTAGAGAGCGGCGGAGGAGAGGGCACATGATGCCGTTTTCACGGCTACAGATTTTCTATAAAGGATCTGTGGTCACGGCATACGAGTCGATTTTACCCCCAAGGCACGCCAATTTTAGATAAAAAACTCAAATTGTTCCGATAGGTGTTACAATGAAGTTAGGGAAGTCAGTCATCAAAATCCAATTTTTAATCATTTTTTTCAGAAAAACTGATCTATTTACGAAATTGAAAAAAATATATATTGATTTTAAGGATATGACAAATATTGTTATTGTTTTGAAAATATGATTAGAAACATTTTACTCGATAGAAAAAAATCTTAAATACACCTCTGAGAACTTTATTTATAAAAAAATTATGGCTTAATATAGATGGTAGATACCATTACAAAAATTAACATGAATATTTTTTTGGTAATTAATTATCTATCGTTTCATTGTAAAATTATTTCTATTTTGTATAAGTTTTTTTTTAATTGCGTTTAAACAAAAATTATCGTTTACGTTGAATCGCTTACTGTTTCTATCCTGCTCGCGTGCGCGTGATTCTAGATAAATGCGTTCTGCTCTTTCATCACTCATTTTCCCATCGACCACTTCCCCTTAAGGCCTGGGTCATTACTTACCCTTTGAACTACCTATTAGGTAGGTACCAGACCAATTTTGAGCAAAGTTTTCAATTAGAGGCTTATCAGTTTTAAATTAATATGATGTCAAAAATAATATCTACAAATATCGCCGCTACGATCTAATCACAAATAGTTGTGTCACTGTTGCCATATATAACAACGCAAAGTGTCCTGAGAAAATAATGTAGTATTTCAGCATCTCTTCAACAAAAACTAATAAAATTTTGAAATATTCACACATTAACGTACGTGAGAATTACATTCATGACAAAGAAATTGTCACCATATTAAGTTGTGACAAAGAAAAGTAGATATAAGTGTACTTAGAAAATTACTGGCTTTTTAAATGTGACATAATGTATGTCACTTTAGGCTCTCCAACAACTCGTATGAAATAGTGAAAAATAAAAAAGCCGTCTTTTTTTTTATTCTTCGGTTACCTTACAGCTCCCGGGAACCGTTGCCGGCCCCAGGGTACCCAGTGTAAGACAAAGTCTTCCTTATTTAGCCAATGATTTTTTGAGGCTATACCTAACGAGTGGCCAGCTCTGTTGAGGTACATAGATGACAAAGCCTCTTTGTACGGTTTGGCGACTTTTCAGTTGCTCGACCACCGAGTTCACCTCAAAATTGTATTAGACTTATTCTATGATATATGTTTACTAACTATTTATCTATCATCACTCCTTTTATCCCAAGAGGGGTAGGCAGAGACAATCGAATGCCATTTGTTACGATCCTGACATACCTGTTTCGCTTCTATGTTCAATAAAAGTACACCTGCCAGCATTTATTTTCACTTCAGCCATATTTAAACCTTTTTAGTCAATATTTTATTCTTCATTCTTTCACGTATTCAAACCAGCGCGTAAACTACTTTGATTTATTTTAATCGCAACATCATCTTTCACTCCGCATTCTTCTCTAATGACATCGTTCTGGTTTTTTATATTTTTTTTACTAAGTATTTAAAACTAAGTATTTAGAGACAAACAAACCAGAAAGTTTAATTCTAGAATTATATAGATCATGAATTTGCGGTGTTTACAGTAGAAACGATGGGTTCTTGGTCGTCCGTTGCAAAAAATTACAAAACGGTTTATTCTCGCCTCTGGTGACCCAAGAGCTGGTGCTTACTTCGCTCAAAGAGTCAGTATAGCCGTACCAGCATCTTGAGCACCATGCCACAAGGGAACATTTAGAAGGGATATATAATATAAATAAATATATATTTTCTTTCTTCAAGGGGATAATTAAAATAAGTTTATTGAAAGCTAAATTGTGGTTAAAAGTGTGCATTCCATTATATAAATAAATATCACTTGAAATTTCTTCAAATCCTATGGAACCCTGATATTTTTTTTAAAACTTCTCAAAATCCTTAGCTAAAAACATTCAGAACAAAGTAACTAATTTCAAATTGTACCCACCTGTTGAAAAATCCAATATTTTCAGTCAAAACAATTTTCACAATTTTTCACCTCACATTTAATTCTGTAAGGAGGTCATAGCTTACTATAAAAGTTCTGCCAGTAACAATAAAGCCAATTAATTATTTAATTAAAAAACAAATGTCACATTTAAATGGTAAAAAGCGCGCCAACGCAAACGCTTTGCCCGAAACGCGGGTAAATTGTGAACTGACTTTGTGGGATTGTGACTTCGGAAGGTCGATGAATGGCGGGGTAATAGTAGAAGAGAGGGTATACTGTTGTAACTCGAAAATATTATAGTTTACGAGTCTCTGTTTACCTATTTAGTGGCATCAATGCTACAGACAGGTGGCAAAAGTGCCACCGACTCAGTAGTCGGTTGTTTTATAATACGTAGTCTATGTAGTGATAATGATAATATTTTTACAAAAAAAATATATATAATATTTTCTATCTATCATCACGCCTTTTATCTCAAGAGGGTTAGGCAGAGACAATCGAATTTTTACGATTTGTTACGATTCTGACATACCTCTTTCTCTTCTTTTATATTCATCATACCTTTCATACATGCTCGGCGATTGTGTGTACTTTTAATATTTCCATCGATCAATACATTTTTTATATGTTCAATAAAAGTACACCTAGGTCATCCTCTGCCAGCATTTCCTTTCACTCCAGCCATATATAAACCTTTTTAGTCAATCTTTCATCCTTCATTCTTTCAACGTGTCAAAACTAAAGAAAATCTAATTCCTAAAACCTCCCTAAAACGAAAATATTAAATATAAATTTTAACTGCGAGTGAGATCGCATAGTGACGCTCTTAGATAACTTCACAAGCAATTGTAAATACATATTATTATTTTTAATATCATGAACCGGAAGATAATATATGTTGGCCTTCATTAACGAAATGTCTTGCCTTTTATTTTTACAACTTCACTAATGGACGATCATCATATTCATGGACATTGCAATCTCTGCAGCAGCTTAGGGCTTTGTGAATAACGCACGCGCCCGCCAAGATGGGGAATCCACTTTATTCTTGTCCGTGCTGTGATGTTTGTGATTAGTCGACGACTAATAAGACATATCACGGTCGGCGGGATTATCTTAAATAACGATTAATCGGCTATAAACACTATAAAGGCTATAATACTTGACATTGGCTAATCACTGATTAACATTGGCTTCAAAGAAGAAGGAGAAGAAGATTAGGAATATGAATATTATAGATGCCAATTAAGTTTGTCATTCTGAGTGACGTATGGTACATTTTTCCTGAAAATCCTTCCTGAAACTATAATTGTAATGCATAGAGTACTAAGCCTATGGAGGGGCCATAGACGGGCTCCCCCTTTCGCCAATTTTTTCCCCATTGACCAGTTATACTGACCAGGTGCGCATTAATAAGTTACCTTAGATTTCATTGGTATCGTTTTGTGTCGCGAGACAGAGCTCTAGGAAAATAGTTAATTGTGATGTTTTAAACGGTAAAGGCGATCTAGGGCGTCAAACTTAGTGTTTCCAATCATTAATTATAATTATTATGTTTGTATTTTAACATAATCATCATGTAACGTAAAATCCGTTGCGACAATAAATCGACAGAAAAATACAGTGGTACAGGGGCTAGAACTAGGCGTTTAGCTCCCCCCCCCTTCAAAATAATTCTCTCACTCACTCAGGGATATCGAATCGTAGCTTTCTATTGGTAAAAGAATTTTCAAAATCGATCGGTTTACCCATAATGGACAACATTTCATTTTTTTAATCACCCATTTTTATTACTTTAATTAAAAATATATTAAAAAATAAGTTACACGTATTTTTATATTTTATTTTTGGTTGAGTTTTTATATTTTTAATTTAATTATGATTTTTTATAAATTCTGAGGACTTATAAACTAAAAACCTTAGCTAGGACTAAAATTAAGAAATATAAACTGTCACCCAAAGAAAGTGACTGATAGTGTCAGTCAAGCCACAGAGTATACGTTATAGAAATGCAAAGAGTATATATACCGTGTTCCAAATAGGTGTTGCCGTAGCCGGAACTCAAATCGCCTACAACATTATTCATAATGTATATAATAATACTAGCTTTTGTCCGCGGTTTCACTCGTAAATATATTTCCTGTGATAGCCCATTCGAAACTAGCAAAACTTCCACAAAAATATTATATAAAAGAAGTATTTTTATAATTATATTTAAAGAATAATTATTAATTTAGCTTCAAATGGAATAAAAATGGGTAAAAGTAATAGAAGGCAACACTAACTAACAACTCTGACAACAGACATTAGTATTTTTAAATTAGAGGGTTAGCACAGATTAGGGCACCTATTAATCCTTATTTTTCAATATTTCAGTATTTTTAAAATAACTCGAAAATTAAAGGATATAAAAAATTTAAAAAATGAAAAATAAGCTTTCTAGCATGTAATCTCCAAACGGTTTTCGAATTTTGGTACCTTACGAAAAATGAAATGTTGTCCATTGTTACACATAACTGTACACTGAGTACTTTTTTATTTCTGACGCTATTGTTTTGAGACGAATTAATATCAACTTATGTTTAAGTATATCATTAAGTAGTTATCGTTAAAGGTGAACAGGATCTTATTGAGTCGATCGATCAAAGCATTCCAATGTGGCGAATTACCGAATGCGAAAACTCCGTGAGGGGTTGGTAGGCCATTACAGGCTGGTTGACTATCGTATCTTGTACCTACTACTTAGAAGAAATCTTTATATTGTTTACAATTCCTTTAGTTTAGTTCTTACACTTGTGTTCCTAAAAAATTAGAAATCTATATATATTTCTAACAATTGTTATTTAATTTTTGTTTTTAGTTAAAATAAATTAAATGCTATATTTTATGTATAAGTTTATAAATGATCAATAATAGTTTGTGATATTAGCCAAAAACTTCTTTTAATGCATGTATACTTATTAGCACTAGATTCAAGTCTACCTACCCCAGGCTACTAGTCAACCTACCCCAGACATGGGGCAGGTCGACCAACGTGGAGAGGTTTACAGAAACTGAAAAAAATAGTACTTCTCTTTACATTTACCGTATAAGAAAATTTTATTTTATTGTCAATGAAACTTCCCATCATTTACAGTAGTTTTCGTTATTGTCCAAATAATATTTACTTATTAATTAACTTATTAATTATAATTACGGAAAAGTTAGCCTATACCATCCCCGGTCTGCCCTACTAGATTTGTTTTAGTTTTTCATGGGATCGACATGATTTTTTGCATACCTACCTAGTAGTTGTTTAGGGGTCAGAGAATGACATACTACTTTTTCATATCGCGAAAGCGGGCGGGGGAGGGGCAGTAGCTTGTACACAGATATTCTTCTTCTTCTTATGTTATTTATAGCCTTTATAGTGTTTATAGTCGATTAATCGGTATTTAAGACGATACATTCAAATAAAATCATAGTTTGAGGGGCGTGGCCTAGCTGCATACGATACTCTAGCACTACGTGATCGATTGGTCTCTCCGCTGAATCTCTCTCTTTCGCATTGAATAGAAACGAAAGAGAAGAGGCGCACGGAAGGTGCTTAGAACAAACGTCCTAAGTGACAAATCAAAAATAATTTATTTAAATTAAAGGAGTAGCTTTATTGAAAATCTAAATTAACATCTTACTTACTAAATAGATGATGAACTTAAGATGAACTTAATTTAATAAACAATACTTCATGTACTACTGAGAAATTTGGAAAGGAGACTTTTTTCAGAGGCTACTTTGCAATTTATCGAGCAAAGTTTCTTAAACATGTTATATAATTAACAGATTAATATGAAATATGATCAATTATAACATGTAATTTTTTCTGTATTTGTAAGAGCTTTAGGTTTCACTCAAAACGATTTGAAAAATATGATTTAATATGAAGGTAGCCTCTTAAGATAATCCCGCCCACCGTGATATGTCTTATTAGTCGTCGACTAATCACAACCATCACAGCACAGACGGGATTAAACTGAATTCCCCACCACGTCTTGGCGGGAGCGTGCGTTATTCACAAAGGTGTGACGTGGAATCCTACACATATATTAGTATATTAATTTTGAAATGACAGACTGACACTCCAATTTTAATGAATATATATTTAATGGTGTTTATTTTTAATGAACTCTAGCCAGGAAACAAGTAGGCGGTCTCTAGGTCAGGTAACGTTAAGGCTACTAAATAAACTTGATACAAAAACTAGATTATAATTATGTAAGTACCTTCTCGCATACATTTATTGTACACAAACACATCTTCACGGTGGCCGAGTGGTTAAGACGTCTGGTATTAACTAGGCAGACCACGGGTTCGATCCGGATCCCGGATCCCGCCCATGTACCCAATGGGTTTTAATCCGACAAACCACACTTAGAGGCTTTTCCATTTAAATATACCTCAACAGAACTGGCCACTCGTTAGGTATAGCCTCACAAATATAGGAGGCTAATCGAGGGAGACTTGGTCTTCCGCTGTGTACCCTGAAACCGTAACACGGTTTCGGGAGCTGTAACAATCAAACTAAAAATCATGTCGATCCCGTGAAAAACAAAAACAAATCTATCCCACGGGTACCATAAATTTTTCCGGGATAAAAAGTAGCCAATGTGCTATACCAGACTATCTCTGTGCCAAATTTCATCCAGATCCATTCAGCCGTTCTGCCGTGATTGAGTAACAAACATACATACATCCATACAAACTTTCGCGTTTATAGTATTAGTGGGAAGTAGGATATTTTCAATAAAAGTACGCCTTGGTCGTCCTCAATTTTTATTCAATCTTTCAACGTTCATTCTCTCAACATGTCAATAGTAGGAATAAAGTACTTATAGTCCATAGTCGTACTATGTACGGAAGAACGTAACCGACAAAGTGTAGGTATGCTTCAGTAACGGCGTACGTGATGCAATATCAATGAAGACTTCTATTATCTAAGAATTACACTAGAAATTATATATTCAACCTACATATTTATGCTTATAACTACTTATCTATTAGAGATAGATATATGCTACCGCGGACTTTTTTGTAGATCATTTTATTCTACACAATTCATTCCTACATCATTTTGTTATATCTCTGACGGATTAGACAGCATACGCCATGAAAACTCGATGGGACTAAATTTTTCCCGACTTGATTCACTTATACTTCTTTAGCTCCTATACATCTTAAATATGTTGTGATGATGATGATGATAGTGATAGTGATGATAAAGTGATGTAGCAGTATTTTTTTATTGGTTACTAATTTTCCGCCCTGGCTTCGCCCGTGGAACTTAAATGACATGCTCGTCCAATTCTTCAAATAAGGAACATTGACGTTATTGGTTACTACACTCGGCTCTCAAATTTTTTACACCTTCCGCATGAATAAACTTTTTCTTCTTTAATTATGGCTCCACCAATGTTAATCGTTGATTTGCCAATGTCAAGTACTAGGTATAGCCGATTAATCGGTATATAAGATGATCCCGCGTCTAAATTAATCACAGACTAATCACAACTATCACAGTGCAGGCGGTGTTTAACCGGATTCGCCGTCATGGCACGATGGAACGCGTGCGTCGGCCGCCATGACATGACGTGGAATCATGAATTTTATCTAATCGTGCAAACAGTAACAAAATCGGTCTAGTAGTTTTTGAGTGTTACAATTTGTCGGAATCTTTTATGTATGTTCCCCGATTGAAGACGCCTGGACCGATTTGGACATTTTTTTTTGAAAGGGTATACTTTTCAGGTGGTCCCATTGTCATCAAGTCAGGATCTGATGATGGGATCCTGGAAAAAATCGAGAACTCTTCAAATTTTATAGGCACACTTTTGGGTTTATTTTTTTATAGTGACTTGTGCGCATTTGCTTTCGGAAAGCACATTTTGGTTTTGAAGGCGGTTTCTTTTCTTTAAGTGGTTATAAGGTATATATTCGCCGTGAGATCAGATTTCCGGGAAAAAAATACCCTATGAAACTCTATAGCTGTCTTTGTGCAAAAAAAATTACGTCGCTTCGTTGCTTCATTTAGAAGGACAAACACAGTTTCGCATTTCAAAATTAATTTTATTACGTTTACAAGTAGTTTTTTACAAATGATTGGACTCCTGAACATCTGTATTATTAGAGACCCGCTCTACCACGGTAATAGGTACTAGACATTTGTAAACACGTCCTGTCATGGTGGCAGACGCACGCGTCTCGTCATGGCGTGATGGGGAATGTTTAATCCCGTCCGCGCTGTGATGGTTGTGATTAGTCAGTGAGTAATAAGACATATCACAGTCGGCGGGATAATCTTAGCTACAGATTTATCTTAAACACTTTGGCAGAATTGCGACGATAAATCAGCACTGTTGCCATATATCAAAAGAAGAATAATAATATGAAATAAGTAAGTACTTAAACAATTTATAATATTAGTGACAATATTAACTTTCATCGAGCTAAAAAGGAAAAGCTAATATTAAATGTGGACCTTGTTACAGTCCAAGTTGCGTTGTTCTGTAATCAGACCGTAAATACTATGATGGCCCTCAAGCAGGTCAAACTAATTTACTTTTATTGTTATTTTTAAGACCGCTTTCACCGCTTTGTGACAAAAGGAAAAAGTAGTTTTTTATGTATTTTAACTAACAGTACTTAGCTATTATTTAGTTATCTTAATAGTATATCTATCATCACGCCTTTTATCCCAAAAGGGGTAGGCAGAGACAATCGAATGCCATTTGTTACGATCCTCACATACCTCATTCGCTTCTTTTATATGCATATCTTAATAGTTTGTTTGAAATAAGTAAATATTTTTTGTGTACCTGATTCACTGCGAATTCCGTTTAATGTGTATTACGAATTCGTTTCACACAGACTTTTTTTAGGTATAACCACAGAACATTATAAAAAAGTGTAGAAGTAGCATGATAGCATATTTATATGAAAACCAATCTAACCTAATTTTTGTACTGCAATTACAATACTATGAAAATCTTTATCATCAACGCTACATCTTTACTAATATTATTATAAAGAGGAAAGATTTGTATTTTTGTATGTTTGTTACGAATAAACACAAAAACTACTGGACGGATTTTGATCATTGTTTCACCATTGGAATGCTACATTATCCATGAGTAATATAGGCTATTGGTATATGACGACGGGAACGGGGTGGGCAAATGTGAACATGACAAAAACTATGTATGAAGTTTATGTTTGCCAACATTCTGAAATAGTCACGTACGAAGTCGTGAGAAACAGCTAGTAATTTCATATAGAGTATTTTCATGGCGTATGATGTCTAATCCGTCAGAGATATAACAAAATGATGTAGGAATGATTTGTGTAGAATTAAATGATCTACAAAAAAGTCCGCAGTGTTAGTTTAGATAAGTGGGTATTCGAATTGTAGTAAACCCATATTTTACCTGTGCGGAGCCAGGGGTGGGGTCGCTAGTATTAGTAGATATAAAATACTTACAAATAGGCATGATGACTAAAAATTTCTAATTAGTCCGTCAGTTAGATTATCAGAAAATATTGGACACGTATTTTTTCTTTTGTCAATTAAACAAAAAATTATGAAGATATAGAACGCTAAAATTCCGCGTGACGTCACGCCTTAGTACAATTTTTAGCAAGGTGTGACGTCACCAGCCAAACTTTGACGTGCTTTATCTCTGTCATTTTTTGTTTGATTGACAAAAGAAAAAATACGTGTCCAATATTTTTTGATAATCTAAATGTCGGACTAAATAGAATAATATTTTGTTTACCCTGTCATCTTCCCTATTGTAAAAAAATATAATTTATGGGGCGTCGGTGGTCGAGTGGGTAAGACGTACCAATGGGTTTTTTTATAATAAAAACGTTATCCGACAAACCGTATAAAGAGGCTTTTTCATCTACATACCTCAACAGAGCTGGCCACTCGTTAGGTATAGCCTCAAAATATCATTAGCTAAATGAGGAAGAGTTTGTCTTCCGCTGGATACCCTGAGGCCGGCAACGGTTCCCGGGAGCTGTAAGGCAACCCGTCAAAATAAAAAAAATATATTGCCTCCCCTAGACACACTAGACCCACACTAGGTTAGGTTGATAGATCGATTAAGCATGTCAAGGAATAAGGTCACAAAATAAATATGGTTGACTTTAATTTTGAGATCTATAAGGAAAATAGACAGAAACCATCATAATAAATTTTTTTAATAACAAACAATCCACAACTCAATAAAATTTAATAACATTTTCAATATAGATTAAATCAAAATAACAAATAAATGTATGAATAAATACATGGCGTCATTCAAATATATCGTTAGCAACTTTATCATCTTGGTTACCGTCTTCCACTTTTTCACCTCCACCATAGTCTAAGGATGTCAGCAATTGATTCTGTTTTTTGTCCATGATATCATCATCATCATTATCATTATCATCCTTAGATGAGTCGTCATCAGTCTGTATTCTATCATCACCTGATACATTACTGATATCTTGAGTTGCTTTGACTTCTTTTATTTCGTATGTTGCATTCACTGTAAGTTCTCGGGGTTTTTCGTTGTTAGCATTCTTAATTAATTCCTCTGTAGATTCTGCCCACGGTATACCAATCCTACTTGAAATTATACTGTTTTTATTGCTATTGCTCTCACCAATGGCATTTGATGTGTCATTTATATCACTTACCATCGCTATTGAAGGATGTTTTGTGGTATAGGTAAATATATTTTCAATTACTGGCTTCATTTTTGCATCTTTTTCTTCGTCGACTTTATTGGTTTCTAATTTGAATAGTGTTTTATAAAATTCTTTTATTTTTGATGATTCAGTTCGTTGAATAAATACATCTTTTGAAACCGTGGCATCTGTATGAGAATCAAAGTTGACTATAGTGTCTGGCATTGTAATGTATTTGAATGTAGAGTCTTCATCGTCAGGTCCATATACAGTTCTTTGTGTAACTGTGGCTAGTACTTCTTCACTGTACGGTTGACGAGTTTCTATATATATGGGAATATTAAGGTTTTCTGTACTAACACGTAAAATTGGCGATGCAGCTGTAGACGTTATATAATCGCTATTTACAAAAGTAGTCAAATCAAAAGCATTCTTCCTCATCGGTTCTATATCTGGAGCACTTTTAATAACATCTATTAGTGTGTCTATTCCGTCGTCATCTGAAAGTATATATATAGCAATTAATATCAAGGAGTTTTCAAATCCATTGAAAATTTTAAACAAATATATTTATTTCTTTGTGTGTTTGGCCCGAATATACTCAAAAACTGCCGGACCGATGTTCTTACTGTTTGCACGATCAGATCGGATTGATTCACAAGAAAAGTTCAGGTGGATAAAATATTACGCTACGTCCTTTGGGAGTCGAGCAGTAACCAATAACTTTAAGGTTCCTTATTCGACCAGTTGTGTTAATGAGGTGGAAAACTACATTTTTATCTCAACAGAGCGCGCATTAGGCGAGGGTCCCTTCACTTTTTGTCAAAATTGTCACAAGCCATACAAATAATATATTACTTATGGCGGATTTTTAATATTTTTAAACATACTATGACTAGATGCGTTGCATATTATTGCAAAATCATAGTGATCTAAAGATCAAGTAAGTAAATTATTATAAATAATAAAATATATTTTCTAACAACACAGTCTTTTTACTATTCACAGGGAGACCTCCGTACTTTAGCTCATTTTTTAGTTATAGGTAATATTGTCATCATGGAACACCAAAAGAAACCATGACACGATTTAAAATAACTACAAAATTTAAAGTTAACTGGGGGTCCCCTAGACTCCTAGAACGCCATCTAAAATTAGTTTTGTTCCCCATTAAAATTTTAATAGTATGATAATAAAAATGAAAGTAAAATCACCTTTCGATTCGAAATTTTGTTTCACAACAATTTCTAGTAAAGTCAACAAATAATTAAGTGTACTGTCTTCACTGGATATCTGTCGTTTTTCCCTTAACTTAGTAGGGTAGAGTTTTTCAGATAATACTTTCAGCAATCTCATATTATGTAGTAGTTTCTTTGCGTATGCTTTGGATGTTATGTAATTAGCACCCTTATTGAATGGATGTTTATTGTTCACTAATCTTGTAGTACCATTTGCTCGTCGGTCGTGTTCGTCTAATGCTTGGGCTACTTTTATCAGAAAGGTATTTTGTGGTAAATTATATTTCATTAGCAAACGGTCCAACTGTTTTACGAACTTTTTTCGATAAATTCTGTTGATCCTTTTGGTCTTTCTAGATTTATCGGTTGTATAAGTTTCATTCTTCACGGTGTAACTTAGACAGCTCTTATCTAATTCATCTACGACTGATTTAAATTGATCAGAAAATGTTTCAAGTCTCTTTAAGAAATATTTAATATCCCTCTTCATGCTATCAATGATTTCAATATGAGTTCTTGGAGGACCAAATGATTCTACAACAGGACCATCTCTGTAGGCTCGTCTGCTTACCTTTTGATGACCACTGGTATTTTTAAAATTTTTCAGTATACCTTTTATTGAGGACATTATATGCATTATTTCAAACGCGTCATTTCTTAAGGACCGTAACTTTGACTTTAATAAAAGTAACTTTTCATCACTTAACTTACAAGTACCAAGTATTTTACAAATCAAATCAGATTTGTTTTCTTTTTCATTCTTTATAATTAAACATTTCCGGTTTTTACCAGTAACTTCGCCAGCTGTTTTATAAGCATTATGCGTATTATCACTGTTGTTGTTTTCGTCATTAATATCATAACTCTTTTGCTTTGGTAAAATTTCATTTACACCGTATAACATTTTCAATAAGTGCATTTTTAACTTAAGTTCGTTTAAAAGCGAAGGCAAGAGGTAAATGTCATCTGTTAAAATATGCGATTTTTGTGACATTGGTTTATATTTTGATTTCAATTTTGTTATAGTGGGAGCAGTAGAAGTTATATTTTCAACAATAATTAGTAAATTAGGTTCAGTGATATTCGTGTTTACTTTTGAGATGTTCATTGGATATCCGTCAACTCCACTACCTTGTGAAGGTATTGTAAGCGGTTTTGTTTCCTCTGATGTAAAATCTGAGATATTTTTGGTATCTAAGCTTTGCGTCGATACTGTGGACGTTGTAGTATCATTAATCGCAACAACTTTGGAGCTTAAATCAATAATTGTATTTTCATATTTAGTGTAATTATTGATTTGTGTTGTTATATCATCAGTAATGTTAATTATATCGGTAATATTGTTTTTTATTATGGGTATACTCAATGGTTTTACACTATATGATGCAACATCTGAAACTAATTGGATATCATTTTAATTTATTAGGAAGCCTACTTGGTAAGTTTATTAATATTTGATTTCAATTCGGTTTATTTAATTAAAATAGAATCTTAATTTAGAATTTTTACGACTATCATACAAGAAATAAATAATAGATGGACCAGAAAGGTTGAGCGAGTTTGGCAAAATAAAAATTACTTACGAAGTTCAATTGTTACATCGCCCATATCTTCAGATCGCTTACTTCTATATTTGAGATTTTTATATAGTTCTCTTTTATTTGACCTGTTTGCAGAGTTATCAATTCTCGTCATCATTGAATCTCGTGCTGGTTGCTTCCAATGGGCAATCGGTACATTAGTATCGTTGTTATACATCTGCTTTAAATTCTTTCCCATCATGGCAATAATCTTCTGGATCATAATTTTAACATATTTTACTGTTGAATTATCGTCCTTGTACCTAAATGTTTTCATTTCTGACACCGGTGGTTTAACTGTAACTAAATCTGTTGGCAGTTTATGCCTTCTTATGACTTTTGCATAGACTGGTTTTGACGTCATTGTATTTGATTTCGATAAATTAATAATAGATGCTTTCATGCCCTTTTTCACCGACCCTAATTTTGAATGAATCTTAGCTTTTCCTTGTTTACTTATTTTTCCTTGTTTATTTGAATTGATTGTAGATATAAATTTCTTTTTATAATG
This sequence comes from Nemapogon koenigi, assembly GCA_963924495.1. Classification (NCBI taxonomy): domain Eukaryota; kingdom Metazoa; phylum Arthropoda; class Insecta; order Lepidoptera; family Tineidae; genus Nemapogon; species Nemapogon koenigi. Next base: position 371,885 of record OZ004653.1, on the reverse strand, counting down.
CTGCTTTGTTACAGGTTTTATTGTTGATGGCTTCTTTTGTGTTGCTTTGGGAACAGTCTCCTTTGTTACCTTCATCTTGTACATTTTCTTTAAGACATTGCGAGGAATTTTGCTTAACATTTCTTTATCGTCTGTTTTCTCTGCAATGCAATGAAAATTAATATAAAACACATATTTATCTTGGATCATAAAAATTTATACAGTTTTACTCACTCTCTCCACAAAAACTCAGCACATGACAGTCCCAGCGGCCTTCAGAGGAGCAATCACACACGGTACAGCCGATACACCAGTCATCTGTGAACGTTTTTTTATTTATTTAAAAACTTCTTTAAGTTACTGTAAAAGCTCGAACTACGGTAAATCTTAAGATTTTCCAGTAAAACTATTTACCAAGAACTGTTTTGTAATATTCATTCATATTTCCTAAATATGAAAAAATTAAGTAGGTAAATCCTGATACGTAAATGTTGAAAATAAATATTGCATATATTTTTAAAATATAATTAAAAAATATTTATACCTGGCGGACAATCATCGCTGTATCTAGATTCGTAAGGTTGACATTCCTGCTTATTTTGTGTGGCGAATACTGAAAAATTACAAAAATTAATACGGTCAGTAAAATTGGTCGATGAAACTTACTTACAGGATCTATTTGTATCAAAATTTAATGAAATATAAGTCTCGATTAGATCTTCTTCTTCCTCTTAAGGACCATTGCTCTCAGTCATCTTGTATCTGTCAAAATATGGCAAATCTCAGTTAATCCTGGAAACGTGAGTTTATTTACACAAAATATTACCACACAGTTGATAGTTTTTATTTAAAATTGGATTAAGCCATATTTTTATTATTTAGGGTTCTAAATAGCCGTAGTTTTGAAAACGAGCATTACTTAACTATCTATCTATCTATAACTATCAACTGTGTGGTGAGGAAATGTTGTATAAAGGATTAACTGAGTTTTGTCATATTTTTTACAGTTATATGATAGTTTAATTATCTAAAAAAATCATAGAATACTTCTAATTAAAACTTTAAGTTGAATACAGTGGGAACTTTTAGAATTATTCGATTTTTTTTCTTCTTGATAATTCAATAAAATAGCCCTGATTACCTAGTTTAGAAGAGTCAAGTGGTTTAGACAGAGTAAATAGAGAACTCCTACTGAAAAGACCTCGTCTGTTTCTGGGGATCCTGAAAAAACATTTTTTTTATTAATTATCAGTTTAATATTAATATTAGTATTGATTATGGTATCTTTAGATAAATTATATCCGGTTATCATAAAATCGAAACCGTGTTATGGTTCCAGGGTATCCTCCAAGTCTAAGTCTCCCTCGTTTATCCGATTGTATTTGTGAGGATATACCTAAGGAGTGGCCAGTTCTATTGAGGTATATTTACATGGAAAAGCCTCTAAGTGTGGTTTGTCGGATTATGTACATACGTTTTTAATTATTACATGGTGCGTGGCCGGGACCCGGGATCTAACCCGTGGTCTGCCGTCTTAACCACCCATTAATTTTCTGCACTGAAATATGGCACATTATGTATTTTTTTCTACTTTATTGAGGCTACATTTCAGGGGATATCATAATATATGCTTCTATGTTCCTTATTAATGTTCTGTGGTACGAACAGACAAAACGCGACTACAATGAGGCACTCTCACCACATTTACTCTGTGCTCTCACTGCTATAAAAGTCTCCGGCGCGTTAGTCTGTACGACAGCGCCAATTATTAAAGTCGGGGGTTTTCCTTACCTTGTATTTTCCAAAGTATATGTTGGCATACATTTATATGCCTCTCTCTCCCAACATACGGCAGTGCCAGTATCTTTACAAAAGCATAGATTACATACATCATGACCAAAACTTCGATCTGTGTCATTTATTAAATAGTACCCAAGGTCTGGGCAGGAGTCTATGTGTACGATTTTGTGGTGAATTAATGGTGATACATCTAGAATAAAATTAAAAATATTAAAAAATATCTCAGGATTTAGCCGATAGTATTTTTGTGGTGCTTTATTTGACCCTGGATGACATAAGGATCATGGCCGTACCAACGTTGGTTCTAAATCGGTTCTAGCATTTAGAAGTTTTGGTGGAATGAACTCTGAAAATAATACACTCTATTAAGAGAAATCGAGTCGCAAAATTGGTTGAAAATACGCGTGAAATTAATGACTTTCAGGGCATCATAAAACTTAGGTGTAATTGACCTATATTTTTTTTTAATTCATACTGTGTCAAATATTTATTTTATCTTTCGATACGTAATTTAAGAAGTCGTGAAGCATGTAATTTGTATGGGACAAAAGTTATGTGGCGTCTCCTTAAGTAAAACAACAAATAATAATAAAACTGGCTAAGTACGAGTCGCACTCCGTTCGACTTCCGTACAACCGTACAATAATACATACCTAATACGCGTTCTGAAGAGAATAGAGAGTACTTTGCGTGGCTAACACTCTGTCTATCAATCTGTCTGTCTGTCTGTGACCGCCTCACGCAAAAACTACTAAACGTATTTTGTAGCGGTCTTCAGTATTAGATAGCTTGATTCACCGGGAAGGTTTACGAGTATTAAACATGGTCCTATCATGTTTAGGAGCTTCGCAATAGCAGTATGAGTTAATGAAGTCGGGGAAAAAAGTTAGCTTCAGCGAGTTTTCATGTCGAATGCTGTCTAATCCGTCAGAGACATAACAAAATGATGTAGGAAAGAATTGTTTAGAATAAAACGATCTACAAAAAAGTCATCGGTAGCATATATCTAACTCTAATATTTAAGTAGTAATATGATATTCAAATTGTTGCAAAAATTTTAGATTATTATTCAAAACTAGGACTCGCTCCATGGTTTCTCCTACCTTTACACAAACCCCAGAAGACAGTGACAGAGACGTAGACATATATATTCATAATGTACAGCTACACTCACATACTACATGAGTCTATCACCAAGTTACAAATGACTAACAGTTACCTCATGCCAATTGAAACCGGTATAATATTTTGTAAACAAAATATTTCTCTATAGCACGAAACAGGGGCATATTTTCACTTTATTCATTCACTTTCCGCTTTCATTTTTTGTAGACAATTTTATTCTAAACAATTCTTTCCTACATCATCTTCTATACGATGGAGACAGCATACGCAATGAAAACTCGCTGAGCCTAACTTTTTTCCCAACTCGATTCACTTAAACTTTCCCGGTGAATCAAGTGAATCAACAAAATCAGATATGATAGTGATGTAATGATAGGGATGATGATGATGATGATGATGAGTGTAAGTTAAATAATATAATAAGTTAGATATATGTCAACGAGGAATTTTTGTAGGTTATTTAATAATTTTGTTAATCTAACGGATAGGCAGCGTATTCCATGAAAACATGCTGACGCCTACTTCTTCCCCGACTTGATCTAATACCGTGGAATTTTCCATTCCCTATTATAATCTTGAGTTCATCCAGCAATTCCATAGAAAAACATTTTTGCCCAGAAGTTGATTCGAAGAAAATAAGCTGTGACAGAAGACAGACACAAAAGTGGTTCTATATAAGGGTTTCCATTTTTTCATCGGGTGTACCCTAAAAATTAACCAAATCGGTCCAGCCGTTCTCAAATGAAGTAGATTTATATATTATGTAGATTAGGAAGTAAAGTTGACTCTATGAACGGTAATTTTGTTTGTTTTTAGACCATGGACTGAAGTGGACACGTAACTCGAAGACACGATGGTTGATGGATGTCAAGGATTACTGAGTGGAGACCTAGAATGGGCCATAAAAGTGTCGGCAGGGCAGACCACCAGCGAGATAGAGTGACGACCTCGTGAAGAAAGTAGAGCGTGGAGGAGAACTGAGAATCCATTTAGTGGTTAAATAGTAATTTTCTATAACCGTTTAAAATCAATGCGACAATTAGATAATCGATTTGAAATATTTGATTACATAGCGATTTTTCAAATTATTTGCTTTCCGGTACTTCTTCGACGTCTGCACCTATTTTGTCTGAGAATTTGTTGAGATTATTTCCCCGCAGAATTGCAATGCTGATTGGTTGAATGAGGAAGGAACCAACCAACCCTCTTGTCACCAGAGGCGAGGATCAGTCGAGGGGATGTATCTGTAATACCTACATCACCTACATGTATTACTTTATTAATTTTCAATGACTTCCACTACTGTTGACTATCCTACTATGAATATGGATAGAACATTTGGAAACAAAACAACTGTTGGAAAAAAAAGTTGTCAACGAAGGCGTGAAAATCTAATGAAAACTTATCGGTTGACGTACTTTAAAAATCATGAACATTTATAGAAAATTATTATCTATACTAATAATTAAAGTGGTATTAGATTAGAGAAGAATGAAAGGTATAATGAGTATAAAAGAAGCGAAAGAGGTATGCTACGATCGTAACAAATGGCATTTCATTGTCTCTGCCTACCCCTCTTGGGATGAAAGGCGTGATGATAGATAGATAAAGAGGTAAAGTTTGTTAGTAAATTTAGATGTAGGGCATAATCTCTCGCATTATCTGATTCTGAATATTATTTCACTAATAGGGAGCTACATTATCCCTAAGGCTATAGGTTATAGGTTATATTATATTTTGTTCGAAAATACCCACGGGTGATTGAAACAATCCAAAATGTATAATGACTGCTCCGATTTTTAAGAAAACTGTAAAATCCGTCCCTGCACTGGTTGTTAGTAAACACGGTCTCGTGTTACGGCGTTTCAATGATTTTTAGTAACATTGGCTCGCGCGTCGCTCAATTTCAAATATGTTAAAATTGTACAGATATCTGATTGTTTTGAATACTTTGGGTGAGTTGTTTACACATATCTTTGGAAAAAACACCTTATCACCGTTTACCTACACTGAAATCTGACCTGATTAAGACATCAGACAATCAGACATCAGATTATTGTAAAGGAAATACAAAAATAACACATTTTCTAAAAAACGAGCGAGTCTTATTTTTATATTATGGCTCCACCAATGTTCATCGGTGATTAGCCAATGTCAAGTATTATAGCCTTTATAGTGTTTTAATCCCGCCCTCCGTGATATTATGTCTTATTAGTCGTCCAATATCACAACCATCACAGATTCCCCATCACGTCTCGGCGGGAGCGTGCGCTGTTCACCAAGGTGTGACATGGAATCTCCTTACAGTAGTCGCATATGATGTGTAACATCTGACATCTCACCTTGGTAATAAGCAACATTAACATTATATCCTGAAAACATTAACACTTTATACACAACACTGTAGACTGTAGGTTAAGCGCACAGCTGATGCGTTCTCCTTCTCTATTCCCCTTTCTCTTTCTCGTCACACAGACGCACACACTGTGTTGGCTGACAGTACCAACCTCTCGGAAAATCCGCGCCCGCTCATTGGTCAAATCAAATAAAGCGCGCTTCCACGGCTTCCTGTTACACACTTCCGTCCCTTTTCACGAAATCACTCCCACAGATTGCAGGAAAGCGAGAGGAAAGATGTTGCACATCAAAAATTTTTAAAAAAAAGTGCACCGACTTCAAAAATTTGCACTGAAAAGTAAGAAATAATAAATATTTCGTCGTAGAATTTGAAGACGGTTGGTGCCAAATTAGGATACAAAACTAAATAAATATCTAAGAAGATAAAGATCTGTTCAAAATTATCTATGTTTGTATGTATGTACTGATGATCGTAGGTTCCTAATGAATTGTCTAGATTAGTGAATTTGGGAACTAAGTTGTTTCTAATTTGGCACCAATCGTCTTCAAATTCTACGACGAAATATTTATTATTTCTTACTTTCCAGTGCAAATTTTTGAAGTCGGTGCACTTTTTTTTAAAAGGTTTAAGTGATTTTGCTGCCTTGAGAGTAAAATAATAACGGAACTAAAAAAATATTGATGGAAAATAAAAAAAAATACCCCTGTGGATGTGATTTGAACCATGTAATGTGCTTGTGCATCCTATGCACCCCATTACATTTAACCGCGAGACCATCGTCACTAAAATTGGCAACTTCGTGTCAATAGCAACCGTTGCTAAGGCTTTTTCTGATACATAATTTTCAGCCGTAAACAGAAATTAATTACTGAATTTCTGAAAAACTACTGAACCGATTTTCGTCATATGTCTGTGAGATAATGTCAAGAAATTATTATGTCTTGAAAAAAATAAGTTGTCAAAATCGGTACATATTTTATCGAGATATCAAGAAAAATGTACTTATAAAGTCAGTTTTTTCAAAATTTCTGAAAAACTAATGAACCAATTTTTATGAGATAAAAATGGGACCAATCCTGAATAATTATCTGTCGATCTTCTTTTTTTGGAAGTCGGTTAATAAAAATAGAACTCAGTGCAACAGTACAAAATGGAAGAGTTTATCAAAATTATAAAATAATGTAATTACTTGGTCTATTTATTATTATTCATGCATTGCATATAAATTGTATGCGAAAGAAATCAGTTCAATGATTGATCAATGAATTGATCCTTACATGAAACTGGATAGATTCTTGAAATCAAAATTTTTAACAAACAAAGTACCTACTTATTCCAATTTAAATTTCAAACAAAAAGAACTGAAGTCCACAAGAAAAGTTCTAATATGCTGCCATTGAGTGGATTATTTACCAAACGGAGAACATTTTTACTACCCCTTAATATTATCTAATTTAAACGATAATATAGCTTTTTCTTTTAGGTTTCCGTAGGTGACAATTGGCCATGCTACATATTTATAATATACTTTTTTTATAATTTGTTTTGAAAATATAGCCCATTTTAAGAAACTAATTTCGATATTTTTGTTTTTTATCCATTGCGTCTATTTTTAATATATTTTACAAATTTTACCCGCGAAAAGTAAACATGACGTCACATGAATTTAGAACAGGATTATAATCTTGGCCACTACACATAAAAAGTGACAGTCAATCAAATTAACGTCAAGCAAACGTCAGTCAAGGTCGACTAACCTAAAAATTACTCTTGTTTATATACTCGTGTTTATATTTATTTAAATTGAATAGTTTTTTACAATGGCAAGTAAATAGTGTTTCATCCCGTCATGTCCTAATAACAAAGAAAATAATTACACGTAAAATATAATTTATAAAGATGTCATTCAAAGATTGACGATTGCCCTTTTTTGTAGGCAAAGGTATCATTTTTTCATACTGCTTAAGATGACGTCATACATCGGTCAAATTAAGGTTATTGTTTGTTATTGAATATCTTAAAAAGTATAGACTTAATTTAAAATCTGATAAATAGAAATTGTACTGAAAGCTTATATCTCGAAACGGTTTCGAGATCTTCGTTTCTGTTCAAAAAGTTAGCATGGCCAATTACTAAGGCTCTGCCGTCCGTGTGTCACAGAGTTGTATCTCTTGAACCGTATTAGGTAGACACTTGAAATTTTTACAGAGAGTGTATTACTATGGTCGCTATAACAACAAATAATAAAAATTTAATGAAGTTACAAATTAAAGGGGACCCCCATACAAGACACGTGTTTTATTCGGCGTTTTTTCCTAGATCTTAATAATAGCAATACATACAAACGTCTAACTCTTGACAATTCATAATAACTCAAAAGGCACCTCAAAAGTCTGAAATCACAAAAAAAACAGAAAAGTCGCGGGTTCGATTCCTACATTCCGACCATGTACCAATGGGTTTTTTATAATAAAATATCTATGTACATTATGCGACAAACAGTACGAAAAGGCTTTTCCATCTATACCTCAACAGAGCTGGCCACTCGTTAGGTATAGCCTCAAAAAATCATTTGGCTAAATGAGGAAGACTTTGTCTTCCACTGGGTACCCTGGGGTCGGCAACGGTTTCGGGAGCTGTAAGAGAACCCATGAAGAATAAAAAAAAATTACGAATTTTGAAAGGAGGAAAAGCTACGTACGAGAACCCTGTTGATAAGTGCATTTATGAAAGTTATTACTAAGTATGTTTTAGAATACAATATAGTTTTATTAACTGTAACATCACGCCTTTTATACAATAAAAAGTAAATATAGACAATTTATAAAAGCGAAGGTTTGTATGGATGATGTGTGTGTGGGAGTGTCATTGTTTGTTACTCAATCACGCTAGAATAGTCTGGAATAGCACATGGGCTTCTTTTTTTTCCCGGAAAAATGTATGGTTCCCGTGGGATATATTTGTTTTGGTTTTTCACGGGATCTACATGATTTTTTGCATAGTGGTAGTTTAGGGGTCAGAGAATGACATATACTACTTTTTTTACCGCCAAAGCGGGCCGGGGGAGGGGCAAATTACAGCCACGGGAATATTTATTTTTGGATCTATTTCCACGCGGACAGAAGCTTGTTGCATTATTATTTTATTAATTAGATACTATAATGTGTCAAAATATATTTCAGGAATACTAACATTTGAAATAAATGTGCCAAACAATGAAACACATGCTCACCAAAGTTGTGAATTTTGTATACAAGATAAATGTATGCATATGACAGAAAATAAATGTGAATATTACAGCAAAGTTGATGAAATATTGAATAACCAAGAAAACGAAAAGGATGTCATACAGGTAGCAAATCAAACTGAAATTAAGGAAATTAATGCAGTTTTGTATGATTTTGTGAATGAGGGTAAGTGCTTTTATATGTTTAGGGGCAAATCATATTCAAAACTGGGACGTTCCCGGGTTCGAAGTGACACATCTAGTGTGGCTCTTAGTCATCTTGTATCTGTCAAAAATATGGCAAATCTCCGTTAATCCTGGAAAGGTAAGTTTATTTATACAACATTTCCTTACCACACAGTTGTTAAATTATTATTTTAAATTGGATTGAGCCATATTTTTATTATTTAGGGTTCTAAATAGCTATAATTTCCAAAACGAGCATTGCTTTTGCATTTTGGAAATTACGGTATGGTTGTTAGGTGAGATTTGCCATATTTTTGACAGTTATAATCTCATCTGACCTTGACCAACAACAGACTTGCCACCTGTTCTACTGACTCTGATACTGGAATTACTGGCCACGCCGCAAAATATAATGGTCGTAAAGTTGTTTTTTTACTAAATCATGGTTGACAAAGGAGTCGATAGCTTAGGTAAATTGGTAGAGGGTTGAGGGACCAATTTTCATTAAGATATTTTTTTTCCAGCATAAATACGCTTATAACTACTTATCTTCTAGAGGGTATATATATGCTACCGAGCACTTTTTTGTAAACCATTTTATTCTACACAATTATTTCCTACATCATTTTGTTATATCTCTGTCGGATTAGACAGCAGACACCATGAAAACTCGCTGGGGCTAACTTTATCCTCGACATGATTCCCGAATACTGTTAATGCTCAGCTCCTAAACATGATAGGTCCATGTTTAATACTAGTAAACCTTCTAGGTGCATCAACCTATCTAATAGTGAAAACCAGAACAAAATCCATTCATAGTTTTTGCGTAAAAAGGGCACAGACAGACAGAAGCGGCGAGGCACATTATTTTATAATATGTATCCTCTTTGGTGATAAGTTTCGGAAATACTTTGGAATAAATTCTACCGATGTTAGAATTCAATTATACATCATTTGCTCTTTTTAGGGTTTCGTATCTAAAGGATGACAACGGAAACCCTATTACTAAGGCTCCGTCAGTCCGTCCGTCCGTCCGCCTTTCACAGGGCTGTATCTTTTAAACCGTAATAAGTAGATACTAATACATAGTATAACTATAATGCATACTCTTAAGTAAGCAACAAATAATAAAAACCAGCCAAGTGTGAGTTGAACTCGCGCTAATTTCGAGTTCAGATCGCACTTGGCCGGTTTTTTGTAAATTGTATTTCTTGTCCAAAAAATTAAGCAGCTATACTTTTTAGTAGACAATGCCCTTTCAATTTCTCATATGATTTTATGAATATTAATTTCCAGGACTGATGGGTTATGAAGACGAAAAATGTGTTCCACTAATATCCCAGTACACCGACTGCCATAGAGGTAAGGTTCAGAAAAGCAATAATTAGGGTCCCGTAGTTTAAATACATCTCAGAATACAGACAAACCAAATATGCATTCGCACTGAACAGTATGTAAAAAAAGTTTACCGACATCAAAAAATATGCACTGAAAAGTGTGCTGTTCGTGCACAATAAATAAAATAAAAAATACTAATATATAATAATAATAATATATAATATTAAAAAAACCTAAATCGCTTCAAATGCAATATGCGGCACACCTATAAATAAAAGTTCTCGATTTCTTCAGGATCCCATCATCAGATCCTGATATGATGACCATGGGAGGAAAGTATAATACCCTTTCAAACAAAAAAAAATCTTCAAGTAATCGTAGAACATACATAAAAAAATCCGACGAATTGAAAACCTTCTACTTAAAAAAAAAATATATATGTTTTAATCAGTAAAGTAAAGTTTATTTTTGTTTGAAAGGGTATACTTCACAGGTGGTTCCAATAGTCATCAGGTCGGGATCTGATGATGGGATCCTGGAGAAATCGAGAACTCTTCAAATTTTATAGGCACACTTGAAGCGATTTGGGTATTTTTTTATTTTTTTTTTTTCTTCACGGGTTGCTTTACAGCTCCCGAAACCTTCCAGTTTCAGGGTACCCAGCGGAAGACCTAGTGTCTCCCTCGTTTAGCCGATGGTATTTGTGAGGCTATATCTAACGAGTGGCTAGTTCTGTTGAGATATATTTAGATGGAAAAGCCTCTAAGTGTGGTTTGTCGGATTATGTACATAAGTTTTTAATCAAAAAACCCATTGGTACATGGCCGGGATCCGGGATCGAACTCGGGGTCTGTCTAGTAAATACCAGACGTCTTACCCACTCGGCCACCGACGCACGTAATTTTGTTTGAAAGGGTATATTTTCCAGGTGGTCCCATGGTCATCAGGGCAGGAACATTTGCTTTCGGAAAGCACACTTTTCAGTGCATAAGTTTTGAAGTTGGTAGACATTTTTTTAAAAACCAAATTATAAACTTTTTAAACTGAATTTTTCAGATAATATCTGCACTGGTTGCTACTTTTGCAAATGTGACTCATCTGGCAGCTGGGACTGTAGTGCACATCAAAAGTGTGAACATGACAATGTGTCTCGCTTGTCTACTGTGTCTACTCACAGATTGCTTACATTCATGATTGCTATGTTTTTCAAACCAGGTTAGCTCAATTATATAGTGTGATATGAAAACAAGTGAAGAATAAGGCTCCTATGTCTATAATTTTTCGGAAATAATCCACCTGTGTCACTGTAATTTAGCATATAGTTACTTACTTAATATATGTAAGTGAAATAGCCGTTATTTTTTCAATTGGTTTTATTGAATAGGAAATATGGGTGGTAGAATAAAAGATTACTTTGCCCCTGTTTTCTCTTTCATAATCCATCACAAAACTTTTTTAAGTGACCCTTCAATTATTTATATACTTCGCGTTTTTTCTAGCTTATTGAAAATTCAAAATAATAATTATTTTATTAATTTTCGCCAATTAAAAAATCATAAAATATTTTTTTATTAGAATTTTCAATAAGCTACAAAATACGCGAAGTATATAATTGAAGGGTAATGGTATGACAGCGCTTTAAAAAAAAGAATGAAAGAGAAAACGGGGACAAAGTTTAACCACCCATATTTCCTAGTCAATACAACCCATTGAAAAAATAACAGCTATTTCACTTAGATATATTGAATAAGTAACTATATGCTAAATTACAGTGACACGGGTGGATTATTTACAGAGAAATTGGGAATAGTTTATGGATATAGGAGCCATACATTCGTTTAATCGCCGGAGCGTCGCCGTACGGTCAAATTACGTCCGCCATCTGATTTCAAATCGTTGTGTGTGTGTGTGGTTGATTTCGATGGCCGGAACGATTTGTCACACACACACACATCTACACGCATTACACAGATATTGTGACTGACTGATTATAACCAACGCAAAGGTTATAGGTTAAACATCCAGTACATGAACTTTAGTGTGTATTGTGTATACAAATGGCCATATTCATAAACACATTTTAGACGCGTTTTAGTTAAAATATGTTTTGTTAGTCTCTAACAAACCTGTCTTTACTAATAATAGAAAGAAACAAAACACATTTTAACAAAAACGTTGCTAAAATACGTTTATGAATAATGGCCATAGAGTATAATGTATAACTAGCTGTGCTTGCGGTAGGTTGCACCCGCCCTAATTGTTACTGCTCCGCCCTTTTTGATCGTAGCGTGATGTTATATATTATATATCCTCACTAATAATAAAGCTGTTTGACCAGTCGGATTCTTAAGGAGGCTAATAACATCTCATCTCAGTATTATAAGTAACTCTATGTTATCTACCCGGAGGTAAAATAGGGCTTACTTGACTGACTGACTGATAGTTTGACACTTTGTTAAATCGAATCTTCTGTGTCTGTACGAGTGAGTGAATTGTATGCGATATAGATCGTATGATTTGTGTGTCCTGTGTCAATATATATCATCTGGCGGCCGGAATGGAATTTATCTGTGCGATACCGGACCAGTTTGTGGGCTACTTAAGATAGAGAATGAGAATTACAAAAGGTACATTTGAACAGATGTGACTGGAAGAGTGGTTCGAGGGCGCTCAAGAACAAAGATCAGATAAAGAAGTGGCTATACACAACAATCCAACGACTGTGAGCAAAAGGGAATACTCCCCTACACGTGTCGCTGGAAAGTTGTATCACCCGATATCGAAGAGCATGCATGAGGTATGAACATATACATGGATTTGAGAGATGTAAGAGATGTGCCAGCATCCTATAGAGAGTCATCTTTGGTATATGCATTATGCGTATCTACTCGAAAACAATTAAGGCGTAATGTAAGTATGTATCGTGGTATTAATAAATGATCATCTGTTTTAGCTTACAGTCCTTTAGTTGACAATGAAACAGAGCAGTACAATTTGACAACAAATGATGTACAAGTACATCCGTTTACTTCATCACATCAAATAATTAGAGAGAAAAGAGAAAATCTACATTCCAAATATACTTCTATAAGGGACCTACAATTAAATGCTCTTTACCCATTAACAAATATAATACAAGAAAAAGTTGCAGAAATTTTGAATTTGTCAAAAATTAAAAATTATTTAAGCGAGTACTTGCAGTCTCTAGGTGTTGCAGATGTAACAAACGAGATTAATAATGTTGAAAATTTAAAGGAAAATTTTAAAAATCCCGAGTTTGTTATTTATAAGTTTGAAACTAATAAAGAGCCAAAATTAAGAAGCCGAAAAACAAAATCAAATCGTCTACATAGAATTAACGATAATATTAAACAACTGGCTTCCGACATTTACTATGCAGAAAAAAAAATGTATAAGAAAAATAAATCAAAACTACCCGATGATTTAAAAAAAATCATGTTAATTCTAACACATTATATAAACATGCAGAAAGACACAAATATATTAACAAGAAAAAGTAATATTCGCAATGATTGGACTGGGCCTATAGAGACATGGCGAGCTAATGAGACAAGTTTATTTCAAAATCACCCTTACAACAATAAAAGCGATGGATTTAATATCGACAAGAACTTTACACTAACTGATAGTACTCACAAATTTTTAAAACGAATAGCTGAAAATTTAGATTTGATGTCGCATAGTGATTATGCTGACAATTCCACATATAATATGGTTGACATATTATCACAAGTTGGCCGTACCTGGCGTAAACTATACTATAACATCAAGAACAGTCATTTCTACAATAGATTTGATAGCATCAAACTTCTTCATTTAACTCTTTCCGTTGACATAAACAAAATTACAAAGATGTTGAATACTCTAACTAATGAAAACTTTTCCAAAATGAAATTAGTCGTTAAAAGAAAATGTGGCGTGTTGATATATAAAATTGATTTAGGCTTTTCTCTTATGCAAAAATCTATAATGAAAATGTCACTTGGAAACAAATATGTAAGCAATAATGATATAAAACAATACAACAATACAACGAACCTAAAAAATGAAAAAGATACATTAGTTCACCGCATTGGAAAAGTATTAAAAAATACTAAAAAAGATGTAGTTGGCATATTGAAAAGTAAATTTACACACCATTCGTCGAAAGCTTTAACATCTAAAGAACTAGCAAGACTGAACGAAAAGAAATATAAAAATTACGAGTCCGTAATGCTAGACTGGCAAAACAAATTAAAAGTTGAATTGAGACGAAAAAGATCAGTGCTAGGTTACCAGCCAAAGAAACGAAAAATCCATTTATCTCATATATTACCAAAATATTTACGAGGTAAAATGAATCCAATCATTATTGATAAGAAAAATAATAAAAATGGAACAAAAAAACAATTACGAAAAAAGCATTAGTATTAAATGGTTACAAGATTATCAATATTTTTATTTAAGATGTCTATTTTTTCAATATAATTTGTTAAAAATTTATTTCGGACAATTTGTTACATGTTTACATTTAATTCTATAAACTTCATCGATAACCGGTGTCTGCGTGCCCCTTGGCAAAGGCCTCCTGCATATTCTTCCAGCTTCCTCTGCATTGGGCCAGCCTGGTCCATGTTTTACCCGCCACTACCATGATGTCGTCTTGCCATCTTCTAAATTGTCTACCTCTCTTTCTCTTATTGTATTTGGGGTACTAAAAAGTTACACATTTGCTCCACTTCTCCTTTCCTCTCATTACATGGCCTGCCCATCTCCATTTTAGAGTTTTAATTTTAGTTTTTTTTAGCTTTGTCGTTTCTCTGAGGCATTCGTTCCTGATTCTGTCACTCTTCCTTTTCCCCGGCATGCTCCTTTCCATTGCTCGTCTATTTCAATATTATTCACTATTTTTTACTAGATACTTCCTTTCTCTCACTCTCAACCTGTTATCTCATCAGATAGATTCTGTGCCAGTACCACCACAAAACAAAGTTCTATCGTCAGTATTTCTGAATCATATAATGAACTTCGTTTATGTAGTAGTATCATTTCAAAATTAGTATGGAATGCGCAATGTCTATGGCTTAGACGTATTAGTAGACGACTTTCATATATTGTATTTCTTCATAACGCTTTCTCACTCTGGAGTGAAGGAGACAGCATTTAGTTTATTATCTTGTTTTTTTTTTATATAATATGTGTCATCAGCACCGCCTGCTCCCAAGTGAAAATGGTTGGTCCATGAATGCACACGACTGACATAACAAATATAACTCGGCAGTCGCGCCCACTAGCCGTAAGTCGGCCCACTGAAAGACGACACAGGAACAAGCCACAAAAATTTCTCATTTTTGGTATAGAGCTCTAATAGTATGCGTGAAAGGTATATTCATTACTCCGCCTTTCAAACCCGTCCGGCGTCGTGTATTGGCCAGAACCATTTGCTTTGCAATGTTTTATGAGCATCGTACTGCAGCATTGCAGCCATATTTTGACTTAACTTACTAGGTACACATACTTATACAAAAACAACTCATGTTACAAAACCAAGTCTCTTTATTATAATTAAGAAAAGTATGAAAATACAAAAATGTTAAATATTGTTAGTTAATGTATTATTCCGTGAACAATTTATTTCTTCGATGAAGCTGTTTATTCTGTTGTGGTTTTGGACTAAAATTTTGGTAATTCTCTGGAAGCTCCGTTTTTTCCTTTTCCAGCATATAATTTTTATATTCTTCAACTGTAATATAAAATTTTTTTACGTAAGTACTAGCTTATAGTAGCTATTTATTTAGTTCGTTATTTTAACTACTAGCTTTGAAAATTAAAGATTTTCAAAAAGAGGGGAAGTTACTGATTTCATTCCGTTTTCTGGAATGTTTTTATTGCATAACTCAGGATGAACTCTTTCAATTGTCATTAAAGAACGTCTAAATAGGTTGATCAGTTTTTATGTTATCGCGCTATAAAGTTGTCGAACGATATATTTAGAACTAAATATTCGATACGGATGTTCAATACGGCAATCGAAATAATTTATTAAGACAGATTTGGTTAATTTTAGGAGTAATAAAAAGACATGTTCTTAGAATCAGATCCGAAAAACACAGAAAATTCCTTTCAATACCCGTAATAAACGTTTTAAATCAGTGACTGGCAAATAAAATATCATAGAATATATCTAATAAAATGTTGAGCTGAACACAGCGGGAAGTTTCAGGGTCAGCCCGCAGGAGTAACCGATTTTTATTTGTTCAAATTGTTTTAAATCAAATAATGAAATATTTAATATTAAAAAAATACGTTATCTTCTTTGCTGCTGTTATATTTTTTTAGCAAATCCCGAAGATGTAAATTACTACGTAGTATAATATAATGTAAATATAAATGTGTTTCGTAAGAATTTAAATTAAACCTTTTATGAACATAATCTAAGTAAGAGCAGGGCCGGATTTACCCTTAGTGCCGCCCTGGGGCTCCGTGAAAAATTACTTAAATCCTACATATGTTTTTTAAATAGGTACCAATAAAATTTATCATTTATTATTTTTATTATAAATGGGATAAATAAATGTTAAATGTGCAAATGTTCTCATTACAATCACACTTTTAAAAAAAAAATCTCTTTCCGAATTTTGCCGCTCCTGGAAATTTGCCGCCCTGGGCACTGGCCCCTGTGTTTTATTGGCAAATTTTGATCAATTGCAGAGTGTAAATCCAGGCCTGAGTAAGAGTAAGTATTTAAGAGACTTACGTGCGGCGGCGGTTTCTGGATCAGGTGTGGTAAAGTTTTCTGAGGTCAAAAAGTTGAACAACTCTTGAGCAACATCATAAAATCCTAATTCTAAATAGTATAGTACTCTTTCTGCACATTTATATCTAATACCGTCTGTCTCTCCTCTTATTTCAAGAGCTTTCATGTACAATTTAACTCTTTGTGCCATTAATTCTGCTAAAAGCGGTTCATTGTTTTCAGGTTGAGATTTATTGTTATCCAAATTCGAGACTTTACTTCTATGATTAAGAGCCTTAGCGTTTCTATGATTTCCAATAGAATATTTCTCATCATGTTTATCGTTATATTTGTTATGATTTTGAAGCATCATTTCTAATCCATTACGTCTCAATTTTGAAGTAGATTTCAAGTTTTTGAGTACTGTATTACTGAGATAAATACTAGATTTGGCACTATCTAAAAATTCTTTAAGAAGTAGTGGACTTGCTTTTCTGTCAATGACATTAACATTTTCCTTAATTTTCTCCAAAACATTAATGTAGTGATTCATTTCAATCAACAAAGTTTTTAATAATTGTAACCTATCAGCAGGGTGAACTTCCTCCTTTGAAGCGAAGGTCTTATAATTATTATCAAAACTGTTAATTTTCTTTATCATTTTTTCAACAGTTTCGATGTCACTTAATTCGTTGTTATTTCTGCGTAAAGTATGTGGTTTAATACCTGCAGTCTTTAATAAAGCAGTTATAACACGTTTCCACACTGTAACAACTGGAGGTAAAACAAAGCTATTCATACCAGCTTCATTATCTACATCTTCAGAACGTCTTGTGGGAGTTGTGGCTTTTAGTTCTTTTTTTAATTCGTTCATCAAATTTATAAATTTTTCTTCAGGAGAGAGGGGTTTTGTAGTACCTGCAGGAGACTCTTGTAGATTATTATATAAACAAGGAAGTATGTTTGCTACATCAAAGTTGCTATCTGCTGATAAACCCCCTTGTTGATTCTGTAGTTCTTTGAGATCATTTACGAGAGCCTTTAAATGTTCTTTTAACATTTCTTTTACATTTTTTGTTGAATTCAATACTTCTGGATTTTTTGTTGTAAATACTGTTTCATTATGTTTTTCTGTTATATTTTCTGTAGGATCACTTATAGAAATGTCATTTCGTCGCTTATCGCTTAAAGATGTTGTGTTGTTTTTTTTTTCAATTCCCAACAACTTAATTAAATCTGTATACGATTTTACTTTATAGAATTCAGATAAATTTAAAAGAATGTTTTCATGTATATTACTAGATTTGGGGTCAAACGTTTTTTGTAAAACCTTGCCAAATAAACATTCTGGTTTAGTTTCCATTTTATGTAAATAGTCCATTATTACTTTATCTTTAGCAGAAAGTTTCAGTTGATCTGAATCAATACCAAACAAGGCATTCAACTTATCAGATATATTATCATTGTTAAAAGTAGTTTGTTCTTTAATTTTATTAACTATTTTCTTCTGTTTCTTGTTTCTAGAAGGTAAAAGAAGCTTGGTTATCTTTTCTAAAACGTTCCCAAAGAGACTGTTAGTATCGTCACTATTTTCAGTATTGCTGTTATTTCTCTTTATTTCTCTTATACTTTGTTGTATTTGATGAAATTTTTTCATTAGTTCCATAATATTTGACATTTTAGAATTTGATTCGTCGTCCTTTGCTTCTCGAGCTATATTATGTTTACTGCATATTTTCTTACTCGTGGTATTATTATTAGTTGTATTAGTAGAGCTTCCTAGGGCTGTACTACATAAAGATATGTTATCTAAATCATTTATACCCATTTTCTTGTTTTCAGTTATAGCATCGGACAGCTTTTCTAAAGCATTTTTCAGAAAAAGTTCCTGTCTGATTGTTAGTGGTTCTTTAAAGAGATCCAATAAAGCCGATAGCTTTTCATGTTTCATTACCTCAACTTCTAACGAATCCTCTGAATTATCTTTTTCCATGTACCATAATTGATTCAAAAGGTTACCAGCTATATAAGCCATCGCAGTTAGAGTGTCGTTTTCCGGCGTAAATGTTATATTTGATATTATCGGACCCTTTTTATCTCCTACAACCTCTTTTCCAGGTTTAAGCTCATTAACAACTAACTTTGATAACACTTTATCTCTTTCTTTTATGTCAAAATATTTATCTTTGAAGAGTTCTTTAATTTGGTTATGAACCAGTATATCATGCTTATCGCTGTCTGTAGTTGTGCTGTCGATCTTGTTATCGACAATATGATGACCTGCTTTACCCGGTTCGTTATATGCTATAGAAAATGTTTCATTGTTTCCGGGTGAATATCCACCTAAATTGAGTGGTACAATTTTAGGTACTACTTTATTTACACCTATAGTACCTGTGTCATTTGAATTGCTAAGTGTATCTGAAAAAGAAACAATTGCTATTTCACCTGGCTCACATTTAAAATGTTATTCGTAGTGATTATTGAAATAACTTAAAAGTACCTTCGTTAAGTTCATTAAGAACGTGGTGAAATTGCACAGTGTCATTTTTCTTCGGGTTAATCTTGGGTGAACCTCTCGCAGCAGCCGAACGCTTATTTCTAAGCAGCGACAATAATTGCTTGTCATTGAATTTATGACCTAAAATAATAAAACAAAGTATTAAAATTACGAGTGAAAGTAGACAAAATGAGTTAATTAGAGAAAAGTAAAGTTAAAAAGAAACTTAGTATAAATAAAGCAAAGAATAAAGTTAAATAAATTATGTTATTTATAGTAAAAGAGTTAATAAAACGTTTTGAAAAGTATTACTAGAAGAAATATTAAAATTTTACTATTGTTTTGAAACTTACCACATATACCAATGGACAAAGAAAATTAAATAATAAAAGTGCAAATAAATTATTATAACGTGTATAATTCTAGAACAAAAGTAAGAAAAGTTGGTGCTAACGACCGGTTAGTGCTGAGAGTTGTGCAGTCATTTAGGTTTTGTGATCAGATAACCTGAAAGAGTGCAATTGAAATTATAATCAAGAGAAACTTTAAGTTTTTGGTAGTTTTAGTAAACAGGAAAACATTAAATATATTCTGCTGGGTACCATTAGGACCGGAAACACTAATTAAAATGTATGACTGGAAGTATTATAGATTTTAAAACTCATATTTTACTTAGGTTAGGGCGTGGATTAAACTTGTCATTTCGTCATCGTTTTGATGATTTTATTATCAAGAGAAAAACTGTATCACGCTGTGAATCCTTATAACTGAACATTATTATTAGAAATGATTGTAGAATGAACATCGGTCGTGTTTACCTTCTCCTACATTCTAAAGGTACCAGGTTCATAGGAGGTAAAGACAATATGTAGTTGTAAATACCTAAAATGAGTTCTTCTTCATGTGTAGGTGTTTTTTGCTTCATGACGGCCGGCACCACGTTTATATCTGGGTTCTCTTTCAATTCTGTAATGTTTATTATTAGTATAGATAAGATTCATATGAGAAATTCATAGCATTGTATCCAGGGCCGCGCCGACCCCCCACAGCGCCTGTATGCGAAACCTACGAAGCGCCTCTTTTTTCACGAATCTTAATGTTTCAACTTATTTTTATTTATTATGTTTTGTTGTTTACGAGGCATTTGTTGCGCCTATTATACCTACTTACTTATCGATACTCCACTACAAAGAAATATGTTGTTGTGTAAGTGTAACAAAAATAATTTCGATAGCGGCGCCCCTATCTTGGCGCCTGTGTGCGCCGCACACATCGCACATAGGGGCGGCGCGGCCCTGATTGTATCAATAAGTTACCACTTAACTGAAATTACACACAGAATAGAACATTAATTAAATTAATTAATATTATATTATAATTTAATATAAGTATATAAATTAAAAAAAAAATTATATACATAATCCGACAAACCACACTTAGAGGCTTTTCCATCTAAATATACCTTAACAGAACTGGCCACTAGTTAGGTATAGCCTCACAAATAAACGAAGGAAACTTGGTCTTCCGCTAGGTACCCGTAACACTGTTTTGGGAGCTGTAAGGCAACCCGTAAAAAAATAGAACATTAAGTACTTAATATTGCAACACACTAGTAATCTATTTGAAACCCAGGTAGAGAATATGTGCGTCAAAGGTTTTTAAAATCAACACGCAGTAAACGAAAGAATAGCCTCACCATTAGTCATGACGGCTACTGCGTTATCTAGAGCCTCCTCCTCAGGAAACTGTATATCATCAGAAGACAATAATGGACAGTTGGTAGTGAGAGAACACTGCCAGTGACCTTTACCCGAACAAGTGCACCTTTTACACCCAGTGCAGATATTAGCTGAAAAATTACATGATAGGTAAAAGCTTACTTTGATGGTTCCTAATTTTGATGATATAAAACTTAGAACTTTACTTGAATCACTTCGAAAATTTTTATTTTGCACGTATTCTTAAAAATCTTGTTGCTTAGCTTCTTTTTTAGGATTTCGTACATCCGATGAAAAAACGGAAACCTTTATAGGATCACTGTTGTGGTTGTCTGTCCGTCTGTCACAGCTTATTTTCGAAAAGGGTTGACATTTTTTTATATATAGAGATGTGACCCAATCACTTAAGTAATCGAATTTCGATTGTGGAGGAAAAAATAAAAAGTAAGAAAAAAAAATTTCAAGTGCATCATGTGACATATCAAATGAAAGGACTCGTTATAAGAAACTAGATGTGTCTTGCAGTTAATGGTTACTGCTCAGCTCCTTTGGTTCGTTGCGTGATGTCATATAGCCTTCCTTCCTCTAGAATTGGGCTATCAAATGCAAAAAGAATTCCTCAAATCCGGCTGGTAGTTCCGGATTAGCGCGTTCAAACAAACCAATTCTCCAGCTTTATTATTAGTACATAGATTTGTTTTTAAATTTTAGACTCAATAGTTTCGGAAATACGGGGGAGGACGCAAGGGGTGAAATGTGGTGTAAACGTTGTATTCCTAATACAACGCGTACGAAGTCGCGGACAACTGCTAGTAGGAAATATAGGAAGTCCTACATAGTTTACAGGAATACCTAAACGAAAATCCTGTCTTGGCGTGTGAGTGCCAGAACAAAGCCCAGTCATCCCACGTTTTCACGCTTCTTTCTTTATATGAGGACTCATGCTCTATCATCATCACCAGTAACACATTTGACTTAAATTTAAATATTCTTACCGTCAGTACAATCGGTGTACTCCGACACAAATGGTACACATTCTTGTATATCAACTTTACTACCAACTGTAACATAAAAGTGGAGTTAACGAGATATCTAGGTAGAAAATGGTATGCCATTTGCTACGATCCTGGCATATCTTTTTCGTCTTCTCTATATTCATCATACTTCTCATGCCTTCAATTATTAACTATTTAGGTATGTATAATGCTGCTTGCTAATACAACGTTTTACGAATATGCCCTTCTGACATTTCTTCCCTTGTTCTTTCAAATAAACGCATGCAAAGTATTTTTTCTTGTAAATTATCATCATCTTTCAATTCATATTCAATACAGGATCTAGATACAGTTTCTGATCTGATAGTACTACAATAAATTTCTACTTTTACATTCCACTATTATACAAAGTTATTATTAAGTACTCATAAAGTTTCAAATTGCTGTGATCTATCCAGTTGTAACCTAATTAATAAAATTCATATTTCTTCTTGCTTACTTTTTAGCCTGAAACGCCTGAAGTAAGCCGTATATTTACTCCATTTATATTACTTTCATGCCTCTTATTCCAAGCAGTCGCAATTCATGCTTCATAACATAATTGATAGAACTAACACAATGTTATGCACTTTATATAAAATCCACGACATTTAGTTCACCAAACACTTTGCTTTCCGCTTTCACTCCTCTTTATATTTCTTTCAATCGTTATCCATTTTCATCATCGTTCATCATACAAGCCCTTTAATTTGAGCTTTTACGATTTCTAAGTTGTATGATCCAGCCATGACAGCTTTTGATAGCGTAGAAAACCAAATCATTACATAACCCAACAAACCACATTTAGAAGTTTTTCCATCTAAACATACCTCAACAGAACTGGCCACTCATTAGGTATAGCCTCACAAATACCATCGGCTAAAAGAGGGAGACTTGGTTTTATGCTGGGTACCCTGGGACCGTAACACGATTTCGGGAGCTGTGAGGCAACCCGAGAAGAAAAAAAAATCGGAAGACCTTACCTATAGTTTTATCTTATTCCATTATGATAAAAGCCTTCCATTACTAATAAAATATATCATTACGATAAACTAACCACTAAACTGTTATTTTGTCTTTTATCTTTTATAATTTCATTAGTTGCTTGGTTATCGCTATTATTATAAAGGTCTATTAAAATAATGAGCTTTTATCATTCACTTACTTTAGTTTTGCATCTAATACTAAATATAAATTTATAAATAATACTTAAAATTAATAAATTTATAGAAATGTGCAAAACATTCTTCAGTGCATAATGGTGCAGTGCAATACGTAAATTAAACAATTGACAAGTGTGCATAAAGGTTCAGAAAGTGCTGTGCATTGTACAGAGGTATCTAATTAATAAACAATATTTTCACAACAGAATTAAACCACAATATACCGCACGATCACAATTTTAATATAAAAATAGAAAACAGTAACACTTTCAAAATGTAAAATACTAATTCTTGGATCTTCATTATTCTTCATCTATTTATCATTGTTAACCACGAAGTCGGCATAGTCTCCTGTCTGATCTCCATCAATGAGGTCTTCTTTAGGGGCACGTCTTCTGTAGTTTCTTATTCTGCTTCTTACTGCGTTATGGAAATTCTTCACATGTCCGTCATGATGGCCACAGCACAATGAGTCCCCTCCTGCAATACCAATCTCCTTTTAGTGACAAACCAAAATAAAATTCCTTAACAT
This sequence comes from Nemapogon koenigi, assembly GCA_963924495.1. Lineage (NCBI taxonomy): Eukaryota > Metazoa > Arthropoda > Insecta > Lepidoptera > Tineidae > Nemapogon > Nemapogon koenigi. The sequence goes on along the minus strand of OZ004653.1, from coordinate 348,189 downwards.
TACATACTTGGGATAAAATGACGTTAATTTCTTTGTAGTAAAACTGAGTTTTAGAGAATAATTTTACACACGTCTGGATGATTGGTTGCAAGAGGAGGCGACATAATTAAAATAACAATCACTTTCATTTTCTTCGATTTATTGATTAATTTCACAGATAAAACACTTCACAGTTATTCACTACAATTTTATAACCAAAATACACACAAAATCACTTTACAAATCAATTAACCTAACTAAAAAGACATAATCTAGAAATGATACCAAAATAGAAGACGAAGAAGATGGTGCCCACAACAAACCAAAAGTCTAGGTTCATACCATACTCCAAAATATCATAGATGCCAGTTTCCATGGTCCTTCTCATCCTATTGGATAAGTGTCGGAACAGGGCCGGCCGATCTTGACGATGGAATTCGGCATACATCTCCCTAGCTGCTCCATTAATATTGATGTACCGCATATAGGAACACACCCAACGCGATCGATTGATGCAAACTATATCATTCCCTGATGTGTGACACACACAGAACTGGCACACATCTCTATTGGGATAGCTAAGCTGTCTGTCAAGTTCATGCTGGATTTCTGTATCGTTAGCTTCCGGGTTGTTGGTATAGTAGCTGACACCGTGTCGACACCGGGCTGTAGCGTCGTATGGGAGCTCATCCTTGTGCCCTGTTTTTAACAAACCATTGCATTTAATATTCACATCTAATCTGATATTACAAATGGATTTGTGTAACAAACTTTCTAAACCTTTTTATTATATAGCAGAAAAACATTTGATCATTACCTAAATTATAATAACGTAACAATTCAGAGCACATTTTGAACTCAGTATGAATATTTCCTTCAAAGCGCCGAATGCACTAAAGAATGTCTCGAGACTGCTGCACCAACCTCTCCTGATCCTTTGAAATAATGATCTAGTGTGATCAAAGTGTAAGGGTTTATTTCTCAATTTTTCGTTGATATTATTTAACCTGATACATTCGTTCACATTTCTCGCAGGTCTCGACCAACAAAACTCGTCTTTGCCATCGAGAGAGCAAACACAAATTTTACACGAGCTGTCTTTAACGGCACTTCCAGAATGTGTTCTCTCTGCATCATGGAACTGATCTTCCATGAGTTTGTCACCGTCCCCTACTTCAATAACCGTTCTTCCCGGAATACATTTCATATCATCTGCCTGCTCCTTTAGTAATATGACGTCTGTAAATTAAACCTATATATGTAATAAATGTTTATAAGTCATTACTACCTATGGATAACAACACAACAAGAAAATTATTTGATCAGACATTTTTCTAAACGACTATAATAGGAACTTCTACATTTGTTTCTTTAGATATGATTTGCCAATGACTTCTGAGGAGATTGACCGTAGCTGCTTCGTTTTATGTTTTCGTAGATTAATTTTAATCTTGAACATTCGTTTTTATTTATCTTCCTGTCAAAACAGATCTCTGATTCACCATTATTTGAACAAACGCAAATCTTGCACACTGCATGTATTGTACTTCCTCTCAAGAAGTTTCTGAATTTCCTTAGATACATTTCTTCCGATGATTCTTGGTATCGTGAATCAATGAATCTGTCTTGATATGTTTTGATGACAGTGCTACCTGGGGTACATTTAGTATTACACTCATAATCTTCTTCCGTTGTATTCAGAGATATATCTGAAATATTATCTTCCATTTTACGGCCTATTAAGTTTACTTCATCTTGAATATATTCAGAATATAAAGAACTAAATGCTGTAAAAGGATTATTAAACCTATTTCTAAAATATTTTAGTGAAAACATCTAGTTACTCATTTCTACGTTTTGCATATTTAATTACCTACATAGAATTGTAGAAGACAATCACTATTATTACACAATTATAACACAAATACCATCGGCTAAACGAGGGAGACTTGGTCTTCCGCTGGGTACCCTGGAACCGTACCACGGTTTCGGGAGCTGTAAGGCAACCCGTGAAAAAAGAAAAAAAAAATTTTAAATAATTGTATTTGAACATACCAGCGTCCACAGATATAATGAGCATGAGAGCTACAAGGGCTGCCACAAAGATGGTCCGAATGTCCATGTTGATAGTGTGCGACACGGCGCGATCTCTACTTATATCTACAAGGATTGATTCTTTCATTTATTGCTTGCGCCTACCACGACACACGTGTGATGCGGGGCCGGATTTAAAGATTACAATATTAAAATCGAATCGTGTTTCCGGCCTACATTACCTCGTGAAATTCGCGTGAAAAATTGAAAAAAGTAAGGTAATTTTAAATTGAAAACCCGCAATTCGAATAAGGAACATTGACATTATTGGTTACTGCTCAGCTCCCAAAGGATCTAGCGTGATGTTATATAGCTTATAACCTTGCTCGTAAACCACTCTATCTAATGGTAGTTTTTAAGTCTATCGAATACGAACATACAAATATTGATTTATATATTCTAGATTAATTAAGTCTTTCGGCCACCACGGCAGTTAGACCAGACACCCTGCAACATTAGTGACCCCATATAGAAGACGGCAAGAGACCCGATGGAATGACTCTGATTCCCTGGGAGCGACGTCGGTCCCTTGTATGGATGGAATTCTACATGCGTGGACACATTAGCATAGATTAATTAGCCCCATCTCAGGGAAACAGTGATCAAAGCGGGAGCTGCGGCGGAAAAAAGTCTAATAAATGACGCAAATATAGTTCATTTAAGTATTGAAAACTACAAAAACAGAAATGAAAAAATATTTTCCTAGAACCCGATTGCAGCTCCACCTACCGGGTGCAATTGTGAATCTAAACCATCCAGGAACCCACTCAAATACACACAAAAATATTATTAGTATACATAGATACTTCGTTAAAATGAAATGCAAAATAATATGTTTAATTTCGAACATATGTGGCAATTAATTTTTTATTTATATAGTTGATGTTATAATATTGAGGTACCGAGTAAAAAAGAGAAGCATGTTTCAATGAAGCATTTTGTTTATGTACGTGGGCTGTTCCGGAAGTTGTTAGTAAAACCAAAAATAATAAGTATTGAGAATATTTTATTTGCAGTATTTCAAAATACTTTCCTCCAGCCTCTATACATTTATTTATTCGAGAAAACCAGCTTTCCGATGTTCTTTTAATTACCACTCCACCCTGATGACGTTCTCGTGGGTAACCGCAGTTGGCGGTCGTCCTGGCCTAGCATCACCCTCTAGGCTATCCCGACCTCGTTTGAAATTTCTTTACCAATAGGTGACAGTTGCTAACGAAGGAGAACACTCACCAACCCTCGTTTATAATCATAGAAGATCATCCCACGAAATGCTTCACGCGGCTCGCTCATTGTTCAAATCAAATTACTATCGACGCATAAACGTAAAAAAATAATAATAAAAAAGTAATTGTAGATGGCCAGTGATTTTTTCCAAGGAGATTTACATTGAAACTTCGATTTCTAATAAATGCAGAAATAAATAATGAATACAAACTTTTTAGCTAAAAACTTTCGGAAGAGCCTAGGTACGTACAAATTAGGTACAGCGATGCATGACGTATCATTATAGCGACATGGATTTCCATAGTAAACTTGGTCAGAGGAATTATGTTCGAGATAAAACATATTATTTTGCATTTCATTTTAACGAAGTATATGTATACTCATAATACCTACAGCTGAAGAGTTTTTTGTTTGAACGCGCTAATCTCTGGGTTTGAAAAATTTCAAATTTTGGGTTATGGGCTATATAACATCGCGCTACGACCCAAAGGAGGGAAGCAGTAACTATAAACGCGCAACCACACATATGTAGGAATGCGGCCCTGTCGTATCATAATTGCAAGAACAATGTTGATTAAAATAAGTAAAAAAGGAATAAAATCCAAGAGTCGACAACCATTATTCTTATCTGACTACAAACGCAGCTGTGTACTTCCGAAACATTTTTTCGGTTTTCAAAATGACGCGAGATTAAATAATGTTTAGTTCTTATCATTGATAGGTGGTGGGCATATCGTTGGTTCATGGGTTCATTTATACATAACAAATAAAGAAAATTTAAGTGTGTCTGTCCCAATTTTTGTACAGAATAGGCTCTAAAACGGCTCAATGGATGTTGATAAAACTTTCAGGAAACATACTTTGTTTCATGGTAATGCACTAGAAATGAGAGTGTGTGTGTGAATTTGAAAGATAAATTAAAAAATAGTGTGATAAGAGAGTGAAAGAAGATGTAGTATCATAAACTACTATTTTTCACAGGTTACCTTAGGGCTCCCGGAATTATGTTATCGATCCTAGGGTACCCAGCGGAAGAAGAAAACTCCTAACTATATTATAAATACGAATGGGTATTTGTTTGTCCTTCTTTGACGCCAAAACAATGGAACGGTACAGAACGGTACTACATGATATTTTACATAGAGAGAGATAGATGGAGGACTGAAGAGTGGCATGGACTTCTAATTGTCGCGGATATCAAAACGTTCCACGGGCAAAGCTGACACGGAAAACTAATATTTAATAAAGCGCCTACTTATTTAGTAGGCAGAGTCACTACACGTTGCTACTCCCTTTCTCAGGCGTAGGTACATATATAAATATAAATATAAAAGCCTTTTATTTCCAAATCCCTATTTACATTGCGAATTTGTTAGTAGATTTTTGTTAGTATTTACTTATTAATAACTATGTTAGTTAGGTTACATTATCTTTGGGATTTGAACCCCTCCTTGGGTGAAGGCCTCCTCCATCCTCTTCCATGTACTTCTTTCTCTGCCCAGAGTTAGCCAGTCTTTCCCTGCTCTTTCTATTAAATCATCAGCCCACCGTTTATTTGGCCTACCTATTTTCCTTTTTCCAGTCGGTCCTTTCCATTTAGTAGTTTGTATAGTCCACCGTCTGTCAGTGTATCGTGTTAGGTGACCGGCCCATTTCCATTTTAGTTTGAGAGCATGTTTGAGTGCATCAGTTACTTTGGTTTTTTGTCTTATTTTTTCGCTTTTTATTTTATCTATTTTTCTTATTTTTAATATGCTTCTCTCCATAGCTCTTTGTGTTGTTTGAATTTTTTGTTTAGCTCTTGCTGTGAAGACCCATGTTTGACAACCATACAATAGACTTGGCAAAAGGCAGGTATCCATTACAATTTTCTTCATGTTTGTAGGGTAGTCCCCTTTTAAGATTTCTTTTAATGACCAAAATTTCTTCCAGGTTGTATTTGTTCTTCGTTCAATTTCTTCTTCATTGTTTAATTTGCTAAATGATATCTGCTTGCCCAGATAGATGTAGTTATTCACATATTCTATGTTTTCGTTGTTTGCACTTACTTTTATAGGTATTTTAAAGCCGTTGGTCATTACTTTGGTTTTTGCTGCGTTCATCTCTAAGCCTATCTTCGAACTTTCTTGGTCTAGTGTACATATCATTTCCTCCAATTCTTTTGGTGTTTCTGCTAATACCACAATGTCGTCTGCGAATCTGAGATGGGTCAGATAGCAGTCATTTATTATTATACCTTTTCTTTTCCAGTTTATGTTTTGGAATATATTTTCTAGTACAGCAATAAACAGTTTAGGTGATAAAGGGTCGCCTTGCCTAACTCCTCTTTCTATTCTTATTTCTTTCCCTCTAGTTTCTAGTTTCACCTTGCTTGTACTATTGGTGTATATGTTTTTTATTATATTTATGTATTTTTGATCTATGTTTGCCATTTTCAGTGCATTCCAAATAGAACTGTGGCTTATACTATCAAAGGCTTTGCTGTAGTCGACAAATGCTAAATACAGAGGTCTGTTAAATTCTATATATTTTTCGACAACCTGTTCTAATGCTTGTATGTGATCAATTGTACTAAAGCCTGAGCGAAAGCCTGCCTGCTCCACTGGTTGTGTTTTGTCTATTTCATTTGTTATACGTTTTAGTATAGTTGATGCAAAAAGTTTATATATGCTTGCCAGTAAGCTGATCGGTCTGTAGTTTCCAATGTCTAGTGGGTTTCCTTTTTTATACATTAGTATTATATCCGATGTACACCATTGTCTTGGTACTGTTTCCGTATCAAGAATCATATTAAACAGTTGCGTTAGATGGCTAAGCAGGACAGTTACACCTAGTTTTATGGCTTCGTTGGTTATCCCATCTGAGCCTGGACTTCTTTCTGATTTTAGTTGTTTTATGTGTTCGTATACTTCTTTTTCTTCTATTGGCCTAATTGAGTTTGTGTGAGTGATATAGTTTTTGTCGTCATATACCTTATTTTGTACCTCTCTTCTTGTATATAGTTCCTGATAAAATGCTGTAGCTTGATCCATTATATCTTTTCTTGTTTTGGTTTCTTTGGTATTGCTTTGTAGATTTTGTATCCATGTTTTGCTGTGGTTCAATTCTTTGAATGCTCTCTTTGTGCTTCTAAATTTATTCAAATTACTTGTTATTATATTATGTCTATATTTTGTATAATCTTTTTTAATTGATCTGCTAGTTTCTTTATATAATTTGCTAAGTTCTTTTTTCGTATCTTTGTCTTTATTCTTTTTGAGTGTTAATTCAGTTCTTTTATTTATTAGTGTTATTGTAGATTCACTAAATATCTTATGTTCTTTTTTCTTGTTGGTGCCATTTCCTGCTAGACTTTGCAGTATTGCTTCTTCTAAAATGTCATAGTAAGTTTGGACACATGTGGATGTTTCTGATTTACCTTCGATGTGAAATACAAGAGAAGATATATAATGTTTCATTTCATTGTCTGTTTTAGGAGTTCTTGGTAAAGATTTAAAGTGTTTCCTATTTTTCTTTGGAATGTTTAGAAGTACTGTTGTGCGTAGTAGTCTATGATCTGATGGGAACTTTATATTGTTTAGGACTTCATAGTTAGTTAGAAGTTTTGGAGTATTTGTCATTATAAAATCAATTTCATTCATTACCTTTTGATCTGGTGATTTCCAAGTCCATCTTCTGCTACTTTTGTTTCTAAAATAGGTATTCATTATCGACAATCTATGTTCAAATGCATAGTCAATTAGTCGTTCTCCTCTTTCATTTCTTTTTCCAAATCCATATTTGCCCATTATAAGGTTTTCTTCTTTTTTGGGTTGCCCTATTTTTGCATTAAAGTCCCCTAATACTATTACTTTATCGTCGGCTAGCGTATGTGCTTTTTTAAGATCAGTATAGAATTCTTGTATTTCAAATTCACTGGCTCTTTCTGTTGGTGCGTATGCCTGTATTATTGATATATTTAGCTCTTCAAAATTTAGTTGTAACAATGCTACTCTTTCTGATATACCAGTAAAGTTTTTAATTTTTTCTTTCAATGTCTTCTTTATTAAGAATCCCACTCCATACTGACCTTTGGTTTGTCCAATATAGCAGAGAATGTAATCTTGGTATTCTTCTATATTGCAGCCCATCCTTCTCACTTCCGATAGTCCTAGTATGTCAAAGTTTAAACCCTCGAGTGCATAAGTAAGTTCTAAATATCTTTCTACTGACGACAAGGATCTCACATTATAGGTGCAAACTTTTAAACTCCTTTTTTCTTCAATTTTTGATTTAGCCGTTGTATTTTTAGATGGAGGGTGTAGGTCTATTTCCCCACGATGACCAGTCGGCTTGGGGAATTGTTTGGTTTTAATAATTGGTAAATTTGTCTTTCTTGTTGTTTTGTTCCGGTGGCTGATGACTCTATCCTATATATTATGTCCCTTTGCAGGAGTACACGCTGAAAAAGAGCTACTTTTGGCTCTCATTACGTCGAATGCATTTACTCTGTTACTTTTTGATGTAGCGTAATGCTTTCGGGGTTGGATTAGTGTCTCAGGAGACGTGGACTCGTTTCGTTTGCGTTTCTCCATACTAGGGTTTGCTTCTTTTATTATTAGCTTGTCATATTTTAGAATTGCAAAATTGCCTTTATTTCTTTCTTCCTTTAACTTTGGTATTAGTTATTTTCTCTTGTCCATGACCTCTTTGGAGTAGTCTTCAGAGGCATATACGTCTTTCAGTTTCTTCTTGTTTATCATTATTTCATTTCTTTTCCAGGCGTTTACAAAGGTAATTAGTATTGGTCTTGCTTTCTTTTTCTCCTCGTCTTTCTTTCCAATTCTGTACATAACATCAATATCTCTTATTTCTAAGGGAATCTTCAGATCTTTTTTAATTTTTTCCTTTGTCATTTCCATGAGGTCAAATGATGACTTTTCATTTTCATTGAGTCCATATATAATGATGTTGTTTTTTCTTTTGTGTGTATCAGTCTTTATTATTTTATCTCTTAAATATTGGTTTTCTAATTTTAAATCAGCGATTTCAAGTTTTAAAGGTGCTAATTTTTCGTCCATTTGTGATATAATTTCTTTGGTTTGATTTGCCATTTCTATCTTCATCTGTTCCATAAAGGATTGAAGGTTGAGATCCATCGCTGGTCACTGATGTATTTACTTCGGATGTTGTGGGTGAAACGGAACGTAATTCAATTTCTTGAACGCAACCTTATAATCTCTGTTTGGTTGGTATTAAGTGCGTCTTGTCGCTCGTTTTTATACTCTGTGGTTGGTGTCAGTTATAACCTCAAAGTTGCGATGAATTAGTATAAAACACTGGTTTGACACGTATTTCACTCGTTATTTTAATTACACATGTACTTGGAAATGTTAACTTCGTGATTTTATGTTGATTAGCACTGGTGGAATCAATATTTCTTTTATTTTTATTTTGAAAGCGGAGATACACAAAACTATGTCAACATACCGGCGTAGGTACATAACGGGATATAATTTTATTATTACTTTTAGCGGCAGAACACGCCTAACTGCTCAAGCGCCGAAAATATTCAAATATTATAACAAATTACGTATTTTCGGCGCTTGCAGTTAAAATAATCTTAATATAATAATCTGCCGAAATGAAAAAAAACCTCAAAATTTTCGGTAAAAGACTAGTCCACGCCTCGGGTGAGTGGTGACATAAGGGCATCGATGCATAATAGTATTTAAGAAATAAAGGCTGGCTCTTATCTCGCTCAAAGGATCAATTTAATCATTCAGCGAGGTAACACTCTGCGCAGCGTGACCGGAACGTACTATTTGTCACCCGACCGTACCTCGGCCGTACCTCGACCGTACCTCGGCCGTACCTCGACCGTACCTCGGCCGTACCTCGACCGTACCTCGGCCGTACCTTAGCCCTAACCGTACCATTTTCGTACCGACAGTACCGACTTTAGTATTCATCTCGGATCTTGTCAACAAAAACCTGAAAAGAATCTTGCCTAAACACTAATTAAAAAAACTACAATTTTAGTATCTGTCAATCTGACACAAGAATTCGTCGTTTATGAACCGATTTTGATGATATATTTTAATCGACAGATAATTCTTCCGGATTAGTTCCATTTTTATCTCATAAAACTTGGTTCATAAATTTTTAAGTAATTTAAAAAAAACTGACTTTATAAGTCAATTTTTATTTATCTCGATGAAATATGTAGGTACCCATTTTAACGACTTATTTTTTTAAGTACCTATATAATAATTTCTCGACATTATCTGACAGACATATGACGAAAATCAGTTCAGAAGTTTTTCAGAAATTTAGAAATTTGTCTTATTTGTCTCTGTTTACTGCTGAAAATTATGTATCAGAGAAAAGCCTTAGCAACGGTTGCTATTGACACGAAGTTGTCAATTTTTGTATCGACGTTGGTCTAACGGCTAAAGGTATGGGGTGCAACACAGGATACACATGGTTCAAACCTCATATACAGCAGTTTTTTTTTCATAATTTTTTTTTAATTGCCAAATTAGAAACATTAATTCCCAAATTCACTAATCTAGACAATTCGTTAGGACCTACGATCATCAGTACATACAAACATAGATAATATTTAACAGATCTTCATCTTGTATCCTAATTTAGCACCAACCGTCTTCAAATTCTGCGACGAAATATTGATTATTTATTACTTTTCAGTAGTTTTCAGTGCAAATATTTGAAGTCGGTACACTTTTTTTTAAAGTTTATTTATTAAGAAAAGTATTATAATTATTTAAAATTACCTACTTAGGTTTTTTTTTGTCCTCAACGTTTTTGAGGGGGTTTTATTTGTTCAACACATAGATATAGCGTGACTATACTATATCTATGGACCATGTGGGCAAAGTTATTTTTTGATGTTTTGACTTTAAATCACGAACTAGCGAAGTAGGTAGTCTAGAATTGAATCACGAGCGTAGCGAGTTTTACTAATATAGACTACTGAGTAACTACTAAAAAAGTTTTGCTCTCGTGTGAAACATACAACTACCAGCGAGAAAAGTATTATTGGTTAATATATTATGTAAGAAAAACAATCAAGACAAAGACAAAGTAAACGATCAACAAAAATAGTTCAAGAGAACAAATGCTGAAAAAAATTGATTCCCGCCATTTCGTTTTGTAGGTACCTATTAATTTTAAATATTACGTCCTTAAAAAGGCAATACTTAGTACAATATATTTATAAACTTAAATTTCTTGCTAGACCAAAATGAGTTTCTAAACGATCCAAGAGTACTCAAAAGGTGGTGTTTGAAATTTGAATCACTTTTACTCACGCCCGCAGCAAAAAGCGATTTAGCTGCGAGTTTTTTTAACACACCAAATTGGCCAAACTGGGAAGTGGGACCAAAAGCGCCCTTTTCGGTGAAAAATGTAAAAAAAAGAATAATGTTGCCAATAAATAAATATACGCTTACCATACAAAATTTTTTTTTTTAGTCTGGCGACACCAACCAACCCCGCCCGGCCGGCCGTGAGCTGTCATTGCTGTCAAACAAATCACAAAAACACCACAAAAAAAAGGTACTCTTTGACTGAGTTTTATTGTGTAATGCAATGTGTAATGTGTATTAAATTATTAAAAATATTTATTGCAGTGATTACATAAAGAAAAGTTAAATTTTTAAAGGGGATATACCTACTTATAAATTGGTAAGAATTTATCTCAGAAACGACTAAAATAATAATATAATTAGGTTTTCGCCCATTGAAATTATTGATTGGTTGGCGACTTGGCGTGACTATTGCCACAGACTACTGCTAGTAGGCATAAGCACCGCTCCTTTGGTTCGTAGCGTGATGTTATATAGCCTACCTCAATAAATGCCCAATTAATGCAAAAATATTTTTTCAAATACGACTACCAACCCTGATATTAGCGGCGCGTTCTAGCATACAAACTCTTACGTACTAAGATAAGTACATTTCATAGCTACTTACTAGCTTTCAAATAGCTACGTCACACGTATTTCATGATCTTGGACCGCCCCCACCCCCCTTCACATATTTTGCAATTTAAAATTTAGAATTTTAATACTTACATATCTTATGACTCGTCCCTGTCCCCTTGTCACACTTTGTTGACCCCCTCCCTCCCCCAAAACCTGTGGCTTAATTTATGGATGACCCCTTAGCGGCACGTTCAAACATACAAACAAACTCTTCAGTTTTATACCCACTAGCTGTGCCTTGGTTGCACCCGCAGTTATGGTTACTGCTCTGCTCCTTTAGATTGTAGCGTGGATGTTATATAGCCTTTAACCTTCCTCAAGAATGTAAAAAATATTTTTTCAATAATTCCAGAGGTTCATACTATTCAGTTTTTTTTTTATTTCAGAAATAACTTTAAAATGTCAATATCCACACCAGAAAATTCAATAAACATCAAGGTTTTACCAGATGAATTGATTATATACATTTTAAAACTTCTACCACTGGAAGATATAATGAGATGTGAATGTGTTTCTACTCGTTGGAGGAAACTGTCTCGTGATCAATCAATATGGAAGGAATTTGTTATTGTTTTCTCAAAAAACCATTGCCGGTCTGAGCTCACTGACAAGAACATCAAAATCATAAAAACACGCAGTCAATGTATATGCTGTATTAAACTTCAATACATTTATGACTATTCACTCCTTATGTCTCTGTTAGAGAAATGTGAGAACATGATTTCTTTGGAACTTTTTATGTGCAGACTAACACTTGATTTTGCTGAAAAAATAAAACTGTGGCCAAAATTGCAGAAAATCAAATTGAAAAACTGTGTTCTGTTGCACACTGATACATCAGAACCGCATCAAACTGATATGTTAATTGATTATGCACAATTGCCACAGCTTACTTACTTGGCTTTGGACAAATTTGGTTTATCAACAGTTAATTGTAATTCCTTAATACAATGTGAATATTTAAGCCACTTGCTTATAGATAAAATAAGAACTCTTACTTTAGATGACATAAAAAGAATAATTACAGTGAAGCAGGACATTCTACAAACTCTCCATATATATGGAGATGATGCTGTAGATAATAGCTGTTTACATTTATTAAGTCAGTGTAAATTCCTGAAAGATTTAGAGATAGTCATATGTGATAATTTATCTGATGAAGGTTTGATTGCATTAGGAAACTTCAAGAGTCTGCATACTTTAACATTAGCAGATAATATATTTTTTTCAAAAAATGCTTTACTGAGTGTTATCAGAAACCCAAATTTACACAACCTGAACAGTTTAAGTCTATCAAGAATAGATTGTGTATCTCCTGAGATAGTTGATTTTATATCTGAACACTATAAGAAACTTAAATTTATAGGTTTACATCATTGTTCTGGAATTATGCATTATGAAAATAGAATAAAAGCTAAGTTTGAAAGTATTGAATGTTTTATATAGTAGCGGCAACAATCCTGACAGAGTAAGAAGTTTTTGTAATTATTATCAATGCCTCTACTGTATGTTAAAGTATTTTTAACAATTTGTTAAGTGTCAACTATGTCTGATCTCTAATTTTGAATGGTACATATAAATATTTAATTTATTTAGTTACTTACATTGAACGAACATGTATATCTAATTATTTATATTGGTTTTGTTATGGGATTAATATTTTAGAGAGAGTATAATGGCCCCTCTCCTTTCATTCAGATTGAAACCAGTCAGTAATATGGGCCAACAGTTATCTCAAACATGTAAATAAAGTATTAATAATTCAATTTAATTACCTAATATAAGCTATGTAATTTTTTACATTGAGAGATAATAAGGAAGTTTCCAGTGACACAAATACAATTTTTTGAAGTGAAATTTCAAGAACGCGTCACGTTTAGGCACATTTCGTTACATGAGAGAGAGGGATAGCTGTACAATATATATCTAAAGCCTCTTGTACACAGTGGACCTTTATGGCCCAGACAAGGCCTTTTCCAGTGTGTACACTGGCTAGAAAATGTTGTCAATAATGTCATTATTGTCAATAATGTTAATAATGACAATTTTAAAGAGTTTCACTTCTATCACATGTAGTGCCTACATTGCTGCACCCGCAACTTTTTTTTATTATTCAATTTAGTTACCTATCTAATGTAAGTTATGTAAACAATTATATGTAATGAAAAACATGCAAAATAAATGTATTACAACATACCTATATTTTTACTTTAATAACCGGACCCTATATTCAGTTTTAAGCCTCTGATACAATGGATGGGCAATACCAATGGACAACATTTCATTTTTTTAATCACCCATTTTTATTACTTTAATTAAAAATATATTAAAAAATAAGTTACACGTATTTTTCTATTTTATTTTTGGTTGAGTTTTTATATTTTTAATTTAATTATGAATTTTTATAAATTCTGAGGACTTATAAACTAAAAACCATAGCTAGGACTAAAATTAAGAAATATAAACTGTCACCCAAAGAAAGTGACAGATAGTGTCAGTCAAGCCACAGAGTATACGTTATAGAAATGCAAAGAGTATAATATACCGTGTTCCAAATAGGTGTTGCCGTAGCCGGAACTCAAATCGCCTACAACATTATTCATAATGTATATAATAATACTAGCTTTTGTCCGCGGTTTCACTCGTAAATATATTTCCTGTGATAGCCCATTCGAAACTAGCAAAACTTCCAAAAAATATTATATAAAAGAAGTATTTTTATAATTATATTTAAAGAATAATTATTAATTTAGCTTTAAATGGAATAAAAATGGGTAAAATTAATAGAGGGCAACACCTGAGTTCAACTCTGCCACATACATTAGTATTTTTAAATTAGAGGGTTAGCACAGATTAGGGCACCTATTAATCCTTAATTTTCAATATTTCAGTATTTTTAAAATAACTCGAAAATTAAAGGATATAAAAAATAAAAAAAATGAAAAATAAGCTTTCTAGCATGTAATCTCCAAACGGTTTTCGAATTTTGGTACCTTACAAAAAATGAAATGTTGTCCATTCAAAAATTAAACTAAGTACTTACAATCTCATCTCACATACAGTATACAAAATTAAAAGCGGGTGCGGCGGCAGAACACGCTCAACTGCTCAAGCGCCGAAAATATTCAAATATTTTAACAAATTACTTATTTTCGGCGCTTGCAGTGGAAACAATGGGTCCATGGTCTACCGAAATGAAAATATTCTTGAAAAATTTAGGTACTAGATTAGTCCACGCCTCGGGTGACCTAAAGGCTGGCTCTTACCTCGCTCAAAGGATCAGTTTAACCATTCAGCGAGGTAACGCAGCCAGTGTTTTGGGAACCATGCCACAGGGAGGGGTTCTGGAAGAGGTATTCTTTTTATAATTTGTATATATAGTTTTTAAATATATTATTTATTTATTACCATTACATTTAAGTTATGATGTAAATATTTAAAATAAATATATTTATACTTACAATGAAATTATTATTTAAATTAAATTAAATTCGTTATTTCCACATATTCCTACTGACAGAAAGGAATTTTAAAGAATGGCTGTATTTAAATAACCTGATTTATAGGTAGAGATATGCCGACAGAAAGTGGTTGTAAGCACTTGCCGGCAGAAAACCTCTTTTTCGTGTAGTCTGAGCCCCCTCTACAAATTCTTATTGTCGAGTAGGGGTCCAGCGCTTGTCGGGAAAAAACGAACAGCATTTGTGGGGACCTCTCGGTTTAAGAAAAGTATTTTCTGGCAATTTACTCCCTGCAATTTTTTAATACTTTTTTGATTTTTTTTGAAAGAATTTTGCAAGTCGCTGCAGGGAGTAAATTGGCAGAAAATATTTTTCTTACAACCGAGAGGTCCCCTCAAATGCTGTTCACTCATTTTTTGCTCTTTGACCAGTTAAACTGACAAGTTACGTTAGGTTTCGTTGGTATCGTTTTATGTCGCGAAACAGAGCTCTAGAAAAATTGTTAATTTATTGTGATGTTTTAAATGGGAAAGGCGATCTAGGACGTCTAATTTGCGGGAACATAGTATTTCCAATCATTATAATTACATATTATGTTTGTATTTTAGCCGGCGAACTTAGAAAACGCTGATTTTAGCATAATCGTCATTTAACACAAAAAGCCGTTGCGACAATAAAACGTCAGAAAAATACAGTGGTACCTACAGGAGTTAGTACTAGGCGTTACCTCCCCCCAGAAAAACGCCTCCTTTGGTAACTATATACTCAAAGTCACTAATAGATTGATATGGATTTTTAATAGGTACAATATTTTGTTGTGGTGTACCTATACAAATGGGAATTTGTATGGAGATATTACTATTCCCAATTTCTCTGTAAATACTCCACCTGTGTCACTGTAATTTAGCATATAGTTACTTATTCAATATATCTAAGTGAAATTGTCGTTATTTTTTCAATTGGTTTTATTTAATAGGAAATATGGGTGGTAGAATAAAGGATTATTCTGCCCCTTCTGTCTCTTTCATAATCTATCACAAAACTCTAAATTTTTTTTAAAGCGCTCTTATACCATTATTCTTCAATTATATATATCGCTTTTTTTTGTAGCTTATTGAAAATCCAAAAAAAAATTATTTTATGATTTTTTAATTTGGCAAAAATAATAAAATAATTATTATTTTAAATTTTCAATAAGCTACCAAAAAATTCGACTTATATAATTGAAGGGTAATGGTATAACAGCGCTTTTAAAAAAAATTAGAGTTTTGTGATAGATTATGAAAGAGACAGCAGGGGCAAAGTTAAACTACCCATATTTCCTATTCAATAAAACCCATTGAAAAAATAAGAGCTATTTCACTTAGATATATTCAATAAGTAACTATATGCTAAATTACAGTGACACAGGTGGATTATTTACAGAGAAATTGGGAATAGTTTATCCCAGAAAAATTCCCAATATAGGACCCTTAAGAAGTTTACAGTATTTAATTATACCTACTAAACTTCTACAAAGACCTAAATCACAATAAAATTATATAGATAGAAGACAGCTACGGCCATAAAAAGAAAAATAACAAAGACTTGGCTGCATGGAGATCTGCCTTTGCCTGTTCCGAATGTTTCCTCGGAAAGAAGGAAAGAAGTAATAATCTGGGCGCGGATTCCACGTGACGCCTTTGTGATATACGCACGCGTCCGCCAGGACGTCATGGGGAATCCAGTTTAATCCCGCCCGCGCTGTAATAGTTGTGATTAGTCAGTGATTAATAGGACATATTACGGCCGGCGGGAGCATTCTACCTACCGATCAATCGGCTTATTGTTACTGTGACGTCTATATTACTTGACATTGGCGGAATCATCAAAACCCTGATGGAGCCATTTTGAAAAAAAAATAGAAATAGAATCTGGGCGCCAGAGCTATTTTGCTCCTCGCTGTTTTGCTCGGGAAAATTGGAAGTGTTTTCCAACGGATCAAAGGGCTTAAAATTACAAGAAAAATACAAAGAACAACATCCTAAAGTCTTGACATTGAGCGAGGTCGGAAAAGTTGTTTTTTTTTGTAATAAATTTTTTTTTTGCCTTTTTTTTCGGTTTTTGTTATGTGTAAGCATCGTGAAGCTGAGGAAAAAGTACATAGAAATGGATGTAACTGCACACTCGTAGGTCTTATTGTTAATGAGTAACTAATTAATTAACTAAGGTTCTCGCAGTAGCATCGACGAGCTCTGTGAGGCCACAGAATCGGTGACCGGTGACTGCGTGATGGCGCATGTAGGTACGGCGCGCTGATGGCTACAATTTTCGCGCGCGCAATTTTCTGTGATTGTAACAGTTGTTTATGACAAAAGGGGTGATCGAATGGACTCGGAAAAAAAACTGCTATAAAGTATACTTACAGGTTCTGACCGGGTATGAAGTTATAAAAGTAAGTAGGACGGGCGCTACACGCAAAAAACTAAGAGTACCGTATCTCGGCTTCTATTGGTCCTTTTTTTACGTGGGGAAATGCATCATGCATACCCGCGCCCTCGGGGGTGAGAGGGCGGGTTATGCGGGACTTTAACCCACTGAAACCCCAAGGTACTCCGTCGCGCCGGTTGTCGGCGGGCCACGGGGACGCGTTAGCATTCTTCCGCGACCCGCCGCCGGGTGGCCGTAAGGCCCCACCTCGCTTTGGGTATTACAGCGTGGCCGCGCGAGCGCCCAGGCGCTGCAGGGAGTACCACTGCCGCGCCTGTCTTCGTGGCCTCTGTTTGGTACGGCCGGTGGACCCCCCCACCGACCGCCAGAGACCAGAGGGGCGCTGGTATCAAGTACCAACGTCCGTCGCCAAGGCCGACTCTTGGGCCTCCATTTGCTGGAAGCCTATGCGCGGCGCCCCCGTTGTGGTTTGGGGGGCGTGCATTTTGCAGCACCTATGATGTGGTCCGCCATGTTACCAGCCGCTTCGCACACAGGGCAATGCGGCTTGGCGGAGCACTTGGCAACGTACAACGGGCCTGCTTGTGCCCCAACTCGAGGCACTTGTGACATCGCAGGGGCCGCGGCGGCAGTACGATGACTCGCGCCAACACCCAGCCCACTTTCACCTTTCTGGCTTTGGCCAGCACACAGGCCGCGGTCATGGGGACCTTGACCCATAAAGACCCGGGTCCAGTCGCGTTACGACGCCGGATCTCGCCCATCTTAATTAATTCAGGCGAGCAGCCCCGGAAGTTACTCTATGATATTGCACTCGAATTACATTATGCGCAAACATTCCTCCACTTTTTCGTCGAGCGCTCAAGAACTGTCCCGATACATAGGTATGCGCAAACATTCCCCCACTTTTTCGTCGAGCGCTCAAGAACCGTCCCCACCTTTACAGATCATATAGTAGTATGTTGTACCAAACCGTCCCGATACATATGCGCAAACATTCCCCCACTTTTTCGTCGAGCGCTCAGTACCAACACCCAATTTCCTTTACATGCTCTATGTTCCTTGCTGTCAATCGTCTCGATACATATACATATTGAGTCTTCCGGCCGAGCTGGAGGCTCGGGCCGGGAGGCGCTGGGGCAACCCCCGTTGCGCCGGCAACGTCTCAAGGGGGCAACAACCCCCCGGGTACTACTTTTGGCCCCTACTGGGCCGAGGCGGCCATCTGCAACCTCCTAATTTGGAATATATAATTTGGATAAAGGACCTGAAAGTATGATTACATATAAACAATGTTAATTAAAATGGTGAGTTCCCCACGTGCTTGCCGCGTCGAGTAGGGAACTGATGGCCATTATGGCCGCGCGGCGCATGTCTGTCCCCTCGGCCAGGGCCCGGAGTAGCTCCACCGCCACGTTCCTGAACGCATCGGCGGGGTGCGGGGGGGTCCCGGGGGGGGAATTTGGTAAGTAGTGTTGTCCTCCCCGGCGAATTGAACGGGAGGGGGGACATGGACCGCGGCTGAAGCAGTCCCAAGCGGGGGGCGGGCTGTTGCAGCGTCTCTGGCGGCGATCGTTCGGCTTCCCAATTCCCTAGCCGTCATGGCTTGCTCGGGGATGGGGGCCTGCATGGGTTGGGTTTTCCTTTTCTTTTTTCCCCGTCTTCTGCGCTTCCCTCCTGGGAGAGGCGCACCCCGGGGTGTAGGGTCATTCGCCGGGGCCATCAGGCTTTGTGCCTGCGTCGGCTGAGGGCGTACTGGGGCTGCTTCTTCCTTCTTAGGTGGTACAATTCTTGGGTCAGTGATCTGTGCCGCTCCTCTTCCTCTCTGGTTGGTGGCGGCCAGTCCAGTCGGCAAGTTCAGGCCCCTCTTTCGCGCCTCTCGCCGAAGGATGGGGCATTGAGAGCTATTGGCCGCGTGCGCCTTGCCACAGTTGGCGCACTTCGGTGCCGCGTCCTTGGGACACTGGCTAGCTGGGTGATTCCCAGCACACCGAAGGCACCTAATGTCCCGGTAGCAGTTGAACGACGCGTAGGCGACCTTTTCCACTCTCTCACCCGGATACCGGGGAGGCACAGGAGCTCCGTCACCTCATAGAGCTTCCCCAGTGACTCCCGGCCCAGGTGACGGAATTGAAGGAAAAATGTGGTCTGTTTGCGTCCCCTCCTAGGGGGGATCGCCCTAATGTGGGTAGGTTTAACACCCACCCTCTCTTCAAAGGCCGAGGAAATCAAGACCTGTGGGGTGTTAAGGGGGAGGCCACTCACCGCCACTTTATGAGGCCTCTCTGTGAAGAGAGAGTAGGTGTGCCCCAACTTAATAGTGGGGTCACTTATTACCGCCTCTGAGAAGTAGTCCTGGACCACTCTGAACTCAGAGGCGGTTTTGGGTATGAAGCGCATCCCTCTCCCCTTAGGGTGCGCGTGGGGGGCGTGTCCCAGTATCTGTTTGAGGTTCTTCATGTGCAGCGGCCAGTTCACCAGCACGTCCACCTCGAACGGCGGAATCTTGGCCGCTGCAGGGGTGGGAGGGGGGTTTGGGCTGGGATAAGGTAGATGGGGACCTAGCTACCTCACTGTAGGAAATTACTGGGGTGGTAGCCCTCGTAGATGTGAGTATTGGGGGACTCGGGGTTCCCCTCGGGGGGGGGGGGGACCGGCTCGGTGACGAACCCAAGCTAGGGCGTCCGGAACCATGGTCATCGTGGTGATCTTCGTCTATGTCTGCAAACCACCTCTTTCGGGCCCGGGCCTCCAACTCCATATAGAACGTTTCGTCCTGAAACGCAGGAGGGAGCCCCCCAAAAGAGGCGGCCGACATATCTTCTTCTTCAGGTGGCAGTGTGTGAGAAGTCTCGATCTCAATCTGATGAATATCTCAATCATATCGACAAACCACAGACTATACTACTATAAACAAGTGGTACCAGTGATTATATTCTCTTTGAGTGGTACTATTATTTTACTTGCTCTGTGGGTACTATAAATAAAAATATATAATCACAGATAACTATATTATGTACTATATAATGTGCAGTGATTATGTATGTTAAAAGTTAAATTATTAAAGGGGATATACTATGAATTGGTAAGAATTTATGTCAGAAACGGAAAAACTGCATACTGCTCCACTCTTTTGGGTCGTAGCGTGATGTTATATAGCCTATAACCTTCCAATGCAAAAAAATATTTTTTCTGGTAGTTCAGAGTGGTTCAGAGATTAGCGCGTTCAAACAAACAAATTATCTTTTCAGCTTTATAGTAACAGTTAGTAGGTATTAGTATAGATCTACAAGCCTACAAAGATGTATAATAGGTACATATTATTTCAGAATTAACCTTAAAATGTCAATATCTGCACCTGAAAATTCAATAAACATCAACATTTTACCAGATGAATTGATTATATACATTTTGAAACTTCTATCACTGGAAGATATACTGAGATGTGAATGTGTTTCTACTCGTTGGAGGAAACTGTCTCGAGATCAATCAATATGGAAGAATCTTGTTATTGTTTACTCAAAAAAACCTGGCCGGTCTGAGGTCACTGACAAGAACATACATATCATAAGAACACACAGTCAATATATATGCTGTATTAAACTTCAATACATTTATGAATATTCACTCCTTATATCTCTGTTAGAGCAATGTGAAAATATTATTTATTTAGAAATTGTTATGTGCCGACTAACATATGATTTTGCTGATAGAATAAAACGGTGGCCAAGATTGCAAAAAATCAACTTGAAAAACTCTATTATATTGCACACTGTTACATCATCACCGCATCAATGTGATATGTTGATTGATTTTACACAATTTCACAAGCTTACTAACTTAGCGTTGGCCGATTTTGGTTTATCAACAGTTAATTGTAATTCCTTAATACAATGTGAACATTTGAGCCACTTGCTTATTGAGAAAGTAAGAACTCTTACTTTAGATGACATAAAAAGAATAATTACAGTGAAGCAGGACATTCTACAAACTCTCCATATATATGGAGATGATGCTGTAGATAATAGCTGTTTACATTTATTAAGTCAGTGTAAATTCCTAAAGGACTTGGGGATAATCAGATGTGATAAACTATCTGATGAAGGTTTGATTGCATTAGAAAATTTCAAGAGTCTGCGTGCTTTAACATTATGGAATAATGTATTTTTTTCTAAAAGTGTTTTACTGAGTGTTATCAGAAACGCAAACTTACATAATCTGAACAGTATAAGTCTATCAAGAATAGATTGTGTATCTCCCGAGATTATAGATTTTATTTCTGAACACTATAAGAAACTTAAATTTATAGCTTTATATCAGTGTTCTGGAATTATGCATTGTGAAAATCTAATAAAAGGTAAGTTTGAAAATATTGAATATGTTTTACATTAGCTTCGTAATTGTTACTGTTGGTGACCAATATTTGATTGTTTCAAGCTCTATGTAAAAGTATTTTTAACAATTTATTGATTTGTCAGACATGTCTGATGTCTAATGTAGGTATGGTAATTGAGTAAATTTTTTTTCACATAGGTATAATAAAATAATGTATAGGGGTCTTTGGCTACTTGGCGACCGATTAGCGGAGTGTCCAAGTTTACGTCACGAAACAGGTACCTTATAGTAATTTGGCATTTATTGAAAATATTTATTACGGTAATATACATGATCAAGTTTCGATTAAAAGTTAAAAAAGTACAAAATATTAATTCAAAATGATCTTGAAATTCTGACCAAATGATAAAGTATAATGTTAAAAAACGAACAAAAATAGTATTAAAGAACATGGCTCAAAATTAAAACAAAATCAAAATACTTACTAAAATACTAAAACAAAAGAGCTTATATACTAATAGTTATTTGTTCAACAAGTGAGTTATTTTTTTCTTGTGGGTGCTGACTTTAAATCCCGAACTAGCGAAGTAGATCTACAATTGAATCACTACGCGAGAGAGTTTTTTT
This sequence comes from Nemapogon koenigi, assembly GCA_963924495.1. Taxonomy (NCBI): domain Eukaryota; kingdom Metazoa; phylum Arthropoda; class Insecta; order Lepidoptera; family Tineidae; genus Nemapogon; species Nemapogon koenigi. Next base: position 326,048 of record OZ004653.1, on the reverse strand, counting down.
TGAAGTAACAAATTGAAATAATATTAAAATTTACAATCTAAATGATACCAAATTCAGCAGAAAAAGTTATCTGACAACATAAATATGTACAGGACACAGCAATGTGCATGGCATTCCCTCTCGTCTGCAAGAACATCGGCCCCTGCAGCTGTTCTTGCATCCACACTTCACAAGCTCTCGCGCCGCCTCCCAGATACTGGGCTGGGTTGTCCATAAGGGCTGCCATTCTCCTTCAGTTTGAGTCCATCCCCAGTCAGCTGGGGAGGCGATAACGCCTGAGGGATCAAGAGCTTGTCCCCACACGTAGCCTGCTTGATAGGCTGCTCTCAATGTGTGCATCCTTAGAGCATCCCTCGTAGGGGGATATTTTAAAAGCGAGCTTCATTAACCGAAACAATTTCAGTTTCACCACAGTATAACATGACGACGTACTTTTCTAATCTTATCATTAACTCATCTGTCACTTCTTTTAGTGGATTAGAAAGCAGATGTGGTCTCATCAAGACATTGCTGCCACGCCTTCCAGGTCAATGTTTTGCCTTTCGAATAGAATGCAGAAACGGTGTCACAGTGAAAGCATGGTATCCTCTGATAGCTTCTGATCTTTCTACACCCAGATCCTGTGCCAGGTCATGTGCAAGTTTGTAGCTGTGGTGTTTGCCCGTACCGAAAGATATCCAAAGCTCTTGGAGACCTAACTGCTTAAGGGCGAAGAAGTAGGATATGTCGATTATAACGACGTCGGATTCAACGGTGTGTATAACAATTCTTGTTGCTCCATTGATAACCATATCCTTTGCATGCAGAATAATGCGACCATCAGCCTCATCGGATGCTATCAGCGTCTCCGTTGGTTTGGAGGATTTGATTGTAGACCGATGTTGGTCACTATATGCACTCCAATGATCTCTTGAAGCGCGTAGCACCCGATAAGTTTGAACTCCATGTACTTGACGACGAACTCCTTGACCTCTATTGTCACGAACCTGTTTATTGACAGACATCGGAGTAGAGATCCCAGACAATGTCAACTCTCCTCGCCTCCGTGTTCTCTGTATTTTCCACGATGCTTTGACGAAACTCCTTGCGGCAGTACTGCCCAAATGTCTTGGAGTTACGTGGAGAATGACTGTGAACGAGGGCAGCGCCATCAAATATATTTCTGTTGCAAGATTCGGGAGGAGTGTTGTTCTCAATTTTCTTTTTCAAAACCATGACGATATCAGACTTCTGGCACGTTCGCATACTTCCCATAGAGGATAAAGATGGTGGACAAGTCTGATGTTCGTAAGCAAAGAAGACACCTAGGTCCAAGTGCCTATTCTGACATGAAATTAATAATTTCGAGAATAGACTTATGTCACACTTGAGAACCTTGACGGTTTCAAGTTGTTTTGAATTTTTTGGATTCTTGATAAATAGCAATAATTCTAGTTTTTACTTTTTTATTTGTTCAAATATAGTAGACGTCTTTTTAACCAGCCTTTCTTCAACGAATGTCCTGTACAAATCCTTGCCATTTTTCTCCAGATGAGTTAATGTGCGAACAGCATCGTTGTCTACAATTGTTCTTGTATATATTACAATTAAATCAGTTGTTTGTTCTTGAAAAGGATTGCCAAACTCTTGAAAACTTGCTTGGACTGCATGAACTTGTCGCAGAACGCAGGATATTGTTCGTTGGTAAACTCTTCCAGGAGGCGGCATATTTATGGTCCGGCTAGCACTATGCACTATGCACCTCCATCGCCTTTGACAATGGCATTATTTTGCTCATGCGCCTGGTCTACAGCAAGAGCAGAGAACGGCTTTTGGGTCTTTCGAAGTGCAAAAGTTTCTATTGCAAAATTCGGCGTGGACGTCTGGGGGCACTCGTTGGCAATGATTCCAAGTCGGCTACATGAACAGATAACCAACGAGCGTAGTTTGGGTGGTCAAATAAGAAAAACATTTGCTTCAAGCACTCTCGGAATAAATTGTATTTTCCTTCTCGCAGTGACCGCACAAATGACAGAAGAAGGATTTGTAAGAACCTAAACAAGGAGCCATAACACGAAAAAATAGAATAGAATAGGTAATTTAGTAGCTTGTTCATTTATCCATGTCTCAAAAGAAACATCAGGAGAATTTGCAGTATGGGCTTGATTTACAAGCATGTAGAATTCTGCGGCGGTGATTTCGTGGGCTGTTCTATTCTTTGGATTGGACCTACAGATCAACCCTGCCAAAGAAAATATTTTGGACACGAAACGCCGTATATTGCGTTTTTATGTCGTGTAGGACTGCGACTATTCTTTTATCGGCACAATAATAGAAACCACGCAGTATTATTCAGCTATTTTCGCTTCCTTTCTCACGTGACTTTTCTGGTAAAAAGCAACAATTAGAAACTTGTTCTCTCAACTCTTTTGGAGTTAGCCAAATTTATTTTAAATATTACGTCCTTAAAAAGGCAATAGTTCAATTTATTTATAAACTTAAATTTCAATAAATACAGAATTTTGTGCCTATGCGTTAAATTGCTAGGTCAAAATTGGGTCAAAATGAGTTTCTGAACGAACCATCGACATCGTTTATTTTTTTCAGCGCCGAGCAATGAACTCTACAATAGATTTCAGTGGCGCCGCCCGAGTAATCAAAAGGTGGTGTTCGAAATTCGAAACACTGTCTCACGCTCGCCGCATAAAGCGATTTTGCTGCGAGTTTTTACGTACCAAAAGCGCCCTTTTCGTGCTGGAGAGGTGAAAAAGTAATTTAATGCTAGGGTACTTCGTACCAAATCTATTCTTTTCACTATGAGAACCTCTGTAACATCATCTCGGTAAATGTTCAGGTATTTTAATCGTTTTGTAAAATTTTATAGAATAGTAGAGTTTCTTCTGTAATATTTTTATATTTTCTATCTGGCCCACGTAATACGTCCATTTATGTCTCTTGAAATATCTTACTAATACATTGTGTAACGTTGTAATTATTGGTTTAGTTATGATTTTAAAGAAAATAAGTAAGCGGTTAATGTGACATAAGAAAACTATATTTTTAATGACATTGCATTGATCATAGACAAGTTTTACTCTTAGGTGTCTATACTTTACATCTCCCTTTCTTTGTAAACTAAAAACATTGTTTTCTAAACTTACATTTTGACTCAACATATTAATTTTTAATTATCATGAAAATAATAATAAATTATAGATATTTTGCAAAACCTACTATTATGTTAATGATTAACTAATTATACCTATAATCATAAATTGCACAGCACAACTTAATATCTTTGTAAACTAAAAACATTGTTTTCTAAACTTACATTTTGACTCAACATATTAATTTTTAATTATCATGAAAATAATAATAAATTATAGATATTTTGCAAAACCTACTATTATGTTAATGATTAACTAATTATACCTATAATCATAAATTGCACAGCACAACTTAATATAACTTATAAAATAATATTGTAATTACTAATTTAAGTATTATTAAAGATCAAGTCTATTTATTGGTTTAATTATTCTACCAAATCTTGATGATCTTAGTACTGTCGCTGGTTGATCCAGGTTTGACTTCTGCAAATGATTAGAAGTGTTTGGTGACGAGCTTGTTGATGCTGGGGGTGACTTAGGAACAGCTGATGATTGTTCTTGTGCTGAATCCTGTTGTACTGCTGGTTCACCTGTGTATTTAGTTTCAGGAACTACCACTCTGTTGCTGGTAATGTCTGCTTGTGTCTTGTGCAGATGACTGTAGTTTCTACGTAGGATTTGGCCTTGATCAGTTTGAATGATTACAGATCTTGGTAGACCTTCATGCTTTTCTACCACTCTTGCCCCTTCCCATTGCCGATGAGCAACTTTGTGTCTGACTTTTTCATTCATTTCAAAATTGTCTGGTCTTTTAGTGTGCTTATTACTGTAGTTGGCTTGTTCTTCTCTTAATCGTTTTAGTTCAGCTGTGACTCCTTGCATTATTTTTGGTTTTAGGTTACTGTCTTTTGTAGGTAACGGAGATCTGGTTATTCTGCAGTATAGACGTTGGTTGGGTGAACCTAAAATATCATTTCTTGGTGTATTTCTCCAGTTTAATAAAGCAAGTTGAACATCGGACTTGTCAATACTACATTTTTTTAATATGTTCTTGGCTACCTGAACTGCTTTTTCGGCGAGCCCATTGCCTTGATGGTGATGTGGACTGGATGTGACATGGTTAAATTTCCACTCTTTTTGAAAGATCTTGAATTCTCTAGACATGTATTGTGTTCCATTGTCAGTTTGTAGCTCTTCTGGTATTCCGTGTACAGCAAACCATCTTTTCAATTGTTCTATAACTTCATATGAAGTCTGACCTTTTAGCTGTTGAAAATCTAAATATCCAGAGTAGCTGTCACAGATTACGAGGTAAGTTTTTCCTTTTAATTCAAATAGGTCAGATGCAACTATTTGCCATGGAAGTGTAGGAATCATTTTAACTAGCACTATATCTTTAATATTGTCTTTTTGTGTTTGTTCACAGACAGAGCAGGTTTTAACTAGTTTTATGATGTCGTCATATTGTCCCTTCCAGTAGAGAATCTGTCGTGCTCTTCTTAAACAGCTGTGTATACCTGAATGTCCTTGATGAATATTCTTTAGCATTTTAGGGATCTGTGATTTTGGTACTACAATTTTGTTTCCTTTGAAAATTATTCCTTTGAGATAGCTCAATTCTTCTTTAAAGTTAAAATAGTGTTGTAGTTCTGTGGGAAGTTCACTGGCTTTTTCTGGAAATCCTTGTATTATTGTCTGAATTAGTAACTGTAAATGTGGATCTTCCTTTGTAGCTGTAATTAACTCCTCTTTTGCGTCAAGTGACATAGGTAGTATTACTGTGACTTTCAAATTTTCTTCTTGTTCATATTTCAGATTAGATGCATCGCAGTCTCGACTAAGAAAGTCTGCTAAGGGTATTTCTGTGCCTTTTTTAAATATGACTTTTGGTGCGTATGGTGCAAGATTGAATATTATGCGTTGCAATCTCGCTGGAGCAGATTGTATGTTTTTCTTGAAGATTGTCTCAAGTGGCTTATGGTCTGATTCCACTGTCAGTTCTTTACCATAAACATATTCGTGAAACTTCTTACATCCGAACTGTATAGCGAGTGCTTCTTTTTCAATCTGTGGATAATTCTCTTCAGACTTGGTTAACGCTCTTGCTCCATAGGCTATTGGTTGTCCTTCTTGAAGAAGTGCAGCGCCAAGATTTTTTGAACTTGCGTCTACGCTTAATGTTACAGGTTTGTTTACATCATATAGTCTCAATACTGGAGGACTTTGAAGAACTTGTTTTATTTTGTTCAAAGCTTCTTCGTGATGAATTTCCCATATATAGCTTGTATTTTTGTGTAACAAATCTCTCAGTGGATTTGTTAGGTCAGACATTTTTGGAATAAATTTATTTAGGTATGTGATCATTCCTAGTAGTCTCTGAAGCTCTGTTTTGTTCGTTGGTGTCTTCATTGCCTGTATAGCTTCTACTTTTTCTGGGTCTGCTTCTAGTCCGTCTGCTGAAACAATGTGCCCCAGGAATTTTATTCTTTCCGATTCAAAAATGCATTTGTCTTTATTAAGTTTGAAGCCTGATTTCTTTAGTGTTTCTATGACTTCACTAACGGTTTTTTGTAGTTCTTTTCTACATTTTGCATATATAAAAATGTCATCGATTGATACTCTTACATTTTTAAATTTACTGAGCAAATTTGTTAAAATTTCTTGGAATATTTCGGGTGCTGATGATACTCCAAACGGAAGTCTCCTGAAAGAATATCTTCCCCATGGGGTAGCAAAAGTTAATATTTTTTGTGTTCTTTCTGAAAGTTTAATCTGCCAGAATCCTTTTGTGCAATCTAATAATGCAAAGAATTTAGAACCTTTAATATCAGCTGAAATTTCCTCTATAGTAGTAAGTGGAAAATGACGTCTCAGTATGTTTTTATTTACATCTGATGGATCTATACAGATTCTTATTTTACCTTTTTGTCTTACAATTACCATAGGACTGACAGCAGGGGTAGGCTCTGTTTCTGATTTTATGACATCTAATTTCACCATTCTGTCAAGTTCTTGCTTTACCTCGTCTCTTATAGCATGTGGAATTCTTCTTGATGGTTTAATTTCAAGTTTTGGGTTCTCGATTAGGTCAATATCATACTCGTAATCTTTATAACAGCCTAAACCTTCAAATATGTCATCTTTACATTCACTTTCCTTCAGTGTTTTCACCCTTGCAATAAGTTCCAACTTTTCACAGGTATTAAGTCCTAGGATCGGTGTAACCTTTTCTTCAACTACCTTGAATATAATGTTGTTTACTTCATTTTTTATTTTACAAAGTAGCTCTGCTTCGCCTAGAACTGCCATTTTATCTTCTGTGTAACTTATTAAATTTTTTGTTCGGCTTGGTTTCAGACTTGACTTCGTTTTGTTCATTAAGTGTCTCGGTAACACGTTGCATTGTGCTCCTGTATCTAGTTTGGCAATGAATTTCACCTTACCAACTTGTATTTTTTCTGTCCAGTCTTTCTTTTCTCCGTCTCTTATAGCTGATATGTATACCTCATCTTCAGAACTATTTGAGTTTTCTTCTACTGTATTCACTCTATTTTTATGTTTGGGATGTTTCCTCTTAGTGCGGCACATATTAGCAAAATGACCATTTCTGTTGCACTTAGTACACAATTTGTTAAATGCTGGACATTCTCTGCATTTATGGTTTGTACCACATCTCTTGCAGTCAAAATATTCATTTTGTTTATTTTTGACACCTTTATTTCTCACTGCTAATACTTTATCTGCTTTATTTTTACCTTCGAACTCGTCTAGTTGTTTGGAAGCTTGTTCACTAGTTTTACAGATTGTTATAGCTTTGGTCAAGTTTAGTTTATCTTCTGTTAACAATTTCTCTCTTACTTGATTTGATCGGATTCCAAACACTATCTTGTCTTTTAGCATTTCATCGAGTAAATTGTCAAATTCGCATTTGCTTGCCTGAGTTTTTATTCTGGTTAAAAATTCGTTAAATTGTTCATCTTCGTTTTGTACAATTTTGAAAAATATATATCTTTCAAATGATATATTTGTTTTTGGTGCGAAGTACTCTTTAAACTTGTTTTTGATGATTTGCAAGTTATTTTTATCTTCGTCGCTAAGGTTAAAACTGTTGTATATTTCGATCGCTTCTGAGCCTATCACTGCCATAAATGTTGCTGATTGGACTTCGGCTGGCTTTTTATCTAGTTGAACAGCGATTGCATACCACTCAAACTGTTGTAACCAGTTTTTCCAGCACGTTGATTTGTCCGAGTCAATTTGTAGGTTAGCTGGCGGCTTTATTCCAGATACTGCGTCGTTCGTAGCCATTTTACTATTTTCTCACGTATTTTATTTTAACACGTTTTTCTATAATTCTGACACCATGTAACGTTGTAATTATTGGTTTAGATTATTGGTGTATTATTATTATTGGTGTAATTATTGGTGTAATTATTTTAAAGAAAATAAGTAAGCGGTTAATGTGACATAAGAAAACTATATTTTTAATGACATTGCATTGATCATAGACAAGTTTTACTCTTAGGTGTCTATACTTTACACATTGTCTCCGGCATTATATGTAAATATTTGGGTTTCTTCATAATCATCATGTTCTACATCAGGATTATTATCTTGAGTAGTATTTAAACTTTGTGTAAAATTATAATAATCATCATCTTTATCTATTGAAGTAGTGTCTGATTCTACGTCTATTACATCGGAATCGCTATGGAAGCTGAATGATTCCGAAACACTAGGAGTAGAACGTCGCCTAAATCCGACTAGTCTCCGCAAGTGAAGAAATTAAATGGTTGACCGTCGAATTGGTTCTATCTTCAGATCCAGTTTCATACATGACTTGGGATTCTTAGGCTTCATGCTTTCTCAATTTCTTCACTTCTCTCAAAATAAATTTAACGTCTATCTTCTTATATTTTAGTAGTGGTCTTAAATGCAGTAACACTACGCGTGGAAACGAGATCTTGATTTGTTATAGCGTAAAATAACAACAATTAAGAGTTAGGATTTTAATCACATGAATACGTACAGTACTTACAACAAGAAAATTTTACAAAAAAAAATCAAAATTTCTTCCTCTGGCCATAATACATAATCTACACCTTCTAATAAAGTTTCTACGCAGCCTGCGGAAAGCACCCTGTTGTTGCTAATTTGTATTCTAGCTAATTCAAGTTTTTGTCGTAATTCTTGCTGGCTGTTGTTTTCTGTTCGATAAACCACTTCTTTAAAATACTCCCATAGAAAAAAGTCTAGTGGGTTTAGGTCGGGCGACCTAGGTGGCCACTGAATAGCTCTGGCTCGACCAATCCACCGGCTAGGGAATCGCTCATTTAAATATTCCCTAACTGCTCGAGCGTAGTGATGCGGGGCGCCATCGTGTTGTAGCAACATTTCTGCAATTCTATCGTCTGGAATCCCTGCTTCATTGAGGATTTGATCCAAATTATTTCGGAAAAATTTACGTACTGCGCGCCATTCAACCTTGGTGGCATTTCATGTAGCACCAACTGTTGCCCAATTATTCCAGCCCACATGTTTTTATACCAAACTGGTGCTGAAATCTGTCATTTCTTATGATGTGGGGATTTACTCTGGAATAATAATGAAAGTTGTGGATGTTAAATATGCCCATCCGTCTGAAGCTGGACTCGTCCGTCCACAACACGTTGTTGAAAAAACTGAGGATCCTCTCTGTGGATTTTTGAAACTTCTTTCCAATCACGCACTTCTACATCATTTGTACCCAAGTGGTAAACATTTCCATGTTTCCTGAAAATGTTTACGTATATTTCTGGATCACATATGATTGACATTTTTTTGTTTCTTTTTCAATTTTCGCAAATATGCGGTCGCGGCAGAAACGAATGTCCCACCATGGTAAAAATAATCTGAAGACATGTCACATGAGCTGATGAGCTGGTGCATTTGAAGTTAACCACTTTGAACACATACCCACCAGTGCCAAATGCTTTGTGCGATCGATAACAAAATCCTTTTCGTAATCTTGTCTTCTTCTTTAATTTTTAAACTAACTTTACAATATATCTCATCTTGCTTAGGGTCCCATATAAGGCCTAAAACTGATGTTTCTTCTGCTTCATTATAAAAACTTATTGGCCCAGTCACCCAACATCTAAGTTCAAATTTTCCTTTTTCCAAAATATGTTTTGCATCATTAATAAACTTAAGCATATCATCTTCATTATCTACCCTAATAACGCAATTATCTACATAAAAGGATCTTTTTAATTTTTCGGCAACATCACAATTAAACTTATTAAGATGATATAAAATTGTGGCAGCTAATAAAAATGGACTGGTCGTCATACCAAATACTACACGACGATGTCTAAAAGTCTTTACTTTCTGACCCAGTTCATTCCACCATAGACACTTTAAATAATTACGATCAACCGGGTTTACTGAAATCTGAAGAAATGCTTTCTTGATATCAGCCGTGATACCTATGGCGTTCATCCTAAAATTTATAAGTAACCCGGGGTATAGCATCGATAAGGTTAGTCCCTTTTTCAAGACAAGCGTTTAACGAAAAGCTGTCCTTCTGTGCTGCAGAAGCATCAAAGACTGGTCGGATCTTAGAAGTTTTTGAATCTTTTATTACCGCGTGATGTGGCAAATAATGACCTGTGTTAGAATCGTCATCAACTACCTCTTCGATAATGCCACTGCTTAATCATTCCTCAAAAACTTCATTATAAGATGACAAATAACTTATCTATCTATCTATCTATCTATCATCACGCCTTTCATCCCAAGAGGGGTAGGCAGAGACAATCGAATGCCATTTGTTACGATCCTGACATATCTCTTTTGCTTCTTTTATATTCATCTTACCTTTCATACATGCTCGGCGATTGTGTGTACTTTTAATATTTCCTTCGATCAACATATTTTTTATATGTTCAATAAAAGTACATCTAGGTCGTCCTCTGCTAGCATTTCCTTTCACTTCAGCCATATAAACCTTTTTAGTCAATCTTTCATCCTTCATTCTTTCAACGTGTCCAAACCAGCGTAAACTACTTTTCTTCAATATAATAATATATATTTAACAATAAATAACAATAAAACAAATAACTTAATATTATAATTAGTAGGAAGACTTTCAACTAAATGCTTCCAAGGCAACGTCACCTCATACCGGCCTTCTTTATTGACCTTTATAGTATTTGTCATCAACATCAAATGTGCAAGCTAAGGTACTTATGATCTTTTGAGTTGAACAATATACTCCAAGAGCCGGTCCCTGGACTGTCCAGCCAAATTTAGTCTCTACCTACTATTATCCTCCAACTGTACTGACCGTCCCTATAAAACAAATTTATTAATCTACTAGTATTCCGCCCCCGGCTTCGCCCGTGGATATTTGCGAACAAAATAAAATATACCCTACAGCACTCATAGATAATGGCTTGCCTGCACTACCCCTACCCCCTACCCCTACCCCTACCCTGTTTCCCACGACTTCGTACGTGTCTATTTCAGAATGTTGGCAAATATACACTTCGTACATAGCTTTTGTCATGTTCACCTCTGCCCACCCCGTTCCCGTCGTCATGCCGTGATGGTATATAGCCTGTCACTCACGAAGAATGTAGCTTTCTAATGGTGAATGAATTTTTAAAATCGGCCCAGTAGTTTCTGAGCCTATTCATTACAAACAAACTTACAAATGTTTCCTCTTTATAATATTAGTATAGATAATATCAGTTGCTCTAATGGATTGTTAAAATAATTGTACTCACTATATTTTTAAAAGTATAACTTCATTCTATTTACTTTTACAAATATATAAGTATAAAAAATAATTTTCTATACTGAAATCAATTTAAATAAGTATCTACTATTATTAAAATTTACAGTAGTTTTTGTTAATCTTAACCTGTTGCAGTAATTTTCGATTCCTATTCCCCTAATTTGTAAATAAAAATAGATTAGCGAGGAGCGAAGCGACGAGCGTGGTTCGAATAGCGCTAAAACAGAGCGCAAGCCGAGCGAGCGAAGCGAGCGTTCCGCGGCAAGGACGGCGAAGCGCCAGTAACTCAAAACTCGCTAAACAACCATCACTTATTGATAACGGATATGATATCTCTTTGCTCAGATTGCCTGAGCATCTTTGGAAAAAGCTTATGTTAACACTCAGACTATAATTATGTGCAAAAAAAAACATTTATCCGTTGCTCTGTTTTGACTTGAAAGAATGACATACAGATACATAATTAAATGTTGTACCTTTTGATTATTTAGATATCTTCAAAATTATAGAAAACAATTTAAGATAAAACGAAAATTATAGCAAATTATATATTAGATCATTTAATGTTATATATTTTGGTAATAGTGATTTTAAAAATTTCAGAAATCGATTTTAGAGTAAAAAAATATTATAGCAAATGAATAATTATATAATTTAATTTTATATATTTTGAAAATTACAGAAATCGATTTTAGGTTTAAAAAAAATTATTGCAAATGAATAATTATAGAACGTAATTTTATATCTTATGTACTTATATATTCTAAAATTATATCAAAACATTTTAGAGATAATGTAGGAGACCCAGAGAACACTCTAGGTACAGTGGCGACATGACATCTGTAGTGATCAAAAGGCAGTTTTTATCCCCATTTTTAAACTAGGAACTATAGACTTCAAGACGCTTCAAGAACACTAGAGCAATTTTTTTTATGAAAGTGGATCTGGCGGGTTTTGGTTCTATACAACACTAGGAAACTATTTAATATGTAAACAATGGAACATAATATGTGAGAATATAGAAGTGACAATAGGTAAATACCTATTAAAGATTATGTCAAGTATGTTTATATAATATAATTATAATTCCAAATTTGTGGTTTATTTAAAATAATAGCATAAGGAAAAGCTTGTAATTAATTAACCGACCCTGAATTGTAAATAAACAATAATATTTATTTAATTTCATTGTTTTACTACTATATTTTAATCCTGTTGAGTCTTCTTATGCTAGCTAGCCTGGTGAGCTAGCCAGATAAAATTTAAAAAGGTACAAACTATTGTAGACGTTGAATATTGGTCAAATCATTTCCATAGTGATTAATCAACAATTTGTTTCTAACACCGTCCTCGTTTCTATAAGACACGTTATCTTCTATCAATACATTGCCTGCTCTTTTAGAGCGTTTTAATATACCTACATATATCGTTTACAAAATCGAATTATACTTCATAATGATATGTTTTATATACACGCGTCTGTAATATGTCAAACTTCGAATAAGTTACTCTATGCTGTAATTGAATTATTTACTTACCGAAGTTATACAAAAACACGATGTTTGTTTTTTTAAATGCAGAAAGGGCAGAGGATTTTTTATACAGCCACATAAACTCTATGAAAATATCGACACGCGCATATATAAGAGTTACTTGACAGTTAACGCACATGAGCACTAATGCGCAGTAGGTAGGTACCGCCAATTTGTCGATTAAGAAAAATATCTTGGTTCAATTTTTTTTGTACTCTTGCATGGGATTAGATAAAGTAGTGTATGAACGGGCACATAACATGGAAATGCTATTAAAAAAATCCACTTGTCATTTAATTACCCGTATTATGATCCCGTATCATAAACTACTATTTTGGCATCATTAAACGACGTTGCATTGTGACAGTAAAATGTTGTAGACGTTGTAAGTAGTACCTCTCTCGGTTTACAATAATTTCCCACTTTCGTACTTTCATAGGAAATATTAATTCAATAGTTTTGACATGACGAGGAACTTCGCTCAACCATTTAGCACACTTGGCCAGAACAATACTATTTTTATTTTGTCCTGCACGAGACGAACGAACAGTGCTGCTGAGTGCTGATGATGGAAGAAAAATATTATTATTATTTCATTTGACGGCTTTCGGAATACGTTTTCTGTCTAACAATAGGATGTAGAACTTTTATGTGGAGTATTCTTGGAGGTATTAGAAGTAACATAGGATACTTTTTATTATCACGGCATGACGACGGGAACGGGGTGGGCAGAGGTGAACATGACAAAAGCTATGTATGAAGTGTATATGTTTGCCAACATTTTGAAATTAGAAGTCGTGGGAAACAGCTATTTCTAATATGTTTATACTAGCTATCCACCCCGGCTTCGCGTGTGGACAATATTAAAATCTTATATATAAAATTCTCGTGTCACGGTGTACGTAATTGAACTCCTCTGAAACGGGTCCGCTATTTTTCATCCCCCTAAATGTTAAGGGTGGTCCACCCCTATTTTTTTTTTATAGGTAGGGTAGGGGTAGGGGTAGTGCGGGCAAGTCAACGTTTGGGCAGGACGTCTGCCGGGTCCGCTAGTATAAAAATAAAATTTAAAAAAAAAAATTACGGTACCTATTTATTAAAAAAAAACGTTTATTATTTAGATTACATTTGTTATTCCATTTGAAAACGGGAGGAAAAATTATTATTACTTCATCATTTCATCTTTTAATTGAAAAAAAAAATCTTTATTGCAAGTTGTTTAGTATGATTTTTTTTAAATAAAATGGAAACTTCCTTATTGAGAAGTTACAGAAGTTATGATGAAATGAGACGAAAAACATGCAAAATAAATGTAAATATTACATACTTACCTATATTTTTATTTTAATAACTTCCGGCGTCGGTCTTTCCTCCTTTCTACAACCTTGGGTCTTTAAGCGAAGCGTGAAAAAGCATCTCTCGGCATAGTGGGCGCGACAGGCGGACCTATTACGATCTGCCAGTCGCGCGCATTCATGGACCAGCCACCTATGCTTAACAATCAGGCGGTGGCAAGGTCACATGTCGTCTTCTCTATAAAAAAAAAAGTAAGTAAGTATATATAAGATAACATGCCCCTCCCCCTATCCTATATTATATTGTAAGCCTCTGACACAATGGATGAGCAAGTCTACCAATTTAAAAATTAAACAAAGTATATAAATCATTATTAAAATTAAATTGAATGCGTTACATTCCACATGTCCCTACTGACAAAACGGAATTTTTGAAGTCGCTTGCTTCAGTCCGGAATCGAACCTGATTAAATAATCACTATACCTACTTTTGTTAACCAATTATGTCATTGATAAGGAGCAATAAGGAAGGCCTTGAAATGTTACTCGCTGTTTTTCCTTATTTTAAATTTATTTTTATAAATAAAGGAATTTTGTTATTTCCCTCCACGACCCGCCTTTAATTTGTATGCTCCTGTATTTTTAAAGCTAATGATTGGGTAGTTGTTATTTTTAAATCAAAAGGTCTTTGATATCAAGGGCGGATTTAGGATTTCATTTTGAGAGAAGCCCTCGGGCCTCGTCACAACTTTTTCAGAGAAGTTTAGAGTTAATGGCACAGGCAACAAAATAGCCCAAGCCTCAACTACAACATAGGTATCACCATTTTTTATTTTTAAATGCTTGAAATAAAATAAAAAAAGCTAGGTACTTAATTAAAAATGTCTTGTTCTTTCATATTTATATATTTTATATTGTAAAAAGATACAAAAATAACAACAAACTTATTATGTTCTACATTACATTATTTTGGCTCGGTAGGTAGGTATATAATATATTTTGAAATCAAACAATATACCTACCTAATATAACAAAAAGTGAAATACATAATGTTGAACTGAACAATGGATCTGTGACTTGACTGACGCTGTACCACGTAGTAAGGCCTAAATTAGAGCTAATTTTTCCGTTAGATAAGTGTAGAAAATGGTTGTTTGTTGTCGAATAATCAAAAAAAAAACAACAAAAATTCAATTTTCTACACTTATCTAACAGAAAATGCGCTAAAAACTGAGGGCACCATCGTGAAGCTGAAGAAAAAGTACATAGGAATGGATGTAACCGCACACTCGTAGGTCTTAATAAGTAACTAATTAACTAAGTTAATTACATAAACTAACTTAATTAACTAAGGTTCTGGCAGTAGCATCGACGAGCTCTGCGAGGCCGCAAAATCGGTGACTGCGCATGCTCGTGACACTACCACGGTTACTAAGGCCCCCCGCCAAAACTTTTTTTAAATTCATGAAAAAATCAGCGCAATTGAATGCGTTTTATTGCAAATCTATAAGATGACGATTGGCGAAAGTACGGTCCTTAGTTACGGGGTTTTTAAAATAACTTTTTACTTGTAAGAATCTGAATTTTTGGGAGATCAAAGACACCGTTAGTACCTACCGATTCCAGTAACGCAGGTTGCGATTCGTTTCGATGAACCACCTGTACAGACAATAGAAATTTCAACTTAACAATTTTGCAATAGGCCGCCATTTTGAAATATCATTATCGGACGTGGCGCACATTGTTAAACATACAAAACCTATTCAATTTTCATCAAATTTATTTTGAGGTTTCCGTCTTTTTTGATTGTTTAAACAATGAAAAGGATTTTTAAAATTTTTGAAATTCCTACCCAATCTTCATGCAGAATCATCACCTGCACAACTTTTACTCTCAACATTTTTCTCTAGGAACAATATTTTCGCTATACTTAACAAAAACCGAAACAAAAGCCTAAAAAAATTATTTTACAATAAAACAACTTTCCCGAGCTCGCTCAATGTCAAGACTTTGTGATGTTATTCTTTGTATTTTTCTATAAGCTCAAATTCGCTCCGTTATTATATATATATTTGACTATGGCTAAGGCAAGATTTGTAGGTACTAGATCTTTGAGATTTGATGACAATAGAGACCGCCATATTCGGGCAAATATTGATAAACTGGCCCCAATACAGGAAATTTTTGATTTAATCATTGTAAATTTTCAACAATATTTTGTTCCGAGCGCCGATGACTTTAGATGAGCAACTTTTGGCCTTTAGAGGACGCTGTTTGTTTAGGCAATATATTCCTAGCAAACCGTCTAAATATGGAATAAAGGTATTTGCCCTCGTAGATGCTCACTATTGATACACTTTCAAGTTAGAGATATACGCAGGTCAACAACCAGAAGGGCCATATCGCTTAAGTGATGTAGTTATGAGAGTAGTGCAACCTGTGCTCGCCACAAATATCAATATTACAATGGGCAACTGGTTCTCTTCACTCCGTGTTTGTTGCCAAACAACTGTTCGAGAACAAAACGACTATGGTTGCTACGGTTCGAAAGGACAAAAGAAAGAGAAGTCCCCAGGGAATTTCGAGTGGTAAAAGGAAATCCAATATGTTCTTCAAAGTTTGGCTTCCACCAATCGTGCACATTAGTTTCTTACGTGCCAATAATTAGTAGAGTTATCAAGTCCGACAACCTTGCAAAGTGGCAGCACAACAGGGAAAACTGGCAGAATGGAGAATGGCCAGGACCCTAATACCCGACATAAAGAAGTGGATCACAAGGAAACACAGAACTTTGAACTACTATCTGTCACAAGTGCTTTCCGGACATGGTTGCTTCAATCTCTTTAGACTAAGAATAGGAAAGTCGCCTACCAGCACATGCTCCTTCTGCCCGGAGGAAGATTCAGCAAAACATACCCTATTCCAATGTGATGAGTTCTGCAATGAAAGAAGAGAGTTCTTCGATAAGATGGGATTCCATATTCGCAAGGATAACATGATAGAAGCGATTATAGAGACAGAAGAGAATTGGGACGCGGTGCATGGTATCCCTAGTTACAAAGATCATGCTCAGCAAGGAAATTAAAGAGCGCGCAATGGAAAAGAAAGAAAACAAGAGGACCTACAGAGAGGCAGCCACTTAACTCTTGACAGAAGTACTTAGAAGAAGTCCCAGTCAAGAGCGAAAGGAAGTGGCGTAGAAGGAGGGGTTTGATCCGGTAGGAGTCCGGCACTACCCACGTGCGGACGTGGGTGTCCAATGCAGGATTTCCCCTCCTCAAAAAAAGTGCCCTGTATGACGTGTCTAGGAATTCAAGAAGATGGCCGCTGACTGTATTTTTTGATTTGCTAAACCTTTGCGCTCTCAATGCAATTTGTATTTATACAGCGAACAAAAACTACGTCGCTGTTCGACGTCGAGGCTTCGTTAGTCAAAGACAGGTCAGTCTTTGACTTGGATGAAGCCACTTGCTCAAAGAAGATTGGACAATAAAATTTTGCCAAGAAGTTTATCTTTCGATATAAAAGCCTTTCTCGGAATTTCTCAAGCACAGTCAGCCATCAGCTTCGAGAAGTTCCGTTGGTCGCTGCTCTATGACTGCGGAATAGCGCGCAATACAAGTACGCGAAAGGTGTGTAACGCATGCAACAAATTCATTTGCCCCGATCATTTCAAGATCGTATGTTTGTCTTGTTACGAAAACAGTAATTAGATTAGTTTTTTTAAAAACAAGCCGATAATCGGTAGGTAGAATGCTCCCGCCGGCCGCGATATGTCCTATTAATCACTGACTAATCACAACCATCACAGCACGGACGGGATTAAACTGGATTCCCCAACACGTCTTCGCGGCGCGTGCGCTTTCCACCAAGGCGTGTCGTGGAATCCAGCAATCTCGTTATCAGAAAATAGAGTACAATGTGACATATGCTCCCAACCTGTTTTTTCAAAGGCCAACGTGGCCTAAAATACACATTGGTAAAGTTCATAAAAATCAAATTAACAATACATGTCCAGTTTTAGTAAATCATCAATCAGTTTCATATCCATCTATCAATACTTCTACACAAAATTTTTGGGAAACACTAACTCATTTGAAAAATTCCACACCTCTTGTAAAAAGGATACCTCGAGGCGCACGTATATGTGTGGCCAAAACATTTTCGAAAGCTATTAAATAAACAACATCACGAAATTCTAAACAGGCCTGGGAGCATTTGTTAACATTGCCGTATAAAATTTGACATGCCAAGAAAGACTAACTTTGGACTACCAAATTCTGGACCTCAATTCAATATTTATAGACGTGTAGAAACAAAAGTATCTGATGGAGATATTAAAGGTGCTGCACGTCTCCTATTTTCTGATGATATGATTGCTCCTGATAATAATGAAACTCTATCTTCTCTTCAGGCCAAACATCCACTTTCAACATCTAATCTTTGTTTACCGGACCCGCCAAATTTTTCAGAACCTCCTTTAAAAATTACTAGGGATCATGTTCATATAGGTATAATGTCTTTTGCAAATGGCTCGGCCGGAGGTCTCGATGGTCTTACTCCGCAGCATCTAAAAGACTTAATTGCTGGAGGCTGCGGTGAAGATGGCGAGACCTTGTTAAAATGTTTGACGGATTTAATAAATTTTATGTTAACAGGACAGGTAAACAAATCCATTTTGGATGTACTGTATGGAGCCAATCTTTGCGCACTAATTAAAAAAGATGGTGGCATCAGACCCATAGCTGTGGGAACAACATGACGTTTAGCAGCTAAGGTCTGTTGCCCAGCTTCTGTTAGTGCGCTTAGAGACTACTTCCAGCCCATCCAAATTGGATTTGGAAGTAAAGGAGGGTGTGAAGCCGCCATCCACTCTACAAGGACATTTCTAAACAAAAAGGGTGGCGAAGTGCTGTTGAAGATTGACATCAAAAATGCATTCAATTGTGTAGATAGAGGCGCCCTGCTGACACAAATTAAATTAAAAGCTCCTAAAATATACAGTTATCTTTGGCAATGTTATAGTACGTCCTCAAAATTAATATATAAGAAAAATCTTTTATATTCGGCTGTTTCAGGGCGATCCACTTGGACCGGCAATTTTTAGTCTTGCAATTCATCCTATTATTCAAAAGCTAAATTCAAAATTTAATGTGTGGTATCTAGATGACGGGACCTTAGGAGGCGATGTGGATACAGTTCTAGCTGATTTTAATTTACTAATTAAAGAATTTCAAAATATTGGGTTACATATAAATTTTACTAAATGTGAACTGTTTATATCTGATGAATGTACCCAAAAAAATTATGTTATAGAAAAATTTAATATACTGGCTCCAAACATAAAAATTTTAAACAATTTTTCGACGAGTCTTTCCCTACTTTTGTAGAAGAGAAAACTCAAAAATTTCGAAATAATTCTAATCGACTTTTAAAAATTAATTCTCACATAGCATATACCATACTTAGATATTGTTTTTATTCCAAATCTTACATACCTCACTTCGATCATGCCCTTTCTAGAAACATCAAAATTTAGTTAATATTATGGATGACATTACCTATTCAAAATTCATTCACATCAATTATTAACATAGATTTCTCGAATCGAATTTGGACCCAGGCTTCTTTACCAATAAGGTTTGGAGGTCTGGGAATACGTAAAATTTCTAGTGTTTCATTGCCGGCATTTTTATCCTGAGTAAATAGTACGGAAATACTATCAAAGAAAATTCTATATTTATCATTGGGACAAACAGAACTCTCCGATATTTCTGGATTTACTGAGGCTAAAAACAAGTGGATTGAGTCATGCCCTAACTCAGAGACTCTGCACACTAGTACGGAATAGTTTACTTCATACGTCATCCAGTGATGCAGAACGAGCTCGTCTCTTAGCTGTTTCTAAATGGGAGTCTGGATTGTGGCTACAGGCGTTACCGTCACTTAAGGTTGGAACGTTATTAGAACGCACTACATTTAGAATTTGTGTAGCATTAAGATTAGGAGCAACTGTAAATGTTGCTCATCGCTGTCACTGCGGCGAGCATGTAGATCAACTATCATGTAGTCGCAGTGCTAGCCGCATATCAAGACACGCTAGTTTAAACGCATCCGTCGGGCTCTCGTTAGCAGCAATGTATCAGCCGTTTTAGAACCAAACGGTTTGGCACGTCATGATGGCAATGACCAGATGGCATGACACTTGCACCATGGAAGATGCTACATGTGTAGATACTCTCGCACCGTCCCATCTTCCATATAGAGCGTTAAAAGCTGGCAATGCGGCCTACAATGCTGAAATGGCCAAACGTCGCAAATATGCGTCTCTTCCGAAAGAATACATATTTTAGGCGTTTTGAGTGGAAACAATGGGACCGTGGGGACCTGGAGCACACAGTCTGTTTATAGATATTAGTAAACGACTAATAGAACGTTCACATGACCAACGGGCTGGCTCTTATTTCGGTCAAAGAATAAGCATTGCCATCCAACAAGGTAATGCAGCCAGTCTGTTGGGTACTCTCCCAGTAGATATCGATTTACATGAAATTATTTATTTGTAATTTTATTTTATTTTTGTAATATAGTACCCATTTAAGATAACTTTAATACCTATGTAAATACTACATAATTAATGCATGGACTCAATTAATTAACATATTCAAATAGTCGAAATACGTGGAAACATTTGCAAAATATTGATTTTTATATTCACCCCATATTAAAGTATGTTAAATTACAATTTAGTTAAGTACACTCACAGTTTTTTTAATTAGGATTCCGTATATCAACATTTGTAACAACCAGCGAGAATCTACCGAATTGACGACCGATCTATCAAAAAGCTAATCATAAAAGTTCGTTTACTGATATTTTCAAACTTATTTCAATAAGGAATGTTCACCCAAGCAAATCATGACAACACAATAACAATTTTGGAGGAAGAAATAACACTCAGGCTCAAAACGATAACTTTCCTATAAAGACCATTTTTTAAATGAGAACAAACAAGTGGCATCAACATAATATTCCTATAAAAACGCGATTAATATGGACGGCTGGCTACACTAATTGTATTTGATGGCCAACGCAATATTTAATGCTATAATTATTGTAATAATTTAAGGAAGGAGGGAGCTGTTTATTATTAAATTATAGTCCTTCTACAATTTTTATTACGATCTTTTAAAATGTAGTATTCAAAAACAATTATATATCTCCAATAGCTCTATACTGTTTCCATTTTCTCATAGATACCAAAAAATCTCGAATGAACGTCAAATGTTGAGGTTCAATAGATCACAAGTTATTTGCTTTGTGTAAATAATTCGAATATTCAAATTTAAAGTCATATTTTTAAATAGCAAACATTGTTGTGGCAGAAAAAAATAAGAAATTGTGTCTTAAATTTACTAAAGAATGTTATACGTTCTTATAAATAAATTTCAGGACTGTCTACAGAACTTGGCACCCATTTAGATCTCAAATATTTACCACACCGTAATTTATCATAATAAATTATTATTATTATCATAATAAATCTCTCTAAATTCACGGGCATAATACCCGGTCCTTTGTAAGGCTTGCATGGGGACATAGGACCAACACGTAGAGGCCCTTTAGAGTGTTTAATCTAAAGTGGTGTGACTAGCACCCGTCGGGACCTATCTCTGAATGCATCAAATACAATGCGCTAACAGACAGGCCCCGTCAGGTGCCTGGACTATTGCTGAGATAAAATTAAATTAAATTCGGGCTATTGTTTTGAGATGTTAAATGGATTGGTTTATCAAGTTTATTGGTTGAGACTACCGTACTAGTAGTACCTGCAGATCATATAATATATCATTCATCTCATGAAACGTAAAATTGGCAGGTGGTGACTCGCCATTTACTAAATGGGCCTCCTAAAACAACCACCATTTTTAAGCATTTCTGCCGGCAGTAAGACAGGCAACATTGGTGTAAGCGGCTGGAGGTGTCGAGAGGTGTGACACCGGTTTCACATATAGCTTTCCCGTTATTACGCCTTTAGACACTTCCACCCCCGAGCATAATACATAATATTATACTCTAACGACTCCACCCTGGACAACCAATTAAGGCAAGCCAGGGTCGAGAGTCTCAGGTCGCCTGCCTTAACCTACTCTCTGGAGCACTCGGGTTCGGCGGTGTCGTTACTCACCCACGGCTCGCCACAAGCCGCCCTGCGCCCTCATATTCCTGGTATGCTTCTTCTGCCACACTCAAGATTCACTTCCATACTATAATGTATCAGTCACAAGGCTATTTCTAAAAACCTACATACTAGACGTAATTTATTACTAATGGCATTTTTTTACCTCATTATTAAGTTTTGAAAAAAAAATCCAATATTTGTTCTAAACAAAGACAAATAAATTCCTTTTTAAAAATATATAAACAAAACACAAACACATAATTTATGTACTTATATAAAACAAGTTGAAATTGAAGATAAGGGAAAATACCGTAAATTACTTAATGTTTAAGGAGACACCTCATAACTTTTGTCCCATACAAAAACGGACTTCAGCAATGAGAGGTTTTCAATCTGACAGTTTAAAAAAAACAAAAATAGTTTCATTATGTTGTTGATAGATGGCGATGCAGTGCAGTCTTATGTCAAAAACTCTTGAGGGTCGCTGAGGGTGAAAAAAATGACTTCTAGTCTGTGAGCGTCGTCGTACATTTTTCTTTAATTTTTTTTAAACTTAACAATTTCAATTCAGCTGTCATCGTGCTAAATCCATACAGTACACATTTTATTTTTGACATATTACTAGACCTATGCGCCATCTATTGGCGTTAAAAAAAACTACTTTTTTTTTTTAAATGTCATCTTGAAAACCTCTCATTCAAAACTTAATTAAAAAAAGTCCTAGTTAATGGATCCTTAAAGTATATGAAATTATCTATACTCAATATGTAAAAAATATGTCAATATCAGCTACACCTAGGTTTCATGAACTTTCAGGGGAAAGTCATCAATTTCAAGCATATTTTTAACCGATTTGCGACTAGAGTTCTCTTAATATACTAATGTATATATTTTTTAACATATCGAGTAATAATAATTTCACATAAGTACTTTAAGGAACCATTAAGAGGATGTATAGAGCTAAATGCCAGTTTTATGCGTAAAAGTACATGATCCACTGCAGTGACCATAAACAAAAAAATATATGATATTCTTGAGGTAATGCGTTATTAAGATACTGTGTTCAAAACATAATACAACTATATTGATTCGATAGAAAAAAATCACGAATGTACCTATAAAAAATATTTTACTGTCTAGAAACAGTACTAAAATAAAAATTTTTTGACAGTTTTTTTATTTAGCAATATACTATCGTAATACTGTTCTATTTTTTAATCAAATTTTCAGCAAGTTCCTTTATTCTCATTTTCGAGATTTTATGTACGCAATGCACGCGTGTGTGCGTAAACGCTCGTGTACCGACAGTACCGGCTGCAGCCTGATGCTATATTATTAGTGGCAGCCACGTCGTTTGGTGGTACCCGCGTGGGGGCGGTGCCATCTCTCAAGGTCGTTGGCTCTATCCAGCGTCTTAACTAGAACTTGCTATTTCTAATATTTTTTGTACAATAATTGAATTGCTAAAGTCCGTTTGGTGTATTTTATTGTACCGATTTTGTTTGGAAATTTTCTTTCTCTATTTATTTCTTTCGCTCGGATATCGGGTGAAAGAGATGCAAAATTTTCGAACACGTGCGTTTTTTAGTTGGTTACACGACCAAGAGACCCCTTAAGGTACTTTTCCTTTACTGACCGCCTTTAAAGTCCAGCCCGTATTAAAAAAATACTAGTAATTAAGATTACTTAATTAAACTAACCTAAGTATTAACATTATAGGCACATTTTTTTACTTATTAGTGTACAGCACATCAAATAGATTCTTCCCAAAACTCTAAATATATTTATACATTCTTTTGTATCCCTCTAACAAACCTGTCATTCAATATAACAGAGAAAGACAAAACACAGTACCCACTTTGTACGTTTCTTTCCTCCAAAAAAAATGGACTAGGTATATATGTATATGCCATTACCTAAACAACAATTTCACTAACAGCATTTTTCGGAGGCACATTTTTTTTAACAATCCTTCATAAAATATTCATTAACTACATTAATGTCTTTTAGACTTATTTATCAAATAGTTATTCTAACCCAGCCGTGCGAGCATGACAGTGGAGAAAGAATCTATGTATGTAACAAAATATCGGTTAGAAAGAGATAACGTCCCATAGAGATGATAGAGATGGCAATACACACAATTGGCCATGCTAACTTTTTGAACAGAAACGAAGATCTCGAAACCGTTTCGAGATATAAGCTTTCAGTACAATTTCTATTTATCAGATTTTAAATTAAGTCTATACTTTTTAAGATATTCAATAACAAACAATAACCTTAATTTGACCGATGTATGACGTCATCTTAAGCAGTATGAAAAAATGATACCTTTGCCTACAAAAAAGGGCAATCGTCAATCTTTGAATGACATCTTTATAAATTATATTTTACGTGTAATTATTTTCTTTGTTATTAGGACATGACGGGATGAAACACTATTTACTTGCCATTGTAAAAAACTATTCAATTTAAATAAATATAAACACGAGTATATAAACAAGAGTAATTTTTAGGTTAGTCGACCTTGACTGACGTTTGCTTGACGTTAATTTGATTGACTGTCACTTTTTATGTGTAGTGGCCAAGATTATAATCCTGTTCTAAATTCTTGTGACGTCACGTTTACTTTTCGCGGGTAAAATTTGTAAAATATATTAAAAATAGACGCAATGGATAAAAAACAAAAATATCGAAATTAGTTTCTTAAAATGGGCTATATTTTCAAAACAAATTATAAAAAAAGTATATTATAAATATGTAGCATGGCCAATTCAACAAGTGAGAGTAAAAGGTAATACTCCCAAATGTGTGTCGCTGCAAACTTGGACATATATATGCCAATCTATTATATATTTTAATTAGCGCAATATCGATAAACAAGACAAAAAGACTGGATTCCGCGGCGCTACTTTGGGAAATTATATCTTTCTCTTTCTGAGATTTTGTCTATGTACAGAGATTCTACACTGTCATGCTCGCACGGCTGGAGGGATAGGCAATCAGCAAGTGTTTTAAAGCTCCTATATCCATGATATCGGGCTCTTAAGGGTAAACGTTTCGACCTAACGCCAACGTTTAACTCTTTCATCCTTCATTGCATTTTTTGATTGCTTGATCATAATTCTGTGACAATATTCGCAAAATATACATTAGTAAGGATTATACAACAACATTTCAGAGTTCAAATAGTTTGTATAAAAATCACAGACTGGCACGCCGTCTTGGTCGTCCTCAGCCATCGTTTTTATTTTTGGCCACACATTCATGATATCGTCAGGTGTTAGGCTATGAGACGTGGCCAGGTTCCAAAATCCGCAGGCCATAGAGAAATATGGCCTGTACGGACTCATGCGTGCATCATGTGTTAGATTAAGGCCTAACTGTTCCTTAGCCACTAAATATGTAAGGTATACATCTTCTAGGTTGATCAGAGGCACTTTCAGGGCAGCTTCATACATATCTTTCACGAGGGAACCTGAACAAATTATATATATTTTGTAAAAACTTTTTTGTAGACCATTTTATTCTACACAATTCTTTCCTACATCATTTTGTTATATCTCTGACGGATTAGACAGCATACGCCATGAAAACTCGCTGAGGCTAACTTTTTCCCCGACTTGATTCACTTAGTTAATGCTCCGCTCCTAAACATGATAGATCCATCTTTAATATTCGTAAACCTTCCCAGTGAAGTTATATAATAGTAAAAATCGTACAGTTAGTTTTTGTGTGAAAAGATCACAGACAGACGTGCTAGTGATTTATTATAAACCGATTTTTGTAGCCGGGGATAGGTAATATTTTTACAAAGTTTTGCCGTCAAACTAAATAATGACGTCAGCATCTAGGTAAAGGAGCCTTTCTGAACTGAGTCGATGGCGGCAGTAACACCTCCTTGAATGACTGTGCAAGGCAGGCCTCGGTTGTGCGTCGCGCTGTGGACCGCCATGATTGACCACGACTGCTCTGTCAAGAGCACTACGACTTAGTAGAAGAAGATTTATACCTTGCGGTGTATCCAGAGACATCAGTACCAGTGTCTACTTGTCGCCAGTTGAACAGAACAGGTGGCAAGGAGATAAGTATCTGTTATTCTTGGGAGCAGTGTGGCGTGCTCTCCGAAGTAGGAGAAATACTAACCATTAATGAGATACGCCGTCCCCGACAGGTACTCAGTGATGATATCCGAAGAGAACAACCAACGCGGTATGTACCATTTGGAGTATGGGTCGCGGTGGGGAATTGTGTTGTTTTTCTTATAACCTGAAATTTTGAAAAAAAAAGCCATGTCAAACACAAAAAAAAGACACGTTAGAATAAAGGATGAAGGATTGACTAAACACAATCGCCGAGCATGTATGAAAGGTATGATCAATATAAAAGAAGCTAAAGAGGTATGTCAGGATCGAAGCAAACGGCATTAGATTGTCTCTGACTACCCCTCTTGGGATAAAAGGCGTGATGATAGATTTTTTGCATGGAAGTAAACTTTTGCTTTAAAGTTATACAATGTTTTATCTCCCTCTAATACATCTGTCATCACCACTACATATTATAAAATAAAAACTACTGATTCATGAGGAGCTATACGAGTATTAAACATGGACCTTATCATGTTTAGGAGCTGAGCAATAACAGTATAACTGAAACAAGTCGGGGAAAGACATAGCGTATGCTGTCTAATCCGTCAGAGATATAACAAAATTATGTAGGAAAGAATTGTGTAGAATAAAACGATCTACAAAAACGTCCGCGGTAGCATATATCTATCTCTAATAGATAAGTAAGCGTATTTATGTTTACACAGTAACAAAAAAAGACAATGTTAAAGCTATTTTTTTTTTTATTATCACGGGTTACCTTACAGCTCCCGGGAACCGTTGCCGGCCCCAGGGTTCTCAGTGGAAGACAAGCCAATGATTTGTGAAGCTATACCTAACGAGTGGCCAGCTCCGTTGAGGTATGTAGATGGAAAAGCCTCTTTGTACGGCTTGTCGGATACTGTACATAGATTTTTTATTATAAAAACCCATTGGTACTAGGAATCGAACCTGCGGCTTTTCATTGGCGTCGGTGGTCGAGTGGGCGATGTCGCAACGTCGCAACTGAAAAGTCGCGGGTAATTTATTATTTAATTACATTTTAATTACACAGTTACTGAGTACACAGACACACTGACCAACTTGACCAACCCATGGGAATTAATGTTGGCCAAAGTTTATAGGTCATGTAGGTACATGAAAGTCACGACACAAAGGATAGCGACTTCCCTCGTATGTTACTTTATACCACCAAAGGTTTTTCCGCTGTAGACCCCCGTAGTACTTTTTCCTTGCTGACGCGGACCCCTCAGCAGAAATAGACCCCTTGGGAAACTATACTTTATTTACTATTCTCGGCAGTGTAACAAACCGTGATGTGTGCACAAAGTAGTAGAATTTTTGAAGGGAAACTTCTTAGGCGGCAATTCGATATTTTTTGGACGAAAATTTATATAATATATTTCAAGAACGCGTCACGTTTAGGCACTGTTTGTTACATGAGAGAGAAAAAAGATATAACGTAGAGGAGAGAGCTGTACATTGTATATCTAAAGCCTTTTGTGCACAGTGGACTATTATAGCCCAGATATATGGCCATTTCCAGTGTGTACACGGGCTAGAAAATTGTATCAATATTCACTTCTATCACGTGTGCCTACAGTACGCGTAATTTTTTTAATTAATTATTATTTTCAGACAAAGAATCCATATAATATACAGTAATATACAGTTATGTCAGGATCGTAACAAATGGCATTCGATTGTCTCTGCCTACCCCTCTTGGGATAAAAGGCGTGATGATAGATAGATAATAAATCTTACAGCTATAATTTCTACTAGATTGGTAATGTCGCGATTAGAACGAGACCAAAAAATTAATACATCAGTGTGCGTGACGAAATGTGTAATTTTGTGGATCTTTCATCTAAATGACTTACATCCAGGCACTGCACCATGCACTGCATTAACCATAATTAATCACGAAACTAAATTTTAGTTTACAAAAATAAGCGAAATTACTACTAAAGCTATGCTGTTACAAACAGAATTCACAAACCGGCCAAGTGCGAGACGGACTTGCGCACGAAGGATTCCGTAACATTTATCTATAAAAATGGAGAGAAAAAAAAGTTGTTGTATAGGAGCTTCCCTTCTCAATATTCTGTGAATATTTCAAGCGTCTACCTGTTGCCGTTATCAATATCGAGCAAAAAAATCACGTTTGTTGTATGGGAGCCCCCTTAAATATGTATTTTATTCTGTTTTTTAGTATTTGTTGTTATAGCGGCAACAGAAATACATCATCTGTGAAAATTTTAACTGTCAAACTATCACGGTTCATGAGATACAGCCTGGTGACAGACAGACAGACGGCAGAGTCTTAGTAATAGGGTTTCCGTTTTTACCCTTTACTCGTCTATCTGTCTCGTTTTAACATACTTATCGTATCAATGCGCTTTCTCTTTTGCATTGCCAATCTAGAGCGCCCGAGCGACGATACTAAATCTATGGTAAGTACATTATAACTCAATGGGTCTGATCAAGAATTTCACGAAACAGTTCATGGCACTAGGGTCAAAAGGGTAAAGACTCGCCTATTAATTGAGCACCAACATGATCCTGGAGTACCCTATCCATGGTCCATGGATTGAGGAGTACATCATCATCAGTCTTGAGTAGGAAGTCAGCAGTGGGACAACTCTTCAAAGTCCACTGCAGCATCAGGGCAGTCTTGAGGGTAAGGTTGTAATAAGAATCTGTAAAGTCTGCCACTATTATGTCACCATGCTCCTTTGCTTCGACGTAATTGTCGACCTAAAAACATTTGAGATTATTGAAATTTATACTAAAAAATAATTGGTTAAGTTGCGAGTACGCCTCGCTCGCTGATGCTTCCGTAACATTTTTCGGTCAACACTTTAAGACGGGATTTTCAAAATTAGCCCTTTCATTAATGCTACAGGATTGCAATTGTGCAATTCAACTTTTGTCGTCTAGTAGATTCGTAGAAAATAAGCTGTGACAGACGGACAGACTTTTCCTCGACTTGATTCACTTTAATGATCAGCTCCTAAACATGATACGTCCATGTTTAACACTCGTAATTCTTCCTCTTTTTAAGAGAGAATGATTGTTTTTATAAAAAAAACTTATACATCGGACAATAAAATACAATTAAATATATCTACTAACTATGCTACTAATAATAGCGAAAACCGAATTACAGTACCGCAAGAAACTTACAACAGAAAGAGGAACTTGTCACTGTCACCAGAAATAATAACATACTCTACCAAAAACACAAATCAAAGCAAGAACCAGCCGAAAAAGATGAACAAAACTAATAAAATAGACAACTTTATTATAAAAGCACCAACGTTCACATACCAGGAGAAAAATTGTTCTCCAACATATAGCGCTGGCCATGACCATAACACAAAATAACAACCAGCGCCCCCCCTCGTTATCTCCAAATACGGCTTGTCACCGCGGGAGACAAAGACTACAACCCTCCAATATATAAATAAACATACCCCTCCAATCCGGCTGGTCCCCGTGGAGGAAGCTGACCAAACCCCCCCAAATGCGATCCTAACGACTATCAGTCATAGTCAATTTTCTGTCAATAAGAAAAAAACTAAAAATTGTTTATACATCTCAAGTCTAAATGTCAGAACCCTACTTAATGAAAATAGAATCACAGAATTAAGTAATGCACTCATCGGAATTAAATGAGACATAATTGGCCTAGGCGAAGTTAGAAGAAAAACAGAATTGATTGAAGAATATGACAATTTTATTTTATACCACTCGCACAGCAACAAAGGTAGGAACGGAGTTGGATTTTTAATTAAAAAATCTCTTAAGAACAGCATCCTAAGTTTGAAATGCTATTCAGATAGGGTAGTGGCTCTTGAAATTCAACTACAAAAGGACAAACCTTGGGTCATTATTCAAGTGTATGCACCTACAGAGAGTTGCAATGACGAAGAGATAAATTCATTCTATCAGACTGTTGATGAAGCTGTCAATTCGACCAATACTACAAATTTAATTTTAATGGGAGACTTTAACGCCAAAATAGGTAAAGTCCAGCAGGGTGAAGAAGGTATTTTCGGTAAACACTCATCTGGCAAGAGAAATGAACGTGGTCAACGGCTTGTAGAGTACGCTTTAGAGAACAACTTAAAAATTGTAAACAGCATATTTCATAGAAAGCCTTATAAAAAATGGACGTGGCGGTCACCAAACAACCAATATCACAATGAGATAGACTACATACTAACGAGTCAATCAAAACAAATTAAAAATTTTGATATAATGCACAACCTTAACTTTGAAACAGACCATCGTTTGATAAGATGTGCGCTAAATCTAAACACGAAAAAAGGCAGAAAGTTTATTAAATCAAATAGTCAATGTACAAGAAATTTACCAATTGTCTCGGGGGAAACTGGAAAATACTGGGAAAATAAATTGATGCAGGCCATAAGCAGGTCACCGGATATTCAATGCCAGTACAATGCCTTCGAGTCGGAAATAAAAACATTGATTAAAGAATTGCCAAAACAAGTAAAAAATACTAAAAAGGAGGTTAGCACAAGGACTCGGAATTTGTTGGAAGAACGTAAAAAACTATATCGATCAAAGAGAACAAAAGAAGTACGCACAAAAATCACACAAGTAAGCAAGGAAATAAACAAAAGCCTACGGAAAGATGACAGAAAACATAGACAACATATTTTTGAGACTTATATACAAAAAACTGGAGCAATCAAAAAAGCTTTTAAGGACCTCAGAAACAAATCAGTATGGGCTTCAAACTTAAATAATAATGCTGGGGAAAAAGTTATAAGAAGACCAGAAATATTAAAAGTGGCAACAGATTTTTTCAGCACACTATACACATCAAATGAATCGTCGCCAACAGATTTAAAACCATTGTATGCTATTGAACATGACTCAATCTCAAATTTTGGTGTGCTGCAGGCCGAGATCAGGCATTCTGTAGATTCACAAAAAAACAACAAAACACCAGGTGAAGATAAGATCACAAATGAGCTTCTAAAATCTCTCTCGGAACCGTTACAAATTGTACTCCAAACACTATTTGACAATGTATTGAGAACGGGATCTACTCCGGAACAGTGGTCGGACTCAACTATCGTCCTTCTACACAAAAAAGGCGACCGTAGTGATCTCAACAATTATCGACCTATCAGCCTTATGTCCAACATCTATAAGTTGTTTTCTAAATTGATTCTCAATAGAATAACAAATATATTAGATGAGAACCAGCCGAGCGAGCAAGCTGGTTTCCGCAAGAACTACTCAACCATGGATCATATACAGGTGGTAACTCAAGTTATCGAAAAGGCCAAGGAGTATAATAAAATGGTCTATATGTGTTTCGTAGACTATAAAAAAGCGTTTGATTCATTGAATCACGACTCAATCTGGGAGTCCCTGCAACAACAAGGAGTTGATACGAGATACATAACAGTATTACAGAGCGTTTATAAGAATAGTTGTGCTAAAATTAGGCTGGAACGTGATGGTGAGAAATTTCCCATAAGAAGGGGCGTTCGGCAGGGAGATCCACTATCGCCAAAAATATTTACAGCAGTCCTAGAAAACATCTTCAGGAAACTTAATTGGACAAAGAAAGGATTAAGAGTCAATGGAGAATACTTGAGCCACCTCCGTTTTGCAGACGACATAATAATTTTCGCAGAATATTCGACGGATTTGACGGCCATGTTAAATAAATTGGCAGAAGAGAGCAAAAAAGCGGGCCTGTCTATTAACTTTACAAAAACCAAAATAATTTCAAACAGGGAAGAAAACAATCCTATAGTGGTTGAAGGCCAAAATATAGAATTTGTCAAAGAATATATTTACTTAGGTCAATCTGTTTCTTTTGAAAATCATACTGAAAGAGAAATACAAAGAAGAATTGCTATAGCATGGAAAAAATATTGGGGATTAAAAGAAATAATGAAGAACAAATCTATAAATATTAATATAAAGAGTAAGCTCTTCGAGATAGCAATCCTGCCATGTTTGACGTATGGTTGTCAAAGTTGGTCATTAAGAAAATGTGAAGAAGACAAGCTAGCAATATGTCAACGTAGAATGGAGAGGAGTATGTTGGGAGTTAATCTATCAGACAGAATAAGAAATGAGGTTGTTAGAAAAATGACCAAAATGACTGATATTGTGGAAAGAGTGAGGGTACTAAAATGGAACTGGGCAGGTCATATATGTCGGATGACTAATGATAGATGGACCAAAAAAATTACAGAATGGATCCCAATAGATGGAACAAGGTCGCGAGGACGTCAGAGGAAAAGATGGGCAGATCTATTCATGCAAAGAGAAGGACCGCACTGGATGACGAAAGCCAGAGATAGAATGTATTGGAAAGTAATGGGGGAGGCCTACGCCAAGGAGGCGACTACTACTAAACACTTATTATAATTTTGTTTACAATTTAGAATTAATCACATTTATATTTACTTATTATTATTGCTCTATTATTGATATCAAATTATTATTAAGGACATCAATTAATTTAATAATAAAATTAACCTTATAAACTTTAATTGTACCTAAGTAATTTGAATTGTAATATTTTTATTTTATTTATTGGACTAATAATTTTAATGTGTGTACCTTGCTTCAAACTTTTGTAAATGTGTATCTGAATAGTAGAATAAAGGGCTATTTTATTTTATTTATTTATTTTATTTACTAACTATGCTAAATGCTATTATACAAAAAAACCTATAAATAATAAATTTCATCAAGATCGCTACCTTCTGGAAGAGTGCCCATAAGGCTGGCTGCGTTGCCACGTTGGATGGCGATGCTGATTCTTTGAGCCAAATATGAGCCAGCTCTTTGGTTGTGGGACACGTCTACCAATCTTTTGGCGATTTCTTTATAGAGGTGTCGTGCGCTAGGTCCCGTCCCAGTGTTTCCACCCCAAACGCCCCAAATATGTATTATTCGGGAAGAGATGCGTATTTGCGACGTTTGGCAATTTCGGCTTTGCAAGCGGCAGCCCCAGCCTCAATAGACGTGCATGGAAGGTGAGACGGAGCGAGGGTGTCCACACATGTTGCGTCCCATACCAATGGTCGCCCCCTCTTCCAAGGCGCAAGAGTCATTCCATCGGGCCTTTTGCCATCATCTCGTGCCAGCCCTTTAGGTTCCAAAATGGCTGGCTCATTAATGCTGACGAGGGCCCGACGAATGATGTCATTAAGGCTGGCGTGTCTTGCAATGCGTCCTGAACTACGGATACACAAAAGACCGTGGTGGCCAAGCTCATCCACCTCCTCTCCAACAGCGGCAGTGATGTGACACATTTTGTTGCGCCTAGGCGTAGTCCCAACGCGATTCTAATTGTGTTCCGCTGTAGCAAAGTACCAACGTTAGGTGATGGTATGGCTTGTAGCCATAGTCCCGACACCCATTCTTCCTCTTGAATATGAAAACCGCATCAAAATCCGTTGAGTAGTTTTTGCGTGAGGCGGTCACAGACAGACAGAAGTAGTAATTACTTACCAATTGTTCATCAATTCTATCACTAGGTAATCCAAGGAAGAAATATGTGGGCAATTCCCTGCCCCACGTGGACCGTATCACATCTCTATTCTTGAACCTATGTGGTGCACTACTCACTAGTGCTAGTAGAGGCACTTCCTCTTCACATGGGACTGTTGAGGGTTCAATTATAGGGTCTAACCTGAAAAAAGGAAGGTATCTATCATCACGTCTTGAATCCCAAAAGGGGTAGGCAGAGACAATCGAATGTCATTTGCTACAATCCTGACATACCTCTTTCGCTTCCTTTATATTCATCATACTTACCTTTGAGCACTTAAGGGGAGGAACGAATAATTTCGGTTGATTTCTAAACTTTTGGGCATCGAAAACTAGAGGATTTTATCTAGTATTGTGTAGGATGAAAACATGATTGGTGAAAATTTTCTCGATAACTAAATTTTTTGAAATCACCTCTTCAAAAACACCTTTTTAGTCATACGACTATACTCTGAAGGGATTTACGTTTAAATTTTATACGAATCTATAGGTAATTTCAGTACCTAGTATTGATTAAGAAGATGTTTCCCTGGTGATCGTTTTTTAATAAATAATTACGTCATTTATTCCGAGAGGCGATGCATTATGCTTGTGTTCGGTTTTCTGTGCCCTTCTCACTTCTGCAGCAAGAACGGACAAAGCGCCGTCGTTGTCTTGCATGACGTGATCGTTGCGCCCGAACCACGAGTTTGGGGCGTGGCTAGTTTAGAAATTTCTGAGTCGTTCCTCGTCTTAATATCTTGTGAGTACGACTCGCGCGACATGTTTTCGGTCAAAATTTTAAGACAGGACTTTCGTTTAGGTTTTCCTGTACACTATAAGAAAGACCCTATATCCCTTTTTTTTCAAAATTTTAGACTGAGTAGTTTCAGCACATGATAGAATTGAAAAAAAAAATTTAAGCTTTAATTTTTCCTCCCCAAAATCGATAGTCGATTATTTACGCTATACGTCCGTGATTGGGTCTGTGGGTCATCACACTATATATATATATATATACCTACCAAGTTGCAACATTCTTCGTTCAGTAGATTTAGAGAAAATAGGCTGTGACAGACGGACAGAAACAAGAGCGATCCTATAAATAAGGGATTCCGTTTTTCCACCGTAGATGTTCGCGGAACCCTAAAAATTTTTAGATTTTACTTTTGTTGTAGGTATATTTCTTTGCGCTTGAGAAGAGATCATAGAAAACTAAACTTTCCGCCCCCGGCGCCGCCCGAACAATATAAAATGTCACTCAGGGATATCGCAGCTATTTGTAAAATATTTTTTAGAATAGGTTCAGTAGTTTTAAGTTTATTCATTACAAACATACATACAAAAAAACTAATATTACTAGCTGTCCGCCCCCGGCTTCGCCCGTGGATATTTACGAACAAAATAAAATATACCCTACCCCTATCCCTACCGTAGGGTAGCCCCACCCGTACCCCTACCCTCTACCACTACCACTACCTCTATATCATCAATAGTTTTCGCAGCGCACGCGATGTAATGAATTTCTTAGGTAATTTTTTTACACCTTGGGTTACATTATTAGAGTTTTAATAAGGATCCCTAATTTTTTTGAAAATAGAATATAGCCTATGTCACTCAGGGTGAATGTAGCTTTCCAATGGTGAAATAATTTTTGAAATAGGCACAGTAGTTTTTGAGTTTATTCATTACAAACATACACACAAAAATACAAATCTTTCCTCTTTATAATATTAATATAGAGTATAGATTAAAAGGAGACGCTTTCATAACTTTTGTCCCATACAAATTACATGCTTCATGACTTCTTAAATTACGCGATAACTATATGTCTATTTTTTCTATTTTTTTTTATTTTGGCTCCATCAGGGCTTCGATAATTCCGCCAATATCAAGTATTATAGACGTCACAGTAACAATATGCCGATTAATCGGTAGGTAGGATGTTGCCGCCGACCGTGATATGTCC
This sequence comes from Nemapogon koenigi, assembly GCA_963924495.1. NCBI lineage: Eukaryota > Metazoa > Arthropoda > Insecta > Lepidoptera > Tineidae > Nemapogon > Nemapogon koenigi. The sequence goes on along the minus strand of OZ004653.1, from coordinate 290,562 downwards.
TATTAATCATAGACTAATCACAACTATCACAGCGCAGACGGGACTAAACTGGATTCCCCATCATGACACGACAAGACGCGTGCGTTAGTATCCATGACATGACGTAGAATCTACTATGCCTGAGTTTCAAAATTTAAATAGCTTTCAAAAGATAAATATATTTAACAGAGTATGAATTTCTAAAAAAAATATGAAAACAGTTGCACCTAAGTTTTATGAAGCCCTGAACCTGAAAGTCATCAATTTCACGAGTATTTTCAACCGATTTTGCAAATCTAGTTCTCTTAATATATTTACTAATGTACCATTTTCTCCTATGTATCCTATAGATAATTTCACATACTTTATGACATTACTACAACTTGCTATTTCTAATAGTTTTCGTAAAATACTGGAAGATCGTAATGTCTGCTTTGTGTATTTTGGCAAAACCGATTTTTTGTGACATCATTCTTTCTCGTGGTTTTCCATATATCTTGGGTTATTTTATCTTATCCTTGGTTATATTATCGATTCTTTTTGCAGTGTATCTCACTAACAACTCTTTAAAGAGATATCGACAAAATAAGCGGCGCGGTTTACTGAAAAATGAACTCACAACTAACAAGCTCCCTCTTAAGTATAGATAGATAATTAAATCATTAGTCATGTCATCCATAAATTACAACACAGGTTTGGGGAGGGGTCCAAAATCATGAAATTTGTGTGCCCTAATCTAAGGATGGCCCACAGTGATGTGTCCCAAGAATTGAATGTGTCTAATCTTTCAAAAACTATTTTGTAATACGCCTGGCTGCTATTATGCTGACAACTCAAATAAGCATACTCTAAAAAGTGGGCATACTCCGGCTTAACCAGATTGATAAGTTGAGTTGTCATTATGTTAGTTTCACACATACATGTTGTCTATGTAATCATTCAATTTCCTCGTCCTCCTAAAATGGTCCAGATCATGATTCAAGGGTGGAGGAGGTGACAGTATTGTCATGGTAGACTCGGACAAACTCCTCACCGATACCAGTGCTAATATTACTGCTGCCACTGTCACTATGCGACGTGCAAATCTGCCTCCTGAAATAATATACATAAATATTACATCATCACTACATATTATAAAACAAAGGTCCCCACTGTCTCTATCTGTCTGATCTAAAGCTCATGAGCGAATTTTTACGCGGCCTTCATCATTAGAGATAGATTGATTCAAGAGAAAGGTTTATGAGTATTAAACATGGATGTATCATGTTTAGCATTAACAGTATTAATGAATCAAGTCGGGGGAAAAGTAAGCTTTTAATCCGTCAGAGATATAACAAAATGTAGGAAAGAATTGTGTAGAATAAAATGATTTACAAAAAAGTCTAAAATATAAGTAAGTATTTGTGTCTGTATGTATTCAAATAGTTGTAAACCCATGCGTATGGTATCTAGCTGTAATATAAACTATAAGTACCAATATCTTGGTGAAATTCTAGGCTTTTTGTATAGGTATGTATTGTCGATGATGTCATGAACGTGCGACTAGCTAAGAAAAGGCGGCAATCCTATTGGCGATAGGTAGCCAATAATTATAAAAGTCCAAAGCTTTGTAGATACATACCAAACACATGTCTCCAAGTATAATAAAATGACATTTTATTCACAAACACAACCTTTCTAAATGGTAAACACCTGTGTGGACATCTTTATATACTATTGAGTGAGTCACAGCTTTGTTTTAAACGTAAATAAACAACAAAAACACATTAAAAAGGCACTAATTATCATTATATATTTTGTAACTATTATTGAAAATCAACTATGTTCGAGAAATTGCGACATTTGTGCACAGATAACATTTGTGCAACTGGCCGCCACACGGGCCGCTGGCGTGCAACCACAGAGCAAGTGCAACCAACTGGCAACAGACAGGCAATCACAGATAACTCTAACCACAGATTATGGCAACAATACCTCCCATTCCTCCCAAGCACAGAGCAAGTAAAGACTCCCAAGTTCTAGCCCAAGTTTCAAAAGAGTAGTATATTCCTTGCTGCAAACTGACCGACCAAAGAGTATAATAATATATGAAACTGACTGAACTGATCAACTGAGAACTTATGAATGATTTTATTTACGAATGAAATGAAAAATGATCTTGAAATGCATGATGAGCAAAAGGCCAACCACAGACTACAGTAGAGAGTAGTATATTCCTTGCTGCAAACTGACCAAAGAGTATAATAATATATGAAACTGACTGAACTGATCAACTGAGAACTTATGAATGATTTTATTTACGAATGAAATGAAAAATGATCTTGAAATGCATGATGAGCCACAGACTACAGTATTACTAGGAAAGTGGTGGCAAGTAAGAAGAGTGTTGCACAAGTGTTGCTGTTGTTGTCATAGGTTAAGATCTCCAATAGATGGCGTCTTTTACAAAAACAATTAATTTTGATTGTTTATTTATTTTTCGTCATTTAAATGGCGTATAAAACATTTTAAGAGGTCGTTGAATCCTGGAAAGGTGAGTTTATTTATATAACATTTCCTTACCATTCAATAATAATTGATAGAACAGTTATTATTTTAAATTGGATTGAGACATTTTTTCATTATAGTTTCCAAAACGCTAAGGGTTTACTAGAACGCGACGTTTTCGCGGGAATTTGAAAAATAAAAATAAATTCTAGATATAAATTATAGTAATAGTAGATCTTCGGTCGTATCAAGTTGGTCATTTTAAGAGCCTTATGTACCCATTAGGCGCGCCCAAAGTACTACGGATAACGGATAACACGTCTGATAGTCCGGTAATACCAAAGAGTACCTTTTTATGGTAATACTGAGTAATTGTAGTCACAGAGGATTGTTTTATAGAAGAAATAATTATATTATGTTTGGGTCAATTTACCAGATTTATTATTTTACTATAATACATACAATGAATACATACCAGTTTATTTGATTATAATTTGCTTAAAAATAATAAAAAAATAGACCTCATTTATAATTTTTTTTAGTGAATTTTGCAATTTTTTTTTTTATTTTATTAGATATTGGTCCCTAGATACCAAAATATATTTTTTCTGATTAATATAATTATATTAGCGTAAGGCTTATTTACTTATTTGAAAATGGTGATTTTGCCCTTGAGTGAGTGCCTGTTACTGCTTATAATTTTTGTCCCATACAAAAACGGATTTCAGCAATTCAAGTATTGTACAAAACTTATTACAAATAGTTATCTTATCTTCCTAAATATATAAAAAAGGCTTATAGAGGCGCATGTTGCGCCTATATTTAAACGGCATATTATTTGGATACGGTTTAATTATGTTACAAATATAAACTAAAGTTCTTTCATTACTGGATTGTTATCTCTGAATATTTTGACATGACATCACTGTCTATCATGTGTCAACTAATAGGTTAAAAGCAAGGAATATACGTTAAAAGTATGTGGCCAGTAGTATTAATACGCCACAGGCTTGTGTTTAAGCGGCGCCCAAAAATGTATCTATTTTGTACCAAAAAAATTCTAAACGGGTACCAAAATGGATGAATGGTCACCAAATTACGTTTCCTAAAATATTATGAAATAGATCCATTTTTGGTATTATTGACTGCCATAAAAATATATAGACGCCTTTAAAATACACTTTATACTTAATAAATTTTATACTAACCTAACCTAACCTACCTACCTTACTTGGTGACCATTTATCCATTTTAGAAACCAAATAAAATATTAGTACAAGGCGTGCGATTTTTCTGATGTCTTTTCTATTATTTTGGATCATAATATGATATACTTTAGGACACTTTTAATAGTGTCAATTATTTTATTTGGAGTTGTTTATTTTATTTGGTGCCTAAGCTTAGAGTCTTAAAAATATTTTTGGTGTCCGCGTAAATGATACCCTATAAAAAATATGTCAATATCAGCTATTAAAGCCTCGTCAATTTCACGCATATTTTCAAACGACTTTGCTTCAAACTCGAGTTCTCTTAATATATTTACTAATGTATTTTTTTTAAATACCTATCGAGTAAAAATAATTTCACACACTTTATTGATAGAACTTGATATTTCTAATATTTTTTGTACAATAATTGAATTGCTGAAGTCCGTTTTGTGTGTTATCGCTGTGACGTTTTTGTTGAGAAATCGTATTTTGTCTTGTTTCTGGTACGTGAATCTTGGTCTATCTTATCTTATCGATTTTAATAGTAGTCCATCTTGCTCACATTTCTTAAGAGATATGGACAAAATAAGTCGCGCGTAAAACTGAGTTCGCTCTCATACATCGCCTTAAGACAACACTAGTCACATTTGTATTTGAACACGTTATTTCTTTTTATGAATAGCTTACAATAAAACTTTTGACCTCGATAGTACAAAAGTAGTAGATAGTAGGTTTTGGGGTAAGCGATATGATTTTATTAAATGTTAGTTTAAACACTAAAACATGCTGTTTGTGGATGGGATGGGACCAACCTTCATACATTTTGGTTTAAATATTAATAAATAAATAAAAAAATAAACCTTATAAAATTACAAACAAAAACAAAAAATATTAGTAGGTACGTATTTTATTACTGCAAACTAACATATTCCAATCATAAAGTCCTCAACTTCAGGTCAGGATCATAGCAAATTATTTTTCTTGAGATAAAGAGGAAACATATAAAATTAATTTAAACATAGTGTCATCTAGTTCAATCATGAAGTTGTCTCTATATTATAATACCTACACACCATCTTGGCATTATTATCTCGCGCTAACATTTCTAACTTCTCCCATATATGTAGCATATTTTTCAGACCGTGGCATGTGGCTAAATACCAATAGGTGCAAACTGATGGGTTTTCCGGATGATCTTGACTGAACATTCGATCGTAGGTCAATGACAAGCCTAGAGATTTCTTTGCGACCAGATATGTGAAAAACACATCTTCTAAATTAATTAGCGGAATGTGGAAGGCTCTATTGTAGATTTGGCGAATATGTTTCCCTGGACAAAAAAAAAACAAATTAAGTCCCGGAGTTCATAATATCGGGTATGGCTATTCTTTTACAATAAAAGACACTAATTTAGCACTATAATCCCAATGCCACAAGGGCAACTGGCTAAATGGCTTGATACTAGTAGCTTTGGCCACAACGCAAGAAGTAGGGGTCAAACTGGCCAAACATTCAAAAAACTTTCTGGAATGGAAATTAATGCCTTTCCTTTCTCCAACCAAACTCGCACTCCCCTTCCTAATCTAATAGTTGAAGATATTATATATTGAAACTACCTAACGACTATTTAGCTCCGTTGAGGTATTTTAACCTCTAGCTAGTGCAGGCTCAACTGGCTCAATCACAGATGCAAATTATTTGGCATGAATGGTTGAAAAAATATATATAAGGATCAAAAGAATCCCCATCTTACCATTAATGAGATAAGCTGGTCCAGCTAAGAACTCTGGTATTGTATCAGACTTGTACAACCACTTCGGTAAATAATACTTGTGGTACTGTTCTCTGTTCGGTCGCTTGTACCTATATCTGAAACCTGATCTTCTTATTTATTTAGGGTTCTAGTTTACATAAACCTACATGAATTCGGAAACTGACCAAAGCCGATATTGCCTGATTACAACAATACCAACATTATAGTGGGAAAAAGCATCCCTATGGGCGCCATAAAGTGGGCGCGACTGGCGGACTGTATTATGTTCTGCCAGCCGCGCGCATTCATGGGCCAATCACCTATGCTTAAAGTATGCCACACATTGGTCCGGCATCGCACCGAAAATGTATCTTTCCAGCCGCCGGATGTTCTAGCTAGACGAACGTGGACCGTACGATAACGCGCCAGGGATTGGACGAATGTGTGGCCACCTTAATAAACAGGCAGTGACAAGGTCTTCTCTATAAAAAAGTGCGTGAAGCACGCACGTATACAAACTTTCGCAGCTAATCTGGATCTGGCCGCCGTCTGTCTGTATCCAAAATTATTTAATTGAATTCTGATTTTAGCAACCATATTTATAATGCTAAATAAACTTATTTGTATTATGCCAAAAAAGTATAACTCCTACATGAAATGTCATGACCGTCCGTACTTTTCAATATAAAGACAATAACCAACAAGACTTGCTTCCTCATGTTTCTTCACAATGTCACCAAGTCTCCAAGGGTTCAAGTAGACATCATCGTCTATTTTCAGAACAAACTTGACTCCAGGACATCGGTTGGTCACCCATCGCAACATCAAAGCTGTCTTTAATGTCAAATTATCATAGACATCTATGAAATTCTCTACAACCAGATCGCTATACGTTTTGGCCTCAACGAAGTTGTCCACCTGTCCACCATAAAAAACAAATATTTTAGCTCGGTTCCAGCTTTTTACGCTTTAATTTTTTTCCCCAAATTCGCTTATTTAAGTTATATACGTCCGTGACTGGGTCATAAAACTCTATGTACCAAGTTTCTACATTTTTCGTCTAGTACTCGTACATTCGGAGAAAATAAGCTGTGACAGACACATGAGTGATCCTATAAAGGTTTCCATTTTTTCATCGGAGATGTTCGGAACCCTAAAAATCATCAAGGCGAAGGGAAAGAGACCTACTTACTTGTTGATGGTTGCATACCTGCCAACGCTTTGTACCCCAGGCATTATAATCAATAAATTACCTACTAACCAAGTTACTGTCCATTTCATCTGCAGATAATCCAAGAAAAAAATATGTGGGTAGTCTGGAGCCCCATGTTGACCTGATGATCTCCCTATTCTCCCATTTATCAGGTGCACTCACTACTAACGCTATCACTGAGGGATTTCTTTCACACACTTTTGTAGGTTCAATTAATGTTTCTGTTCTGAAATAACATACTTAATTAAATTTAAGTGTCATGCCAAAACAGAGCAACGCGGTCCCACTGGTCACCGGACCATAGATACCGATCTCACAGAAAATTTTCGGTCCGGCCGCCGTATGATCGAGATTGAACACAGGCCACACATTAGGAATGTAAATCATACGATCTAGATTACATGCAATTCACTCACCCACAAAGACACACAAGGTTCGATTAAACAAAGGTGTGTGTGTGTGTGACAGATCGTTCAACCATAAATGCAACGATTTGAAAACGAATGGTGGACCACGCGTACAAGAATTGGACGAGTCTGTGGTCGATTTCGGTGGACCGCATGGCGGCGCGCCGGCGATTTGACGAATGAGTGGGCTCCAAGACCGTCCGTCCGAAGACCGTGTGTAAAAGAATAGAAGAACCGCGTTGCTCTATGTGGTTTTTTAAAACCTAAATAAACTTCGGAAATACCTACTGTTGTTAAAAAAAACTAGTTGTTGTTGGTTCAGTTGTCGAACTAAGTACCTAGTACTCACCGACTTATATAAAGTATACGTCGGTGCTAGTACCTGAGAAACATATTATAAAAAATACACCGAGATTTCTAGTCTGGTTATAGGGCATAGTTCTTCAACCTGGCAGTATATTGACCCTCAGCATAGGCGTACTCGTTAAGTTTGTGAGGGCATTTGCTGAATGTTGTACTGGGTCATACATTATTTTGATCAGAGAAAAAATATATAGGTATACTGACCTTTATTCGTGCACCCTCAGATAACACTTTACCTTGCCTTTCATGAAAAAAATAGCAAGCCTGAATGTCGGTGTAAAAGTTGAAACTTACCTAATATTTACATAATCGCTAAGATTCCTGCTTGTACGTAAGTGATGAAAGTCGTGTGTCATCTTCGTTCGCCAGAACATATATACATAGATCGAGATGATATGTATAATTAGAGTGACCACAATAACCAATATGAATGTTGTTCGACCTGCCGAATAAGGAATATTGCCATTGGTTACTGATCCCGTGATCCGCTCCCAAAAGAGGTACCTATTATAAAGTAGGCCACACATTGGTCCGGCATCGCACCCAAAATTTCCCATTCCGGCCGCCGCCGGATGATCTAGGTGTTCGTTACAAGAAATTAGACGCGTCTGTGGTCGGTTTCGGTGGACCGTACGGCGCCAGGGATTGGATGATGAATGTGTGGCCACCTTTAGTGTGCATTGGTGGCCGAGTGGTTAAGGCTCCTTACCGGCACACACTACATTTCGGAAATTTTTGATGTCTGTTTGTGAGAATACGAATAAGATTGTGGATACATATATGTGTCATTTTGAAAATACGGGTCTTGGTCTTCAAGACTGATAGAAGGAAATTTTGAAATTATTTCTATAGTGTTGGTAAATTATCATTTTTCCGGACTCGTATTCCAAAAACTTACGTTCGAGTGACGTTTGACGATCGATCTTGTAAAGCTCACTGAAGATTTTGAACATTAAAAAACAGTATTGACACCGTAATATGGTCAACTTAAGTATTGATAGATTCTCAGATAGATTAGATTTTTTAACTTTCATAAAAAAAAAAACGAGAAAGAAATGTTTGAGAAATCATAATGATTGGAAAAATTCATAGATATAAAAATTTATTTTTGTGAGCTATATACAAAAAAATTAGTAATATAAAAATAACACATTATTCTCGAATTATTCCATAATAAGAATCTAAGTTTTATTTAATATAGATAATAGAAAACATTACAAATATAAATAAAAAATAGAAAAGAATTTGCAATGTTGAATATTTTTTATTTTCAAACCATCCCCGCTTTTTATTTTGATATCAAAGTCAACATAAAAAAATCGCGAAAATGATCAAAATTTGAAGGCGCAACTAATTTTCAATAACGAACACACGCGCGTTACTTAACTAAATTTCGAGTGCGGCGTAACGGTAAGGCCTCTTAAGACCCGGATCCCGGCCATGTACTAATGCGTTTTTATAATTAAAAACTTATGTACATAATCCGACAAACCACACTTTTCCATCTAAATATACCTCAACTACTAATCACTCGTTAGGTATAGCCTCACAAATACCATCGGCTAAAATAGGGAGACTTGGTCTTCCACTGGGTGCCCTGGGACCGTAACACGGTTTCGGGAGTTGTAAGTGATACCAAACAAGGCTTGCATAAGAATATTGGCTTTATTTAACATTAAAATTGATACACAGGTAAATATAGTATTGACATACGATTGGCAGTCGACACGGTGACATTTAGCTTTATGTATAGATGGTCAATAAGGAGTTTGCATATTACGACAGTAAGGCAACCAGTGTAGAAAGAAAAAACCTTTCTTGAGAGTCAGTCTATCAATTAATGAAAACCATATCTAAATCGGTTCAATAGAAGATAGATCAAGATGTGTAGATATTTGGCAATCCACAACATTTCAAAATTTTAACACCCTAATTTTATTAGCCTATATGAAAGTAGGTGAAAAATTAAGGTACCCGTATTTTTTCCTTTTTTAAAATTTTAACTTTAACACTCTTAAATTAATTTTTAAATATTGCATTTTTAGAAAAAGCCGATGACGGCTAAAAGTATCAGGTGTCTATGCGTATTCTGTATTAAAAAAAAAGAAATGACAAGCTGCGTGCTTTCGTTCGTTTCATTCGTTCAATAGTTCGTTCATGGTTCTTTTGTTTCATTTATTATTGTTTATTTTTAGTTTATTAATTTAAAATTAAATTTTATTCACTTTCATCAACAAAGATCACGTAAATTAAATTCCCTTGTATCAATTCTATTCTATTTTTTCGTGTTATGGCTCCATCAGTTGTCCCCTTGTATCCTGTTTTGTTTTTACAACTACAACTAATACTTTTAATTACCAGTTACCTTTGTAGGCAGAGAGTATAGTAGCTTTGAGCCGTACTCGTTACACAGTGTAGTTTTTTAAAAATATCTCTTAAACCACTGAATAAAAAAATAAATAAATATGTGTATCGTGTTAACCAAAGGAAGATCTCCAAACGGATTTTTAATTTTGGTACTTAACGAAAAATGAAATGTTGTGAATTTCTGGCGCCCGAATGTGAGCTACCTTGATATGATGATGCTTATGTGTACCTGTATACTCATAGGTACAGCTCAAAGGAGTTTAGTATGTAAATAGGGGGGAAAATAAGAACTTGGAGACCTAATAACTGTACAAACTTACCAACTTCATTATTTGCTATATGTCTCCATGAACATACTCTCATGTTGCGGTATCTACTCGTCTTGTGATTCTATGACTCGGCACTCGGCAAACATCTGTCAAGTGCAATATATAGTTCAGGGGTCCGTGTGTCCGTGAGTATCCATGGATCCCCTGGAGGTTTCAAAGGTTTATAAAGTTTGGATGTAAGGGGGTAATCTCTCTAAAATTTCTGATCCGATTATGAATTCTTTTACTAAAAAGAAGGTACATTATCCCTTAGTGCTATATGGTATATTTTATTTTGTTCGACAATATTCTCGGGTGAAGCCGGGGGCGGAAAGCTAGTTATATAGGTAAATAAAATCGTACCTCGCTTCGTGTCTGTTCGCACATCATGCAAAAGCTATTGAAGATAACGAGATGCAGTTTTGCAGAATTTTATTCAAACTTTTAAGGAAACTAAATGGCAGGCATCAGCTATCAACTCTATCAAGGAATATATTATGAGGTCCATTAATTAATTAAAGTGGAACTTTTGATCTTTATCAAAACTAAAACATCGACCACAGACACCACAGGTTTCCGATAACCGGTACCTACTAAAAGTGCGGTTACGAAATATGGAGTTAGTCGTATCGTAGGATAATAATAAATATAAACATTGCTGTTTTAAAGCAACTTTAGCAACTTTGTCATTACTTTGACAATGTAACTTTTTATTCAAAATATACTAAAAGTAGGCAATGATTACACAATAGTATGCATAAGTGGACAACCCTTGGTAGTCGGCCATCTTACTTCTGTCAAAACTATGGCAAAACTCAATTAATCCTAGAAAAATGAGTTTATTTATACAACATTTTCAACTGAAATTGTTGATAGTTATTATTTTAAATTGGATTAAGCCATATTTTCATTATTAAAACTTCTAAATTTTTAAAACGCAATAGGAATATTTGTTACAAAAACTACGCCTCTTTCAAACCCTAATATAATAACTATCATCAACTTGAGTTGAAAATATTGTAATAATAAACTCATTTTCTAGGATTAATTGAGATGGCCGACAGCCACGGACCCTTTAAACTCATCATCATCATCAACCTTTTTTTTTTAGATCCACTGCTGGATCTTGGTCTCTCTAGCGCACGATATTAGTGGTGCTCATTGAGAGGAATTGCCATAGTATTGCTTGGTAGGCGGGTTGGTGACCGGACACCGGCTTTACGTGCCCTCCGAAGTACAAGAAGTCGATAGAAAATTGGTGCTTAGCATTTTGGCAGCGAGTAGGATTATTACTACCTCATAATGAGGTTAATGAGGTCAGCTCATGGTTGCTTATTGTTTAAAATATTTTGGTCCTTGGTCTACTTACTCGAAGACTCACAGCAACGGCTAAACGAATTCAAAAGAAAATCTGGGTACTTTTTGGTACCTACCTACTTACTTGTTTTTCAGGACGAGGAAGGGCGTAATATAAATTTAAAAAAATAACAATTTGTTGTATTGAAAAAACAAACAATTTAATACACCAGTGTAAAAAGTAATTTAATTTCTTTAGGCATATATATACATAGTTCTTATCTTATTAGTTAGTTGCCAAAAAAAAGTGCATAAAATGTATAGTAGGTACCTGTTAAGTTTAAAAATATAATTGTCAATTTGACGTACTTGGTGTTGTTGATATTCTGAAATGTAATTTGAGTTTTGAGTTTAATAAAGATTCCACATCCGGTCATGGCGACATACGCACGCGTTTTCGTCGTGGCGTGATGTGGAATCCAGTTTAATCCTGTTCGCGCTGTGATGGTTGTGATTAATCAGTGGATAATAAGACATATCACGGTCGGCGGGATTATCTTAAATACCGATTTACCGGTTATATACACTATAAAGGCTATAATACTTGACATTGGCAAATCACCGATGAACATTGGTGGAGCCATAATAAAAAAGAAGAAGAAGAAGAGTTTAATAAAAATTATTTAATAAATAACAATGTATACCTATAGGTACACAGAACTTCTATAGGTACCTACTTAATTATACCATTTCTATAATGCTTATACGTATGCTCTTCTTAGTTCTTAAGTGCCTATACATACAACGGCAGATCATCAGATGAAACCGGTTGTCGAAGTTTCGCATAAGGAAAGGAATCTTTGGTTTTTTCTCGTTAATTTAGGTTGTGGTGGTTATTCGTCGTCAGTTGGTTGTTTGACCCAGAATCCCCACGGAGCGTGACCATCATGGTTGGTAGGTCCGCGATATACCTTGATCTGAACTCTGGACACGTCATCTGTTGATATAAATAATAATGATTATGTTTCTGTGTGCAAACAAGCCTATAAAGCGTTTTTTGTGGTTCGTGTTCGTTGTCATGCTGATGCAATGTATAGCCTAGGGTAGGGTAACCACGGTACCCCTGAGTGTCCGGTGCCAGTACGGCGGCGATCCTGAGTTCTACTATAAATAATACAGGTACAGCGACACTCTGCGGCAGACATGACACCAGAATTGTTTTGTTTACAGTTTGATAAATGTCCACAGTGTTACCATTGTCTCTGGCCACTCTGAAAGGTATAAAGGCCGTGATGGTGTGTTTGTAAAAAGTAGGTAAACTCAAAAACTTTAACTGCCATCAATACGCGCCGGATTTAGAGGTCTGGAGGCCTCGGGGCAACAAAGGAGTGGAGGCCCCCTGGCCCCAAATTATTTTCCATTGGAGTGAACAAAATATAGATCGATGATTTCTGTTAATATACAATATAATCATGTTTGGATAAAGTACTGTAAGTAAAGGTAAAACGCGAAAAAAATATCAAAGGAAAAGTTGTTTACTAGTCTGAATTTGTTTTTTTTTTCCGTAGTCTCTATTGTGGGGGCCCCTCTATTGTGGAGGCCCCGGTTGCCCTCCCCTAAATCCGGCCCACTGCCATGGTCCTATTGGAAAGATAATTTTACTGTTTTTGAGATTCCTTTCTCCACTTTATTAAAAAAGATTTGGCTAAATGCGGAGGGATGTTATTTTTGCATTTCAAAATATGTATTTCAAATGGCTCTGTGAAGTTGGCACCCCCAAATTCGATTTTTCAGTTTTTTTCATCAGGTTCGTTTGTCCATCGTTAGTCCACGTTTGTCCACCAAAAATTTTTTTTTGTCCACCTCTCAAAAAAAAGTTATTCAAAAAAATAAAATTGGGGTGGAAGTTGGCACCCCTAAATGCGAATTTCCATTTTTTTTTCATCACGTTTGTTTATCCATCGTTAGTCCACGTTTGTCCACCAAAAAATATTTTTTGTCCACCCTCCAAAAAAAAGTTATTTAAAAAAAACTAAAAATGAGGTGGAAGTTGGCACCCCCAAATACGAATTTTCAACTTTTTTTCATCAGGTTCGTTTGTACATCGTTAGTCCACGTTTGTCCACCAAAAATTTTTTTTTGTCCACCCTTCAAAAAAAAATTATTCAAATAAACATTTTTAAAGACAAAAGCCCTGAATTTAACTTTGACGGAGGATATCTAGCTTTCTAGGGGTGGATTTGCTTTTCTGAGGGGTAGGTTTGTTTGTCCACTTCAGAAACTCGTTTGTCCACCACATATTTTCATTTGTCCACCCTTAGAGATATAGTTATGCGTGAGATAAGTATATATCTGATGATTTTAACTTTGTCGTGGGATCTCCAACTTCCTAGGGGTGGATTTGCTTATCTGAGGGTTAGGTCTGTTTGTACACCTCGGAAACTTATTTGTCCACTACATACTGTCGTTTGTCCACCCTTAGAGATATAGTTATACGTGAGTTAATTAAGTATATATCTAAGGATTTTCACTCTGACAGGAGATCTCTAGCTTCCTAGGGGTGGATTAGCTTCTCTGAGGGGTAGGTCTGTTTGTCCACCTCAGAAGCTCATTTGTCCACCATATATTGTCGTTTGTCCACCCTTAGAGATATAGTTATACGCGAGTTAATTATATATCTAAGGATTTTAACTTTGACGGAGGATTTCTAGTTTTCTAGGAGTGGATTAGCTTCTCTGAGGGGTAGGTCTATTCTTCCACCTCAGCAGCTCATTTGTCCACCATATATTGTCGTTTGTCTACCCTTAGAGATATAGCTATACGTGAGTTAATTATATAGCTAACGATTTTAACTTTGACGGAGGATCTCTAGCTTCCTAGGGGTGAAGTTGCTTCTTTGAGGTTTTGGTTTGTTTGTCCACCTCGGAAACTCGTTTATCCACTATATATTGTCGTTTGTCCACCCTTAGAGATATAGTTATGCGTGATATAAGTATGTATCTAAGGATTTTAACTTTGTCGTAGGATCTCCAACTTCCTAGGGGTGGATTTGCTTCTCTGAGGGGTAGGTCTGTTTGTCCACTTCAGAAACTCATTTGTCCACCACATATTTTCGTTTGTCCACCCTTAGAGACGTAGTTATGCGCGAGTTAATTCAGTATATATCTAAGTATTTTCATTTTGACGGGGGATCTCTAGCTTCCTAGGGGTGGATTCTCTTCTCTGAGGGGTTGGATCGTTTGCCCACTTTATAAACTTGATTTTCAAACCTTTAGTGTAGTTTGAACGTACCCGGAAATTCAGTTTCTATCGTTTTTTTCATAAAAAATGTTTATTTGAATAACTTTTTTTTGAAGGGTGGACAAAAAAATTTTTTTGGTGGACAATTGTGGACCAACGATGTACAAACGAACCTGATCAAAAAAAGTTCAAAATTCGCATTTGGGGGTGCCAACTTCCACCTCAATTTTAGTTTTTTTTAAATAACTTTTTTTTTAAGGGTGGACAAAAAAAATTTTTTGGTGGACAAACGTGGACTAACGATGCATAAACGAACGGGATGAAAAAAAAATAGAATTTCGCATTTGGGGGTGCCAACTTCCCATTTTTTATTTTTTGAATAATTTTTTTTTTGAGAGGTGGACAAAAAAAAATTTTTGGTGGACAAATGTGGACTAACGGTGGACAAACGAACCTGATGAAAAAAAACTGAAAAATCGAATTTGGGGGTGCCAACTTCACACAGCCATTTCAAATATGTTTATCAATAATTTTCCTAGGCAAATGTATATTTCCCTGGCGGCGAACTGGTATAAAAAGTAGCCTCTCACCTTCCAGAAGAACAGGTCGATCTTACATGTGAAATAGGGGCAAACAAACACACCTTCACCTCGTCTAACGATGTCCACTTTTATCCTGTTGCACAGAACAGGATCGGATCTAACGGAAACTGGGGTAGGTAGGTATACGCCCTAGGAAACCTAAAGTCATTAGACACCCTCCTTACCATTCTTATCATCTGCATGGTGGTTGTTGTTGTTGTTGTTGTTGTCATTGTTGTCATACTCATCATCAAACTCATTAGGACGAGCTAACACTAAACTCAGTACTGCCATGACCGTGATGCTCCATAAATATTTCTGTAACAATTAATACCCTCCATTATATAGGGTAAGGTGTCCAAATGTCGGCCGTCGCCTAAACTCGGCCACTTGCAACGTTTTATCTGGTAACTACGTTCAAATTCCGTATTAGATAAAGGTTTTGGTGCGAATCATTTGCTGTGTGAAATATGGCCACTGTGCGTCATACACTCTGGTTATATCATCTGCAGTAGCCAGTGAACCGCGGAACAGACAGTGCTATTGTCGATATGGCAGGAAACTGCAGTGGAGTCCACATTTTGGGGAATGTGTTTTTGACCATGTGTATAGCTTGCAATGGTGTTCTTACTCTTTTTTATAGTAAAATATTATTAAAGAACATTTTACGTTATAATTTAAGTTTTTTTTTTCATTAGTTTTAGAAAAATAAAGGGGCCGATGTTAGGACGCTTATTTTCATAAAGAAACCGAATGTCGGCCCCTGGCCGAAATAAGGCAAATGAAAGCAATTTCATAACATGGATTTATGATTATATTTATTGCTGTTTTTTAGAATCGATTTTTGAAAGGCATTTTATATTCACACCATAATTTAACATCCTAAGTTCGGCCCGCTTTTATCTTGTTATAATAATTTCAATTGAACTTTTAAAATTCGCGGCCGACATTAGGTTACTCCTAACAACCTAAGCTCGGCCACCTATATTTGCTGGGTCATATAGAGGATGTTCCAAAATCTAAATTTAATATAACTAGGTAGGTACTTATATTTATAATAATGTATATTACCTATGTAAATTGTAACGCAGATTCTGAACAAAAATGATGAATTTGATTTTTGAATAAATTAATAAAGAATTAAAAAAATACTTAAACAATCTAAATTTTTTTTATTTCATAACATAACTGCCTGGGTTTATTTTTCATACCAGTTACATCATCTTCTTTATACAAAATTGTTTTACCTATTTGAATTGAACTACTTAATTTTTTTTTATCATTTTAGTTGTTAAGTCATTATGGCCAATCCCAACCAACAACGGCCACCAAGATCTAGGGCTGACAATGGTTCAGAAAAGAAAGAAAACTTTTTTATATATATATAGATTTTAAGAAGATTTTCTTTAAAAAAAAATTATGTCCAAGCAATAAAAGGAGTTTTTGCTACAAATAAAAACTTAGTGTATAATTGTTTGTTTCAAATTTATAACACCCTTTACCGGCCGACATTAGGATAAAAGGGGGCCGAAGTTCGGTTAAAAATGTACGACAATAGGAAAATTAGCACTTTGAAATTTTAAAAGCTTATAGTTTAATATTTCTTGTTTTAAGACGTCATTGAACGTTGATAACATAAAATTTAAACATTAAATAATCCTACTCGGAAAAAAATCTGTGTTTAAGTTTAGACTTCAGGCGTGGTTAAGTCTGAAAGTTGCGTTTTGTGTTAAGGGGTCGACATTTGGGCATGTTACCCTATTATAAATATTGGTCGTACAGTTCGGGGAGTTAGGACCTTTTTTGGAAATTTCCTCCTCTTTAAGGATCTTTTTTGAGATTTTAAATATCTTAAGTAGTTTTTAAGATATTTGCAAAAAACTAAACTCTCTTTTTTTGCTAAATTGTTTATAGGTAACTTCTGCAATTTTTTTCGGCCCCTTTATATATTTTCCGAAAAGTTTCTAAGTAAATGTCATTCCGAATCGAATGACACCTCAATCATCATTTTCGGTGAACGCTAACAGGAAATACGAAAGCACTAAACTTGCTAACAAGATAGAACAAGATGTACCTACCTCCATAGATTAGAGGTATACAGCCGCAGCCGTGCGAGCATGACCGCATAGAGAAAATCTACAAGGGATGGACAAAATCTACTTCAGTTTGTTTATTTATGGCATTTGTCACGTGATACCTTAAAAGACAGCTCTAGGAATCTGCCACTTTGACTATATAGGTATGATATCTGTGCTGCCACTCCGGGTAAAACTTGGGATATACAATATCTATATCCGCTCACCGCTCCCGCCTGACTTATGGTACGAAACTACGAATATACGACCGCACCGACAACAGCCGACAACAGCCGACACGAGCAGGAGCATAGTTACGGCGCAGCGGACGGTGCACATAAAGAACATACCGACATAACAACGCCGCCACCACACACGCCAGTGGGCGCCACTTTCACCACAGTCTAGTGGTAAGCTAATCACAGACTGTAGATATACAGAAGTCAGAAGACCACAGTACCTTTCTATACATTACCGGAACGCACAGCCGCAAATGTATGGGGCCTATTTGAAAGCCACATGAAACAATCCTCAAATGCACTCATACATTCTTCAATATACATAGAGGAAAGAGGAGTGGTTAAGATGTCATTAGCTAGGCGGACCACAGGTTTAATCCCGGATCCCGGCCATGTGCCTATAGGTTTAAAATTATAAACTTATGTAAGTACATAATCCGACTAACCACACTTACAGGCTTTTCCATCCAAATATACCTCAACATAACTGCAATGGCCACTCGTTAGGTATAGCCTCACAAATACAGGAGGCTATAAGAGGAGACTTGATCTTCCGCTGGTTGAAAATTGACATAATGTATTTGTGGGATTTGAACCCGTGGCATAATAAAGCCTGTAAGATCTTTTGTTTTGACTCAATGACAAAAAACTACAGGTCCGCACCAATGGGCAGCAAAGGAATGCCCAGCCCGAGAATGTGCAACACAAGAATACTGAGCAAATTGCTAGGTCGGACAAAGACTACACGGATTTAACTGGACATTGTGTTTTACCACTGGGCCAGACTTTTCAATCCTATATAACACATTCTCAACTCAGTTTAGTCTAAGTTGCTCATTATGTTTACTATGGCCTGGGGTTCATTGTGGTATTAAATAAAAAAAAAATATTTCATAATATATTGTTAAACTAAAATAACACCAGCTTATTACATGGTACACTATAATTACAAATATACTATAATATGTATACTAACACAAGTAAGTATTGACAAGTTATACATACATACATAATACACAATTATGTTAATTATTTAATTACAAAGGTAATTTATATACATTTAATATAACTACTAGCTAATTAATGTAAGTACATATATTATAAAACAATTAACTAAATACCCATTTAAAAAAAAATCTAATTATCCTTTTAAGTATAGTATAAATTAAAATACCTAATTAACTGGAGTGCTATAACATATACCTAAATATAACTGGAGTACTATAAAGCTCAAAACATTACATAAAGTTAAAAATAAAAATAGGACATATACAATAAAATAGCCTCGCCTACACTTAATGTTCACACTTTAGCT
Organism: Nemapogon koenigi; assembly: GCA_963924495.1. Classification (NCBI taxonomy): domain Eukaryota; kingdom Metazoa; phylum Arthropoda; class Insecta; order Lepidoptera; family Tineidae; genus Nemapogon; species Nemapogon koenigi. The sequence continues at coordinate 271,731 of OZ004653.1, read as the reverse complement.
TCACTAGTTTGACCAGATTCATTCCCGCTATCACTTGTTGTGCTTTTAGTTTTCTCCTCTACTTCATCATCATTATCATCAGATGATGAACACTCGGACAAGTCTGCATCAATCCACAATTTGGATTTCTTTGCTTTCTGTTTTGTGTCCGCTGATTTTCTTTTAAGTGATGTAGACTTTCCTTCCGAAGTGCTAGCTAACCAGCCTGCATCAACAGCTGCACTTACTCTCTCAGGAAGCTCCTGCCTTTCTTTTTCATAGACAGGGTCATTCAACTTTGTATCAACACGAGGCTCTGCCATCAATCTTTCCAGTTTTTTTTGTTTGCGCTCAGCAGCCTCGCGTTCCCGGTCAGATTGTCCCTCCAACCACTTGCGGAGTCTTTTCTCTTCATTGATATCTCGTAAACGACGCCCGGAAAGGTCGCGGCAGGCCTCCCTGTTTGTGGTTTTTTCAATCTGCGCCCCGATTGCTCGGAGCATGGAACCGAAGCCTCCTTTACCTCCAACTAATCTGCAGTTTATTCTCACCGTCCCAGAACAGAGAGTCTCCGTCGCAATGCGCCCATTTACAGTAACAAATAAATCTGATACGGGGACTCCATACTGTTCCGAAATGCGTTGCTTGAGACATGTTGCATGTTTCACTTCGTTCAAGACGGTAACACGTTGGTTTTCAAAGTAAACTTGTAGAGACATTTTAAAGATGTGATATCAAATTGAAATTTAGTAAGCAATGTGAAATTAAACGAAAATTCACGCAATATCGACAAATAACAACCTGCCTCGGATGCGGTCTGAACTGAACTGAATTACTGACTGAATGAATGAATGAATTGTCAAAGTCAAAAATGTGACAGACAACATTTTTTTCCATTCATTTCATTTGGAGAAGGCAAAGGCAAACCGTCATACAGCCCCAAATTCAATGAATTAATGACTAGTGACGTATGACAAGTGTATGACTGACTAAGCTGACGGAAGTGTCGGCTCTATTGTACTCTATTATAATAGAGTTCAGTGGCCAAACCATAGAGTACTAAGGGGCCATAGACGGGCTCCCCCTTTCGCCTATTTTTTCCCCTTTGACCAGTTATACCAAGGAATATACTACTGACCAGGAGCGCAGTAATAAGTTACCTTAGATTTCGTTGGTATCGTTTTGTGTCGCGAGACAAAGCTCTAGGAAAATAGTTAATTGTGATGTTTTAAACGGGAAAGGCGATCTAGGGCGTCAAACTTAGTGTTTCCAATCATTAATTATAATTATTATGTTTGTATTTTAACATAATCATCATACAACGTAAAATCCGTTGCGACAATAAAACGTCAGAAAAATACAGTGGTACAGGGGCTAGTTTACACCCTTCACGTCTCCTTTGGTAAATACTCAAAGCTTCAAACAGATCAGTAGCACAAACCAATAAAAAATTTGATTTTTATATTTTATTTACTTATAATACTGTGTACTAAACGAAATAAGACAAAAATAAATAAAAAAAAAAGTAATACGTGCATTTTTTCTGTATTCTGTTATTTTTCGCTTTAGTGTGGGTTTTTTGAAGTCGGTTGAATTTATTTTGAGTTGTTTTTTATTATGTCGAGTTGGGATTGTTGTATTAACTTTATGGGAACCTCGCGTTTAGTAGTCTGAGGGAAAGGTACCAAAATTCGAAAACTATAAAATAATCCTATAAATTAAATTAATTGATAGGTAATAGAAACCAATAATACTAATTAGGTAAGATGTTTAATGGTTGCTAGAAATGCGCTAACAATTTTATAAAAATGTAATACTCACTTTGGAAAACATATTTATTGAGAAATATATTATTTACTTGAAGTGACGAAGTAGGTGATAGCTTGCAATAGAAAAGTTGTGAAATGCCCTCAGACGACATCATGTTAGCCTATAAATAGACTTTAGAGTTTTGTTCCTTTTAACAAAACTTCTCAAGCATCATTCACTTTTAATTTCATGCTTCGATAACCACATCAATTGAGTGAAAGTGAACTCTCACTTTCGTTGTTTTATGGGCTCGCGGCTCGCGGTCCACCGGACAACTCCTAATATAGGTTACAAGGAAAAAATAGTGCATCGATTAACTAGTTGATATTGTGATATAGGTGTTACGAATGCAGTGTAAATAACTTTGTATCTTATAACTGTGGATTACATAAATAAATACAACTACTACTTAACTCCTTTATCTACTAATAAAAGCCGTAGGTACTCACAAATGTATGTAACGTACGTGTTTTGTCTTCCTTTTGTTATACCTATAATATTGAAGGACATATTTGTTAAAGATAAGCAATACATACCTACTACCTATACTAACAACTTTGTTCAGTTTCATTAGTTAGCGGGTTTGTACGGGATATTAACTTCTTTTTTTATTATGCCTCTACCAATGTTTATCGGTGATTTGCCAATGTCAAGTATTATAGCCTTTATAGTGTTTATAGCTGATAAATCGGTATTTAAGATAATCCTGCCGAACGTTATATGTCTTATTAATCACTGATTAATCACAACCATCACAGCACGAACAGGATTAAACTGTATTCCACATCACGCCACGACGAAAACGCGTGCGATCGTCGCCATGACCGGATGTGGAATCTTAGTATATTAATGTCTCTTAATTTGAAAAATTATAGTAATGTCATTGACTCTTATCGTCTAGCTAGCTTTACTTCAGCAAAGATCAAAGTCGAGGCAGAAAGTACGTCATTGCTGTTATACAAAATAAATATGCGAGAAGAAAATGTCTATGATAAGGCATAGATTAAATAATAATTAACCGTGCCCCATACAGCAGGTTACCGCGCGAAGGACCGTGCGTTACCCGGAATGTTGAATACCTAATGTTGACGCGCGGCGTTCACCTAGAAATTCTAAACAACTAAAATATACTATATATTATACTAAATATAATATAGTACCTATATGCCTGTTTAACTACTTCGTTTATAAACCTTTTAAAAAAAAGTGTACCGACTTCAAAAATTTGCACTGAAAAGTAAGAAATAATAAAAATTTCGTCGTAGAATTTGAAGACGGTTGGTGCCAAATTAGGATACAAAATTAAGTAAACATCTAGGGACATAAAGATCTGTTCAATATTATCTGTGTTTGTACTGATGATCGTAGGTTCCTAATGAATTATCTAGATTAGTGAATTTGGGAACTAAGTTGTTTCTAATTTGGCACCAACCGTCTTCAAATTCTACGACGAAATTTTTATTATTTCTTACTTTTCAGTGCAAATTTTTGAAATCGGTACACTTTTTTTTAAAAGGTTTATTTTTCCCTTTTAAGTGATTTTGTTGCCCTGAGAAATAAATAATAACGCAACTAAAAAAAAAATTATGGAAAATTAAAAAAAATACTGCGGTGGATGGGATTTGAACCTCGAGCAATGTGCATCCTGCGCTGCATCCCATACCTTTAGCCGCTAGACCACCGTCGATACGAAAATTGACAACTTCGTGTCAATAGCAACCGTTGCTAAGGCTTTTCTCTGATATAATTTTCAGCAGTAAACAGAGACAAATTACTGAATTTCTGAAAAATTACTGAACCGATTTTCGTCATGTGACTGTGAGATAATGTCAAGAAATTATTATATCCTTAAAAAAATAAGTCGTCAAAATCGGTACATATTTCATCGAGATATTACGAAAAATTGACTTATAAGGTCAGTTTTTTCAAAATTTCTGAAAAACTAAAGAACCAATTTTTATGAGATAAAAATGGGACCAATCCGGAAGAATTATCTGTCGATTAAAAAAGAAACCATCAAAATCGGTTCACAACTGGCGGAGTAATCGATGTACATATATACAAAAAAAAAAAAAAAACGGTCCGAATTGAGAACCTTCTCCTTCTTTTTTTTTCGAAGTCGGTTAAAAATTACTCAATCTCAATTACTAACAAAAAGCTAAGGTTACCATCGACAGATTAGTAATGTATGATAAACAAAGAATTACACGGTACATTCACTCTCGGTCCATTATATTTACTAATCTGTGGAATACTGCTCTTTGTTCGTAGCAAGTTAGTGTCGCTATTTATTTAAATGCATTTGCGCAGATACCCTTCCTATTGGACCATTTTTTTTCGATGGACCATGGCTTGAAGGAAAAAAAGAATAAAATGTACTAAGTTTATTATACTGAACGCACCGGTACTGCTTTATCGACAGTGACTCAAAATGTCATTCAATCTATATTTCACCGATAGATGTCGCCAGCATCCTTCCGCTGCCAACTTCACACCATTGCCTAACGTCTGTGATTGGTCATTTTCAAAATTGACAGAAAGGAAATAAACGCGACGGCAATTCAACAGAAGTGGCAAGCGACGCGCAATATTATTTTATTTTAATTGGCGATTACTATTTACTATATAATGGCTCAAAACATTGACCCGCATTACGCTTCTGGCTCAAATCCGGCTAAACAAAGCGAGGATTCCGTTAAACTAAAGGATAACCATGCTGTCAGCAAACGGTGAGTACCCAAACTACCCTAGCTCTTGCATTTTTTGTAGTTTTCATTAAATTGTCTCATTAGCTGATATCTTGGGTATACCCCCATTAAACAAGAGAAATCGTTTAACACCTTCGATATTGAAACTTCTTTCTTCGTGTTCATACAACTTTATACAACAGGTTCATTCAAGTGAAACGAGAAGTATTCAGGCTTCTTGGAAAGTCCTTCCAGCCAGACTAAGCCTCCTTGTCTTTGGGAAAGTTACTCCACCCTTTTAAATATTTTGTACCTGATCAAAAACTGTTCTTCTGTTTGTCGCCCTATTAGTTGTTCATTAAGTAATTGTTTTACATTAACTAATTGTAGTAAATCTAAAACAGTTTTTAATTGTATTTATGTTGAGGGCATGCTTAGTGAAATTCTTGTAAAACAGCTATAATAGAATTAAAATTATCAATTTCAGATTACAGAAGGAACTAATGGAGTTAATGCGTTGTGCTGACCGCGGAGTCTCAGCATTCCCGGAAAGTGAAAACCTATTCCGATGGGTCGGTACCATCAGCGGTCCAGAAGACACACCATACTCAGGTCACACTTACCGACTGACCCTAGAATTTCCCAATTCCTACCCGTACGCCCCACCCGCAGTTAGGTTTGCGACACCATGTTTCCATCCAAACATAGACACTGCGGGTCTTATTTGCCTGGACATCTTGAAGGATAAATGGACTGCATTATATGATGTTCGCACTGTGTTACTTTCTATACAAAGTTTATTAGGAGAACCAAATACATTAAGTCCTTTAAATCAAGTTGCAGCTCAACTGTGGCCGGACAGGACGGCCTACCAGCACCATCTTGATGACTTCTACAATAAACACAAAGACTCGTAGTGTGCTCTGTGGAGCTCTGTAACTGTGTGTATGTAACGGACTCTAGTTGTATCACTTGTATGTTTCAGTGGTATAGTATGTCTACTGAGACTTGAGCACATTCCACTTGGCTATTGTCTGTTGGATTGCCTATAATAAAACCACTTTCCAACTGACCAGCTCAGCTGCTGCATCTGTAATAATTAATGTGTATAGTTATAAATCCATGAAAACATTAAATTATTTTCTAAGCATCAAGACTGCTAGGTCCTTCTAACTCTCTGTAAGTTTTACTACTCTTGATATATTTTCCATTTATAAATAATTCTTTACCTTAATTACAAATAAAACTTTAGACCTTATTCTCAAGTGGAATGTGCTCAATTTTCAGTAGACATACTAATAATAATTACATATCTTTCATTGATTGATCTTCCTTAGCAAAAAAACATTGTTTTTAATGGTTTATTTTGTACAAATTGAATAATAAATATTAAAATTGACAATTCTGTGCTTTGTAAAATTGTGCGAATATTGTGTAATAAAGGATATGCAGGAAGACAGCGAGGTTAGTCAACATTGGTCTGACACTTGTTACTCTCTTATTATTCAAAGATTTTTATTTTGACAATAATGTAAGTATTTTGTTCTAACACAATTCAAATATAACTCCTTAGTGCAATTAATGTTGTCTTTTTATTTGTTTACTATACTGTGCTGGTGCTGCTGGTGCTCACTGCTCACATCTAAAGAACCTTGAATATTTGGTTATTTCAATGATTCTACACTTCTGTTTCATGAAATTACTTCCTACTTTATGCTGCATAGCGAGATCCACAATGTTAACACATAAAAAGCAGGCCATTTTGGAGGCCTATATTGGTACAACTATAAATATAGTTGACCCCAGGTACCTATCTTGTGTTCTACTCAAAAGTTTGTAAATGCCTGTTATATACTGAATATACTCATCATCCTGAACTGAAACTCAAAACTATGTATCAGTTACAGCATTTTCAATTTAAATTTAATATTTGTATCTACCCTTCATCTCTGATACCAAATATTTAAACTGTCATGTTGAGCCTGTTTATCCTTGTGGCCTGTTACCTCATAACCTCAGGTATACTTACAATATTGATGGAACTGATAGCAAGATTATTTAGAGTGGGATTCAAAATCCATTTGCCTCTGGACCCCTCTTGCCTCACCTTCCATTATGTATTTAAATATCGGAATTTACTCCTGAGAAGTCGCGAGTTCGATCCCCACATCAGACCATGTACAAATGGGCTTTTATAATAGAAATCTATGTACATTATCTGACAAACCGTACAAAGAGGCTTTTCCACCTACATACCTCAACAGAGCTGGCCACTTGTTAGGTATAGCCTCAAAAAATTTTCAGCTAAGTGAGGAAGACTAGAGAAGAAGTCTTCTGCTGGGTACCTTGGGGCCGGCAACAGTTCCCGGGAGCTGTAAGACAACCCGTGAAAAAGAAGAAGGAATTTACCTATTTTATCTGTTACTATCAATATTTGTATTAATCCACAGATCAAAAAATAAAACTACAATCAAATATTTAGAATCAGTTTAACATTATTTTAGTAAAGTATATATTTAGGATGATAAAGGCCAATGTCTGTCATATCTGGTAGCTACATTATTGAGATTATAACACTTTAAACTTCACAAACTTACTTTATGTGGTCAGTTAAGTGTGTCGCGCTAACAGACAGTCGAGGTTGATTGAATGCATACAAAAAGTTTCAAAAGGAGACGCTTGCTATATATTACATTAGTAAATATACACATCTAGCTCCATTGTGTGCAGCAGATGTGTTTGTGTGAGTAAATACACTACATGCCTCCACTTTGCTCCTTGCTGTGTGCGACCTCCATATTATTTGTATGGAAGTACTCCCCACTCTAGTTCAAGGTATTTGGCGCGCACTATAACGTTAGTGTCGTAAAACAGATTCTGACAATAATGCTCTATAAAGTAACTTGCGAGAGAGGGACAGATACTAAGGGTGTAGTCACATATGTAAGTACTACATACTTGGTCAAATATACAAAAATTAAAAAAAAATCCACAGCATGCTTTCAAACAAAAATACACTTTAATGCTTTTTCAATGTTAAATACAATTTTCAATAAAGCCTATTACTGCTTGTGGTGATGGGCAGGGTGGAGGGAAAGAGACCTCTTGGATAAAGCCTCAAAGACGGTCCCATCAAGTATGAAAACTGGACATATCTATTACCAAAGCCCTATAGAGGAAAAATTAAGCTGATATGTCAGGGTCACGATCCTCAGCAATGAGGGACTGACTGGAGAGAACTGCTTTAGCTAACCCTGACAGATACTAAGATCTCACTGGCGCCCAAAAAAACAGGCATGCATTAACATTTCACTAAAGCCCCAAAAACTAATAAAAGACAATAAAATTCTAGAGTCACCACTGGTTGATCCAGGCATTAGAGTCACCATACAAAACATTATCCTCCTATTGAGGCAGCCCGGTAAAAACACCAGGTTGTATAACCAATGTTGAAGCATGGGGACCAGCGGCGGCACTAGCCCTCTATCAGGGTAGAGCGAGATTGTTTTTCGGCGCCCTTTGGTCGACATATTCGAATCAAATAATTAGTTTCTAGTAATAAAATGCAAAAATGTTGGTCCCCGCCTGTCCCCGTTGCACATCTCCATGTGGGTCACAAAAAATACAGCAATAAAAAAAATATTTTACGCTCGCGGTTGATGATCGGATTTTGGCGTCCACACCACGGCGGCGGTCGCTACTCTCGCTCTACCCCAAGGCCGCCACTGATGGGAACCATACTAAAACCGATTTTTAGTATGACGCGGTGCTGATAGGTGGGAATAAACCCTATTCGCTAGCAAGTCACTTTATAATATTTCTCTTGTCTTACTGGTTCTACTTTAATAATGATGAAAACTTTTGACATAAATCCTTAAGATATGAACAACTGTATAATTATGTAGTTATGAATACATATTATAATGTATCATAAATATATATATATATATATATATATATATCTAGCAACTCTAGACTTCATTTACAAACAAGGAAACAATAACATAGTGTCAGTTCCATTGGCAATAATGCAACAGAAGTAATTTCCGTGAGTATACTTTTCCATCACACACAAACATTTTAATTAATCTATCTAATAAATTAACACTTATTACATAAAGACTAGAACTGTGCACAATCACCATCTCTATAATATATTATATACAAACAAATACAATAATATGTACCTAAACCCGCGACAAACAACCGACGTGAATATATCCACAAGTGATGGACAGGGACTCGCGCGATGTTCACATCAGTAAAGTTGTTTGGCGCGAGTTATCTTCTATGTTTCTTATAGCGCTTTTATAATGTTTCCTTTAATTTGACGCAACCTAATTATGTTAGAATTACGAAAGGAATGTAGGTATCTATATAGGAATGATCTATCACATCTTACTAATTAATACTTCTGTTAATTGATTTTTATAACAAGGGAAACTTAACTATAAACTGTTTCTAGACCTGCAGTGCTAGCACACTATATAATATTCTGTATCGATTTATGGATGATCCCTAGTAGACAAATTCCCTAGGTCGTGTGGTCATGCTAGCACTGCAGCCCCCCTATTACGTATCTCTGTTGTTAACAAACACCTCTTGGTAACCGTCCACAGATAAGTAATGTACAATAGACAGAGAAGAGCGAGCTTGCACGGTCTTCTCACTCTCGCCCTGTCATATTTACTAATATAAGGGGTAGACAATGACACAAGTATTATGTTATCGTCGAAATATAACGATACGTACACGCTCTATACATTATCTGTCGTTTAGTCATTGTACCGCGTTTCGTAGTATGGGGTGTAGTCTCTACTACAAAACGCGGCGCCTCAGTCCCATGTAAGCGATAAAGAAGTGTATATAGGTACCTATCTATCGTTTGGACGCTAACATAATACTTTGTTATTGTGAGTTTTTCCGCCTGACCTGGAAACGGATAATAGCTTAACATTTCGCTTAACAAATCGTGGGCAAATTAATAATTCTAATAAATAATAATAGACACACACAACTTAAGTTTCCATCAATATTTTCTGTTAATAATGGCATTTGGACATATAAGGTTTTTTTAACATTCAACTATAGCCAGTACGGAGTGGTGCGGGAGGGGAGTGTTTCTGCCACCCCTCCCGCACGTTACCCCTCCACTGCCGCACAAACCTACATATTATCTATCTATATGACAATGCAAAGTCAATCCTTGTAATCCTTTTCCGAAGTATGTAACTTTAGTTCTTACAAAATGTGTTTATATACAACACGAGCACCATGATTCAATACTAACTTGGTTGTCGTTGCAAATTCAAAATGAACTTTAATTGTTTTTAGAGTCAACTTATTTTCGTTAATAGATTTTATTTTATATGAGAATTTGACTACATAATCATAACAGTATCACAGTGTCCTGAAGACGTCCGTCAAGCGCAACACAACGAGACTGCCAGAACAACGTTGTCAAGTTATCTTATAAAACATGTGACTTAAATAATAGTTAATTTTGCTTTACACGGCAATGAGAACTTTACATGACAGTCCGACATGGTGATTTTTGTGAGTAGGCAGCGGCGCCACCATGTATGTAATCTCAGATGTAACCATAGATGTAGTATGCTGGCACCCTACTAGATTGGTATTGTCGCTATTAGAACGAGACCAAAAAATTAAGACACAAGTGTGCGTGTAAATATATGTAAATGTGTTATTCTGTGGATTTTTCATCTTAGATGTAAATCCAGGCACTGTACTATGCGATTAGAATAAAAATAGGACGGGCTGTTGACTAACTTCACTCGAATCAGTACAGTTCGCAAAAATAAAATGGCGCTGGTCCAGTCCTATTCTTATTTTAATCGCATAGTACACGTAACCATAATTATTCACGTCTACAAAACACTAAATTATACTTTTAAACAGGATATTTTACGAAAATAAGAGAAATTACGAATGACGCCAGTAGGTAGAGAGATTGAGACAGAAAGAAGAAAAAGAAGGGGAAAAAACCTCGTTTTTTTTTGTTTTTTTTGAAAGAATTTTGCAAGGCGCTTGCAGGGAGTAAATTGGCAGAAAATATTTTTCCTATAACCGAGCCCCCCCCCCCCCCCCTCACAAATGCTGTTCACTCATTTTCTGCCAGCTGGTAGGTTTTTTTTCTTCTAAATCGGCTCAGCGGCGAACCGACAAGCGCTGGACGTCTACTCGTCTACAAGAATTTGTAGAGGGGGGGCTCAGACTACGAAAAAGGGGTTTTCTGCCGGCAAGTGCTTACAACCACTTTCTGTCTCCATCTCTAACTATAGGCTGTTAGAGTTATACAAAAACGGTCTCTATCTGTCTCGCTTTAACATACGCGTATCTATTCGCTTTCTCTTTTGCATTGCCAATCTAGTAGAGCGCCCGCGCGATTGTACTACATCTTTGTCTCAGACTTATGAGAATCAAAACGTACTAAATTAATTTAGTTCCATTTTTCGCTTAAAGCAGACAATCTTATGAAGTTGGCAAGATTCGACTGATTAATGTCTCGCTTTTTTTTGGTGGAATTAAGCACTGAATGAAATGAAAAGACTATGTTCTATCTTCACCAATTAAAGACAGTCATAAGAAGAGAGATCAATTAGCAAAACCCACTATCGCTTCCTCGTCAACTAACTCTTGATAGCTATTAATAATATAGCCAAAATAATAATAGTAACAATCAAAATAAATATACAATGCATTTTCCTATTCTTCCTCTGATACTGATCAGCTTTCTGTAACTGTTTGAACCCTTCATGAACCTGTACTTCCGTCTGTTCTATATTGTAATCTATTCTATCTAGTACTGTGCCCTGTTCGTGTACCATGTTGGACAGATCTTTAAATATCTCATTCAAGTCCACGATAGACTTTACTATTTTGTTGACTTCATCCTCTCTCTCGGCCACCATTTTGGTATTATCCTCTTGAATCATCAGAAGTTGTTTTTGTGTCTGTCGCTGTTGAAGCTCGTTCTTGGGCATCCCGGAAGTGCTGGGCCCGAACGAGAACAGTAGATCGGTTTGGTTGTCCGACAGACCGGGTACTTCGGAGTCATCTAAGCTGAGCTCCTCAAAGTTGGGCAGTTCAAAGTATGCGTTAGACCGTTCGTCTCGAGAGGTGAGGGATTTGAGATAGTTGGACTGTGCCGTTCTGAAGACGAGACTGAGTTCTTGCAGAACACTCACTAGGGCCAGTACTACGTTTTGCGCGAGTTTCTGCTCTATTTTTGAACCTGGAAATAATTTAAAATAATTTTCAAATTGGTCCAATAGTTTATACTTATAAACACCATTTTTAATAAACACAATGGACAACATTTCATTTTTCGTAAGGTACCAAAATTCGAAAACCGTTTGGAGATTACATGCTAGAAAGCTTATTTTTCATTTTTTTTTATTTTTATATCCTTTAATTTTCGAGTTATTTTAAAAATACTGAAATATTGAAAAATGAGGATTAATAGGTGCCCTAATCTGTGCTAACCCTCTAATTTAAAAATACTAATGTCTGTTGGCAGAGTTGTTAGTTATTGAACTCAGGTGTTGCCTTCTATTAATTTTACCCATTTTTATTCCATTTGAAGCTAAATTTATAATTATTCTTTAAATAATATTATAAAAATACTTCTTTTATATAATATTTTTTGGAAGTTTTGCTAGTTTCTAATGGTCTATCACAGGAAATATATTTACGAGTGAAACCGCGGACAAAAGCTAGTATTATTATATACATTATGAATAATGTTGTAGGCGATTTGAGTTCCGGCTACGGCAACACCTATTTGGAACACGGTATATTATACTCTTTGCATTTCTATAACGTTTACTCTGTGGCTTGACTGACACTATCAGTCACTTTCTTTGGGTGACAGTTTATATTTCTTAATTTTAGTCCTAGCTAAGGTTTTTAGTTTATAAGTCCTCAGAATTTATAAAAATTCATAATTAAATTAAAAATATAAAAACTCAACCAAAAATAAAATACAAAAATACGTGTAACTTATTTTTTAATATATTTTTAATTAAAGTAATAAAAATGGGTGATTAAAAAAATTAAATGTTGTCCATTGAAGTATCTGTTTGATATTCAGAATCAGTATCAAATATATCCTTCAAAGTTAATGTTTGATATGCCATTTTGAAGATTATTTTTACCTCTAATTACGAAAAATTAATAAACAAATAAAAATTAAATGTTTCTTTTAAAATTAGACTAATTTATTTTGTAAAAGACGCCATTTATTTAAATAAATAAATATATCTAAGTGACAAGTATGTCATATATCTAAGTGACAAGTATGTCATATATCTAAGTGACAAGTATGTCATATTTACACAATACTGAAGTATTAATGACTGTCCAAATGATTGTTCAGAACATCTCAATTATTTCAGGGATCTTGGTGCTTCTTAGAATAAATAAAATAATTTCGTCTCCATATCTTAGTGTTATTTAGAATAATTAAAACATTATGTAAGACATCACATCACTAGTCTAAGTGAGCTGTCAGTGATATGTCAATTAAGAGTACTTTGTGTAACACGCACCTTGGTGGTGATTTGTATTATATGTAAATATGTAAAATAGCAATAAACAAGTAACCCTTAACAATACCTTGTTTGTATCATTCTAAATATATAACATGGCGCTGCGTGGACAAACTAAATAACTTAGTGAAAATCTGTGAAAATAACCTATAAATACTTTGTGAAAAAGGCACGTGGAAACTGCACCTACCTACAAACGTGTGCTTTGAACATTGGACTCTTGGACTGAAAAAGGGCAAAAATGGAATTATTGAGACCTCCTGCACCTTTGGTATTAACCGGAAACAACTTAAATCAAGCCTTCAAGGATTGGAAACAAAAATTTAACCTATATTTCTCTGCTAGTGGGGCCGAAACCAGATTGACATCCGAACAAAAGAAAGCCCTACTACTACATTGTATTGGCGATGAAGCTTTAAAAATATACAACAATTTTGATGGAAAAGAGGACCTAAAATTCAATGATGTTATAAATAAATTTGAAGAGCACTGCAGTCCATATTCTAATGAGACCTATAACCGCCATTTATTTTTCTCAAGGAAGCGGAAAGATGGAGAATCACTGGACCAATTCTTTACAGAAATTAAAAAACTAAGCTTAGATTGTAACTTTGAAAATTTGAGAGATGGTCTGGTGAGCGATCAAATTATACTTGGTTTAAATGACATGATATTGAAGGAAAAATTACTTAGAGTAAACAACTTAACATTAGAAAAGTGTATAACCATTTGTAAAGCCTCAGAGGTTGCTCAAGAACAAATAAAGGAGATAACTGGATCGACCTCTGCAATATTAGCAATCAACAAAAGAAATCAAGGAAGTGGAAGACAGTCTAGAGTGGATACAAGGAAAATTAGCATAGATTCAAGAGATACTTACAAGGAAAGGAACAGGTATGACAGCAGAGGGAGACAGGCACAACATGCAAGCTATTCAAGAGAGCGGCAATCTAAGTGTAGAAAGTGTGATTCCTATCACCAGTACCGCCAGTGTCCAGCTTTTAATAGAAAATGTGCTGTATGTAAAAAGTATGGACATTTTGCTAAAATGTGTTATAATAGGAATAGTTGTGCTATAGTACAGGACGACCAAGAAAGTGTATCAGAGACATCCTCAGTGGACAGTAGAAATATATGTATAGATACTATAAGGTCAGTAAACTCTGTGTCAAAGGATTGGATAGAAACTATAGAAATAAATAATATAAAAATAAAATTTAAAATTGATACTGGAGCCCAGGTAAATATATTAAATTATGAAATTGTACAAAAGTTAGGGTTGAATATAAGAAAATCTATTGTGAATTTAAGAAATTTTGATGGAAGTTTAATAAATATAGAAGGAATTACTCAGTGTAAATTAAAGTATTGTCATAAAATATATAAGAAAGATTTTTATATAGTTAAGTTTAAAACTCCATGTATATTAGGATATCAATCAGCTGTTGAAATGGGTTTGATAAAAATTGTGAATCAAATTGAGTCAGAAAGTAGTTATGATACAAAATATATTACACATGTATATAAAGATTTATTTAAGGGTTTAGGAGTGATTGACTATGTATATAAAATTAAATTGAGCGATAATTGTATACCTGTGGCAGAGAGACCTCGTAGGATTCCTTTTGTGTTGCAATATAAAGTTAAAGCCGAGTTAGACAAAATGGAAAAAATGGGAGTTATTAGGAAGGTTACAGAACCTACTGAGTGGGTTAATTCTATGGTGATTACAAAGAAAAGTAAAGATAATATTAGAATATGTTTAGATCCCCAGAACCTAAATAAATGTATATGTTAGAGATAAGAATAGTAATAAGTTAATTAAAGGATTAATTTTAGATGTAACAGATAAACCTAGAACTTATAAAATTTTACTGGAAAATGGTCAGATAGTTTTAAGAAATACTTTTCATATTTTTAAAGGGTCGAAAGATAATTTTGGTTCTAATAGATTGTTGGATTTTGATGATGATGACGATTTGTTTGATAATAATGTACCAATACAGGGACCTGTTCAACAACCTAGACATGTACATTTTTCAGATCAGGTTCAGGTACACAGTTATGATAATGTACGGAGATCAAGGTCAGGTAGAGCCATTATTAGACCCAATAGATATCCTTCATAAAATATTGTTTGTTTAAAGGAAAGAAAGGGAGATGTAAGACATCACATCACTAGTCTAAGTGAGCTGTCAGTGATATGTCAATTAAGAGTACTTTGTGTAACACGCACCTTGGTGGTGATTTGTATTATATGTAAATATGTAAAATAGCAATAAACAAGTAACCCTTAACAATACCTTGTTTGTATCATTCTAAATATATAACAATTACATTGTCTATACTATAAGCCCTATAGTGTCAACAAAATAGAGTGAGCTGTGATATCAGCAGATGAAGCCAGAAAGGATTGCTAGTATAACGTAATCTCACCATGCCTAATTTGTGCCTTAATAGCTGTAAGGTTTCTGTGTGCGTGACCAAAATGGCGCCCAATCTCTGTCGTGAGCCGCCCGATGTGCTGCTCTTCGAGGCTGTCATCGAGTGCGGGCCGCAGGATCTGCTTCTCGTGTCTACTCTTCAGCTCTGCTATCTTGGTTCTCAGTCTGGAAGGTCCAGGTTACAGTTAATAATATTGATACTAAAGTATTTTGTTATGGCACATAGAATCATGCACTGCAGATCAACGTGCCTAAAACTAGTAAAATAAAAATTAACTAACCTGAAAACGGTACTAGAGAAACCTTTTCTTTAAAATCACAAATGAACTCTTACTTACGCTATTTTTATCACAAACTGAGAAGATAAAACTTTACAAAACAAGAAAACACACCATAACACAACCTTGTAGTTTGACACCAGTAACAGTGTCCACATTTAGCAATAAATAGACTCTATAATAACCTTGTAATAATGTATTGTGCCTCTTCTAGAGTATCGGACCAGGGTGGTGGTGCATGTGATTTAAGATCCAGTCCAGCTTCCAGGTCTTGGGATGACCCTCTGCGCATTAGCTGAACATGCTCCAAGTCACCATTCTGAAAATTATATTACACGGGATATAGAATTATAGCGGTTCTTCTATAATTCTCATGAAGGATTTTTAATAATAATGAAACCCCTTGTATTTAGGCAATTATATTCTTCTATAAAATTAAAAAAAAAATTAAGAATGGAAGACTATTGACATTATTATTATGTGAACTCTCAACAGCTTATTTAGCTTAATGGCAACTAGACGTCCAGGAAACGGATGGGTGTCCAAACAGGGTGAAACAAACATGCCAGCATTACATCATGTATATTTCTTCCCTGCCATATAATTTATTTTATTTTTGGTAGAGTCATATCTGTGCTATATTTAGTATTCTGTTATAACAGGGCCTGTTAATTTGACAGTATAATTGATAAATTATAAATGAAGAAAATCAATAAAATATTAAGTATAATATGTTTCTATCCAAATCAATCTAAAATATGTACATCTAAAAGTTAACTTGGAACTCCAAATAGTAAAGTAAAACAATAAAAGTTGATAAATATCTATCTATAATATGATCATCACGTCTTTTTATACCTGGAAAGGCAGCCAGATACTTTAACTATATTATCTGGACAATTGGAAGGTTTTTTCTTTCTCTACCTGGCTTTAAAATCCTAGGACTTTAGGGTTATGAGGTTGTGTAAGGTCTAGTTAGTTTTGAGCAATAGGTACCTGTTCAGGGAACATGTGTCGCGTGTGAAGAGCGTTGTTGCGCATCAACACATACACCTCCGTTAAACTTCGGGACACCATTGTTTTAATTTACAGTAATTAACTTTTAATAATAATTTTTATTTTCCAATCTTCCAATCAGATAATCTTGAGATAATCAGACAATCAACACAAATCAAGGAAGAATAATAGTTTTTGACAGTTATGTATATTTGACTGAAAGGCCTTGCTGAAAGGTGTCGTGTCAGTCAGCCATGGTAACGTTACTTTGTACGCATACTTCTCATGGCGGCTGTCTGTACACAGTACACCTAGGAGCAAGAATCAACAGTACACACTCTCGTCGAGCGTCCAGGCTGGTCGTCTTTTACTTGCTCTGTGGAGCGTCGTCGAGAATCTCGCCAAGCAACCGAGCCCGAGCGAGCGGCTGAGCGAGACTGTTACCTTTTATCCTCCTTACCCGACAAATATGACCAGGTAATAACGTCAATAGAAACGCTATCTCAAGAAAATAATATAACATTGGATTTTGTAAAGGCACGTCTTTTA
Organism: Nemapogon koenigi; assembly: GCA_963924495.1. Taxonomy (NCBI): domain Eukaryota; kingdom Metazoa; phylum Arthropoda; class Insecta; order Lepidoptera; family Tineidae; genus Nemapogon; species Nemapogon koenigi. Next base: position 254,419 of record OZ004653.1, on the reverse strand, counting down.
GATGAAGAAATCAAAACAGCAGACAAGTATAAAAACAAACTTGAACTGGTGCAAGCATTTACCATTACATGTTACAACTGTGGAAAAAAAGGCCATAAATCTTTTGAATGTTACAGCAAACAATATAAAACTACTACCATGGAACAGCATGTAATGCAACCATCAACATCTGGTAGAGGTAGTTTCATCTATACAAGAGGACGCGGACATAGAGAACCTGGAAGAAGACCATTCAGAGGAAGAGGCCAAATAACCAGAGGGTATCAGCCAGGACGAGGACATTTTGCAGGAGTAATGCCCTATGAAGAAGAAGAGGATCACGTTGAAGGTTAAAGATGTAGTTTTACAGCTTATAGTACTGATGTAAATAATTATAGTGAATGTAGAAATAAATCCGAAGTAATTTTTGTAATTGATTCAGGCGCCACAGAACATCTTTTACAATGTAAATATGAGAAATATATGCGATATATGCGAAATATAGACAAATATATAAATATAGCAGTCGCAAATGGGGAATATTTACTGTGTAGTAAACGAGGTAGGTTATATGTTAAATATAACAATAGACCTATGCATATAGATGTATTATTAGTAGACGGTCTGTCTCACAACTTATTGTCAGTTAAAAACTGCTAGATAGTAAAATTTAGTAAAAATATGGTTACTGTAGGTAATGATACACGAGAGTTTCATGGATATATGAATGGAAGGTTGTATGTAATGTCATTTCAGTTAATGAGAAACAACGAACAATGTTTGGTTGTAAATGAAGGTATTTTATGGCATCAAAGGTTAGGTCATTTGAACAGAAAAGGTCTCAAAATTATGAAACTTCCTACAAGCGACACTGTATGTGGACCGTGTATGCAGGGTAAGTCTACTAGGTTACTACTGCTGCACACAGATATAGCAGGACCAGTGTTGCAGCATACAGCTGAAGGTCACAGGTTTTATCAAACTATTGTTGATGATTATAGTCATTTTTGTTTAGTATATCTCTTAAAGAACAAAAGTGAAGCGACTGACAATGTTATAGAGTATATTAATTTTATGGAAAAGTATAAAGGACTTAAGTTCAAACGAATAAGATGTGATAATGGAGGAGGATTTAGGGCGCATAAGTTAAAGAGTTTTTGTTGGAACAGTGGTATTTCTTTGGAGTATACACAACCATATTCACCTCAACAAAACGGTGTAGCTGAGAGAATGAATAGGACTCTTTGTAACAAAACCCGAACTTTATTAGCAGAGACTAACTTACCAAAACATTTATGGGGAGAAGCTATACTATGTTCTGCATTTACATTAAATAGATCTCCATCAATTGCAATAAATTATTGTTTACCAAGCGATATTTTTTATGGATCAACAAACCTGAACAAACTGAAAGTGTTTGGATCTAAAGCATGGGTTGTAAAAACAACAAGTAGAGACAAATTTGATGCAAGGGCAACAGAAATGAGATTTGTAGGATATGGATAGAATGGATTTAGATTATGGGACCCAATAAAAGATGAAATAAAAATTTCAAGAGATGTAAGATTTGATGAAACGCAGATAGTGTATAAAGATAATGAAACCAACAAGAAAAATATGTATAACCAAGTATATAAGATGAATTAAAGTGACGATGATGAAAATACAAATTATGATTCTAAAAATGAAGAAAAAGAAGGTACCATAACTGAAGAAGAAATCACGAATAATGAAAATTATACAACCAGATCAGGGAGACAAATTAAGAATCCGAAGAAATTAGATGATTATGAGATATATACAGCATATTGCTTATATACAGGCGATCCCAAAGATTATAAGGAAGCAATAAGTAGAGGAAGAGATTGGAAAAAAGCAATGAAGACAGAACTTGATGCACATGAGAAACTAGGTACATGGGAAGTGAAAACACTACCAGAAAATAAAAAAGCTATAGACATGTAGCGGCTTGACCGCACAGATAGTTAATTAGGTCACAGGGGCGCGGGGCAAGTTAACGGACACTCCCGCGCCGGACTTCAGTTATGTTCTAGTGGGCGACGCGACCGGACGCGCCCCGGCCCGGCTAGCGTAACTCAACAATTAGGTCGCTCGTTGGTACTGTCCTAGCAAGCAGGTGCTTAAGTTATTAATATAGAATCAGTAAGACAGTACCATCTTTTATTGGAGAGTGACCCAAATAGAGACCTGCCACGATACACATGAGGTCAGAAAGTGTTCCAAGCATAGCACGCAACCTCATGCGTACAGACACTAAATGGATTTTCAAGACAAAACAATACAAGACAAAGAAAGCAAGATTAGTAGCGAAGGGCTTTCAAGAAGAAATATATGAGAATTGTTATTCACCAGTAGCAAGATTGTCGACAGTTAGACTACTTCTGAGTCATGCAATTCAAGAAGATCAACCGGTAACACAAATGGATGTACTAACAGCTTTTCTGAATGGAAGTTTGGAAGCTGAAATATATATAAAATGTCCTGATGGATTAGAAATTGAAGAAGGAAAAGTATTGAAACTTAAAAAAGCGTTAAATGGATTAAAAGAAGCACCAAAATGTTGGAACAAACGATTTCATAACTTTATTATAGACAATGGATTTCTACAGTCAAAATATGATGTTTGTTTGTACACTAAAGAAAAAACAAAGTTACTTATTTTCGTAGATGATATTTTACTACTAGGAGAAGATAAAGAAACAGTTGACAAGCTGAAGAAAGAATTCAAGATTAAAGATTTGGGGCAAGTAAAATAATACTTAGGTATGGAGATATCAAAAAGCAAGGAAAGACTAGAAATAAAACAAACAGAATTGATAAGGAAAGTTTTAACAAAGTTTCATATGAAGAACTGCAAAGTAGCCAACACACCAATGGAAGCGAAATTTAGTGCAGACTCTAACGCTGAAATCATTGATGTCCCATATAGAGAGTTAGTAGGATCATTATTATATATTTCACAGATAAGCAGACCAGAAATAACATTCGCGGTATCATATCTAAGCAGGTTTCTGACATGCCAACATCAGAGCTTTGGACAGCAGGTAAGAGAGTACTTCGTTATCTTAAACATACCATGGATAGAAGACTTGTATATACTAAGAGTTATGGACCGAGACAAGTAACCCGATATTCAGATGCTGATTGGGCAGCTGATCGAGTAGACCGAAAAAGTGTAAGTGGGTGTGCTGTTTTCTATTGTAACAATTTAATTTAATGGTTCAGTAAGAAACACGTGACAGTAGTGCTCTCAACTGCGGAGGCAGAATACGTCGCAGGTGCTCAATGTACAACTGAGTTAATCTATGTTAAAGGTATATTGTCTGATTTCTTTTATAATGAATCCATTGATACTCGTTTGCTAATTGACAATCAAAGCACTATTAAACTTATAGAAAGTTATGAGAATAGTAAAAGGTCAAAACACATTGACATAAAAGCACATTTTATTAGAGATACTGTTAGCAATAAAATTATCTCATTATCTAATATATAAAATTCTCCTGTCACAATGTTCGTTCCCATACTCCTCCGAAACGGCTTGATCGATCCTTATGAAATTTTGTATGCATATCCGTTAGGGTTGAGAATCGGACAACATCTATTTTTCATCCCCCTAAATGTTAAGGGTGGTCCACCCCTAAATTTTTTTATATAGGGTTAGGGTTAGGGGTAGGGGTAGGAGTAGGGGTAGGGGTAGTGCGGGCAAGTCAACGTTTGGGCAGGACAACGTCTGCCGGGTCCGCTAGTCTAATATATAAAATTCTCCTGTCACAATGTTCGTTCCCATACTCCTCCGAAACGGCTTGACCGATCCTTATGAAATTTTGTATGCATATCCGTTAGGGTTGAGAATCGGCTACTATCTATTTTTCATCCCCCTAAATGTTAAGGGTGGTCCACCCCTAAATTTTTTTTTATATAGGGTTAGGGGTAGGGGTAGGGGTAGTGCGGGCAAGTCAACGTTTGGGCAGGACAACGTCTGCCGGGTCCGCTAGTATTATATATCCACAGACGAAAATGTATCTGACATTTTTACTAAAGCATTGTCTTACCAAAAGCATGATTACTTTACTACAAAGCTAGGTTTATATAGTAGATAATACTGGTACTTAGTTGTGTTATGAAAGAAGTGTTATTTTAAGTTGAATAGTTTACAAAGATAAAATTTCTTTTGTACCAATTACAAGAACATATATTTTTTATTTTAGGTAGGTACTTGTTATTTTTTTTGTTCTTATAATTGAATACACCCCGTATTGAGATTTATGTTTATTGATACCATTGCTTTTATGCTTTAGATAAGAGAAACAGTTTTGTCATAAACTGTTAGGTTAGCATATTTTTGACGTGACTTCTTTCGTTTCGGCCGAATGACCTTGAAAAGGCCAAAACGTTTTATGTACAACAAGGACCGGCCAGAGAAAGCCTGGGCCGAGAGGTCCGGCCCGAGAATGTGCGTGCAAATTTGCTATGCCGGGCAAAGACAAGTACACAGAATTTGCCCGCACATTGTTGGGCCGGACATTCTCGGACCGGGTATGTCCTGCACAAGAATGACGAGCAATTTGCTTGGCCGGACAAAGACAAGTACACGGAATTTGCCCGCACATTGTTGGGCCGGACCTCTCGGCCCGGGCTTTCTCTGGCCGGTCCTTGTTGGACATAAACGTTTCGTTTTGAAGACAAATCCGTAGCATACATTGACACAAGCAACTTCCGATCGACTCTGACGTCACACGTCACACCTTATTATGTCAGTCAGTACAATATCAATTTAATGTATATAGCATTATGGTTCATTTTAAGAGAACAGTGAACACCAAACCAGTTTCTTAACGGAAATAGTTTTGGTAGAATTTTGAACTTATTGCTAAAGGCATAGCGTTCACAGTTCTTTGCTTCGCGGCTGCCGCAGAGTGTACGCCGTGCAGAGTTGCCAACTCGGATTTTGAAAAAGACGTAGGATAGTCTAGAAAATTATATAAGTTTATATTATTAAAATAAACGTAGAATTTGTAAAAATTGCATATGAAAAGTTCGTAGATCAACGTATTTTTTATTTTAACTTTATTTACTTTAAATTTTAAAGTTAACGGTAAAATCTAAGATCTAAGCAAAATCACGTGAACTGGCAACGCTGACAAACTTTCGTTCGACCGAAAACGAAAACGAAAGTGTCGCTGTCAAAATGTGTGCTAACCTAGCTGATAGGTTATAGGTATAGGAAAGAAAAAAAAAGTTGGAAAAACCCTAAAGTTCAGCTGAAAAATCAAAAAGTAGTTTTGTATGGGAATCGCAGGAGTAGAATTGTAGGAGTAGAGGTAGGGGTAGTGGTAGTGGTAAAGGTAGGGGTAGGGGTATGGGTAGGGTAGGGTAGGGTTGGGTAGGGTAGGGGTAAGGTAGGGGTAGGGGTAGGGGTAGGAGTAGGGGTAGGGTAGGGTAGGGTAGGGGTAGGGGTAGGTTAGGGGTAGGGGTAGTGCAGGCAAGCCAACGTTTGGGCAGGACAACGTCTGCCGGGTCCGCTAGTGTTGTATAAATAAACTCACTTTTTTTTTTTTACAGATACAAGATGACCTTGACCGACGGTCCAAAAGAAATACAACGGTCATTAGCACGCACGGTTACTACTCACTTCAAAAACAAAACCTATGATAACAGAGCAAGTAAAATAGAACGTAATAGAACTAGACCTTTGAACTAGACGGAACGGTACACGGAACGTAAAAAATAAATAAGTTTTAATTAATCATTGATCATTCTGTGGATCATTCCGCTGTCAATCTGTGCTGTCAGTGTCAATGCTGTTTCTGTCATAATAAATCATAGAAATTTTTTGGTTATGTATTGTATTTATTTCAAGGAATTTGTTCTTGCCTGTGATACCAGTGTTTGTTTATTTATAAAAGAAAAGAACTCAACTCAATGTACGTCTGACTAAGATCATTTATTCTTCCTCCTAGACGTCTGATATAGTGTAGTAAAAGGTAAAATCGAATTAAATATCGCCGGCATCCACAACATAATTGATCATGAACGTACTACCGGAGCCCCCGCCCGAGCAGTTTCAGCAGTTCCCGGCACACCGCATCATAGTGGTGCATCCGGGTTCGCTGCAAGTCCGTGTGGGGCGAGCCTCCGACTTGAAGCCCGCAAGGACCCTGCACGTAGTAGCCCGGAAACGGCGCGCCGGGCCTCCATACACAGATTTATTCATACCTGCCGCCGCGCCCCGCACTAGCGAGCTGTTAGAGGAGCTCGAAGAGTGCCGTCTGCAGGTGTCTCATGCTCTGCAGGCGTGCGTGCAGACTGACGGGTCGCGGCGCTACGCCACCCCACCGCAGCAGATAGCGGCGTTCAACCGGCGTTCGGCCCCGGAGCCCGATGAGGAGGCCCGCCCCTGGCCGCGACCCCGTCACGAGGTAGTAGTAGGGGACGCAGTGCTCGACCTAGATCCGGCCCTTCCTTACAACATACACTTCCCGTATAGTCGCGGGGAGTTCCACCTCCACGTGGGTGTAGGAGGCTCCATCACCGCCGTTTTGGACGACATGCGCACAGTGTGGACATATCTCATAGAGCGCGTGTTGGGAGTACCCTCAAGTGACCTGTACCGGTATCGCTGCGTGTTATTAGTCCCCGACATGTATGAGAGAGGACATCTGAAACACTTGATGTCATTGCTGCTCAGAGATATGGGATTCGGGCACTGCTTCTTAGTCCAGGAGAGTGTCGGCGCCACTTTTGGTGCCGGCATAGGCTCCGCCTGTGTTGTTGACATTGGTGATCAGAAAACGGCTATTTCTTGTGTAGAGGATGGCATTTCTCACAAATCCACCAGACTCCGAATGGACTACGGTTCGGGTGATGTTTGTCAAACCTTGGCTTGGATGTTGCAAAAGAGTGCTTTTCCTTACAAAACCTGGAGTGAGAAAAACCCTCAAGATGTAATGTTGATGAGAGAACTCTATGAAGAGTTCTGCCACGTCAACATCGACATATGTGGTCCCCAGGAAAAACAATTTCTGGTAGATCACCCAGGGGACATTGTCAACAGATACACTCTCCAAGTCGGAGATGAGTGTATAATCTCACCATTAGCCATGTTCTACACAGATTTGTTGTCTGTGACTGGACCCAAGAGTACTAAAATACAGACTAGAAAGCACAGCGACCCGGAGGATCCGTTTGATGCTGAATTTCTTAGGGAAACTGGTAGGAAGAGAGATACTGTGGATCCCATGGCTAACGAGAGCCAACAATTTGATACAATAGAAAGTCAACCAATCAATAACCCTGATGAAGATATAGTGGTGGATGCCCTGGAAGGTGGTCCTGTGGAAGTTGCTTTAGTGGCTCCCGGACAAGTGTTAGGTCTTGACGCGGCCATCTTGCAGAGTATAGACAGGTGTCCTAGTGAAGAACTGAAGAGGAAGATGTACAGTAACATTTTGATAGTAGGGGGCGGTGGTAAAGTTGAGGGGTTGTCAACGTGGCTTCAGAACAGACTGTCCTTACAGATTCCTTATAATTACAAGAGCGAGCAGTTAGAAATAGTGACTAGTCCTAAGGATATAGACCCGGAGACTATTGTGTGGAAGGGGGCGGCTGTGATGTCATGTTTGGAGAGTGCTGTAGAACTGTGGATCAGTCAGACAGACTGGAATAAGCATGGCTTGAAAATATTGAGGGAAAGGGCACCCTTTATTTGGTGACTACAGTCCAAGCTGGACGACATTGAAGGGACCATACAAACAAGATGTATTATAGAGTATAGGGATTCAGCCAGGACAGGATTTTATTTTAATTGTGAAAGTATCTCTTGTCTGTTAGTGTAACACGGCTGAACCATTGAACCAATTTTCATGAAATATGAAGAGTTTGAACCCCAGGGAAGGACATAAGCTACTTTTCTTTAAATTCACTCTCTTGAGAGGTATAACAGGAGATGAAAGTTAGCACGGGGGCCCACAGGCGAATAGCCAGTATGACGGTATAACTGGGCGCCATTGTGCAGCAACATGTGGATTTTATGTTGTGCGTCATCTAGAGGATTTTTTTAGTGAATGTGATCTATGTAAGTTCCCTCAACAACTAAATGTTCTGGGATATTTGGTGTTACTTGTAAATATATAAATACATGATTACTTTTATTGGTATATTTAAATTTCACATTAAAATATCTACTATTTATATTCTGTTTGTCTTTAACCCTAAGATTTCTTCTCTAATTTCTAAGCTCATTGAGTCATCATGAGGGGTGAAGAAAAGATGATAAATTAAAATAAAACATGTAAAGAAAATATTATTTTTATGAAAATTCATATAAAATAAGAACACAAGAGATTGTGAGATTCATTAAAAGTTTAAATTACGACATTGTCATATCACAATATTTGGCGAAGTACAACACTCTTATAAATTCATCCCCTTCCTTACAATAAACACCATACAAAGTTATTAACAGATAAAACATTGTATAACTTTGTACACTGTTTAAGGGAATTACAATCAATTACATTATAATATTGTACAATGGAAGAACACTGGTGGCATTTTAGATCACTAGTGCCATCTGTTATATAAAAAGGAAACTATTATATAAATATTATAATATAAATGCAAACTACTTCAAATAACACATTTGTGACAAAAGTTAATGTAACTATAAATAATGTTTGATCATGCCTTTTATACCAATAGCAGATACAATTGAATATCATTATTCCCTACGATCCTGACATACCTCTTTCACTTATTTTATAATCATCATACCTTTCATACATCTAACTAGAATCTACTAGAGGCACTTAATAATCTATAATAAAATGGTATATTATTGTCATTTATTTTATTCTAATGAGTTTCATCAAAATATTTAGTTATTGGTTATAAAGTCTCACAATAAAATGAACTTATACATTTAGTCGCCGAGACTTGATTGTACATGTATTACTAACACAATAATATTGTAGCATGACCTATAACATTATGCAGGAGGAAATACAATTTTAAATAATTATACTCTGTTCAACATATGATGGTCTCTGTTACAGGTAACAAAAATGCATTTTTGAGATGTTCAACAGGACAAATTTCACCTAATTTATACTTAATCAGTCACCCCACCATATAAGAAAGTCTTCAACACATTCTTCAATATTACTCCTACAAGTAATCAGCATACATATGCTCGTCTGCTGTTATTAAATTTGTAAAATAAACACTTAGATGACATGACGTTCCTTCCCTGTATCCGCGGTCTCCACTTCACTCATTTTGACAGTGACCTGCAACTCGGGCACACTTTTCCTGACTCTAGGATGAAAGTACAAATAGTATAGTACCATCAACATCAAGCCGGCCATGTACGGAGCTATACTCAGCACTATCACCGGTACAAAGTAGAAAGTGCCGCGCATCACGACCGCGTAGAAGTACCACAATTGAGCGCAGGTCCAGTTTTCGAGGAAACACAACGTGTAGAATATAGAATACCTATACCTTGTCGGACCTTCGACAGGGAGAATATACGTGAAGATGTACACAGCCCCCATGGCCAACGAGAATGCCAGTTCAGCACATCGGTTGTGGGCACAGAATGGTGATCGGTCGTAGAGCTGCAGCCAGCATGTCATGATGAACACGTGTACCAGTATGGCCACCCCGCAATAGTACGGATATAGGTAGGCTATTATGGCCACACTCGTTATTCGGGAAACTGGAATAGAGAGTAAATGATATTTATACAAGTATGCCTCAAACAATATCTCCACAGAAGTGGAAGTGGCATAAACTAGATTTGGCTTTTGACGTGAAAACGTCTTTAAATTTGCTTCTATAGTGGGAGGCAATTCAGAAAACTGATGATAACAAAATGGGGGATACAGTTTGGTGTTGCAGCTACATATCTATCATCTACATCCAAACTTTAAATACACCACTCTATAGCTAAATGATCAAAGAATTAGTTACGTTGAGTGAGGACTGTGAGGCAATGCGCGCGCGGAAAGGGAAGCGCCGCCATTTTGAGGTCGTTCTGCTGCGTCACATAATTTCCGTTTAGTATAAATTTTGACTCAGAGCAGAGAAGCTACGACGTTCGTCTGAGTTTCAATTGTCAGCTCTCGTCAAGATCTATCGATTGCGGATATAAAACATTAGTGTGAAATAGGTATAGTGAATATAAAGTAAAAAATTAGTAATAGATTAATTACTATTTATTAATCTATGATGTGGGCCTATACTCGTCAAAAATCCAAATCAAAATATAGAGATGGAAAGGGCTTCTCAAGAGCAATCCAGTGATACCCATAAACACCATATGACAGAGTGAAGCGGGAGGGAACGTAAAAGAATGAAGACGTCAGAGCGAATCAACGACGCCGCCATGCCAGTACATCTGCTGCAGCTGCATATTAAAATAATATTCCCCTTTTTTTATTGAACTTAGATCTCATTGAATCTAATGGGATTCAATTAGTGCTCTATGGATTCAATGTCCAATTATAGTTCAGATTTCAATGTGAGAAAGTTCCAAGGTCCAATATCGTTGGAATGGTTCAGCCAAGCACTATGTAATGTTGCGTAGACGCCAATTTTAGTATCCATACTTACAAGTAATGAGAAAGTGCCACAATGTCTGCAGCAGAGAACCAAACCAGTCCACATTAAGTTTGTCTTCCTGAGCGTACCTCACAGCACGCTGGTACGACGCTAGACACCAGCCCATACTCAGTATTGATGACGTGATCGAGAGCGCCTGGTGCACTGCGGAGAGAGGGGGGGAAACTATCATTTTTGGTCACAAGACAATAAAACAAACCCTCTAAAAGCTATGTTATGTTTCCAACAGCATTGAGGCCACAAACTTTTCCCAGACGGTATTCTCCAATATTGTTATGCTCACTTGGGTACCTCATTCAATACATACGGAGACCGACGCGGCGGAGAATTCATTACTAGCTAGCTGATGTTCGCGTCTTCGTTTACGCCAGGCAATGTCACCTATATACTTTATTTAAGGAGACGCCTCATAACTTTTGTCCCATACGAAAACTGACTTCAGCAACTCAATTATTGTACAAAACTTATTAAAAATAGCAAGTTCTTGTTAATGGATCCTAAATGAATATGAAATTATCTTTATACTAAATGTATAAAATATGTCAATATCAGCTACACCTAGGTTTTATGAAGCCCTGAAAGTCAACAATTTCACACATATTTTCAACCAACTTTGCGACTCCAGTTCTCTTAATACATTTACTAATGTATTTTTATTTTTATTTTGAATAAAGATAATTTCACATACTTTATGAATCCATTAACTAGAACTTGCTATTTCTAATATTTTTTGTACAATACTTGAGTTGCTGAAGTTTGTTTTGACAGGTTTTGTTGAGAAATCTACATCCTCATGTTTCTGGTACGTAAATCTTGGTCTACCTTATCTTATCCTTGGTTATCTTATCGATTGTAATAGTAATCCATCTTGCTCACATATTTATAAAGAGACATTGACAAAATAAGTCGCGCGTAAAACTGAGTTCGTTGCGCTGTGATGCGTCGACTTAAGTGACTTTGTGTGATCATAGTGTCATTACTTAATTATCTCTGAACTGGATTCCACGTCATATCATGGCATCCAACGTACGTGCCCGCCGTGACGTGATAGGGAATCCAGTTTAATCCCCTCTGCGCTGTGATAGTTGTGATTAGTCAGTGATTAATAGGACATATCACGGCCGGCGGGAGCATTGTACCTACCGATTATCGGCTTCTTGTTACTGTGACGTCTATAATACTTGACATTGGCGGAATCATCCAACCCTGATTGAATCATATTGAAAAAAAAAATAGAATAGAATAGATCACTAAACTGAATATCAAAAAGGCCGCACTTCGATTATTTCAGTATTTTTTGCATGATGCACGCATGTATAATTCTCGCCAAATAAGTTAACCTCTACACACCAGTAAACTGCTGCTCCATCCTGAAGAGCAAACTCATCTGTAACACTTGTTGTGGCGCCGCCTCCAGGAAGCACTCGAATATCCTCAGCAGAGCCGCATCCGAGTCCTCCTTCAGCATCAGGCGGTACATCAACCTCTGTGTCGGCAGATCCTTGTTCTTGGCTGCAGCCCTGCACTTTAGTGCATATCTGGTGACGAGAATATATAACGGATAATGCTTCTAATCAAACTGACTTACCAAAGTTTTAGTAATATCTAGACAAGTGTGTTTGTTTGATTGTCTTCTTTTACGGCAAAACGGAGAAACGGATAGACGTGATTCTTTTTGCAGATATAATTTGAGGGCTGGAGAGTGACATAGACTACTTTTTATAAATACAAATAAATGTTTTCAAAGTACAGGTATACAAGAACATTCGCTTTTGTAATTTGAATAGAAAAAGAAATGGTAAGCAGCATACATACACGAGAGCGTCAATATATCTGAGTACGGGCGCCATTTGTAGCACCAGAATGAATATTCTGAGCACCCGGATTCTGGTCACTTGGATGGAGATGGAGTCTTCTTGGGACTTGTCCTGTGCATACCTGAAATATACATACACAGTATGAGACGGTATTCTAAACATTGAGTTAGGAGTTTGTATATAGAAATAATAGTGTTCCCACTGACATCCCCTTATCATAACCACACCTACAAAGTGTATTTGAAGACAAAAACCCAATTCCAGCAAAATTATTACTAATTTAGGTTCTAACAAATAATGTTGAGGATCAGCTTACATTTTGGGGGTATTAAAGATTGTATAGAGAATTTTTTTTTATCCAATTCACTTGAAGTTTCTTATTTTTGCTGTAATACAGTATCAAACTTCAAGTGTTTTACTTGACAATATTTTTCTCATAAGTTCTATTTAGTATCTATTTATATTCAGAACATTGGAATGTTTTTGTGTATGTTATTAAAATTGAGTGTTATCAGCATTCCCATGTTACATTACTCATTAGCATGAGTCATAAAGTTCAATGTTTATAATGAGCATGGTGTACTACAAGACACAACTTAGGGCCTCCGTATTGGCACAATGTAGGAGCATCTGAGATTTGGCCTTTAACTATAACATACAAGCCGTCTTCTTCTTTTGTTATGGTTAAATCAGTGTAAATGATTTGTCAATGTCAAGTTTCAATAAATATAAATAACTAACTTACACTGGCTCAGCTATACATATAAACCTTGCTTGGGAACCAATCTAATCGCTTAACAAAATAGTTTTAAATCTAGCAGGAGAAACAAAGAAACATTCATTTCTATATATTGTTCAAAAGTGATTGGTGAGCAAGCTCCCGAGAGTCAGAATACAGTCATGTGTCTCTGCCAATGTCTCTGATCTCAAGGAATACACTCAGCGTCATTAAGTTAAGAACAACAATTAGAGATAGCATTAGACATGTTGTAAGGTAGCCATCAGGGCGGAGGGTATGGATTAAAACAATTTGGTGTCAAGTAGAGTTGAGGCCATGTCAGTTAATGGAAAATCTATTTTTTTTTATAAAAAAAATGTCAAGGAATTTACTCAGAGCAGACGGTTAATCTTATGAAACAAGTCCATAGACAGTATACTTACATACGTACAGAGATGGCAGTGGTTACAAAGGCTGGTACCAATATAAGAGCCAGGGTACAGCCGAAGTACACATATCTTGCTGCTAAATAGTACTGCACGGCTACATTTACGTCCACACCCAAGTCCACGACATGACCAGCTATACCCAACACGTACGTGATTATGTCTAATATGGTCACTTTAGCCGCTACCGGAGCCCTATCTGCTTCGTCAGAACCTTCGCGTAGAGCTCTGTCGGCGTCCCCCATTTTTATTTGTAGTTTTTAAGAAACAATATACTACTATACTAATAATATACTACTTTAAGAAATGTTAAGTTTACATTGCCGTTGAATCAAATTATTTACAATTTTACAAAATAATAACAAACAATAAGCGCGCGAGTTTGGAATTTTGGCAACAAATGAACAAAACAATTGATTTGAATTGATTGATGGCAACTGACAGCTCAATTTTTATTTTAATATAGGCAAAGGCAAAGAGTATTATAATTCATAAAACATTTTATTCTAAGATTTAATCACTGAGTCTTTCTATTTGCTCTGGGACAGTTTATACACCCAGTTTGGATTCTGTGATCCATTCCAGTTTGGAATTTCCAAATACCCGTACATGATTAATAGGCATATGTAAGGCATAATTTTCTTTCAAATATATTTTTAAGCTACCGACCTAGCTTATTAGTTAGATTAATATTCTACTATTCAGTTACACATTTATAAAAGTTTCGATCAAGGTACATATAGGTATCCGTACGGTTCTTGAGCGGTGGTTATATTGCACTCGAATTACATATGCGCAAACATTCCTCCACCTTTTCATCGAGCGCTCAAGAAACCTGTACATTAGGTACGGTTATCCAGCCGATACTAATCTATGCGCGTTTGTCTGTAACCTCTGCTTTTTGATAGTACCGGTGTGACGTTGTACTCATTTAGTTAATAAATGAGACCAATTTTCTTAATGAGGTTTGAATAGTTTACTAACCTCCTTACAAAAATTGTTGTTAACCTCCTTACAAAATAAGTTACTGACTACCTAATCCTATAATATAGGATTTTTTCAAAATAATCTGAATTTGGAACAGTGTCTGCTATTTATTTAGTTTCTTCCATTTTTAGTCAATTCCGTTTTAGCATTGCTAAATAGCACACCTATTTCATAATGTCAATATTTTAAAACAGTGAACTAATTGCAACAAGCATATAAAATATACTATAAAAGAGCATGATATATCATGCTCCATTTCCTTACTTCATTCCTTTTTCTCCTTACTTTATATCCTTTTTACTTCTTCATTCCTTTGACTCCTTTGGATCCTTTTTGTCTTTTGTCCTTCCTTTCCTTTTAATATATTCTGTTCCTGATATAAAAATTTACATAAAAACTTGAAATAAAACATTTTGGAGTAAAATATTAATTAATGATTGTGGCTAGTTCCCCACTAAGCGACCTACCTAACTGAGATCTGAGATACGAAGCCGGAGACAGGGTCCCAGTTACTTTCTGTTATTCTTCAAGAGTTGCCTTACAGCAGTTACAGCTCCCGGGAACCGTTCCCATTCTATAATTTATGTGATTATTTAGAATAAAAATCTCTTTTAAAATTGAAAAACTTTATTTGACAAAATAACAGCTTATTTTATAAGTTAAAACTAAAATAACATTACAATTATGTAGGTAGCTACTTACACACATTCATTATTTCTATATATCATACAGGTGGGCCAAGAATACGTCGGCTTGTGTTTGCGTGGGGTGTTCTAGTCCACCTGTACATTACAACTCACACATCTAATATTACTACAATGTAGGTATATTTTACAAACTGGGGATACTTACCTACATAAATATAATATAATAAATAATTGTCAGTCTGTCTGTATGTTTGTTTATAGTAACATAATATTTAAAATTATATAGATAGAGCCGTTGACGACAATATCATTATAAATCTGCACTATTACATTTTACATTACATAATATAACTTACAATCTTACAAGGAACTTTTGGCAATATGTCTGAGATTACATGTAGGTCCTATTAAAAGGTGATCCATTGGAGGGATTGTCCATCTGAGAAAAAGTAAAAACCTTCAATGGATCACTTCTATCCTGCTGTATTGCATCGAGAGTCGACAGGGAGACAAGCAAACAAGAATACTTTGCAACCAAGACAACAGCTAAGAATATCTTTGAGGACCTAGCAGAAAGTGGTGTCTGTTCATTCCATGGCTGCACAATAGCTTGTTGAACAATAATATTCTCACGAACACAGTCTACTCAGCTAAACAAACAAAGTGTTTATGATGTCGTAAGATGTTAAGTTAGCTTCAAACAGCGTCAGGAAGAGCGGCTCTCGTAGTAACGTTTGAGGAAACTTCGCTCTGTAAAGGAAGGAAAAATTTGTTTATTAAATATGTACTATTCTCAACTTTATTTTATGATCCTCTGGCTTGTCACGTAATGTAGCGCCAGGAATAGGAGGATGCAGCTGTCAAACTCCGTCATTTCTCAGTCACTCGCTTACCTACTATAAAAATACTGAGCACGTCTCGTGTACCAAACTGGGAGTTATGTTCCCAGTTTGAAACGAGTGACGGAGAATGACGGCCCTTACTAAAGTAGGCCACATATTTCCCATTCCGGCCGCCGGATGACTAGGACCGTTCGTTACAGGAATTGGACGAGTCTGTGGTCGGTTTCGGTGGACCATACGGCGACGCGCCGGGGATTGGATGAATGTGTGGCCACCTTTAGGCTCAATAATGCTATAGCCTAATATTTCAGTTAAATATAATATATATCATAGGTACTAATATAAAGAGGTAGTTTGGATGTGGAGGGTAATCTCTGAAATTACTGAGTCGATTCTGAAAATTATTTCACTAATAAGAAGATATATTATCCCTGTGTGCTATGGGCTATATTGTATTTTGTTCGTAAATATCCACAGGCTAAGCCGGGGAGACAAGTTTTCCTCATATAGCCGAAAAGGAAAACCAACTAATACTAAGGACCTCTACATGCCATGAACCTGCGGCATCCCCTACTTATTTCGGAAATTCCTTTTTACTTGAATATCATTGATTTGAACTGTATTTATTTTAAAACTTACTTTTGTTTAAGTAATTGCACCAACGGGCTCCATTTGACGGGGAATATGGTTTCATTGATCTTCCACTTGTCATTAATGAGGTCTGCTATAGACGCATTGACAACTTTAAGGTATGGACAGTCATTGGTGTAGGCATCCACAAGGAGCTGGTCGAAGAAGTTTGGTACGAAATTATTGAAGCATCGTTGTACATTGTAAAGAGATATGTTCATGTCTTGGGCGTGCTGTCTTGTCTTTATTTTGACTATCGATATAAGACTGCCTTGCATTGTTTCGTTGAATCTGAGGAAAATACTACATTATACATTGTACCTACCTAATAACTAAATAGCTCTGAAAGTAGGTACATCAAACTTCATTGAGCTTTTGCCCGCAGCGTAATGTTATATGATATGACAACAGGATTGTTGAGATATAAAACCGTCGTGTCGCTGAATGACTGGAAAATATGATGATAAATATGAAAATTGGAAGGTAGGTATATTCCTTATGGGGTATAGGTATTAGGGTGCACTAAGAAAACATATTTTGAAAATCAACTATTATAGGTAAGTAGACAATGCAGCGAAATCTCTTTCACCTTATAATATTTATCACGCCCCAATTTATGTCTTGCGAAACGGCTAGATACATTAGTACCTAATTATTTTCTGATAAAACTACGACATCTTTCATATATGATTTTTAAATATTTTATATGTCGCTAGAAAATATATGTGAAATCCTTAAAAAAGCTTATGCTAGTCTCTCAGAGGGCAGTGTTTGTTTGTCCTTGTTTAACGTTAAAACGGAGCAATTGTGGCACTGAGATAGCTATATTATAGCTGGTGGACCTCACATTGACATGGGCTATTTTTATCCCGGAAATCCTTCGGCACATTTACAAAATGTTCACAAACGAAGCCGGAGCAGGTCGCTATAGGTATAAAACTTACAGAACAGCTTGATGAAGGATGCAGTGTGCAGCAGCCACCTCGTCAGGTAGCTCGTCTTTACACTTGTCTACAGGGTTGAAGGTCCGGACATCCTCGAAGTTCTGGATGATGTGGTAGAAGTGCTCACGGATCTGACCCAACTTCTCATATGGGTTTACCAGGCAGTGTTCTGCTATGTCTATTATCTAGAATAAGTATTACAGAAGATCCAGAAGACAAGTAAACTGTTAGTTCTCTAGTCCCGTATATTGTTGTAAGACCGTGTTGTAAGAGGACTGCTAGATTAAATGAGGACACTGTTACGTCCAGTGTCTCTGGTCACACCACGATGTACAGTGATAACATACACATGGACATTGTGTAGGTGCAATAGGTAGGTATCATGTTTGAAAAGTCCATAAAGTTTAATTATTAGATACAAGAGGTACCTTATTTCAAATTGGGACCTAAGAACCTATCAATCAATCAGTAACAATTGGAAGGTCAGAAAAACGTTTAAAAAATTGCATGTTTGAGATTTGGTACAGTTTGGGCCCTTCTCCGTCTTTGGGCCGGTCCATGTCTCTACAGTTCGTTTAGTAGGTTTTTTTAGACGGAACGGAAACAAACAAAAATAAATGTAGCTAATAAAATTACGTTATGTTACGTGATATAATGCTACGTAACATAGTGCATTCAAAAAATAATTACTTTTATATTGCCAATAGGTTTTTGTTGTTTAATTTTTAAATCTAATGGAAAATTTAGCTTCAACTTTCCGGCCTATTTTTAGTATGAGATTGGTAAATAATACTAGGTACTACTTTTTATCCCGGAAAAACTGGAGATGTGGAAAACCTGATCACAAACAGCACCACAAGGGTTCTATGCAATTAGAAAAAACCGGCCAAGTGCGAGTCGCACTCGCGCACGAACGGTTACGTTCCATCTATACTAATATTATAAAGTGGAAAGATTTGTATTTTGTGTGTATGTTTGTAATGAATAAACTCAAAAACTACTGTGCCGATTTCTAAAATTCTTTCACCATTGGAAAGCTACATTCACTCTGAGTGACATAGGCTATATTCTATTTTCAAAAAATTAGGGATCCTTACTAAAACTCCAATAATGTAACCGAAGGTGTAAAAAAATGACCTAAGAAATTCCTTACATCGCGTGCGCTGCGAAAACTATTGATGATAGAACAAAATAATGTAGTACGACTTTGCAGAACACATCATTATCTACAAAAAGTGTCGCAATAGCATATGTCTAACTATTATAGTGTTCTTTTATTTTAAAAAAATAATAAAAAAGCCGCCGCTAGAAAAGGCTCTTTATTTGTACCTTGCTATTAATCCTTATCAAAATAATATACTTTATATGCACGACTGCTTCAATACCTTTATATAACTTTTTGAAATATTAAATTTTTGTATGAACAATATCCCTAGGTAGGTATGAGTAGAAGTAGGGGTATGGGTGTGGGTAGGGGTAGGTATAGGGTATATTTTATTTTGTTCGTAAATATCCACGGGCGAAGCTGGGGGCGGAATGCTAGATATTTATAAAAACGGCAAAAAAACCACGTTTGTTGTATGGGAGCCCCCTTAAATATTTATTTTATTCTGTTTTTTATTATTTGTTGTTATAGCGGCAACAGAAATACATCATCAAAGTTCATGAGATACACCCTGGTGACAGACGGACGGATAGCGCGGCGGAGTCTTAGTAATAGGTTTTCCATTTTTACCCATTTTACATCAGCAATTAGCACACAATGAAAAATCTGGGAGACTCGAAAGACCTGATGATTGACCCAAGGGATCTGCCTAACTAAACTATTAGCTATAGAGATAATAAAATAGGTTATCATGAATACTAAGTACAGCCATGTGATGCTAAAGTTTTTTGTTCAATTTCCACGTGAGTGAAACCGTATGACATCAGATTTTATTCGAAACTACAGAACGTATTTTGTTCCGGATTTCAGGATTAGATTATTAATTCACGAAGAAGCTTGGGAATCAAAGCGCCAGTGTACTTTCATGCCATATACTGACTATGCTGTCATGTCAATATAAGTAGAAAGGACTCACCTCCTCCATAGAAATAACATAATTGGTGAAATCTTGAAAGTATTTGATTTTGTAAAACTTAATGACAGCCGTGCGAAGTTCCCGTGCCATCTTCTCATTCATCATAAAGACCAGGTCCAAGAAGGTGTCCATGGCTTCCAAGGATGTGTTCTTTAGGAAGTCATAGTTGGCTCTGCCCTGATTAAAGAGGTCTTTGGCCAGATTGTGAGCTTCTGATACTAGGTAGTATTTGTTGTCTATATTTACTAAATCTTCTCTTGTGCACTGTTTCAATTGAAAATATTTTATAAATCTGTCAAATATATTTGGATAAGTAGCTATTTAAGTAATGTCTCTGAGTATGTATGTGTTATTTTATCAAGATCTGCTCCTAGAAATATTAGTACGTAATCAAATTTCTTTTTCACGGGCTATAATACTAAGGTTATAATAATGCCTAATATTTTTTTGAACAATCGCGCTGAAAATAATTTCCAAGGTAAGCAGAGAATAATAGGATGCAGCACAAATGAATAAGTAATGAAATACATTTTAGGATACTATAAGAGACCGGTAGATGTCGCTAGGTTATGTAATACAATTTAGTACTAAAATAGCTTCGATTCCTTCGTGTGTCAACTCACAGCCACACACACAAACCCTATTATTGTGCCAACGATGTCTGTACGTCTGTCAGTCTGAAATAGGGACAAATCTGTTTTTTCTTTCGCAGATATAATAGTTAAAATATTTCTTGTATAGTGTAGGTATTACCGCGGAGGCGCGGACCAACCGTCAATGAATCACCCCTTTTATGAATATAAGTACTGAACTGACCTGCACTACAGACGTAACAGCAAGCACGACAAGCATGCCACCTATTGTTCCAGAAGAGGTCATAACTCCTTAGTAGGACCTCCACCACTCAACAGTCGAACAGCACTGAATACAATGTCAGTACGCCGTAATGGTCAATATTATGTAATCAAATGTTAGAGCCTTCTGTTGATTGAAATATTATTTATTACTCGTAACGAACGCACGTGGAACGAGGCATGGGTATAAACAACATGTGACAACTTACAACTGAGGAGTGCTCTATGACTCTATTCCATGGATGCTATGGATAGTCTTCATTTTTGGGATAGAGAAAAATGTGGATGTCTCTTGACGGCAATATGCATATTAATCATAAGTACCTACTAGATTTCGCAACGCTACTGGACTTGTCTCCCATCCGTCTCAGTCATTTATTCGGACGGGTTATCTTGTAAGCCTATATAATAGCGACGGACATCGAATTTATAAGGGCTCCGTGTTCGTCATTTGGCTACGGATCCTTAAATATTGATACATTATAGGCTAGCTAACATTAACAAAAAAATCAAATAACGAACTTGCCAGCTTCTACAAGCGACCTATAAGGGTTCATTGAAAAAAACAATAAACATACAATACAAAATATCATTTATTATCATATATTTGGTATACACACACATATTTTGACCGAGTGTCAAATGGGTCAAGTTATTTGGCGGTATACCAAAATGACATGACGTTATTAACATTGTAGTTATGAATATAAAATAGATGTATATACAAATAATAATGAACATTTGCAAGGTAGTAAAAACGATAACCAATAATCATGAACCACAATATGTTTCCTTGTTGCTTTCTAATCAATATTGACTTATTACAATAATACATTCATTTTACAATCTTTTAATTAAAATATTACTTGTAATTAATAAACCGATCACATACACTGTTAACAAAATATCAACTTAAGTAGTTTGTTTCTCCTTCTTTAACGTCAAAACATTCCACAGAACAACACAAGTAGCAAGTTGTCGTTTCCGCGTAACAACACATATATTATTTCCGCAACATCTACTGAATTTCACCTTAAATATAGCCCAACAAAATTGCATAATTTGTCTAAAGATATCATAATATCCATCTTGAACTATACAAATTTTTCACAATATTGTCATTGTCATATAAATAGGTTAACTTCTACTTTCTTTATGTTCTGTGGTAAATACCACAAATAATATTATATTAAAACATGGTTTTCTTAAAAATAATAGTAATAGATAATGAACACTGCTCTATACGTTTTTGGAATAATCCTAGAGTATAATAATATACAGAAAAAGAATATACTCTTACCTATTCAATATTATGAAGAGATTTGTGACACTTAATTTTTAATTTTTTTTTTATATTAGATTCTACACAAATTCAAATAATATTTAATAATTTAATATTATTTTATTTTCTTTATTTTTAACTATGATGTGATATCGGAATGAAAATTTATTACGAGATTATATGTATATTAAATGTTTAAAATACGCAAGTTCTTATTTGTACGTAAAGGCATACATTTTTGACATTTTCATTTAAAGCCGACCGACGGACCCTAGAAACAAAATGGCCATTTTTAAACAATTCATTAAGCCATTTACCATGTATACTAACTACTAACAAACGAGCTATTTACGTAAACAAGGTCCGATTTATTTTATCGTTTCGATTTTTAACTGACTATGTTTATTTATCAATTGTCGCAGCGCTAAAAAAAATATCTTTCTTTCCAGGCATAATTACGTACGTGACCTATCATGTGATTATACCTGCAAAGAATCATTTATTTTCTATCATTGTTTGTAAAAAGCACTTTATTTAAAGGATTATAATGCCACGATTTTCCTGTGGAGACGAGTTACACATTTTTTTTTAACAATGCTATTTAATGGTCATAAATTCACAAACCCCTTCATATAATATATTATTATCATTGTATCATTATTAGAAAGCAAAAGGAAACGCTAACAGATCTACTGGCATCTCTTTCCTACTTATAGCTTGAGCAATAACATATATATAGCTCTACACTCGCACAGTATATCATACTATTATCACGTGTTTATTCCACGCCTCCATGCTTGAAGTACGTCTACAGAACAGCGTGACGAATATTCAATCAATATATTACAGATCAGCGAACATAAATCATGGCATCTCTTTTATCTCGTTGCATGAGCAATAAGGACTACCTGTTCACGTACACAGTATGTTGATCTATGTATATATGATAGTGAGTCAATAGGAGAACACCACTGCACCAATTGAAGTGCGACATAATAATATCCTTTCTCTGCGTATTGTCCATTAAATATATTTAAATTGATTATTGTAAGTATGACTATGTACAATATATCCACCTCTGAAAAAAAAACGTAAATATTATATTTTAAAGTACTAGAAACAATTTCTGAAGTTAATATTTCTTCAGAAAAAAAAAACCGACTGAAGGGACCACACGTTAAACACTTACGGCCTTATTCATAAACGTTTATTAGCAACGTTTTTGTTAAAATGTGTTTTGTTTCTTTCTATTATTAGTAAAGACAGGTTTGTTAGAGAGTGACAAAACATATTTTAACAAAAACGTTGCTAATAAACGTTTATGAATAAAGGCCTTACTCTTTAAAGTTTAACAAGGGACCGGCAGATGTCAAATACACTGCCGTCATTAAAACCCCAAGTGCGAGTTGGATTATCTATAAAAACGGCAAAAAAAACGTTTGTTGTATGAGAGCCCCCTTAAATATTTATTTTATTCTGTTTTTTAGTATTTGTTGTTATAGCGGCAACAGAAATACATCATCTGTGAAAATTTCAACTGTCTAACTATCACGGTTCATGAGATACAGCCTGGTGACAGATGGACGGACAGCGAAGTCTTAGTAATAGGGTTTCCGTTTTTACCCTTTGGATACGGAACCCTAAAAGTGACATCGATCCGTCCGTTGCTCTGTTGTGACGTGAACATTTGACGTGAAAGAAACATTTATAAAATAACCCATTTGAATGTAGGATAGCGGGTAGTTTCAGGGAAGCTCAATAGAAGTATACCTTGAGACATGGTCATGGTCACTTCGCTCAGTCCTTGTGCAGGATCTTGTTGAAGGCTACATAGGAGGTCTCCAGATCGAAGCTGAACTGTCGCACTTGACTGTCAGTCAGCTCATCGGACGCCGACATCTCTTCTAGCGTGTCGAGCCACTGCTGGACCTGGATATTTACATAATATACAGTTACGCCAAAACTAATATTATAAACACTAAACTTTGTGAGGATGGATGGATGTTTGTTACTCCTTCACGCAAAAACTACTGGACGTATTTTGATGAAACTTTACAATGTTATAGCTTATACATCAGGATAGCACTGTACATATATATCTGTAGCATACCATATTGTAACCGGGCGGATTGATTTAGTTGCACGACATTCTGATCTCTGGGTACTAAAGGGACTCTACTAGGACTCCGTCAGTATCGCGGGAGGCATTGCAAACTTACATACACCTCCATGGCATTGACAGTGTGGTCAGAGACACAGTGTCCACTTGACGACGACAGTTGTGCATATTGAACAGAACAGGTGGCGAGGTATATCTGTTATTTTTAGAAGTGCGGCTTTACGTGCCCTCTGAAGCACGAGGAGTCAATTAAAGCACATAATCTTAAAGAAAATTGGTGCTAAGCAGTGTGGGAATTGAACCTGAGACCTCCCAGTTCCAAGACAATGTTCTACCAATTACCGCCATGCTGCTAGTGGGGCATCATACACAACAATCCAAAGAAAGAAAGCAAATCTTGTATATATATGCCAATCACCTTTATACCTTGGGGTGCGGTCAGAGACACTAGTAACAGGTAGCAAGCCTGTTGCTGCATTTAATGGATCTAGATGTGTCACGTCTTTAACAGACGTAAATATCTATTATTTTTAAAAGTGTGGACGTCGGCTTTGCGTGCCAATCTATTGAATATTTTAGGAGCGCCATTTATCGATGAGCCACCACCACTACACCACAAAAAACCGGCCAAGTGAGAATCACGCTCCGTACCATTATCTATAAAAACTGAAATCAAACACGTTTGTTGTATGGGAGCCCCCTTAAATATTTATTTTATTCTGTTTTTTAGCATTTGTTGTTATAGCGGCAACAGAAATACATCATCTGTGCAACTGTCTAACTATCATGGTTCATGAGATACAGCCTGGTGACAGACGGACAGACGGACGGACAGATAGACCGACAGTAAAAACGTTCAATTCAAAAGTCGTCCAGTTTAATAGACATAACAATCGTTTATATGCCATCTTGCAATTTAGCCCACCTTTAACAGTTTGTGGTAAGGGTTTTGAATATTACGTTACCTTAATCTTCCCCTCAAAGTCATCGGGCAGCATGATGAGCCGGTCCATGGAGTCCCTCAGGTCCCGCAGCTCCGTGTGGATCATGTCTTTGGACTTCATGTCCAGTTTCAACTTGTCCATCACAGTTATGAACAACTACAATGTAAAACAGATTTAAATCTTAGTTGCAGTTATGGCAGTCAAATAAGTTAAGGAGACGCCTCATAATTTTTGTCCCATACAAATTACAAGGTTCATGACTTCTTAAATTACACTATAACTAAATGTCTAAGTTTCGAAATTTAAATAAGTGATATAATGGATATTCATCATCACTTGACAATGATGAATGGTTGTACTTCCCCAGGGGACTTACAGGCCCTACCACTTTTCAGTTGGTACACAGATCTGAATGGTGATAAGATATATATACCACTTACAGAGACAATATCAGCAATGTACTTGTTGGTGTTCCCCTTGTCGTCCTTGATCAAGTTGGGTTTGTTCTCCTTTATTCTCTCTAGGGCTGCTGGGCAGTCCAACTGGAAACATTATGATGTACATTTTATTTATTGTCATAACTATAGATCCATTGCATAATTGGCATATTTTATGTGCAACAAATGGGTGTGGGCCACCCCCATGTTTGACAAGACCATATTACTTCAGGAGGGGTTTTACCCTAAACTTTACAAAAAATCATTAATGTTTGTTATACTGCAATTTCCTCTACAGGCTGTTATTTTTTGCAACAGCTTTCTAAAAGATGATAAGTTTTGTTCAAATTAAATGTTGTATATTTTATACTTGAAATCAAAACAAACAGTACTCTCCTTGGGGGAGGTATTGAATATGGAAAGCCATATAAGGGCCATGGAGCTCAGCAGAACTCCCCTAAAGCTACTTCATATGGAAGTATCCTATAATGAAGCTGCAGGAAGAGAACTTGAAGAAGAAGAACAAAACAAAAGCTTCATATTGCAGTTCCCATCCATACTAATTATATTACATGTGGTGACACATCAAACACTTTATACTCCTACTAATATTGTTGCTCAATCACCTCTTAACAGGTGAACAGATTGACAGGATCCTTTGGTCCCTGAAACTATTTAAATGCTAAAGTGTGTTTCCGTTGTCACTTTGACCTTCTGTCACATCAAAACAGAACAACGGATTGGGAGGGGAGGGTAGGGGTAAGGGGAAGAGTGACATTTACCCTGGAAATTATTTTGAAAAAATTATAATGACTTCAGGATAGAAACCATGTAAAAATACAAGTATAATCTCACCCGAAACTTAGTAACAAAAGCATCTATAGTGGGGTAGTCATCACCCTGCACCTGTCTGAAAGCCACCTTGTATTGCATAAGAAGGCGCGAGCAAGCCGCCGTGTACTCCTGGGCCCTAACACAGTCCCTCATGTACGCCTTCTCTAGGTGCTGTAGGGTACTCACTACAGCATACAGCTCGGCCATGTAGTCATGTCTGGAATATACAGTAGTTTCATTATACTAAACCAATGATTACTGCAGTTAGGGTTTACAGGACTAAAATCAGAAAGCCACATTTTTTGGTCAAGACAAAAATAAAAACAAAAAATGTATATTCTTCTAATACCTTATTGCGCAGTTATAATATTTAAATGTGAGTGGTAGATAGAAGGAAACGCTACTAGAATAAAAACCTGGAAATTTAATTTCTAATTTGTGCAGTCATGCTATTTAATAATTATTTAGTTATTCAGCTATTTCCTGTGTGTACAATGGACATTTTATGTTTATAGAAAATAAATATGAGGTGACAATGATATAAGGATTAAGGTTGGGGTTTATTCATTAAATTTTTGGGTGTGTCACTTAAATAAATAGAAAATTTGTCAAAGTATATTTTTAATAAGTAACTTACTTCTCGCGTTCTCGGGCGTTCCGATACAGTTTAACTTCTTCGTACAATTCAGGTCGGCTTTCTGAAATAGCAATAATTTATAATAAATTGGAAAATTAACATACGCTTATTGCAACATTGAAATGGACTCACCTTGCATTTTGATTTATTACTTGTATTTATTTTAGTTACTAAATACAATTATTTTGCAATGTTTAGTTAGATACTATGAGACAAATAAGTGTTATTTATTAAATCACTTTATATTGTAGGGATACAATACAAGAATCAAGAAAAATAAGCAAAAAGCAATAAAATATAAAAATTTTATAACAATAAATAAAATTTTGACAATTTTGACAGAACAACCAATCCATAGAGTATGACAGTTGGCCTTTGTATTTATTACATAGGCAAAGGTAATAGCAAGGAATCTTTTCAAAGCAAGGAATATACTAGTCTCTACCGAGGTAATAGTTTTTCTAAAAATACGTCATCATTTATTAATTCCCCTCCATTATTTAAAACAAACGGTTTTGTACTGTGTACTTACAACAATGAATTAAGAATATTGTGCAACCCGTATGAAAAGTTTAAAATAGTCGATGACGTAATGCAGTATGGCGGCGTGGCGGTTTACGGTTTATCTTGTCTCTTCTTAACTTCTTAGTTCTGATCCTGTCTATGGTCAGTATCGGCCGGCGCCGCGCCCGACAACGTCACGTCGTGCTGCGATGATCCTATTATCGTTAATTCACCGCGTCTTCACTAACGGAGCCCTATCTTGTAAACTGCAGTGAACTTGTGTCTGTTTGTGTGTACCAAGTGCCCAGGACAGTGTCTAGTGTCACCCCTCTGCGCCGCCTCCAGTTAATGGACGCTTGCTGATTCGAAGGTGGGTAACGGAATGTTGAGTACCTACCTATTTGGTAAAACTAAATTGTGCGTCTGAACTTAACTAACAAGTAACAATTTTGTAACGGTCCGGTGCCACTCGCGCCGCCGCCGGAAACTCCTGCCTTTGTTTGATACCTATCTAAGTTATTTTACTCATTCTCTCTTTACTACAAGTAAAACGTAAACAACTATTTTCAAAATAAGTGAGCTGTTATCTCATGAAGTTATCATATTAGCTTAACTGAAACAGTAACAATTGCTGTTCTATCTGTATTATGTTTTAGAATAAGTTTGATAATTGTTATTTGTTTGAATGACCTAAAGCCGCTTGCCGCGCCCTGCGACCTATTTCACAAACATTACACAGGTGTAAACTGTATTGTAACCAATAGTATGAGAAGGATATAATAATATTATACCTAATGTTTTCTAAATTAAAATGACTGATAATTGCCTAAATGGATTCTTAGTTGTTCTTAGTACCTAATTAGAAATGATCATGCAACATTAACTTATTACTTATATTGACTATACTTAGCTACTTTTATAGTAATATTTAGGAAGTATGCAATAAAACGAGTCCTTGACCTCTTGTTGTGAGGCTATAAAAGTTGGTCTAAGTATGATGTCACCCCATCTTATGTGATTTGTGCCACTAGGTACACAATTAGAGGGTGATGTCACATCTATATTGTACTAAAGTTCACCTTCCTGTCACTTTAACTGATTTACAGATATTATTAGCTAGGACTATTACCAACTAAGATGATGAAACTTGAGGTCAAAACAATATAGGAACCCTGGGACTGCTCTTTTTTCATCTATGTGCATCTTGATCATCATTTCCTTGTTAGTCCTTTCGGTACTGCAGCTTTATTTCAACGACAGTTATTGTGCTATAATGATATTTAACAGATTTAAAATTTAAGTTTACTATAAAAGCAGTATTATTGTGCATTTGTATGATGGTGGCCTGGTGGGTGTGGTTATCATATTAAATAATGTAGGTACCACTGTACACAGATAAGCTATCATTATTACCATTGTTTAGTACCACTTATTTAATATTATTACTTATTTTAAATTTTGATGTACAAATTAACAATTATTTATTGACTATATAACTGCTTTCCGCCCCGACTTCGCCTTTGGTAATAGCATGATCTTATATACATTAAAACTTTCCTCAATACACAGGGTATTCCCCCAGGAACAGGAACTTGAATTGAGGAGTTCAGTGACAACACACATACAGAAGAATTATATATTATAAAGATAGATGGGGACAGGCTTCTTGAAGTAGGTAGGTATCACACAATGATATAGTTAGGATTGCAAATGACTACAGCAGATCTGTCATGTTTATTGTGATATCTAATATGTAGGTACCAGCTTTGTCCATGTTCATATGGCGATTGCACGGTAATTTGTGGTAATACTGAATTTGAAAAAGTTTGGTAGATAGTATGTTAGTCACAGATTATGGTTTCTTGTTCTATACTTAGGGTTGCCAGATGGGAAGACTAAAATATCTAGGTAAAGTTTGGTAGATAGTATGTTAGTCACAGATTATGGTTTCTTGTTCTATACTTAGGGTTGCCAGATGGGAAGACTAAAATATCTAGGTAAAGTTTGGTAGATAGTATGTTAGTCACAGATTATGGTTTCTTGTTCTATACTTAGGGTTGCCAGATGGGAAGACTAAAATATCTAGGTAAAGTTTCAATACGTCGACACTTTGTATTTTGTCGGGAGTCTGGACATCATATCGACACAATCCAGACGAATCACGACCATCATACAGAAACTCCTTGACAGGCGTCTCTTTCAACTGTGAGTGACTCTGTGATATGCCCTAATATAAAATTTGATGATAGACTATATCTATATTGAGATTTGTTTGTAAGAAATAAAACTATCTGTGCTTGTATCTTTGTATCTAATTGTTCTGTCTGTAATGTTTGTAGTTGCATTGCTTTTTGCAGTAGGCACAGGTAAAGTCACAGAACATTATAAAGAAAGTAGAAGTATCATATAAAAGTACAGTACAGAATGCGCATAGAAATCTTCGCCATATTTCGTATTTCCGACAAAAACCACCCAAATATTCCACTTGCACTTTAAACCTTATCGGAATGAATATTTAAGCGTGGTGGCCAGGTGGGATTGAGTATTGACAGGTGTCGGACTCTGCACGACCTTGATTCCTAATTCCTATCACATAAGGTTAAAAGTGCAAGTGCAATATTTAGGGCCCTTACGTTTTGTGTTCGGTTTTGTCGGAAATACGAAGTATGGCGAAGATTTCTATTAGCATTATTTCTGTTAAAGATGGTAGGTACCTATATTATGGTATGGTGGTAGTTATTGTTGTTTATAATGTTCTGTGGGTAAAGTAGGTCACATGACACCAGAACAAGTTTGTTGTTGAGATGATAACGGATAAGGTCAGCTCTACTATTTTAATGGTGACACAGATTTGTGCTTTTATTACTCACAAGATAAGATACTTTATACTTACTTTACATCAATGAAAGTTTGTTGTCTAAATATTTGTCTATTCAATTTAAGTTATTCTAAGTACATTTTTAGGGTTCCAATCCATAGCAAAATAGAAAGATTTTTTTTATGCAACCTATGAATGGCCATGAATGAGGTATTTTCAGATCAATTTGTCTGATTTTTATTTCAAGATTTCCGCCCCGCCTTCACCCATAGAGCCCATATTAACTTCCGTCCCCTTGTATAATAATACAACAATCTTATAGAAAAATGCACTTTCAGTATATCTAAAAACTTTATTCAGACTATTACAGACTAGCATTTTGATCCCATAACACAGGTAAAACTGTTCGGCT
Source organism: Nemapogon koenigi (assembly GCA_963924495.1). Taxonomy (NCBI): domain Eukaryota; kingdom Metazoa; phylum Arthropoda; class Insecta; order Lepidoptera; family Tineidae; genus Nemapogon; species Nemapogon koenigi. The sequence goes on along the minus strand of OZ004653.1, from coordinate 223,840 downwards.
CCCAAAATACGTGGCGTGACGATTCGTACACTCAACCCTTATCGAAATGCAGACAGACAGAAAAACGCGTCTACCATATTATGAGATATTCATTGGTACAGAAACCGTCAGGTAGGTAAAAAGTATTAAGAGAAATCTGTTGTCATTGCAGCAGCAGACCTTGTTCTACTTGTCTATGTACTTTATTTTGTAAATACGCCTTTTTTCCCTTGCCACAATGTTGGCACACACCTCTTTCGTCTAATTCAAATCTTAATATATTTGAATGCATCGCTATAAACAGTCTTTCCTCTAGAAAACATGTTTACCATTCAACTTTTATATATTTTCTACAAAACCGAAGTGCAGTCAACCATCCCAATGTAACACGACCGAATGTCATAGGTCCTCCGAACAGTAGGTCTGTGTTAGCAGCTCGCCAGCCCTCTCACTTTGGTCGCGTGAACTCCAGCTTGGTGACATCACCGTTTATCGCTAAAAATACGAGACACGCACGCGACCGGTTCCCGCCATTTAATTAAATATTTTGTATTGAAGACGAACTTCACGGTCTTGTCAGATAGGTACAATATAGCTTTTCGCCTGAGCCAATTTTTTAAATGTAACTAATAAGAATTAACGTAGGATTCCACATCCGGTCATGGCGACATACGCACGCGTTTTCGTCGTGGCGTGATGTGGAATCCAGTTTAATCCTGTTCGCGCTGTGATGGTTGTGATTAATCAGTGATTAATAAGACATATCACGGTCGGCGGGATTATCTTAAATACCGATTTACCGGCTATATACACTATAAAGGCTATATTACTTGACATTGGCAAATCACCGATGAACATTGGTGGAGCCATAATAAAAAAGAAGAAGAAGAATTAACGTAACATCTTCCAGGATCAGAAGTGGCCTGTGTCATCCTCGTCGATCCGTTGCTCCGTTTTGTAACGACAAATTAACGGTTTACGGTTATTTATCACAAAGTTTTAAATTTATGTCTTGCGGTGTGGCCTGAGACACCAATATCTTTCCATCTCAAAATACTTACCACAAAATGTAATTGGCTAAAAGAGGAAGAGTTGTTTGTAACACCGAACACGGTAGCAAGAGCACAATTTCAGGATAAATTGGGCCGTTATAAAGTATGACATCATAGTCCATTCAATACCTACACTTAGTTGAGGTTAATTTGTATTGTTTACATTGCTTGTTAACACTTTGACAGTTTCATCTCTCTTGTTTGATATTAAGCAATGGAATGGTGTCAAGTGAAAAGTATAGCTTTTTAACGACTTAAAAAAAAAGACGTGTTACTCAATTCGACCGTATATACCTATATTTTTTTATGTGTTTTCGCGTATAACTTCGTCGTTTATGAACCAATTTGGATGATTTCTTTTTTTAATCGACAGATAATTCTTCCGGATTGGTCCCATTTTTATGTCATAAAAATTGGTTCATTAGTTTTTCAGTAATTTTGAAAAAACTGACTTTTAAGTCAATTATCAGTATCTCAATGAAATATGTACCGATTTTGACGACTTAATTTTTTAATGATATACCTAATAATTTCTCGACATTATCTCATAGACATATAACGAAAATCGGTTCAGTAGTTTTTCAGAAATTTAGTAATTTGTCTCTGTTTACTGCTGAAAATTATGTATCAGAGAAAAGCCTTAGCAACGGTTGCTATTGACACGAAGTTGTCAATTTTTGTATCGACGGTGGTCTAGCGGCTAAAGGTATGGAATGGTATGGTGCAGCTCAGGATGCAAATGGTTCAAATCCCATCCACAACCGTTTTTATTTTTTATATTTTCATTTTTTTTTATTTGCGTTATTATTTCTCTCAGGGCAGCAAAATCACTTAAAAAAAAGTGTACCGCCTTCAAAATTTGCACTGAAAAGTAAGAAATAATAAATATTTCGTCGTAGAATTTAAAGACGGTTGGTGCCAAATTAAAAACAACTTACTTTCCAAATTCACTAATCTAGACAATTCATTAGGAACCTACGATCATCAGTACAAACATATATAATATTTAACAGATATTTATCTTCTTAGATGTTTACTTAATTTTGTATCCTAATTTGGCACCAACCGTTTTCAAATTCTACGACGAAATATTTATTATTTCTTTCTTACTTTTCAGTGCAAATTTTGAAGACGGTACACTTTTTTAAAAAAAAGTTAATTTGTTAGCTTTTTCTTTTCTAAATTACAATATTATCAAACCAAAATAATGTAAGGACAGCTCTGAGGGCGCTAGCATTAATATTTTTTTGTTTTTAATCAATTAAAAAGGAAGACCTTTCAGATCACGCGAGTTGAGTAGACATTCTCTACTAATATTAATGTGAAACTTTGTTTGTTTGTTTGTTTGACCTTGTTTCACGCCAAAACGGAGCGTACGAATCGACGTGATTTCTTGCATATAGATAGTTGGAGGACGGTGCGGTGAGGGCGGGTTGCTACTGTACTGTTGCTAGTGTATAAGTATATGTAGTTGAGACAGGATGAACCAACCGGTTTTATATAGTTAACTATCTAACGGTCGTTGCGTTCAAATTGAAGTTCAGTCCGCTTGCATTGTAACTTATTGATATTACAAATTAAATGATCATATATTGTTTGTGCGTCTGCGTAGTGCGTACACACAGTAGACAGAGACACAATGATCACACTGTTGTTCTTGAATACGGGTGTTGGGTGTTGGTCTCCGGACCTCCAACCATCTCTATTCAAAAAAAGCTATTTGGTAAAAACTACAACATTCATTGTAATTTACCAAAAGTTTCAGGAAATTCAGTGTAGGTATGTCTGGGCTGGACCTAGCCGTGTGCCGACCTAGTGAAATAATTTTCAGAATCGGATCAGTAGTTTCAGAAATCACCCCCTACATATGAGAAAGTGTGTTTGTTTGTCTTCACGCCAATACAGAGCAACAGATCGACGTGGCTTTTTTAACAGAATTAGCAATTTCAAATATTAGTACATACGAAGCCGGGTCTCCCAAGCTAGTAGGTAATATGGTTGTAGTCTAGACTGACCGGTTCCCGTCCTCTACAAACTTAATAATGTCCCCGGGGCCTTTTATGGCGTTTCCGAGCTATAATTGACGCGCACTAGATTGGTCACTTTGATTGTCTAATGGCAATTTTTTTTGGTCGTCTGCTCCTCCAACAAAGGTTCGTATATCTTCAAAATTTGACATTTATTTTTTCTCAAATAATGAGATATATTCAGTATATTCCCTCCCCGGCCCTCCACCCAACTGTGTGCATAAAATAACTTTGTTCACTCTGCTTTGTCGTGAAAGAAAGACAAACAAAACAAGGTGCGTCGGTGGCCGAGTGGGTAAGACGTCTGGTATTTACTAGACAGACCCCGAGTTCGATCCCGGATCCCGGCCATGTACCAATGGGTTTTTTAGTTAAAAACTTATGTACATAATCCGACAAACCACACTTAGAGGCTTTTCCATCTAAATAACTAGCCACTCGTTAGATATAGCCTCACAAATACCATCGGCTAAACGAGGAAGACTAGGTCTTCCGCTGGGTACCCTGGAACCGTAAAGCAACACGTGAAGAAAAAAAAAAACAAAACAAGCGAATACAAAAACCACGTGAATTGCCTATGTGGTTCTCAAGTTATAAGTACACTAGACTTTCCGCCCGTTATCTGTTAAAGCAGCCCTTAATAATAATTACATCAATATCCTTAGTTTTGAATACATTTATAACAAAACAGCGGCAGAATAGAGACAGTGTGAATAACTCTTCCATAGACATGAGTAATAAATAGAAGTTGTCCGCATGACGGCATTATGAGGTAATATGTAGTGATGATATGCTGAGGTCAGGACCTGTTTACTTGTTACTCTTATCTACCTTCTGTGTGGATGCATCACACGAGCGGGGCGGGAAGCGAGGTATGTACGACAGGCATGATGAATATGAATAAGGCGAGAAATGTATGTCAGGATCATATGATCATATGTGATGGATATTTAGATGAACACATCAGTGACATCCTCGACATGAGCATTGCTAGTGGGTAGGTTAGGGCTGTGCGAGTAATTGCATTTCATTGCGTCGTAGCAAGAGTCGCTATTTCTTTAAATATCTTTGAGGTATCTACTCTGTTTCTTTTTGTATCTGTACTATTAAGTATTCAAAATGCTTTCTGCCCCGGCTTGCGCGTGGAATTTTTAAAATGTACAATAATATATGCCGAAGCATTTCCGGGATGTAAATTAGCCAATGTCACTTTCCGGCCCTCCAAATATCTCTGTGCAAAAAAATCACGTCGATTCGTTGCACTGTTTTGTGTTGAAAGAAAGACAAACAAAGTAACATTCGCGTTTTAAATATTATTAAGGCGTTCAGTAGAGAGTAGACTGTATAGAGTGAAAGAGAGAGTTAGTGATGTGTCCTCAACCTTCTGTAGGTTATCGATGTCCGTTAATGTTTGTTAATGTCTATAAATAATACATCAATCGTTATGTCAACATTGTTTAGTAGGTACTTTACTTGATACTGGGATATAGTGGGCGACTCATTGTACTTTATTGTACTACAGCTTTTTTTTACGTGGGGAAATGCATCATGCATACCCGCGCCCTCGGGGGTGAGGGAACGGGTTATGTGGGATAAAGTCCCCACTAAAACCCCACGGTACTCCATCTCGCCGGTTAGTCGGCGGGCCACGGGGACGCGTTAGCATTCTTACGCGACCCGCCGCCGGGTGGCCGTAAGGCCCCATCTCGCTCTGGTTTTACCCAGAGCTGGCGCAGCAGCGAGTACAAACTGCTGCGCCTTCCACCTTGGTCCCCGGTTGAGCAGCGGCTGATTTCCTCCTCAACCGCCACCGGAGACCGCGGCGACCCGACCTCGATGGAAAGTGCAGTCGGGTCATGGTTCGAACGGCAGCGCAAGCTGCGCCACCGGCGACCGCCTCGGAACGGCCGCACCCGAGGGCACGACCTATCCTGCCTCTTCTGGTCAGCTGCACCACGAAGCGCAGCCGACCTCATCTCCCGACCGACCGCACGAAAAGGCACGCACGGCCGGTCACACCTATAACCAACCTTGGTCCCGAGTCGGCCGTGCCGCGCTCATAACGGCACGTCCGACCCCAGACCCACCTCGAAACCGGCCGCACCGCGACAGAGCAGCACGGCCGGTAACACCCTCCATCACATTTGGCCGCGGGCCGGCCGTGCCGCGACATAGCAGCACGACCGACCCCGGACCCCCTCTCGAAACCGGCCGCACCGCGACAGAGCAGCACGGCTGGTAACACCTTCCATCACATTTGGCCGCGGGCCGGCCGCGCCGCGACAGAGCAGCACGACCGACCCCGGACCCCCTCTCGAAACCGGCCGCACCGCGACAGAGCAGCACGGCCGGTAACACCCTCCATCACATTTGGCCGCGGGCCGGCCGTGCCGCGACATAGCAGCACGACCGACCCCGGACCCCCTCTCGAAACCGGCCGCACCGCGACAGAGCAGCACGGCTGGTAACACCTTCCATCACATTTGGCCGCGGGCCGGCCGCGCCGCGACAGAGCAGCACGACCGACCCCGAACCCCCTCTCGAAACCGGCCGCACCGCGACAGAGCAGCACGGCCGGTAACACCTTCCATCACATTTGGCCGCGGGCCGGCCGCGCCGCGACAGAGCAGCACGACCGACCCCGGACCCCCTCTCGAAACCGGCCGCACCGCGACAGAGGAGCAAGGCCGGTAACACCTTCCCTCATCCTTTGGCTCGAGTCGGCCGCACCGCGAGCGAAGACAGTACGACCGACCCAAAACCCCATCCCAAAAACCAGGCCGCACGGCCGGGGACATCTTCATATTTGGTCTCGGACCGGCCGTGCCGCGCACTTAGCGGCACGTCCAACCCCAGACCCCCACCTCAGTACCGGCCGCACGGCCGGTCACATCTTCAACAGCACACCTCCAACCGGTAAGTGCCACCGGTTCCAGCTCGGAGAAGGCCGCGCTCGAAAGTGCGACCGATTCCACAGGTCGGCTGCCATGGGGAACAGCCGACCCCGTATATAGCCGCATCCGCAATGGACTCTGCTGGAACACCCAGAGCCCAGCGGAGCGGCATACCTTGTTCTAGAGTCAGCCGCGCCGCGGGTCATGACGACACGACTGACCCCAGAGCCCCACCTCGGAACGGCCGCACAGGAGTCAGGGGGTCCCGCGCGGCCGCTCCCACCTAGCCGCTTATGCGAAAAGCCCCGCCGACGCACACAGAGCCCTCGCACAGCGGCTCCACCTCGGGTGCCGCTTAGCTTCACCGTGGATAGTGTGGCGAGTACTACCACGGTTACTAAGCCCCCCCGCCCCGACAAGGCGGGCACCCCCGGGGGATTGTACTACAGCCTAGTACAACCTTCTTCTTAAATAGGGTCACACTGTCAGGACCTCTGATCATGATCATTTTGGGAACGGGAACGGTATTATACATTTATCTCAAAAACGACTGGATCGATTTGAAGGCGGTAGTAAATCGTCAGCAATTTATACATATCCAATCAGTGCTACTAACATTTTACTACGCCGGACAAGTTTCTGGTGGGTGACATGCAGCGATGCAGCCATGATGCAGCACAGACCCCCGCGAATCAAGCTGCCAATCAGTGCTACTAACATTTTACTACGCCGGACAAGTTTCTGGTGCAGCCATGATGCAGCACAGACAGTTTTATAGTATAATTCCAACAATATATGTAATCTACAAATAGACACAGATGGGGCCCCAGATTGCCCACATTCCAGATTGTGTGTATTGTTAGTTTCCGCATAGTTTGGGTTGTTGGTTGCTAGTGTGGCACTCTAAATATATCTCTGACTTAGTTTCCGGCCCGGCTTCTCGTCCGTGGAAAGTGTTCAAATGTGACATAAGAGTTTATATCAAAGGATTTCGGTTCCTCCAACTATCTCTGCGCAAAAAAATAATGTCGATCCGTTAGTCTGTTTTGACGTGAAATGAGGACGAACAAACAAATAAACTATATTTATATAGATATGGACTTTTTGTAGATCATTTTCTTCCACATAATTATTTCCTACATCATTTTGTTATATCTCTGACGGATTAGACAGCATACGCAATGAAAACTCGCTGAGGCTAACGTTTTTCCGACTTGTGAATACTAATACTGTTAATGCTCAGCTCTAACTAACATGATAGGTCCATATTTAATACTCGTAAACCATTCCGGTGAATCAAGCTATGTCACAAAATCTATTGAGTAGTTTTTGGGTGAAAAGGTCTGCGTGAAAACTAGTAGGGTTCATACTAACTTTCATCCCTTTTTTTTTTATTTATTTATTCAAATAAGGTTCACAATTACAGAATAACTGCAAATATCACAATATTTCTTAACAGGATAGAACACTTTTTATACAGATATTCCAATTGGCAGTGAACACGACATGGCTGTACATTTACACGTTATTGACTACAAGTTATCATACATGAGAAAAAGTACATAGGTAATTGTAATATAAAGAAAGGAATTATAACATTAAAAGCAAAAACCAGATCAAAATAAAAACCTGAAATCAATATCAAATCAAAATTAAAAAATTCAAATCAAAATGAAATTCAAAATTGAAATTAAAACCAGAAATCTTTTATACACCCTTAGAATGTAAATAAAAAAAAGTAGTCCTTATGTCTCTTCCTAATGTACAAGCTTTATCCGTATCAAATTTCGGTTCAGTGGTTTAGCTGTGAAAACGTAATAGACAGAGTTACTTTCGCATTTAGAGGTATAATATTAGTATGGATGTCAGGATAGGCCCACTAAATGTTTAATATTATATGAGACATCTAAATAAATTGTAATATAATTTGTTTCAGGTAAATATTACAACGAAATGAGATTATACCTTCATGGTATGGTAAGTGCACCAGCGTGCAGCGGCTTTATAGCTCTTGGAACTATGATACCGGTCTCACCCAGGACTCTTCTATAGCCGATGATATATTTAGGTAAACGTACATTTAGGCTGAGTTGCACCACGCACACTGTAACGTTAATAAATGTCAAATGCGCTGTTAATGCCCAATTTTTTTGTAAAGTTTATGTTAATTGAAAGCCGATTTCTCAGTTTAGTCGAAATCGTTTCATATTTTAGTACAAATAGTAGTGCAATGGTGTGTGTACACCGTAGAGTGACTATTTACTGATAAGGAATGTGAATGTGGTGATAGCGGGACGTTGACCCGTATGTTGTGATGAATATGCACATTTCCTTCTGACAGCAGTGTACTTGTACAATATATTCTCTCTGTCATTCTATATGATAGAGGGAGAGACCTTGTTGATAATTGGCTCCAAACTTATGAGTCCGTTTCACAATCGTCGTGTAGCCAGTGAGTTACAGGTTACGTCGTTTTCGTCCTGGCTTCCTTGACCCCAACTGTCAACCTGGAATAGTAATGTTTTCTATACTACACCTGCCCTATTTACTTGATCAGAAACTACGTCATTGCTGGAACTGTTGCAGGTCAGCACGTGTGTGGTGTGAATGAGTGAAAGTGCGACGCGTGCATTTAGGTACAATATTCGAGATGTTTACGGCGGCGCGTCGCTCGCTCGCGAAACTGTGTTTATTTGTATGTGAGAGTGCAACAAACCGGCCGGTTTTTACACTTTGGGAATTTACGACTGGCGTCTAAGCTCGATTGATAGGAGCTGGCGTGTTCGATATTTTTTATGTACCTACTATTTTTCTGCCCCGGTTTCGCAAATTTTTGAATTGTGACAAGAATTTATCCCGAAGTGATACCGGGAACTCTACGGTCCTCCAACTATTTCTGTGCGAAAAAATCACGTCGATTCGTTGCTTTGTTTTGGCGGACAAACAAAGAACACAATATATTTAATATTAGTAAAGATTAACGCTGATTTGCACCATTTAACTGGAGATTTGAACTGTTAAAGTTAAATTGTGCAACTCTACCTAAATATTATGAGAGAGAGTGTGGTTTTTTTGGTAAGAAATAAACACGAAAACTACTGGACCGATTTGAAAAATTGTTTACCTGTTATAAAGCTACATTATTCCAGATATATTTTAACTTGATGCAAAGCTGGTATATTATTTAGATAATATTCACGCCAGCTCTTTTTAACTGAGCTATAGAGAGGAAGTTGGGGGGAAAATGGTTATGGGCTCCTTATTTCTGGTTCGTTTCTTGTTAGCGGGTCGTGTTATGTTAACGTGGGTTTGTTCAAGTATGTATGAAATTGTATGTGAGCTAGTTGTGCTGTTTCATTTGGTATTGGGAGAACGCTGAAAGCTGTAGGTATCATATCAATACTCATATACTTAGACGTTTGTGGGTTAATATTGGGACATTCTAAGTAACGTTGTTATTGGAAGGAACGTTACACTCCAGGTACTTTGCCGAAAAAAGTGTAAGACTTCGACCGTCACGACAATCACGACACTTTTGCTTATTACATGCATGTAGTGCAGTGCAGTTATAGTTGTAGATTTTGTGTTTAGAAGCGTATGTCTATGTATACGTATGTTACATGTACTGATTAAGTTTATAATTATTAATAATCAAATGTTTGTTTTTATAATAAAAATATTATTAATTACAATTTTATTACCATTTGTTCATATTTTATTTTCACTAGATGATTGCGATGTATTAGGAACACAATTCACCCCCTTGGGTATGTAGCGTGATACATAGCCTATCGGTCTAGTAGTTTTTGAGTCTATAGAATACGATCAAACAAATATTGATTTTTATATTAGATTTATTTACTCTCAAACGTTGTTAATTAATTTAATTGTGCCTGTTATTTAATACATAGGTAATATATATATAGAAAGGAAATTGATTCCAACCGGATGTCCCACGACAATTTTTTTTATCGGAATTTGTGGCAACGATTCTTGATAATTTTGCTCCCTATTGGTCCAAATATTTATCTACAAATAACTTAGAAAGTAACTCTTGTCTGTTTGTTACGCTTTCACGGCTAAACCACTGAACCGATTTTGATGAAATTGGATATGGAGTATGTTAAATACACCCCCTAAGGGGATATAATAGGGGATGAAAGTTAGTATGGGTCCCATCGGGCGAACAGGTAGTTAAGTGTATTTAGAATGTCAATGAGATCAACTTAGCGAGAATTATAGACGGTTGTAGAATGTAGCTTGTAGAGTTATTAATAGTGTTAAACATTGTAGTAACATACATACATAATACCGTTTGTTTACTCATTTCGTCAACACGTTGCGTTGGATGGAAAACACTTGTTGGTTTGCTTATACCTACTCTGATTTTCATATTTTTGTGTCGCTTTTTTAAATTATATTACTAGCAATTGCCCGCGACTTCGTACGCGTTGTATTAGGAATACAATTAACCCTCTTGGGTAGGTAGCGTGATAGCCTACCTTCCCCAACAATTAGGCTATCAAAGGCAATTTTTTTTTAATCAGTCCAGTAGTTTTTCGAACAAACAAAGAAACAAACAAACAATTATTGATTTTTATAGTTATATATTAGATTACGACTTTACAGTCAGTAGGTCCATCATAAGAGACAGCTGAAACCGGGGGGGACTTTAAGAATATGAGCTTTAATTGACATATACTTACGTCTGTTACACAAGTGACACATGTTAGGTCCATTAAGAGCAGCAACAGGCTCGCCATCTATTTTGTTTAATATGCACTGTTACTGGTTACACCCGTGTGACGCAGTAATATACCTTCCCCTAAACGTCAACACACCATTTAAATACCATACGATCACCATAGCCGTTTGTATTGGGGGAGATTTTAATGTCCCGGTCAGACAATGAACCCGGCATCGATCAAACCTTTAAACTTGCATATCAATGGGGATTGGGGTGGGGTGACCACAAGGTGCTCACTGCCGACGCGTACGTTGTTAGAGTCGCAGACGTATGGTTACTGCTCCACTCCTTTAGGTCGTAGCGTGATGTTATATAGCAGACCCCGAAGGATAGCTTCACCTCGTGTCACTTCACCAGACAAAAAGTAAGCAGGGATTTCGAATACGTGTGTAAATCATTGTTTTGCATCTATATTTCATACTGTTTCTTCACTACAAGCAAACTTGAAGCGATTCAATCATCACACGAATCGATTGATCGATACTTTACCTTATTTTAATTTTTCTAGTTTCCTAGATTGTCCTAGATTGGTGTATTCTACATTAGATAGAAATATATAAACCCTTTTTTAAATACATATCTTTCAACTTTTTACAAATGAAGTTTATTTAACTTAAAAAATATTTCAATGTATTCATTCAACACCAGAGCAAACACCGGCTCAGACAGACAGACAAAAATATATTATAACGCCTTTCATTACAGGAAGGAAGGGTAGGCAGAGACAATGCCGCTTGCTATGGATCCTGATATACAGTTCAGCACTCTTGTTCTTCTTTATTGTTTCACAAATTTTTAAATAGTGTGGTTTTTTCAAAATACTTGGTGACCCTCAGCTAAAAGGGAAAACTTACCCCTGTTTCCTCCCCCCCTCCCTTTCCCCCGCTCCTCCCTCCGCCTCCCTCTCTCTAACTTGATGTTTGTATATAATGTCGCGTGTCAGCCTCGAACCCGATGTAAAAGTTGTTTTTTAAACGGACCTTTATTAGACCCGGAGATGAGTTATGGCGCGCCGTTAGGTTTCAATCGAGCTCTGGGAAAAAGTAGCATTATTTTCTAAATGTGACAGCGTTTACCGCAACTTGAGCGTTTCCGATGTCATGCTATTGTGTATTTTAGAAAATTTTGTGTTTTTGTGTATGTTTCGAGGGTTCCCAACGTAATTTTGTTGATGTTTTTTTTTCAAAACCTCTAGACTAGAGGTTTCCACAGTCCCCTAGATAGACCCCGGCCTGCCAAATAAGTATATATAGGTAATAGACTGTAATCTTTTGCAAACTGTAGTCTCGAACTATTTTGACCTCCCAAGTAAGACAAAACAAAGCTTGGACCCCATATCTATCTGTACTAATATATATAATATTATAAGAGGTAAAGTTAGTGAATTTGTGAGGTTGTAGGGGGTAATCTCTGGATCTACTGAACCGATTTTGAAAATTATGTTACCAATAGAAAGCTACTATATCCCTGAGTGCTAGGCTATATTTTATTTTGTTCGAAAATATCCACGGGCGAAGCCAGGGGCGGAAGGCTAGTTTAAAATATTTTATATTGATCTATTTAAATATTCGCGGCCCTCAGGTTTAGAACCGATGCTCTAGCCCAGAGGTCCCCAAAAAACTAGCCCAGAGGTCCCCAAAAAACTTGGCTCCATACTCCATAGACAACTTGCTGATTTTTTTATTCTCCGTAGACCCCATGCCTGCCAAAGGAATTGATGCTCTAGCCTTACCTGAGACTTGACGGACAGACAGACGAATAACAAATGACTATGATGGTTTCACTGTATTCCTGAACAAGTAGATGTATAGAAGAGTGACAAAAGTCAACATGTGTTTATGAATCTAAGTAAAATGTTGAAGATGGATGCCAAATATATCCATTCGGCTGCAAGCGTCTGTCTGTCTGCCTCCATTGAATATCGATTTAGCCTGCGTCCTGGAGCCGGGATTGGTCGGGACTCGCGAATAAGGTCAGACGAGATCGCGTCCGCTCTGATCTGATCTGACGAACTAGTATTGTGCGGCGATGTTCATGTATTTATACAGAAGATATCATACGTTCGTACGTAAAAATATGTATTGCCCACAATGGGCACGTCATTTACGCTGTTTTTTCTTTACAATAGTGAAGAGACGTGCTCTTTAGCTCCGATATTTATCGATATTCATATTTATTGAGCCCACAGCCGCCCACATTGACCTGACTGATTGATGTTGCCAAATAATAAATACATTTACAGTAATGTGCTTTACATAAATGGTTTATTTTAATACATAAAAAGCCTGGGTATGTTTATAAATAAATAATAAAATGTTGAGCAAAAATTAAATGTAACGCATTAGGACATCACTAAGTACTCGAGCTGTGAAAGTAAAATAAGTTGTTGGATTCAGTACTTATAAGTGATATGAATTTTCATAAACACTTGTCGTCGAGAGCGCTTTGGCAGTTGCACATAGATATCTGTGGAATGTTATGTCGGTTAATAAACGATAATGCAGATGGCGCGCGTGTCGCTGACTGCCGTCTAAATTCGTCTAACCATTAGTGATTAGCGACCGTCCGCTAATATAGGTTCAATACTCTGTGGACATGACCACTTTACTAACTAAGTTACTACTAAATAAACAAACCGCTAAAACACCTCAACAGAACTGCCCACTTGTTAGGTATAGCCTCACAAATACAGGAGGCTAAGCGAGAGAGACTTGCTCTTGTGCTGGGTACCCTGGAACCGTAACACGTAACAAAAAAAGAGCTTTGAGCATTTTGTAAGATATACAATTATATCGATTGTCCGTATAGGAAATTGACATAGCTGATTTCAAGTGAAAAGTGTAAAGGCATATTATACAGACGACGATTACGATGCTCGTTGCAGTAGTTGTCTTCATTCATAGACTCGCCACTTTAACTCTACTACTATACCAGGCTGTGGTAGAGTCATTTACTTGTCTTACAAATAATATATAATAAAATGAGTTGGTGCAGCATCAGGTCAAGGTTACCATGTTGTTGTAATATCATTGAAGTCACAGGATACTAAATTTCCAATCAATCAGACCAGTTAGTTGCTCACAACAACTAGAAAAGAGTTGATAGTCTTCAAACGGCTGAACAGATTTTCTTGAAACATAGCTAAGAACACTCTCGATTAAGTCACCTTTCAAAAAAAAAAACTAAATCAAAATCGGTTCATCCGTTTAGGAGCTACGATGACAGACAAATAGACGTTAAACTTATAACACCCCTCTTTTCTTCGGAGGACACTCAATTACATGCACCAAAACGGGATTGGTCACGTGGCAAGTGATTTTGACTCTGTGTCATGTTAGGACCCAAAATCATACGTTCTTGAACTACGATATTTTGTATGAGCTGTCATAAGAATCTGAAGATGTATTATTAGTCCCATTATCCCTTTCAGCGAGCGCAACCGCCCGCATTGGTTGTTAAAGTAATATTATTGTTTACTTTGACTAGAGTAGTTGCTTTGTTCTGTGGTGGTTGGTGGTCGTGAGTGCTGGTATAATAGTGTTTTATAAGGCACACTTACCCTTAATTGGTATACGGACAAACAGACAGAAATATATATAAATACATTGAATTTATCTGACTGCCTGTCTGGATATCGACTAAAGTTTGTTTTTATTCAATAAACGAGCGGAGTAAGAGCTTATTGCTAGTTGAAGTTTTCCCATTTATATATGACATTAATGGCCTTTCGACAGTTTCACAATTCAAGAAATCTGTTAAAGAACGTCCAATAAAAATGTCATCATCATTGTGTGCTAATTGTGTAGAAAATATTTAGGATTTCTTTTGTAGTAACGGCAAAGTAGGCGTCTCTCTCTTTGTGTGCTCTTTATGTTGCGGTTGTTTTAATTTTGACCGCTTTTTAAGTGCGGTTTGCGAGTTGGTCGACACTTTGTTGCTACATTAAAATGTAATTAAAACCCGCCCGTATGCTTGTATTTCGTAAACAGTTATATATTCGCACTTCAATAGGCAACTATATATTACGTATTCAGGATGTCGGTCTGACTCCAGAAGATATATATCGCGGACTTTCATGTACTTAAGGCTACGATATCCATCATTTTTCTGGGGTAAACTATTCCCAATATCTCTGTGTCACTGTAATTTAGCATAATATAGTTACTTATTCAATATATCTAAGTGAAATACTCGTTATTTTTCAATGGGTTTTATTGAATAGGAAATATGGGTGGTTAAACTTTGCCCTTGTTATCTCTTTTTGTTTTTCATTGGCTAAATGAGGGAGACTTTGTCTTCCACTGGGGGTACCCTGGGGTCGACAACGGTTCCCGAGACCGTGAAGAATAAAAAATATTACAATAACACAAGTGGAATATTTAAATATTCTAGATTCTGAAACGGTTTAATGGATTTTGATGAAACTCGCAGAGATCGTATTTGCCATTTGGACTTAGAATCTGGTGTTTAGGTTCCGAAGGTACGGTTGTGTTGTGTGAGTCAGTTACTCACCAGTGATTCCACGAGCGAAGTCTAGGTAAAGCCAGTAAAGAATATTTCCATAGGAATGCGTATAAGTAGGTCTCGTGTGGTAATTGCCCTACATAGTTCGCGTGATGTCAGTCGAAATGTTGCGGAGATTGCGTGCCAATGGTGCCCTCGCTGTGTTACGGGGTCGCAGCACATGCCATCGTGTGATACGGGGGAGTGGCGGCTGTAGGTTAGCTCTTAAGTTAGTCGAGGTGATCCCCATTTCAACTTGGTTGCCATTGACTCCCGTCAAACCCGACATTACGATGAAGACAACTCTATGGAAGATACCTCGCTTGCATACTAACCCGGGTTGTGCTGTCACGCGCTCGTATTGTCTTTTTCGCGAGTTCAGTACTAAACGTTGGTTGACGTCTATATTTTGCACACCAGAAGGCTACTATGGAGCAACACCCTTATTTACCCAAAGCCCAATCAAATCGGTACTGCCATTTGCTCTACCAAATAACTGAAATAACCCTTAACTCTTCAAGGTCCACATGATGTCTTGGTCGTCTGCTGGTGAAATAGGGCTCTAAGTATAAAGATGGTCGTGTACAATGAACAATGTGTCGGTATGTGTGCGGTGTGCCCGTTACGGTATGCGGGGCACGTACTGTACCATTCACACTCGCTCGCTCCACTCCAGCGCAGCTCATTGATGCACACACGAAAACTGAACTTTATGCTCGATGCTGAAATCTACGCGGATCCAGATAACAAAAATGCAGATGTTATTTCATTGAAAGTTTAATCCCAAATTTCAGCAGTTTCGGAACCAACATTGAAACAACACGTTTTTTTGTCGTATTGAGCTGATGTTAGCCTACAACTTTACTAAGTGCTATCAAAAACAAAGAAACACACATCTTCATGGTCTTCATATGTTGAGGTGTGGCCAGAGACACCAGTAACAGTGTCCACTTGACGCCAGTTGTCCATTGCTGCACTTAATGAACCTAGATCTGTTTTGAAGAAGCTTTACGTACCCTCACTAAACACGAGAAGTGTATTAAAGCGCGTTATGGTGCTAATGCTTCTCCCGCTCTACCAATGACTAGAGCCGACTGAACACAGTTTACTATAGTCTGTAGGATAGTAAAGTTAGTTGGCCGGCCTCCCAGTTTACGTTACAAGTAGTAGAGTGACGTCACACCACCACACACCTCACGGACCACGGTCGATGACCCACCTGCTGCGTACTGTATAGGTGTGTGTCGCAATTAGACCTGCGCACAGTGCCCACAGCCCGGAGTAATCTACTGTGCTAATCTTGCTGATAACGCGTCGAGGGCTGCTCAATACTGTCTTAACTGCAATAGTCAATACCGTGTATCTCGCAATTTAAAAAAAAAACTTTAATTAGTTTTTTTTCACAGCTGTCACTTTGAGTGTTCACTTGAAGGAAATATGTTGACAACTTAATGCATGATTGTCATATCTATTCATATGGTGAGATCTGTGGTGAAAGTCCGCTGTACAGAAGGCTCGTTGGAGGCACAATTTCGGCGCGGTCACGTGACTCTCCTATCAATCGCACCACTGACCACGCTCTGGCACTCTATGGTCATTTTTAGGGTTCCGTAGCCAAATAACTAAAATTGAGTGCGTCATCTCAATCGCGTGGAAATGGATGAAACCCTGGCTACCCATAATACAGGGAATCCTAGTTTGGGAGCCAGGAACAACACATATTTATATATTATACAATATATACATGAGACTGTAACAAGTGGGTGTGCGAGGCTCTATAGAACGGCCTCTCTCGAATGTCTATGATGAGTAACTTGTCTAGCAGCCAGCAGGCGATGCATGGTTAGTTAGAAATAATAAAATATGCAATAAAAAGCCCACCGATATAATCCTGTAGTAAGTTTTTATTTTACGCACGAGAAAGCGTAATAGCGCCGTTTATTATACTGTTTTATGGGTTATATGGGCTACTCGTGTGTATTTCTGGATGTTAAATTGGGCTATTCTGTTAATAGTCGGTCGTCACACGTTGTGTTGTACTACTACTACTTATATTGGTGCATGTTACACAATTATCTAATATTGGATCAGTTAGACACTATTCTAATTCAATGTTCTAAATAAATGCTCAAATGCTGTCCGTTGGTGAGCGCGTCACTTGTGAACGGCTGGATAGCTTTGGTTATTTTTTTTAAATGTACGTAAAAATCAGGTGGTTAAGAAAAGAAAAATTGGAAAATTTGGCATAAACCGAAGGTACTTTTTTCTATTTTTTGTATGAACTCAAGACTATAACACGGGCGAAGCCGGGGCTGTTTTTTTAGGACTTTCTTCTTGGCACATTTTTTTCCGAGTTTTCAGTGTCAAAAAAAAGTATCAAACATTATTTGAACATCAAAATAGTATCGGAACATCTGACTTTATTAAATGTTTCTCTAGTTCAAATTGATAGATGTTGAGGCTATCGTCGTCGCTGCGTCGTTTACCTACCTCGATGGCCTCTTCAAACAGAAGCAACAAAGAGACTTTCTACTAGCAAAGTACAAAAACCGCGAGAACCACGGTGCCGCATGCACGGCCACAACATTGTGCAACTGTTTGCCAACAACTACTTGTGCTCTGCGAAATCTTTACTAGTTACCATTGTTACTAGACTCGATGGGAAAAAGTAAGCTTAGTTATAGTAATAGGGCCACTCGTTTTCTTCGCCCTAGCTTGCCATCATTTGGGGTCGCCAGGTTAGTCCATCCTGGGCTATTTTACTCACCACACGGATTGGCCATGTCAAACGGGACCTTCCCCTTCGTTGGAAGTTCATGTCGCCCCATGGTGGATTAAGATTAGGTAGCCTCATCGATCTATATAAATGTCATCAGCTTAGAAGGGGTGGATCCTGGCTTTATTTGGCACAACCTCTACATAACATCTCAAAAATCCAATTGTGAACAAATAGCCGGTCATATAGTTGCAGTGATCCAGTGACATACTTAACATATATTTACCGGCTCACTGGGCACAGTGCCACACCGCCACACTGCCACACCAACAAGGTAATGATGATAATGCCTTGTTAGTGCAACGTTTGATTAGTAATCGATCTTGACGGATGAATGGTTCTCAGTTATTATCTTGTCACAATTACTATTATATTTATCGTAATGTTTGTCTGTAGATTCGTGCTGATCTCTAAAACTACTTGTTTACTTTTGACACTTCTTTCTTTGTATACTTGCTGCAATATCATTTTGTTATGGCACTTTATTGAAGTGATCACTACTAGCCGTTCAATTAACTGGCTAATTAAACAGAGTGCCTCGAATAAATAACATTGCCAAAATGTGAAATGTGAAATGTACCGCCGCGATCGATATTCACTTATTGACTCCATTCCACTCTAAACGTTATTCTCCCTAGACTCCTCGGTGACATGGACAGGGGGGCCACGGTCGGGTCCCCGGCTAGCTGTAAACGACTTCAGTGGGTCCATATTATAAACTACTTTGAGAAATAATACATGGGAGGCTTGTAGTTCATGGTATACGAAGTGTAATAAATATATGTTTGAGGTCAGGTCGCGGCCGGAATGTGTGTGATTGAGTGGCCAATGGCAATGTTTATCAATTGTTGTGTTGTGTTGTGCCTGTAGTTCGTACTAAGGTAGGTGTGGCAGCAGGCAGACGCCGCGCCCGCGCCCTGTGCGTGTGCTATCGTTGCTAAGTAAATTATTGACTTGATGGTAAATAAACCACACTATCAGAGAATCAATGTACAACTTGGCCTTCTAAGTTGTGTGTCGAATACTCTGCCTGAAGAACTGATAACACACACAGGTATTCAAACGATGAAGGAGTCTGAGAATGGATGGATGGAAGGATGAAGGAGACCCGGGTTCTAATCCCACTCGTGCTGCTTCTCGTGGCTTCAGAGGGTATGTAAAGCCGGCGTTGGCTCTTCTACTAAAAATAACAGATACTTACATCTGTTAAATAAGTGACACATTAAATACGTACAGCAACAGACTCGCGACCTGTTCTGTTCAAAATAGACAAATGGCTGCAAGTGAACAATGTTTCTGGTGTCTCTGACCACACTGCAACGTATACAAGTCGTGAATATGTGTGAAGAGTGAAAGATTGAAAAGCCAATACATGTTGATTAACTTTTATTGAAGACATTAAAACACTTGAGCATGTAGAGGTGTAGTAGTGTTCAGGATCGAAGCAAATATCATTTAGATTATCTCTGTCTACCTGTCCTAGTATACCGAGCGTCATGTTAGACAGTTAGTTTTGACAGGTAATTATGTAATTGAAGTCCACCACTCCCTTGACGTGCCATCTGTCCACTCTGTTTATATCCATATAGGACAGTGCGCCGAGGTCGCCGAGTTGAGCGAGCTGAGGTGACGCAAGATAGACCTCTGCTGTACTCGAATGTTGTTTGTATGCGACCAGTTAAATAATTAAGGGATCACGTAAACCGAGATTAAGGCCTTCATTTATGTTCTGATCACACAGAGGAACTTCTCTCATAGCACATCGGGGAATTTCTTCTTGAAACCTGGCGTTGTACTAAGGAAGAAAAAACCTGCTGGGCTCACGGGCTCATATTTACGGTTCGGCGCCTACTATAGCCTCCATTGAAGGACCTCGTACAATAGGATGTGTAAAATATACATATCATGTTAAATCCGGCTTTTCCATTTGCTGGTTTTCCTGTATGATATCCTGCAGAGTTCGGGGCTTATCAGATATCTGCTGTGGGTGCTGATGTGACCTACAACCTTTGAGTTATACTCCCTCACTATTATAACTGGCTTTGTCCGTCCCGTTTGTTTACATTGCATCTTTTGGATACTACTCGATCATGCCCCTTAAGAGACCATGAAGAATAAATCTCAAAGAAGTGGCGTCCCTTTTTGTCTTGCTTTATCTCTATGGAACTTTATACCTTTCTCTTTCTAACTGAGATTCAGTCTTCTTCAGTCATGCTTGCGGGGCTGACAAGCCAAAAGTAGAACACTTCCCTAGCAAGCCTGCTGCATATTGGTTGCCATGAACTTTATTTGGCTGCAATCAGTCAAATCAGACTAGTAGGATTCGTTGACCCATTTGAGGAGTTGAACGAATATTGAACGGTGACCTATTGCAGTTTTTACTTTAGCATCGTGGCTTTATCGCCAAACACCATACATTATCATCAAATGCACACCTTATCTGTTATATGTAAACTTATTGTATCAAATAGTAGGAACATAAGCGCGCATTACGAGGAAGTTATACAAAAAATAAGTTTATTTCCTCAACGATATTAGTCATGGTGTATTTATATATATATAGGTATGTAGTACACGGTTTAAGTGTGTGAATAAGTCCGTTCGTATATTGGTCACATCGATTTTTGTGTCGGTGATGTCACCGCAAGGACTGCTCTCATCGCGTTGCGGGGATCCTATGGTTATAGCCTATTGGAAAAGCACCAAATAGTATAATATGCGCTTTTGGATTTGTTTATACCGGTAGATCATAGTTGCCTATCGCTCTATATATGATATTTCCTCCCCGGGCTTCGCTATTATAGCCCCTAGGGCTCAAGCTTATTGAGTTTGATACAAATCATCAAAATCGGTTCAATGGTGTAGTCGTGACAACAGCAATACAGACAGACAGATTTGCTTTCGCATTTAGATTAAATTTCCTTCTTTTAAGTCAAAACGGAGCAACGGATATACATAGTTGGAGAATTCAGTGAGCCTACCTTTTTATTCTGAAAAAAATATTCCTTAGAGAAAACTCTTATTGGAATCTTTGATTGAGTGTAACCTTACACGAAGCCGGGCCGGGTCGCTAGTAGTTATTAACTGTATCGCTAATAGTATAATAGCAGGTGAATAACCACAGAATCTCTTGATCGAAACCACTTGCACCATACAATGTTGGACTGATGCCCCGTGTAAAGTAAACATTATCTTGAAAACCATTACTATTACTGTCTCGGGGGAGATTTACGAGTTTGGTTGTTTGTTGGCAGTGTTGGCACATATCGAGGTTCGATATTGGCTGAGGCTGAGACATCTGTTTGGATAGACATCAGGCAGAGCCATCTGTGTTGTTTTATTTGTTCCTTTAACTTTATTTAATTATATGTTTGTTATATTATAATACTTAGCTAATAATGTTTAACAAAAATCTAAGGAATATCCACGACTACAAGGTTGAACTCTGCCGAGTTTCACATTTTTGGAACAGTTAAATTGATTATTCAATGGCGAAATTTTTTATGTAAAGTTATTTATATAGGAAACTTACATAATTGCAAAGCTGCGCGGATTAATATTAATATAGAGACTTGAAACTTGGATATTCTTTTGTATTTATTTCGAATCCTCATCCCCTGGGATATGCTCAAATTAAAAAATTGACAAATTAGGGACCACGTCAAAAGTCTGATCAAGAGATCTGCCATTTCATCAGGTGACATATTGCTTGACAGCAACGTTTTGTTGTCGTATGTCGTATCGTCTATCATTGTAAGGTTCCTTCAGAAAAATGGTCGATTCATGACAATGAGACAAGTTGTAAGACACTGTGCTACCAACTCGGAGTTGTTCTTAGCTGCCAGCACCGATAATACCGAAGACGGGATCGTGGTGTCCAAAAGTACTTGTCGCCCCATCCGCTAGTTCCGCTACTATAGTCGGTGACTAGATGACTAATAGTAGGTAGTTAGCTCTACAATTAACATAATGACACATCCGATATGGTTATGTGTACGTGTATATTGTTGTGTTGTGACGTACTAGTGTTATAGTGTTCACCTGGTCACGGGTATTTAGTCACCACTTTTTTGTTCATGATATATTCAATGTTCATCATGTCATGACCTATTTTTTTTAATTACTCATTTCTCTAATGTCTGGCAGTTTTAAATGTTCAATACGTTACGTGTTATGGTTATGTCCAAAAATGATGAGGAAATTCAATAATAAAATTAATTTAATATTTTTTTTTAAAAATTTTAATTTAAATATTTACATCATAACTTAAATGTATAGTATTAAATAAATAATATATTTAAAAACTATGTATACAAATTATAAAAAGAATACCTCTTCCAGAACCCCTCCCTGTGGCATGGTTCCCAAAACACTGTCTGCGTTACCTCGCTGAATGGTTAAACTGATCCTTTGAGCGAGGTAAGAGCCAGCCTTTAGGTCACCCAAGGCGTGGACTACTCTCATACCTAAATTTTTCAAGAATATTTTCATTTCGGTAGACCATGGACCCATTGTTTCCACTGCAAGCGCCGTAAATAAGTAATTTGTTATAATATTTGAATATTTTCGACGCTTGAGCAGTTGAGCGTGTTCTGCCGCCGCACCCGCTTTTAATTTTGTATATTGTATGTGAGATGCTGCCAGTGTATCAACACAGGTAGCGTCCCACACCAAATTTTTTCCTAAATGCCACGGTACTAAAGTTACGCCATCAGGTCTTTTGCCATTGTCTCTGCTCATACCAAATGGTTCAAGAATCGCAGGAACAGAGACAGTGGCAAGAGATCGGCGTACTATATCATTTAAGGTACCGTGGCGGTAGCCGCGACCAGCACTTTTTATGCATGAAAGTCCATGGCGACCTAAATAGTCCACGTCTCTTCCACATGGGCAACGATGAGGTTCACAGCTATACGTGAGGTCGACGAATCCAACACACACCGTACCTATGTTATGGGAGGGCAATGCGTGCCGCCAGTGTCCTGACTCTTTTTCAGATACAGCTAGAAGCCGTGCTCTGTCGAAATCATCAGGACACTGTTCGAGCAATGTAGCGTGGGTTGCCTTTATAGATTAATTATAATAATGAAGGGTGACATCACAACAGTGCACAATCCGACGACTGAACTAAAGAGGGTAATGCACTGGCGGTCAATGGATCACCCCCTTTAGAGTCCTTTAGATCTCAAAGACCACTTGTTGAGTATACTGTGTAGCCTAAAATACCATCTACTAAACGAGGAAGACATGCATGCTCTTTCGATGGGTACTCTGGACCTGTTAACACTTGTTTAATAGATTGCATCTTTTTGTTGCAGGTAATGAATTCAGCAGTTTCTACAACTAAATCCTCTTCGTAATTTGGTTGTTGGGTATCGAACCCGCTACCCACATAGTTCAAATTACCAAGAGCTCATAAAACCTCACCGATTGGGCGAACTTAATTATTATCCTTGTAGCGTGGGTGAGTTGGCCTATTTCATAAAGTATCAATCTTTTGCTCTTCAAATGTATGTATGTATGTACAAATACACCCCACATACACCCAACAATAACACACACCCAACCACAACACACACCCACATACACTACACACACACACACACACTATAACACACACCCAACACACTTTGACTCTTTGATGAACCGTATTTCTAGAATTTGAATTTCTTTTAATTTTTTTAAAATTTGTTATTTGTAATTTATAATTGTTTCATCCTAACTAGTGATATATTTTTTTATTTTAAAGATTTTTTTAATATTTTGTATTATGTTTTGAATTTATTTATAACTTTTTTAAATTTTAAATTTTATATCTTTGTTTCTGGATCAGAATAGATATATACCCAAATAAAATAGATCCTTTTGTGGCCAAATGTAATTATATTATATTATTTTAATCTATTAATCTGTTGTGCTGTGGATTTTTAATAAATAAATAAATAAATAAATAAATAAATGTTGCCTTGTATAATTATGACGATGTCCACATTTATCTAGTTCAAAATCTCGGCGCACTTTTGTTGTATTTTTTTTCGTTGTGGTAGTAAATCAAAGCGGACCGTTCCGCGAATATAATTATGATTAGCGTGTCAAATAGATGAAATTCTGTTTAGTTTTAGAATGTATGTCGGTGCCAAGTATAACCGACTGGTGTGTCTGCGAGCGATGTTTCGTGTCACCTATATTAAATAATAGCTGTTTTATTGTCGTTCTAGTAATTGGACGTGATCTTGATTCACGAACATCTGCCAACATTATATCTGTCTGTCTGTCTGTCATGATCAACGCGATATATATGTATTAGAGAAAAGGCAATAGGGGTCTACGGAGACTGGGACTAATTCATACCTAACTTTCATTTTCCTAATAATTCCTTTTCAATTTTCTTGCTTTTTTACTGGTTGCCTTACAGCTCTCGAAGTCCAAGTCTTCCTCTTTTGTTTGTTGGTTGTTTACTTGATAGACACACACCTTTGATTAGACGAAATCGAAACAAATCTTCCATTTTTCATCTAAATTTACTTTAACAGAACTGGCCACTCACAAATACCATCGGCTAAAAGAAGGAATACCTCTTCTTGAGCTGGGTACCGTGGAGCCGATAACACGGTACCAGGAGCCGTAAAGCAACCCGTGAACAATGTGCACATATAAAAAAGCGGCCAAGTGCGAGTCGGACTCGTGCACGAAGGGTTCCGTACCAACGGCAAAAAAATCACGTTTGTTATTTATTTTATTCTGTTTTTTAGTATTTGTTGTTATAGCGGCAACAGAAATACATCATCTGTGAATATTTCAACTATCTAACTATCACGGTTCATGAGATACAGCCTGGTGACAGACGGACAGACAGACATAAAGACAGACGGACGGACGGACA
This sequence comes from Nemapogon koenigi, assembly GCA_963924495.1. Classification (NCBI taxonomy): domain Eukaryota; kingdom Metazoa; phylum Arthropoda; class Insecta; order Lepidoptera; family Tineidae; genus Nemapogon; species Nemapogon koenigi. The sequence continues at coordinate 198,979 of OZ004653.1, read as the reverse complement.
AGAGTTTTTTTTTAATGATTTCGTTTATATATTAGTGTAATCGAGCCCAGCGATGTGTCGGCCTCGCTTCTAAAATACCACGATTCGCGTCTGTTGAGATAATATGTATATTTGTGGCCCTTGTCCCATATGACATCACCCTTCGTAAGATTCGAGCGGAACGAGCGCGTGGGTGCGTCGGTGCATGACTCCCTGAGTCGTGACCCGCAGTATTAAAGAACCGCTGCTGCACTTGACGTCTCTCTCTACCTAATCGGTCCGGCAGTTTTCGAGTTTATTTCTTACAAACAAAGAAACAAGCTCACACTCTGTCTGTATAATATATATTAAAGATAGAGCGATACTATGCAAGTATGAAAACTAAGCAACGGTTCGTATGAACAAGTTCAAAACTTGTTGCAGTTAAGTCCATCATCTGCAGGTGTTTCTAGTCTCCACATTTCCAGCCACATACAACCGTGGCTCCTTCAAAAGTTGCTGACACCGGTAGGCGGTATTTATTTGCTTGTCTTACAATAAAAACGTACAATATGTTATTAGTGTAAGCTGTTTATCTCCTACAAACGCGATCGCCTTGATGATCCGGTGGTATAGGCCAGAATCGGCCAGATGTAGAAACCGCGACAGCCGCGTGTTGGCCGCCAGCCACGACCAATTATCTGTTCCGCGAAATTAATCGACAGAATGTTGTGTGTTGTGTGTTTATTGAGTTCTGGTTCTGACCCAATATTACTCTAAATATAGAACGTGATGTGGTTTTTATGATGCATCATCCATCTATTACAACGTAAACACCCAGATATGAGTGACATTGACGCTGCCATACCCGTATTGTAAACCTTTTTAGCTGAGTATATACAGCTTCATTTCTCATCGAAAATCTTTTGGTCTTTCCAGCGACCCTATACTCTATCTATAGTATCTATGGTTTTTAAACTATAATGTCGATGGCATGTCGTTCTACATTGAAACCACATCCTAAACTTTCGTGTCAAACAAAAAAGCATGTAAAAACGGCATAGACATTTTGACAGAGGCTTAGTGAATGCCAAAACTAGCAATTGTCGACTCGATAACCGCATCGAGTCGACAATCACAATAAAACCATAGATGGAGAATGGGGCCGCAGCTAATGCTTTTGCTAAAATTCATAACTTGGTATGATTTTCGTAGAAATGTTCTGCCATTAGAAATTGTGCGCCCGTTACTGAACCTGAAAAACTATGTGAAGTGATCCCTGGAATACTTTCATTGTATGTATGTAGGTGGTAGTAATTGTAAAGTAACAGTTACCAGTGTCATCCCACTCCCATACAAATTCTTTTTATATGAAGTTATATTTCTTCCACTTTCCGCTAGATGGCGCTTAAATGGGATTTGTCAGTTAGGCAGTTAATATATATACTCTTTGGTCAGTTAGTTATTCACAATAATATACTCTTTGGTTATTCCGTTATTCCGATTTTGTTTGTGTTTCGTGAATTTCGTAATTGTGCTCCGCTTGTGTTTTGTGATATTTATAACGACTTGGCTACTTTACCGGACTCCGACGACTCTGTTGAAAACATTACATACCTTGGACCTGCCCTGGACTTTGATTTGATTTACGATTTGACCTTTGTTGACCTGGAAAATGTCTGAGAGGAATTGTTGCGTTCCAAACTGTGGAAGAACTCGTAAGTTAATTTACTTTTGCTCCTATTACAGCCTATTTAAATAATTATAATTTCACGACATACTTTTGAGTTTAGGTTAGTACGCAATTTTGCCTGAAAACTTTGAGGTTAACACGCAAAGATTGGCTTTCATACAACATTTTATAACCAAACTCACTTTTTTCAGGTGCAGACAATAATACAACAACACTGGTATAATGATGGTGACGAAATGAAAATGCTAGCTTTTAATTACTATAAGAAGAAACGACAAAATAAAAAATAATATAAAAATGCAATTGTTTTATTTCTATTAAGTTATTGCTTCCCAAGTCAAATTAATATTAATTTGTCTCAAATTTATTATGAGCCAAATTAATATTAGTTTGACTTTTAGAAAAAGAAAATCAAAAGCTTAGCTGCCTATTTCACGTGGTGGTTGTTGGTGTCGTATATCGATAGATGGCGTCACTAGCCCAAAGTGACTGTTGTCTCTATCTATAAGTTACTCTATGACAGTTACCTATACGCGGTATAGCGGGCGGCGGGCGGCGGACGACGGGCGTGTGCTTTATTGAATCATTGTGCACGTGAATGAATGGGAACGACCTCGTCTCAAGTACACCGGGCCGGCTGACGGGTGACTCTTGACTTGCTCGATGTAGCTCGGTGCTTGTGAATGCTATGAATCATTGCTGTGTGGATGGATTTAAATTTCTTATCATTGTCTACATCGCTGGTGTTAAGCAATAGTAGCCGGGTTGCAGAGATGCTAATACACGCTTCTCTTGTAGGACCTTACCCCAGGTTTGCATGTGGTTGGGAATACAGACCTCTTGCCTGGATCTTCTTAGTACTGCAGCCAGGAGCCAAGTGACCCAAGGCCTTCGCGAAACTCAGTTGCCATGGCGCCGGAGGGCTCTTTCTCCATTCCTTATTGGGCATGACAACGATCCAGAGCAGTATGTATTTTTGTAGACACAAGATTTGATTAAATCATAATTAGCGGTGGTCGTAGAGTTGTTGTGTGGGTGCGGTTGTGTTCATGTGTATGAATTATGATTAGTACATAATCAGAAGTGTTAATGTGGGTTTTATTGATTGTGTTTGTGTACCAATAATGACGGACCGGATGTCATTGAGCATTGTGTTCTTACGTATGCGACATGCGCCCATACATTGTGGCTCTGAATTGAAGGTGGTGTTTGGATCCACTCGCCGTTAATGTATTTACTGCCTTTGTCCCGTAACTTTTACAATCAATTTTGTAGATATATCTAATGGTGACAACGGATTAGTTAAAGAGAAAATAGCGCATAGAAGACAGACGGGGGATTTGTCGAACAACATGAAAACAATCCGTGTAAGTTAACCCGGGTCGAGTCTCTAGTTCAAATCAAAACGGTAAAGTGAGTCAGATACTTTGATGTTCAGCATCCAATGTCACGTCTTTATATAAGTGGTTTCCATCATTTCTGTGACTCAATTATGTCGTCACTCACTTCCGGTACCAACTGTACAGATTAGCAAACCGGTACGATTTAATTTTACACTCGCTCATGACATTTCCCAGATTAGATTTTCCGATATGGCCAGCTCAAAGTGACAAGACAATTTCTAATACACTTAAACCTTCCTCGAGAAAAAAACCGCATCCAGTTAGACAGCCAGATGAGCGCCGGATACCTCTGATGCAGATGCGTCTAACAATACTATGAGTGCAACTAAGCAAGTGTGGTGTTACATATCATGGACTAAATAGCGGAGATAGCTATAGCATCACCCACGGAGCACAGAGCGCTATATATAAAAGTTGGTGTTGATTGTATAAGTGTCCATTCGTTGGTCGAATTAAGGACGGTGTCGCGGAGGTCACCAATGAGCTGTTACTGTTCACATTCTATTATGTTTGGAGTGCATTGTGTTGGATGTGTGTGCCTTTTGTAGGGGTAACCAGGAGAAATACCAGTACTGCCTATGTAGGGTCGGAATGTTTTATTTTCATAGCAGAAGTGCTCGAAATTCGTGTGCTCTCGTGAAAAAACTCGAAAAAGTGCTTCGACTATGTATAAAATAATCCGGCAAGTGGCCAGCATTTGTTAGGTCTTCAAGTAAAGGAGTCCAGCTACAAAGACACGGTTCCGGGATTCGTAAGACATTGCCGATTGAAGGAAATTCTTTAGGAAGTCTGATGAATAGGTGAGGAATGAGGCGTGTCAGGATCGTATCAAATGGCATTAAATAGTTTCTGCCTATCCCTCTTCGGATCAAGGGCGTGATCACAGATGACATCACGTTCTACCCTACATATATCTACTATGACGTAGAGTGTAGAGTGTTTGGACAGCTTCATACGGTGCAGGTTTAATCTGTGTAATCGCGCCTGATTAATAGGGATCTGTTAAGTTTCGGGTGCCCTACTAAGGCAACAGTTTTGTAACATCCGCCGGCTGCCACTCTTGTGTCACGGTAAGATCTCAAGTGATGATCTCATTCATTTTAGGACCTCATTTTGGAGTCAAACGTATAGCTTTAGATAACACAAGCTTCTATCCGCGGTTTACCCGCATGGAAGTAGATCCATAAAGAAATAATCCCGTAGCTGTAATTTGCCCCTCCCCCGTCCGCTTTCGCGGTATAAAAAGTAGTGTAAGTATATCATTCTCTGACCCTAAACCACTACTACTAAATGCAAATGCAAACAATTCATGTCGATCCCATGAAAAACAAAAACAAATCTATCGCTGTGCCAAATTTCATCCAGATTCGTTCAGCCGTTCTGGCGTGATTGAGTAACAAACATCCATACAAACTTTTGCGTTTATAATATTAGTGGGATTGGACGCAACAGAGACATAATAAATAAAAATATAGTTAGAAATGTTACATAATTATGTATTGTGCATGTATTGCTATCAATCTGTGCATAAACAAAATTGTTCAGAGAATTTTTTATTCATGCATTCAGGTATCGTTTCTTTTACAAGACAATACAATACTACACACTTGGTGAATATTAAGTACGTTTTTTTTTGCATGCGATAACAATAGGGTGTGAAACCATGAAATTTGGCAAAGTGGGGCAACTCCATTCACTTCCTTGTGTTTCAATGAGTACTAGTAAACACCTAAGTGCTATATCTATTACTTAATTGTTCATTGTTTTAAAACTAACAAACATGCTTCAGAGGACACGTAAAGCCGGCGACCGTACTTCTTCTAAAATTAACCACCATTGTTACTGGTGTGTTGTTGTTGTAACAAACGTAATGATGTTTGTAAGGTAATTAGGGGTCCGATGGTCCGCACACAAATCTCCTCGTGTTATTTATTTTTGCAAATGCATTATTGTCATTAATTAATAGCGTTTAATTATAATTAATATTAATGTGTTATACCAAAGTGTGAAATACTCGCCAGATACAGTTCAGAAGTGGTCGGTGTTGAACTTGCGAGGGTTTAGTCATGGCAGCTAGGAATATCTTACAATTTTGGTATTAGTAAAACCCTATCTCTACTATACCCTAGCATATCACCCGTCAAACTGTCTTAACATTGTGCTCCTATTTCAGGAGGTGCAGTACCGGCGGCATCATGCCGGAGGGCGTGTCTAAGGACCCGGCTAAGGACGCCGAGGTGGTCGTGGTACCGGCTCCCAAGGCCATGAGTAAGGACGGATCACCGCGACACAGACCCGTCGGGAATATTGTAAAGGTTCGCGTTGAACTTCTCGACGGGTCCACTATGGAGCTTGATGTTGGGGTGAGTTTCATGCTTTTTACAGTAACTTTAACTACGTTCAACATGCAATTTTTGTAGTTCATTTAATTCGACATTATCTCTAACGAATTTGACAGCTGGTTACTTGTTATCCTTGAGAAATATAAATCGTAATATGATTCCGAAATTAGCACAGTTATAAAGAGAGATACCTAAGGGATGGTTAATTAGTCGATAATTAAAATTCATAATTCAATGTCTTCTCGTGTCTTATCTTGTCATAACCTGTGACTGATTTTGTGTAGTGACAGTACAACACAAAGTTTCCGAGCGTTTATGTCTGTCTGTTTGTTCATATATTTTCTCTGACGCCTCTTGTATTGATGTTGAACAAAACGTTTCAGAGGAAAATCCGCGGCCACGAGCTGCTCTCCAAAGTCTGCGAGACCATGAACCTGGTGGAGAAGGACTACTTCGGTCTGCTGTACGAGGACCGCGGGGACCCGCGCTGCTGGATTGACCTGGAGAAGAGGGTCTCCAAGCTGCTCAAACGTGAGTATACTGTCTTGGTGACTGCTGATGAGACAACTTTATAGAGAAGTGCAGTCGTCTCTTTCTTCCAAGTTTCACCTTCTATAACCTTGTTCCGTGGCCTATTTTCCAGGGAGTAGCCCCTTTAAGTTATTGTAGGTCTTCAACACTCCTTCAGTACTAATGATTAACCACGCAATATTAAAATTTTGCAGACGACCCATGGGACGTCCGCTTCGCCGTCAAGTTTTACCCGCCCGAACCGGCCCAGCTCCAAGAAGAGCTGACGCGGTACCAGCTCGTGCTGGCCATCCGCAAGGACCTGCTAGACGGACGCCTGCCCTGCTCCGCCGTGACTCACGCGCTGCTGGCGTCGTACTTGCTACAGTCCGAGCTGGGTGACTACGAGGACGCGAGCACGGGCGCCGCGCTCTGTAAACAACTGAAGCTGGTGCCGCCTGCCGCCTCCACGCCCGACCTGGAAGAGAAGGTGCTGGAGCTGCACAAGACGCACAGGTACGGTGCTCGGGATCACCTCAATGTGGGGGTCCATACTCACTATTCAACTTGAACCCCTCACTATTCCAGAAGCATGGGTATATCTATACTAATATTATAAAGAGGTAAAGTGTGTAAGTTTTGATGTAGGGGGTAATCTCTCTAACTACTGAAGCGACTCTAAAAATTCTTACACGAATAGAAAGCTACGATATTCCTGAGTAATATTTTTTTTTGTTCGGAAATATCCACGGGCGAAGCTAGAAACTATATACTTAAGTTCTAGTGTCATCAAGGAGTTTAATTATTGTCATAAATTTTAGATTTATTTTATTTATTATACTGGCTTTTGCCCATAATCCCGTGGCACAATATGCCCTTCCCCCACCCCCTTATCCGGGTTAAAATTTAGCTTATGTTCTAACCCAGGTACTTGATTAGTATTACTATTACTTCAATTTCAAATACGAACTCGTAAAACACTTATGAAAAATCTATGCGGTTAAAGTTTTATGTAGTATTATTTGCTATCCACTATATTTTTTTGAGATTGAGATTGATTCCTGACACTTTAAAGTAAGCGTTAAAAATGCCACTTTTAGTAGATATCGTGTTTGCACCCTGCCTTAATTAATTTAACAATTGTTTTGTTTTTCTGTTCAATATAATTCTCATTTCCAATGTACCGTTCCAGAGGTCAAACTCCGGCCGAGGCGGAGCTGAACTACCTGGAGAACGCCAAGAAGTTGGCCATGTACGGTATGGATCTCCATCCCGCCAAGGACTCTGAGAATGTGGACATCACACTGGGCGTGTGCTCCTCGGGGCTACAAGTGCATCGAGAGAAGTACGTATACTTTTGTTCTGGAAATATCTATCATTCAGGGTACAAAACATAACTACGAAAATCAGACTTCATACAAAAACATCTGTTCTACGAAAGTCAGTCTTAACCGGGCAAAAAGATATGACCAATTAAAGTCGATTGTCTACGTCCGAAAATCGAAAGATGGCTGACTAAATTAATGAGGGTTATGTTTTTTTTTGGGTACTTACCTCTAAAAACGTATGAAATATCTGTATATTGAAGTGAGATTTAAACAAATAACTGTTTTAGAATCTGTTTCAGTCAGTCTCTCCGGATGTAATTTTTTTGCCTTTTTTATTTTTTTTTATTGTGCCTGTACTAATGTTGGCGACTCCCCCAGACTCCGCATCAACCGGTTCGCGTGGCCCAAGATCCTGAAGATCAGCTACAAGCGTCACAACTTCTACGTCAAGTTGCGGCCCGGGGAGTTCGAGCAGTTCGAGTCTACCGTCAGCTTCAAGTTGGCTAACCATCGCGCTGCTAAGAAGCTGTGGAAGACGTGCGTCGAGCATCACACCTTCTTCAGGTTACTGCTTCAAATTATCTATATTGTGGCCCCAACAGAAGCTTCCTAACGAGTGGACAAGACATATTATGCTCAAATACAAACATAATAATTGTGGAACTTCTTAAAAATAAACCTCATTATTGATGAAATGTTCTAGCCCGTGTACACACTGGAAATGGCCTTGTCTGGGCCATAATGTCCGATGTGTCCAAAAGGTTTGTTGTACAATGTATAGGTCTCTTTCTTCTTCTCTCTCATGTAACGAAAGGTGCCTAACCGTGACGCGTCCTTTAAATTTACTCTCAATTCTCGTCCAATAAAAATGATCGAATCGCCGCCTAATAATGTTAGAAGACACAATGTTTTCGCAAACACTTAGAAACAGCCCAATGAACCATTTTTATAGAGCTATGTAACGACTATGATAAGTCTCCTCTATATAAATGTTGTACCATTGCAGATTGACGAGCCCCGAGCCTCCCACCAAGAGCAGTCTGTTCCCCCGTCTCGGGTCCAGGTTCCGTTACTCTGGCCGCACGCACTACGAGTCGCGCGCCACCCCACCTCAGAGGGCGCCGCCACTGTTCTCGCGGACCTTGTCGCACAGGAAGCTCTCCTCCAGGAGTATGGACGGTCAGTATACTTACTAAAATATATTTAATTGTATTACATTACACAAAAATGTTAGATTAGATTGATTAAAATATCACAAAGTAATCCTCACTCCCTAAGAGTCCCGATATCTATCTTTTGTCACCTCGATACGAATATGATGACACTTATGCTGAGTCCAGTTGGAGTGACGAATCCATCAATGATGAATCAGTGACTGTATGTATGTATGGGAGCTATCATAATATTTAGGAACATGACCTTTAATGTATTGTCATAACACTGACTGATATTTTTGTATGCTAAATATCACCTGTCTTATCATTTTTACTTTCACTTTTATATATTACCGTCTACCAAGTGGACGTTAAGGTGGAACGACTCGGTCTTAATGGCGCTAGTGTTGCCTTTATTGGTTTTTTTATTTCTTTTACGCGAAATTTAATGTATCTAATCAAACGCACATGAAGCACTATTGTTTTATTCGTAAATTAGTTAAACATATTCCCCCTTACCACAAAACTGTGTTTAATTTAGACATAGTTCTGTGTTACGTTTTCATATTGAATGACAGATTTGTAAGAGAGTGATAAAACATAGTTTAGGTAAACACTTGTTAAACACCGTTTTGTGGTAAGTTCCATTATATTTCTTGTATCATGTGTTTGATTCGAAACGTTAAATTAGGTGTAAAAAGTAAATAAAAAACCAATAAATATGACTCTAGCGCCTTTAGGAACCGACACGTTCGCCCTTAAAGTATCTAAGGACAAAAGTTTACAAGAAAATGAGATGCGTCTATGATGCATAATATATATTGGCGAGTGTCAGTAGCGGCAAGTGTTTATATGTCATCGCTGTTTTTGTGGAATATAATGAGTAAGTTTGTGTTTTTTATGACTCGGTGACTATTGTGCATTATGCAGGTAAATTAATGTACTTATATTTTTAAAATCAATTGTTTAATCTTGTAGCATACTAGCTTTTCGTCTCGACTTCGATCGATTATTTCTATGTCACTCAACGGCCCTAAGAAGGACGATTAAACATACTAGCTGGTTATCGCCCCGCTCCTCAAAAATTGGACTATCAAATGTTCCTGCTTTATTATTAGTTACCTATTGATATAGTTACAGATAGGAAGTAGCTCTCCGTTCCCGGCTTCGTCCGTCAATATTTTTAAACAATATAAAATTACTCAGGGATATCGTAGCATTCTATTCGTGTAAGTCGGTTCAGTAGTTTGAGATATTACCCCCTACAGGCCTACATCCTTCTCGTCAAAATGTAACAACGGATCGACGTGAATTTATGCACTATAGATAATGAGCCGAAAAGTGACCGTTTTTATACCGGGAAAGTATCACATGAATCTTCGATAAACATTTTGTATACACATGAGAAGTCGGGACGAGTCGCTAGTATTAAAAAGTTATGTCTGAGTGGTTGATGTGTTTAGTCTGTGCGGAGAGCGGAGAGCGGAGAGCGCGGCCGGTGTGTAATGGGTCTATTATTAGTGCTTTCAAAAATATTATGATTCCTTCTACTTCATACAATATTACATATGGCGTGATCAGTTGCCTCTCAGAGTGTACACTGTACAAGACTCATCTAATGACGTTTAAAGATTGTATATTGAATTGTGGTAGGTATCTTGAATTTGTTGTTTAGTCTCGTGCTTCAGACGGCAGGTAAATGTGCAGCAACTTCTGGTAAATAGTGGACTATGTTACTGCATTTGAATAAGTATTTTTAGTTGTGTTCACAATATTTACAGAATGAATTCGTATGCCTGCTTTACCCGCGCTTTGAAGCAAGGGAAGATAATTACAGCACTTTTGCTTTTAAAAATTTTAGGTTCCAGCCGAGAATGCTATGTGGCTCCCCAGTGCAAAAAATGACGCCAAATTTCACAATTATAATATTTACCTGTTCCTATTGCTATGTTTCAGCGCTGGCGGAAGAGTCGATGCCGGGTGATGCTGCCAAACGTCATACTATGCCCCCGCACGCGGCACCGAGACCTACCATCAAAGATAAGGTGAAACATCTATCTATCATCACGCCTTTATCCCATTAGTGGTAGGCAGAAACAACCGAATGACGATTACTATTAATAATATACGCATCTTGAATATTATACAGACATAATACTTAGTTGAATTTAGACCAAAGTATACAGGAGAGAAATACCCAATGCATGGCTACTAAATTATCATGATTGATCTATTTACATACATACATGTAGTCGTTAGGTAACAAAATGCTAATTCCATTGAAACTAAACACTGTCAAAGTACTCTTAATAAATACAGCTTCACCTGTTGTCATATCGCCTGTGGAAATTTGTGATTGGTTAACATTGACGTTGATCGGTTACTGGGCCGCTCTTCTGTCAATAAACGGCCTATTTAACGCAAATATATATTAGTATAGATGAAGCAGCAATATGGCGACATTATTATTTTATTGTTATGTACCTAGTTCTACTTTTAATGGAATTGCAATTTACGACTTAAATAATCATCTATCTCCTGCCTTGCTCCCTGGGGTCAACCTTCAAGTACTCTTTTACCACTGTTGGCTATTTTGTGTCATATCTGATATTAAGTCTAGCGTCATCCACCTCAAGTCCCAAGTTTCCTGACACTCTGGCCAATCTGTATATATATAATACAATAAGTGTGAGTGTGTCTGTCTCACGCCGCGCGGACAGTTGCGGCGTCGCTCCGGCGGTACGGGCAGCGCGTCCTCAGCCAGCTCGCTCGAGGGCGAGTATCTGCCCGAGCGGACTAACAAGGTTCATTATACTATGTCATGCCTGACCGACGCCCGCCAGAATATAATACCCATCGGGCTCTGTCTCTGTCGCACGTATACCACGCTGTCAGACCGATGGACATTATTCTCTGTCGAGTACTATTAAAAGAGAGCAATATGATAACTTCATTCCTAGCTCACCAATTTAGCAGTCGCACATGCACAACCGCTTTAAAGATTTACATTGGTTTCCAGTTAAAACCCAATGCGAGTCCGCCATTTTCTCGAATTATCGAGAAAGCTTATATTTTTTTATACATATTAAGGCCTTTATTCATGAACGTTTATTAGCAACGTTTTTGTTAAAATGTGTTTTGTTTCTTTCTATTATAAGTAAAGACAGGTTTGTTAGAGAGTGACAAAACATATTTTAACAAAAACGTTGCTAATAAACGTTTATGAATAAAGGCCTAAGTACATTAAACTATATATTTTCTCTATTACGAATTTTAAGTAGCCACATTTTAATGAAAAATATAATTTAAAAAACTATCTTAAGTGGCGGATTTCAATTATCGGTGAAACCAATGAGTACATATTTGATAGTTACAGAGGTTGTGGTTGTGTATAGATACATCTGTGTGTAGCATTATGAAGTTATGTTAGTGTTCTCTTGATTTGCCAATACAATGCACTCGCAAACATTGCCTACAGCACGAAAATATTTACTTAATTATTGCCTGTTTCCGTAGTGTAGCGGTTTTTTTAAATAGTGTCCACATTCGTATCGCTTATAGACCCAATATAGCTTGTTATAGTATCTTAGTCTTTATGTTACTCGTATACTGGTCGGAAGTAAAAACAGCTCTGAGGAGATAGCACGAGATTTTTGTGACTTCTACATTGAAACTGAGTCGGCCGAAAAACTCGTGGTAGCTCCTACTAAATGATGTGCCTTTTGTTGAGTTTAATACCTACATGTACTCCAGAAACCGCCGCCCGGTGCCGTCAAGGTGATGCCGACGGCGCTCGTCGAGAAGAAGGAAGAGAAGCCTGTTCCAGAACCGAGGAGACCAGCTGAAAATGGTGAGTGGTCTTGCCACGCGGGATATTGTCTACCGGGTGTAGAAAGGCAAAATTTCTACACCGTTAAGCACCCTTTACATTGTGCATTTTGCATATTGTAAATGGCACTTTAGAAAGAGTAAAAGATAGTTATGCCATGCATCAGAAGACAGATATTTTAGCCGATGACATTTTAACGATATTGTTGTACTAATTCCAGGCACCGACACGTCGAGCGAGCCCGGCTTCACCAACAACGTGGAGACGACACCCAAGAAGTCCAGGGTCAGTATTGATGTCGACACTTGTATGTACCGTGTTAGAGCCTAGATCACATTAGTTAGCTTTGTATTATATCTGACAGTATGTGTAGCAGTCCGTACCTGTATACTGTATATGTGCAACACTGACAGACTTTACAACAGAAACGCACTTGTATATACTCAGAGGTACTATTGTTGTTCATTTTGTTTCATTTTGCTGTTTTGTTTATTTTATTTGTTTATTTTTTTTTTCATTTCAATTCCCGTCGTCTGCTGTATAAAGGCTGGAGGTTTCCCACTGTTCGGTAAGAAAGAGAAGTCCCCGAAATCGCCTAAAGAGAAGAAATCGCCCAAAGACAAAGTTGCCGTTATCGATACGTCCTATGATAGCTCCAACTTAGACAGCTCCATTGACAAGAGTCCCAAACACGAGTCGAGTCCCGACAAGCCTGGCTACACTAAACCTTACGAGTACACAGACACGGAGAAGAGTCCGGTGAGGAAGCCCTACATCCAGGGAGCTTTCAGTTACGAAAAGGAACCCATCTCTGATGAAAAACAGCGCGCGCTCAACGAAAGTCAGAGTCCCACAACACGCAAGTCCGGTCTCGCTTTTAACTACGCTCCGGGCGAAGACAAACGGGTCGCGGAAAGTGCCGAGAAACGAAAAACACCACTCGAATCCGACCTCAACAAGTTGATAACGCCGGGTATCGATTACGTGCAGTCAGCGGCTCTGAAGGAGCAAGCGAGAACACCCAAGAACGATATCGATCCTACCATCGCGTTGATCAACGCTGAGAGAGCCAACCACGAATCTCTGGTCGCCGCCGCCCCCGTCACGGCGGTCAAACCGGACAACGAAATAGAAGTTGTTATATTAACAGCTAGGTACAACCCAAAGAGCAAGAAACTAGACGACGCCAACGGTACGGTGCTCGTCACCAAAGGTACATTAAATAAGGCCAATGGTAAAATACAAACCGATAAGGAACTAATAGACACAAGGTCGGGTCAAATTCATTACACTGATCCGTCCACCGGTAAACAAGAAGTCAAAAATGGTCATGTCGATTCCAAGACTGGACATATTCTGTTCACTTCCGGTGTAATAGACCCGAAGACCGGGAAAATTGATCCAACTCTCGCTCAGCAATATTGCTTCGTAGAACGAGCAAGCGATAAAGTTGGAGCCAAACCTGGCAGGGAAGTGAATCTTATAGTGATCACTGGTAAATATGATGGAAAACATAAGAAACTGGACGCCTCACACGGACACGTCGACGTTTCCAGAGCTGTGGTAGGGCCCAACGGCTTAATAAGCTCTAACTATGGAACGATTGACCCCAAAACTGGTAAAATCGACTATATTGATCCTAAAACTGGTAAACAAGAGCCGAGACAGGCGTATGTCGATTATAAAACTGGAAATATTCTCGTTACAACCGGAGTCGCCGATCCGAAATCTGGAAAAATAGATTCCTCGTTAGCTCAACAGTTCAGCATTGTGGAGAAAGATGCCGGAACAGCTAACAGAGAAGTGCGTCTAGTGGTTATCACCAGCAAATACGACCTTAAGAGCAAGAAGCTAGATTCCTCTTACGCACATGTCGATTCTGTAAAAGGCATTTTAAGTGGCACTGATGGGAAGATATATACAGATTACGGTATCATTGATCCGAGGACTGGAGATATTTTGTACACTGATACTAAGACAGGTAAACAAGAAGTGAAACACGCGCAGGTGGACACACGAACTGGAAACATCTTACTTCTATCGGGGGTCGTTGACCCGCGCACAGACAAGCTGGATACCACGCTGGGACAGCAGTACAGTATTGTCGATAAACCGATCGACACTTTTGCTGCGGTACCTGGAAAGGAAGTGCAACTGGTTGTAGTTACGAGCAAGTACGACTCCAAAAATAAGAAGCTTGATAATCCTAATGGATTTATAGAGACTTCTAGAGCGGTCGTGAGCGATAAAGATGGAAAGGTTCATACTAATTATGGCATTCTCGATCCCAACACTGGTAAGGTTCACTTTACTGACCCCAAGACGGGAAGACCTGACTCTAAACAAGCTATTGTCGATCCTAGAAATGGAAGTTTCATACTTACTTCAGGTGTTACTGATCCAAAAACGGGAAAAACTGATTCTTCTCTGGCTCAACAGTTAACAGTAGTAGATAGAGATGCGCCTAAAGGAATTCCTGAAAGACACGTAAACCTCGTAATAGTTACTAGTCGATATGATCCTAAAAATAAGAAATTGGATTTGTCCACCGCTCACATAGATACTATTCCTGGTACTATTGATACGGACGATAAGGTTCACAGTGCGTTTGGTGTTATTGATCCAGCTACTGGACAGATCACCATCACCGACCCTGTCACTGGAAAACAAGACATAAAGAAAGCCAGTGTGGACCCTAAATCAGGAAATCTATTGTTGACTTCCGGTGTAATAGATCCCAAAACTGGTCAAGTGGATCCAAATCTAGGGCAACAGTTCTCCGTGGTTAACAAACCTAAGGACAAATTCTCTGCCATACCTGGAAAGGAAGTTCAGTTAGTCGTTATAACTAATAAATATGATGCCAAGAACAAGAGGTTAGATAATCCTAACGGTCATGTCGACACATCACGTGGTATTGTAGATTCTGATGGACGTGTGCACACCAATTATGGCATAGTTGATCCAAGAACTGGGAAAATAGAATACAATGATCCGAAAACGGGCAAGCAAGATATAAAACAAGCGATAGCTGATCCTAAAACTGGTCATTTGATTTTAACTTCAGGCATTGTCGACCCTAGAACGGGCAAATCAGATTCCTCTCTGGCTCAACAGTTTACTGTTGTAGACAAACATGCCAAACCAATTGAGAGAGAAATTCACCTTGTTGTGATTACGACTAAATATGATCCTAGAACAAAGAAAATTGATCCAACACATAGCCATGTTGATACTGTTAACGGTACCATCGGAACTGACGGTAGAATACGCACAGCTCTTGGAATCGTGGATCCAGTAACTGGAGAAATAACCGTAACGGATCCTAAAACCGGAAAGCAAGAGGTTAAAAAAGCTAAAGTTGATCCATCTACCGGTCATATGCTCCTAACAAGCCACGTTGTAGATCCGAAGACTGGTAAAGTGGACCCCGCTTTAGGTCAACAATACAGCATTGTTAACAAAACGACTACGCCTGTTAAAATTCCGCCTTCAATCGGCGAAGTTCGCCTCGTGGTCGTTACTGGAAAGTATGACCCCAAAACGAATTCCGTGGACGCCGGTGTAGGTCACGTTGACGCATCGAAAGGCTATGTCAGTGCCGAGGACGGCAAAATACACACCGACTTTGGTATTATTGATTCTAGATCTGGACAGATACTGTACAAAGACCCAATAACTGGCAAGCAAGAATTGAAGCAGGCTAAAATAGATCCCAAGACGGGTAATATTATAATAACTACGTCTGTTGTTGATCCAAAGACTGGTAGAGTTGACCCCACATTTGCACAACAATTGACTGTGGTAGACAAACAGAATGTATTAAATAAAATCGCTCCGGCTAGCCCTGTCTCCCGTTTGAGTTCCAGCCCGGTCTCCCGTATAAGTTCCAGCCCAGTACCTCAATATACTCCTTCACCTACCAAGTTGCAAGCTTCGCCCGCACACTCACCGGTACATATTTCATCACCGGTGACTATAACGCACGGATTTTCACCAGTTAAACCAACAACGGCTCCACCAGCGCCTCCAAAGAGAAAAATTGTTAAAATTATGGTCATCTTTACAAAACTTGACCCCAAAACTAAAAAACCCGACCTGCACACTGCGGAGGTTGAACATTTAACAGGCATATTGGACCCTAACGGCCTTATTGAAACTAAATATGGTATTATCGACTCGAATAAAGGAAATATTGTGATAACAGACTCTGCCGGGCAAAAACTAACGAAAAGTGGATCAGTCTTGCCCGAAACTGGACAGATATTTATCAATTCCGGTGCAATTGATCCTAAAACTGGAAAGATTGATCCGAATATGGGTATGATATTGAGTGTCGCCAAGCAAGACGATCCCGTTGTTGAGATTACGGCTATTACTGGCTCTATTGACCCCAAAACGAGAGCAGTTAACATAGCCGATGGCAT
This sequence comes from Nemapogon koenigi, assembly GCA_963924495.1. Classification (NCBI taxonomy): domain Eukaryota; kingdom Metazoa; phylum Arthropoda; class Insecta; order Lepidoptera; family Tineidae; genus Nemapogon; species Nemapogon koenigi. The sequence continues at coordinate 182,335 of OZ004653.1, read as the reverse complement.
TGTTGAACATACTAAGGGCAAAGTTGACGCAGATACTGGTCACATTTCCACTAAATATGGCGTTATCGATCCTTCTAATGGAGTTATATTTGTAACAGATAATTCATCTGGTGTTCAGGATACAAAACCCATCCACATAGATGAAATCACAGGCCAGATAATCATCACTGGTGCCACCGATCCGAAAACAGGAAAGTCCGATCCGAACTTGGGTCAAGTGTTAGTTGTAGGTACGCATATCGATCCTGTTGTGGAAGTAACCACATTTGTTGGTAAAGTTGACACCAAGAAAGGTCTTATCGAGCCAAAACATTCGGTTATCGAGAGCAGCACTGGACAAATAAACCCCGATAATCACAAGATAGATACTAAATACGGCCAAATTGATCTAATTAAAGGTACCGTGACTTACAATGACCCGAAAACAGGTAAATTGGAGAGCAAAGAGGTCAAGATAGATCCTGTCACAGGGCAATTGTTGTTACACAGCGGCCAAGTCAATCCGAAGTCAGGGAAACCGGATAAAGATATCGGACGTCTCATATGTCTTAGGATCATACAGAACAAAGTGGACCCCGTCTCCGGTAAGCAGATTGTAGAAAATGACCCGAGAAACGTTAAAGTGGACCCTAAAACTAACCAGATTTGGACCGCCGGACCGCGCGATCCTCAGAGCGGAGAAGTTCTATACACCGCCGGTCAGATCGACCCTAAGACAGGGTATATCATCACTATTTACGGACGTCTGGATCCCAAGAGCGGCACTATTGTCAGGACCACCGATATCGATAAATCGCTCATCAAAGTGGATCCAGTCAACGGACAGATCTACACGGCCACCGGACAGACAGACGCGGACAGACAACCGCTGTTCGCCGCCTCGCAGCTCGACCCCGCCACCGGCGAGATATACACCAAAGTGGGCAAGATCGACCCAGCAACCGGCCGCCTGATCATCATTAAGATATACGTCATCACCCAGAAGGACGACAAGGGTCGCGTCAAAGAGGTGGATCCCAGCGAGTGCACCATCGACGAGACTACCGGCCGCATCATAACGACCAAGACCGTCTACCTGTACCAGATCGTCGACCCGATCACCGGCGAGACCATAGACGTGGACCCTGACGATCCCAGGTTGAAGGGCGCGCGCACCACCGTCACACAGACCATGACGCTGTCCGGCAAGATAGACCCCGTCACCGGCCGCATCAAGACAGAGTACGGCGACATAGATCCCGACACGGGCGACATCGACCCCAGTACGGCCGTGCGTGACCCGGTCACCGGACAGCTCATACTGCACTACTCACAAATAGACCCCTCACACTTCGAGGACAAGAGCGGCAACTACACCATAGAGAAGGAGACGCAGGATCTGCCCGCTAACATAGACATACACACGGTCAACACCCACAAGTTCTCCACCTTCGGCAAGGACGAATCACCGGCGCGCGGCGACGAGCCCAAGACCTTCCGGGAGTTCACCACCAGCGAGCACGTTCGACACCAGGGCTACGTGGCTTCCTCCCCGACCACTCCCACCTCCAAGATCCCAGTGTCAGCGCGCGGTAAAACCACCCCGCCCGTAGTGGTGAAGACAACCACCAAACAGCTCCTCACCAAGAACGACACCGGCGTCACACACAACGTGCAGCAGGAGGTCCAGAACATGGGTACTGGCGAGGTCACCATCTCCACTCACACCAATAAGGTCAGTGTCCTTCTGTTTATTCATGTCGAGTGGCTTCTTTTAACTTTGTTTTTTTTTGTAATTAAATAGTCCATCTCTAGTCAGTAGAGTGCTAGTTGTACAGCAACTGTAACTTTTGTATATAACATATAAGTCACAACTAGAGCATGCCTGTACCCTCATCTCCCCCCCAAGGCCGAGGGTCCTGACACCGCGGAGGTCAAGTCAAGTGCGAGTCCCTACGTGACTGCGCGCGCTGTGACTACTCGCACGGCCACAACCCATCACGATCTGGACACGCGCGCGCGCACACAACAACTGGAAGAGAAGACAGTGGCTCACACGCTGTCCTCCTCGGCAACCAGACACGAGCAGCGAGTACTCACGCAGCAGCTCAAGACCTTCACTACAACTGGGGATCAGGTAAAACTATCTAGTGATATGGACGGTGGGACTGGGGAGACTACATCAATGGTTCATTTTTAAATTTATATATCTTTTTTGTTGATTTCTTTTAATAATTTTATGGCCTTTATTTATGACCATATTAATTTAAATAATTGTTTTATGGCATGTCCCTAAACTATACTTTGAACAACAAAATAGTACATAGCATTTGTGTTCTCAAAAAAGGTTTAACAATAAACTCACTCCCATAGTCATTGGCCATCATATATAAATGTGAAATAAACACTACTAAAACACACCATTTTACATTAAAACATAGCATGGATATGGATATTAATAATAAGAACTATATCTTGCCATCAACAACATTATAACGACTGCTCATACAAAACCTATTCATTCTAATACAACATGTTGAGCACGTCACCGCATGCCCTTTTTCTGTTTTTAATATTGGTTTGTTTTCTTTTTATTTCCTTACCATTCCATTGTGTGCGCCACACGCATACGTCACTATAGATGGCACGTCGCGACTCCGCCAGCTCCCTGAGTAGCGGCGACTCGGGGACTCCCATCGACTTTGAAGAGGGCGCCGGGGAAGGACATTACTACACCACGGTAGGTATGGGGTGATGGGTCGGGCTCAAAACTGTTGCAATATAGCATCTATACATCCCATAGACACTGTTCACCAAGAAAAAGGTATAAGTAATCATGGAATATTAATGAGATGTGTTTTTTGCTACATACAAATATACAATACAATGCACGCTCGTTAGATATTAGCATGTAATGTTGTCTTGTCGAGCACGTTTATATTATAATTTTTTTTCAGACTTACCTAATTTTTGTTTTCATTAGTACGAAGTGATACCAAATTCTGGTCTATTTACTCTAGCAGACGGACCCTGGTTCAAATACTAGGTTGACAATTGGTTTATTAAAAAAGGGGAGTCTACAGTCGCCAATAATGTGTAACATCTAAAGGACCTTTATTTAATACTAGCTCTGCATTGCGGTTGGTAGGTCGTAGCTCGATGTTATATAGCCTATAACCTTTATTATTACTATAGATGACACATGGTGAGAGCTAAGATGTTACACATTAATCATATTTTTTCGTTTACGCTGTCGTATAAACATATTGTATGTGTTTGCCAGGAGCCAGGATCGTACAGCACAACAACCACGACCGCGACTGTCGGTAACGCGCCCTTTGGCAGTATGGTGCAGTCCTCCACGACTAAGGTACTATATATATTTGACATATAATAATTTGTCCAGAAGGATTTTAGCTTATGTCACTCTCCAGCCCCGTATTACATATTACGTAATCCACAGATTAGTAATGTATGATAGACACACTCACTGTCGGCCTGTTATATTTATTAAACTTCGCATTTTGTTAGTAATTGAGATACGTAATACGGGGGCTGCTGTCTCTGTACAAATCGCGTCGATCCGTTGCTCCATTTTGAGACTTTGCATTTATAAATAAAATAAGGGATAAGAAAAATGTATCATATCTATGCCAAGCCTCTTACTCGCCCATCATGGTGTTGTCGGTCCCAGGGTACACCAACTTTTAACCTATAAAAATCAATAGGTACATGGCCTGGATGAACCCATCATGTTTTGCTAGATAAAAAAAGCCAATAATTTGGGGACTTTAGTTTGATGCAAATCCGTTGTGATCGGGCAACATAAAGGTTCGCCCAAAGTTAAATGTACTCAACACTATAGCTGTACAACAGGCGGTGGTAGTGTCATTTGCTTGTCTTAGTGTAACATTTACATCAAAACCCACTACTAATGATAAAGTCAAATAATGTCGAGTGTTGTATTTTATATGATATCAGAGTACGAGCGGTCCGACACCGGAGCCCGTCGTAGAAGAGCCCTCCGAGGGAGAGTCGGCCGGAGAGATTGTGTCCTCGCAGACCATCAGCTCCAAGACTCGCACCGTCGAGACCATCACGGTAAGTATATATTGCTGACGGATTAGACATGAAGAGGGCGTTAGATTCACTTACTGTTCAGTTCCTAAACATGTTTAATAATTTGTACATGTTTCTCCTGAATCAACCTATATAAGCACGCGGCGGATGACATCTGACAAATATCTTTATATCATCTAGATATATTATATGACAATCATGAGTCTTTCGCGGTCAAAACTACTTTCGACCAAGAACCTTTCAACCAAGTCAAAGTTACTTCTGATAGACAATAATTTAACTAAAAGTTTTCCTGTCAGTATGTAACCTCGTGAATGGAGTTGTATGCTGTTTTCACTGTTATGATCCTCCAGTGATCGAGTAAGGTGTATGTCAGTTAGATATTGTACTTAAGAAGAATCGTTTCATATTGCTAGTTACCTTTAAAACATTATTGACTAATTGATATTCAGTCTAAAGTAGTAGTAACAATATAATGTTCCAGTACAAGACGGAACGTAACGGCGTGGTAGAGACCCGCGTGGAACAGAAGATCACCATACAGTCTGACGGGGACCCCATAGACCACGACCGGGCGCTCGCTGAGGCCATACAGGTAACGTTACCAACTATCATACCATACCGGGTACTTTCCTCTACTCCTGTCCTCCCCCACTCTAGCACTTTATTACTACAATAAAAGTCGTAAAATGGCGTCCAATTTACATTAATTTAATCAGTATGACGTAAAAATATACTTTTAAACTATGAGCTCTGAAATCGTTTATTTTCAGATTTTTCCTTAAGTCAAGCTGGAAAAAATATAGGCTGTTTCGCAATGTGTGAATAGAATATGCAATTATAATATCCAATGTACCAATGGTTTTTTATAATAAAAAAAAACTATGTACTTTATCCGACAAACCGTACTAAAGAGGCTTTTCCATTTACATACCTCAACATAGCTGGCCACTCGTTAGGTATAGCCTCAAACAATCTTCGGCTAAGTGAGGAAGACTTTGTCTTCAGCTGGGTACCCTAGGGCCGACAACGGGTCCCGGGAGCTGTAAGGCAACCCGTAAAGATTTTTTTAATATTAATAGACAAAGAAATAAGTAGGCAACGTCACTTTTCGGTCCTTAAACTATGTCTGTGCAAATCAAGTCGATTTCTGTTTAGACGTAAAATATTAGTTTAGGAACATATAGTTATTGATATCTGTTTGTGACCGCAGGAAGCCACAGCCATGAACCCCGACATGACGGTAGAGAAGATAGAGATCCAGCAGCAGAGCACGCAGCCCTAGCCGCATTATGTATACAATACTGTGTGCTGTCCGAACACTATGGTTGTATGTTAAAGGGTCTTTCTGTCCGCCATTTTGTTTTTGTCCAATATATGACAAAACTAGAATTGTAAAGTGTATTGAACAACAAGTCTGTTGTAGCTAGTAATACAACTAATTATATTACACATTGTTTGCCAAATATTTTGTTATATAGCTAAATCCGCATCAATCATTAAATATATATTTTAGAAATAAGCTCTAATTTTAACAATTATTTGACATTTACCTTATTTTGGACGCAAACAAAATGGCGGACTCGTGCGGGGCCTTAGAGTTTTACTAATGAACTTAGTTTAATACATATGTTGTTGTCTCTCTCTATGATATTGCATGACAGGTGTGTTAGAGAGATAGAACATAATTAAGTTTATCAGTAAAGCGGTAAGAATAAATCACTGCGAATATAGATAGTTTAAGCTATTTAATTTTTATCTCTAGTTGTTATAATATATTGATGTTGTGACGTCGGATATGCACCTTGTTACATTGCGGGTTTCTACACATTATTTACTTATAAATTTGGATGTATGTTTGTTACTTCCTTGCTTCATTTTCTTGTTTTAAGAAAGGCAGAAAATATCGATTATAAAGTTTTTCTGGTTGTTTATATAGTTTTTTCTTATAAGCAGCAAGAAGAACTTTATTATCCAACAGTCAAAATTTTCTGCCTTTTTTAAAAAAGAAAATGAAGCAAGGAAATAACAAAGATACATTCCAATTTATAAGAAAATAATGTGTAAAAAGTGTCAATGGGAGAACCTTCTAAATAATAAACATTCTGTATGTATATGTTTAAGGTTAGAATAGTATTTGAGGTAAATTTGCATTTTTATAATTTTTTAAGCATTCAAAATGTAAAACAATATTGTTTTTTTATTATTAAATGTAACTTGTGCCGTTTATTTTTAAAGTTGACGTTGCCATAGCAAACATTTGTAATTAATGGTGTTCACAAAATTAAAAAAAATATATGTAGCTTTAGATTCTCAAATGTATGTACCACCGTAAAGTGTAGTGTAAAGTGTAAAGATGATTGTTTATAAAACATTACTGCGCGGCTGATGGTCTCACACACAACATTAGTAATGCGGGGGGAGGGACGGGGGAGATCTTACGCACACACAGAGGTGCTACTAAACGTTTAGTCGCGGACATTATTATTATTACATTTCCGTAATCTAATTACATTATATATATATCTAGCTGTTACTCGTACATACTATGTCTACATCAATAGCCCGCCAGCTAAGAACAGCTCTGAAGGTAGGTGACATAGTACCGCCATCGTTTAGGTAAAGTCATTAGTGTTACTGGTGCTCTGGTAGTACCATGGGGCACATTAAGGACCGTACCACGCATGTGATCATTGCTAAGGAAATAACATTTGAACATTGGACAGTCGTGCTAACAAGTCCAGAGCTGTTTTAATCTGGCGCGTTGTATACAATATAATGAATAATGCAGGACATTCCAGACGCTAGCTAGATCATGACACGTTTTATGTTAGTTTTAATGTGTATGATGTTTGTACGTACAGTATAGCACACATTTTATAGTTAAGATGTTTATTTTTATAAAGAGTTGTAATAGCTGACACTAAGTATAAATAAATAATGCTTTGTTTCATACATACTCTTATTTACACCTTACATACATCCTAGTCACTAGTGAGAGATGATCGAGCCCAGGAGAAGTCGGACTAACAATATTTTAGACCTATATCCATCATTTTTCTGGTATAAACTATTCCCAATTTCTCTGTAAATAATCTACCTGTGTCACTGTAATTTAGCATATAGTACAAATTTTCAAATATTTAAATTCTAAGTGAAATAGCTGTTGTTTTCTCAATGGATTTTTTTGAATAGGAAATATGGTTAAACTTTGCCCCAGTTTTATCTTTCATAATATATCACAAAGCTCTTATTTTTTTTAAAGCACTGTTATACCATTACACGTCATTGGTTTTGTTTGTAGCTTTTTGAAAATTCAAAATAATTATTTTTGACCAATTAAAAAATCATAAAATTAATTATTTTGAATTTTCAATAAGCTACCAAAAAACGCAAGACGTTTAATTGAAGGGTATATATGGTTAAACAGCGCTTTTAAAATTTAAAAGCTTTATGATAGGTTATGAAAGAGAAAACAGGGGCAAAATATTCCTTTATTACTACTCATATTTCCTATTAAATAAAAACCAATTGAAAAAATAACGACTATTTCACTTAGATATATTGAATAAGTAACTATATGCTATATTACAGTGACACAAGTTGAGTATTTACAGATAAATAGGGAATAGTAATATCCCCATACAAATTATGAGGATAGGGCCCTTAATTATATGAATACTTTGAACGCGCTAATCTTAGGAACTACCAAGGCGATTTGAAATTTGTTTTTGCGTTATATAGCCTGCTTATTGAGGAAGGTTATAGGCTAGCAGTAACCATAACGTCAACCAATCAGACATTTCCACGGACGAAGCCGGGGCATGTAGCTAGTATGTCATATATCGAGGTTGTCAAACATTGTATAGGTACTTACAATTTACTAGTTAAGTGCGGTGTGCCCCATAATCGCTCGTGTACGTTTTTGAAATGTGAACAATTTATCCTGAAGGTTTTTTCGAAAGACTAGGAGGAATGCACGCGTTCCGTCGTGACATGATGGGGAATCCAGTTTATTACCGCCCGCGATGTAAGACATCACAGTCGGCGGGATCATCTTAGTAACCGATTAATCGACATATTAATATTATAACGTCTATAATACTTGACATTGCCGGAATCATCAATACCCTGATGAAGCCATAACACGAAAAATAGAATAGAACAATAAATGTGGCGTTCATTGTTCATTAGTCAATCTGACCAATGGGAATAAAAATAAATAAATATTCCCATTGGTTGACTACCAAAGTGAGGTGGGCAGTTGGTGGGCAGCATTAGTATGGGAATATAACTCCCAATAGAATAGTGTTATTGGTGTCAGAAGACAATTAAATGTCATTTCTCTACTTTAAATGTAATACAGTGAACAGTATCAAATGACATTCGATTGTCTCTACTTACCCCTCTTGGGATAAAAGGCGTGATGATAGATAGAACTCCCAATAGATGGTGCTGTAGTATTTATTGATTAAAGAGATAAACAAATAGAAATGATTATGAGGTAAGTATAATTAACCATTATTTGAAATAAGCTTTGTTTACGAGACATTAAGGTTCAAATTGGTCTACACATGATGTCGTCGTAACTACTAAATACTCCCAATTTATAATAATGACGAGCATCGAGACAAATAAACTTTCCTAAATACAAAATTAACATAATGGCAACATCCTGCATTGTCTCTGCTACGAAACCTTTACTTATTCTATTCGTGTGAGTCCGACACACGTTTGGCCGGTTTTTTATTGAATCAAATCAAACGAAATATTATAAACAACAGGCCATTTGCAACGGTTATTGTTTTATATGTAAGTTAGTTATAGGTAAGTTTGTCACATCACATTGAGAACGGTTGGACCGATTTGGTATTTTTTTTTTCAATTATCGTAAAGGTTCTAATAAGGTTTTTAGGAAAAGAACCACCAGTTACCATCTAATGGCACTGGTCGAAATTGTAGTCAATCAGTGAATATTAAAATGTAGTAATGGACCTGACATATTGATGAACCGAGAGACAATAAATAAACAATAAAATAATTTTCCTAATATTTACTAGGTGCCCCCCATTCCCTACTTCTGAACAAATATTTCCTATCAAAAAAGAAATGCTGTCCCTGGCAGGTAACTTCAGACAGGCAAGTCTGCAGCGTGCAGGCGACAGGCGTCCGGCATGGTACTACTAGCTAGACTAAAGCAGTACGTGCCTATGGTATTTAGTTTTGACGTAAATATGAGTATTTCCTGTTGTTTAAAATATGTTTGTAACTTGCTAGGCATCTTAATTGTTGCTCTATTTACATCTACAAGCTACATGAGACTAATCATATATAACTGCTGTTAACTACGTCATTTGATAAATATTTATATAGGGAAATAGAAAACCTATGACATTGTTTAATACCTACCTTCCACGGCTGGCGTCCAAAATGGCGGCGGTACTATTTCCTTGTAGCATCCAGTTCCAGCATGCTGCATGACACAGTAACGGTTGGGAGAAATTGCTAACTAACTAACCAACTAATGAATGGAGGCGCTGGGGCAACCGCGACGACTCCCCGGTATCTTCTTTAGACGCCTATACTTGGCGCCAAGGCGGCCAGCGGCTGCCTGTCTCAAAAAATCATTAAAAATTGTCACTAATAACCTGTCAGACTGAATACTAGCAGATCAGGTGAAGTGTCAGGTTGGTCAAGGCCACCCATCTTTCAAACTTACCCCACACGTAAATCTCATCTTCTTACTTTCATGATTGCTCTTCCATATGTTTTGCTTCCATACATTAAAGCACAATTACATGTTTGTTAACATTGTCTGTGGTCTGAGTGTAGGTATGTGCGTGTGCTGTGTGGCACCAATTTAAGTAGGCACACAATCTTATTCACAACTTCCCTATAAATCCAGGACCGGATGAGGCATTGCCTCGGGGCACCCATTAGAACGAGGCACCCACACCACGGTAATTTTTTTTGAGAATTATGAAATGGAAAAAAAAGTCATACCTATTTGCGACTTAAGTCAGAGATCAACATGCGTTATCCTACGATCTTCCGTTATAATAAAATATCTTGATTATGTGCACACCAAAAAAGGTCGATCTTTCTAAAATCACCGGCCATGAGCAGGCCCCCACCACTTCTCAATGTTGTATTATTCAGTCCTTTTTGCTTCCTTTTCAATAAATCACTTGCTCGCATACATTTTCATACCGTTTTAAAATTTTCATTCATTGTTACCATTGTTAGTATAAGTTGACGCACGCAGATGGCGTATATACAAGAGTCATTTCACTTTAGAATAATAGAACATGACCGCTCGACTCCAGTTTCTTTACATTTCACTGACTTTTCCATTCTTTCTCAGATTTTTCAACTGTCCAAATATAGTTACTTATAACCTAATAACACCTGTATAAACTACTCAGTGTCAGTGTGTGCTCCGCTGACGCAGCCAGGTGCAGGGTGTCCAATAAAAAGTGAGAATGACAAATACGCACTTATCTTTTAATACAACTTATTTTATTTTTCAACAAAGTCACCTTTTAAGTTAATACACTTGATATATATCTTTTTTCTAGACTTAAAATTCCATGTAAAAACTCTTTATCCTGAGCCTCTAAAAAACCGTGTAGGTACTGCGGCGACTACTGCCTCATCGTCTTCAAATTTTTGGCTTCTGAGGTACTGGTTTAATCATTTTTAACCGTGGAAAAAGATAGAAATCACTAGGGGCGAGGTCCGGTAAATATGGAGGATTTTCCATCAGTTCAAAGACAGCGTCTTCAATGGCAGCTATCGCAACACTGCTGGACTTGTGCGCGGGGGCGTTATCTTGGTGAAACAAAACAACTTTAGTCAGTTTGCCACGGCGTTTCTCGCGTATTTCGTTGCCCAATTTTTTTTATTTGTCCTGCATATAAATTCCCAGTAATAGTGGCTCCATGATTGAAGTATTCGATCATTAGGTACCACCTCTTGGCTGTCCCAGAAAAGAGAGCCCATGATCCTACCAGCGGATGGAGTTGTCTTAAATTTTTTAGGAGTTGGAGATGACGGTCTCTTCCAAGTCATGGACTGCTGTTTCGTTTCCGGGTCATAATGATGAAGCCATGTTTCATCCATGGTTATGAATCGAGACAAAAATCGATCAGCTGGGTTAGCATATATCTTGACAGCGACACTTTCGTTTCGGTCGAATGGCCTTGAACAGGCCAAAACGTTCATGTCCAACAAGGACCGGCCAGAGATAGCCCGGGGCCGAGAGGTCCGGCCCAACAATGTGCGTGCTAATTTGCTATGCCGGGCAAAGACAAGTACACAGAATTTGCCCGCACATTGTTGGGCCGGACATTCTCGGACCGGGCATGCCCTGTACAAGAATGCCGAGCAATTTGCTTGGCCGGACAAAGACAAGTACACAGAATTTTCCCGCACATTGTTGGGCCGGACCTCTCGGCCCCGGGCTATCTCTGGCCGGTCCTTGTTAGACATGAACGTTTTGGCCTGTTCAAGGCCATTCGACCGAAACGAAAGTGTCGCTGTCAAAGTGTATGCTAACCCCACAGGATCTAGCTGCAACAAATCCAAACAGCTTCGCGAAATCCTTAGTCAGGTTTGTTTATTTACCCAGCGCGCGCGGACACGGTGGTCGTGCATAATATTATAGAATAATAATATAATCTTGATTTCTGCAGCTATAAAACGAACTGTAACACGACGATCCGCCAAAACAATTTTTTCAACATTTTTATAATTTGTTCGTTTACCTACTGCAGTGGCAGGGCGCCCCGAGCGTGGGTCATCATTGGTGGAAGATCTTCCTCACCTAAACTCAGCACACCAACGAGCAACTGTAGAGTATGGAGGAGCATGAACCCCTAATGTTCCTTGTAAGTCCTGCTCCGTAGTAAAATTTTTTAAGCAGATATATTTAATTACCGCGGGAATTTCAACTTTATCCATTTTCGAGAACACGTTCCGAAATGTAGGAAACAAATGTCTACAATTTTTAAAATCGGTATTTTTTAAATATGTATATACTTACCCCCTTATTCATAAACGTTTATTAGCAACGTTTTTGTTAAAATGTGTTTTGTTTCTTTCTATTATTAGTAAAGACAGGTTTGTTAGAGAGTGACAAAACATATTTTAACAAAAATGTTGCTAATAAACGTTTATGAATAAAGGCCCTAGTATCTATTTAATTTTTTTTTTTTCACGGGTTACTTTTACAGCTCCCGAAACCGTGTTACGGTTCCAGGGTACCCAGCGGAAGACCAAGTCTCCCTCGTTTAGCCGATGGTATTTGTGAGGCTATATCTAACGAGTGGCTAGTTCTGTTGAGATATATTTAGCTGGAAAAGCCTCTAAGTGTGGTTTGTCGGATTATGTACTTATACTTATCTATTTAACATAATTAAATATACATAATAAGTGTTATTAAACGAGTGGTTAAGACGTCTGGTATATAATAATAATAATAATAAAAATCTATTTAATTCTCACTTTTTATTGAACACTCCTAGTAAATGCGAAAGTAACCTGTCTGTCTGTAATGCTTTCACGGCTAAATCACTGAACCGGTTTTAATAAAACTTGATGAAAGGGCATAGGCTACGTTTTTTAAATCACACCCTCAAAATATCATATTTATTTCGTTTCGACTCGAAGACCGAAACCGCTCAAGCGAGTTGGATTCGCACACACCACAGAGATCTGTGGCACACACGAATCGGTCACTCAATAGTATGCACTAACATTAGACCAAGTTTATTTCGCAAGAACAAATTAACGCGAGTCCGGCTCACACTTGGCCGGTTTTTATTATTTACGTTTGTATACAATGTATTGTCATTATTGCCATTATTAAGATCGAGCATGGTATGTAAGGTAAGTATGGGGAACTTTTAAGTTTTCAACTTTATTTTTATTATTAATTTGTTGTTATAGCCGCCATAGTAATATATGGTTCAAAAGATATACAGTTCTGTGACCATAGATTAGTATCTGTGACAGGCGGACGAACGGACAAACGAACAGCGGAGCCTTTGTAATAGGGTGTCCGTTGTCATCCTTTGGGCACAAAGCCCTATAAACGATGTGTCCACACAGGGCAAGGAATGCACGGATCAAGAATGCCCTAAGCTAAAATAGGTCGGGAAAAGATAGCATCTACACGGTTATTATTATTGCGGAATATGCTAACCGGCTGTGCGGATAGCTAGTCTATCTTTAATTAAAGAGTCCTTTACCAGTATGAGACGAATCTTCCATAACGTATTCTTCCTTCCACTGGTTTCTTCCCACATGACATAAGTGCATGACCACGGAACGAGTGTGTGAGACCATCAGGTCTCTTTCCGTCTGATCTGCTAATTCCTGGAGGCTCCAGTACAGCTGGTATTGATCGTCGGATTGTGTCATTAATATTGTTATGTCTGGGTATTCTGCCAGCACTTCTTTTGCATGATAAGCCATGTCGTCCATACAGGTCGACTTCAATGGTAATTGTGAGGCTATACTTAACGAGTGGCCAGTTCTGTTCAGGTATAATTTAAATGGAAAGATTAGAAGACAATTAGTGTTTGTAGAAAAGAAGTCGATATGTATGTTTATTTATTTGTTTAATAAAATACATATATCTTTCATACTTCCGCAAACGGTAAGTAATAAATAAGCACAGAGTACGAACTATATAATAACAGCGTATAATAATAACTGTGTCTGTGTGTCTGTGTGTCAATCTGCCACTGAAATCTGTGACCATTTTGAAAATTTAAACTAAAAACATGGTTTTTTAATGAAAATACAAATATAAAATGTTCTAATTATTTTAAAACCTTACAACTATTATTTAAAAATATTTACAAAAAATTGTCATCACCCTATTGTGTAGGTACCTAGATTATACAGGGGCGCCGACTTTTAGAGAACCCCGTGGCTGCTAGACATGTTCATTTAACTTTGAAATAAAATAACACGATAAAAAAATGTTTATTAATTAAAAATCCCCGAAAATATATAATGTTTATAGCCAGTAAATTAATGTAAGTATTTATAAATAAATTATTTGATCTTTTTAAAAGGTTCATCTTATACATACCTATGTAAAAAAAGGCACGTTGGTATATCTGTCTGTTTGTTTTGATACGGCTGGAAGCGGCGGCTGGAAGCGGCGGCTGGAAGCGGCGGCTGGAAGCGGCGGCTGGAAGCGGCGGCTGGAAGCCAATGTTCTATATTCGACAAGAGAAGTGATATCTATTATATTATCAATCTGGTAAAACAACGTATAACTATTATGAATATCAAGAACATTCTGAGCTAGTCGTGGGCGTTATTTAACGTAATCGGTTTCTGAAACTGCTTACGAGGCTGATAATCGTATACGTAGTTTCGTTGAACAAAATGTAACGATTATTTTATGTAAGTAGTTTTATCTGTCGCGCAACGACTGACACCCGAATACACGATAGGTAACTACGTAAGCAGTTTCGTTTCGTTCAACAATCAATCTAGTCTCGCTCGCTCGTACACGTTCGGGATATGACTTACCAAAAAGAGAGAGCTATACACTCTTTACACCTCATATCATACTTTATCGTAGCACTTGCTTGCTTGTCTGTGTTCATATCTCATATTACAAAACTCATGCGATTATGTACGCAATACAGTTGAGTTAAGGGAGAAAGTTTTTTATATTATTTTGATTTGCTAGAAATTGTGACCTTCACCCGATCTCGATTTCTTTTGTTAATTTGCTTGGTTTTTTGTTCGTTTAGTTAATGATTGAGGAATCTCAAGTTGATTGTTTTATTTTCTTTGTTTACACTAAAGTTTTTTTTAATAAATTTGTTTGTGAACAAAATATTAATAGTTAGAGTAAGTAGACAAAGTAAATAGTGTAAAAGTAAATACATAGTGTGAAAACTTCAATTAAATAACTTTGATATGAAGGGAAGTTAAATTTGAAAATATATACAAAAAAGATTATCATGAAATAGATATTTAAAAATATTAAGTATTTGATAACAATATTGTTAATCATAATTCATAATACCCTATTACTTGTTGTAACATAGAAAATACAGCTTCTATACAGAAATAACTACTTACAAAAATACGCAGTTTCGAAACTAGTTACGCGTATCCACGAAACTACGTATGTTACAGTTACGCTTAAAACACGTTACGACCCAACCGATGTGAAGTTAGCGGCCACAAACTGTCGGCCTTTTATAACCCGACCAAATTAAAAATATAATATAATAAAGTCGATTAAATCTAAGTAAAACAATATGTTTCAGGGAAATATAATACATAATATACCTGAAAAAATTTTACAGTAAAAAAATAAAAATCTGCCATATACGATTTCAAAGATAAATGATGAAAAGATAATACTGATAACGATAGCCCTTTCTGGAAAATCTAGAATACATTACAGAACCATTTTGACTGGAAATGTAAGCTACATAACCACTCTTCTAAACACCAAGGCTTCAAAGTCCAAGATCTGGAAGGAAAGCGTCAGCACCATCACAACTATTTATTACCTTGAAATTTTCGATTAATACTGAAAACGATAGCCTTTTCTGGAAAATCTAGAATACATTACAGAACCATTTGGACTGAAAATATAAGCAACAGGACCACTCTTCTAAATACCAAAGCTTCAAAGTCCTAGATCTGCAACAAGTGATTCAAATGTGGGAAGATAAAATGTATGTGACGTATTTAGTTGTGTTTGGTTAAAAGGCCGACAGTTTGTTCTGGAAAATCTAGAATACATTACAGAACCATTTTGACTAGAAAGGCAAGCTACATAACCAATCTTCTAAACAACAAGGCTTCAACGTCCTAGATCTGGAGGGAAAGCGTCAGCACCATCACAACTATTACCTTGAAATTATCGATTACTACTGAAAACGATAGCCTTTTCTGGAAAATCTAGAATACATTACAGAACCATTTGGACTGAGAATGTAAGCTACATGACCACTCTTCTAAATACCAAGGCTTCAAAGTCCTAGATCTGGAACAAGTGATTCAAATGTGGGAGGATAAAATATAAGTGACGTATTTAGTTGTGTTTGGTTAAAAGGCCGACAGTTTGTTCTGGAAAATCTAGAATACATTTCAAAAACATTTTGACTAGAAAAGCAAGCTAAATAACCACTCTTCTAAACACCAAGGCTTCAACGTCCTAGATCTGGAAGGAAAGAAGCAGCATCACAACTATTACTTTGAAATTTTCGACTAATACTGAAAACGATAGGCTTTTCTGGAAAATCTAGAATACATTACAGAACCATTTGGACTGAGAATGTAAGCTACATGACCACTCTTCTAAATACCAAGGCTTCAAAGTCCTAGATCTGGAACAAGTGATTCAAATGTGGGAGGATAAAATATAAGTGACGTATTTAGTTGTGTTTGGTTAAAAGGCCGACAGTTTGTTCTGGAAAATCTAGAATACATTTCAAAACCATTTTGACTAGAAAAGCAAGCTAAATAACCACTCTTCTAAACACCAAGGCTTCAACGTCCTAGATCTGGAAGGAAAGAAGCAGCATCACAACTATTACTTTGAAATTTTCGACTAATACTGAAAACGATAGGCTTTTCTGGAAAATCTAGAATACATTACAGAACCATTTTGACTGAAAATGTAAGCAACATGACCACTCTTCTAAATACCAAGGCTTCAAAGTCCTAGATCTGGAACAAGTGATTCAAATGTGGGAAGATAAAATATATGTGACGTATTTGGTTGTGTTTGGTTAAAAGGCCGACAGTTTGTTCTGGAAAATCTAGAATACATTACAGAACCATTTTGACTATAAATGCCAGCTACATAACCACACTTCTAAACACCAAGGCTTCAACGTCCTAGATCTGGAAGAAAAGAAGCAGCATCACAACTATTACCTTGAAATTTTCGATTAATACTGAAAACGATAGCCTTTTCTGGAAAATCTAGAATACATTACAGAACCATTTTGACTGTAAATGTAAGCTACATGACCACTTTTCAAAACACCAAGGCTTCAAAGTCGTAAATCTGGAACAAGTGATTCAAATGTGGGAGGATAAAATATATGTGACGTATTTAGTTGTGTTTGGTTAAAAGGCCGACAGTTTGTTCTGGAAAATCTAGAATACATTTCAAAACCATTTTGACTAGAAAAGCAAGCTAAATAACCACTCTTCTAAACACCAAGGCTTCAACGTCCTAGATCTGGAAGGAAAGAAGCAGCATCACAACTATTACTTTGAAATTTTCGACTAATACTGAAAACGATAGCCTTTTCTGGAAAATCTAGAATACATTACAGAACCATTTGGACTGAGAATGTAAGCTACATGACCACTCTTCTAAATACCAAGGCTTCAAAGTCCTAGATCTGGAACAAGTGATTCAAATGTGGGAGGATAAAATATAAGTGACGTATTTAGTTGTGTTTGGTTAAAAGGCCGACAGTTTGTTCTGGAAAATCTAGAATACATTACAGAACCATTTTGACTAGAAAAGCAAGCTAAATAACCACTCTTCTAAACACCAAGGCTTCAACGTCCTAGATCTGGAAGGAAAGAAGCAGCATCACAACTATTACTTTGAAATTTTCGACTAATACTGAAAACGATAGCCTTTTCTGGAAAATCTAGAATACATTACAGAACCATTTGGACTAGAAATGCAAGCTACATAACCACACTTCTAAATACCAAGGCTTCAAAGTCCTAAATCTGGAACAAGTGATGTAAATGTGGGAGGATAAAATGTATGTGAGGTATTTAGTTGTGTTAGGTTAAAAGGCCGACAGTTTGTTCTGGAAAATCTAGAATACATTACAGAACCATTTTGACTAGAAATGCAAGCTACATAACCACACTTCTAAATACCAAGGCTTCAAAGTCCTAAATCTGGAACAAGTGATGTAAATGTGGGAGGATAAAATGTATGTGAGGTATTTAGTTGTGTTAGGTTAAAAGGCCGACAGTTTGTTCAGGAAAATTTAGAATACATTACAGAACTATTTCGACTGAAAATGTAAGCTTCATGACCACTTTTCTAAATACCAAGGCTTCAAAGTCCTAGATCTGGAACAAGTGATTCAAATGTGGGAGGATAAAATGTATGTGAGGTATTTAGTTGTGTTAGGTTAAAAGGCCGACAGTTTGTTCTGGAAAATTTAGAATACATTACAGAACCATTTCGACAGGAAATGCAAGCTAAATAATCACTCTTCTAAAGACCAAAGCTTCAACGTCGTAGATCTTTTCAGTCAAAATGGTTCTGTAATGTATTCTAGATTTTCCAGAAAAGGCTATCGTTTTCAGTATTAATCAAAAATTTCAAGGTAATAGTTGTGATGCTGCTGACGCTTTCATTCCAGATCTAGGACGTTGAAGCCTTGGTGTTTAGAAGTGTGGTTATGTAGCTTGCTTTTCTAGTCAAAATAGTTCTGTAATGTATTCTAGATTTTCCAGAACAAACTGTCGGCCTTTTAACCAAACACAACTAAATACGTCACATACATTTTATCTTCCCACATTTGAATCACTTGTTCCAGATCTAGGACGTTGAAGCCTTGGTATTTAGAAGTGTGGTTATGTAGCTTGCATTTCTAGTCAAAATGGTTCTGTAATGTATTCTAGATTTTCCAGAAAAGGCTATCGTTTTCTGTATTAATCGAAAATTTCAAGGTAATAGTTGTGATGTTGCTGATTCTTTTCTTCCAGATCTAGGACGTTGAAGCCTTGGTATTTAGAAGTGTGGTTATGTAGCTTACATTTTCAGTCAAAATGGTTCTGTAATGTATTCTAGATTTTCCAGAAAAGGCTATCGTTTTCAGTATTAATCAAAAATTTCAAGGTAATAGTTGTGATGCTGCTGACGCTTTCATTCCAGATCTAGGACGTTGAAGCTTTGGTGTTTAGAAGTGTGGTTATGTAGCTTGCATTTCTATTCAAAATGGTTCTGTAATGTATTCTAGATTTTCCAGAACAAACTGTCGGCCTTTTAACCAAACACAACTAAATACGTCACATACATTTTATCTTCCCACATTTGAATCACTTGTTCCAGATCTAGGACTTTGAAGCATTGGTATTTAGAAGAGTGGTCATGTAGCTTACATTTTCAGTCAAAATGGTTCTGTAATGTATTCTAGATTTTCCAGAACAAACTGTCGGCCTTTTAACCAAACACAACTAAATACGTCACATATATTTTATCCTCCCACATTTGAATCACTTGTTCCAGATCTACGACTTTGAAGCCTTGGTGTTTTGAAAAGTGGTCATGTAGCTTACATTTACAGTCAAAATGGTTCTGTAATGTATTCTAGATTTTCCAGAAAAGGCTATCGTTTTCAGTATTAATCGAAAATTTCAAGGTAATAGTTGTGATGCTGCTGCCTCCTTTCTTCCAGATCTAGGACGTTGAAGCCTTGGTGTTTAGAAGTGTGGTTATGTAGCTTGCATTTATAGTCAAAATGGTTCTGTAATGTATTCTAGATTTTCCAGAACAAACTGTCGGCCTTTTAACCAAACACAACTAAATACGTCACATACATTTTATCTTCCCACATTTGAATCACTTGTTCCAGATCTAGGACTTTGAAGCTTTGGTATTTAGAAGAGTGGTCATTTTGCTTATATTTTCAGTCCAAATGGTTCTGTAATGTATTCTAGATTTTCCAGAAAAGGCTATCGTTTTCAGTATTAATCGAAAATTTCAAGGTAATAAATAGTTGTGATGGTGCTGACGCTTTCCTTCCAGATCTAGGACTTTGAAGCCTTGGTGTTTAGAAGAGTGGTTATGTAGCTTACATTTCCAGTCAAAATGGTTCTGTAATGTATTCTAGATTTTCCAGAAAGGGCTATCGTTTTCAGTATTATTTTTTCATCATTTATCTTTGAAATCGTATATGGCAGATTTTTTTTTTTTTACTGTAAAATTTTTTCAGGTATATTATGTATTATATTTCCCTGAAACATATTGTTTTACTTAGATTTAATCGAGTTTATTATATTATATTTTTAATTTGGTCGGGTTATAAAAGGCCGACAGTTTGTGGCCGCTAACTTCACATCGGTTACGACCCACGACTATTCTGAGCTCCATTTCCCTACGACATACGACATAGTGTTACTGCTGCGAGCTGCGACATTGACATTGTAGGTAACTTACAACAAAACTAGATGTTCTCACGGTAACGACCGGTATTCTGTTGTTGTCGTTACTAATGTCGTTATGTTATACAAATTACTAGCACGTGGACATGTGACAGGATATAATTATCTCAGTGGAAAAAAATCACGTCGAATTGGTGCTCCGTTTAGTTACCAAAGGAGGACAAACAATCATACTTTAGAGGTGTTTTGTACAATAGTTGGAGGGCCGGAGAGTACTTACTGTAATGCTGTTGATGTTATGAAACATACATTGGATACCGGAAGGTCCCGGATTCAATTCCTTCGTGCCAAAAATGCTAAGCACCAATTTTATTTTAGAATATGTGCCTTAATCGACTTCCCGTGCTTCGGAGGGCACGTAAAGCACATCTTCTAAAAATAATAGATATCAACGTCTGTTAAAGAAGTGACACATCTAGATCCGTTAAGTGCAGCAACGGGCTTGCCACCTGTTCTGTTCAATATGGACAACTGACGTCAAGTGTATCTGGCCACACCGCAAGACATAAAGTTCGTAAGATGCTCGTAGTGAGGTAAGATATATCGTTAAGTTGTAGAGAATAGAGGTAGACAGGACAGGTTGGTAGTAAGATATATAATGTGGGGTAACTAGCCGGTAGTCGGTTGTGTTATGTTGACAACACTTGGTTCCGGTCATCGGTACTTGTTGCTTGTTGCTGGTGCGAACTACTGACACTCTCGAGTGAACATTGGGGAAATGTGAGTAGTTCAATTATACTGGCTTATTTTGAGGGTACATTGAAAGACCATGTTTTTTTATTTTTTTTTAGTGTTGGAGTTAAAACCCATTACCCTTATAAGATCGTTCAGTCCGTCGTCCGTCCATCCGTCAGTCCGTCCGTCCGTCCGTCCCACTATTTCTGTCTAGTGTCTACAGTTTTGAACCTAATTTGATAAAATTTTATATATTTATATACATACATATATACATAACTTCTATTAGAGATCTAAATTTTAACGCAAAACTATAATATAAAAAGAATACCTCTTGCAGAACCCCTGCCTGTGGCATGGTTCCCAAAACACTGTCTGCGTTACCTCGCTGAATGGTTAAACTGATCCTTTGAGCGAGGTAAGAGCCAGCCTTTAGGTCACCCGAAGCGTGGACTAGTCTTGTACCTAAAATTTTCAAGAATATTTTCATTTCGGCAGACCATGGACCCATTGTTTCCACTGCAAGCGCCGAAAATAAGTAATTTGTTATAATAGTTATATAATTAGTTAAGCGTGTTCTGCCGCCGCACCCACTTTTCATTTTTTTTAAAATTTTTAATAATTTAATTAATACTTATATATTATTATTTTTTTTTATGCAAAGTTGATATGAAAAAAAATGTTCAGTAACACTCCAATGGGGAGTCATAAAAAAAGTTTTGTTTACGAGACATTTATCTTCAAAGTGGTCTACAAAGTGACCCCTCCCCCCTCCCTTTTACAAAAAATAAATAAAAATCTTCAATATTATTTCAATAAAATTAAACCGGGCGCCGCAGACAATTAAATGTATATAAATAAATTTAATCGCTAAATGTAAGCGCAAAACTCGCGACAACGGCTAGACCGATTTGGTTGATTTTTTATTATTGTGTTCGTAATTGTATGAAAAGAAAAATTTTAAAATTTCCCGAAAAATTGGAATATTCGGGAAAAACCATAGACTTAGGATTTCGTGAAAAACTATTTTTTATGTGTGTGTTTGAGTGGGTCCCTAGATGGTTTAGATACACAAATTGGACCCGGCAGGTGACGCTGCAATCAGGTTCTAGGATTTTTTTTATTTTATTTCATATCCAGGGGCGAAGCCGGGGGCGGAAAAAAGTACACCTAGGTCGCCCTCTGTCAGCATTTCCTTTAATTTCTACCATAAACCTTTTTAGTCCTTCATTCTGTCAACTTACCGCGTCAACTACTTTTCTTCATTTTAGTCACAATATCATCTTTTATCCACAAATAGGATGCTACGATATCCTTCAGTGACATAGGCTATATTTTCCGGGGGCGGAAGGCTAGTAACAAATAAAACAGTACCTATATATTTACAATATCCTGGTTTGGAGCAGAGACTACGGTACCCTGCTCCCTACACGCCACTTGGCTGGTTTTTTTAAATAATTTCAAATATTTCTCGAGGTCTTATTAAAACTTGCCAAAACAAAAAAAAAACCGAAAATAAAAGTGTAAGTTTTATTGCACCTATTTACATAATAGTTCTCTTGTTAACATTACTTGGTCTAAAGTTCGATCCCCGAGTGGGGATTTTACATAAGAAGCATTTCATAGTGTGTCGGTGGCCGAGTGGTTAAAATGTCTGGTATTAACTAAGCGGACGTCATCCGATCCGATCCTGGGGTTTTTTATAATTAAATACTCCGACAAACCACACTTAAAGGCTTTTCCATCTTAATATACCTCAAAGTCGAGGAACTGGCCACTCGTTAGGTATATCCTCAAAAATACCATCGGCTAAACGAGGGAAACTTGGTCTTGTGTTGGGTACTCTAGGATTGGACCGATAACACGGTTTCGGGAGCTGCAATATTGATACTGAAGTAGTGCTTCATCCTCTCGCTGCCTACATTTATGGGAAGCAGGCGTGAATATATGTTTGTAATATTAAGAATGATAACTTAAATAAATCCCATTATCTTAGAACGTGTTAAACGAGTTGTTAATATGTTTTGTGAACTGTGAGCATCCTAAAATAGATACAACTAGCTCACAACCAGTTTTTACCTACCTGACTTCTCCCGTGAACATTAACAAACGGTAAAAAAAACCGGTAATTTAATATAGATGCTATAATAAAAGGCAGTACACCTATATCTGTAATAATGTAATTAACTAGGTAACTGTTAAACATTATTGAATTCGGTGCAAGAGTTTCGAGTGTGGGTACCCATTCTCCTATATAGAATAATTTCATTCATCCCGGCCATATACCAATGGGTTTATAATTAAATACTTATGTACATAATCCGACAAACCACACTTAGAGGCTTTTCCATCTAAATATACTTACCTCAATAGAACTGGCCACTCGTTAGGTATAGCCTCACAAATACCATCGGCTAAACGAGGGAGACTTGGTCTTCCGCTGGGCACCATGAGACTGTAAACACGGTTTCGGGAGATGTAAGACAACCCTTGCAGAAAAAAACTTCAAAAACAGGATAACTGTAAATAAGGATTTCTCCGCCAATTGCTAACCTATTTTGATGGTTCCTTTTTTAATCGACTGAGAATTCTTTCGGATTGGTCCCATTTCGCCATTGAATTTGAAGACGGTTTGGTACCTAGCTCTAAATTTCACAAATCTAGACAATTAAATTACAAATATAGACCCCCCCCCCCCCCAAGGCCCCCCGAACTTGACAGTCGTGACACAGAGAGCGCGACCTTGTTGGAGTTGTGGTGGAGTCGGTGGAGGTGAACTAGTATTATTGTAATATCATTATTATTATGATGCTGTCTACTGTAAAGTTTAAGGTTTGTTTACTTCAAAAATATTGCGATTAATCCTCATTTCTTCTAAAAAATATATATAGACTATATTATTATTATGCTTGCTGGCCAAATGTGGTCGTTGTTACTAATGTGTCTCTGATGTTATATTTTCATGTAATATTTTTTTTTCTTCACGTGTTGCCTTACAATGTATATGTACAATGAAATAGTAGTAGCCTAATGGAAGACAGTTTTCATCTTTAAAAGCCCTCCAAATTATTGTTGCACCACATCCATGAGCCGCGGGCCGCGGCTGATAATATATTTTCGGCTTGACTCGCTGCGAGCGGGCTGACCGGCTATGCGGAAAAAAATCCAGGAGATTTTAGTAATGTTTCAGGTGCCGGGAGATTTTTAAAACGAACTGCCCTTTTCCGGGAGAGTTGGCAACCCTAGTTGTACTAGGTGGTACCTATATTAATAAGAAAAGTCTAGTCTGTTTACTTAATAAGAGCTAAAATAAAAAATAAAATAAAGCCTTTTTATACTTATTTCAGTGTATTAAGGGGCGGTGGTCAAGGTCATCTTGTATCTGTCAAAAATATGGTAAATCTAAGTTAATCCTGGAAACGTGAGTTTATTTATACAAAATCTCCTCACCCCAAAAGGATTGTTATTATTTGAAATTGGATTCAGCCATATTTTTATTATTCATGGGTTCTAAAGAGCCGTTGTTTTCGATACGCAACTTGAGGCTTTTCCACCTAATATACCTCAACAGAACTGGCCACTTGTTAGAAATATCAACGGCTAAACGAGGGAGACTTGGTCTTCCGCTGGGTACCTTGAGACTGTAACACGGTTTGGGGAGCTGTAAGGCAATCAGTCTAATCTAATCTAATCGTCTAATGTATGACATGTATGATATATAAAAGAAGCGAATCGTAACAAATGGCTTTCGATTGTCTCGGCCTACCCTTTTGGGATAAAAAGCGTGATGATAGATAGAAAGACATGCTCAATATCCCCTTTGCAAGATCTCGGCACACCTTCGCATGCTCTCGGCCAGTACACTGTATGTATATATTAGATATAAAAGTAATAATAACTTGTTATCAGCGTGAAGTATGGGGCCGTGGCAAGTTCTTTGTTTTGTCGCGACACTGTGCGTCGTGGTGGTCGTGGAGAGCGGCAGGAACGTGGCTGCATCTATCGGTCGAGGGATCGGTAAGGAGATAGCTGCTGTTAAACAACCTATTGAGGAAACGGTCGTCTCTGTTGGATCTAGTCAATGTAAGTGACATATTGTATATACTTACTAGAAGTTGGCCAATAGTTAGGTAGCTTCCATCCTTCCATCCACTCGGAATGGATATCGGGTATATTCTCATTATAATATTTACATCTAGCTCCATTAAGAGTACTTGTATTGGTATAAACTATTCCCAATTTCTCTTAATCCACCCGTGTCACTGTAATTTAGCATAAAATAGCTGTTATTTTTTCAATGGGTGTTATCTATCTATCTATCATCACGCCATAATATATTTTATCCCAGAGGGGTAGGCAGAGACTATCGAATGCCATTTGTTACGATCCTGACATATCTCTTTCGCTTTTTTTATATTCATCATGCATTTTATACATGCAATGAGTTTTATTGAATAGGAAATATGGGTGGTTAAACTTTGCCCCCGTTTCAATTATGGTATAACAGCGCTTTAGGTAGTAGTAGTTTATGATACGGGATCATAATAGGGGTAATTAAAACACAAGTGGAATTTTTTAATAGCATCCACGAGTGTTTTAATTCCAAGTTATGTGCCCATTCATACACTACTTTATCTAATCCCATGCAATAGTATAAAACAAATTGAACTAAGATGCGGTAAACGAGGTTACCTACCTACTACGCATGCGCGTTAACTGTCAAGTGACTCCTACATGGGAGAGTCGATATTTTCATAGAGTTTAATGTGGCTGCATAACACATATCCTTTGCTTTTTCTGCATTTAAAAAAAAAACAAAACATTACGATATCGTTTTTGTATGAAAACATTATAGTATCGAAGTTTGAAATATTAGAGACGCGTGTATGTAAAACATATCATTATGAAGTATAATTCCATTTTGTAATAGAGATTTTACGTTCTAAGAGTAGATAAAAAAATTTAAGAGCTTTGTGATAGATTATGAAAGAGAAAATGGGGACAAAGTTTAACCACCCATATTTCCTATAAACCTATAGAAAAAATAACAGATTTCACTTAGATATATTGAATAAGTATCTATATGCTAAATTACAGTGATACAGGTGGATTATTTACAGAGAAATTGGGAATAGTTTATACCAGAAAAATTATGGATATAGGAGCCTTAAGTGCAGGCCACTAATTCTCTAGTGTACACTGTCTCTGGGCACACCGCGAGATGATGAACAATATTTAGTTTACGACATGCACGGATATTTAAAATGATATATTTTGTAGGTTCCAACGTGAAGAAGTTGTTAGGAGTGGCGTACGAACAGATAGACGGAGAGAAGGAGCCAGATCTGGACCAGCTCAAGATAGATCTGAAGACTCAGTAAGTGTCCGCGTGTCATAAAGTCGATAGTCTATGTCACCCACCGGCCCTCCAACTATCTCTAATTATGCATAAAATAACGTCGATCAATTGCTCAGTTTTGATGTCGATAGATGTCGCACCGTTACTAACTCATTGAAACCTGTATCGCGCCATTGAAAATATTTAATAGATTGGCATATAATATGCAACTTTCCAACGATGTGCGTTGGGGAGTATTCCTTTTACTCATGATCGTTGGATTGTTGTATGTAGCCATTTCTATAAAGGAATACATTGTGTCTGTCTGTCTGTCCGTCCGTCTGTCACAGCTCCACTATACGAATAAAGTTTAAATTTGGTACAGTAGGTACGTGCATATAGGTACCGGGACGGTTCTTGAGCGGTGGTCGTTAGATGCGCAGAACACAATTTTTGGGTCTGCTTGACGTTATGAGGTATTAATTTTAAATTTGCCAGCAGTAAAAAGGAATCGTAAAAACAAACACCAATAAATCAATTATAATAAATATACAATATACAAGTTAACATATGCGTAACATTGACATTACCCCACTTTTTCGTCGAGCGCTCAGGGGAGGGAGGGAGGCCTGTCATTGGTTGCATATTCGTATTACTTCGTATATAAACGAACATTGCCGAGGCGCATAACAAATAATTTATAGTATTATAATAATTTACATAATTAGTATGCATCATGCGACTTATCAAATGATAATTATTTATTATAAGTAATAATTTGTAACGTTCTCACGGAAAATAATGGAGTTCGACTCGCTCTTGGCCAATATATCTTGTAATATATTTTAAAGTGTACACAATATGGAATGTTTTCGCTTCGCCTACGTCCAGCAAATACGAGATAAGGTTCTATATATATATTTGTAATTTTCCGCCATAGAGTAACACGGACCTTTGTAGACGATGTTTTAAGTAGCCCGCGCACTAGTCCGGTATCTCACAGAACATACGATCTAGATCACATGCAATTCACTCACCCACACAGACACACAAGATTCTATTAAACAAAGGCGTGTGGATGTGTGTGTGTGTGTGTGTGTGTGTATGTGTGACAGATCGTTCCGCCCATCGAAATCAACCACAAATACAACGATTTGAAAACGGATGGTGAGCCGCACGATAAGAATTGGACGAATCTGTGGTCGGTTTCGGTGGACCGTACGGCGACCGGCCGGGGATTGGACAAATGTGTATATGGCCACCTTTAGATGAACACCAGGTTTCCGCCCGTGGGAGCCATACCAAGACACGCTAAACAATATCATCCGTCGGGCTCTCGTTAGCAGCAATGTGTCAATAATTTAGCACGTGATGATGGCAAGAGACCAGATGGCATGACACTTGCACCATGTAAGATGGGGCGGTCACTAGTACGGGATGCTACATGTGTAGATACTCTCGCACCGTCCCATGTTCCATATACAGCGTTAAAAGCTGGCAATACGGCCTACAATGCTGAAATGGCCAAACGTCGCAAATATGCGTCTCTTCCTTGGTGTGGAAACGATGGGATCTAGTGCACACAGTCTGTTCCAAGACATTAGCAAACGACTAATAGAACATGACCAACGGGCTGGCTCTTATTTCGGCCAAAGAATAAGCATTGCCATCCAACAAGGTAATGCAGCCAGTCTGTTGGGTAATCTCCCAGTAGACTATACAGTGATTTACATGTTTTTTTTTTATTTGTAATTTTATTTTATTTTTGTAATTTAGTACCTATATAAGATAATTTTAATAGCTATGTAAATAAATAAATAAAGTATAAGTATACTTGTTAACCCACTCACAATGATGTATATTTTCAGTGATTACAGCGCGGTGTACAACATCTCTAGTGCCGTCCGCGGGTTGTCTCGTCTACAACACTTCGACCACAACGATCCATTAGTGCTGTATGTACACGGGTTCACAGATGACCCATCTAAGAGTAGCTTCTCTGCTATCAGTGACGCCTACCTGAAGAAAGGTCAATATATGTTTATTTACCAACTAGTATTCCGCCCCGGGTTGACCCTTAGACAAGTGTAAATACCCCTGAAAGTATAAACATTAGGACATGGACACTTCAAGTTTATGCTCACCAAAATAACATCTGCACAATTTTTGGGTTTGCCACCCCACCCTGGCCCTTTCTACCTAAAAGTAATGAATAGGTAACAAAAATAATTATAAATTTGCATAGCCAATAATACAACGATTCTCGTGGTTTAGAGGTAAGTAAATAACAACGCGTAACAAGTTTGGTTTATACTAAATTATCTATGAATAACAATGGGTTTTTTATAATTAAAAACCTATGTACATAATCCGACAAACGATACTTAGATCCTTTTCTTGTATGGCATATAAGTATAACATATAGTACCTACTTATATGTTGGTGAACATTTATTGTTTTTGTTGTATTGTTATCATGTATATAGGTTATTTTTTTATTATATTAAAATTTGATTCAAATGTAAAATTTGTGGTGTAATATGGGCTCATAACCTTTTATTTTTCAAAGTTAACAGTATTTAAATTAAAAGCTGTATAGTGTCAAAATGTAGCGACAGTTGTTTACCTTTATCTCCAGGTAAATGCACCATCCTAGCTCTGGACGCCAGCTCTCTGATCCACTGGCTGTATCTCCGGTCTACCACGTACGTGCGGTTTATAGGAGAGAAGCTGGGGGAAGTGCTAGCGGCCATGCACAAACGTGACTATCCATTTATTTATTTATTTTTTCTTTTTCTTTCTTCACGGGTTGCCTTACAGCTCCCGAAACCGTGTTACGGTTCCAGGGTACCCAGCGGAAGACCAAGTCTCCCTCGTTTAGCCGATTATTTATGAGGCTATACCTAACGAGTGGCTAGTTCTGTTGCGGTATATTTAGATTTTAGATGGAAAGCCTCTAAGTGTGGTTTGTCGGATTATGTGCCTGCATAATATTTATTTATTTCCCTTCAGAACCACGACTCCCCTAGACACGGCGCTCCCCAGAGCGGGGGAGATTATGTGAACCTTGCTTTTGGAGGGTTGTCTTTTTAGAGCATGTCTCCCCTGGCGCGCCCGAGATGAACAAACCGTTTGTCAAAACGTAGTTATATTCAGTAGAGGGCCTAGGTACTTACAATTTAATTTTGCGATTTAAAGTAAACACATGAATTTTCCTTAGAAATCAGAGGCAATAACTGCGTAATTTATATTCTAAACACGCTCCTATTATGCTCTGCAGACTCTTTGTAGTAAGTTATTTATACACAATAAAATTGTTTCATATATGATTTTGTTACCTATTTACATCTATTAGACAGCATGCCTTACCTGAGAACGCCCTAGCGGCAATCTTTTCTCCAGACTTTAAATAACAGCAACATTAAAGTATCTCCTAGTAAAAGTTTTCTTGTAAACTGAATGACGGCATCCAAAACCATGTTCCGTAATGTCAATATAGACTCGATCATGGGATACATTTTCAAGTAGTTTGATGATATTTTCAAATTGAACTAACGTTTTTCCTTGTCCCTTCTGCCCCGCGAACATGACCACGCAGAATGAATCTCACTGCTAAGATAAAATGTCAGTTAGAAAGAGAAAGACATTATAGTTTCCCGTAGTGACAGAGCAGGACAAAAAGTAGTGTCACTGATCCTTATGTTTTGCTTTGTCTCTACGGAATTTTATACCTTTCTCTTTCTAACTGAGATTCAGTTCGCAGTCTTCTTGGTCATTTGCTTATGAAACTTGGACGAAAAAGTTTATGTCCTCAACTACCTCGCTGTAGCTATATTCTATACCAGAAAACGGGATGGGAAGTTGTATGGAAGAGAATAGCTGCTAGTTTTTAGTACAGAATGTGGTCTTGTGCTCCATAGACGAGTATGTAGTAGGTATGTAGTACATTAGTAGGTAACTTTAGTCGGAAAGCTTCCATGTAGACAACGACAGAAATTAATCCTAAAATGTCCTGTGATTTTTTTTGCACGGGTTGCCTTATAGCTCCCGAAACCATTTACACATTTATAGATCCCAGGATACCAAGCGGAAGACCAAGTCTCCCTTTTTTAGCCGATGGTATTTGTGTGGCTATACCTAAGTGAGATATACTTATTTAGATGGAAAGCCTCTAAGTATGGTTTTATTATGATTTGCCCGTTGTGTCAATGTGATTGTGTCCTCCAACTATCTCTGTTCACGTGAAACAATAACAAAGAAACACACTATTATTACATATTATAAATATAATAAATAATATATTTAAAAACTATATTATGAAAAGAAAAACTGTTCAAGAACCCTGTGGGCTTTGTCATGGTTCCTAAAACACTGGCTGCGTTACCTCGCTGATCCTTTGAGCGAGGTAAGAGCCAGCCTTTAGGTCACCCGAGGCGTGGTGCAGAGATCTGGCCAAGTGAACAACCACAAGGAAGCCACAAGACACAAGCTCCCACGACATCAATGTGACGCAAGGTGAATACCTATTACCTACTCACTGATCACACAACACACAACACACTACACAATGATGCACCAATTACGGTCACTCATGATGAAGACACGCAATCTACTCTTAGGTATTACTAGGTACTAGGTAGTTAGAGTAGCTAGCTCATTATACATATACCTATTATTTCTCAAAGGTCTTTTGTTGTCGCTATCAAATATCTCCTACGCCCATTTTAAAGATTATTTTTCCATTTAATGACAAAAATAAACAAACAATTCAAAATTAAATGTTTCTTTCGTTTTTCAAGTAAGTTGTCATTTAATATTCTTAAACAACAATTAACATTATTAACATTATTTGCAGAACTTATTGTCATATTATTTTGTCATTCATAAGTTTTATACTCACACACGAAGGATTCCGTACCACCGTATAATATTTAACAATACATATTTTTTAAAATAGTTTAGTAAAAACATTTGCGCGAGTCCGACTCACACTTGGCCGGTTTTTATTATTTGTTGTTTTACTTAATTAAGAGTATGCATTTCTATTGCCATTATTATTAAGTATATAGATCTTATGCAATGACGTAATATCGTTGGTCTTATGTTAGTTTAGGTGACATTTTGGTTGTCTGCTAAAACTTTTCCTATCAACTCAGCTTATTTTCCACTCATATTGATATTTGTTCAATATGGCTGACAACAGTAGCTATACAGTACTATAGGTAATGTAGCTAACACAAGAGGTACTCGCTATACAGTACTTATATTTATAAATAGTTATGTTTCCATGTTGCGTATTTCCTTTTGCGTCTGCTTGGTGCTGCGTCCTGCGTACTGCGTCCTACGTACTGTATCCTGCGTACTGCGTCCTACGTACTGTATCCTGCGTACTGTGTCCTGCGTACTGTGTCCTGCGTACTGTATCCTGCGTACTGTATCCTGCGTCCAAACAAGCACGGCTTTCTATATCAATACATAAATTATATAACGGGATTAACAAAGTGTAAAATGATAAGATTAGTTATTTGATAATAATATTTTGTTTATTCAATAAAAGTATTTACTTAGCACCAGTGTGCCTGAACTGTCTGATAGAGCTCTCTTTCAGTTTAGAACTCTTCAGAGATTCTCATATAATATTTATATATTTGAATCTCTGTCTAAACATGTACAACACATACTGCCAGTAGGTATATTCTACCTTACATTATTATAAACCAAAGTTCCCCCCGCCCCCGCGGCATCCGATATTAAATTAAATAGGTTGATTCACCGGTATTAAACATGGACCTATCATGTTTAGGAGCTGCAGAGGATTAACAGTAGTGAATCATATAGGAGAAAAAGTTAGTCCCAGCGAGTTTTCATGGCGTTTGCTGTCTAATCCGTCAGAGATAAAACAAAATGATGTAGGAAATAATTGTGTGGATAAAATGATGTACGTTTACAAAAATGTCTGCGGTAGCACAATGACATGTCTCTAATAGATATTGTTGTAAACCCATATTGTACCCGGGCGAAGCTGGGGGCGGGGTCGCTAATGTAATAATACCTACTGCATTCAATATTATATGGCTGTGTTGCCTGTGTTAATATGATGGGTGAGCAGTTGGTATCAAAATATATAATAAGTCTACTGTTTCTAAAATAAATAAAGTATTTATTTATAAACATTTTTTATGAATGTATTGCAAATGTTATACCTGTCTAGAGTAAATAAAATATTAGGTCATATAATAAGTGTTGTACTCAATTTTACATAAGTAAAACATTGCATATACAAAACCGTGCTTATTCCTCGTATTGTTTCGTACGGGCTCTTTTTCCTCAACTTGACGTCATCGCGCCTGTTGTGCCGTGTGCGTGACTTTGCCTCGTACTGAACATGGAGATGGAAATACGCATCCGGGTTCAATCTCGCCCACCCCATTCAAAAGAACAAAGCACCAATTTTAAATTAACTTTGAATGCTTCGGAGGGTATGTAAAGGCGCTGTCTGCATTTGCGTGTATGCCTGTCTGTCTGTATATCACAATTAGTTTGTGACTATATGTTCCAGTTGGAGTGTCAGCTTCCCACATCCACGTGATCGGCCACAGTCTGGGTAGCCACATCTCAGGGTTCACCGGGAAGACGTTCCAGAACCTAACTGGCAGTAACCTAGGTCGCATCTCCGGTCTGGACCCAGCAGGACCTTGCTTCACCAACGTGGACCCGGATCTCAGACTTATAAAGACGGATGCTGACTTCGTAGATGTTATACATACAGATGCCAACATATACGGTCTTAAAGATGCTATAGGTAACTTGATGTTCTTGTAGATTGTGTTTGTAGTCTTGTGATAGTTATACTGCATACTCATCGTTACAGGTCACATAGACTACTACCCCAACAGCGGGTCCATGCAGCCCAACTGTGTACTACAGACCTGCAGCCACAGTCGCGCCTGGGAGTACTACGCAGAGTCTATCCTCAACCCGCAGGCCTTCCCTGCTAAACGGTGCAACAACTGGGACCACTTCAAAACTGGAAACTGCACCAACGAAATTAGGTGAGGATAATGAGGAGACAGTTTCCGACTGTCTCTACAAATTCCAACAACTCAAGAAAAAAATAAGATTCCATGGTCTGGACTTCTCAACTTGACACTGAATCAGCATTACCGATAAGTTGATCTCTTTGTGAGAGATTCGACATCAATTGGTGACCTAAACAATTTCAAATATCTTTGTTGAATAGCCTAAACATACTCCGTTAAAACAATCTTAGCGCCAATGACACGGTTCTTAGAAGCCAAATGTCACCAATAATGGTATTTATGCTATTGAGGCTATAAGTACCTAACGAGTGGCCAGCTCTGTTGAGGTACCGTACCTATATAGTTTGATGTTTTAATTAGTAAATATACATGAACTTGTTACATTGCAGCTACATGGGCCACCCGACCAAGAGCTCGGCTCGAGGCTTGTTCTACCTGCGGACTGGGGAAGACTCTCCGTACAGTTTGGGGGAGAAAGGACTCAAGTACGAGTCTGAGGGAGGGGTGGTCAACTCTGTGGTGGGGGGCGGGAAACATGTCGCTAAGGGCATCACGGGGGTACTGGGGTGATGATAGAACATGTTTCATACATCATTCATCTGTTTAATGGTTATTTGTAAATTTATCAATTGATTCGACTGATTAACGAATTTCTATGCTGACATTGTTCTTGCTATATTATGTGTTGTTACATAATTTGTAATTGTTTAAGTATTTTATGAAGCAATTTTATATGACAAGTTAGTTTAAAGAATAGAGAAAACAGAAATATAGCTAATGTTTCACGTACTTCTAGCATTATCATTGCACCTGCTGTTTATTGCTCTATGAGCTTTATCATTTTTGTCTTCTCCGCTTTATACTCAACAATATATTTGAGCATTTGGAGTAGAATCTGATATATGTTTGGTACACTTCTCATCTACCCTACACTCTACTTCCGTCTCCTAACCTATTGTCAACTCCTAGAACGTCTCTCTCCCGAAAAGTGGCTGGTTTACGTGACAGTTCACGTTCACTGCGGTAAGCGATGAAAGCATTACAGCAAGCCTCTAACCCAGCCCGTATAATGTATCGCTCAATAGATTATTTTTGAAAGTTTGAATGTTGGTTAAATGGTTCTGGAAACTGGGACATAGAAACTGTAAATATTAGATCTACAAATCTATATGTTATGGTATTGGAAGAAGATATAAATGAAAGTTAAAGTAGGTACGCTTAATCCTATATTTGTTATGACTAGATAATTAAGAGTTTAACACTTGTCCCAGTGCTGAGCGAGCACTTTGAGCACATTGAGCACCCTCCACACTACCGGCTTGGTGGTGCCCAGATCTTTATACTGGATCCCCTCCTCACCACGACCGAAGGGTTCTTCTTCAGCTGTCTGCAGGAAGTAGGTGCCGCGACTGTCTCGTTGACTTCCGTAACCCATGTAACTGGAAATACGAGAACATACCATTTATGGCATATGGGTGCCAACTGCCACGATTTCGAGTTAACTGCATTCAAGATACCAAGCGGAAGACAAGGTTTCCTCATTTAGCCGATCACATTTCTGAGTCTACCTAACGAGTGGTCAACTGACGTCTAGGGTACGGATTAGAGAACTGTTGTATTGAAAATATACCTATATATCTTAGGGTTGATCCCCACTTAATAGAACAGATCAGCATTTTGACATGCAAAAACAGAATTTAGTACCTACGCCGTTAGCACTGTTATATATTCTGTTGTATGGGAAAGCATCAGCACGCGGGATTCTCACGCTTCCTGAAGGTAACTCATACTAAAACCAGAAAAACATCGGGTTTTTTGTATGGCAATATAATGATCTGTTCTATTAAGTGGGGACCAACTCTAAATAGGTCTACCTGTCTGGGTAATGTTGTGACAGAGTTGTGAAGAACCGTAGAGGACATCTGTTCCCTGCCCTCCAGTAAGAGAGCCATTTTTGTTTAGCTTCGTTTATGGTTTGCCACACGGTCGCTGACCTGGTCAAACATGGAGCGAATGATCATGTAGATACAGCAAACCATAGAGTAACTTATAATAACATAAATAAATAATAATATAATATAAAAATACTTTATGTACCTACCTATTCATAATAAGAACAAATTCGAAAAAACGACTCGCTGCTCACCAATTATTGTTAGATATATATGGTAGATAAATAAATCCTTAAGTACTGTTCAAATCTACCAATCCCTCGACAAGTTAGCGCATTTAATCCAAATCTATTAAGACTCCAAAGAGTTCCTATCGTATTTTAACAGCTGTTTGGTTACCTGGTATCCTTGGCACATCCGCCAGCCTTGAAGGTACTCCAGCTCTTACACTTGACGGCCGGAAACGACTTGGGGTCCAGCACAGACTCCGAGTAGTAGAGCCAGGCGCGACTGTGACTGCACGTCTGTTGGTCGCAGCCTGGCTGGTCGCTCCCTCCGTTCACATAGTAGTCTGCGTGGCCTGTTGAAGGTACATGTATAGGTCGTGTAAGTCTCCTTGAACATACAACAGCAATCAGGCTCATCGTACGTTACGACCGACTATAATTTGTGCGACGTCTGAAGTGACATTTTTAGTCTTCTAGAACCCATCTAGAGTTTTATCATAAACATCCCTATACATACCTACAGGAGCTCTGAGCCCATAGAACCCCGCGTCCGTGTGTAACACGTCCACATAGTCCGCGTCTGTGTTCTTCAGTCGCAGGTCAGACTCTACATTACTGAAGCAAGGTCCCGCGGGGTCCAGACCGGATATGCGACCTAGGTTACCACCTGTAGCGTTCTGGTAGCTCTTCCCTGCGAACCCGGCGATATGTGCGCCCAAGCTGTGGCCGATTATGTGGATGTTGGATGGTGCCACACCGTCTGGAAATCAATATACTACTTAGAACTTACTGAAGTATCTATTTTTGCCGGTTTATGATAAGAATAAAGGATAAGACAATAAGGTTACTGAAGCATAATACAGAAATCAACATGATGAAGCTCTCATATACTGAATAATCTTGTATCACGTCAATAATTTAGTAACTGTGGAACTAAGTATTGTTAGTTAGCTGGGACGAGGAACGACTCAGAAATTTCTAATCGTAAGCCACGCCCTAAACTCGTGGCAAGACAACGACGGCGCTTTGTCCGTTCTTGCTGCAGAAGTGAGAAGGGCATAATGTAACGCTTCTCGGAATAAATGACGTAAGCGGCACATTACAAATAAATAATTTATTAAAAAACGATCACATGCAGGGAAAAATCTTCTTAATCAATACTAGGTACTGAAATTATCTACAGATTCGTATAAAATTTAAACGTAAATCCCTTCAGAGTGTGGTCGTATGACTAAAAAGGTGTTTTTGAAGAGGTGATTTTAAAAATTTAAGTTATCGAGAAAATTTTCACCAATCATGTTTTCATCCTACACAATACTAGATAAAATCCTCTAGTTTTCGATGCCCAAATTGTATGTTCATAGCATTCGTAAAATTCGGGAATTTCAGTTCAGGAATCATCCAAAATTATTCGTTGTGTATTTACGTTTG
Organism: Nemapogon koenigi; assembly: GCA_963924495.1. NCBI lineage: Eukaryota > Metazoa > Arthropoda > Insecta > Lepidoptera > Tineidae > Nemapogon > Nemapogon koenigi. Next base: position 145,474 of record OZ004653.1, on the reverse strand, counting down.
TGTATAGCAGCTAGGACGGCACCCAATTTCTCCCCGATGAACCGCACGTATGTTGTAGAGCGCAGGTACAACCAGTGGAGAAGGGAGCTGGCATCCAGCGCCAGGATGTGGTTGTCGCCTAGAAGCCACAAAAAAATAATTAATACCAGATCGCGTGGAAATAGAACAAAATATGGCTTTGCGCCTGAAAAATTAAATTGTATTGACACTTCTAAGTATATGTAGGCGCTATACTTATCTGGAGATACCAAGATATATTTAGCTCTTCCCTAAAGTTTATTTTATTTATCCTTCAATTTTCATAACAATCGGCCGTTGAGGCATGATTGAGCAACACACATACCACATTTATAATATTAGTAGGTAGTAACCGATATAGCATCGATTTCCCAACAAGTGGTTTTCTATCGTTCAGTTAAAACATGGTATGAAATAGATAGATAGGAACTAACAGATCGTACTGGACCTCGTCATTTAACCTATATAGCATCACATCGTCATTTAACCTATATAGCATCACAAAGATCTTTGTCATGATCACACCTTTCGTTATTTTCAACGTAATGCCATAATTTCCTTTACCTTTTGTCATGTAAATCCTAGTCAATCTTTAATCGTTCCTTCTTTCATTTCACTCACAACATCATCTTTGAATCTTTAGATTAAATATGTACCCTGTGCTATGAAGGCGTCGCTAATGTTTCCAAAACTGCTAGTAGTGGGGTCGTCAGTGAAGCCGTGCACGAAGATGATGAGTTTGTGTCGAGATGTGATACTCATAGAAGCTGGAATTTCCTCGGCTGCGCTGGAGATGTTGTATATCGTTGTAGAGTTCCTGTTGAGCGTACATTAAGTATACAAGAGCTGGGGTGAACACATTGGGAGCCTGCCTTAGAGTAGTCAAACTGGGACCTGGGAAGTATGGCCGAGAAAGAGCTATAATGTAATACAAGTATACGTACTGCGTCCTCAACTCTAGTGTGAGCTGCTCCAGATCAGGCTCGTCTTTACTGTCATACTCATTGTACGCTACACCGAAGATTTTCTTTAGTTTGGAACCTGATGGGAAAGATCATCATTAATGGAGATCATAGGATCTGTCTTCAGAATCCCTAGCGAGGAATTAAAATATAGGTAAAACCATGGGTGGCGAACTTATTTTCCTTCTGATCTATTTAAGTACTTTTCTTTGAAGCGTCCAATAAGGCCACGAAGAACTTGTACCTAGTGAATATGATTGGTGAACTGATTATGATTGGTTGTTTATATTACTCACATTCATCAGAGGCATAGTCAACCAGGTCTTGTTCTACAGGTTCCAGAATGTTCTTGATCTCTCCAGACAAGTCCTCGCCGACCCCCTCGATGAAGGACAACACGCACTTGGTGTCCACTGCTGTGCTGGTTGCTAACAGGCACGCCACGCATACTGCTTCTAACAAACTTTTCAAGTGCTGCAGATTGGATAATATGATTTAGAATCAATTAACTGAGCTTGAAGGCTATCTGTGACGAGGCCCTGATTATAAGAAAATGAGATTTTCGGAGAAGTTTCCATAACTTTAGAACGTAATGCGTCTTTTTAAATTAAACAAAATTCAACTGGGTAGCCACTCGCGTAAATAGCCTGACTTGTCTTCCGCTCTTCCCGGGTACCCTTGGGCTTTCTGTTCTATTGTACACTTTATCAATTCCCAAAGTCGAAGTTTATTTAGTCCTCAGCCAAAGAGTTCGTCTTTGTCCTCAACAATAATAAAACCATGTCAGCCAACTTACCATATTTGAAGCTAACAGGTGAATATTAAGGAGAAATATCTCTGAGACCAATTAATATATGTAGTTGATGCGAGCATGCATTCTCTACAGTCTACCATAAATTAGTCTGTTAAATCAAATTACCGAGTCGCACTTTACGACCCATATCTTCAGAACTTCTGAATAAATCAGTCTAAGTAGGTGGTAATTGCTTTTTGGTTTCTCATCTTGAGTTATTTCCTAAACCTTTGTGTAATTATTTCAAATATTTTATTTGTAAAGACGATGTTAGTGTCACCTATAGTAAGCTAGCTATCTCCCTTCTCACCTGGAGCCTGGAGGTATTTCATCTATTGTTAATAAAACAAGTTTAGTTAATGACGTACCAGTTGTTAATACTCTTAGATGATGTACAGAATGCATGTTTTAATAACTATTATATATTTATTGTGTTCTAAGTGTAGTTATTAATAAATCATTTAGTGTTGTTGCTCTGTATATAGATATAACAGCGGGTACAGTTAGTACTACGTCTAACTGGATTGACCAAACATGTTGAGCCATCTACAAACAAATATCTGTTGATGACATATAACGAAACTTTATCTCAATTTCTTCCATTGTGTAAGTTATTTCAGGGTCATATACAGAGATTAGACACACTGACTCATCGCACAGTCATTAATGTAAAATTGTGTTATTCTACAATAATTATAATGTGGTCCTTCGAGTTGCCGGATTGAAGCTTGAACAATCAGAAAAATTATAAGTGTATGTTGTAGGCTACCTTCACCTTTTTCAAATTATTTCAGTTTCAGATTCAGAGAGTTTGCGGTGCGTTATGCGCTGTGAGCGTTGGGGGCGCTCGCGTCTACAATGTCGACATGCAGCTTACCGCGGAGAGCTGTTGACCTTCTCGCGCTGTACTGAGTCTTCGTACTCTCCTAATACGTTGACCGTTTAGTTCAGTGTTTCTCAAAGTGGGCGATAACGCCCCCTTGTGGGTGCTGGAGGCCTAGAGGGGGGCGGTAAGGGGCCCAGAAAAACTAATATAGCACACTATATATAAATTAAAGTAGTGAATTTCATTGTGATTTTTAAAATGTGGTTAAATAAAAAAAATTGGGTGCGCTGAAAAATAATTGATTTTCAAAGTGGGCGGTAGACAAAATAAGTTTGAGAACCTCTGGTTTAGTTAGTAGTAAGGAAGGAGTAGTATGTATAATATGTATATGAGAAAAGTGGTGTAGATGTGTAAGTCTTGATGGAATCATCAAAACATAAAAAATTGCGTAACGAATATAATTACTAATAAAATCTCAAGACAATGGATAAATAAAGAGCGATTAAACGTAAAATAATAATGCATAAACAAAGGGTAACGAAATACCCAAACGTATATATCTACATCTTTCTAACCAGAAATAAGTACTTATACTAAAATATAATAATAATAAAGTCATAAGAAAATATATGTAGAGCATAGGGCACCTGAGGTAAAGGTGTAACAACAAGGCGCCTATAAACAACTATAAACGCCTGACTTAGTTCTAATGTCCGACACGGACACCCTGCTCAATCTGGTCATAAGACGGCTTCAATGAACAACAACTCCCTTTAAACAATTCTCGTCTCCTTATTCACATGTAGATATTACCTGGAAAGAGCTTACGCTAGAATTCAACTCTCACGTTTCAAATTATCTACCTCCAGTATGAGGAATAATATTAAATACAATACGCAATAAGTTAAACACTTTATTAAAACAATATTAAATAATATATATCTACATACAAAGTTTAAATATAATAAAAATTAAACACAGGGAACCCCATGAGTGGCTCTCTAATCATGAATATGTAGTGATACATACTCATAAGTAGAAAACTTTCTCGAAATCACTGTCCTGCGGTAAAGTGCCAAGAAGGCTAGCAGCGTTTCCTCGCTGTATAGCTATGCTAATACGTTGTCCAAGGTATGCTCCAGCCCTCTTGTCACCTGAAATGTCGATTAGACGAGATGATAGTTCCTTATATAATTTCTTCGCTCCGAGGCCCCACGGACCCATGGTTTCAACCCCAAACGGTGCAAATAAGTAATCTTGTGCAAGGTTTGCGTACTTACGCCGTTTGAGGTTTTCAGCTGTTGTTGCTGCTGCACCAGCATTATTAGACGTAGCTTGGACGTGAGAAGCCGCCAATGTATCGACACAGGTAGCGTCCCACACTAACGGTCTTCCCTGCGTCCAGGGCACGAGTGTCATACCGTCGGGCCTCTTTCCATCATCACGTGCTATACCAGGCGGCTCTAATATAGCTGGCACGTGGACAGTGGCAAGGGCCCTACGGATGACATCATTAAGACTGGCGTGGCGTGGTATTCTACCAGCACTTTTCGTACATGATAGTCCGTGATGTCCCAGAGAATCGACATTTTGACCGCAGCGACATTGATGGGGTTCATTAATTTTGATACCGAGTCGTAAGCACACAGAAAGACGAAAAGTAATGTTATCTAATTGAGTACCAATTTTAGAATTTGGAATAGATTGAAGCCAGTATCCTGACTCCCGTTCTGTCACAGCAAGGAGACGAGCACGTTCGTGCTTAGTACTTGCGTCTTGTAATAATATTGTTTGTACATTTTTGCAGAGCGGCTCGTCCCATTGCTTCTGTAAATTTGTATTTATAGGTAAATTTTGATTTGGACAGGCCAATTTCCAGGCATTTATTGCCTCCTCCAAACACGACACCTTAAAACCGTCCGAAGACGTATGTAAAATTTTATTTATTAAAGTGTGCGTGCTGTGGATGGAAGATAAAAATGCCGGTAATGAGACATGTGAAATTTTTCTAATGCCCAAGCCACCGAAACGGATGGGGAGTGAAGCTTGGGCCCAGGCTTTGTCATTTAATGGAGAGTTTAATATTTCTATAAGAGTGTTTTTATGATAGTGTCTATTGATGTCAGTAATGTATGATGTTGCCATAAAGGACTACATCTTAAAATGTATGTGAATTTTGGGACAAACATACAAAATCGGATGATCGTTATAGCTATATGTATATTAATTTGAAGTAATCGTTCTAATGAAGTATGAAAATATTTAGTATGATCGTCTAAAAGTGATTGTATGGATTCTTGGAATATTGGCGCACCTAGAAGGCGAAGGGAATTTTTATTTAGAATTTTAATTTGAGGAGCTATGGCGTTAAATGAGTTAATGATATTGACACGATTTGGATACGTTACGTGATCGGCGATGAAGAGTTCACATTTAAAAAAATTTAGATTTAATCCAATAGAGCTGAAATTTTGTGTCAATTTGCATAAATCGTCCAGAACAGTATTCGCATCGCCTCCTATAGCGCCGTCATCCAAATACCACATGTTTAATGAGGAGGTGAGTGATGATATGTAGGGATGAATGGATAAGCTGAAAATGGCCGGTCCAAGAGGGTCACCCTGCTGACATCCGACTGCAGAGGTAATGACATGATTTTTGTATAATAATTTTGATGGTACGCTGTAACACTGATGGACATATTTATAAATTAAAGGTGTTTCTTTTTTAACTTGAGTCAGCATGGTGCCCCTGTCTACGAAATTAAATGCGTTTTTTATATCCACCTTCAGAAATACTTCACCATCCTTATTGTTCAGGAAGGTGCGAGCTGCATGAACTGCAGCTTCACACCCTCCTTTACAACAGACGCCCAATTGTGTGGGTTGGAGTTTTTGCATTAAGGGTGTAATGTTTCTGCAGCAAATTTTGGATGCTATGCGACGCAATATATTTATAATTTTATTTATTTTGCACTTTTACCGCAGGACAGTGATTACGAGAAAGTAATATATAATGTACGTTAGTGGAATAAAACTTGCCACAAATAAACTGTTACATTAATATTACCTAAAGTGATTAAATAAAATACTGTAATTATACGTACAAATATATATTGATTCAATGTTATATAATAATTGTACTACAAAACACTACTTAGGTACAAGATACACATAATGGCACGAGTTTACTACATAATACAGAGTGTGATGTTGGTATCATACTTTACTGGTAAATGGTTGCAGATGAGGTAAGAGGTCCATGTATACTATGTATCTGCTGCTGAGGATCCGGTACAATATGATGCAGGATGCCCCACTCTATGTGGTGTAGAAATAATTTTCATTAGTCAATAGTAACTATTGGCAATAGACTACTTAATTGATGTTTTATGGACCACGCAAACAAGCAAATGGCATGGCGGATGAATTTATATATGTAAGCAACTTTCTTTTTAAAGCAACGAAAATTCACCGCAACGAGAATCTCAATAATGACATTCGCTATATATAGGTGTCTTTTCACGTTTCGCTTGAAGGACCCCAAGGTTGTATGAAGCTTGGAAGACGGAGGAGGTAGACCGCTCGACTTCTCTATAGCCTGACATGTGTAGGCGTCGCCGGCCGGTCTGTTAGCTATACTGGCCTACATACAGTAATGTAATAATAATAGTGGCGGTATGTCAGCAGGCCCCCGCCGCCCTGGCCCTCATCTGCGCGAGAGTTCGACGACACGAGAGTCTCCGGGAGCCCAGACGACTGAACCCTTGTATTCGAGACACTGCCACAGGCTCCGCGCGTCTGTAACACATAATGTGATACTTTCATGACAGTTCATATAATTCACATTAGTTAGAGGGTTAAGCATTCGGAACCATTTTTTTTGGCAGGATCAGGTGGACTAGGACTGAAGGATTTTTGGGGTTTAGTTTCGTCTCTGTCATTGATATCTGTCTTGCCAGAGACAGCTACAACTTGCTCTCCATGTTCCTCGCTTGATCTTATTACTTATTACATGTGTCTGGTGGTGGTATATCGTTTATCTCACCTAAAGAACATGTGATGTTCGACACTAGTTCTCCACAACATCTTGCTAGCTCGCGAGGAGGCCAGCAGGAACGTGAGTTGTGTCTCGAACTCATCACAGTCGCTAGGTCTCAGGGTGATGCGGAAGGTTCTCTTGTTGAACGCCAACTTTAGTATCTTGGCCCATGGAAACCGGTTTAATACCAAACTGAAAAGTAAAAAAAACCACTGAAGGAAATTGTGTATTGCCATTTCAACACAAGCAACAGAACAAGCACAGTTTGTGCCAGACACATGCCACATGCACATTCTTTAATACGCCCAAAACAAAACGTGAGAAATGGTGCTCATAACGGAGGCGAACGAGACCGTAACCATGTCTTTAGATTGTTTCTGCCTATTCCTTCTGAGCTAAAAGGCGTAACATACATACCCATCTCTATAAACAGCGACCCCGTGCCCACTAACAGCGACCACAATGTCAGCGTTGTCGGCGTCCCGCGCAGCATGACTCTCCGCTCCATACAAAGGTAACTTCTTAGCGTTCTCTAAGTATAACATCTCTGCATCTGCTGGTGACTGGCCTCTGTAGTTATTGTATTATAATAATACTTCATATTTAGATGTACCTACATATATCTAGATAATATTGCTGTCAAGAGAGTCTATAGTTCGGAGAGAAATGAGGGTTTTTGGCAACCTTAGATGAATGAAAAATCAGGCAAGTTCAAATTATAGCAAGAAGTGCATTTTTGGATTTTATATTTTTTTTAGCATAGGTACAAGTTTTTAACGGGATTGCTTGCAAATTATACTTAGTAAGAAAACAAATTAAACGTGAGTTCAATACACTAAGGTATTTGACCTTATAATGCCCTGTACCATTTGTGCATAAAAGCTAATTGAATTGCTGTGATTGCTTTGCTACATCAGCCTCGTCCTCAAATAGAGAATAAAGAAAATGCTTTGAATAGTGAAGCAGCCATTAGATTAGAATTTATAATTTTCAAAGCACTGTCGAACTAGAACTAGCATAGCCAACACCACACTATTCCACTGGATTAGGTACCTGGACTGCCTTCACACAATACAAAACCTGTTGTCCTTACTTGTGGTTCTCATAAAGCGTAGTCAGCTGTTGCAGCAGCGGTCCCGCCTCGTCCAGACACAGTTCTGGTGCAGCTCGCAGCTCTCTCAGCAGGTCGACGTCCACCTCGCGACACTCGGCACAGTCACCTCGCTCCGCCTGTAGTACGTAGGATGCGAGCAGAGCCGCCGTCAGCGAGGAACATGGTAACTTACCTGAATCACACAATATTATAGCTAGAGACAAACTACACAACAAACTCTATTTCGATAATACTTAGCTCTTTATCGTTCATTTTAATATAACTGACCACTCGTTAGGCAGCCACAATAACAAAATTATCACCATCGGCTAAAATGAATATTTGTCTTTTACTGGGTTTTCTCGACCGTTATAAAAAATTGGTCCATGTCAGCGATAAATAATTGTAAGTAATGGGAAAATTCAATATCTACATGCAATGGGTCTACTATATAAGAATAAAAAATTGGGCAAGTACCACCAAGCCGTACCTTCATGCACGTCACGACGCACCGCCAGCGCCAGTTGATAGCGAGCTACTTCATCTTGTAACTGAGTTGGCTCTGATGGATAGAACTTGACACAAAGGTGAGAGTACCACTCTTTATCTGAGGATAACATGGTACATAAGATTAGCACTTGGTGTTGATACAACCACAAACTATACCTTTCTAATGAAATCGTGAATCGATTGATTGATGCAAATATGTTTAGATTACAAGCAATGAAACCATGTTGTATTTTATTGTTTCATAATATAATTTTTGAATTTGGGCTTGTATGCAACGACGATTTTAACTTCATGATGATGACATGAACAGATGCATTGGTGCGTCTCAATCTACCAAACCCACTATATTATATGAGGACCGCTGCAGTCACGACTGGATGTACCGTGTACCACCAAATCACCTATACAGAACTGTATACAATACTCACTTCTAAAACTCTTAGAGAGTTTCTTGTTGAGGTCCAGCCACAGCAGCTCCCCACGTCTCTCGTACTTCAGACCGAAGTAGTCAACATCCTGCAGCTCCAGCTGCGAGCAGACCGCGTCTAGTAGCTCGCTGCCCGTACTCTTGTTCTGGAAGTTGAACATCATTCTCACTAAACAAGTCTTCCACATTTAGCTGATGGAATATGGAATATACCTAACGAGAAGCCAGTTCTATTGAGGATTTTGAAATTGAAATAAACAATCAGTAAACTATTAAATTAGTGTTAAAATGTAACATTTAGAAGTAAAGTGATCCAGCCAAGCGGTGGCTATAAATCAATGAACGTAACAGACGCTATGAAGAAGCCGTAATAATAGAACTCTACACTAGTATATATTGTAAACGTTATTCTTGTTTGGGCGGCGCCAAAATTGTATTTGGCACACAACTTCTAACTGGGAAATATCCGTGTTATTGAAATATACTTGACCTTGTATCATTCACGGGTGTCTTCAAGTTCCCTCTAGTCGGGTCTTGCAAAGTATTATAGCTCTATGATATGTTTATGTGGCCGGTAAAGCCCGCATCAAAGGTAGAACTTCCGGTTGGTACTTGGAAGCTGTTATAGAAATAGCAATACATACAACAGTCCAACGACCATGAATAAAAGCAATACTCCAACAACGCACATCGTTGGAAAGTTGTATATATGCCAATCTATTAAATATTTTCAATGGTGCGATACAGGTTTCAAATGAGTTAGTAACGGTGCGACATCTATCGACGCGATGTGCCGCCACACTGTATAGGTGAAGCTTGAAATTATTGTTGATAGAACAAGCTATTCGATCTAAGCTTGAGCCGTGACAGTGATGTATCACTCACATTGAGCTGTATGTGCAGCTCAGTCCCGTCCAGTAGCAACACCACAACACTGGCCGCCCTGCGTGCTGCTCGGAGCTGCCCGCTCATCTGCAGCTCGGAGTCGCTCGCTAGTCGTCGCTGACTCTCGCGCATCCTACTTCACACTCGCTCTGTAAAACAAACATAACAATAAGACAAAAGACATACATTGGAACAACACATTCCTTTATCTCTTTACTTTGGAAATTAAATAAACCATGAACCACATCCACATCAACACAAGATCGTGTGTAGCAAGGGATAATGCTGACAGGACTACTCTACTCTACCCTGGAGGTCCATCACTAATTACCGCTACATTGGCGCCCAACATGGGTCCTGGAGAACCATCGCTCAGCTCAGGTGGCAATTATAGTAATTGAAACTCTCGTAATATTATAGTTGCCTCTACTCGTCCTCGCGACACCACCAGCAGGTGGTAGTAAAGTAATTTGATTGACTCGCAATAAAAGAGACAAGGTACCTGATACTTAGTTATCTATTAGTTGTGGTATTAGTGCATGCAAGAATAGAATAATAGCTTCATAGCTTCATCATTTAGTCACCTGACGTCTGCATTTTAATAAAAATAATTGAAGAAATGATGTGACGAGTCAGACGGATATTTATATTGGTGATAATTAAAATAACTTTTCATAGTTGTAATGAAATTACCTCCTTCCGTTTTTATAAGAGGAAAAGATGAGAACACTTACCTAATTATTTTTCCGTTATATACCTGTATAAGTAGTTAACTACAGAGTAATCCAGTTAATATTTAACGAGTTAATGAACTCAGTCACGCAAGTCAAAGGGCAACGAGTACGAGAGTGTTTATTAGGAGAGCAGACTTCCTACTACTAACTACTTGTAAACTGTTCACAATAATATTTATGTAAGTGAGTACCTACAGAGTACAGACGCACACAGCACACCGCACACCGCACACCGCACCAGGCAGCTTCAAGATGGGAGCCTCAACTACTCAGTGTAACTACTCAACCGTGTTATTGTGCACTAATAACTCACTATTTATATATAACTACAGCCATTATACAACACGTTGTTTGTAGAAAATTCAGTTATCTTAACTTCGCACAATCCCAGAGATTTGCTACTAATGCTACTATCCTGAATCTCTTAAACCTAATGTGTAGTTAGAGTACGGTTTACACTTTTTCTATCTATCATCACGCCTTTTATCCCAAGAGGGGTGGCAGAGACAATCGAATGCCATTTGTTACGATCCTGACATAACTCTTTCGCTTCTTTTATATTAATCATACCTTTCATACATTTCCATACTAAAAATGATTTGATTTTAAAAAAAAGTGTACCGACTTCAAAAATTATGCACTGAAAAGTGTGCTTTCCGAAATACACAAGTCACTTTAAAAAAATACCCAAATCGCTTCAAGTGTGCTTATAAAAGTTCTCGATTTCTCCAGGATCCCATCATCAGATCCTGACCTGATGACCATGGAACCACCTGGGAAAGTATACTCTTTCAAATAAAAACATTTTCCAAATCGGTCCAGGCGTCTTCAAGTAATCGGGGAACACACATAAAAAAATAAAGATTCTGACGAATTGAGAACGTCCTTCTTTTTTGAAGTTCGGTTAATAAAATGAATGTATAATGGTGTTTTAGTTCTATCACTTACCTGCCTTACTTTGGAAGCGAGACTTGGATATGGAATAAGAAGCATGAAAGTAAGACAAATGCAGTGGAAATGCGGTCTTTACGTAGAATGTGTGATATAAAGCGTATTGACCGCATCCGGAACGATGTCAATAGAGAAGAATGCGGAGTGAAAGATGATGTTGTGACTACAATGAAGAAAAGTAGTTTAGTCTGATTTACTTTGGAAGTCGGACGATTTACACTTTCGTACCTAATGTTTAGGCAGTTCCTCACTTCTAGTACTTCCTGATCTTGAAAGTATAACTTAGAATCTTGAGCACCCACACATAGTTGGTAGTTGTGTGTGTGTGTGTGTGTGTGGTCTCCGTCTATAGCAGATAGCAGCAGGGTCTATCTATGTAGTCTGTTACTAACTACTAATAACTACCAACCTACTACAATTAGTACAACATCACTAATAACGTAACATCCCTGCTTGGAGATATAGGTACATACTATACATACATGGGTACAATAACTAACTATCTATTACAGATAGATATATTCTACCGCGGACTTTTATACATACATATAATAATATCTCCGACGGATTAAACAGCATACGCCATGAAGACGCTCTGGCGCTTGAAAGCCTTCCATATATAGTTTAGCCATTCAATTTAAGTATTAGATGGGAGGTTGTAGGGGGTAATCTCTGGATCTACTGAACCTATTTTGAAAATCCTTTCACTAATAGGAAATTACTTAATCCCCTAGCGCTATAGTATAGGCTATATTTTACTTTGTTCGAACATATCCACGGGCGAAGCCGGGGGCGGACACCTAGTGGTTTATAAAATAAACTATTCTAATTTCCCCAATGAACATTGACACTTGACAGATGGTGAGATTATATCTCCTGTCAGGAATGTGATACTGATCCATGTCTTGGTCAGACCGGTCTGTCTGCGGTGAGTGGTGCGGGCGGGGGGAGGGCGCTGTGGTGACGTCACTTGCAGGAATTTTTGTTTCTTTATGATTTTCTAACGGAATAAGCGGCCTATTCCATGAAAGTGCGCTGACGGCTGGCGCTAACTTTGTTTCTTCATATTAATTATAGGTATATGTATCTCTACCTATACATAATATTTAATTGTCAAATCGGAAGAATACTCTTAGTAGTTAGATAGGTAGGAACTTTGAGTAAAAAAAGTAAATGGCGGACAGACAGACAGACATGCAGACGCGGCGGGGAACTTTATCGGCGGCATGTTGACCCAATGACATTGTCAGTTTCTCAGAAAACAATAGGTAGGTAGTAGTAGCTATCTGAAACGGCTTCGCCCGCGGGTCTTATACTGAATTTTATGTTCTTCGTATCAAATGTCATCAAAATGGGTTCGGTGGTTTAGCCATAGTTTAGCCAAGTTAAATATCAGTTATAACACAAACAGGAAACACCTAGTTAGAGCATGCGGACATTTAAAAGTATGAATAAGTGGGTTATCTAAGTTATAAAGGACAGAACTGTAAATAGCAGGTTCCTGCAATATGTATGTTACTTTAAACTTAACTAACTTACACAAACAACAATATGTATGTTACTTTAAACTTAACTAACTTACACAAACAACGAGGAACTTTAACTGTAGCAGTTAAAACATGATTCAGTATTGTTACAATATCTCCGAGCAGCGAGCAGCCCGGCCGTGTTCTAGGTATAGTTCAGTATAACTGAGTGGGTGAATGCAGTAAGCAGTTACCGGGAACTTGTTTGTAGAACAACAACAGTGACACTGAGGTGAATACACTCCTCTCTCTCCCGCGACCGCTGCACCAGCAGCGTGCCACAGTACCACAGTGCCACAGTACCACAGACAGTGAGTGCCACAGAGAGCCGGCGTTGAACCCCTAACTAAATTGTGCCTGTCTGTTGAAACTTGGTATATATGTAGTGTTTCATGACCCAACACGGACGTATAGCGTAAATAATGGAATTTCGATTGGTTAATTTTGAGAGAAAAATTAAAACGTAAAAAAGTTATTGCGACATATCAAGTGAAAAGGCTCGTTATAGGGAATACATTTTTTAAGGCATAGTTTAAATTATATTAAAGAATAAGTACGAAAATTGAGTCTACAATTTAAAAAAAATACGGAAAACCTAAACGAAAATCCTGACCGAAAAAATCTGCTGGTTAAAACTGAAATAAAATAATAACATGTCTGCCCATAAGTAAATGTGGCGAGTCTATGAATATAGACTAGTAGTTGTATGACATCTACCAATAAGAGCTCAGCATCTCAACAAATTGAGGTACAAAACGCGGTATCGCCGAGATTAATGCGCCTGAACAAAATGTATTGACATACCTATCTATATCTATTACATATTTTTAGTAGGCGTTTATTATCTGGGGGGGGGGGGGTTTGGTAGGTAATCTCTCTAACTACTAAAACCGATTCTAAAAATTCTTTCACTAATAATGAAAAGCTACGATATCTCTGAGTGACCTAGGCTCCAAGATAAGTACACTTTCTTTTTTCAAGATATAGTTCAAACTTCTAACAACTATAGATAAAAACAATACACAAACAATAACAACAAAAAGATCTAAACAAAAAACTTTTTTTGTTCCCAGTATAAAAGAGTACTCTTTGGTTTATATCTATGCATTGGTGATAATTTTTTGGGTAAATATCTCAGTATATTTTCATTGAGTTGAGACACTTTATGGGCTACAATTTTTATTAGGTTAATTTCATCATTTCTCTAATTAATAATAAACTAAATGATTAGGCAGAATAAACAGTAGTCCATGCTAAAATATGACCCACGCTATTCTTATAACGATAACATAACCTTACTTTTTTTGCACATTGTTTTGTTTACAAAATTTGACAGAACGTGATTTACAGAAAGTGTACATAAATGTAATTTCTTGAAGATATTTAATGAAATATCTGTTAAGTAGGACATACATAGTGTAATGGAAGCAGAAAGCGCACAAACAGACGTGCCACCTCCCTCACAGAGGCCGAAGAGAAAGAAGCGTAAGAACTTTGTTGCAAACGCTAAGAAGTATGCCAAGAAGGGGCAGATGGGGCGCGGGAGTCGCGTGCCTGAAGAGCTGTTCCAGTACCTTATTGGTATCCTGGACTCCATGCGCGCCGGCCTCTCTGATGAGGACCAGAGACGTAAGTCTTAACTTGATTACAATAATGTCTGTTATTTCGTTATCTAATTAGGTTAACTAAAGCTTTAGTCGTGTTATAGACAGACATCGATGTAGACAGTATAGTTAAAATATCTCTATATTTCAGGGGCCCTAGTAGACAACGTGCTGGAGCGCACCCAGGGCGAGGAGCTGAACATTGTAGGTAACCAGGTGGGATGTCGGGTGGTAGAGCTGCTGCTGCCGTACTCCTCCGAGACAGACCTCGAGCGGTACATGGAAATACTGTTTCCGGAACTTAGAAGGCTCTGTTCTGACAACTTCTCTAGTCATGTAGTTGAGACAGTGCTGAGAGTGGCCTGCGACAGAGCCACCCTGCATCTACAAGCTGAACAAGAGGAGGAAGATGTCACTCCAAACAAGAAACCTAAATTGGAAAAAAAATGTGAACAGTATTCTAAGAATCATATTAAAGTTTGTCACAAATATACTTTAAAAATGTGCAGATATGCTCTTAATAATCTTGAAGATTTTGTGTGGGACTCTTACGCTAACCATATTCTACGACGTGCACTTAGGAGTCTAAGCGGTATTACCTTGTTACCTGGAGAGAAACCCAAAGTGAACATGTTCAGGGAGACAGTGCAGGAGAACAAGGGTATACCTCCACATCAGACCAGTATGGCCTACAAAGAGACTCCGCAGGAATATAAGGACTTGGTGAAGGAGTTTGTGGAGCGGCTGTCGGCCTGGCCACAGTTTAAAGACATGCCCTACCAGAATGTGACCTCAGGCCTACTCCAAGTGTTACTGTTTGCTATAAAAAATGTAGACAAGAATATGACTAAAACATTAGTGAAGAAGCTCCTCAATGAGAGTTTTGTTCCTGAAGACTGGCACTCCACTCACACTGACGAGGACAAGAAAGATGTCTGTAAACTGGAGCCAGAGGATGACACACCAAGAGACAATAAGAAACTGCCCCCTGCACTGCAGCAGGAGTCATCAGTCCGTGTTGTAGAAGCAGCATTGTTTGTGTGTCGCCGTAAGTTATACACCCAGCTGTTGGCGCGACTGTTCCTGGGTCGTCTCCCCCACCTGGTGTCAGCTCCCGTACTCAACTTTACTGTACAGAGACTGTTTGACAACTGCACTGTTAAGGAGGAGGTCAGTATGAGACTGCTGTAAGTTGTACACCCAGCTGTTCCTGGGTCATCTCCCCTACCTGGTGTCAGCCCCCGTACTCAACTTCACTGTACAGAGACTGTTTGACAACTGTACTGTTAAGGAGGAGGTCAGTATGAGACTGCTGTAAGTTGTACACCCAGCTGTTCCTGGGTCATCTCCCCTACCTGGTGTCAGCTCCCGTACTCAACTTCACTGTACAGAGACTGTTTGGATTTCCAGGATAAAAAGGTAGCTTATGTCACTCTCATGCCCTCCAGTTATCTCTGTGCAAAAAATCACGTCGCTCCGTTGCTCTGTTGTGACGTGAAAGAGAGACAAGTTTGGCATTAGTTATGATGCAGTCATTATATAGTGAACATAATTTATATACGTCCCATATACTGTACATAGATCAGGGTTCTATTGTGAACAGAAATAATGTTTAAAATGATATACAGATAGCAGACAAGACAAGTCTGTCCTCCTTTGTGTTCATACTTCATATAGGTTTGTCTTGTTCCAGTTGGAGCTGATGTTCTCGGAGGTGTGTGAGCAGTGGCCGTCAGTGTTGTCGTCAGGTAACAGTGGCGTCCTGGTGGCTGTAGCTAAGGCCTGTCTCAGACTCAACACTAGACAGGCACACTTCGTCACTGTGAGTATTATATTGCAGACAATCATTCTAGTCCACATTCAGTCTATAATAATTATAAAAAGCGCTCTCAGTTCTTAAATTTCAGCGCTTTATGTGTCCCGGCTTCACACGTGTATGAGAGAGAGATAAACAGCAGCCGTTTTGTAAAAAGTTTTGACGTGAACGAAGGGCAGACTAACATACTTCCGCATTTATAATTATTTAAATGTTTCAGAGTATAGAGAGCGCGCTACAGTGTCCCCCGGGCGGCAGTGACGGAGTGTTCCCGCTGCGCTGTCTGAAGCTGTGTGGGCAAGCCGAGCTAGCTGAGTCGCCCGGGTTCATACATGTACACGGCTCCGTGTTGCTGCAGACAATGTTACACTTCCAGGTATTATATGTCTACGCGCCATATACTATAGACACCTATAACTCTATCGACTGTACCGTGTGCCTTTGATGAAATTATTATATACTATAGATAACAAAATCGTCAATTTGAGTGTTGCATAAATTGGACGTTATAAGTTGTAAAGAATTATTTGAATATGTAGCGGTTAGACCGTACAGGTATGAAGCTCCGGCGCATGCCAGTTACATGTAAACGCTCCCGGCAGTAAGCCGCATGCATAGCGTCGTAATTCACTAGGTCATTCATAATACTGCCTAGCAAGCAGGTCTATGTCAATATAGTAGAGTGAACAGTATTATCTTTTATTGGAGAGTGACCCAATTAGAGACCTGCCACGACACTGAGGGTTAGGAAGTGTTCCACGTACAGCACGCAACCTCCAGTGTTACAAATATATATATTTTATGTTCCTGTGAATCCTTGGAAGTTAATTATTTGAACTCAATATTGGTTGTCAGCGTCCCGGCACCATCGTGAGCGGAGTGTTAAGCTGGCCGGCCGCGCTGCTCTGTGCTGTATTGAGCGACGCTAAAGGCAGCCACGTGGCGGACGCGCTCTTCTCTGCTCCCTTCGTGGGGGGTAAGGCGCGAGACAAGATTGTAAGGAAACTGCAGGTAACTCGCTCTTCTCTCTAGGTTACCTATACTAATAATATAGCTGAAGTTTGTTTGATAGCCCAATTGTAGAGAATATGTATAGGTAGCGCAACTAGCCTGCTAGAAACACCACAGAGACCAACTGGTAATCCAAACTTGTTGCAGTGTGGCTCAGAGGATCAGTTATAGTGTTTGTCCATATTAATCAGAACAGGTGGCAAGCCTGTCGCGCGCCCTCTGAAGCACAACTCCCTATATTTCGTTACATGATTGTGTTGCAGGGTCAGTACCGACAACTAGCTGTGTCGCAGTACGGATCGCGAGCCTTCGAACAGATATTTGATCATGTCACTGTAGAGAGACGCGCCGACATGATGTCTGAGCTGGCCACCAAGAGCGGTCTGCTGCAGGGCTCCGCTAGTGGACGGGCGCTGGTCATCAAGCTGCAGCTGGAGCTCTACAAGAAGTCCCCCGACAGATGGTGTGACATAATGAAACACAAAGAGAGCGGACAACCTCGTGTTGATACTTAATGTTACTTATACATACTAACTTGGCACTGGTTCATTATTGTATTGTACTACTTATAACTATCAGTAATGACGTGCTGCATGTTGCTGCGTCGATATGTCACATAGAGATTCAAATAATATCAGTGTATATAAAAAATTAATGTCTAAAAAAGTTAAAGCTAAGAGAGTTGCACTTAATAAACATTATTATATAAATTTGGTTGAGTTGTTCTGTCGCCCTGTCCCCTCCCGCAGCACCAGAGCTAGTTCCTGTCCACCGGACCATCTTCAGACAGCAGTCCTGCGTGCTCCTGACAAAACATAAAAAAATCATTTTAGCATCTTCAAACCGTATTTGGTATTGCACATCAAGGAATCCAGTTTAATCCTGCGCTATTGTAGTTAAGGTGCGTAAAGCCTGGTTACGCAATTTAGTTGTAGACCACAACCGTCATGTATAGATACCGGCAATTAACTAGAACATCTGTGACACATGTTCAAGTTAATTGCCGGGAATTATACTTATGGTTTTTTTAATTAAAAACGAATATACACAATCCGTAAAACTGTATTAGGAGGCTCTCAATATACCTCACCAGAACTGGCCACCCGTTAGGTATAGCCTCACCGTTCCTGAGTGGGTACCCTGCCTGGGACCGGTAACACGGTTCCGGGAGCTGTTGACAAAATATTTTAATACGTTGCAATAAACGTCATCAACATTATCTGTCTTTAAAAGATCAAAGTGGAATAATGTTCCTGTACGTACGAGGATCACTTACTATGTAATACTCACATGATCAGTACTGACAGCACGTACATCGTCGGAGCCCGCGTACATGGTGTCGTACACCGGGTTGGCGAAATGGTGACTCGTGGTAGTGGCGCTAGGTGGGGGCGGACTCTGTTGTACAAAGTGACTATGTTAGTCTCTCTAGCTACTAACTTACTGGGCTGGGTTTCCAACTTTTAATGGACTACCCTACCGCCCCTTTTATAAGAAATAAAAATTCCAACGCCCCCTTTTACATAATAGTTAATTACCTATACCAATTTTATCAATAATCACAAATTAAAAATGTACACTTAGAGGCTTTTCCATCTAAATATATCTCAACAGAACTAGCCACTCGTTAGATATAGCCTCACAAATACCATCGGCTAAACGAGGGAGACTTGGTCTTCCGCTGGGTACCCTGGAACCGTAACACGGTTTCGGGAGCTGTAAAGCAACCCGTGAAGAAAAAAAAAAAAAAAAAATGTATTCTCTCTCTAATCGAGCTCCTCGTGATCGTGGCAGAGGGTCGTAATTATATCGGGGATTCGGTACCGCCCCCACGAAAAGCTCCAGCGCCCACTAGGGGGCGGTACCGCGCCATTAGGAACCTATGATCTAAATTATGTTTTATCACTCTCTTACAATTTCAATATGAAAGACTAAGACTGAACTGAACACTGGTTTTGTGGTAAGTTTACACATTTGTTAGAGAGAGACAAAACGGTTATACAACGTTTATTAGTACATAGGTAAGTTCCCATGTTGGGCGCCACTGTCGCGTTGTAACGTTGTACATCATTTATATATTTGGCTCTACAATTCGTAGCAATTACAGTTACAAAATTTAAAACATTTGACTGGTTTTCGCTAACAGCCGACATTCAAATTATCGAATAACCTCTTTCTTTTTCGGAGGCGCTCGGCCAATTTATGACGCCCTAACCGACCTCCTAATCTATCTAATGTAGAATAATCCATATAAAAGGATATCCCCAAATTATGTAAGTGCAGTTCATAATATCTATTTAGTGCTTCTTAGGTTGTTCTTACTTTTTTTAGAACTACATAGTACACCTACGCTAACATAGAACTATGATTGCTGCTTAACCATTGCTTCTTCATCAATTTCCTTTTTTATTGTTTGTGCATGCTGCTGCACGGCACACTTGCTGTATTGTGCTTGCCCTCACAAGTGTGCTGTGCATGACCTGTCTGTGATGCCTGTGCTCCGTGTATTACAGGACTCCTAACTATCTACATCGAGATGCATCTCCGGGCCTATCATCAGCATTCGGTGCAGTAGCCGGACACCAGCGCGCTTGATGAGGGAAGGTACAACAATGGTGATTGGAGGAATATCCAATTAAGAACCGGGCATCGACCACGATATTTTATAGCCCATTGAGGTTGTAACAGCGTCTATAAGTCCCCACAGTGCAGCAGTGTTCAAGTAATAACATACCGCGTGTGGAGGCAGGTCGTCGTCGTCGTGCGGCTGGTACATGGGGTTGGTGATCTCTACGTTGTCTGCCAGTCTGCGGTGACCGAACGACCGGCTGGAACATATACATTACTCTGATAAATATACTACTCAGGTCCGGGAGAGCGAGGAGATATAGCACGAGACACGCACCGTCTACGTCCGCGGAGCACGTACAGCGCGGCCAGCACGCCGCACAGCAGAGCCAGCACGGCCAGCACGCCGCCCGTCAGTGTCGCGCCGGGCAGACCGCGAGGTATGGCGTCCAGCGCGGGGTCGAACGAGCAGCGAGGTCCGCACCGACACTGCGGCCGACCTAGACCGTCCAGGAAGCAAGCGTGTTCCGCGCAGTGTTGACGACACAGGTCGTGCACGGTGCAGGCGGCGCGCGCGGGGCAAGCGCAGTACGGCTCGCGACCGCGCCACACGCACACTGTGGACGGCGGACAGCGCGCAGACAGACAGGCATGGTCGTGGCCCACATACTCGTCACACAGCGCACCGCCCCAGCCCCCCTCGCACACACACACCGAGCTGCGTCCCTCGCTCAGCTGTAGACAGGTCCCGCCATGACCGCACGAGAGTGTCGCACCACACAGCAGCGCCCCCGCCGGGCTCCAGTCTGTACAACAATACTAGAGTATAACTATAAATATTCCTTATGGCGTCCAAACGTAATCCTAGGGCAACTGCTAGTATTCAATATTAGAAACCGGTAAGGTCGTATCATTTATTATTTGGTGTTCGCGATACATACATACAAGTATGTTTATTAATTTATACTTGAATAATGTAAACAGTGTCTTATTGTTAAGAATCGATTAGTTGTCAGCTAATGAGCGCAGAAGCGAGTTTGTTCTTAGTTGATAGAGACATAGAGTGCGATTCCACGACACGCCTTGGTGGATAGCACACGCTCCCGCGGAGACGTGTTGGGGAATCCAGTTTAATCCCGCCCGCGCTGCGATGGTTGTGATTAATCAGTGATTAATAAGACATATCGCGGTCGGCGGGATTATCATACATACCGATTTATTGGCTATAATCACCGTAAACGGCTATACTACTTGACATTGGCGAAATCACCGATTAATATTGGTGGAACCGCCATATTGAAAAAAAGAAGAAGAAGAAGACATAGAGTGCATTGTACTTCGCCTCAACCGGTCGTCTCCAGTAGGTCAAATAGTGCTAATTTTTGTTGTATTAAACCATATAAGTAAATAAACAGTAGATTAGTTATTATTTAAGTACTACCTAGTTTGTCGCCCGCGTGGTGTCTCTATATTACATCCCCTATTATAGTTTTCAGTACATACAAAAATCCCATAGGAAAAAGCGGTTTCAGTTTTTCCCGATTTTTTCCAATTTTCAGGGCAACTTTTCCAAGTTTTGTTTCTCTAAAACGTTATTCAGAGTATTACGAACATGTAATAACTAAATCGGTTGTCAAGTGACGCGCTTACCAACAAACGGCATTTAATTTGTATAATATATTTGGTGATCTTGCTGTCCTCCGCAAAGATCCGTTTAGACGTGATGGAAGCACAAGCACAAGCACAATATACGAGTACGTGTGGCAGTAACACTAGTTCCCCGAGAGCTGTGAGCTGTGTATTTCCCGCGGAGTTTCCTCACAGAGCTCGGTGTGTTGTCAACTGTGACAGTGACCGCGACTCACCAGCCAGTTTGTGTGTTTGTAAGAACAATACTAGACCGATTTGAATAATTAAAGGCTACGTTTTCCTAGGCTAATATTATATATACGAAAGTTCTTTTAAGTCAAAACAGAGGAAGGAATCGACACAGAGATAGTTTGATGAAGGTCGGAGAGAGCTAGTCACATTGGCTACTTGTCCCGGATCACAAGCCCAATAATGACCACGGACGAAACCGAAGCGGATAGCTTGTATTATAATTAGGTAGGTTAGTGTCGGAAATACAATGGCTTTTATTCATAAACGTTTATTAGCAACGTTTTTGTTAAAATATGTTTTGTCACTCTCTAACAAACCTGTCTTTACTAATAATAGAAAGAAACAAAACACATTTTAACAAAAACGTTGCTAATAAACGTTTATGAATAAGGGGGAATGTATATAATTAGTTTTAGCATTGAGGCAAAAGAAGTATAATAATAATAAGTATAAATAAGTATTTTTCCTGGTTAGTAACTGTTGTAAGAGACGCTAATGTTTGTATAATGTGCGGTCATCGGTGACGAGGGTGACGAAAGGTGTCCGGCATATAAACAAAACCAACTGCCTATTGAGAGCGATCTCTGTCCAAAATATCTTTTGATATCGATCTCTAACGCCCTATTTGATAACTGTTTCAGAAATGGCACGTCAGAGATCGCTATCAAAACAATCAATAATCTGTTCAATATGAACAAGTGTCGTCAAGTGGACACTTACTGTTGTCTCTAGCGGCTAGCCACACCGCGAGGTATAAAGACTGTGAAGATGTGTTAATGAGAGATCCCTTTCAAAAGTGTTAGTAGTAGAGTTAAGTTATATGCCACCAGTACAGAAGGTCACGGTGCAGCGGTGTCTGTATGTGTCACAAGTTACAAGGTGAACCAGTACAGTAGCACAGTATACAAGACAGAGTTGTTGGTGTTATATATTAAGTAACAGGTTGTCAGAAATCACCAATTATATTTTTTCGGTCAGAATTTTAAGAAAGGATTTTCGTTTAGGTTTTTCTGTAAAAAAGGCCCCACACTCCATATTAGAAGTATGCATTTTAAAATGATAAGTACATATTTGTATTCCCTGTAACGAGCCCTTTCATTAGATATTATGTCACAATAACATGATGCACTTGAAAATAAATTAAATTATTAAAAATTTCAACAATTTTCGTTCAGTAGATTCTGAGAAATAAGCTGTGACAGAAAAGGGTTTTGTACGGATCCCTAAAATGTGTTACATTTAATAGAATAGGTATATCGCATAATGTTTGTGTAGACGCGCTCACAACGCTAGAGAGATCATTATGTATACTAGGTGTTTTAGTATGAAGCTGCACAGACACGAAGTGAGTTACCATGTTTCGTACATCCGACGACAAACGTAACCCTTATTCTTGTGTCTGTCTGTCCGTCTGTCACAGATTATTGACTTTATATAGACTTTGATGACCTAATCACGGAAGTAAAGCGTAAATAATCGAATTTCAATTTTGGGGAATAATATAAAAAGTATTGTAAATATTATAACAAGAGATGGCACCTGTTTCTGTTATCATCATTATAAACACTAATATTTATATTGACACCAACACACCAAATATGACTAACTCTTAGTACTAACTGTAGCGGTTAGACCGTACAGGTATGAAGCTCCGGCGCATGCCAGTTACATGTAAACGCTCCCGGCAGTAAGCCGCATGCATAGCGTCGTAATTCACTTGGTCATTCATAATACTGCCTAGCAAGCAGGTCTATGTCAATATAGTAGAGTGAACAGTATTATCTTTTATTGGAGAGTGACCCAATTAGAGACCTGCCACGACACTGAGGGTTAGGAAGTGTTCCACGTACAGCACGCAACCTCGACATACTCGAGAGATCACGTTACATATTATGACGCATCCTTACTGTCTCGTCTCACAATCATTAAATATATCGCGTTATTGAGGATATTTTATAGACAGCCACTTCTATACATATTATAAGTACTGCAACATGTTCAAAACTACTTCATTCGAGATCTATATTACAAGCGCACGACATGTGTCTAGTTGTTAATGTTCGCATGGACTTCATTATATTATTAGGTAAATATTACGCTAGATAGAGCTTCCAAAAACAAATCCGTAAATTGTCTATTTAATATAATAAGAACAATCGCGCGCATCGAAAAATTTCACTCATCATTTTTTCATAACGCGAAGTATAACTTGAAAATGTGAAAGGATATTTTTAGTAATCATAAAAAAATGTTAACAAAGTTATATAAATGAATAACTAACAAAGTACATTTTAAGATCCGTGATGCCAGTGGTCTCGACGGACGTCCAGTATAATGATATATGGTTATATAGGTGCAATACTGACCGTTTGTAGAGGAGGCGTCTTCTGTAGTGTTGTGTCGGCACAGCTGGGGCTCGAGACACAGCTCGCACCGGCGTCCGGAGTGGCCGGGGGGGCATATACAGTACGAGCGGTCTTGCACAGTGGAGCATGTACCGCCGTGCAAGCAGGGGCGGGCAGCGCACGGGGGCATCTCGTGACCGGGTGGCACTGCGCGGGCACAGCTCGGGCCGTCACGGTCCGCCGCGCACACGCATCGCGGGGGCGACTCGACCGCCGGCTCCGGGCACGCGCACGTCGCCGGACAGCTCGGCAAGTCGCATCGCGGGCCCGAGTACAGCGCCGGACACACACACCGCCACGCGCCCGCCGTCAACACGCACGACCGCTCCGGCGGACAGCGCAGCGGGCACGAGGCGGAGTCGGGCGCGCTCGTGCCGGTGTCCGGACGCGGGCTCGGGACGCATGCCCGCCGGTCTGCAGCCGGCTCGCTCTCATCCGGCAGCAGCCCGTCCGGACAGAGACACGAGTACCCGGGCGCGGTGACAGCCGGCACACACAGCGCACTGTCGCTACATCGACCGACACACACGTCCGGCTCGTCAGTGCGAGACAGCACCTCGTGCAGCACAGTGATGGCGGCCAGTCTGGCACCCCTGGCCTCGGCGTACTGTCCCAGTAGTGGCGGCGCGGTAGTGTTGTCGGTGGTGTCGGCAGGAGGAGACCGCTTGTGTATCCGCAACAGACCGCGTCGACAAGCCACCAACAACCACTCCCCCACCACCGCCGCCCCGCGGACCTCGCCGGTGGGCACGCGACTCACCTGCTGCACTGTAACATATTATACAACTTTACTTATACAACAAGTATCTAAACAAGTCACAGTCGGAACTCGGAGGTACGTACCCCAGTGGGGCGAGTCGTGTCGTCCGAAGTCAGCGAGCAGTCGTCTGTCCCCACCGTCCAGTCTCACTGTTTCTAGTGTGTGGAGTCTCACATCCGCGAAGTACAGTCTGCGGGCAGGACCGTCTACAGTCACCGCGGTCGGACGACGCAAGCGGCGGGTCACTATCTCGCGGGGAGAGCTGCCGTCGGTGCCGCTCACCATGACCGCCGGCCGCGCGCCCGCGTCGCTCCAGAACACGAGTCTCTCGGGCCCGTGTAGCGCCACACTGGAGGGCCACGAGCCGGCCTGCTGCCACAGCACGATGCGCCGCCGCCCCTCCAGCGTGCTCACGTGCAGCGCCCCGCCCCGCGGTCCTGCCGAGCTGATGTACAGTCTGTCCCGGCCGCCCTCCACGCACACGGCCAGCGCTCGGTCGTCCTCCAGTCTCAATAGCGGGTCGCTGTCCACAATAGCGTCGCCCGAGCCGGCCAGCGCGCCCGTCACGTTAGCTCTGTACACCGCCCCGCCGCGCACCGCCCACGTCCACCACGTGCCGCCCCACAGCGCGCCCGTCACGCTCGTAACGCGCGCTCCGGCCGGCCACACGCCCCGCGCGTCCCGCGAGCTCTTGGACATCTCCCACACTCTTACACCGTCCGACCCTCCCATCAGCACGCGCGGCTCCTGGCCGAGCGGCTCGCACGCGTGTCTGTCCTCTTGTCCCGGCCGGCCAGCTCGCATGCGGTACCCGGGTGCGCATTTACACAGCCGCGCACCGCCGTCCGCGCGTCTCTTCCTCGCCAGACACAGCTGCGAGCACGCGCCGAACTCGCACTCGTCGGCGCCCGGCTCTGTAGGAGAGAGGAGATCAGTACGAGCTACGAGTATAATGTGACGACATACCCGCACAGTACTCACCGTCACACAGCAGGTCGTCGGGCACGCACCGTCCGTCCCCGCACGGCAGCCGGCCGGACAGACAGGCAGGCCGGCCGGCACACACGCGCGCCTCCTCGTCGTCGCCGGCTGCACAATCTCGCTGTCCGTCACACAGCAGGTTGTCGGTGATGCAGGTACCGTCGGAGCACCTGAACTCGTCCGGGGGGCAAGCCAGGTTCTCACAGTCCCGCTCGTCTGTTCCGAACGGACAGTCCACTCGACCGTCACAGCGCCAGGCAGGCGGCATGCACACAGCGTCCGGTCCACACCTGAAGCCCCCCGGTCCGCCACACATGTCGTCCATGACCGCTCCCCCTCCCTCGCACTCCTCGTCAGACCCGTCACCACAATCAGACTCCCCGTCACACCACCACTCCCTGTAACCACAAAATGATGTATCAAAGCAAAGTTGGTAACTACAGTCGAGTCGGAACCTATAAGCCCGAAGGTTTTCAATATATTTGTAATTAAAAAATTAAAACATGTTTTATAATAGAATGTAGGCAGTTTTCTTCACAAGTGCGTTTTGAGAGCTATAATTATGTAGAGTGTAGTACATTTATTTATATACTCTTATAACGTAAAATCTCTATTACAAAATCGAATTATACTTCATAATGATATGCTTTACATACACGCGTCTCTAATATGTCAAACTTCGATACTACCTATAATGTATTTATAGTACCGAAGTTTTTATACAAAAACGATATCGTAATGTTGTTTTTTTTTTAAATGCAGAAAGGGTGTTATGCAGCCACATTAAACTCTATGAAAATATCGACACTCCCATGTTGGAGTCACTTGACAGTTAACGCGCATGCGCAGAAAGTAGGTGTAGCGGTTATACCGTACAGGTATGAAGCTCCGGCGCACGCCAGTTACATGTAAACGCTCCCGACAGTAAGTCGCATGCATAGCGTCGTAATTCACTAGGTCATTCATAATACTGCCTAGCAAAAATATTGTGGACGCGAATGACGTTTTGGCGGGCTTTGTTTGTCCGGAAAAAATATTTTCTAAATAAAGATTTATTAGTAATTTTTTTGTTGTAGTTGAAAGAAATGCAGTTTACGAACCTCGCTGAGAATGACTTATTGTTGCACCGAGGGTTAGTTTGGAGCCCGATCACTTTCTGCTCGGGTCAGTAATCTACGGCCGGGCCCATACACTCGGAATTCCGTTCAGGAATTTCGTTTCGAAATATCGAACGCAGTTACAAACTTTAAAAAATGTATGTACCGACCGATAACACAGTTTCGGGAGCTGTAAGGCAACACAATGACATTGAAATCTCGTGATCATACAACCAAAAACCACATAATGACCCATTTTTCTGGCGTGGTATTATACCCATCTGTCACAATGATAATTGTACACTCCCACTTCCCAGTATGATTAGTAACACAACACATTGAACATGTTATACAAACGTAGTAAGTCTATTAATAAAGGGGCGTACATACATATTCCTCGTGAAATAGTATTTAGAGAAGAAATAAATCTTCATCACGGGGAACCGTTGCTGGCCCATTTAGCCAAAGAACGAGTGGCCAGCAAGTTAACTTGAGACCGGCCAGAATGCGCGATATTGGCCCTGCCTACCGCTTTCGCCATCTACGCGTCAGTGCTGTCAGCAAACTCATCGATTCGTTTTGGTACTTTACTACGGCGCGCTTACGTCACCAGCGAAGTCGCAAGTTAACTTTAGCGGGCTATAGATGGAAAAGCCTCTTTGTACTGTGTCGGATGTATTTAGAGATGGATGGTATACTGACTGTGGTACACAGTGCGGGCCGGCTCTACAGGCGCGTGCCCCGGGGGCGCAGGTGGCCCCGCAGCCCTCCTCGTCGGAGCCGTCCCCGCACTCTGCACTCCCGGAGCACACCAACACATTTCGCACACACTCGCCCGTCCCGCATCGGAACTCAAACTCTGAGCATTCGCGCGGTGTGCAGCCCTTTTCGTCGGCACCGTCCGTGCAGTCCTCCTCGAAGTCGCAGCGCCAGCGTCCCGGGATGCAGCGCCTGTCCGTGCCTGGACACCTGAAGTAGGTGGGCTCGCAGGCAGCCAGAGCGCGGTCGCAGGAGTTCTCGTCCTCCCGGCCTGGACAGTCGGGCTCCCCGTCACAGAGCCAGTCGCGCGGTATACAGCGGCCGGAGTGACAGCGGAACTCGGCCCGAGAGCAGCTCCTTGCAGTACACATAGCCACGTTCTCGTCGGAGCCGTCCCCGCAGTCCGAGTCGGCGTCACACACCCACACCGGCGTTATACAGCGACCGTTGGCGCACGTGAACTGTTGACAAATATACTCAACAAACTATCTCACAGTAGTAACCTTATTAGAGACTGCATATGCTGGAGCTTACTACTTTAATGCTTAGCTCCTAAACATGATAGGTCACAGACAGACGCAGCGGGCCAGTTTGTGTAAATTTTTGGACCAAAATCACTATACAGCAAACGAAGATGTAAAAAATCGGAAATTTCCGTAGAATTCAATGCAATATTTTTAAAACAACGGACATCAACGGGGTCTTATATAAAATGGCGGCCAAAGTTGTTGAAAAACACTTTATTTCGTTTTAAAAAAAAATAGGATAGTTGTGGAACTATTTGTTTGTCAATAAATTGTAAAATACATTATTCATTTAAAAAAAAAAACAAAAAAATTGCATTATTTTAAAACGCCCGTATCACTTTGAAAAAAATTTTGGAACCAAAAATGGTGAAAATGTAGCTCTTGACAAACCAAAAAAGAGCTTATTTTCAAATTTGAAAAATATTCAAAAGATTTTCCAAAAATCTGATATTTCGAAAAAAAAGAAGCGATTTTTTAAATTCCAAAAAAACATAAACCCGTGGCATGAATTGAATTCTGCGGAAAATTTCCGATTTTTTACATATTTTCGTTTGCTGTATATTGATTACAAAAAATTTGCATAGAGCTCAAAATAGACAGACTGGGCTAACAATATGTAGTGAGTAGTATAATTAGTTGTTGTTGTGAAGTACAACCGGACGAATACTGACATGGTGTGGAGGGCAGGTGCGTGGCGGACAGCCAGCCTCGTCGTGTCCGCCGGGACAGTCCGCGCGTCCGTCACAGCGCAGCGCCGCCGGGATGCAGCGAGCGGTAGAGTTAGTAGCCGGGTCGCCTGCACACTTCCACTGGGATGCCAGACACGTGAAGTGGTCGCAGTCGCGCTCGTCCGCGCCGTCCGTGCACTGGGCCGTGCCGTCACACAGCGCCGCCGGGTGCAGGCAGCGCTCGGTGTCGCACTGGAACTGGCCCGGCGCGCAGAAGAACCGGGGACACGACCGGGCCTCGTCGCTACCGTCGCCGCAGTCGTCCTGGGTGTCGCAGCGCCACCAATACGGGATGCACTTCAAGGTCGAGCGGCATTCGAAGTGGGCGCTGGTGCACCGCGGCGAGCACGACCGTCCGTCCGGGGCCAGCTCGAAGTGCTCCGGGCACGAGCACGTCGCGCGAGCGCCGCCTGGCCCGGCCGCCAGCAGACACGCGCCCGCACAGCGTAGTTCAGAACACGCAGCAGTGAGCTCCGGCGCGGGCGGCTGGCGCGCCGGGTGGAACACTCTCAGGTCCATGGGCTTGTGAAGCAGGGCGGTGACGGTGTGACAGTCGGCGGACGAGGCGGGCGGGGGGATGCGCCGACAACCCTCGACGGAGCGCGTCTCCCAGTCGCTCCAGTAGAGCCGGTCGCGCCACACAGCCAGAGCGAAAACGTGGTGCAGTCGCAGCCACGGCTGCCGCGCGCGGGATAGCAGCGTCCGCACCCGCAGCGTGCTCAACTCGAGCACAGCCACGTAGTCCTCGCGAGCGTCTGCGAAGTACAGCTCGTCGGCCGGTCGGTGCAACGTGAGCGCGTTGGGCCAGCCGAGACCGCGCGACAATAACACGCGTCGACCGACACCGTCCATGCCCGCCCGACCGATGTGCGCCCGGGAGCCCCAGTCGGACCAGTAGAGCAGCCCGGCAAGCGGGTCTAGTGCGAGCGCGCGCGGCTCCTGCAGTCCCTCCCGCAACAAGACGCGACGATGACGACCGTCGAGTCGGGAGACCTCGATGGTGTCGGTGCCTTTGTCGCACCAGTAGAGGTTGCCGGCCACCCAGTCGACGGCGAGTCCGTCTGGGTTCTGCAGTGTGGCCGAGTGCAGCACCTGTTGCCGGCCCGGCTCATCACGACAGGCCCGCCGAATGGAGCTCCCGGCGCGCGTCACGTCACTCCAGTAGACACAGCCGCCGGCCCAGTCCATGTCGAGAGCGACCCCGTTAGTCAGGTTGTGCACGAGGAGCGCGGTGGGTGCCCCGGGCCGCAGTTCGGCTCGTCTTATGTAGTACCGGTTGGTGAAGATGAGCGCCGCCTCCACATCGCCGTCCGCTGCGCAGTTGAGCCCGTCCTGCATGAGCGAGTACCCGGCGCGACAAGAGCACGCGTAGCTCCCGACCGTGTTGCGACACACGTGGTCGCAGGGCCGGTCCTCGCGACACTCGTCCACATCTCGACAGGAGCTGCCATCCCCGTCCAGACGGTACCCGGCGCGGCACCAGCACGCCCGCCCGACCGGCAGATCGGCGCAGTGTTGCGAGCAGCCGCCGTTCTCGAACTTGCACTCGTCGATGTCTGCGGCCCGGAGACAGACAGACAGGTGAGACAGAGAGGGCGAGAGACCTACCTACACTGACGGCGAATACTCACGACAATGCAGCTCGTCACTGAAGTCTCCGCAGTCGTCGCGACCGTCGCACAGCGCACCGCGCGACACGCACGTGCCACCTGCACAGCGCCATTGGTCAGCTGCGCAGCTCGCACCGATAACGCCCGTCCCGCCGCCGACGTTGTGCTCGTACGAAGCTGCGGATATGATATCATACCGTTCATATCATTTTATATAACACAGTAACACACAGTTGGACACATCACGACGGTCGATAGAAGTGTAGCCTGCCTGTATGTACATATGCTTGAATGTGTGCGTGTGTATTTACTTGTGCATGGTTTTTCTGGTTTCACTACAAGTAGGTGAAAATCGCATCAAAATATGTAGAAGTCGAGTAACGCGCGTTCGGACAGACAGATGTTCCACTTTATAATAATTGGTATAATAGTGAGGTAGTAGGTGATCTGTGTGTAGACTCACAACAGTCGACGGGGTCTTCGTCGGTGCCGGCGCCCTGTCCGCCAAGGTCCTGGCAGTGGTCGCGTCCGTCACATCGCAGGTCTCGGGGGACACAGCGGCCCCCGCACGACACGGAGCCAGGCTCGGCGGCGCACGGGGCATCCTCGGGTGGCGGGGTCGACACGTGCGGGGAGCATCCGGGCGGCTCGTCGGAACCGTCCTCGCAGTCCGCGTCTCCGTCGCAGTACAGCGCGCGGTCCCGACACTCGGCCGAGTCACGACACCGGAACGTGTCGGGCGCGCACTCGCACTGCCGCTCGTCCTCCCCGGCGACACACTGCGCCACCCCGTCACACAGAGCTCCGCGCGGTACACACGCCCCGTCGTCGCAGCGGTACTCCTCCCGCGAGCAGTTCCCGCCAGACTCTGTCCGCGCGCGACAATGTTCAGTCTCGTCCGAGCCGTCTATACAGTCTGCCCGCCCGTCGCAGCGCCATGAGGCCGGTATACAGACCAGTACGAAAGCGCCGGTCCTGTTACGGCACGCGAACTGCGTCTCCTCGCAGCCGGACACGGCCGTCTCCATCACGCTCGTGTCGGATGCGGCGCTGTCTGTGTCCACTGTAAACGTTTAAAATGTTAAAAATGGGTGAACCAGTCTATTAATAAACTTCTGAATAAATAGAGGGCCTAGCTCCTGTACTAGTTGTCAGTGGGTGCTGGCAACACTACTGGCATGGCAGCACTGTGTGCGCTGTGACAGTAAGGCGGTGGGGCACTCGAGATTAAGAAAGGTACACGTGTACAATATAGTTGGTTAACATAAAATATATATGAAAGTAAGAAGCAAACAGTGGTTTAATTTATCATCTAAAATAAACAACATTACAGCTCCCATAGTAAAATGATATTTTATAATTATGTCATTGTTACTGCGATGCCTTTCGGATAGTAATAAGGCAACAAATAATATTATCTTTTGCACATTTGTGAGCAGAGCTAAATAAATACTGACCGAAAGTGCAGTTCCACTCGTCGGATCCGTCGTCACAGTCCCGCGCCTTGTCGCACCGCCAGCTCGGGAGGTAGCAGCCCCCGCCCGTCGAGCAGGGCTTCGCTGTCGGACCTAGGGCTGCGCACCCGGCTCGGGGACATTGTAGCTCGTCCGAGCCGTCAGCGCATTGAGACACGCCGTCGCAGCGCCACGCCGCCGGCACGCACCGACCGCTCGCACAGCGCGCTTGTTGAGGTCCGCACTCGCAACTGCGCTCGTCCGCGGCGTCGTCGCAGTCAGCACGACCGTCACACACTGCGGAGGGCGGGGCGCACCTACCGCCCGCACCGCACGAGAACCAGCCGCGCGGACACGGTCGTGATGTGCAGTAGTACAGGTCCTCGTCGCTAGAGTTGCCGGCCGCGCCGCAGTGAGCCACGCCGTCGCAGGTCAGCTCGAGCGGCACGCACGGACCCTCCGCGCACGGGAACCTGTCCGAGGGGCACCGCGCCGTCGTCGTCGGGTGCGCGCACGTGCGGCCGTCCGGGGACAGCGCGCGAGAATCGCGACACGCACACTCGACCGCGCCCGTTGCGTCCGTGCGACACAGCTCGGTACACCCGCCGTTGAGTAGCCGACACGGGTCCGGCGGGCACTCGTCGGCCACGGGCCCCGCGGCCGCCACCCCCATAGGTCGCGGCACATCCGTCCGCAGCTGCACGGCGTCCCCTGTGAGCTTGTCGGCACGGAACACGCCGCGTCCGACCCAGTCGGTCCAGTACACGTAGCCCCCGAGCACGGCCAGGTCGAAGGGGTGCGCGGCCAGCGAGGAGATAAGAACGCGGCGACGACTCCCGTCGTACTCGGCGCGCTCTATTTTGTCGAGCCTCGCGTCAGCCCAGTAGAGCTTGCGGGCGGCGCGATCCAGGGCGAGCCCGTTGGGCATGAGAATGTCTGTGCGGATGACAGTCTCGAGCTGGTACCCGTTACTAAAGGCGCGCTGTATGGCAGGCCGGGTAGAATTCCAGTCGGCCCAGTAGACCCTGCTGAGACAGGGGTCGACGTCCAGCCCGCGCGGCCTGGCCCCGTGCTCCAGATACAGCACAGTCCTCACAAGAGCAGGCCGAGCCCCCAGCGGAGCCCCCAACAGCTCGGTGAGCGAGGCCCTCATCAGTCTAGCAGGGCCGCTGCTGCTCCAGTACAAAGTACGAGATGTAGTCTCGAACGCCAGCCCCTCCACAGCGCCTTGCTCTATATGATGATTAAATAATTCAAATAGCGAGTACGAGTCTTGACATATTTTAGTTTAGGTTTTCCTGTAAACTATAATGCTGGCTTCCCACGGTGCGTGATAGCACGCACGAGGCCGCACGACAGACGACCGCGGACGGCCACGCACCAGTACGCACCAGCCCGCACTAGCACGGACGAACACCCTTCCCACGGTGCGTGTCGGTGCGGGCTGGTGCGTGTCGGTGCGGGCTGGTGCGCGTCCGTCCGCAATATCACGCACCGTGGGAAGCGAGCTTAAGAAAGGCCCTATATTTCCTATTTTTTTTTTATTTTATAGACTTACTTAGTAGTTTCCGAGATAAGTGGGGAACTGTCAATTTTCGTATACTTTTTTCAATTATATAAAAAAACATGTGTACCTAGGCTGTTTGATAAGTACCCGTTTTCTAAATATATTAATATCACTGGCCGAAAATAAGTATACCACCTTTTTAAGCCATTTTTCAGAGGCGGGAAAATAAAAAAAAAATGGCATTCTTTTGTTTTTTTTCTCATTTGACAACGATTTAGTGAAACCGTGAACTTAAAATTGTTAAAATGGAGAAAGAACAGTATCGGTCTGTAATTAGATTCTTGTTTTTGGAAGGAAACACATGTGATGAAATAAAAGTAAGAATTCAAGCGGTTTACCATGAATGTGCTCCTTCTATGACAACCGTCAGATATTGGTATAACGAGTTTAAACGGGGGAGACCAACCGTCTTTGATGAGGATCGCCCAGGCCGGCCAATTGAGGTGACTACAGACGATATGGTTAAGAAAATTGAAAATATCGTTTTAGCCGACCGCCGAATTAAACTTCGAGAAATCGTTGATGCTGTAAACGTTTCAATCGAGTGGGTACAACACATATTAGAAGAAAAATTGGGCATGAGGAAAGTATCGGCGAGGTGGGTGCCGCGTTTACTCACGGAGGAGCAAAAACGGAACCGACTGACTACTTCGGAGCAGTGTTTAGCCGTGTTCAAACGTAACCCGAAGGAGTTTCTGCGTCGTTTCGTGACCGTGGACGAAACGTGGGTTCACCACTACAACCCGGAAATGAAAGAGCAGTCGAAGCAGTGGATTTTACCGGGTGAACCTGCTCCAAAGAAAGCAAAAACCGTCCCATCGGCTGGAAAGGTCATGGCGACTGTTTTTTGGGATTCGCAGGGTATTATACATATTGACTACTTAGAAAAGGGGAAAACGATAACAGGGCAGTACTATGCCAATTTATTGGATGAATTTGACGCCGTGTTGAAGGACAAACGACCCCATTTAAAAAAGAAAAAAGTACTGTTTCATCACGACAACGCCCCGGCTCATGCGTCGAGAGTTGTGACGGCTAAATTAGCACTATTACGCTACGAACTATTGCCTCACCCCCCGTATTCTCCAGATTTGGCCCCATGCGATTTCTTTTTGTTTCCCAACCTAAAAAAATGGCTCGGTGGTAAGCGATTTGGATCAAATTACGAAGTCATTGCCGCCACAGAGGCCTATTTAAATGACTTTCCAAAATCATACTTTTTAGATGGTTTATTGAAGCTTGAGCATAGGTGGAACAAATGTATAGAGTTAAAAGGTGACTACGTAGAAAAATAAATGCATATACTTATACAAAAAAAAATGTTTTTTTTTCCATAAACGGGTACTTATCAAACAGCCCTCGTATATCTTATAACAAGCGCTTTTATTTGATGTCACATAAAGCACTTTAAAAAATATTTTTACGTTTTAATTTTCCCCACGAATTGACCCCCAAAATCTAAAATCGATTATTTACGCTATACGTTCATGATTGGGTCATCAAAGTCTATATATGAACCAAGTTTCAACTTTTTTCGTCCAGTAGATTCGGAGAATGGCTCTATGAAATGCAAAAATATTTTTTTTAATCCGACTGTTCCAGAGATTAGCGCTCATTAGCGCTTTCAAACAAACAAACTGTCATCTTAGTATAGATAAGTCGCTAGTTATATATAAATGGACGAGCATACATATATAGAGGATAGATACAATACTGACGGTCTACGAGCACAGAGTGGTGTGTCCCGTTGAAGTGCACCATATTGATTGTTCCTCGCTGGATGTCAGAGTAGAACAGTAGAGACGAGTTGTACTCGTAGGTCAGCGCTATGGCGTTACGCATCAGCTCTCTGTGGACAGTGCAGGGGTGTATACCATAAAGTATCGAGGTGTCAGTGTTACAGCAACTGTAACTATATTAAAATGGTTCTCACTTGTCCTCGATAGTCCCGTAGGGCGCGTCCAGAGGTCCCTCGTCCGTCGTGTGGAGGAACTCCAGGCGGGACACGCGCGCGAACACTACGAACTGTTCGTGCGGCTCGCAGCTACCCTGAGGTGTGACGCGACCGTGAGGACACACACACACCGCACCGGACCCGTCCCGCAGGCACAGCTGGGAGCAGCCGCCGTTGTTCACGGCGCAGGGGTGGGGCGCGGGAGGTGCGGGCTGTCTCGACCATACCGCCACGTCCTTCAGGGAGTCTCCGAGCGAGGTGAGGAGCGGTCGTGCAGCAGACACGTCGCTCAGCGGGGCGGTCATCAGGGCGCCGCGCTCGTGCTGCCTGCGTGTACGGGTGTGGTTAGTCAGAGAGCGGGAGTCGGGACGGACTCACTACTAGCTACGTACGTGTCTAGCCAGTAGAGACGGTCGCCGGACACCGCCAGCGCCACCGGGTGTTGTAGCGGACTGTCGGACAGCAGCAGCGCGCTCTCTCCCCCCTCATAGGGCAACGAGCGGAGCGCAGCGGGCGGCCCGGCCTCCAGCAGGTAGAGAGTACGCGTGGCGGGGTGCGCGCTTAGACCGAGCAGAGTGCTCCCGTTGTAGAGCAGGCGGTGGTCAGACCCATCAGGACGCGCCCGGGACACGCATGTGCCGGCCGCCGCGAACAGCCAACCGCCGGCTTCGTCCAGCACTAGCGAGCTCGGGGCGGCCGGCAGCTCGAGCAAAGCCGCACGGTGCGACCCGTCCGTGCGCGACACCTCCACGAGTCGGGCGCGCGCGTCGCCCCAGTAGAGCGCGCCGCCGGCCCCGTCGAGCGCGAGTCCGGCCGGCACGTCGTCGAGCCCCGGCAGAAGCACGGCCCGCCGCCCGCTCCCGTCGCGCCGCACGCGCCAGATGCCGCCCCGCTCTCCGTCCGCCCAGAAGAGCGCGTCCTCGGCCACCAACAGCGCCAG
The DNA here is from genome assembly GCA_963924495.1 of Nemapogon koenigi. Taxonomy (NCBI): domain Eukaryota; kingdom Metazoa; phylum Arthropoda; class Insecta; order Lepidoptera; family Tineidae; genus Nemapogon; species Nemapogon koenigi. The sequence continues at coordinate 109,046 of OZ004653.1, read as the reverse complement.
ACTAGAGGCGCCGGCCGTTCGAGGAAGCCGCGCTAACACCTCCTGCCCGCTCTCGGGGTCCACTCCCACCACAGAAGAGCCCGTAGAGAAGATGATGGCCTCCTCCGCACCTGAACATCATCACTCGCATATATCCCGTTATCTATATAAATTGTAAGAAAATTCTCCAAGAAGCCCTACAAAATATATGTCATATGAAGATACAGAGGAATTATTAAAGAAAATTTGAAAGTTAGAGGCAGTGGTCGTGGTAGGGGTAGGAGTAGAAGTAGGGGTAGGGATATGGGTAGGGGTAGGGATATGGGTAGGGGTAGGGATATGGGTAGGGGTAGGGGTAGGTATAGAGTATATTTTATTTTGTTCGTAAATATCCACGGGCGAAGCCAGGGGCGGAATGCTAGTATTATTATAAAAAAGACGGACACAGCTATATACCGACCTTCACAACGCGGTCCGTCCGGTGTGTAACCCAGCGCACACCTACACACGCTGTCAGTCTCCGATACCGGCAGGCACAGCTGGGTGCAGGGTGTGTGTCGCAAGGAGCACGCACCGCCGCCGCCCGGGTCCGCTTGCTCCGCCGCGTCGTACACTCGCAGCGCCAGCACCTCGTCCGTGTCGTTACGTAATGTGCGGGGCTGTGTACAGTTATCGGGCGGGCACGAGCGGAGCGACCCTGCCGCCTCGTCCGCCCAGTATAGCACGCCACTGTGCACCGCCACGGCAGACACGTGCGCACCCGACGGCAGCGCTACGTCCCGCACGCGCCCAGACACCGAGTCCACACTGCGTACTGAGCCGTCGTCGGTGTTCACCCAGTACAGCAGGCCGGCTGCCACGTCCAGCGCGAGGCCGGCCGCTCGTCCCGTGGCCACCACGAGCGCTCTCCGCGCACTGCCATCTTCGCCGCTCTCCTCGAGCAGGTCCCGGCCCCCGGCGCGGTGCGTCCAGTATAGTTTGCCCCGCCGCGGGTGTGCTGCCAGTCCGGTCACCTGTCCGAGCGCAGCACTCTCGTCCAGCAGCACGGCGGGACGCTCGCCAGACAGGTCCGTCACTAGCACCACGTCCCCGCCGCCGTCAGCAGCGCGTTTCGTACTGTAGAACAGCAGACCGGCGAGCCAGTCTAGTGCGAGCGCCCGCGGAGAGTGCACCCCCGCATCGGCCAGCGTGACAGGCGGGCCAGTAGTAAGCCCGACAGCGCGCACCTCGTCCAGGCCCGAGTCGGCCCAGAAGATGCGGCGGCTCGCGGCGTGGAAGTGCAGCGCTACCGGAGCGAGAGGACGGCCGGCTACCGCTGGCAGCAGCGGGCGCGCCGGCTCCTCCGGGTCGAGGCCGAGCAGCTCGCCGGCCCGTCCTACCAGCAGCGCTACTTCGCGCGGCGTGCACGTGCTGCCGTCCGCCGCGAGCCTCATGGCGTGAGGACAGGCACACTCTCGCTCGCCGGGGCGAGACACGAGACACAGATGGGAGCAGCCTCCCGCGCGTACAGAGCAGGGCGTGTCTGCGCCAGGTCGGCGGCTCGCGTGCACCACCTTGACGTCGAAGGGCTGCGAGAGAGTGCGCTGCACGACGAGCGCGTCGCTGCCGTTCCACTTGTTGGCCCGCACAACCCCGTTGGCGCGCCAGTCGGTCCAGTAGACGTGCGACTCGAATAGCGCGATCGCGAACGGATGTGACAAGGCGGGATGTCCGCGCAACACCTCACGCCGGTCGCTCCCGTCGTAGAGCGAGGTGTGGACCGAGTCGGAGCGTGCGTCTATCCAGTAGAGCCGCTCGGGCGCGAAGTCTAGTGCGAGACCGTTGGGCCACCCGCCCGGCTCGACCGCCACAGCGACGCGGCGCTCTCCCCCGGCCAGCGTGCACCGCTCTATGCGAGGCTCGCGCTCCTCCCAGTCAGTCCAGAACAACAGTCCCCGTCGCGCGTCCAGAGCGAGTGCACGCGGTCGGTCCATGCCCCCTGCAAGCAGCGTGGTGCGGTGTAGACCGGCGAGAGTGGCGACCTCTATCTGTCTCGGCGCACCAGCTACCCAGTACAGATTGCCGGCCACCCAGTCCACAGCGAGCCCTTCAGCGGCGACGAGCCCGCCCCGCAACACGGGCTCTATGCGCGCGAGCACGCCACCCGGGCCCGCCAGCTCCCCGCGGTAGATGGCGTCGTCCAGCACGTCGCTCCAGTACAACACGAGCGGCGCGGTAGGCCCGTCGCGATGCCAGTCAAGCGCGATACTGTTCTTGAGAGAGGAGACTAGCGGCCTGCTGCCGCCCGCGCCTACTCCGCCCCGCAGCTCGAGCGCCCGCAGCTCGTGCCTGTTACTGAACACCAAGAGCGGAGCAGCATCGTCAGTACTCTTGCAGGTAAACCCGTCGTCAGCCAGCCGGTAGCCCTCCAGACACGTACATTTGTGTCTATTTTTCTGCGGTTGGCACGTCTACGAACATAATATACTAAGTTATTTAAGTAATAAAACAAATTTAACCAAGTTGCGAGCGCGGTGAGGATTCCGTATCATTTTTTCCGTCAGAACTTTGACAGGATATTCGTTTAAGTTTTCCTGTTTCAAAATTTTAGACTCAGTAGTTTTGGGGGTGGGAAGAACGCTCAATTGTCGTATATTTTCGTTAATACCATTTAAACAACATACATTTACATACATAATATAATTATATATGTATTTTTTATAACGAGCCCTTCCATTAGATATGTCACACGATGCACATGAAAATAAATGTATCTACTTTTAAAATTGTCACCCAAACGTAGGTACGTGATTGGGTAATCAAACTCTAAAATGGACCTAATTTCATATTTCTTGGTCCAATAGATTCGGAGAAAATAAGCTGTGTACAGACAGACAGACACAAGAGTGAACCTGTAAGTCTTACACTCTGGTTTCAGTTTTCATCGGAGATGTACGGTACCTTAAAAACAAGCTCTAGAATCTAAAGGGCCCTCTTCACAAATGCCTATCATGGACATACACAGGCGTAGGGCATAAACGCCTGTAAATGGTCATGAATGGCACATAAATGGCGATGAACGAGCGTAAAATGCCTTCGACACGGTAGGAAGGCGACTCAACCGACGTGACCTAACCAATAGAAAGTCTTCTACAATACCCTCTACTGTGGCTACGAAAGTTTTTGATGGTTCGAACCGACTTGACCTTGGTGCTTGCTCTGTGCGTGGGAACGCCTTTTTCAATCCCCTCTACTCGCCCATAGAGACGTACCGCAAAGAGGGATCCCAACTTCGGGGTTTTTTCCTTAAATTTAGGGGGTAAATAAATGTGATGGGATTTTTAAGGGGCTTTTTGATTTACGAGTACAGGCCCAGGGATAACTAAAAATAATTTAATATTCAAATGTATAATTTTAAAAAGTCAGAACCAGAAAAAACGAAATTATATTTGAAATATTAAATAATTTATAAATGAAGAATAGTATAAAAAATGTTAAGGGGGATTTCAATGTAATTTTGGTGATTTTAGGGGTTTTTGACTTTATCAAAACAAAAAAAAAATTATATATATACACTCATGGACAAATTTAGAGAAACGCAAGTATAAAACAAAAAATCATAGATATTTGTGACAAATAAGTTTATTAATTAGGATTTTGCTTATAATTCGTTAATTTAAAAATAAAACTTTGACAAAAGAATTTATTAAATGACAAAAATTAACCAAATTAAGAAAGATAAGAATTTTACAAGAAATAAAACTTTTTGTACTTCTGTACATTTTTGTAGTTTTATATGAAAGGCTATAACTTTGACTATACTCAGTACTTAGTGTTGCCCCCTCTAGCTCTTCGAACTGCTTCCAGTCTCCTTGGCATACCCTTAAGGGGCAGATAACACCTATATACGATTATTTAAAGAATGTTTTAGCAAAAACAAGACAATTTCCAAGATTGAAAAAAATATATATTATTCTACAGGATATAATTGATATAATTGTCATTCTGAAAACGCGATTACACAATTTTCGCTCGATAGAAAATAAATGTGGTCTCTGAAAGTTTTCAATAAAAGAAAACGGCGGTACTAGTGATTTTAGTACTATGACATTTAATTTGTTTTTGTAATATTCAATTACCCATATAATTGTCATTTGCATATTCAAATAAATTGTATAGTTATTTAAAAAATAATGATTATGTCAAATGGCGCTTACGATTTCTACTCTGAGCGGAAACGCTTTAGCTCTTCTTTATTCACACTCGCCTTGTCGGCAGTGACGGCTGAATCGTGATGCTAGACGGTCGCGGTCACTCGATCGCTCAGAAGTTTTTGTATTATTTGTGTATTTTTTGGCTCAAATTTAATTTATTAATGATAAACTTTATTCATAAATGACATTACCGTAGCGATTAGGCAATATTTTCATAAGGAAGTTGCTATTTGTATACTTTAGTCTAGGAGTCAGCGTTGCTTTTTGTGAGCGTAATTATATTAAATAATTAACTCCAGTATTGGAAATAAGTTAATAAACAGTAAAGTAGGTAGGTAGGTATTACATAGAAAATGCGTACGGGAAACATATTGCAGAAGTCATTGCAAGGCAAATAAAATTATGATATACTAGCTTTTCCCCCGTAGAAAAATTTAAAATGTGCCAGCCCCAAGGACTTCCGAAATATAAATTAGCTCATGTCATTATCTCTGTGCAAATATCACGTCAATCCGTTGCTCCCATGTTGCTCCGTATTGATTTGAATAAAAAGGACAAACAAACACTCTTTCGCGTTTGTAATATTTTATCCACGCACGCTTGATGGAAAACTTATGATAGACTAGCTTTTCGCCCCGGCTTCGCGCGTGGAAGTATTTGAAAAGTGACAAGCCCGAAGGATTTGTGGGATATGTCATTAAAATCAAGTCAATCCGTAGATTAATTAAAAAAAGGACAAATAAACACTATTTTGCATTTGAAACATTACCTAGTAAGGAAGTTAAAATACCTACCCTTTATCCAAGCTTGATGATAAAATTACGATAAACAATGTTACATACGTATTGGTTTTACATAATAGACCCTCCTACTAGCTATTCGCCCCGGCTTCGCCGTGAAAATATTTAAAGAGTGGCAAGCCCGAAGAATTTTTGGGATATAAAGTAGCCCATGTCATTATTTATATCTCCAACTATCTCTGTGCAAAAAATCAAGTCAATCCGTTGCTCCGTATTGATTTGAAAAAACAAACAAACACTCTTTCGCATTTCGGCTGTCCCGCGGCCAGCTATATAACCCCTCACTCCTCTCCCAGATGCCTCTATTTATTCCACCTATCCGGAGACGGGTCTTGCGCGGGCGTCGACATCCTCTCTTCGCGGTGCCAATGTCACGCACCAGGGCGTTGTCGCATTCACCTCTGCATCAGGCCCTGTCCATTATTAACAGGATTGTGGGCATGACTGATGCAGATATATTTTTTGACCCCGAGCCGAGACTCTTGGCAACAGCAGGATGCATATTGGAGGCTGGTAACTTATGCCAAATTTAATTGTATCTGGAATGTGTCAATAATATGTTTCTATTCTGCATGTATATTACCTGATTGATAGTGTCTTGTTAAGTAATTTGTTTATATTCTGGTACGATGTAGTGCGCTGATGGTTTAATTTTATTTTTTTTTTCTTTTTAATAGTTGTGTTCGATGGAAAATGTGCTAGGTATAGTTTGTCTTGACTAAATCTTGCATGGGTGTATTGAAATGTTAGTGCAAGATGTTATATTTGAATAAATAAATAAATAAATAAATAAATTTGTAATATTAGTAAGGAAGTTACAATACCTACCTATTATCCAAGCTTGATGATAAAATTACGATATACTAGCTATTCGCCCCGGCTTCGTCGTGGAAATATTTAAAGAGTGGCAAGCCCGAAGAATTTTTGGGATATAAAGTAGCCTATGTCATTATCTATATCTCCAACTATCTCTGTGCAAAAAATCACGTCAATCCCTTGTTCCACAAAACGTGAAAAAAGTAAAAGAAGTAGAATTATAGAACCTCTTCTACATGGTTGGACAACGCCGCAACGCCGCTGGTCAGCCAAAATTTTTAATTCGACATTATACTAGATTTCGACTAATTTTAGGGTTCTGAATTCGAATTTGATATCGATTTCAAAATTCAATATCACGACATCTGTCAATTTCTTAAAATTCGACATATACTAGATTTCGACTAATTTTAGGGTTCTGAGTTCGAATTTGATATTGATTTCAAAATTCAATATGACGACATCTGTCAATTTCTTAAAATTCGACATTATACTAGATTTCGACTAATTTTAGGGTTCTGAATTCGAATTTGATATCGATTTCAAAATTCAATATGACGACATCTGTCAATTTCTTAAAATTCGACATTATACTAGATTTCGACTAATTTTAGGGTTCTGAATTCGAATTTGATATCGATTTCAAAATTCAATGACGATATCTGTCAATTTCTTAAAATTCGACATTATACTAGATTTCGACTAATTTTAGGGTTCTAAATTCGAATTTGATATCGATTTCAAAATTCGATATGACGACATCTGTCAATTTCTTAAAATTCGACATTATACTAGATTTCGACTAGTTTTAGGGTTCTGAATTAGAATTTGATATCGATTTCAAAATTCAATATCACGACATCTGTCAATTTCTTAAAATTCGACATTATACTAAATTTCGACAAATTTTAGGGTTCTAAATTCGAATTTGATATCGATTTCAAAATTCAATATGACGACATCTGTCAATTTCTTAAAATTCGACATTATACTAGATTTCGCCTAATTTTAGGGTTCTGAATTCGAATTTGATATCGATTTCAAAATTCAATATGACGACATCTGTCAATTTCTTAAAATTCGACATTATACTAGATTTGGACTAATTTTAGGGTTCTGAATTCGCATTTGACATCGATTTCAAAATTCAATATATCTACATCTGTCATTTTCTTAAAATTCGACATTATACTAGATTTCGACAAATTTTAGAGTTCTAGACAGTGTATGTGATTAAACATTTTTTTATTATATCAGGAAGAAACAACAGTTGGACGAAAATACTACGTGTGAAACAACTGAAACGTCAGATTTTTCATTGACAGAGTAAGTTTCTTCGTACGAAAATTGAGAATTAATAGATTTACAACACACTTGTTTTTGGAGTTATTATTTTACATCCTGTACTTGTCGTGTAATGTTTATAAAAAATTTGAAATTTTACATATAACTGTAAACTTTATTACAGGTTAAACAATGTGTCACTAGCAGAAACTCAAGAAAATGTTACCCTTCTTTCTAAATCTACCGATGACGTTCCTGACTTTGACGTTATATTATAATAATAATGTAATTCATTGATTGACGTTGACAGGTGCCATAACAAAAAATATTTACTGTTATATTTTATTATTTTAATTTATACTTATATATTTTTAAATCACTTTAGTAAATATAGTTAGAAATCAACACGCCTATAAATAATATATATATTTGACTAAAATTACTACCTAAATTTGATTTCAAGATGATATTATACCAAGTTATCAGTGAACAAAACTTCAAGATATACATAAGAATATCATGAATACTAGCTCAAGTAACGGAAATATAACCAGCAAAACTCTACTTCCACCAGACATTGCTTGTCCGCACTGCAACCGTAACTGTAAAGGGACAAGGGGACTCAAAATTCACGTCGGTAAAATTCACCCAGAACAACGACACAGTGAAGATTTTCTTAACATCATCTCTGCTGCGACGAACCTATCACAAGTACCTCAGACTAGAGACGTAGATTTCAGTAAAGTGCTACAAGAATTAAAATGTAATGTTCCAGTGATTCGACGTATACCTCGCGGTGCAAGGGAGACTGTGGCAAGGAAGCTAACGGCAGCCATTGATAAATGCATCGCCGATAACTCGGTTGCCACTTGGCAAAACCTTTTTATGTTTACATATAACATCCTACATGTAAACAGAAACACAAATGAATCGTCTTCACTTACTTCAAAAATCAAGAAAAATACACAAAATAACAATCCTAACTTTGCAATAGAAAATATTGTAATTACTGAGAAACGGAATAAACAATATTCTATATTTAGAGCAGCGGAACTAAAGATTTACGATGGTGATGTACGTGGCGCATCGAGACTTCTTTCATCCACAGACAGTTTGGCCCCAACAAACAATTCCACTCTGATTGAACTAAAAAACAAACATCCCAAGCCTAGCCGAATACTTATTTTTCCGGATGCACCAAAACCGTCTGATAATTTCGTGCATGCAACCATCGAGAACACTCGCAGTGCAATTTTGTCGTTTCCCTGTGGCTCAGCTTCTGGAATTGACGGACTTACGGCGCAACATCTCAAGGACTTAATAGGGGTCAAAATGGGTGACGCAGGATCCAAATTATTATCTTCCCTTACAAATTTAATGAATGTCTTATTAGCTGGCCAAGTAATCATTGATTTTTTACCATATCTTTACAGTGGTTTTTTAATTGCCCTCAAGAAAAAGAGTGGAGGAATCCGTCCAATTGCTGTTGGTTGCACTCTTCGACGTCTAGCATCTAAAATTGCCTGTTTTAAGGTAAAAGACTTAGTAGGTGAGAAACTACGCCCTGTTCAGCTGGGTTTTGGCACCAAGGCTGGCGCGGAGAGTGCCATTCACGAAACCCGTACTTTCCTTAAAAACAATATTACGGCAGAAATTCTTATCAAAATCGATGTAAGTAATGCCTTTAATTCTATTGAGCGTGATTCTTTACTTACAGCAGCAAAAACAGACATTCCTGGAATATTTCCTTATCTTTGGCAAGCCTATTCACAACCATCTAAATTATTCTATCATGATGTTGGATTGATAGATTCTAATGTAGGTGTTCAACAGGGGGATCCCTTAGGTCCACTACTCTTTAGCCTGGCAATTCATCCAATAATAAAAGATATTAAAAGCCTTCTGAATACTTGGTATTTGGATGATGGTACCCTAGCCGACACTTTCGACCAAGTTTCCAATGACATCATTCAGCTAAAGGAAAATTTAAAGTCATTAGGTCTACAACTAAATTTTTCCAAATGCGAATTATACATTTTGCCACATGTATCTGAAATAAGAAAGAGATAAATTTTATCTGAGATTCAATCAATTGCCCCAGACATCACTGTCATTAACAATTCTAATCTGATGTTATTAGGTGCCCCTCTAACCACAGAGGCAGCCACAATGTTTATAGACGAAATATATAAGAAATTAGAATATTACTATGATAATCTCTGCCACATGCAACCACATATAGCCATGTACCTTCTTCGTTTTTGCTTTAATATTCCACGACTCACATATTTTCTTCGATGTAGTCCTCTTTTTAAAAAAGATCTAACTCCACTCGATAATTTAGTGAAATCGTGTTTAGAAAAAATTCTAAATTTATCTTTCAATGAAACCACTTATACACAAGCCTCCCTACCTATAAATTTAAGTGGCATCGGGATCCGTCGTTTTTCGGACATAGCCCTGCCAGCCTTTCTTGCCTCTGTTCATGGCAGTCACGAGCTCATCGAAACTTTATTAAAAAAATCTATGAGGGACGTTGAGCCAGATTACATGGGGGAGGCATATGAGTGCTGGAAAGTACTATGTCCGGGAACTAACAAACCTGCCAAATTAGATAGTCAATCTTGCTGGGACTATCCTCTTTCAAGAATAACGCTCAATAGAATTATAGCCGCTAGTTCTGAATCAGACAGGGCGAGAATTATAGCATCCTGTGAACTGGAATCAGGCGCATGGCTAAAAGTGTATCCTTCACAAAATTTAGGCACACTCCTAGACAAAAATACTCTGCGAATTTGTGTGGGGCTACGCATAGGGGCACAGCTGTGTCAACCACATTTATGTGTATGTGGTTCAAATGTTGAGGCTAATGGACACCACGGCCTATCCTGTAGAAGGAGCGCCGGTCGAATTCCAAGACATATAGCAATAAATAATATAATAAAACGTTCTTTGAGTTCGGCTGACACTCCATGTCTACTAGAACCCCCCGGCCTTAGCCGGTCGGACGGCAAAAGACCGGACGGCATGACCCTGGTGCCATGGTCTCGAGGCCGCGCTCTGGTGTGGGACGCCACATGCGTGGACACGCTGGCTCCAAGTCATGTCGCCGCCTCCTCCAGCTCTGCAGGTGCCGCAGCTTCTGAGGCGGCACATTTAAAAATTCAAAAATATTCCTCGCTGCTAGATCACTTTGAATTTCTTGCTTTTGCGGTTGAGACTCTTGGTCCGTGGTCATCAGACTCCAAGAAGTTTGCTGATAAAATTGGTAAACTTCTCATCGAAAAGTCTGGTGATCACCGAGCTAAGAGTTTTTTCATTCGCCGCATAAGCTTGGAGATTCAAAGGGGTAACGCAGCGAGTGTTCTTGGCACGATTGGATTGTCTTCAGAGCTGGAGGAGGTATTCTATCTTTGATTCCTCCATCCTTTTTCTTTTTATTTTTAGTTTTAAGGTATTTAAGGTTTTTGTTTTAAGGTATTTAAGGTTTTTAAGATTTTTAATGTATATTTTAGATTTTTGTTTGTAATGATATAATATTCTTCATTTATAAAATATTTAATATTTCGTGAGTCTTAATTTGAATAAAAATAAAATATTTAATGTATTGTAATTTAAGGTAATGTAGATCCTAGATTCACCAGAAAGCTTCAAATAAGAGAACCGATTGGAGATAAAAATATAGTATTGCAACAGCAAGACCTGAATGTAATTGCAAGACCGACAGTTGACAAAGATTTTCCCTCCAATCAACCTACATGTTCACGATATTTAAGTTTTAACAATTTCTAAATTTGTACATATTTTTATTTTGTTCATCATTTATGTTTGGATTAAAGTACTATTTGAATATTATGTTATGGGTTAAAAATGTGAATACTAACATGTCTATGCAATGTCAAATTTCGACTAAACAAGTTCAAGCCGAAGTGGCTAGGTGGGAGGCACTTTATTTTGTTTTGATTTATATTTTTACGATTTGAATAAAATGCAGGTAATTTAAAATATTCATTCACTATGGAATTTTGATGTGAGCAGCACATATTTATATGGAAATTATTGTTATTATAAAGAAAGTCACTATTTTGTGCAATATTAATGTGTTATGAATGTTAGAGGAAACCTTAAAATTCGTCGAAATTTAGTATAATGTCGAATTTAAAAAAATTACAGATGTCTTTTGAAATTAACGTCAAATTTTAAGAAGTTGACAGATGTCGTCATATTGAATTGTGAAATCGATATCAAATTCGAATTCAGAACCCTAAAACTAGTCGAAATCTAATATAACGTCGAATTTAAAGAAATTTACAGATGTCGTTATATTTAATTGTAAAATCGATATCAAATTCGAATTCAGAACCCTAAAATTAGTTGAAATCTAGTATAATGTCGAATTTTACGAAATTGACAGATGTCGTCATATTTAATTTTGAATTCGATATCAAATTCAAATTCGAATTCAGAACCCTAAAATTAGTCGAAATGTGTGTGTCGAATTTTAAGAAGTTGTCAGATGTCGTCATATTGAATTGTGAAATCGATATCAAATTCGAATTTAGAACCCTAAAACTAGTCGAAATCTAGTATCATGTCGAATTTAAAGAAAATGACAGATGTCATATTTAATTGTGAAATCGATATCATATTCGAATTCAGAACCCTAAAAATAGTCGAAATCTAGTATAATGTCGAATTTAAAGAAATTGACAGATGTCGTCATATTTAATTGTGAAGTCGATATCAAATTCGAATTCAGAACCCTAAAACTAGTCGAGATCTAGTACAATGTCGAATTTAAAGAAATTTACAGATGTCGTTACATTTAATTGTAAAATCGATATCAAATTCGAATTCAGAACCCTAAAATTAGTCGAAATGTAGTATAATGTCGAATTTAAAGAAATTGACAGATGTCGTCATATTCGATTTTGAAATCGATGTCAAATTCGAATTCACAACCCTAAAATTAGTCGAAATCTGGTATAATGTCGAATTTTACGAAATTGACAGATGTCGTCATATTGAATTGCGAAATCGATATCAAATTCGAATTCAGAGTCCTAAAATTAGTCGAAATCTAGTATAAAGTTGAATTTTAATAAAATATCAGAGCTCGCTTGTCACATTTCAAACATTTCCACGAGCAAAGCCGGGGCAAAAAGCATCATTTTATCATCAAGCGTGTAAATAGGTAGTTATTCCTACTTCCTTACTAATATTACAAACGTGAAAGAGTGATTGTTTGTTTGTTGATTTGTCCTTTTTAACGTCAATACGGAGCAACATCTTATAAAATATTTTTTGACAGATTACTAAACGACAACTAATCCCATACAGTATGTATGGTATTAGGAGACAAATAATCACATGCAGTCCTGTGTCAGACGACAATTACTGATCACATACAGTCTAGTATTAGACGCCAGACGGCAACTAAAAGCGTGGTCTCTCTAACTATGATAGTCTCTCGCAGGCTAGGTCGGAAAAAGGGCGTGACTTAAAACATCAAATCGTCAAGGACGCTGACGATTATCAGCCCCTTAATCAAATTATCAATAAAATCTTGAGGAATTGCGGTCCATTCTTCTTGTAATGCATTTTTAAGATCTCTCAAATTTGCTGGGGCAGGATTTCTTTTCTTAATTTGCCTCCCCAGCTTATCCCATACATGCTCTATAGGATTTAAGTCTGGCGAGCGCGCTGGCCACCCCATAGCATTGATTTCAACGTCTCGAAGGTATTCGATAACTATGGCCGCAGTATGAGGACGTGCATTATCATGCATAAAAACAAATCCATCTCCTATGAAAGGAGCAAATGGTACTACAATTTCTTCCAAAATCTCAGTTATATACCGTGCCGCTGTTAGTGACCCATTCTCAATAACATAGAGTTCCGTACGTGCCCCCATACAAATACCTCCCCATACCATAACTGACCCACCACCATATGCCTCTTTTCCAATGATGTTGCACTGAGCGTATCTTTCTCCCGGGCGTCTCCACACTTTAATCCTTCCATCATCTGGCTTCAGACAGAATCTAGACTCATCTGTGAATAAAACTTGAGTCCATGCTTCGTCATTCCAATTTTCATGATTGCGAGTAAAATTAACTCGAGCTACTCGATGGCATGTGGCAAGAAGGGGACCTCGGGCAGGTAAGTGTGAATTTATTCCGGCAGCTTTTAGTCTTCTTCTCACAGTTTTAGTGCTTACTGCAACCCCTCGAACTTCTTGGAGCCTCGTTCTTACCTCAGAAGAAGTTAAGGTCCGGTTTCTAAGTACACTGGTTACAATGAACCGGTCATCTCTGGCCACAGTCTTCCGTTTCCGTCCCTGTCCTGCGAGTCTCGTATACCGTCCGGTCTGTCGATACCTCTTAACAACTCTATGTATCACAGATTTTGATACTCGTAATGTTTGGGCCACATGTTTGTAGGTGTACCCCATTTCTATTAAAGTTACAGCCTTAGCAACTTCAGTGGCGTTTAGTTCTGGCATTTTCAGTGTATTTGCAACAACAATTCACACTTAACACGATACAAGACAGACAAGGCAAAAATTTAAACAAAACCTAGATTTTAGTTCAAATTCAAAAGTTTAGAAATTTGTTTCGCAGTATGAATGAACGCAGTATGGCGCAATAATTACATAAAAACAAACATTCCACGACTTTATTTTTTTAAATTCATTTACCAATGTTTGTGGCTAGTACGCGCGATAATTACAACAGGAGAAATCAAACCTTTTTTTGCGTTCCTCTAAATTTGTCCATGAGTGTATAATTAAAAATATGGCTCAATCCAATTTAAAATAATAACTATCAAGTGTGTGCTGAGGAAATGTATAAATAAAGTAATGTTTCCAACATTAACTGAGATTAGCCATATTTTTGACAGATACAAGATGACTGAGAGCCACGGAACCTTAATAATTATAGGTTTATTTGCCTCTCTCTCCGTGTACCTAAATAGCGTATACACTATACATCCATGCCGAACAGAAAACAAATATGAACGATGCGCGTTTGTGTGGATGCACGCGATTACGGACATTCAGCGACATTCAACGTGACACGATCAACGCCATGTGAAGATGCTTAAAAAATTATAAAATAGTCTACACCTTTTTTCTAAAACTGGAATGTTAAAAATTCCATAAAAATATGTTGTTTATCAAATTAATGAAATAATCAAACACGGGTAGAAAAGTTGTTTATAAATAAATTAACTTTAAAAAAAAGTGTACCGACTTCAAAAATTTGCACTGAAATGTAAGAAATAATAAATATTTCGTCGTAGAATTTGAAGACGGTTGGTGCCAAATTAGGATACAAAATTAAGTAAGCATCTAAGAAGATAAATATCTGTTTAATATTATATATGTTTGTTCCTAATGAATTGTCTAGATTAGTGAATTTGGAAAGTAAGTTGTTTTTAATTTGGCACCAACCGTCTTTAAATTCTACGACGAAATATTTATAATTTCTTACTTTTCAGTGCAAATTTTTGAAGTCGGTACACTTTTTTTTTAAGTTAATTTATTTTTTTGCCCTGAGAGACAAATAATAACGCAAATAAAAAAAATTGAAAAATCTGCTGTGGATGGGATTTGAACCATTTGCATCCTGAGCTGCACCATACCATTCCATACCTTTAGCCGTTAGACCACCGTCGGTACAAAAATTGACAACTTCGTGTCAATAGCAACCGTTGCTAAGGCTTTTCTCTGATACAATTTTCAGCCGTAAACAGAGACAAATTACTGAATTTCTGAAAAACTACTGAACCGATTTTCGTCATATGTCTGTGAGATAATGTCGAGAAATTATTTTATCCTTAAAAAAATAAGTCGTTAAAATCGGTACACATTTCATCGAGATATTGATAATTTACTGTATAAAGTCAGTTTTTTCAAAATTACTGAAAAACTAATAAACCAATTTTTATGACATAAAAATGGGACCAACCCGAAAGAATTATCTGTCGATTAAAAAAGAAATCATCAAAATCGGTTTATAAACGACGAAGTTATCCGCGAACACACATGAAAAAATAAAAATAAATATACGGTCGAATTGAGTAACGTCTTTCATCATTAAAAAAGTCATTAAAAAGGCGTCAATGTTATTGTTATTGATATATTCGGTATTATGTACCTGGCTGCAGACTCCCCACTCTTCACACGGATGGTTCTGGCCGCACGAGCGTCGGTCTGTCTGCAAGTGTAGGCCGGCCGGACACGAGCACACCGGGCCCGCCGGCGCCGGCTGGCAGCTGTGCGAACACGTCCACTCGGCGCACATGTCCTCGCCGCACCTGTCCCCCTCGTCAGTACCGTCGCGACAGTCCACGCTCCCGTCGCACAGCTGCAGCGGCGGTACGCACCGCGTCGCGTTGTCGCACGAGAGAGCGGGCCACGAGCACGAGTCGGCGACGGTCGTGCCGGGAGTCTCGCTGGTGGTCTCGGGCGGGGGCGAGGGCGGGGGCGTGCTGGAGGCGGTCGGCGCGGGCTCGTGCTCGCAGCGCTGCTCGTCCGAGCCGTCCAGACAGTCAACGCGCCCGTCGCAGTGAAACTCTGTGCGGATACACTCCATGTTGCGACACTGGTACTCGTGCTCTTCGCACACGGCCGGGGGTGCGGCAGGCTCGGTGGAGGCGGGGGTGGACACACAGCCTCGCTCGTCACTAGCGTCGCGACAGTCCGCGCGTCCGTCACAGTAATACTCCCAGGGCGCACAGCCGCCGTCGTCGCACGAGAACATCGAGGGAGGACAGGCGGCGGCACTGGCGCAACCCTGCTCGTCGCTGTTGTCGCCAAGCCCGCAGTCCGCAGCTCCGTCGCACCGCCACGAGCCCGGGATGCAGCGCTTAGAGACAGCACACACGAACAGACCCGCGCGGCACGTGGCCCGCCCGCACGCCTCCGCTCCCTCGTCGGTCTCGTCCCGGCAGTCTGCACACAGTGTAAGGTAAGTATAACCGCAGACCGCCCGCGCTCACTCGCCCCTAACTTACCCTTGAGCCCGTCGCACACCCATGAGCGCACGATGCAGCGCGTGGTGTCGCACCGGAACTGGTCGTCGAGACACTTCACGTGCGCTGTAATATACAGGAGACCGGCGGAAATATGACATTTGAAGAGGAAAGCAGAAATAGAAATAAGTATTGGGAGAAGAAAATGTAAGATGTGAGATGGAGAGAAGAGTGTTCTATTACTTATATAAACATGTTTGACGGCTATATACATCCTAGTATAATATACAACTAACCACATACTCCGTCGGCGGTGGCGTTCTCGTCCGACCCGTCCGGACAGTCCGGGTCTCCATCACACACGAACAGAGAGTCGATACACCGTCTACAACACAATCAATATCGGGATTAGTCAGCCAGGAACAATAGACAGTACCTACTTGTTTGTTTAACTTCTTTTTTAAGTGATTATTTCATGAACATTTAATTATTTTGTCAATAAAAAGCTGATTTTTCTACAGTGCTCTGACTTTTCATTACCTATCTACAATCCCGGGTCTATGGCGGGATCCCGAGATTATGTGTAGACAATCCCGCTATCCCGGGATTAGAAAAAAGTACCGGAATCGAATTCCTACACTATTAAAATATGTACATTATAATTAGTTAATAAATAGTAGCAGATTGAGTACCCTCGGCCGCAGTGGAACTGTCCCTCCGGACAGTAGGCTGCGGGGGGAGGCTCGTGGCAGGTGTCGTTGTTGTCGGCGCAGGCACACGTGCGGCCTGTCGCGGTGGGGAGACACAGCTCTGTACAGCCGCCGTAGTCCTGCGTGCAGGCGTGCTGACTTGTCGACTGTCCGTTGTACACCACCTGCAGCGCCAACAGCGGCGGAGGTTCACTCCGCAACTTGACAGAGACGCCCGTCTCGCCCCTCCTCATCAGCAGCCCCGTGTCCCGCTCCGCCCAGTACATTATACCCTCGTACACGAACACCCCGCTCGGCTTGCTGGCCCCCGTGTCAACTTTCTCCCTCTTCCCGGTCTGCAGATCTACCCATTCGATGTTGTCGAGCTCCGTGTCGCACCAGTACAGCCGGTTAGCGTACAGCCAGAGCCCGACGGGACGATGAAGCCCTTCCGCGAGCACAGTGCGCACCGAGCCGCCGGCCATGTCGGCTGTCTGTAGACGAGCGCCGGTCGAGCCATCGTCCGAGCCCCAGGCGGCCCAGAACATGTGCCCGGAGAGGACGGACAGCACTATACCGCGCGGATGAGAGCCCGGCTCCGTCAACAAGACGCGTCGTGCGGTCGGTCGCGACAGACGCACCACGTTGATAGTACCGAGCGCGGCGTCCGTCCAGTAGAGGTTGCGAGCGAGCAGGTCGAGAGCGAGGCCGGCCGGCTCCTGTAACCCCGTCAACACGAGCTCCCGCCCGGTCCCGACCAGCCGCTGGCGCACGACCGCATGTCGCGCCGCGTCCGCGTAGTACAGCACGCGCTGTCCGTCGTCGTAAGCGAGCGCGGTAGGTCGGCCCGCGTCCACCACCGGCACTAGCGGCTCCCAGTCCCGATGTAGCGCGTCTCCGGCCAAAGGGACAGACTTGATCATGGCAGGCCTTCCCGCCACTACCAGCGTGAACTCCTCCAACCCGACACCTGTCACATTACATACATACTATATTTAAATACAATATCGGTCGCCTTCTATGCTTTTTATTTGTTTAGTTTTATTATAAAATGTAAAAAAATCTACAGATTCTGAAAATTCTTTCACTAATAGAAAGCTACGATATCCCCGAGTGACATAGGCTATATTTTATTTTGTTCGAAAGTATCCACGAGCAGAGCCGGGGGCGGAAAGCTAGTAAAGAATAAAGGTAGTATATTCCTTGGGTGACATAAAACAATAGGTAGGTACTTACGCACACATGTAGCGCGGCCGGCTGGTCGGTACCCGTGTGAGCACACACAGTGAGCGTGCGGGTGAGACTCGTTGTGGTACGACGTGATGCAGAGGTGCTCGCAACCGCCGTTATTGGTGCTGCACGGGTGATGGGGTGCGGCGGGGCGGCTGAGAGGGTGGGCCACCATGGTGAAGATGGGGCGAGCCTGTATCGAGAGGTCGCGGGGCGGGCCAGGCGGGCGGTGGCCGCTGGATACCCACACGGACCGCACTGACAGCTCAGACCACTGGGGCAGATACAAGGTGGGGTGCAGCAGAGACATACCGCGCATCTCGCCTGCATCGTGCATGTTGAGTACTGTATGACGACGACGCCCGTAGTAGTCGGTGCGTACAAGCAGTCCGAGGCGCGCCTCCGTCCAGTACACGTGACGGCGGATCGGGTCGAGCACAAGCGCGGTCGGGGACTCCGCCTTCAACGCGACCAGCGGCGTGCGGTCTGACCCGTCCAGCAGCGCGCGCTCCAGCGCCGTCCTAGACGAGCCCCACACGGTCCAGAACACGAACCCGACGAGCGGGTCCACAGCCAGTCCGCGCAACAGGGACAGATTATCGGTCGCGACCAGCCGACACTTCACGCCGTCCGCCCGACACACGTACACCACCTCGCGCGTCTCGTCAAATAGGTACAGGTTGCCGCTCACCCAGTCCAGAGCGAGCGCCGTCGTCGACGATAGGTCCTGGAACATGCGCGGGGAGGGCAACACGCGCGCGCGCTCCGGGTGCGCCGTCTCCCGACACACGAGGCTCGCGTTAGTCACGTTGCGGTGCACGTAACAGAAGGAGTCGCCGCCGCGGTCCAGGTAGGCGGCCTTCACACCCAGCGCGGGCACCGCTCCGACAGAATCCCCCGCGCGGTACAGACGCAGATCGTGGGGAGTGCCCACCAACAAGACCGGGTCGTCAACAGACCGACAGCCTCTCTGGTCGTGCTCCAGCTGGACGTACCCGTCCCTGCAGCTACAGATGTATGATCCCTCCGTGTTGGTACACAGCTGGTCGCACGTCTCCCATTCGCACTCGTCCATGTCTGCAACACAAGAGTTGCTCAGTGTGTGTGAGACAGCCCGAGCTCACAGCTCACAGCACACAGCCCCACACTATACTGACCGACACAGCGCGGCCCGTCGGGTTGGTATCCACTGTTACAGTAGCAGGCAGGCCCGTCGTATGTAGGTCGACATCCCAGCTGGCACGTCAAGTCTGCACACTTGGTCCCGTTGTGATCTACAGCCAACTTACTTAGTTATTAATGTGTATCACGGTTTTAAACCAAGTAGGTAATCTACCTACTAATATCCCACCAAAACTTCCAAGGTAAGTACTCGGTAGGAAGTAACGGCTTCGCTAATAAAAGTATTTTCGAAGTTCCTTAAATCATAGCTCCTGTCATGTGCTTTGTGAAATAGTGCGACTTGACAAGTTTTCTGTTGTATATCGTAAAATAAGTAGAAATGTGTGAACTTTCTTTGTTTTCCTGAACTTTTCTTCTTATGACTCCCAAGTCAAAATCGTCAATGACTAAGATAATTATTACGTTGTTGTCTGTGAAAGAAAGCAGGAGAGTGCGAATTTTGTAAATGTTTAAACTTTTTTGCGAGGCCCCCACAGGCGCGTGGCCTAGCGCCGCCACTGACTCCAGTAGATGGTATAAATGAGATTGATCAGATGTAATTTTGTTTATTTGTTCACGGGTTGCCTTACAGCTCCCGAAACCGTGTTACGGTATAATTATGTACCGTTTCATTTACTCAGTTAAAATTCATGTGTATATATTATGTAATTGGTAGATCGCACAGTCTTTGGTCTTATCAAGTATTCTTCAGTATTCCGTCTGTACCATAATAACATTCTGTAACCTTCTGTATTCTACTGTACCAACTGTACCTCGACCGACACCTTGTCGTGAACCAATTCTGTATTATGTAGGTAGTTCAACAATAAACCCTAAAAAATTGTTCTAATTGGTCAGCTACTGCCTCAGTTGTATTTACTGCCTCAGTTGTATTTACTGCCTCAGTTGTATTTACTGCCTCAGTTGTATTTACTGCCTCAGTTGTATTTACTGCCTCAGTTGTATTTACTGCATATTCTTTAACAACTTCAAGACTGTCAGTTGTATTTACTGCATATTCTTTAACAACTTCAACACTGTTACTATGAACCATTGTGGTGCACCACATCAAAATAGCTCATTATGTTAAAAAAACCAGCTAGAGAGAACTATTTTACTTTTCGGACAAAATTGCAAGTGTGTAGGTCAAATAGATTTTAAGTTATGGGGGGGGGGTGGAAAGTAGCCCGTCATGGTTCGTGTAATATATCGCCCTTTTGCTTTGCGAACTTGGCTGCCACACTGCCATGTGTCTAGATATGCAGCTGATGTGATTGTTTGTATTAGGGATGTTACGGAGCGAGGTCGAAGCATAGCCGATAGAGTCGCCGGCCGCAGGGCGCAGACAACGTGTACGAACCATCAAATATCATGTGTCTAGATATGCAGTTGATGTGATTGTTTGTATTAGGGATGTTACGGAGCGAGGTCGAAGCATAGCCGATAGAGGCGCCGGCCGCAGGGCGCAGACAACGTGTACGAACCATCAAATATCATGTGTCTAGATATGCAGTTGATGTGATTGTTTGTATTAGGGATGTTACGGAGCGAGGTCGAAGCATAGCCGATAGAGTCGCCGGCCGCAGGGCGCAGACAACGTGTACGAACCATCAAATATCATGTGTCTAGATATGCAGTTGATGTGATTGTTTGTATTAGGGATGTTACGGAGCGAGGTCGAAGCATAGCCGATAGAGGCGCCGGCCGCAGGGCGCAAACAACGTGTACGAACCATCAAATATCATGTGTCTAGATATGCAGTTGATGTGATTGTTTGTATTAGGGATGTTACGGAGCGAGGTCGAAGCATAGCCGATAGAGGCGCCGGCCGCAGGGCGCAGACAACGTGTACGAACCATCAAATATCATGTGTCTAGATATGCAGCTGATGTGATTGTTTGTATTAGGGATGTTACGGAGCGAGGTCGAAGCATAGCCGATAGAGGCGCCGGCCGCAGGGCGCAGACAACGTGTACGAACCATCAAATATCATGTGTCTAGATATGCAGCTGATGTGATTGTTTGTATTAGGGATGTTACGGAGCGAGGTCGAAGCATAGCCGATAGAGGCGCCGGCCGCAGGGCGCAGACAACGTGTACGAACCATCAAATATCATGTGTCTAGATATGCAGTTGATGTGATTGTTTGTATTAGGGATGTTACGGAGCGAGGTCGAAGCATAGCCGATAGAGGCGCCGGCCGCAGGGCGCAGACAACGTGTACGAACCATCAAATATCATGTGTCTAGATATGCAGCTGATGTGATTGTTTGTATTAGGGATGTTACGGAGCGAGGTCGAAGCATAGCCGATAGAGGCGCCGGCCGCAGGGCGCAGACAACGTGTACGAACCATCAAATATCATGTGTCTAGATATGCAGTTGATGTGATTGTTTGTATTAGGGATGTTACGGAGCGAGGTCGAAGCATAGCCGATAGAGTCGCCGGCCGCAGGGCGCAGACAACGTGTACGAACCATCAAATATCATGTGTCTAGATATGCAGTTGATGTGATTGTTTGTATTAGGGATGTTACGGAGCGAGGTCGAAGCATAGCCGATAGAGGCGCCGGCCGCAGGGCGCAGACAACGTGTACGAACCATCAAATATCATGTGTCTAGATATGCAGCTGATGTGATTGTTTGTATTAGGGATGTTACGGAGCGAGGTCGAAGCATAGCCGATAGAGGCGCCGGCCGCAGGGCGCAGACAACGTGTACGAACCATCAAATATCATGTGTCTAGATATGCAGCTGATGTGATTGTTTGTATTAGGGATGTTACGGAGCGAGGTCGAAGCATAGCCGATAGAGGCGCCGGCCGCAGGGCGCAGACAACGTGTACGAACCATCAAATATCATGTGTCTAGATATGCAGTTGCTGTGATTGTTTGTATTAGGGATGTTACGGAGCGAGGTCGAAGCATAGCCGATAGAGGCGCTGGCCGCAGGGCGCAGACAACGTGTACGAACCATCAAATATCATGTGTCTAGATATGCAGCTGATGTGATTGTTTGTATTAGGGATGTTACGGAGCGAGGTCGAAGCATAGCCGATAGAGGCGCCGGCCGCAGGGCGCAGACAACGTGTACGAACCATCAAATATCATGTGTCTAGATATGCAGCTGATGTGATTGTTTGTATTAGGGATGTTACGGAGCGAGGTCGAAGCATAGCCGATAGAGGCGCCGGCCGCAGGGCGCAGACAACGTGTACGAACCATGAAACATATCGCGCGGGGAAATTTAACTTGTGTTCAAGGAATATCCACTTGTGTTGTTGTTTGTTACGCAATGTGGGTGGATGATTTTTTTGAGCGGCGTTTCAATTAAAGTTATTTTTTATAGCTGCGAATCTTTTGTTCATTCAATATAATTTGCTACTTTTAGTGTCAATTCATTTGATTTAATTTGATAAGTGTTATTAAAACATGATTGCTTTTATTTTCAACGCCTATGTTATGTAGGTTTATAATTTTTAATGAATACTAATGTTTACTTATACTATTTTATTTTCTTAAGGCTTAGTTACCTCAACATATTTGTCTTCTGCCACCACCTCCGATTCCGGTTCCGATAAAACCACCTCCGTAACATCCCTACTTTGTATATTTGTTCCGATTTGAAAAACTCTTTATTATAGAATAGAAAATAAAATAACGTTAAGAGCATTTAAGAGGCTACCTTCATATTAAATCATGTTTTTCAAATCGTTTTGAGTGAAACCTAAAGCTCTTAGAAATATAGAAAAAATTACATGTTATAATTAATTATATTTCATAATAATCTGTTAATCATAAAACATGTTTTAAGAAACTTTGTTCGATAGAAAAAAATTGCAAAGTAGCCTCTGAAAATAGTCTCCTTTCCAAATTTCTCAGTAGTACATGAAGTATTGTTTATTAAATTATGTACAAATTTGTATCATCTATTACTAAAGTAAGATGTTAATTTAGATTTTCAATAAAGCTACTCCTTTAATTTAAATAAATTATTTTTGATTTGTCACTTAGGACGTTTGTTCCAAGCACCTTCCGTGCGCCTCTTCTCTTTTGTTTCTATTCAATGCGACAGAGAGAGATTCAGCGGAGAGACCAATCGATCACGTAGCGCTGGGTAGCGCTAGAGTATCGTATTCAGCTAGGCCACGCCCCTCAAACTATGATTTTATTTGAATGTATCGTCTTAAGAGTAAATCGTACTTTTGGACCAAAAACTGTACTATTTGAACAGTATAATTTCCATAAAGCACTTGAAGAAATTACCTGTTATTTAGCCACATTATAGAGATAATTGTTATCTAAAAAGTTAATAAGAAAAACTTATTTTTTGTATTATAACAAGATAATTGAGCCGGCTTTTCTCAATTTCGCTTTCATCATCAGGTTTAAAACTTATAATATCAGAAATCACTTGCCGATCTCACAATAAAAAAATATTATTAGGCCTTTATTCATAAACGTTTATTAGCAACGTTTTTGTTAAAATATGTTTTGTCACTCTCTAACTCTTTACTAATAATAGAAAGAAACAAAACACATTTTAACAAAAACGTTGCTAATAAACGTTTATGAATAACGGTGTTAGACTATAAATATCCTCAGGAAAATAGTTATCAATAAATATATATTAAGGGGAAGCCCAAGGCAAAATCGCTGACTTTGAATCCTGTTTCCTCTGAATATATTGGCATGAAAATTCCAAAAAAAAATATATCATGTTCTTTCATTCTTTATCTAGTGAATTTCCTAATTCGTTTTTATCTAAACTAATAAATTATTTAATAATTAAATATATTGTAAACCCCTTTTTGAATTTTTAAATGCTATTATCTTAAGCTATTGAAACGTGATTAAAACGGTTTTTTTTTCAACGATAGATATTAACAATATCTAGTGAATTTCCTAGTAAAAAGTTGTTACAGTAAAAAATAAACTTATGACAAGGAAAAGTAACATCTAACGCACCTAACCGGCACCGAATTCAGTCCGCCCGCAGCGCTGGGGCCTTTCGGACGTGCAATCTGTGTTTTTTTCTTGGACGTCAGTTGGTGATATTTTTTTACGTATTTAAATAATTTAACAAATAAAAATCTACTTCCATAGTAATGAAAATATTCAGACACGCCACTCGGCCGGCCGGCTAGCCGCCTAGCCGAGACGAGCGATCCGTTATTAGCATCGTTTCGTTTCTTATAATATTTTGATATTTCTACTTTATATAAATTTATAATAATCTTCATTGTGTCTTAGTTGGTGAATCAAAAGGGGAAATAAAAGACAATACCGAGGTACAGAAAAAAATCCATAAAAAGAAAAGAAGAAAACTGGAAAAGAGTAGCAGACCTGGGAGTGACATCATGGCATTCGCAGATACTGATTACGTTGCAAAAGTCGACTCAAGATGATCCTGTTATGCAAATGACAACAAACACCATGCCCCTGCATAACAATTTTATTAAACTATACACTGTGAAATTACTGATGGCTTAAAATGGGACATAATGTAGGCTGTAGAATATATAGTGTAGAACTACTCTTCAAGGAGGCAATCAATCTTAGCAAACATGCCAGTATATTTCAAGCATAGTTATACGCACTAATTATATGAGCTGAAGCTAATATACAAAAGCACTACATAAACAAGAAAATGTATATACACTCAGACAGCAAGGCGGCTCTCTTGGCCATCAACTTCTATCCTCTCAGCTGGTCATGAACTGCGTTGATGTACTGAATAGACTGGGCAGCAAAAACTAAGTTATCCTTAAATCGGTACCAGGGTACTCAGGGATAGAAGGTAAATAAATTGCTGACTTCCTGGCACGTGCAGGGATACACTAAGGATACACAGTATGGACCTGAACCGTTTTGTGGAATTTCTAAAAGCCTATCTAGAAGCATTCTGATAGACAAGTGCAATATAGAATCAGTACAACACTGGCACAAGCAGTAGTGCAGCACAATGCAAAGTTTGTTATACACATGCGTACACCTTCGAATGAACTTAACTCACTCAGTCGAACAAATCTTCGAATTGTATTTTTAATAAAATATTTTTACCAGTCATACACTAAAAATGTTCAGTTTATATATAAATAGCATTCCGCCCCCGGCTTCGCTCGTGGATATTTTCGAACAAAATAAAATATAGCACTCATAGATAATGGGTTGCCTGCACTACCCCTACCTCTACCCCTACCCCTACCCCTACCCCTACCCCTACCTCTACCTCTACCCCTACACCTACCCCTACCCCTACCCCTACCTCTACCTCTACCTCTACCCCTACCCCTACCCCTACCACTACCACTAACTTTGGATATTGTTCATACTAAAATAGCGATAAAAAATGGGGGGTGGTGATAGGAGGGTGAAAAATAGTTTACGACCGATTGTCGGCCCTACCGAATATAAATATAAAATCTCATAAAAATCGTTCAAGCCGTTTCGGAGGAGTATGGCAACTAACTTGTGACACGGAAATTTTATATATTAGATATACACACGTGAAACAAGGGCACGAATACATTGTATAAGTGATTTTAATAATTTTTCTTATCTACATCTCTTGCACTAAACTCTGTATAAATATAGATTTTTAAAAGGTTCATATTTGTTACGGCGTGCCCTTTGCCTTTCTAACACTCCCTTAGGTTACTCTTGTGCACATCTTTTTGTTAGCCTTTATAAAGAAATTGTACCAATAAAAGCAATAAATCGACTTCATAAACTTTCTTTGTGTTTTTATCTATTTTCCTGAACCCCGTGATACTCCCAGCTCTATATTCTGTTGGTTTTGGTATATTTAAGTTGAAGTAGCGTTTCGTCCCAGATTCGCCCGTGGGTTCCGCATACTAACTTTCAACCCCTATTATACACCCTTAGATGTATTTAAAGAAAAAGTAGCATATGTCCTTTCTTAGGGTTTAAGCTTTTTCCATATCAAATTGTATCGAAATCGGTTCAGTGGTTTAGCCTTGAACGTAACAGACAGACAGAGTTACTTTCGCATTTATATTAGTAAGGATATAAGACGTATTCCACGAAACAGACTCGTATCAGATTTTTTTATCAATATATATCTAATAAAATTATCTAGGGGCCGTCTCTTTCATGGTCTTATTTCTATCATTTAGAAGTCAAAACAACAGTTTTTAGATTTTTTGTCTATTTTTGCGTATCTCATAAAAATTACTGTCTTTGTTGTCACTAAAAATTTCGAAATAAAAATTATATTACGATAAATGTTACCGCCTCTAAGATTTTTCGAAGCTCTATGCTTTCTAAGCTGACGAGTGACTAAATAGCATTGGTTCTGTGATCTTAGAAAAGTAACTGCCCATTTTACGTAGCCACACCCAAACGCTATTTTTATTTTGCCTTTTTCTTATCCTAATCACAATCATATTAATTAAAAGTTAAAATGATAGCCCATAAAATAGTTATTTTCTCTATAATTAATGTCACTTAATTTTAAATGATTATTATTTATTGTAATAGAACGTAGACTGAGATACTCTGTCTACGTAATCTAGTTATATTAGTTTAAATATTTACATCATAACTTATATGTAATGGTAATAAATACATAATATATTTAAAAACTATATATACAAATTATAAAAAGAATACCTCTTCCAGAACCCCTCCCTGTGGCATGGTTCCCAAAACACTGGCTGCGTTACCTCGCTGAATGGTTAAACTGATCCTTTGAGCGAGGTAAGAGCCAGCCTTTAGGTCACCCGAGGCGTGGACTAATCTAGTACCTAAATTTTTCAAGAATATTTTCATTTCGGTAGACCATGGACCCATTGTTTCCACTGCAAGCGCCGAAAATAAGTAATTTGTTAAAATATTTGAATATTTTCGGCGCTTGAGCAGTTGAGCGTGTTCTGCCGCCGCACCCGCTTTTAATTTTGTATACTGTATGTGAGATGCTGCCAGTGTATCAACACAGGTAGCGTCCCACACCAAATTTTTTCCTAAATGCCACGGTACTAAAGTTACGCCATCAGGTCTCTTGCCATCGTCCCTGCTCATACCAGATGGTTCAAGAATCGCAGGAACAGAGGCAGTGGCAAGAGATCGGCGTACTATATCATTTAAGGTACCGTGGCGGTAGGTGCGACCAGCACTTTTTGTGCATGAAAGTCCATGGCGACCAAAATAGTCCACGTCTCTTCCACATAGGCAACGATGAGGTTCACAGACCTTAGTACCTAATCGTAAACTAACGGCGATACGTAAGGTCGACGAGTCCAACACCGTACCTATGTTATGGGAGGGCAATGCGTGAAGCCAGTGTCCTGACTCTTTTTCAGATACAGCTAGAAGCCGTGCTCTGTCGAAATCATCAGGACACTGTTCGAGCAATGTAGCGTGGGTTGCCTTTATGGATGGTAAATCCCACGCTCGCTGGCTACTTAATTCTGTGGGAACGTCCACTCCTAGGTGAGTTGCACTTCATGTACTTCTGGCCTCGTCTACACCCGCCACTTCCCCATCGGTTACATTAGGTAAGTTCAATATAGTACCGATGAGGGTTAGCGCGCTATAGGTTGATGACAAAAAGGCAGGAAGCGCAACACACGACGAAGTACGAATTCCCAGGCCACCGAATTGGACAGGGAGAGTCGCTTGGGTCCAAGAACGATTATTGAAATTTTAGTTTAAAATTTTGGAAACAGTAATTTTTAGGGACTCATCTATAGAATTTGTTATGTTAGAATATTTCCAAAGTAAATACATAAATTTTGGTGTGAAAAGACAGTGTCGAATGATAAAGAAAGCCATGTGTTGATTAATTTCTAAAAGTCTATTTGCCGAATTATTAAAATTTTCTAATTTTGAATTTATTACATTTTCAATTCCTTCATCGAAAATAGGAGCACCGAGTAAAGTAAGTGTGAATTTATTTTGTATAGATATATTTGGAGTTACGGAATTAAATTTTGAAATGATTTTTGTTTTTATGTCTGAAGAAATGGACTCGGCTATGTATAGTTCACATTTATTTGAATTTAGACTAAGGCCAATTTCTGAAAATGATTTATTTATAATTTCTAAATCGTTTATACGTAATAGAAGTAATAGAACATCTTCTTTAGAACTTAAGTGTTCAAATTATAATTATAGTATTTTTGTAATATTTTTAAAATGTGCTATTAAAGTAAGCGCGCGATGTGTTTTATTTTGAAATTGAACCTTTATCATACTGGGGACCAAAATTGGTTAGTCCAGTCCGACTATAATGACAGAAAATACATTATTTACGCACACAAACACATGCAGTCCATGCAGGTGGACATAAAAAAAACCTCACAAATTGTAGTCGTTAACCCTCTTAAATAAGTCGTTTATTCAGGAAGGTTATAGGCGAGTGGTCGTTCGTGGTCAGTGAGGGGCTCACCTTCATCACACACGTCCCACTCGTCGCTACCGTCGGGACAGTCGGGATGTCTGTCACAGAACTTGATGACAGGTTGGCATGTATATGTGTTATCCGTGGCGGTGTCGCAGTAGGCCGCGTTAGGGCCGCATCTGTTGACATTGTTATGACGTCTACCTGCACCTGCGGACAGACAGAGAGAGAGAGAGAGAGAGAGAGTGAGAATGTTGCGACCGCTCACTATGCGGGCGCCAGTGTCACACTCACAATGACGGTAATCCTCGTCAGAGTAGTCCCCCGGGCCGCAGTCCGGAGTACCGTCGCAGCGCCATGTCTCCGAGATGCAGACTCCGTTATCGCACCGGAACTGTCCCGGCGCGCACGGGCCCCTGTCCCTCCTCCAGGCTGTAACAGTACGACACAGCTAGACTCAGCAGCACACCCGGGCCCGGGCCGAGCGGCGCACACCCATAAGTAGTGTACTCACAACAGTGCAGCTCGTCGGAGCCGTCGGCGCAGTGCGGCAGAGAGTCACATTGCCAGTCTAGCGGGATGCAGCGTCGTCCGTCCTCACACGCAAACTGGTCGTCGCCGCACTGTCTGGGGCCGGTGCTGATGTTGGTGATGCTATCTGTAACAGTGTCGCACTGTAGCTACTGACAAACTTCATTTTTTTCATATTTTAACTGGCATTCATAGATTTAAAAAAAAAATTACATTCAGTAACGAAAAGGCAATTTTTACAAAACTTTTTTTATGCAAACTTTTCTCTCTTATGCTTAATTAATTTTAATATTATTGTAAATAAACAAATAATTATATAATTAGTTATTTATATATAACTTTAAAAGTAAGAAATCACTTGTACACATACACTACCATCATCAAAATACCTTAAATAACTGATATTTTGTAGTGAAATAATAAATTTAGAATAATAATAGTGAGAACTTTAAGACAGGATTTTCGTTTAGGTTTTGTTGTAAACTAGTAGAGGCCACAGATCTTGTAGAGGCCCTTTTATATTTGAGATTCTTTTCAAAATTATAGACCAAGTAGTTTCGGAGATAAGGGTTCCAATAATAACTATCAGCAATTTGAGTTGAAAATGTTGTGTATAATAAAGTCATTTTTCTAGGATTATGACGGATTTGCCATATTTTTGACAGAAGTAAGATGGTTGACTGCTTAGTACCCTTAATATAATTTAAACTATGCATTTTAAAATTATAAAAAATATATAAGTTTATGCGGTTTATGCCACATGAATCATGACATTCTTGTATAATAGAAGATTCTACCTATTTCTGTTAGTGAGATGCCATAAGCACATTCCTGGTCATGGTCTATACTCTATACCATGTATCCATATAGTTTATGTTTCCGCACTACCTTCAATATTACTCAGTTACAAAATGAAAGGTATCTTATAAATTTTAAAAGAGTCTGAGATTTATTTAAAATTGTCAATGAGGCGATAGCTGTTAAAGCCTTAAGATGCAATGAATTACAATGTTTATTAGATATATTTGCTCCTTATCTCTGATCTAATCAATCCATTAATAAAAGTAGTTTCCTTCCACAGTCCTAAACAATAACTAAAGATAAAACAACATAAAGCATACTAATATATATATACATATAGAGAGCAAGATAGGATAGTAAGAACAAAACAGTTATCTCTTAACCCCAAGGTCAACTTGTCAGTCAATACACCAGCACACTCACACACACAATATTTTGTTACTGGGTTCCAGCTCTGGCTTCACCAGTGGACATCTTTCATCATCTTCCGTTGCCAGCTCCAGGGTACAAGACAAATACAGTGGACATATGGGTTTTTGAAATATACCGTCTTCTCTAAGGGGCTTTGGAGAGCGAGGGCTAGAAGCATTAACACCATTTGAGATATATTGTATATATTATCTCTTATAAGAAAATGGTTAAATTAAGATATTTTTTTTCAAAACTTAAGAGGGTGATTGAGAGGATAAGGGGTTCATAAACTCAATTAAAACCGCTTTAATTGGAAAGTCCTACCCAAACTTAATCTATGAATGAACAGAAAGAACACATAAATAATATACACCTAAATACTTGAGTAATTCTACAATCATAAGCACATTGACAAACAGAGAATTTGCCTTTTATACTTTGTATGGAATTACTCTGTTTTGAAGTAAAAGAAGAAAACTAACAACCACGCTATTCTACAGTATTGATGCATAGATTTAGTAATCCTAAGTGTATGTATTGATGTGTCTAAAACCTGGCAAGTGGACACTCAACATTAATATCAAGAACATTGTATTGGATAAGTGGTTCTCGAGTTATAAGCGTTTATTGGTATCTGATAGTAAAGTAAATATGATAGTGTATGACCTTGAGCGCGGACGGGTGAGACTAGGTCGGTAGCCTGCAGCAGGCCCCACCCGACCACCAGTAGCCACAAGGGGTCTCTCATAGCGGGCCGCTCATCTCTGTTGTGTTGTGGCACTACTCGGCTCCCGCTACTCCGTACAAACAACACTCAACATTAAACAACGCGCTATACTTGAGATCTCATTTATCACTTTAAATATAAATAAATTACGACCCGGCAGAAACCGGCTGCGTACATTAAGCAGTTCAATAAAAAACTGAGAAAAAAAATTTCTTTGTTGTTGATTGTTGAACGAGTGAAATAAATGAATGAATTGATATCAATGAGTGAATGAAAACAATGTTAGACAAAATAAAGGACAGTTTACACAATATTTACAGACGGGGTAGTCCCCCGAGAGTACTATATTCCTTGGTAGTTGGTAAGTATTTAAAGAAAATAGTTATTGCTAGATTCTCTTTGCGTCGCTACGCTGCTGTAAATATCAATGTTCTTGATATTAGCCCGTTCATACAATATACTGACACTACAGCTCTAAATCAAAATATGGACAACACACAAGTAAGAAAATACTTAGTACTTATACAATATTGTTATAATTAGGTGCGTTGATGGCCGAGTGGTTAAAACGCCTGGTAGTAGGAAGGCAGACTACGGGTTTAATACCGGACCACGGCCATGTATCAGTTATTTTTTATTAATTAAAATCTTATGTGCATAATCCGACAAACCACAGACTTTTCCATCTCATACCTCAACAGAACTTACCACACGTTAGGTATAGCCTTACAAAATTACATCGGCTAAAAGAGGGAGACTTGGTCTTCCGCCGGGTACCCTGGGACCGTATCAATATTCGTAAACAAATATATATTTCTTCATAATATTTATATATTAACTAGCTTTCTGCCACGGCTGCGCTGATGGAAATTGACATAATAATTTATATAGTAGGATTACTGAGTAGCCTATATGTTTACTTTAGATACATAATAATAGTCTGTGCGTGCTTATGCCACTATCTGGGCAGTCTTTGTGCAAAAAATCACGTCAAACCATTAATTTAATTAATTTTGACGTGAAAAGAGGACAAAAAACAAACAAAATCACTTTCAAATTATAATATCTAGATAGGAAGTTCCAAAAAGGTTTGTCCTTCTTCTCGTCAAAGCAGAACAATGGATCGACGTGATTTTCTGTTCGTTTTCACAAAACTTCTCACTTTCTCAGGAATCCTTCTGGCACATGATTCTTATGTCACATTTTCAAAATTTCCACAAGTTTATTATGTTAATTAGAATGAACAAAGTTATAAGGTTTTAAATAAGAACACTATTAATTTGATGGGACTACGAAAAATTAAAATTATAAGTAAATGAAATGTTCTATCGAACTATTGGACAATGGGACTACGGTCAACTGAATAAATTAAAATAGAAGTAAATGAAATGTTCCATGGAACTATTGGACAATGGGACTACGGTCAACTGAATAAATTAAAATAGAAGTAAATGAAATGTTCCATGGAACTATTGGACAATGGGACTACGGTCAACTGAATAAATTAAAATAGAAGTAAATGAAATGTTCCATGGAACTATTGGACAATGGGACTACGGTCAACTGAATAAATTAAAATAGAAGTAAATGAAATGTTCCATGGAACTATTGGACAATGGGACTACGGTCAACTGAATAAATTAAAATAGAAGTAAATGAAATGTTCCATGGAACTATTGGACAATGGGACTACGGTCAACTGAATAAATTAAAATAGAAGTAAATGAAATGTTCCATCGAACTATTGGACAATGGGACTACGGTCAACTGAATAAATTAAAATAGAAGTAAATGAAATGTTCCATGGAACTATTGGACAATGGGACTACGGTCAACTGAATAAATTAAAATAGAAGTAAATGAAATGTTCCATGGAACTATTGGACAATGGGACTACGGTCAACTGAATAAATTAAAATAGAAGTAAATGAAATGTTCCATGGAACTATTGGACAATGGGACTACGGTCAACTGAATAAATTAAAATAGAAGTAAATGAAATGTTCCATGGAACTATTGGACAATGGGACTACGGTCAACTGAATAAATTAAAATAGAAGTAAATGAAATGTTCCATCGAACTATTGGACAATGGGACTACGGTCAACTGAATAAATTAAAATAGAAGTAAATGAAATGTTCCATCGAACTATTGGACAATGGGACTACGGTCAACTGAATAAATTAAAATAGAAGTAAATGAAATGTTCCATCGAACTATTGGACAATGGGACTACGGTCAACTGAATAAATTAAAATAGAAGTAAATGAAATGTTCCATGGAACTATTGGACAATGGGACTACGGTCAACTGAATAAATTAAAATAGAAGTAAATGAAATGTTCCATGGAACTATTGGACAATGGGACTACGGTCAACTGAATAAATTAAAATAGAAGTAAATGAAATGTTCCATGGAACTATTGGACAATGGGACTACGGTCAACTGAATAAATTAAAATAGAAGTAAATGAAATGTTCCATGGAACTATTGGACAATGGGACTACGGTCAACTGAATAAATTAAAATAGAAGTAAATGAAATGTTCCATGGAACTATTGGACAATGGGACTACGGTCAACTGAATAAATTAAAATAGAAGTAAATGAAATGTTCCATGGAACTATTGGACAATGGGACTACGGTCAACTGAATAAATTAAAATAGAAGTAAATGAAATGTTCCATGGAACTATTGGACAATGGGACTACGGTCAACTGAATAAATTAAAATAGAAGTAAATGAAATGTTCCATCGAACTATTGGACAATGGGACTACGGTCAACTGAATAAATTAAAATAGAAGTAAATGAAATGTTCCATGGAACTATTGGACAATGGGACTACGGTCAACTGAATAAATTAAAATAGAAGTAAATGAAATGTTCCATCGAACTATTGGACAATGGGACTACGGTCAACTGAATAAATTAAAATAGAAGTAAATGAAATGTTCCATGGAACTATTGGACAATGGGACTACGGTCAACTGAATAAATTAAAATAGAAGTAAATGAAATGTTCCATGGAACTATTGGACAATGGGACTACGGTCAACTGAATAAATTAAAATAGAAGTAAATGAAATGTTCCATGGAACTATTGGACAATGGGACTACGGTCAACTGAATAAATTAAAATAGAAGTAAATGAAATGTTCCATGGAACTATTGGACAATGGGACTACGGTCAACTGAATAAATTAAAATAGAAGTAAATGAAATGTTCCATGGAACTATTGGACAATGGGACTACGGTCAACTGAATAAATTAAAATAGAAGTAAATGAAATGTTCCATCGAACTATTGGACAATGGGACTACGGTCAACTGAATAAATTAAAATAGAAGTAAATGAAATGTTCCATGGAACTATTGGACAATGGGACTACGGTCAACTGAATAAATTAAAATAGAAGTAAATGAAATGTTCCATGGAACTATTGGACAATGGGACTACGGTCAACTGAATAAATTAAAATAGAAGTAAATGAAATGTTCCATGGAACTATTGGACAATGGGACTACGGTCAACTGAATAAATTAAAATAGAAGTAAATGAAATGTTCCATCGAACTATTGGACAATGGGACTACGGTCAACTGAATAAATTAAAATAGAAGTAAATGAAATGTTCCATCGAACTATTGGACAATGGGACTACGGTCAACTGAATAAATTAAAATAGAAGTAAATGAAATGTTCCATCGAACTATTGGACAATGGGACTACGGTCAACTGAATAAATTAAAATAGAAGTAAATGAAATGTTCCATGGAACTATTGGACAATGGGACTACGGTCAACTGAATAAATTAAAATAGAAGTAAATGAAATGTTCCATCGAACTATTGGACAATGGGACTATACGGTCAACTGAATAAATTAAAATAGTAGTAAATGAAATGTTCCATGGAACTATTGGACAATGGGACTACGATCAACTGAATAAATTAAAATAGAAGTAAATGAAATGTTCCATGGAACTATTGGACAATGGGACTACGATCAACTGAATAAATTAAAATAGAAGTAAATGAAATGTTCCATGGAACTATTGGACAATGGGACTACGGTCAACTGAATAAATTAAAATAGAAGTAAATGAAATGTTCCATGGAACTATTGGACAATGGGACTACGATCAACTGAATAAATTAAAATAGAAGTAAATGAAATGTTCCATGGAACTATTGGACAATGGGACTACGATCAACTGAATAAATTAAAATAGAAGTAAATGAAATGTTCCATGGAACTATTGGACAATGGGACTACGGTCAACTGAATAAATTAAAATAGAAGTAAATGAAATGTTCCATGGAACTATTGGACAATGGGACTACGGTCAACTGAATAAATTAAAATAGAAGTAAATGAAATGTTCCATGGAACTATTGGACAATGGGACTACGGTCAACTGAATAAATTAAAATAGAAGTAAATGAAATGTTCCATGGAACTATTGGACAATGGGACTACGGTCAACTGAATAAATTAAAATAGAAGTAAATGAAATGTTCCATGGAACTATTGGACAATGGGACTACGGTCAACTGAATAAATTAAAATAGAAGTAAATGAAATGTTCCATGGAACTATTGGACAATGGGACTACGGTCAACTGAATAAATTAAAATAGAAGTAAATGAAATGTTCCATCGAACTATTGGACAATGGGACTACGGTCAACTGAATAAATTAAAATAGAAGTAAATGAAATGTTCCATGGAACTATTGGACAATGGGACTACGGTCAACTGAATAAATTAAAATAGAAGTAAATGAAATGTTCCATGGAACTATTGGACAATGGGACTACGGTCAACTGAATAAATTAAAATAGAAGTAAATGAAATGTTCCATGGAACTATTGGACAATGGGACTACGGTCAACTGAATAAATTAAAATAGAAGTAAATGAAATGTTCCATCGAACTATTGGACAATGGGACTACGGTCAACTGAATAAATTAAAATAGAAGTAAATGAAATGTTCCATCGAACTATTGGACAATGGGACTACGGTCAACTGAATAAATTAAAATAGAAGTAAATGAAATGTTCCATCGAACTATTGGACAATGGGACTACGGTCAACTGAATAAATTAAAATAGAAGTAAATGAAATGTTCCATGGAACTATTGGACAATGGGACTACGGTCAACTGAATAAATTAAAATAGAAGTAAATGAAATGTTCCATGGAACTATTGGACAATGGGACTACGGTCAACTGAATAAATTAAAATAGAAGTAAATGAAATGTTCCATCGAACTATTGGACAATGGGACTACGGTCAACTGAATAAATTAAAATAGAAGTAAATGAAATGTTCCATGGAACTATTGGACAATGGGACTACGGTCAACTGAATAAATTAAAATAGAAGTAAATGAAATGTTCCATCGAACTATTGGACAATGGGACTACGGTCAACTGAATAAATTAAAATAGAAGTAAATGAAATGTTCCATGGAACTATTGGACAATGGGACTACGGTCAACTGAATAAATTAAAATAGAAGTAAATGAAATGTTCCATGGAACTATTGGACAATGGGACTACGGTCAACTGAATAAATTAAAATAGAAGTAAATGAAATGTTCCATCGAACTATTGGACAATGGGACTACGGTCAACTGAATAAATTAAAATAGAAGTAAATGAAATGTTCCATGGAACTATTGGACAATGGGACTACGGTCAACTGAATAAATTAAAATAGAAGTAAATGAAATGTTCCATGGAACTATTGGACAATGGGACTACGGTCAACTGAATAAATTAAAATAGAAGTAAATGAAATGTTCCATCGAACTATTGGACAATGGGACTACGGTCAACTGAATAAATTAAAATAGAAGTAAATGAAATGTTCCATGGAACTATTGGACAATGGGACTACGGTCAACTGAATAAATTAAAATAGAAGTAAATGAAATGTTCCATGGAACTATTGGACAATGGGACTACGGTCAACTGAATAAATTAAAATAGAAGTAAATGAAATGTTCCATCGAACTATTGGACAATGGGACTACGGTCAACTGAATAAATTAAAATAGAAGTAAATGAAATGTTCCATGGAACTATTGGACAATGGGACTACGGTCAACTGAATAAATTAAAATAGAAGTAAATGAAATGTTCCATCGAACTATTGGACAATGGGACTATACGGTCAACTGAATAAATTAAAATAGTAGTAAATGAAATGTTCCATGGAACTATTGGACAATGGGACTACGATCAACTGAATAAATTAAAATAGAAGTAAATGAAATGTTCCATGGAACTATTGGACAATGGGACTACGATCAACTGAATAAATTAAAATAGAAGTAAATGAAATGTTCCATGGAACTATTGGACAATGGGACTACGGTCAACTGAATAAATTAAAATAGAAGTAAATGAAATGTTCCATGGAACTATTGGACAATGGGACTACGGTCAACTGAATAAATTAAAATAGAAGTAAATGAAATGTTCCATGGAACTATTGGACAATGGGACTACGGTCAACTGAATAAATTAAAATAGAAGTAAATGAAATGTTCCATGGAACTATTGGACAATGGGACTACGGTCAACTGAATAAATTAAAATAGAAGTAAATGAAATGTTCCATCGAACTATTGGACAATGGGACTACGGTCAACTGAATAAATTAAAATAGAAGTAAATGAAATGTTCCATGGAACTATTGGACAATGGGACTACGGTCAACTGAATAAATTAAAATAGAAGTAAATGAAATGTTCCATGGAACTATTGGACAATGGGACTACGGTCAACTGAATAAATTAAAATAGAAGTAAATGAAATGTTCCATCGAACTATTGGACAATGGGACTACGGTCAACTGAATAAATTAAAATAGAAGTAAATGAAATGTTCCATGGAACTATTGGACAATGGGACTACGGTCAACTGAATAAATTAAAATAGAAGTAAATGAAATGTTCCATGGAACTATTGGACAATGGGACTACGGTCAACTGAATAAATTAAAATAGAAGTAAATGAAATGTTCCATCGAACTATTGGACAATGGGACTACGGTCAACTGAATAAATTAAAATAGAAGTAAATGAAATGTTCCATTGAACTATTGGACAATGGGACTACGGTCAACTGAATAAATTAAAATAGAAGTAAATGAAATGTTCCATGGAACTATTGGACAATGGGACTACGGTCAACTGAATAAATTAAAATAGAAGTAAATGAAATGTTCCATGGAACTATTGGACAATGGGACTACGGTCAACTGAATAAATTAAAATAGAAGTAAATGAAATGTTCCATCGAACTATTGGACAATGGGACTACGGTCAACTGAATAAATTAAAATAGAAGTAAATGAAATGTTCCATGGAACTATTGGACAATGGGACTACGGTCAACTGAATAAATTAAAATAGAAGTAAATGAAATGTTCCATCGAACTATTGGACAATGGGACTACGGTCAACTGAATAAATTAAAATAGAAGTAAATGAAATGTTCCATGGAACTATTGGACAATGGGACTACGGTCAACTGAATAAATTAAAATAGAAGTAAATGAAATGTTCCATCGAACTATTGGACAATGGGACTACGGTCAACTGAATAAATTAAAATAGAAGTAAATGAAATGTTCCATGGAACTATTGGACAATGGGACTACGGTCAACTGAATAAATTAAAATAGAAGTAAATGAAATGTTCCATGGAACTATTGGACAATGGGACTACGGTCAACTGAATAAATTAAAATAGAAGTAAATGAAATGTTCCATCGAACTATTGGACAATGGGACTACGGTCAACTGAATAAATTAAAATAGAAGTAA
Source organism: Nemapogon koenigi (assembly GCA_963924495.1). Taxonomy (NCBI): domain Eukaryota; kingdom Metazoa; phylum Arthropoda; class Insecta; order Lepidoptera; family Tineidae; genus Nemapogon; species Nemapogon koenigi. The sequence continues at coordinate 70,236 of OZ004653.1, read as the reverse complement.
ATGAAATGTTCCATGGAACTATTGGACAATGGGACTACGGTCAACTGAATAAATTAAAATAGAAGTAAATGAAATGTTCCATGGAACTATTGGACAATGGGACTACGGTCAACTGAATAAATTAAAATAGAAGTAAATGAAATGTTCCATCGAACTATTGGACAATGGGACTACGGTCAACTGAATAAATTAAAATAGAAGTAAATGAAATGTTCCATGGAACTATTGGACAATGGGACTACGGTCAACTGAATAAATTAAAATAGAAGTAAATGAAATGTTCCATGGAACTATTGGACAATGGGACTACGGTCAACTGAATAAATTAAAATAGAACTAAATGAAATGTTCCATCGAACTATTGGACAATGGGACTACGGTCAACTGAATAAATTAAAATAGAAGTAAATGAAATGTTCCATGGAACTATTGGACAATGGGACTACGGTCAACTGAATAAATTAAAATAGAAGTAAATGAAATGTTCCATGGAACTATTGGACAATGGGACTACGGTCAACTGAATAAATTAAAATAGAAGTAAATGAAATGTTCCATGGAACTATTGGACAATGGGACTACGATCAACTGAATAAATTAAAATAGAAGTAAATGAAATGTTCCATGGAACTATTGGACAATGGGACTACGGTCAACTGAATAAATTAAAATAGAAGTAAATGAAATGTTCCATGGAACTATTGGACAATGGGACTACGATCAACTGAATAAATTAAAATAGAAGTAAATGAAATGTTCCATGGAACTATTGGACAATGGGACTACGATCAACTGAATAAATTAAAATAGAAGTAAATGAAATGTTCCATGGAACTATTGGACAATGGGACTACGGTCAACTGAATAAATTAAAATAGAAGTAAATGAAATGTTCCATGGAACTATTGGACAATGGGACTACGGTCAACTGAATAAATTAAAATAGAAGTAAATGAAATGTTCCATCGAACTATTGGACAATGGGACTACGGTCAACTGAATAAATTAAAATAGAAGTAAATGAAATGTTCCATGGAACTATTGGACAATGGGACTACGGTCAACTGAATAAATTAAAATAGAAGTAAATGAAATGTTCCATGGAACTATTGGACAATGGGACTACGGTCAACTGAATAAATTAAAATAGAAGTAAATGAAATGTTCCATCGAACTATTGGACAATGGGACTACGGTCAACTGAATAAATTAAAATAGAAGTAAATGAAATGTTCCATGGAACTATTGGACAATGGGACTACGGTCAACTGAATAAATTAAAATAGAAGTAAATGAAATGTTCCATCGAACTATTGGACAATGGGACTACGGTCAACTGAATAAATTAAAATAGAAGTAAATGAAATGTTCCATGGAACTATTGGACAATGGGACTACGGTCAACTGAATAAATTAAAATAGAAGTAAATGAAATGTTCCATGGAACTATTGGACAATGGGACTACGGTCAACTGAATAAATTAAAATAGAAGTAAATGAAATGTTCCATCGAACTATTGGACAATGGGACTACGGTCAACTGAATAAATTAAAATAGAAGTAAATGAAATGTTCCATCGAACTATTGGACAATGGGACTATACGGTCAACTGAATAAATTAAAATAGTAGTAAATGAAATGTTCCATGGAACTATTGGACAATGGGACTACGATCAACTGAATAAATTAAAATAGAAGTAAATGAAATTAATGTTCCATCGAACTATTGGACAATGGGACTACGGTCAACTGAATAAATTAAAATAGAATTAAATGAAATGTTCCATGGAACTATTGGACAATGGGACTACGGTCAACTGAATAAATTAAAATAGAAGTAAATGAAATGTTCCATGGAACTATTGGACAATGGGACTACGATCAACTGAATAAATTAAAATAGAAGTAAATGAAATGTTCCATGGAACTATTGGACAATGGGACTACGGTCAACTGAATAAATTAAAATAGAAGTAAATGAAATGTTCCATCGAACTATTGGACAATGGGACTACGGTCAACTGAATAAATTAAAATAGAAGTAAATGAAATGTTCCATGGAACTATTGGACAATGGGACTACGGTCAACTGAATAAATTAAAATAGAAGTAAATGAAATGTTCCATCGAACTATTGGACAATGGGACTACGGTCAACTGAATAAATTAAAATAGAAGTAAATGAAATGTTCCATCGAACTATTGGACAATGGGACTACGGTCAACTGAATAAATTAAAATAGAAGTAAATGAAATGTTCCATGGAACTATTGGACAATGGGACTACGGTCAACTGAATAAATTAAAATAGAAGTAAATGAAATGTTCCATGGAACTATTGGACAATGGGACTACGGTCAACTGAATAAATTAAAATAGAAGTAAATGAAATGTTCCATCGAACTATTGGACAATGGGACTACGGTCAACTGAATAAATTAAAATAGAAGTAAATGAAATGTTCCATCGAACTATTGGACAAATGGACTACGGTCAACTGAATAAATTAAAATAGAAGTAAATGAAATGTTCCATCGAACTATTGGACAATGGGACTACGGTCAACTGAATAAATTAAAATAGAAGTAAATGAAATGTTCCATGGAACTATTGGACAATGGGACTACGGTCAACTGAATAAATTAAAATAGAAGTAAATGAAATGTTCCATCGAACTATTGGACAATGGGACTACGGTCAACTGAATAAATTAAAATAGAAGTAAATGAAATGTTCCATCGAACTATTGGACAATGGGACTACGGTCAACTGAATAAATTAAAATAGAAGTAAATGAAATGTTCCATCGAACTATTGGACAATGGGACTATACGGTCAACTGAATAAATTAAAATAGTAGTAAATGAAATGTTCCATGGAACTATTGGACAATGGGACTACGATCAACTGAATAAATTAAAATAGAAGTAAATGAAATGTTCCATGGAACTATTGGACAATGGGACTACGATCAACTGAATAAATTAAAATAGAAGTAAATGAAATGTTCCATGGAACTATTGGACAATGGGACTACGGTCAACTGAATAAATTAAAATAGAAGTAAATGAAATGTTCCATGGAACTATTGGACAATGGGACTACGATCAACTGAATAAATTAAAATAGAAGTAAATGAAATGTTCCATGGAACTATTGGACAATGGGACTACGATCAACTGAATAAATTAAAATAGAAGTAAATGAAATGTTCCATGGAACTATTGGACAATGGGACTACGGTCAACTGAATAAATTAAAATAGAAGTAAATGAAATGTTCCATGGAACTATTGGACAATGGGACTACGGTCAACTGAATAAATTAAAATAGAAGTAAATGAAATGTTCCATGGAACTATTGGACAATGGGACTACGGTCAACTGAATAAATTAAAATAGAAGTAAATGAAATGTTCCATCGAACTATTGGACAATGGGACTACGGTCAACTGAATAAATTAAAATAGAAGTAAATGAAATGTTCCATCGAACTATTGGACAATGGGACTACGGTCAACTGAATAAATTAAAATAGAAGTAAATGAAATGTTCCATCGAACTATTGGACAATGGGACTACGGTCAACTGAATAAATTAAAATAGAAGTAAATGAAATGTTCCATGGAACTATTGGACAATGGGACTACGGTCAACTGAATAAATTAAAATAGAAGTAAATGAAATGTTCCATGGAACTATTGGACAATGGGACTACGGTCAACTGAATAAATTAAAATAGAAGTAAATGAAATGTTCCATGGAACTATTGGACAATGGGACTACGATCAACTGAATAAATTAAAATAGAAGTAAATGAAATGTTCCATGGAACTATTGGACAATGGGACTACGATCAACTGAATAAATTAAAATAGAAGTAAATGAAATGTTCCATGGAACTATTGGACAATGGGACTACGGTCAACTGAATAAATTAAAATAGAAGTAAATGAAATGTTCCATCGAACTATTGGACAATGGGACTACGGTCAACTGAATAAATTAAAATAGAAGTAAATGAAATGTTCCATGGAACTATTGGACAATGGGACTACGGTCAACTGAATAAATTAAAATAGAAGTAAATGAAATGTTCCATCGAACTATTGGACAATGGGACTACGGTCAACTGAATAAATTAAAATAGAAGTAAATGAAATGTTCCATCGAACTATTGGACAATGGGACTACGGTCAACTGAATAAATTAAAATAGAAGTAAATGAAATGTTCCATGGAACTATTGGACAATGGGACTACGGTCAACTGAATAAATTAAAATAGAAGTAAATGAAATGTTCCATGGAACTATTGGACAATGGGACTACGGTCAACTGAATAAATTAAAATAGAAGTAAATGAAATGTTCCATCGAACTATTGGACAATGGGACTACGGTCAACTGAATAAATTAAAATAGAAGTAAATGAAATGTTCCATCGAACTATTGGACAATGGGACTACGGTCAACTGAATAAATTAAAATAGAAGTAAATGAAATGTTCCATCGAACTATTGGACAATGGGACTACGGTCAACTGAATAAATTAAAATAGAAGTAAATGAAATGTTCCATGGAACTATTGGACAATGGGACTACGGTCAACTGAATAAATTAAAATAGAAGTAAATGAAATGTTCCATCGAACTATTGGACAATGGGACTATACGGTCAACTGAATAAATTAAAATAGTAGTAAATGAAATGTTCCATGGAACTATTGGACAATGGGACTACGATCAACTGAATAAATTAAAATAGAAGTAAATGAAATGTTCCATGGAACTATTGGACAATGGGACTACGATCAACTGAATAAATTAAAATAGAAGTAAATGAAATGTTCCATGGAACTATTGGACAATGGGACTACGGTCAACTGAATAAATTAAAATAGAAGTAAATGAAATGTTCCATGGAACTATTGGACAATGGGACTACGATCAACTGAATAAATTAAAATAGAAGTAAATGAAATGTTCCATGGAACTATTGGACAATGGGACTACGATCAACTGAATAAATTAAAATAGAAGTAAATGAAATGTTCCATGGAACTATTGGACAATGGGACTACGGTCAACTGAATAAATTAAAATAGAAGTAAATGAAATGTTCCATGGAACTATTGGACAATGGGACTACGGTCAACTGAATAAATTAAAATAGAAGTAAATGAAATGTTCCATGGAACTATTGGACAATGGGACTACGGTCAACTGAATAAATTAAAATAGAAGTAAATGAAATGTTCCATCGAACTATTGGACAATGGGACTACGGTCAACTGAATAAATTAAAATAGAAGTAAATGAAATGTTCCATGGAACTATTGGACAATGGGACTACGGTCAACTGAATAAATTAAAATAGAAGTAAATGAAATGTTCCATGGAACTATTGGACAATGGGACTACGGTCAACTGAATAAATTAAAATAGAAGTAAATGAAATGTTCCATCGAACTATTGGACAATGGGACTACGGTCAACTGAATAAATTAAAATAGAAGTAAATGAAATGTTCCATGGAACTATTGGACAATGGGACTACGGTCAACTGAATAAATTAAAATAGAAGTAAATGAAATGTTCCATCGAACTATTGGACAATGGGACTACGGTCAACTGAATAAATTAAAATAGAAGTAAATGAAATGTTCCATGGAACTATTGGACAATGGGACTACGGTCAACTGAATAAATTAAAATAGAAGTAAATGAAATGTTCCATGGAACTATTGGACAATGGGACTACGGTCAACTGAATAAATTAAAATAGAAGTAAATGAAATGTTCCATCGAACTATTGGACAATGGGACTACGGTCAACTGAATAAATTAAAATAGAAGTAAATGAAATGTTCCATCGAACTATTGGACAATGGGACTATACGGTCAACTGAATAAATTAAAATAGTAGTAAATGAAATGTTCCATGGAACTATTGGACAATGGGACTACGGTCAACTGAATAAATTAAAATAGAAGTAAATGAAATGTTCCATCGAACTATTGGACAATGGGACTACGGTCAACTGAATAAATTAAAATAGAAGTAAATGAAATGTTCCATGGAACTATTGGACAATGGGACTACGGTCAACTGAATAAATTAAAATAGAAGTAAATGAAATGTTCCATCGAACTATTGGACAATGGGACTACGGTCAACTGAATAAATTAAAATAGAAGTAAATGAAATGTTCCATGGAACTATTGGACAATGGGACTACGGTCAACTGAATAAATTAAAATAGAAGTAAATGAAATGTTCCATGGAACTATTGGACAATGGGACTACGGTCAACTGAATAAATTAAAATAGAAGTAAATGAAATGTTCCATCGAACTATTGGACAATGGGACTACGGTCAACTGAATAAATTAAAATAGAAGTAAATGAAATGTTCCATCGAACTATTGGACAATGGGACTATACGGTCAACTGAATAAATTAAAATAGTAGTAAATGAAATGTTCCATGGAACTATTGGACAATGGGACTACGATCAACTGAATAAATTAAAATAGAAGTAAATGAAATTAATGTTCCATCGAACTATTGGACAATGGGACTACGGTCAACTGAATAAATTAAAATAGAATTAAATGAAATGTTCCATGGAACTATTGGACAATGGGACTACGATCAACTGAATAAATTAAAATAGAAGTAAATGAAATTAATGTTCCATCGAACTATTGGACAATGGGACTACGGTCAACTGAATAAATTAAAATAGAATTAAATGAAATGTTCCATCGAACTATTGGACAATGGGACTACGGTCAACTGAATGTTCTGTAGTCCCATCAATGCATAGAGATCGGAAATCAGTGCGCGCTGGCTGCTACTTTCTTAGGACGCGCTAATTTCTTATCTCTGTGGATCAATGAGACTATGGAGAAAGACGGATATTTCAAAATAAGAACAATCGACAAGTTTCTCAATTTTATTTTGTTTTACATAAAAAAATTAAGCAACACTAAAGTATCACTACATACTCGTAGTTTAAAACAAAGTCGCTTCCCGCTGTCTGTTTGTCCCTATGTATGCTTAGATCTTTAAAACTACGGAACGGATTTTGATGCGGGTTTTTTAATAGATAGAGTGATTCAAGAGCAAGGTTTATATGTATATAACATGCATAGTAGAGAAACACTGATAATTTTAGAGGTTTCTAATGTGATGTCGTAAATAAACACATTTTTTTACGTTTACATTGCAAACGCTGGCTGAACCCTACGAGATAGATCAAAATGATGTACTACAGTATTGTACACCTTAAAAAGGTCTACAAAAAGTCCGCGATGGTATTTTTACGAGAAATAATGGCCTATTTACGAAGCGATATTAAGCAATACAGCTTCTTTTTTCTTTGGCCTCGCCTTCTCCCGCTACACGGGGTCGGCTTTCCCAATCATGTGACGCCACGTGGTCCGTCGCTGTGCGTCCTCCTCCCTCAGACCCAAATCCTTCATGTCCCTATGGACATTGGTCAGCCAGGTGGTCTGGGGTCTTCCTCTTCCTCTCTTTATAGTAGCCATGGAAAGGCACTTTCTCACGACATGATCCTCGCTTCTACGCATTACGTGACCGTACCATCTCAGCCTAGACTCGCTCAGTTTGTCCGTTATCTCTGCAACCTTGAAACTCCCCCTGATGTACTCATTGCGAACCTTGTCTTTGAGTGTGACTCCCCCAGCCCATCGCAGCATACGCATTTCTGTTGTGTGGAGTTTTTGCTCATGCGTCCTTTTTGATGCCCAGGCTTCGCTACCATAAAGGACAACGTCTGCCGGGTCCACTAGTGAAAGATTAAACATTTTCTTTCTTTACGGGTTGCCTTACAGCTCCCGAAACCGTGTTACGGTTCCAGGGTACCCAGCAGAAGACCAAAACTCCTTCGTATAGGCGATGGATTTGTGAGGCTAACGAGTGACCAGTTCTGTTGAAGTATACTTTAGATGGAAAAGCCTCCAAGTGTGGTTTTCAGATTATGTACATAAGGTTTTAACCCCTTACCACATACAACGCCTTATATGGCTTTAAAATTTTTTTTTTTTTTTTCAATTTATTAAAATATTGTTTTTTCGCAACCAAACCAACGTTAATACCAGACGTTTTAATCACTCGGCCACCGACGCACTGCACCTTATTATAAACTTTATTGTTTATTGTGAGTTTTTAAGTGGCTAGGTGCGATGCATAAATACGAAAAAAAACATAGGAATCCTCATGCGTACAACTTCCTATATAAATATTCAAGTAAATAAATATATTGTTTTATTGACACAGCTTTTTTGCCATTTACAGGAGACTTCCGTTTCCTTAGCAATTTTTTTTATTGTAGGTAATATAGTCATGATGGAATACCAAAAGAAACCTCGACACGATGTAAAATGACAATAAAATTGACAGTTAACACTGGGGACCGTCGCGCAATTAGGTTTGAGTTTTGTTCCACATTATCAAAATTTCGTGATCTATTTATGTGAAATTGAATGTAAATGGTGAAATCCTGTGTATGCCGATTATTCTTGCCTTTGGAGATTCATTAAAGTTTATAATGAATTGAAAAATAAATTTCTTATTGTGTTCGGTCCAATAACAAAGTGTAAACCATGTGTAAACAGGCCTTAATATATTTCAACAGTCAATCGATTTCTGACATCTCAATCAAATCATCTGTCAAGAGGTCAAGACACTATACTCAGTCTACGGTCAAGACGATATAAATTTTAGTGATGCGCGATTGTTTAATATTTACTAAATTAACAATCGAATATCTATTTATTCGTCATCGATCATCATCATCATGGTGTCTTCCGAGCCGAAGACGGCGACCTGCTGCTGGCCTATGGTACGCAGGGGCTATGTCGCGCAGATGCTCGTGTCGGCTGTTGTCAGCGCGGTCGTACATTCGACGCGCCAGCGCGACCACGAACTCTTCTACGCTTGACATTCGCAAGTCCCTGCGTATCGTAGTATTGCGGACGAACCACGGCGCGCGTGTTATTGCGCGCAGTGCCTTGTTCTGTTGGATCTCCAGCTGGTATTTCCTAGTATTGGACAGGAGACTGTACCACGCCGGCGAGGCATAAGTCAGGCGGGAGCGGACATAAAGCTTGTATATCCTAAGTTTTACCCGGAGTGGCAGACTTGAGCTTAGGACCGGCCGCAGCATGCCACTGGCTTCGTCATCGACTGATTTTACACGTATTTTGACAGCGTAGGTTGACAGTGTCACGAGCGTAGACAGAGAAACTAATAGACAAATCCGGTCATGGCGCCGACCGCACGCGTTTTCGTCATGGCGTGATGTGGAATCCGGTTCAATCCCGGCCGCGCTGTGATGGTTGTGATTAGTCAGTGATTAATAAGACATCACAGTCGGCGGGATAATCTTAGCTACCGATTTATCGGCTTACTATTGCACAACATTAAACACTGGAGACTGGCAGAATTGCGACGAAAGTCAGCACCTGTTGCCATATATCAAAAGAAGAAGAATAGACAAATTGTTACAAATTATAGGGGCGTAGACAGTAAAAGAAAATAAATACACAATCATATTTTTTATATAGTTTATAAAGTATAATCACTGAAAATAATGTTTATTTATTTGTTTAATTAATGTACTTTTTTTATATCAAAAAGAAAAATCAAATTGATACTTCCGGTCAAACGGAAAGTGACGTCACTGTATACTAAATAAATAACCACAGACTAGTAACTATATTATAATAACTGCCTGTCAATCTGTCAGTGACTAAGTTATTTCCTTGTTATTTTATTTATCTGTGACCAATATTTTATTGGTTTACTACAACGTGACGTCACAACGTTTTCGCGGGAATTTGAAAAATAAAATTAAAAACATTAGTTTTTTCATGAAAAAAAAATTTCTAGATATTTTATTACGTATAGTAAACCTTACAGCTATAATTTAAAAGTATTTAAAAAAATGTCTACGTCTGGTATTAACGTTGGTTTGGTTGCGAAAAAACAATATTTTAATAAATTGAAAAAAAAAAAAAAAAAAAATTTAAAGCCATATAAGGCGTTGTATGTGGTAAGGGGTTAAAACCTTATGTACATAATCCGAAAACCACACTTGGAGGCTTTTCCATCTAAAGTATACTTCAACAGAACTGCGTAACTTTGATAGTGATCCAATCACTATCATTTTTTTACAGATAAAGGCCTAATTTAGCCCCGCACTTTTTGAAATGTGTATTTTCGTTAATTGTGCTACATTGTGCTGCGTTTGTGCCGTACTGTGCCGCAAAAATTAGCTCAATATCTCAAACAGTTTTTGAGAAAAAAAAATAAAAACAATTAAAAACGTGAAATTTTCGTTTTTATTTTTTTTCTCAAAAACGGTTTGAGATATTAAGCTATTTTTTGCGGCACAGTACGGCACAAACGCAGCACAATGTAGCACAATTAACGAAAATACACATTTCGAAAAGTGCGGGGCTAAATTCGACCTTTATCTGTAAAAAAATGATAGTGATTGGATCGCTTTCAAGTTACGCAATTAGGCTGCTGGTCACTCGTTAGCCTCACAAATCCATCGCCTATACGAAGGACACACTATTACAAGATAGAGTTGATACCGCTAATACTTGGACGTCCTCCATCCATGTGATAGTTCGAAATGTAATATTTCGCAATACCAACAATAACTCAATGCGCCTGAAGAAGTTTTCACTTCATAAAACTTTTGATTTGTGCTGTTAAATAAAATAAAAGTTTATTTTTCTTATCGTACACGGACACCATCATAATAAGTTAAACAGAGTATAATTATTGTAATCTTGGGGCAGAGGGTAATTAAAATGACTATTTGTTTTTATTTTGTAAGTTTCGGTACCTATTCGACGTCTACTTGCTTTTTCATTCGAATAGAACGAATAAAGAAACAATCGATTGTATCGAACTTAGTGACATTCGCGCTGTATTTGATTCGCGCATCACTATTTTATCTTATCACACACAGCAAGTAAAGTTTTATAAAATTAATTAATCAATACTAATTAGTTTGGTATATTTATCAAGGTATAGTAGTTGATTGAAATTATATAATAATTCTTATATTAATTTCCAGTGATACTTATTGACAGTATAGCGTCGAGGCATTAGTGTGTAATACGAAGTGCTGAAAAGGAATTGAGCTGTAGAGAGCCCCACTGGGAGTACACACTGCACAGTGGGGCTTACCCACACTAGAATCTGAGAGCTGACGGCGGCATGACCGCCCGCCGGCCAGTGTGACATGCCTCATTCCTACAATAACTAAGTTACGTAACAGGGACGTGTTGTATACAGATGGGGCACGACGAGGTCCCGTACCGCGTGCCGCACTACTCCAACTACACGGTGCGGGGCGTGCCGCAGCTGGAGGAGTTGGAGAACGAGCTGTGCAAGTTAGGGCTCAAGGATCCCTGGATACGGTGAGTCTACTGACACTGCTACTTAGTACCTAAATACAGCTTTCCAATACACGCGTCGCTTGAATAATACTGATATTATTAATATATTTGAGCAAAGTATGAATGTATGAAAGGAGTTCCAGGGATTTCAGCTTGAACTTTCCAAATGGTTTTTAGTTCTTGTTTTATTGGTGTTTATGATGATTTGCCAATGTCACTTAGTTACCTACTGATCTATGGTTAAGAAAGTTTTTTTTTTAATTCTTTCTATATTTATTTTATCAATGCCAAGTATGATCCGTGACAAAGGTTCTTCCACTGTTGATATCTAATCAATATATTAAGGAATGATCATTAAATTATATTAATATTTCCTTTTCTATGGTTGAAGTGCCCGTAAATGTGGAGGGTTCTCGGTTTTCAACCAGAGTCATAGGTCTTGTTTTAAAACCATACACCTTGAGTTATTGTTAGTTTAACCTGGACATAAAACAAACAGTTACACATACTTACACAAATACCCAACACCATATTGAGTGGTCCCTTATCCTATGTGGACTGGGGTACACGCATGACCCAGGTGTGGCAGATGGTAGAGATGACCTGACAGTCCACAGATTTAAAACTAAAGAACCAAGGTTTCACAGGAATGATTTCCATTAATGATGCATAGTATCAGTCCTCAGTAGATTTAGTATGGTTCCAGTTTTTTAGTTTAAAATTTAAGCGTTTTCGAAATTAATATCAAAAATAAAAAAATAAACTATGTTGACTATCTGTAATGTCTTAGATTAATTAGTATTTTTGTTAATAGAGTTTAGGGATGTCTATTGTCTACAATTGAAGTCTGACCCATTCTGTTTCATCTTTATGATTCTGAGTTGTGCACTGATCCAGTCTCTAGGCAGTGGTATATGTGGTTCAAGACCCACGTTGGTCGGCTCCGCATCATAGCCGCACAGATATGCAGCTTTACAAAAGTTCATAGAGACTAAGGACCCGCTAAAACTGTTACCTTAGGTTTCATTGCTATTGTTTTGTGTTGCGAGACAGACCTTTATGAAAAAATATATAATTGCAGTCTAGGACGTTTAATTTGCAGGAACATAGTGTTTCCAATCATTATTTAGTTTGTATTTTAGCATAATCTCCATACAATAAAACAACAGGAAAATACTCATTATTTAGTTTGTATTTTAGCATAATCTCCATACAATAAAACAACAGGAAAATACAGTGGTGTAGCCCTGTATTGTGGCCATTGTGGGTAGGTAATATTCTCCATGACCTTGTCCCTCCATCCCCTTTTCATACCCGCACTGCAGTCTTCTCCATAAACAAGTTATGGAAATGTGTATTATGATTAGATATGTATTCCACTCTTGCCTTCCTAATATGATAGAGTAAAGTAAGCTTCATAGTTCTTAATGAATTGATCAAGTTTGTAGTTTGGGAAGTCTTGTGGTGAGTGAGTTATGTGGTTTAAAGGTGTGAAAAGTGGTGTAGTACTTTGGTTCACAATGATATTCCTTACTATAATATGGCCCTTAATAGTTAAAAGTCACTCCATAAGCCCAATGAGTGCAAGCGAGACAAATAGATTATTGTAGTGTACATTATATGCAGACTCAATTCCATTAACACAGCAAGAATAAACAAAAAGCAATGTTGATCCCCCAGTCTATTATGTTGATCCCCCAGTCTATTCTAGACAAACATGTACAGACAAATACAATAATAAAAACAATACATGCTATTTAAATTATATTTGTATACACAGGTAATATTAAATAGTATTATTAGTGCATAGTGGGCTCCTTACAAAAGGTCTCTGTTTACAGAAATGAAGCATGGAGGTTCCACAAGGGGTGGGGTACTAAACTGGGTCGCGCCAGGAACGCCTTCGTCCGCGGGATTGGTGTGGGGTTCGTGCTCACTATCGCTACCATCGCCTTCGATAAGGTCACCGGACGGAAGGACGACCATCATGGAGGGGAACATCACTAGTGTTGGACATTGTAGTATAATAAAGTTTAGTTAACATGTATCAAGTAGTTTTAGTAAAAGTCGTCGGGATCCATCTCGGGCGCGGGCTGGTTCCGGACCTGGTCCTGCTGCAGGTAGAGGGCGGTGAGACGACGCGCGGTAGTGGCCTCCTCGGGCCGCTTGTCGGGGCGGCGTCGCACGTACCGCGGGAACCTGAGGGACAGGCCGCGATCCGGCGCGAGCAGTCCGGCGGCGGCGCGATGCACTGGGGACAGCGACAGGTCCGCGCAGCGCACCTCCAGCACGAGGCCGGGCGGCAGCCACACGTCGGGCTGCAGCGCCGGGTGCCAGCTGTAGTAGGCGGGCGGACGGTCCAGCTCGCGCGGGGCCAGCTCGCTATGTAGCGCCCGCAGGTCCTCGTCACTGAAGCCGGTCCCGAGCTTGCACACAGTCTGGTACTCTTCTCCGTCCGGCTGGTAACACCCTAACAACAGCCCCCCGTAGAGCCCCGCACGACGCCCGCGCCCCATGTACGCCCCCAACACGACCGCGTCCACCGAGTCCCCCACGCCCTCCAGATAGTCCTTCTTCAGTTTGAGCCAGTTCCGCGAGCGACGTGCTATCTCGTACCCGGCGCGGGCTCCCTGCAGCGTCTTGACCATGAGTCCCTCGCAGGAGTCCCGCACGGCACTCTCCAGAAAGTCCTGCACGTCGTCGGGCCCGGAGCAGTCCCGCGAGGTAGCGAACTGCCACTCGCCGACCGCCTCCCGGAAGTGCTGCCGTAACAAGTCCCGGCGCACCTCTAGCGGCTCCGTCACTAGCGGCCGCCCGTTAAGATACAACAGATCAAACACAAAGACACACACTTGCACCTTGATGGAGGACTCCTGCGCGTCCTTACGTTTGCGAGTCGCCAGCACCTGGACACAAAGAGGATGACATGTATAGAGCTAAATGCGAGTTTTATGATGCGTAAAAGTACATGATCCACTGCAGTGACCATAATAAAAAAAAAGGATATATTAAGAATGTGTTCAAAACATAATACAACTATATTTTAATCGATAGAAAAAAAACACGAATGTACCTCTAAAAAAATATTTTACTGTCTAGAAACAGTACTAAAATACATGATTTGAATATTTTTAACAGACTTCGAAAAAAAAAAGAAGGTTTTTTTAATAAAATTTTCAGCAAGTTCCTTTATTCTCATTTTCGAGATTTTATGTACGCACTGCACGCGTGTGTGCGTAAGCGCTCGTGTACCGACAGTACCGGCTGCAGCCTGATGCTATATTATCTCAAGGTCTTTGGCTCTATCCAGCGTCTTAATGGAGGATACAGTTCTGGAGACCTAGTCTGTCTGTCTGTGTTCCTTTCAGAAGCAAACACTTTTTGTTGCAGTAAACATGTTTATGAGCTGATCATTAACAGTATAAGTGAAACAAGCTAGCTCCAGTTCGTTTTTATGGAGTATGCTGTCTAATGAGTCAGATATAGAACAAAATTATATAGGAACAATAGATAAGTACATAGTTCTAGCTCACCTGGAAGGGCAGGATCTGCTGCGTGTCTGTGTTGTAGGCCACTGCCTCCGCGTCCAGCACGCACGAGCTCACTTCGGGACCCAGCAGGCGCGGTAGGCGGCCCAGCACGTCCGGGTACTTGGTAGTGGTGTCCTCCTGATTACGGCTAAACACGCGTGCTGCTGACAAATCCGGGCCGCCACCGGTCTCGCCGGCCGGCACGTGCAACTGGGCACGCTCGCCGTCGTACTTGTACTCGCACGTGAAGCTGTCGCCCTCGAAGCGGCTCAAGACCTCCGCCACGCCGCGCGCCGGCCGCGCCAACATCGGCTTGAGGGGCGTGCCGGGACTCATGCCGCACTGTGTAGCTAGCGCGTCCTCGCCCGCCAGCAGCGCCGGCACCACCCGGCCCAGGTCGGGACACTCGCAGTACGCGGTCCGCAGCGCGCGCTCCGTGACGCCTGCCGCGCCCGCCAGCGCCGCTATCACAGACTGCTCGGCCAGCCCGACACGCAGCGCCCCGCCCAACCCGCGCACCAGGTACCGCGCCTCGGGCCCGCGACATGCCACCAGCAGCGCCCGCACTCCGGCCACCTTCCGCGCGGCACTTTGTGCGCCGGTCTCCCGCGCGACGGTCCGCAGCGCATCCAGCACGGCCCGCACGGTGAGCGGTCGCGGCGCTACCAACAGTCGCTGGGAGGCGCGGGCTCGAGCGGCCAGGTCGCCCAGGTCCCCGCACGAGCGCAGCGCGGCACGCATCTGTCCGAGTGTGCGTCCCGAACTCTCTCCTATGGCCTTCAACAGATGAGTATCGGCCATACCTAGCTCTAGCGCGTGGTGCGCAGGGGCCAGCCGATTGAGACACAAGTACACACTGGGCAGCAGGTCCACCTCTGTGAGAGCGATCACTGAACGGAGGTAGTTGCGCAGCGTCTCCACAATCTTGGTCCTGGCGGAGGTGGCCTCTATGATCTCCAGAGTCTTGGCCAGGGCCAGGTACGGTACTGGGTGTCCACGTTGCCAGCATGCATGTCTAACAGGGTGGTAGTTGCTCTTACCTGGATTGTACTCATCTTCTGTAATGTGACACAATACTCACAGTAAATACATCTCTCATATAATACACTCAACACAAGCGAGCATGAAGAATCTCACCTGACACTGCAGGTTCGTTGCCTGCTTCAGACTCCACTGATGTATCAGCACTGTCACTAGAAGTAACAGAATCTATTTTTCCAGTTTTCTTAGTTTTGTTAGGTTTCCCTTTCCTTTTGGTATGGAATGCATCCTCATGTTTTAGTTTATCTTTGTTGCTAGTTATTGGTGGAGTAAATACAAGTTTGTTACCCACCAGTGTAGATGACTCCTCTTTTATAGCAAGCAGACTGCTGTTCTCTACTTTTATATTTTCTTTCTTGGGTGACAATTCATCATTACTGGAGCTGTCTATCCTTTGGCGCTTTATACATTTCTTCTGAAATACGTAAAACATATTAAATATAACATACATTAAAACTACACACCTATTTAACATTTAGTTGATTGGTTGTGTCTTAGTCACTGTCGCGTCACCTCCTAGACCAGCCATACTCAAAGTGTGTTCCGCTCATCAAAGCCTCTGGGGGGCTCCGCGAAAATACTGGTCATAATGAATAATACTATAAGGTTGCAAAGGAAAATAAAATCTATCTAAATATTCCAACATAAAGTTAAAAATGAACTAAAAGAGTAGTAGTGGAATGCCTAATGAGAGAGCGCCCATTACATATCATTTTAATAAAGAATACACATAAATGTCAAATATCTTGCTTTCCAAAAGGGTTCCGTCGCCAAAAAAGCTTGAGAACCGCTACCGCTAGAACCTAGACTATTTCATTTAGTCTCACACAACACTCGTGGAATTTAAATAATTTGGCGATTTTTTAATGGCATGTGTGATCTATTGAATAACTAACAACTAATCTTATAGTTTAAAAAATATTGACTATAAACTGTAAAAGATACACTGTATCCCAGTTAGAGGTACAAATACCAATCATTTGAGATTGTTTAAGACTCGTTCATTTACTAGTAAGTACTGGTATTTTGGTTTAATTTATTTCCAGTTTCCTGTATCATGAGTGCTGCATCTGCTGCTGCTGCTAGTCTCAGACTATTCAGCCTAATCATAATGTAAAAATGTTCTCTACCAAATAGATACCTTGATAGGACTGGTGGGGCTCGTTGACACTTCTCTTGGTGACCCTTTCTTGTTGCTACTATCACTGTCACTGCTCTCTGAACGGCTCCTCTTTGGTGTCTTCTTGTGTTACATGAAATTGATAACTCTTTAGTATTGACAGAAATACAATGCGACCTATGTTTGTATGAACATGTGGTACCTGCGAGAGTGCGCGCGGCGTGCTCCGCGAGAAGAACGCTGTGATGGTGGACTGCGACATGGCAACCAGCACTGACGACCTGCGGAGACTCCACATAGACTCTTTAACTATGCCACTCTCTATATTATGTACATATTTGTAATTTCATTTTCAGTACTTGTTACATTTCAAAATAATTTATTAAAATTGCAGTATTCTCTATACAGACTGCGTAAATTAAATTATTGTGTTAAAAATTAAACCTGAACATCACATGAAGTCATGAACATGAATAATGACAATGACACATGAATGAAACAAATCAACTTTAGAGAAAGAGAATATCAAGGAATATACTACTCTGAGAATATAATCCAAGGAATTAATCCGAATATAATCACTATTTCTATCTTGCGTCAATGTGGCGGAATGTGGGTATTATAAGTTACTCTATGGAATGTGGCACCAATTTCTTACTTGCTCTGTACCAATTTCCATTTTCCCGCGCGATCTATGTTGTAACTGTAAAACGTAGACAGAGTATAGTTTGTAAAACGTTGCTGACACAGAGTAGAATAATACAGCGCGGCTGAGCCAAAAACCAAAAACGTAGACAGAGAAACCAGATGACTAGCTGTCAAAACTCAAAGTTGTTTAGCACCTAGCCTTAGTGCTTGCCTTATATTCCTTGGTGCTTGGTAAGTGCTAAACAACAAAATCGGCACGCTACATGAGACAAAAAATTACATCGTCCTGTCTCCCTTCTTTACAAGTCGTATTCATAAGTTGTTCTTTTTCTTGCGTAAAGTAGTAAAAGTAAAGTAACAATTTGTCTATTAGTTTCTCTGTCTACGGCCAAAAAGGAGAGTGACGTGTGGTACTTGACTTGGAGTTAGGGGTGTCCACTTAAAATATACATCGATGTTTATATTCGATATAAAACATCGGATCCCTGCATCGATGTTTTTCGATATATCGCTTAAAAACATCGATATTTTTTCAATATCGAATACTATTCACAAAAGTTTAATATTACCTTTTTCTAATCAAACGCAGAAAGTTTGCTGTCCTTGATTTCGTATGTGTGAATTATATTGATTACAAAATGTGTCCATCATTATGATATTATATCCCCAATATAAAACACATAATATATTATTATAACATTACATACCTTTTCAACTTCGAACATGGAATCAGATTGTTAGAGAAAAGAGGTACAATTGTGAACAGACTGGCTGGTATGATTGTTGAAGTATGTTATGAAGAGAGTGACTGTTGTCAATAAATAATACTATGTCAGCAGAGGCTAAATTGTATATTGTGCTAATATATTAATAAAGTTTAAATATGTATATTGTTGTTTATATCAGTTAAGTTAACACTTCTAACAGGTTATGGCAAGCACGTATGTAAATATATATATATTCGAGTAAACTGATATTGAGTGAAAACATACAATATATGTTACATTAGATTTGTGCGGAGAATGCACATTTAATGGAAAACCAAGAGAAAAGCGGTGAGATCTGCCAAGTTCCTACTAGTACTACTAGCACAATAGATAGAGAAACATCCGTGAAAATGTCAAGTATGGGGTCGGGATTTCCAGCTATAGAAAAGCTGCAAGGAAGTAAAAATTTCAACACCTGGAAGTTTGACATAGAGTTAATACTAGTTCACGATGATCTTTGGAAATATGTAGAGAGTATTCCTGATGCTGCAGATGTCATTGCTAAACGTAATGATCAGAGAGCGCGCACAAAAATCTGTCTTTTAATTGAGAATCAATGTAAGGTACATGTCCGTAAAACAACTACTGCGTATGAGACGTGGAAGTGTTTAAAAACAGCTTATGAAGACAAAGGTGTTAACAATAGATGCAGGCTATTGTCGAGGCTGGTGAGCCTAAAGCTTAATATGTTTAATTCGATAACTGAATATGTAACAGAGTTAATGCAAGCAGCAAATCAACTGTCAGATCTAGGAAAAGAGATAGACGACGAGTTACTAGCAGCACTGATGCTACAGGGACTACCTGAGGAGTATGCGTCCATGAGGTTGGCATTGGAAAACACCAACATTGAATTAACAACTGATTATATTAAAACGAAACTACTTCAACTAGATGACACCAAAGCTTGCACAAGTTCAAGTATTTCAGCTCCAAGTTCTGCACTTACTACATCTAAGTTTCAAAGAAAATTTGTTCAGAGGAACAAACAGAAGAAAGATTTGAAGTGTTTCATCTGCGAGGGACCACATAAAGCTTGTGACTGTCCGCATAACCCACGCCAGTCAAAGACAAATCATATGGCGACGGCACTGAAAACGGAAAATCAAGAGAAGATCCATGAAGACAAGTGGATTCTAGATTCAGGAGCATCAGCACATATGAGTTACAGAAGAGACTGGATGAAAATTTTTGTAAAAGTGGACAGTAAAGTAGAAGTATATTGCGCGAATGGAGGTATGGTATATGGAGAAGGTTTTGGTACTGTAGAGAATGAATCATCTGAAATTAGTGTAAATAACGTGATGTATGTACTATTATTTTGTGATAAATGGTAGCAGTAAATAATACGAATAAATTAACTAGGATAGGAACTCTCTTTTTAATGTATTGATCATATCATGTATCATGTACCAGGTCTGTCTTCAAACTTATTGAGTGTAAGTTGTATGGTAAACAACAAGGACAAGATTGTTGTTTTTTCTAGAAAGGGTTGCGAGATTTTTAATGAAGGTGAGTGTACAATAAAAGGAAAACCATGTGTTACAGGTGAGCTTGATAGAGGCGTTTATAAACTTAAATGTTTTTCACAGGCAAATGCTCTAGTCTCCGCAGAGAGCAACGAGATGGAGCTATGGCACAAAAGGATGGCGCACCTGGGTATACGTAATCTTACTTTATTAAGAGACAAACTGGCTACTGGGGTGAGTTTTACAAACATTATTAATCGCAATCTGGACTGCGTAGCTTGTTTAACGGGCAAGCAAACTAGGATACCGTTTGAGCGAAATAAAGCTACAAGAGCTAGAGAACTCTTAGAGTTGGTACACTCCGACATAAGTGGACCAATAAAAGAAAAGTCTATGGGAGGTCATAAGTATTATATTACATTTATCGATGACTATTCGCGAAAAACGTTTGTGTATTTTCTTAAAGAAAAGAGTGAAGCTTTTGAGAAAATAAAAGAATTTAAGAGTTATGCAGAAACTCAAACTGGAAAGAAACTGAAAGTGTTAAGGACTGACAATGGAGGTGAATATGTAAACAAGAGAGTTGACGAGTTTCTAAGGGTTCATGGCATAAAGCATCAACTTACGATTGCATACACACCTGAGCAGAATGGTGTTGCTGAGCGGGCAAATCGTACCATAACTGAAAAAGCTCGAGCTATGTTACAAGAAGCGGGACTCCCCGTCAGGTTTTGGGCGGAAGCGACAAATACTGCAGTTTATCTGAAAAAATAGAAGTCCTACCCTAGCAGTAAAGAAGATGACGCCAGAAGAGGCATGGACTGGAAAGAAAACAGACCTAGGTCATCTTAAGGTATTCGGATGTAAAGCATATATGCACATTCCTGATCAAAGAAGAACCAAATGGGATCCAAAAAGCAAAGAACTTGTTTTCGTAGGATACTGTGAAGAATCAAAAGGGTACAGGCTGATTGATTTTTCAAGTGGTAAACTTTACAGAGCACGAGATGTGGTATTTTTTGAAAACCAAATGTATCACGAAGTTACAAAAACTGAAGAGAAACATGACCAAGTAACAATTAATTTAGAAGACGATGAACCAAATCAATAAGAAACTACTCAGCAAAGAAAAAAAGAGAACATTGAGGAAGAACAAAGAGATGTTAGAAACGATGTTGATTCTAATGCTGAAGTAACTGAAGATCAAGAAGAAGAATGGACATCGTTTGAAGAGATACCTGATGAATCAAATAATGAGACACAAATTGAACCTATAGTGGAAGACAGAAGATATCCACTTAGAGATAGAAAACCTGTTCAGTTTCCAGATTATTTAACTTACCAAGCGGTATCGGAACAAGACTATAATTCTCTTACAGTAGAAGACGTTCTATCAAGGAAGGATGCTAAGCAGTGGAGAGATGCAATACTGGAGGAGCTTGATGCACTAAAGAAAAACGATACGTGGATTTTAGTAAAGCCTGACCAAGCGAGAAATGTTGTTGATTCTAAATGGATATTCAAAATCAAAAAAGAGGCGGGGAATAAAACTCGTTACAAAGCTCGATTGGTTGCACGGGGTTTTAGTCAGAGAAAAGGCTTAGATTACGACGAGACATTTTCACCAGCGGTGTGACACAGTTCACTGAGACTACTTATTGCTCTAGCAGAAAATTTAAGTCTACATATTGATCATATGGATGTTAAAACAGCATTTCTAAATGGAAATCTTAATGAGAAGGTTTTCATGCGTCAACCACCACATTTTGAAGAAAAAGGAAAAGAAGATTATGTATGTTTAATAAAGAAATCCTTATATGGGCTTAAACAAGCACCACGTTCTTGGAACTTGAAATTACATACCGAATTGGAGAATCTTAAGTTCATACAATGCAAGAATGAATCTTGTGTGTACATAAGGAAAAGAGATAAGGAAATTATAATTCTAGCTATATATGTTGATGACATACTAATTTTTTACAATAACAAGAAAGAGATGGAAAAAGTAAAACAAGAACTAAAGTCAAAATTTGAGATGAAGGACTTAGGAAAGGTGGAGTTATTTCTTGGAATGAGAATCAAACAAGAAAAAGGACGTACAAAAATTGATCAAGAGGAGTATATTGAAAATGTTCTTCGCAGGTTTAAAATGGAAAACTGTAAATCAGTTAGTACGCCAGGAGTTCAAGGGCAACGTTTTCAAAAACCACAAGGGCCATATACACCCAATGAAAATATACCCTACAGAGAGCTGATAGGATCATTGATGTATATTGCTGTGTGTTCGAGACCCGATATAGCACATACAGTGAATTTTATGAGTCAGTTCTGCAACTGTTATGAGGAAGTTCACTGGACTGCTGCAAAAAGGATTTTGAGGTATCTCAAGGGTACCAAAAGTATGGGACTCGAGTACTCTAAGGACACATGCGGATATATACAAGGATTTACCGACGCTGATCATGGTGGAAACCTTGTTGATAGAAAATCATATTCCGGCAATGTCTTCAAGATGGCAAATGGAGCTATTTCATGGCAAAGCTCAAAACAGAGAAGTATAGCTTTATCAACGGCTGAAGCTGAATATATGAGCTTATCCGAAGCTGCCAAAGAAGCCATATTTCTTAGAAGATTTCTAACGGAACTTATGGGAAAGGAGGAGTCTCCCATAATAATACACACAGACAGCCAATCCGCTATGGCTATTGCACAAAACCCAGTGCAACATCAACAAACCAAACATGTTGATGTTCGTTATCATTTTATTAGAGATACTATCAAAAATGGAGCAATCATACTGAAGTATTTAGAAACTGCACAAATGGTTGCTGATGTTTTGACAAAAGCTGTATTAAGAGGTAAGCATGAATTTTGTCGTAGAGAGATGGGTGTTTGTTAAGGGTTGTTTATTAGTGAGCGAATGAAAGCAACTTGAACTAGATGAAGATAGGAAGTCTGATGGAAACAATTGAGGAGGAGTGTTAGAGAAAAGAGGTACAATTGTGAACAGACTGGCTGGTATGATTGTTGAAGTATGTTATGAAGAGAGTGACTGTTGTCAATAAATAATACTATGTCAGCAGAGGCTAAATTGTATATTGTCCTAATATATTAATAAAGTTTAAATATGTATATTGTTGTTTATATCAGTTAAGTTAACACTTTTCTGTCGTGTCAAATCAGTTATTTTAGAGTAATTTAAGTACTCTAATAAACAATCAAAACATTCAGAGCAGAAGAGAGAGGGAGCAGGGAGAGTGAGTGAGTGAATAAAATGAACCCTCAGAATCCACAGATTAGTGATTACATCTTATATTAGGTTAGGTCCTAAGAAATTAATATTCATTGGTTTAAATATGTATACTAGGGTTGGGATAGCAAAAAATAGATAATTTCCACCGTTGATCTAGCTGCTCAGCACTCATAGATGTCACTACCTGCTAATGACATTTATTTAAAATTAAAATCACTATGTTATGTTGTTTTTATTGTAATTATTAGTCAGAGTTAGTTTTTTAATCGATTCGATATATCGAATAGAAAAATGATTTGTCAAAATATCGAACCATTCCGATATATCGTATGACAAACATCGAGTAAATTCGATATATCGATGTTTAGTGAATACCCCTACTTGGAGTCTTGGTTGGATGCGTCATTTGTACCGTTTCGGCAAGCTGGACTGGATGAATAAATAATAATACTAAACGCGCACACACACCTGACACCTAGCCAGCCCCCATGTTACTTATCTCAGTTACTAGCAAAAAGCGAAGGTTACCATACAAATATTACACTGAATGAATTAAACCTCGCACTTTTTGAATCATCTTAAATCATAGCACTTTTGGGCCAAAGAAACCTAAGCAATAATATTTTTTGATTTCTCAATAATTATTGTAATGTTATATTAAGTAGGTACTTACTTATAATGGGATATGTTAAATAAAAAACTTGTACTTAATTTTAATAAATATAAAATTATATTGATAATTTTAACTGTATAGAACGTTTCTCACTCTCAGTCAGCATTCAGTCAATCAAATTTTCGAGAAAATAAAGATTCAAAATAAATTCTGAACGCACCTATAGTCATGCGAGTGCTTCTTTTTCCAACCACAAATTTTTAAATATATTTTCAAATACAGTAGCCATCGCGGTGTCCAGCTTATTAAATCAGAGTGAACTATAGATAGTGGTCAAAGTGGTAGAGAGGAGCGAGAGAGCGGCGCGGCAGCTGCGGCAAGATGGCGACGTGGTCGCTCGCCGAGGGAGCGCGGGGCCCCGGCGACGCGCGGGCGTGATGGACCCCGCCGTGGCTTGGTGCCAGCCCGAGCAGGACGGCCCGGCCAAACGGCTGTGGCTGCGCATCTGGGACACGCACGGCGACCCGGCCATGAGCGCCAACGCTGAGAACAGCAACCCCAACGTGAACCGCGCGCCGGACGGGCCCGTGCCTCCCGCGGCCGCCGGGGAGGGTGCCTACTTCAACCCGGCTCGCAGGAAACTGCACGACAACCGCGCCTCCACCTTCAACCTGGACAAGAACCGCGACGCGCTCATCGGGGAGTACGGCGGCTGTCCATGGAGGGTGCCGGGCTACCAGTACAGGCCCGGGGTGCTCGGGTGAGTAACTGACGGTAGAACAACAAACTATATATAGCACACATAGTCCAATGTCATGTATCTGTGGGCTTTTTAATTAAAAGTATAACATTAAGTGCATGTACATATTTTTATAATTCAACATATTTCAGTACCTAGTTTCCCTGTCCTTCACTGTAAAGTGTAAACAATCTGACAATCCATACTACAGAATATAAATGATGTTGGCTAAACGAGGGTCGAGGAAGGCTTTTCTTTTGATGGGTATTATTGTGTGTTCCAGAATATAGGTACATTTGTCATGTGTATGTAATGGTGTCTAATGTCTCCGCAGGCTGCATGAGGAGATTGAACACTTCTACATGTACATGTCTCCCACGGAGACGGAGCATCTGGTGCGCAGCACAGTGGTGAGCCGCATTAGGACGGCCATCGCGTCACTGTGGCCGGCCGCGCGTGTCGAAGTGTTCGGCTCGTTCCGCACTGGACTGTACCTGCCCACCAGCGACGTGGACCTCGTAGTCATAGGACACTGGGACAAGCCACCGCTGTGGACGCTGGAGCGGGAGCTGCTCGCGCGGGACATCGCCGAGCGTGGCAGCATCAAGGTGTTGGAGAAGGCCACCGTGCCCATCGTCAAGATGACGGACAAGTACTCCGACGTCAAGGTGGACATCTCCTTCAACATGAGCAGCGGCGTCAAGAGCGCCGAGCTCATCAAGCAGTTCAAAGAGCGCTACCCGGCTCTCGCGCGGCTCGTGCTCGTCTTGAAGCAGTTCCTCCTGCAGCGAGACCTCAACGAGGTGTTCACGGGCGGCATCAGCTCCTACTCGCTCATCCTCATGGTGGTGAGCTTCCTCCAGCTGCATCCGCGACCCGAGCGGCTGCGGCGACCGCTCAACCTGGGAGTGCTGCTCATAGAGTTCTTCGAGCTCTACGGCCGCAAGTTTAACTATGTCAAGACTGCGATCCGCGTCACGGACGGCGGCTGTTACGTCGCCAAGGACGAAGTGGCCATGAGCGACGGACATCGGCCGGCGTTGCTATGTATAGAGGACCCGCTAACGCCGGGCAACGACATCGGGCGCTCCATCTACGGAGCCATCCAGGTGAAGCAGGCCTTCGACTACGGCTACGTGGTGCTGCAGCAGGCCGTGGGACCGCTCCGGGAGCCTGGCGCGCCCGGACACTCGGCTCTCGGGCGGGTGGTGCGGGTCACAGACCACGTGCTCGAGTACCGCCGCTGGTTGCAGCACACGTTTTATCAATTGTTTTTCCCGCCCGCGCCACTCCCGTTGTCCGCCCCCGCCCCCGTGTCGGCGCCCACCCCGGTGTCCGCCCCCCCTAGCGATTCGTCCCGCACGTCGTCCCCCGCACGCCGCTCCCCGCCCCCGCTGTCCGCGCTGCAGTGTTCTTCCCCGACGCCGCGCCGCCTGTCCGCGCACCAGAGTATCATAATCCACCACATAATGAGCAACAAGGACTACACCCAGCCTCCTCAACAACAACAAGCTTCTTCTCCGGCCGCGCCGCACGCCACGCCGCATGCCCGACAACCGCGCGCCCGCAAGCGTCGCCCTCCGCACCCGCATCCGCACCGATGACCGACTGTACATACTGTAAATATAAGTAGGTAGGCGCCGAGATATTATATTTAATTATAGCGTTAATTATGTTTTAAATAAACTAAAAAAAACCAAAAAAATTATAATAAATACATACATACACTGAGATGTATGAATACTACAAACATGTTTTATTTGTCGCTCTTGTAGGAGTTGTAGGTTACCTCGTGATGATGAACACGCAGGCCCCAAGGTAGTGTCCTGTGTCATTTTAAAGTCTGCTTTAGACCAAACAAGTAAATGCTGTAATGCTGGCTTGTTTGACAAAAAAAATGGGATTTTTTTCAGCTAGGTAGGTATGGGTAGGTAGTAAAGGTACCTATATAAATTATACTAAAAGTTGCATATCTCAAGATCTATCGATCTAATTCAGTATTCAGCCCTTTCTAGTTGCTCATTTTGGGAGTCTAGTCTAGCTCGTTGGCTCGCAACAGATGGCGCTAGTGTCGTATTTATTGCTATATTTTTTACGCGACATTTTTCCACATTATACCATTGACGCTAGGAAAAAAATGTATTATACTTACTAAATGTTACCAAGCGTATGCGATTTATCTCAGACTAATGCATGACTAAATATACTACGTGTCGTGTCGTGTGTCGAGCCACGCAAAAGTGTGGAGTAATCAATGGTAGATTTTTTTCCTTGCGTCAATTATAAGAGATAAGTTGATTCCACATTCGGTCATGGCGGCGAACGCTTGCGTTTTCGTCATGGCGTGATGTGGAATCTGGTTGTGATTAATCAGTGATTAATAAGACATATCACGGTCGGCGGGATTATGTTAAATACTGATTAATCGGCTATAAAGGCTATAATACTTGACATTGGCAAATCACCGATAAACATTGGTGGAGTGGAGCCATAATAAAAGAAGAGATAAGTTTGGATGTACCCGGCAATCTCTCAAACTACTGAACCGTTTCAATAGATGTTCGAAGTTCGAATATACCTATAATAGAGTTATCTGTGAAACCTATCCACGGGTATGTGTATGTCTATTAATGACATTTGTTACGTGATCCCTTAGAAGACAAATTCTCTAGGGACCAACTGACGCAACTGAAGATGTCTTCTACAGTTCTACCGCTTGTAGATATTCTCTAACCCCTGTTATGCTCGTGTTCTCGAGGTTCTATTTCGGAAAGGGAGGAGTCAAATCTATACAACATTAATTCTGTGAAATGAGTAAGTATATATCAGAAATATAGGATAACTTAGTTGGATTTACACTAGGGGCCACATGGGCCAGGTGCCCAGGGCGGCAAATTTCCAGGGTCGGCAAAATTCGGAGCTCTATTAAGCTAGCAGACACTCGACGGCGGCACCAGCTCGGACCCGGCTAGTTTTTTGTAGCTTTTTTGTTACGTTGGTTTTTTTTGTAGCTCTTACCAATTCCGAGAAAAACGCGAAACTGCTAGCTTAAATATCAATTGTAGCGGCACCGATTCGGACCCGGTTAGTTTTTTGTAGCTTTTTTGTTACATTGGTTTCATTTTTGTAGCTCTTACCAATTCCGAGAAAAACGCAAAACTGCTAGCTTAAATATCAATTGTAGCGGCACCAATTCGGACCCGGTTAGTTTTTTGTAGCTTTTTTGTTACGTTGGTTTCATTTTTGTAGCTCTTACCAATTCCGAGAAAAACGCGAAACTACTAGTTTAAATATCAATTGTAGCGGCACCAATTCGGACCCGGTTAGTTTTTTGTAGCTCTTTTGTTACGTTGGTTTCATTTTTGTAGCTCTTACCAATTCCGAGAAAAAACGCGAAACTGCTACTTTAAATATCAATTGTAGCGGCACCAATTCGGACCCGCTTAGTTTTTTGTAGCTTTTTTGTTACGTTGGTTTCATTTTTGTAGCACTTACCAATTCCGAGAAAAACGCGAAACTGCTAGTTTAAATATCAATTGTAGCGGCACCAATTCGGACCCGTAGGTCGAGTACGAGTTGCAAATGTCATATCGAGTAACTTTACTACTGCGTAAAGTGAGTTTACTACACGAACGGTGAGAACCGATAACATGCGAGTATGAGTTACAAATGCGTCTAACTATTCAGTCAACGTTTACTCACCGTGAACGAGTTAATCAGACGAGGAAGCCGACAAAATTTAAAAGAATACTATCTAATATTGCTCTTATCGGAAGATGCGGTCTACCAAAACCAGCCGGGTTATATCTTGTGTGGTCATTCACGCCTCCCTCTCGGTCAATGTCAACAACAACAAATTGTTTGTTTACTTACATAATTGATTCTGAGATTTGTCGACTTTCTTATAATAAAAATGAAGACGAGCACGTCGCAATTCGAATTAATGATAACGTTAATGGAACTACTATGTAATTAAGAGTGCTAAAGTTTTAAATAATAACAAGTACCTATGTACATTATGTTTTGTGATTTCGTTTATTATTTATAGACATGGAGACCTTAGCAAACCCTCCAATAGTCAAGAGGTCGTGCGACGAGCCACATGCGTTGGGAGGAATTGGCAGGACCTCCACAGGAGGTACATTTTGCACCAAATGTGGAGGAAACCCCACAATGCAGCCCAGAACCATGTACCTGGTACTAGCAAAGCTGTAAGAGTAGTATATGCTGTTTCACCCACTCAGCCTACGTTTCCCGTCGTCGCTGAAGTCACTCCTCGTCGTATTCGCCGACGACGAAATGAACGGTCGCCTCGAAGGTGTCTGAGGCCAGCTGAAACGGAGCAGGCTGCAGATCACTTTCTCCGTTCCGATGATTTTTTTTGATGCAGCAGCACAGAGACCAAATGCAACAGCATAGGGAGAACATGCATCAAAGACAGCTGGAGAGAGAAGACCAAAATTTGCAGCATAGGGAGTGGGCGGCAGTGGCAGCCAAAGTTTAGCCAATAAGTAGTTATTTAGAAATAGGTTTAATAAGATAGTAGGTAAGAATTTAATTAAGGTTATGCTATGATTAAAATTAAAATACACATTTAATTATTGTCTTTTATTCCTGCCATCTTCTAATTACTTGGTCTCTTATAATTCGTCCTCTTGTGAAGTCTGTGGTGGGTTCTTCTCTATCTACTTCTTCCCTTCCTTCTTGTTCTTCCATAGGTCTCACTCTAGAAATAAAATAGATTAATTAAATCTTCCATTAATATTTTAGGTATATGTTCAAATTAAATTAATCTTCTCGCTCTTTACATTTCAAGTTCATTTATTTATATCCAAAATTGGTGCTGTGTAGATCATAACCTACCTATATCTTCCTCTAGGTCTATAATGCCAAAATTAAGACCTATATCTACAACAGGCTTGTATGATTTTGTTGGTTGGTAATGAAGAACCCTGTCTTCATTCAAACAACGCCAGCGGTTCTTCAGCCTCCCACATGTGTTCTCTATAATAACTCTGGCTGCTATGTGTTTTTTGTTGTAATATGCTTCTGGAGTGTCCGGAGCAGCATCATGCACTGGTACTTACCTCTGGATATTCTAGATATAATTGTGCATTCCATCACCCCTACTTAAAGTCACTTTCTGAAGGGTAGAATAGGTCTTTCAGATTTAGTACAAAAAATTTAATATGTAGATTATACCTACCTTTTCTTCTAAGGTAACTCGCTAAGAGTACCTTAAGTCGGTTAAACGCCTCAACTCTGCGCACAAGAATACGAATATTATTATCCTTTTCGTAAGGCGGTATCTTTTTCGAATTCCATATAGTCGTGCTCTCGCTGTTGTTGCCGCATCCTCCAGGCAAAATAAAATCTTGCTGCCATTGTTATGATTAGTTTTACACTTCGCAACTACTAATACTAACAACTAACAAAAATACTAATAACAATAATAACATAAAACGAATGAAAACAAGAATAATATAATAAATTAGTACGTAATTAAACTTCGAATCTCACAACAAAATCCCTCAGTGACAACTTTACTTCCGCGTTTGTGAGAACTAGTAAGAAGTTAACTTTCGAACTGTCAAAATAGTAACTCGTACTCGCAAAACCCATACAACGCTGTCACCACGTTCGATTGCGTTCGATGACGCCAACGTCAGTGACACGTAAAAAACTCATACTCGCAAATTTACCTCAGATTACTGCCACTAGGTGGCGCTGTTTAATCTCCATACAAATAATTGTTAACGTTAACGCGGCGTAAAAGTTAGAAAAACTCGTACTCGACCTACCTGTTAGTTTTTTGTAGCTGTTTTGTTACGTTGGTTTCATTTTTGTAGCTCTTACCAATTCCGAGAAAAACGCGAAACTGCTAGTTTAAATATCAATTGTAGCGGCACCAATTCGTACCCGGTTAGTTTTTTGTAGCTTTTGTGTTACGTTGGTTTCATTTTTGTAGCTCTTACCTATTCCGAGAAAAACGCAAAACTGCTGGCTTAAATATCAATTGTAGCGGCACCAATTCGGACCCGGTTAGTTTTTTGTAGCTTTTTTGTTACGTTGGTTTCATTTTTGTAGCTCTTACTAATTCCGAGAAAAACGCGAAACTGCTAGCTTAAATATCAATTGTAGCGGCACCAATTCGGACTCGGTTAGTTTTTTGTAGCTTTTTTGTTACGTTGATTTCATTTTTGTAGCTCTTACCAATTCCGAGAAAAACGCAAAACTGCTGGCTTAACACGTTCACTGAGATATGAGGCAGAATTGATCTCATACGTTACTTACCGACAGTGCGGGCGTCAAAACTATAGTTATCTTCTCGGTGCTGGAGCCGCTACATTTATATCTATCTCTTGTGAGGCAGTTTGGACCGCATACCGCACAGGACGTTATTTTTTTCAACTCAGTGCGTTTGACATACAAAAGAGCTCACACTGTTAATTTATGCCAATGAGTAGAACTTTCAAATATAAATAAAGACGTATATATATTAATAGATATAAATGTAGCGGCTCCTGCACCGAGAAGATAACTATAGTTTTGACGCCCGCACTGTCGGTAAGTAACGTATGAGATCAATTCTGCCTCATATCGCAGTGAACGTGTTAAGCTAGCAGTTTCGCGTTTTTCTCGGAATTGGTAAGAGCTACAAAAAAAAAACCAACGTAACAAAAAAGCTACAAAAAACTAGCCGGGTCCGAGCTGGTGCCGCCGTCGAGTGTCTGCTAGCTTAATAGAGCTAAAATTCGGAGGGAGAGAAAACAAAAAATATTTCGCGTTATCGAAAATGCTTTAAAAAGTATTGAATTTAAGAATTAAAAACATTTGCACAATAAACGTTTATTTATTCCATTTATATTAAAAATATTAAATAATTGAGCTGTAAGGCAACCCGAAGAATAAATTTTTTTTTAGTAATTTTTCACGGTGCCCCAGGGCGGCTAAATAAGTTTATTTCACAAAAGTAGGTATATAATATAATTGTATACCTACAATTACGTAATTAGACTATTATTAGAATATTATAATAATTTAATTATTTACATGCGTATATCTAATAATATGTGTATGAATTACTTAAACTAAACAAAATAATATTATCAGTACCATGATCAGTACCTACCTACCTATTTAATACAATGTTAGAATAGTTAGAGATGAAGTGGGCCATAATGAGCTTAGTTGCTATGATCATAAAGTTGTTTTTGTACTGTATTGGCTCTTACCACTTTGAACACAAACGTGATTAAAATATACCTACAGATCATAATATTATAAAATTTCCAAATAATAATTGTTGCGATGGAGACTGTTACGGTAGACTGTAGCGACAATTTTATTGAAATTTAATTGTGTTTAAATAACTTGTCTCATATTATGCTAGTCGATTAACATTAAAAATATATACGGTCCGAATTGGGGGCCATTCATAAATTACGTCACACGAATTTCATGACTTTGGACCCCTTGTTGACATGACACACTTTGTTGGAACCCCCCTCCCCTAAAGCTGTGACGTTATTTATAGATGGCCCCTTGAGAACCTTCTTCTTGTTTTGGAAGTCGGTTAAAAATTGTCACTGTTGGCATCATTGCGATGAAATTCATTTCAGGATTAAAATTAGTGTCTGCCTGGAGCTGTCTTGACATTTATTATAGTGTTATAGGTACGTAGTAGAGGTCGTCGTGCTGGTGACCCACATAGTAGGTATGTTGTGTCCCGGTCTCCTGCCTGCCGCCTGCCTCCTGCCTCCTGCCGCATCGACCATGCGCCACGCATGCGTCCTTACAGACAGCCTACAGTCCGCTACCCCAGTCCCGCTCCGGCCGCGACATCCGACACCAGCCCGCCAGGTACCGACCGACACTCTCACACTGCAACACTCAGCACTCAGTCGGGCTCCACGCACGCTCCCTGCACGTGCACGCGCCCTGTAGCGCACCGGTCTCCGCTGAAGGCGCCCGGTCCGGCAGCGCGGCCGGCGACGTCACCGGAACG
The DNA here is from genome assembly GCA_963924495.1 of Nemapogon koenigi. Taxonomy (NCBI): domain Eukaryota; kingdom Metazoa; phylum Arthropoda; class Insecta; order Lepidoptera; family Tineidae; genus Nemapogon; species Nemapogon koenigi. Next base: position 37,604 of record OZ004653.1, on the reverse strand, counting down.
CGCTCCCAAACCCAGCGGTCAGACTCGCCTGACTCGCCCAACTGGCCCGACGACAGCTTGGTCGCCGCAAGCAGCGCCAGCACGAGCGACAACGCTCCGCGCATGTGACGGTTCACACGGGTTACAGTACAGAGTGAGCGCGTATCGTTACCATGCGAGACGGTTGGTGTGACGCACTGACGCGGACTACATACATTATAGGCTCGCTACTAACATTATAGGTATATAGCGGTCAGCGGTCAGCGGTCAAGTGAGTTAGTAATCAAGCTGACATAAAACAATCAGAAAGCCACTTTGTTAGAGTTCAATAATACATTATTCAATTTGTCACAAATAAATAATGTAAACAAACAAGATCGCACTCTGCTGTCAGACTGTGTCAAGGATACCAAGTTAGTAGAGCTACTTGCTACCTGCACGACTGCACCTCCACCACCCATACTACCACCAATACTAGACTGCAGGAGGTCGCGACCTCCGAGTCTGACCGAGCCGGTTGCCCTCGGTACTAACATATCTATTTATTATTCTAAATTATTGTTCTAATTGATTAACAAATAACAGCGTATTCATTATAATCTCACGGCGCCGCGGCGTAAAAGGCATGACGATGGATTACGTAGATAGATTCACTTTGATCCTGTTGTTACATTATTTCACTTTGATCCTGCGAAGGACAGGATCAAAAATCAAAATACACATATTGCCCACAGGTTCGCACGTCAATTGTTCACAATAAATGTTGTTCTATCTGAGTTAATCTGAGTAGTTCAGACAGAAAAGTCAATAAAACCATCACCGAAGGCGGACATACAGCTTTTCTTACACTACCACGATGTAATCAAAAGGACATTCCGTTCCATTCTAGGAAGGTGGGCCACGGACATCGACTTATACGTGGCCACGGGCAACAGACAGCTTTATTAGCTTTATCAATGGCGAAGAAGAGAAAACTGAAACTGTAGTTTGTAAATAACATTGTTTAGATAGACTATAATGTTCTCATTGTTGTATGTTTGTAGAGGGCCAGTGTTGCGGTGTTGCGGTGTTGCGGTGTTGCGGCGTGGCGGTGTAGGTGCAGGTGTAGGTGCAGGTGTAGGTGCAGGTGTAGGTCTGGTGCAGCCTGGTCGCCACGGACGGCTTGTTGAGCGCTCTAGGCCGCCTGCGGCACTCGCACACTCATCGAACACAACAACATCGTCCCACCTTCGTGAGTATCTACCTAGATAGACCTACTGTAACTATAACTGCATCATGACCGATGACGTCATGACCGCACCAATTACCTTCTTATTTGATAACATTCCACAGCAACTTGTTGAATTTTTATGTTCTACTATAATAATATAAGTAATATTATGTATTGTGTGTGTGTGTCAGCAGACCGATGTCCGCCCCCCCGCGCTCACTCCTCCCCAGCCCCAGCCCCCGCCCGCAGGCGAGCCTGTCGTTACCGTCGTCAAGGTGCCCGCGGTGAGATCCCGCACGCTCGGAGCTATGACCGTGTCGCAGCGGGAGGCCGAGCCTGGCTGTGAGGAGCCCCGGGCACACACTGCAGAGACACAACCTGCGGCCGCCACGACCGCGCTGCGCCGCCTGCACTACCGCGCTACTCGCAGACACGCACACTCACAGGTAATTTAATACCTACTTAAATCTCGTAGCTCGTAAGTAGATATAGGTACCGTTATTGAGCGGTCGGCCGCCATAACTCGTCATGTTGTCGACATTGTTGCTGGTGTGTGTGGCGGCGGGTGCGGCCGGTGCGGTCGGTATCGATCAGGACATGCTCGCGCGGGTCGCCACAGCTCACACTGTCCTCACGAAGGACGGCTTCACACTGCAGCTGCACCGCGTGCGCCGACCCCCGCTTTGCGCCCGGGAACTTGCTGAGCCCCCGCCGGTGCTCATGGCGCCCGGTCTGCTGCTGAGCGGGGACTGCTTCGTGGACGCCGGACCCCGCGCCGCGCTCGCTCTGCTGCTCGCGGACCGCTGCCGGGATGTGTGGCTGCTCAGTCAGCGCGGCTCGTTCAGAGCAAGAGGTCCCTCGTGGAAGTTCTCGTACCAGGACATGGCGCTCGGAGACCAGCCGGCCGCCATTGATGTCGTGCTGCGGGAGACGGGCGCCGCGCAACTAGACTATGTGGGGTACTCGCAGGGCGGCGCCGCGTTCGGTATACTGTGCTCGCTGAGGGCGGAGTGGTGCTCGCGACGAGTCCGGCGGGCGGTGCTGCTGGCCCCTTCCTCGCGGATGTTGCACACGACGTCGACCGTCTTCCGAGTGTTGACGCGCGCGGCTGCAGTGCGCGTGGCGGCCGGGGAGAGCGGGGAGACTCTCGCTAGGAACTCTACGGCCGCTCGTCTGTTCCGCGCCGTGTGTCGCCGCACGGCACCGTGTCGCGCCCTGTTCCGGCTGACAGAACCGCCCCGGCCGGCCGCCCGCACTCGTCGCTCTGTGTCCTCGTCTACTTTGCGCGCCCTGTCGACCCATTTCCCTGGCGGCACCTCGCTACAAAACCTGGCGCATTTCGGGCAGGCGCTGGACGACACCGAGTTCCGGCTGTTCGGTACTGACGGCGCAGTAGTGAATCTGTCCCTTGTGAGAGTACCGACGGCGGTGCTGGCGGGGGCTGCCGACCGCGTGGTGGACGTGCAGGACGCCCGATGGTTCTCGTCCCGTCTGCCCCGCCTGGTGGAGTTCCGCGTGATGAGCGACCCCGACTGGAACCACTTCGACTTCTCGTACAGCCGTCACGCAGCCCGAGACCTGCTGCCGCTCGTGCTGGCCTATCTCAACTGGACCGAGCCTGTGTCACGACACTATGACGACTACTATGACGACCTCCCATACCTCCCCGGGGGATGATTGTGTAGAGGACAGATGTAGTGATTCGAGTGTCATATTATATATACCTATTTATTGAGTGTGATTGTAATATCTATTCTATTGTTTTTAATTTAATCTGTACATTAGAGCCAGAGTGATCCAAGTTCATTTTTGGTACAAAACAGACCTTATAATTTGTAAGTTAAGTTGTGCAGCTTGCTTTAACATGTCATTATGTTCAAGTCCACTTTTGGTAAAGTACTCTATAGACATAACTTATCAAATGATATAATTACATTAGGGAGACAAACAGAGACGGCCGCGGCCCGGGTCCACTTTTATAATGTCAGGAATATAAAGTCTTAATATTATGGGAAGCCTCTTCATCCACATCCATACAGCCTTTATTAAGGCTTCTTTGAGCATGAACATACTAACTTATGCAATCAGGTATAACTTTTTTTTCTTTCTTGACGGATTGCCTTAAAGCTCCCGAAACAGTGTTACGGTCCCAGGTCCCCAGGGTACTCAGCGGAACACCAAGTCTCCCTCTATCTATACTAATATCTATTATAAAGAGATATTTGATTTTTTGTTCGTATTGAATAAACTGAAAAACTACTGAACCGATTCTAAAAATTATTTCCCTAATAGAAAGCTAAGATATCCCTAAGTGACATATAATAAGAAGAGACTATTTGCAGATAATTGTACCAAATTGGGCATTCTAAATTCTCATATTGGATATACTATTTTAAAATATTGCCTTTTCGTTCCTAAATTGATGTATATACTACGAGCCAGCACAATTTGGAAGTTTTCGGCCTCGCTCGAACAAATAGATGCCATTCTAAAAGATACTATAGAAAAAATTCTAAATTTGACATTTAATGAAAATTCTTGGACCCAAGCAACATTACCCATTACACTAGGTGGCATCGGCGTGAGAAAAAATTCTAGTGTTGCTCTACCAGCCTTCTTATCCTCAGTACAGTGTTAAAGAACTTTCTCTAAAAATTTCCAAACTTAGCTCAGTGAAATGAGCTATGTTTCTGAGGCTATAGAAGCCTGGGAAATAAGTTGTCCTAACGAAGGTGTCCCGAAGGAAATAAATAAACAAAAACTTTGGGACACTCCATTATTACAACTAACACACAAACGTTTGACACAAAATTTAATCAGTGATCACGACCGCGCTCGTCTTCTGGCTTCATCAGAAAAGGAATCTGGCCACTGGTTACATGCTCTTCCATCTCGAAACGTCGGTACATTTTTGGATAACGAAATTTTTAGAATTAGTGTAGGTTAGGAGCACCAGTATGTTGCGAACATAAATGTCCGTGTGGATAAGATGTAGATCAATTTGGAACTCACGGACTTTCCTGCATAAAAAGTGCAGGCAGGCTTTCTCGCCACAGCTCCCTCAATGATACCATCAAAAGGGCTCTTGCGTCAATAGACGTCCCTGCTCTCCTAGAGCCAACGGGAATAATCCGGGAAGACGGCAAGAGACCCGATGGAATGACTCTGATTCCCTGGGAGCGAGGTCGGGCCCTTGTATGGGATGCTACGTGCGTGGACACATTAGCCCCGTCTCATCTCAGGGAAACAGCAATCAAAGCGGGAGCTGCGGCGGAAATCGCAGAGTCTAACAAACGGCGCAAATATAGTTCAATTATTGAAAACTACAAATTTGTGCCGTTTGGTGTAGAAACTCTAGGTCCGTGGGGTTCAAATGCCAAAAATTTTATTAAAGATGTATCCCCTCGACTGATCATCTCTTCTGGTGACAAGAGGGCTGGCTCCTTCCTCGCTCAACGAATCAGCATCGCGATTCAGCGGGGAAATGCAGCCAGTATTCTTGCCACTATTCCACGCGGACCTGGTTTATTCAGTTATTTTTAATCTTTAGATTTGATTTAAGGTTTTTATATTAATAAAAAAAAAGTGACATAGCCTATATTTAATATTGTTCGAATATATACACGGGCGGAACCGGAAAACGAAGGGACGAAATGACGTAATTTTCTAACACAGAGACAGAGAGTGATATAGGCTACTTATCTGAGGGGCGAGTCTATTAGTTGTGTTGTCTTGTTGATGTATGAATATTGTGGAGCTATATGTAGCAGTTTGACGAACAACACAATGGTGGCTGTGGTCAGTACAGTAGCTACTGTGAGATATATCTTGAATACAGGTGATAAACAACAAATCTAAGTAACTCTAAGTAAAATGCAACCGACTTCAAAAGAAGGAGGAGGTTCTCAATTCGTCGGAATCTTTTATGTTTTTTTAAATGTTCCCCGATTACTTGAAGACGCATAATGGACCGTTTTGAAAAAAATATTTTTAGTTTGAAAGGATATACTTCCCAGGTGGTCCCAATGGTCATCAGGTCAGGATCTGATGATGATATCCTGGAGCAATCGAGAACTCTTCAAATTTTATAGGCACATTTGAAGCGATTTGGGTATTTTTTTTATAGTGACTGACTGAGCTTTCGGAAAGCACACTTTTGAGTGCACACTTTTGAGTGCACAATTTTTGAAGTCGGTAGGTACACTTTTTTTAAAAGGCAATTATTGAATAATATTTTGTGCACCTAAAACGAACTATTGAATAAGGACACAGCATAATGTGTATATATATTAGGTACTTACATCAATAATAATGAATATTACATAATAATATAGTTATAATTTACAAAAGCATGAACATCCAATAAAACGTTATCATGTATCATGCCAAGGTTGTTATTATTATTGTTTTACGAAGTTGAAGAACTAACTACGATTAGAAACTACGGTATATACCTATATCTACGTCATTATGTAGATGTTGTACCTATTAAGTAAACTTCATTAGTTAGGTATATATAATACTCTCTGTTGTTAGTTATTAAACAATCCTGAAATACAAAATGGATCACTATATATTTATTGTTGCTTTGTCTAGATAAGAAACCAAACAGTTTTATAGGTAGGTATATATCCGCTAAAAGTACTCGCATGCACAAATGGTGAAAAGGGATTTTTTTATGTTTAGCGGTAGGATGCGCGTAATCCCGTAATTTCAATAAATACGTTTTTTGTAAGTAACGGTTTCGACAATAGTCATGGTTTCGTTGGATTAGTTAAATTTACAATTTAATTATTAATTTATGTACATAATAGGGAGCAATGAAACACAAGATTGAGTTTAAAAACCGAGCGGAAGCGAGGAGCGTTTTGTTACCTAGTTATTATGCATGTAGAAGAACGGCTATTCGTTAGAAGATTACTATTAGGGCTTATTTAAATAAAACATTTATAAATATCATACATTGTATTGACTATTTTTCTAGACAGTCCCAAATCAATTCTTATACAAAAATGTTGGCATGGTAACAATAGTGTTATAATTAAAACGCAATTAATAAAATATAACATACTGTTTATTTATTTTCTCATAAGACTGACTACCTACTTCATCAATATAAAAAATCCTTTTAATATGATGTGACTTTTAATTCAGAATAAATTGCAGCCAGTAAATAGATATGAGTTCGTAACATCCTCCCACCTGTTGTAATTCATTATATTACAACATCTGTCTACAATTCCAATCTTCTCGGTGGGTTAATCATTCTACCACTTCTAGTCTTTACTTTGACATTTTCTTTATTACTTGAAATCTCCTTCACATCACTAGATACTTTAATTGTATCTGTAGTATTTTCAAATGAACTATCTTCTGTTAAATCATCTGTGCTATTAAGCTCTAAAGAAAATAGTCGTTGAAAAGGTCTAATTTTAACACCATTAGCTGTTCGAACCTTAGCTACTCTAGCATGACCATCTTGACCTGGATACACTTCCACTATTATTCCTAATGGCCAATTGACTCGTTTAGAATCTACTTCTATGAGCACTATGTCTCCAACCTTCAGTGTGTAATTTCCTTCTTTACCTTTTTGAATTAAATTTGATAGATATTCTGTCCGAAATCTATGTCGTAAATCTTCACGCAATTTATGTATATATTTATATCTCACATTTAAACTATTAGCGTCAATGTAGTCAAGATCCGCAACTTCACTATTAGGAATAGTTTGAATAAAACAAGCAGGAGTCAATGGCTTTAACTTCTCTGTATCATCAGCTATATAAGTTAAGGGCCTCGAATTTATGATTGCTTCACAATCGCATAATAACGTACTCAACTCATCATACTTAAGTATAGCTTTTCCTAAATTCCTTTTTAGCAAATCTTTTATAACTCTCACTAGACGCTCCCACCATCCTCCCCACCAAGGAGCAGCAGGCGGATTAAATTTCCAGTTGATTCTTTTAGTATTCGAGAATGACTTGACTTCATTCCAATCAATCCTTTGTAATAGATTTTCAGTACCATGAAAATTTGTTCCATTATCAGAATATATCGTATCAATTCTGCCTCGTCTGGCTATAAATCTGCGCAATGCCATTATAAAGGATTCGGTTGACAACGATAATGTTATTTCTAAATGAACAGCACGATATATTGCACATGTAAATAAGATCACCCAAACCTTTTCACCAGAAGACAGAAGCAAGGGTCCAGCTAAGTCTATACCAGTTATTTCAAAGGCCGCAGCTGATTTGATTCTATCTTTAGGTAGAGGTTGTATAGGCGTCTGCATCCGCTTAACTTTATCTTTTTTACAAATTATACATTTTGACACAATATTTTTAACAAGTCTCCTTATACCCGTTATCCAATAACATTCTCGTAAGTCTGCTATAAGCGTACCTGTACCTGCATGCTTCAATTGCAAGTGTTTATAGTGTACAAGTCTTTCAACTATAGCATGTTTTCCATTTATTAATATTGGACATTTAAAATCTTCAGGTTCATCACTCAATATTAGTCTAGTACCTACGTACTCTGATTAAACCTTCTACATCTTTAAAAATATGAACATCTTTAAACTTCATATCATTCAATTCGTAATCTGTTTGTATAAGTTTCATCAACTTCATTTCAGCTCTAGAATACTCTTTATAATCTATTTCTAATGTATTATATTTAGCTCTTGTTCTATTAAATCTGAACATCCATGCTACCATTCTTACAATTTTATTATAGTTTGAAAAATAAAGTAGTCTAGCACTAAAATTGCTTTCAATTAGACTTCCATTATTCATTATAATTTTTGTAGACTTTTCTTTATTTACATCTTCATTATTTACATTAATTCTATTTTTTGGCCAGTTTTCTATATTATTTTTTAACCATTGAGGGCCATTCCACCATTTGCTTTCTAGCAAAACTTTAGCATTACATCCTCGAGATGGCAAATCGGCCGGATTCATTGAGCCTGGTACATGACGCCAATCAGTAGGTAAAGTATATTCTCTTATTTCTTTTACCCTATTTTTGACGAAAGTTTTCCAGTCACCATCGGTAGTTATCCAAGTTAAAGCTACACTGGAATCTGTCCAGTAATACACTTTATAATCTGATAACTCTAGTGCTTCTTTTACTTGTTCCGCTAATCTAGTACCAATCAAAGTTGCTAATAACTCTAGTCTCGGTATTGTAATTTCTCTTATAGGTGCTACTCGTGACTTTGCTTGTATTAATCGAACTGTCACTTCATTTTCAAATTCAGTTCTCAAAAATACACATGCTGCATATGAAAGCTGACTTGCATCACAAAAAACATGTAAAGTCTGTCTGCACATATGTATCGGTTTATTGCTAAGTCTTCTTGGTATACGACAATTAGCAAGTAAATGAATGTGCTTTGACCACGAGCGAAATTCTTTACAAATATCTGTTGAGAGTTCATCGTCCCATTTACCTTTTAGACACCATGTTCTTTGAAGCAATAATTTGGGAACTAATGTTGAAGGACAGCTGACACCTATTGGGTCATAAATCTTCTGAGCAATAGATAATAGTTGTCTTCTAGTAATTGTTTCTTTCATTTCATTTAAAGAATTAATGTTACAATATAATTCATCTCTTTTTATATCCCCTCAATACTGAAATATCGACGTCGTTTCCACTCATTTCTTTATTCATATAAGGAAATGTCACCCAACTTCTCAAATCAAATTTTGCATCTGCCATTACTAATTTGGATTCTTCTATAAAGTTCTCAACTTCATTCTCTGTTTCAAAACTTATGACACAGTTATCAACGTAGAATGATTGTTTAAGCTTTTGTGCATTACTCTGGAGTTCATTTGAGTATTTATTCAAGTGATATAATATTATACAAGCCATTAATAAAAATGGACTACATGTTACACCAAATACTACTCTACAATGTCTGTATGCTACAATTTCTTTTCTTTCATTATCTTTCCACCATAGAAATCGTAAATAATCTCTATCTTCTTTCACAATAGAAATCTGAAGAAAAGCTTTTCTAATATCAGAAGTTACTCCAATAGCATGCTTCCGAAACTTCATCAATAGTTTAGGTATTAATTCTAAAAAATTGGTGCCTTTGTTAAGGCAAGAATTAATAGAGTTACCTCGTAAATCTCGGGCAGAAGCATCAAAAACTGGACGAACTCTAGTTGTAGTATTATCATTTTTTATTACTGCGTGGTGTGGTAGATAATATCCAAATACCTCTTCACGCTCAATGATACCCAATTTTAACCATTCCTGAAAAACATTATTGTAACAGTCAAATTCATTCAATCGTTTTGTCGTCGACAGAAGTCTTTTTTCAGCTAACGTTCTATTGTTCAGTGATTCTGCTTCACCATCTTTCCAGGGTAAGAAGACTTCGTAGCGTCCATCATCATTAATTCTGATTGTATCCTGAAAAGATATCATAACTTCTTCTTCTATTTCAGTTCTACTTTTACTTTCAGATGGATCTTTTATCCCAATAGTTTCTAAGTCCCATAAATCATTTACAGATAATTCAGTCATGCAGAAAATTGTTAGTGTATTTTCATCATTTGATGTTGATGTTGTTTTTATTGGACCTTGAATCGTCCATCCCAGTTTGGTATTTATAGCAACCAAACTATTATCTAAATCGCCTAAATGTATAACAGAGTCAGTCATTAATAGACCAGAGTAGTCTACCCCAATTAATAGACCAACTTCAAGAGCATCATTACCAACATCAGTTAATATTATATTATTTTGTTGTAAAGAATGCATTATCGGATTGTTGTTCTTTATTCTTGGAATATTCCCACAAATAGTCTCTTTTCCAAGAACATTCATCTTAATTACAAATTCATTATGCACATTTTTAATTGCTATATTATATACATTATAGTCTTCCTTTTTAGTTTTTATAGCTCCAAACAGGCAATGCTCTATTGTTTCCATACCAATAGGTTTTAATCCCAGATATTGAATAATATTTCGACGCAAATATGATTTTTGAGCACCACTGTCAAAGAAAGCTCTAACTGTAATCGATTTTTCTTTATGTACTATCTTCACCATTACAGTCTGAAAAAATGTTGTGCCACTTCTATATGACAAAAGCATCTGTGATTCCGCGTTATTACATTTATTCTTTAACTTTAAACATATGAAACATCCGCCTTTTTTAATTAAGACATTTCTTCGCTCTTCATAGTTCATGTTATGAGCTTTATAACATTCTAAACTACAGTGAGAACTCTTATCGCACCAAATGCAGCTCACTACTCTATCAGGTTTATTTGCATCAGTAGAAACTAGGCAACTTTGAATTATGACATGTAGTTCTAGTTTCATATCCAGACAAACCTGCCCGTGCAATCTTTATGCGCTCTTCGCTTTCAGTCTCACGCTTTAGAAAATGTAACAAACTATCAAAATTTGTCATAGAATTGTCTGATGTACTATGATGCTGTCTCTCCCATACACGTAACACTTCTTCTGGTATAGCAGATTCTATAAGTGGGTATAACATAGCAGCATACTTCTCACTAGTAACGCCCAAGCTTTCTAATGCTCTTAATTGTGTGTTTAGTTTGTCATGTAGTGAACTGAGTGTCATTGACAACCCTCCTTTTACTTGCATTAATACAAGATTCAAAAGTTCTCTAACATATATTTCGATAAGTTCGTCACGAGCAAATCGATCCTTTAAAGCTTTAATGGCTATTTTATAATTAACTCCTGACGGTGGATAACTATCTACTAGTTCTCTTGCAGAAGAACCTGGAACTGTCGATTGTACTAAATACTGGAATTTATCCTCATCGTCTAACTCTGTATCACAGTTCTTGAATTGACCCCAAAATCCAATCCAGTTACGCAAATTTCCGTCAAATTTTCTTAGTTCTATCTTTGGTAATCGGAAATGTCTATTATTGGATTTATTTGTATTTTTTTGTATATATAAATAGGGTTCAGTAAATAAATAAAATAAAAAACCATTTCACAACATACTCCAACGAACAAAAAAAAAGAAATAAAATATTGAACAAAATTAAATTCAATATAAAATAAATTATTCAAAAAAGGTCACAATTTAGAAGAACGGCTGGCCGTCTTAGAATTCGTTAGATTTGATTCTAGGGCTTACCATAATATCTATCATCGAAATCTTAAGCAGCCCTAGCGAGTTTTCTAACGACCGAACGCTCCAACCAGTTCTGTCACGGTCGTCACAATGAAGAGAAACCAGATGGCCGTCTTAGAATTCGTTAGATTTGCTAACGACCGAACGCTCCATCCAGTTCTGTCACGGCCGCCACAATGAAGAGGAACCAGGTGGCCGTTTTAGAATTCGTTAGATTTGCTAACGACCGAACGCTCCATCCAGTTCATCAGTCCTTACCATCATCTTGAGCAGCTCTAATGAAAATCTTCTCACGACTGAACGCTCCATAACTTTATTCTTCTCCATTATTATTTTTTAATGTCACGGTCGCCACAATGTAGAAGAACGGCTATTTGTTAGAAGAATACTATTAGGGCTTATTTAAATAAAACATTTATAAATATCATACATTGTATTGTCTATTTTTCTAGACGGTCCCAATTCAATTCTTATACAAAAATGTTGGCATGGTAACAATAGGGTTCAGTAAATAAATAAAATAAAAAACCATTTCACAACAATGCAGTTTCATACACTACTTTATCTAAACTAATGCAATAGGTAGGTACTTAAAAGTACAATCGTGGAACTGAACTTTAGACCCAACAATTCGTCGGTCAAATCACGAAGAGACCTATCCAAAAATCAGCTGTTTTGAGTTAAGTATGCCCTCGCATTGACAGACTCGAGTTTTATATTACCACGAAAGGACGTAACTGTATTCCATTCCATTTTACCAGTACAATGTGTCGCGAAGAGAGTTAAGTTTTGGTATCACGAAAAGGCATATTTCGATTTACGTCTGTTCGTGACAACAACAATCTTTTTTGTAAATATTACAAATCATCTTATATTGAGATACGCTGCACATACGGGATTTGAAGGATCTTTATTTTCTATCAATATTGATTCTAAATGATATTAGTAATTAAAAGAAAGGTTTTGATATTACATTGAGACATATTTATATAAATAATAGTCAAAACAAAAAAATAATATATTTTTAGACAAAACATCCTTGTTTTCTATCCAGGTACAGTCGGTTTTGCAGGCAAAAGGAAAGCAATGGTTTCTGACAAAAAGTAACTTAGTTTTCTCATTAATAGGGGGTCAGAACAGTAAACGTAAAACAGTAAAAGTCGATCAAAAATGTCTCTGTTGTAGTTTTCTCTAGAAAATTTTTGATCGAAGTCTTGGCGATATGACCTAAAATACTTATTGCGCGCTTCCGAGGCTTCTTCGGAAAGTTGCCCAATAGGTAACAATGCATTTTTTATTATAATTGCACCATGTATAAGAATTTTGTGCATTGTTGGCGTCATGGGGTGTTTTATATAAGTATTTTTCTGTATCAATTATATATCCACTTGAAATTGTTTCCAATATAACTTTTAATCTATGTATCAAATCATAGCTTATGCCCGTTATATAGGATGCCAATTTTGGGTCTTCAAAAAATCTTCTGCTCGTATTGCCATCATTTGTGTTTCCAAAATTTGCATTTAGCATATCCACTAACAGACCAGTTTCTTTGCGAAATCTTGCCTGGATTTCTAGTTTCCTTTGCTTTTCGACATTTTTTTCGTCTTCAGTTTTCCGCTGTCTGTACTTTTTACAGGCAATTTGTAAGATAGGTGGAGATTCTTTCAAAAACACGAATTCTAGCATGTAAATCTGAGAGGCCAAACTCTATAGCTTCAGGCTTAATGTCTATTTTAATATCTAATCGGTTGAATTCCTTAGAAGTTGTACCGCATGTAGCATTTGCTGGTAGATTTCGTGCCCGTGGCAGCATTGTAGACCTTACCGTCTACCATTGTCATGAGGAACACATGTTTTACTAAAAAGTTATACACATTTAAAGCAACCTCTGTTGCGTTTAGCAAATTAGCAGAATTTTTCACGTAATTAATTTTTTCTTCCGTTACATCAGTGTTTTCTTTCACGAAACGGAATCGTATAGGACGGCAATACCGTGGAGAACTGCGACCATTCTTATTCGTAGGTGGAGAAGAGGGTCTAGGGTTTTTGAAACAGCTTTGAAATAAATTTGTGTCTGCGTCAGAATCATTTTCAAATTTCTGTTTGTACTTCGATTGCTGTGATCCGTCAAAACCTCATTTACGTATAAGCTTTGGGCTATCTCGTTCTTGCTCTTTTGATGTCATCAGGACATCTTCCAGAAACGTTGACAGCGCTTAACGGTAAGATTTACCAAAGGTTTGTAATTGGCTTTCGGCGCATGTACTTGTAACTATACAAGACTATGTGGGTGGGTGACAATCTTGCTTTGTAACAAGGAAATAACTTATTGTTAATGTTTCTAATTATTTCGTACTGTCGACGAGTTAAGTCAGCTTTCCCAATGCTTGCAATGGTGTCAGAGAGCAAGATTCTTCTTTGCTTGCTTCAGAAAATGCCCTTTTATATTTTGTTGCACGTGTTGGATTACTGGTGATTTCCTTTAGAATATCAGAAGCATCCCGTTTTCCGCAACTTAACTTGAGCGGCATGAATGATCACTTCTTCTTCCAAATTAGAACGAATCTCCTCAGTTTTACTCCTTTTCGTTACTTCACTTGACTCTTCAAATTACTTACGTGGTCTATTGTGTGACCACGGGTATCTCAATGGTTACTTGAAGCCATGAATCATTGTATTTACGAAATACGTCCCAATTCTTATGGACTTTTGACCATCTTTGTCTTATTTGGGATTTAAAATGAGAAAAACTGCGTTTCAAGCTCGCAATTTGGTTTTCTAACAGAAAGTTTTAACTGTATCAAGAATGTTGACAGGATCTAACTAATTGAAACTAATCTTGAAAACTATACAAAATATATAAATTTTAATATAATTAGGTAATTCCGAAATCAACGTAAAATAATAAAAATTCACAGCATACGAGAAATGGCCGAGAATGGTGGTGTTTTGGTGTTTTATAGTACCTATTTGTTTGGCGTAAATGAGTTTGGTGCCATTTTCCTTCATCACGAATGGACGTATCTAAATGAATATTTAAAAAAAATTACATTACTCAAAAACTAGTGCATCTAGATTTAAAATAAATATAAGGACATCTAAAGAGTTAATAACGTTTGTAAATAATAACATTAATACGTCTATAAAAGTATGAACACATTTTTCTTAAAATCACTCTGCTGTAAAATTAAAAAAACTGAGATACGTCTCTTCGTGATTTGACCCTCGAATTGCGTTCTGCGCATCTAACGACCACCGCTCAAGAACCGTCCCGGTACCTATAATATACATCCTTATAAAACCAAAACAATTTAGTAGCGCCCTCTATCGACTAAACATGTCCCAATACTTCATTTAGTTGTTACCTACATAATTTATAATAATAGGTACTGCGACCAGTGATATGTTATGTACTTACGTAACTGCGCCGTGTTTTACCTTTATTAGTTTATTAAATACAAGTACCTACTACGAGGAGTCACCAGGAACTTTCATTGAATTTTGAACCCCATAGTTGCCCCGTAGGTAGAGTCAAAACTGTACTTATTTATTTTGTAGTGTTTACGATAAGGTTTAATTCAAGTAAATCCAACCAAATAATATTATAGATACATAGATGTAGAAATAACAGAACTTATTACTTGTTTCACGTTCACCTCAGTAACCTCTACAGTCTACATGGCTACGTCTGGCGATGGCGACCATGATCCGTGATAAAATAAGCCTCCGATCGTTTCGTACAATGCCCCCGGATTCATTAAATAAAATAATAAATAAACAGGCAATTAAACTAATAAATTACAAACAAAAAATATGATGAAGGTGAGTAGAGGCACCGTAGAGGTGAGCAATAATGAGACAACTGTGTAGGTAGGTACATATTTACACTAATGTATATAAAGTTTGTAACATATTATTGTGTGTGTGTTGTGCAGGTGTCAGGTGTGTCTGGTGTGTCAGGAGTAGTGGGGGCGGCGGGGGGCAGCAGCACCTCCAACACGACCAGCAACACCAGCACAGACAGTGTCAACACCGCGCTCACCTCCGTCACGTCCGTCACCTCCGTCACGTCCGTCACGTCAGCCACTGTCACTGATGACAGTCTGGACGTCGCCGAGTCTCCCGCGGCCGCTCCGGCTACCGCACCGCCCGATCTGTCCGGACCGGGCGGACCGGCACGCTTCGACTTCGAGCCGGAGCTGGGAGAGCGCCGCCGGTCGACCTGCGTGAGAGTGACGCCCAACCCGCTGGACAGCCCCGCCGCGCCCGGCCGGACCACCATCGTGGTGCAGCAACCCTCGCTGTCTCTGGAGTACGGCGGCTGCGCGACCGTGCTGGCCGGCGCCGGGGCCGGGGGCGGCAGGCACGCCCGCTCGCACTCTGTGAAGGCGGCGCGGCAGCTTCTCGGTCCGCCGCCGCAGCGCGCTCGCGTGGCGTCCATGCCCAACACGGGCGCTGGCGTCGAGGAGGAGTACTATCGCCTGCGACACTTCAGCATCACTGGTAAAGGCGTCGTGAACCGCGGGGACTCGCTCAGATCGCGCCGGTCTCGCTCTAACACATCGGTTGCCTCCACCGACACCGACAGTCCCTCGGCTTCTTCGCGAGACTCGTCGGCGGGCCCGGCCGGCGCCTGTCGCGTGCTGGTGCTGGGCGCGCCCGGGGTGGGCAAGTCCAGTCTCGTCGGTCAGTTCATGACCTCTGAGCACCTGCACGCCTACGACACGAGCGTCGACGACGAGTCTGGCGAGCGGTCCGTGTGCGTGTTGTTGGCCGGGGAGGAGACCGAGGTGACCTTCGTAGACGAGTCGACCGACACGTCCGACCTGACCGATACGACCGACACGAGCGAGGTGTCGACGAGTCCCGCGCACGGTTACTGCGTCGTGTACTCCAGCTCCGACCGCGGCAGCTTCTTGGAAGCCGAGAGGCGGCTGCAGGCGCTGTGGGCGGAGGGAGCGACGTCGCGGCGGGCCGTCATCTTAGTGGCTAACAAGGCGGACCTGGCACGCAGCAGGGTCGTCGCCGGGGACGAGGGCAAGGCGCTCGCCACCTCGTACGAGTGCAAGTTCATAGAAACCTCGGTGGGCATCAATCACAATGTGGACGAGCTGCTTGTGGGACTGGTGGCGCAGATCAGACTCCGGCGCCAAGAACCGCGTCGTCCTCACCGCGCCCAGCACCGCACGACGGCCCTCCCTCCGCCGACGCCCCCCGCAGGTCCGGTGCCCCCCGCAGCCCTCTCACCTGCCGGCACCCCTCGTCGCCGCACGCGCCTGTCTGCCAGCGTGAAGGTGCGAGGTCTACTCGGCCGCGTGTGGCCTCGCGACACTCGCTCCAAGTCCTGCGAGAACTTGCATGTATTGTAGTCCGAGAGAGTTTAGCTGTAGAGGGTAGTGTTACTTTACTGTAGAGTGCGAGCCGGTTGCCTTATTTTACGGAGAGCGGCGCGGCGTCGCGGACGAAGTCGTTCATAGTTTATTTTGAACCTTCGAACCCCAGGGTCCAAACGAACACCAATTAGATTTCCCCGTGTTCCGCTCCTTAGAGATATTTCCCCACGGAGCACGTTAAGCAATACGACCCTACGTGTATCCCTAGTTCGTAGTCGTCCAGTCCTCCCGGTAGGTCGCGGCGGGCGGCGAGTGCGGCGATTGCGGCGATTGCGGCGACTGCGGCGCGACGCAGACAGACTGATGGACGTCGCCCGCCGCAGAGTGACTATTACTGAGTATTGTCGTGATTGTATATGTACTCCAATTGATGTATCATTAAGTACTTTTGTTATTCATTGTACCATTTTGAAATATATTATGATGTTCTTAACTATTGTTTCATTTCTATCCCTGTATCATTTCTTTGGCAGAAAGAAGTAATTAAATTTTGCTACGATCCTGTAGCCTTTTAGTCCTATATAAAGAGTTAGAAAAATAATGTAACTCCCTGTCCGTCTCTATGCCCTAGGTATAAAGATCTGTCGGCGTCTAATGAAGTGACAGTCTGTGATCATGGAAAGTCATCCATAAACAGTGCTACCAATGTCAATTTCTTGATTCCACGCTAGAGTGTGCTCTATTCCCCGAAATTCCCCGCTTTCCATTGATGCATTCCCCGAAAATTTCCCGCAATAGCATATAAAAAAATAAACTTTGGAATGATCTTATAATATAAAATAAAAAAATGTCTTATACAGTTCGGTATGTAAAGTAAAAACTAAGGTACAATTTTTATATTTTTATTATTTATACCGTAGTGTACAGTTGTTGTGATACAAAATATATACAAAGGTCAAAGAATATCCTACCATAAAAAATGCTTAAACATTCTTCCTAAATAATAAACTAAATTAATTATAAAAACTACTGAAATTGTAGTATAGCTACCAACAGGGTAACATTGGTTGACAAGTAAAAATTTTGCATTTCTTCTTCTTTTGATATAATGGCAACAGTGCTGACTTTCGTCGCAATTCTGCCAGTCTCCAGTGTTTAATGTTGTGCAATAGTAAGCCGATACATCGGTAGCTAACATGATCCCGCCGACTGTGATATGTCTTATTAATATCACTGACTAATCACAACCATCACAGCGCGGCCGAGATTAAACCGGATACCACATCACGCCGTGACGAAAACGCGTGCGTTCGGCGCCATGACCGGATGTGGAATCTCTATTTTGCATTTATTTGGTCGATATAATGACGTTATAGAAATGGCTACATACAACAATCCAACGATCATGAGTAAAAGGAATACTCCCCAACGCACATCGTATTGGAAAGTTGCATATATGCCAATCTATTAAATATTTTCAATGGCGCGATACAGGTTTCAATGAGTTAGTAACGGTGCGACATCTATCGACGCGATGTGCCGCCACATGACTCCCTTCCCAGACCAGAGGTCGATACAGTATGAAAACCAACATCCATTTTAGCTTTGTCAGCAGTGATGGACTGTGTGGTGGACTGCATCGCGGTTGAATCACCTGTCGTGATGTATGACCTGTCGTCATGTCGGGCCGGCGGTCTGGTCAGTGGGAAGTGGAGGTAGGATGCGGGGCATTGCGGGGTCAGGAATACAGGTGTTCATACGGGGTCACCAATATAGAAATGGCTACATACAACAATCCAACGATCATGAGTAAAAGGAATACTCCCCAACGCACATCGCTGGAAAGTTGCATATATGCCAATCTATTAAATATTTTCAATGGCGCGATACAGGTTTCAATGAGTTAGTAACGGTGCGACACGATGTGCCGCCACAACGTTATTCATGATTCCATGTCACGCTTTGGTGAATAACGCACGCGCCCATCGAGACGTGGTAGGGAATCCAGTTTAATCCTGTCCGTGCTGTGCGGCGTTCGCCGGTGCTGTGATGGTTGTGATCACAGACTACTATATATATATAGTCGACGACTAATAAGACATATCACAGTCGGCGGAACTATCTTAAATAGCGATTAATCGGCTATATAAACACTATAAATACTTGAATGACTAATTGTCTATGGTTACCATAGACAAAATATATGAATGAATGATATAGAAATAGATGCGATTAGAAATGACTAAAGGCTAAATATTTTAATTAAAAAAGCAGTCGGTCTCGATTTCCTCTAAATTCCCCGATTTTAGTCATTCCCCGCGCTAGCCCCTGATTCTCCGCAAATCGGGGAAATTTCCCGCGATTGGCAGCGCTGTCTATAAATCCAAAATTGATACAATAGTTCTACTGATACGGGGCATTACAGGAAAATATGGCATCTCTTCTATTAACATTATTAGCGAAGATGTTCCTAAATTATATAGGTTCATTATTCATAACTGCGCAACTAGCTATAATGTTACCGGAAGGTATAGTGATGGAAGACTCAAAAGGTGGAATAGTAGGGAAGAAAACTATACTGTACAGGATCAAAGTGGAATCACTCGAAACGATAGACTTTAAATAGACATAGGTCTCACGACGTTTTACAGGGTAAGAGTCGCAATATATTGGCTTTAATTGTTCACACTTTATGTTTTTGATGAGATATATTTTATTAGAGAAGTTATTAAAAGTATTGGAAGGTAGGAATAGTACTAACGCTCCTACGGCTACTTGAGTCAAGCTACAATACCGCCCTCATGTAGCAGGCAGAAGACCAAACCATGAAAGGTCGATCAAAACATAACAATTGTCAAATTTTCAAAATTGCAGCGAGGTAACGCCGCCAGCATCTTGGGCACCATGCCACAAGGCGAACATTTAGAAGGGATATTTTTCATGACATAACTCTTTTTTTTGTTTATTTGTTTTATACGTTTTAGTTTAATGTTAATTTTATAATTAAATGTTATTGTCAAATACGTGAATATGTCTGGATTTTGACAGTAACAACTTTCCCTAATAAATTAAAACCGGCCAAGTGCGGCCAAGGGTTCGGTACCATATCTATAAAAACGGCAAATAATCACGTTTGTTGTATGGGAGACTGTCTAACTATCATGATTCAAGAGATACAGCCTGGTGACAGACTATGTGGTTAACGACAATGATATACTATAAAACTGGTTAACAACTTTTAAGGTGCGTCGGTGGCCGAGTGGTTAAGACGTCTGGTATTAACTAGACAGACCCCGAGTTCGATCCCGGATCCCGGCCATGTACCAATGGGGTTTATAATTAAAAATTTATGTACATAATCCGACAAAACCACACGCTGACTAGGAGGAGTAGACGTAATGAGACTTTAGAGAATATTGTCTAAATAGTTAAATTTCCTATGTCGATCTGGGATTTACATCCACATCTTGAATACGCGTCGGCCATCTGGAACCCCCAATTACTATTGGTCGCGCCAAGCTTAATCTGTTATCGCGATTGTCTTGTGGGTAGGCTCGCTATCTTTCGAGTACCGGCCCCCCGCGCCCGCATATTTGGTGGGCGGAGCTCCGCATGATTTTTGATAGTGTTATCATTACGTGGAGTGTCGAGTCGAGGTCGCTACGCACCTCGTTCTGACCCCAGCGTCAGCCGCGCATATCACCTACCCGCAACCGTAGCCGTTTAGCCGCTATCATTCACGCATCATCATACACTTCGCGCCTACAAGGGGAATTACTGATAATCGACGGGAAAGATTTCAGGTGAGTCCTATTTGCTTGATAGTTGCGAGTCAGGAGCTGGTGTTAGGTTAATCATCGCTTAATCACATTCCTACGGCGTATATCTAAGCAGTCAGTGGTATTAACGTCATAACCTAAATACAGTCCACACAGCACGGTTTTGGCCGTAACAACTATGTCTGTTTATATCAACTAGGTTCAAATTATACAAAAAAATAACTGTAAGAGCCCTCCACTATAGAATGAGAAACGGATCTTCACAGACGGTGCGACCGCCTTACGCTAATCTGCTTGGATATTCCGGGCGGGCTACAATAGCTAGATCGAAATCACAGAGTACCTTTTTATTAACGACTTCAAAAAAAAACGTTACTCAATTCGACCGTATATATTTTTTTATGTGTGTAAGAAATATACACGGCGCTAATGGTATACGCTTTGTATTTTTCGAAATAAGGATAATGGAGGAATATGATGATTTTTTAGAGGTGGTTTAGGTTAGGTTAGGTTAGGTTTTTCTCACAAATACCATCGGCTAAACGAGGGTGACTAGGTCTTCCGCTGGGTACCCTGGAACCGTAACACGGTTTCGGGAGCTGTAAAGCAAAACGTGAAAAAAAAAAAAAAAAAGGTTTTTTTTGGGAGAAAGGCGGGGGAAATGCATTAGGGAAGTGGACCCTGGTAGTGTCGGACTCCTGCCTTAAAAGCGCCAGACCTACCGACTAAAACCCCCTCTTTTCTTAGTGTTGGGGGATGCAGACCACGCGGCGCTAACGGGATACGCTTTGTGGCCCGTGATGTTTTACTGCCGTCAGCTCCTAGTAACTCCGAGCCGTCAACAGACGATCCTGACAGGTTGGAGCCGCAACTCCGTATTGCGGGCCACCCCAACTACTCAGAGCTGCAGCTCCATGCTGCCATACAGACAATCTGGACAGCTCGGAGCCCCCGAAGGGAAGGCAGGCTAGTGGGGCTGGTAAGTTTTTGGGTTGGAGTTGGAGGCTGTTACCCTGGACTGTGGCATGAGTGCTTAGTCAGGGTGGTAATGTTCGAGTATCCGTAGTGCAATTGCGATATAGAACCACACTTGCAGGTAATGGACAACTCGGAGGAAGGGTGCCGCTTAGCTTCACCGTGGGTAGTGGGCGCACACAAACCCACCACCACAACGGCTACTAAGCCCTAAGGTTAGGTTAGGTTAGGTTAGGTTAGGTTAGGTTAGGTTTTTTTTTTTTTTTTTTTGGGAGAAAGGCGGGGGAAATGCTCATGCACACCAGGGAAGTGGACCCTGGTAGTGTCGGACTCCTGCCTTAAAAGCGGCAGACCTACCGACTAAAACCCCCTCCTTTTTTCTAGGTGTTGGGGGATTGCAGACCACGCGGCGCTAACGGGATACGCTTTGTGGCCCGTGATGTTTTACTGACGTCAGCTCCTAGTAACTCCGAGCCGTCAACAGACGATCCTGACAGGTTGGAGCCGCTACTCCGTATTGCGGGCCACCCCAACAACTCAGAGCTGCAGCTCCATGCTGCCATACAGACAATCTGGACAGCTCGGAGCCCCCGAAGGGACAGCAGGAATGTGGGGCTGGGAAGTTTTTGGGTTGGAGTTGGGGGCTGTTACCCTGGACTATGGCATGAGTGCTTAGTCAGGGTGGTAATGTTCGAGTATCCGTAGTGCAATTGCGATATTGAACCACACTTGCAGGTAATGGACAACTCGGAGGAAGGGTGCCGCTTAGCTTCACCGTGGGTAGTGGGCGCACACAAACCCACCACCACAACGGCTACTAAGCCCCCCCGCCATCGACAAGGCGGGCACCCACGGGGGGGGGGGGGGTTAGGTTAGGTTAGGTTGGGTTTTTTTTTTTTTTTTTTTTTTTTGTGCCACCTTTAAGGCACTCTCGTTCTTACTTGCTAATATTTATTATTTAGCAATTTAAACCGTTTATTTATTTATTTATTACTATTTTAAACCTTATATAACATTCTATCTTACTTAGCTATTAAATTCACTAAAGTATTTATAAAGTACTGGGGCGCCATCTGTTGGCCGTCCTAGGAACTAAATTTTAGTTCACAACCTCATCAACAGATGGCGCGCCATTACCAAACTTAGTACTACATTCCAGTATACTTTTAACACTAAGAATTTCAATAGAACTTAAAGTTTTAGACCCTTAACCTAAATTAGGTTTCAATATAAACTATACAAACATATTCATCTAACTATACTTATGAATTTTAAAAACTAAACCTTTTAAAAACCTTTCTAAAGTTTTAAAACATTTTTTATAATTACTATTTAAACTATAAGACCATATTTAACTTACTATACTTACAAATTTTTACTCTAAATAGCTCTAACTAAACATGTAAGATTATAAGAAGTCAAAGACTTATTAATACATTCCAATATACTTTTAACACTAAGAATTTCAAAAGAACTTAAAGTTTTAGACCCTTAACCTGAATTAGGTTTCAATATACTTATGAATTTTAAATACTAAACCTTTTAAAAACCTTTCTAAAGTTTTAAAACATTTTTTATAATTACTATTTAAACTATAAAACCATATTTAACTTACTATACTTACAAATTTTTACTCTAAATAGCTCTAACTAAACATGTAAGATTATAAGAAGTCAAAGACTTATTAATACATTCCAATATACTTTTAACACTAAGAATTTCAAAAGAACTTAAAGTTTTAGACCCTTAACCTGAATTAGGTTTCAATATACTTATGAATTTTAAATACTAAACCTTTTAAAAACCTTTCTAAAGTTTTAAAACATTTTTTATAATTACTATTTAAAATATAAAACCATATTTAACTTACTATACTTACAAATTTTTACTCTAAATAGCTCTAACTAAACATGTAAGATTATAAGAAGTCAAAGACTTATTAATACATTCCAATATACTTTTAACACTAAGAATTTCAAAAGAACTTAAAGTTTTAGACCCTTAACCTGAATTAGGTTTCAATATACTTATGAATTTTAAATACTAAACCTTTTAAAAACCTTTCTAAAGTTTTAAAACATTTTTTATAATTACTATTTAAACTATAAAACCATATTTAACTTACTATACTTACAAATTTTTACTCTAAATAGCTCTAACTAAACATGTAAGATTATAAGAAGTCAAAGACTTATTAATACATTCCAATATACTTTTAACACTAAGAATTTCAAAAGAACTTAAAGTTTTAGACCCTTAACCTGAATTAGGTTTCAATATACTTATGAATTTTAAATACTAAACCTTTTAAAAACCTTTCTAAAGTTTTAAAACATTTTTTATAATTACTATTTAAACTATAAAACCATATTTAACTTACTATACTTACAAATTTTTACTCTAAATAGCTCTAACTAAACATGTAAGATTATAAGAAGTCAAAGACTTATTAATACATTCCAATATACTTTTAACACTAAGAATTTCAAAAGAACTTAAAGTTTTAGACCCTTAACCTGAATTAGGTTTCAATATACTTATGAATTTTAAATACTAAACCTTTTAAAAACCTTTCTAAAGTTTTAAAACATTTTTTATAATTACTATTTAAACTATAAAACCATATTTAACTTACTATACTTACAAATTTTTACTCTAAATAGCTCTAACTAAACATGTAAGATTATAAGAAGTCAAAGACTTATTAATACATTCCAATATACTTTTAACACTAAGAATTTCAAAAGAACTTGAAGATTTTGACCCTTAACCTGAATTAGGTTTCAATATACTTATGAATTTTAAATACTAAACCTTTTAAAAACCTTTCTAAAGTTTTAAAACATTTTTTATAATTACTATTTAAACTATAAAACCATATTTAACTTACTATACTTACAAATTTTTACTCTAAATAGCTCTAACTAAACATGTAAGATTATAAGAAGTCAAAGACTTATTAATACATTCCAATATACTTTTAACACTAAGAATTTCAAAAGAACTTAAAGTTTTAGACCCTTAACCTGAATTAGGTTTCAATATACTTATGAATTTTAAATACTAAACCTTTTAAAAACCTTTCTAAAGTTTTAAAACATTTTTTATAATTACTATTTAAACTATAAAACCATATTTAACTTACTATACTTACAAATTTTTACTCTAAATAGCTCTAACTAAACATGTAAGATTATAAGAAGTCAAAGACTTATTAATACATTCCAATATACTTTTAACACTAAGAATTTCAAAAGAACTTAAAGTTTTAGACCCTTAACCTGAATTAGGTTTCAATATACTTATGAATTTTAAATACTAAACCTTTTAAAAACCTTTCTAAAGTTTTAAAACATTTTTTATAATTACTATTTAAACTATAAAACCATATTTAACTTACTATACTTACAAATTTTTACTCTAAATAGCTCTAACTAAACATGTAAGATTATAAGAAGTCAAAGACTTATTAATACATTCCAATATACTTTTAACACTAAGAATTTCAAAAGAACTTAAAGTTTTAGACCCTTAACCTGAATTAGGTTTCAATATACTTATGAATTTTAAATACTAAACCTTTTAAAAACCTTTCTAAAGTTTTAAAACATTTTTTATAATTACTATTTAAACTATAAAACCATATTTAACTTACTATACTTACAAATTTTTACTCTAAATAGCTCTAACTAAACATGTAAGATTATAAGAAGTCAAAGACTTATTAATACATTCCAATATACTTTTAACACTAAGAATTTCAAAAGAACTTAAAGTTTTAGACCCTTAACCTGAATTAGGTTTCAATATACTTATGAATTTTAAATACTAAACCTTTTAAAAACCTTTCTAAAGTTTTAAAACATTTTTTATAATTACTATTTAAACTATAAAACCATATTTAACTTACTATACTTACAAATTTTTACTCTAAATAGCTCTAACTAAACATGTAAGATTATAAGAAGTCAAAGACTTATTAATACATTCCAATATACTTTTAACACTAAGAATTTCAAAAGAACTTGAAGATTTTGACCCTTAACCTGAATTAGGTTTCAATATACTTATGAATTTTAAATACTAAACCTTTTAAAAACCTTTCTAAAGTTTTAAAACATTTTTTATAATTACTATTTAAACTATAAAACCATATTTAACTTACTATACTTACAAATTTTTACTCTAAATAGCTCTAACTAAACATGTAAGATTATAAGAAGTCAAAGACTTATTAATACATTCCAATATACTTTTAACACTAAGAATTTCAAAAGAACTTAAAGTTTTAGACCCTTAACCTGAATTAGGTTTCAATATACTTATGAATTTTAAATACTAAACCTTTTAAAAACCTTTCTAAAGTTTTAAAACATTTTTTATAATTACTATTTAAACTATAAAACCATATTTAACTTACTATACTTACAAATTTTTACTCTAAATAGCTCTAACTAAACATGTAAGATTATAAGAAGTCAAAGACTTATTAATACATTCCAATATACTTTTAACACTAAGAATTTCAAAAGAACTTAAAGTTTTAGACCCTTAACCTGAATTAGGTTTCAATATACTTATGAATTTTAAATACTAAACCTTTTAAAAACCTTTCTAAAGTTTTAAAACATTTTTTATAATTACTATTTAAACTATAAAACCATATTTAACTTACTATACTTACAAATTTTTACTCTAAATAGCTCTAACTAAACATGTAAGATTATAAGAAGTCAAAGACTTATTAATACATTCCAATATACTTTTAACACTAAGAATTTCAAAAGAACTTAAAGTTTTAGACCCTTAACCTGAATTAGGTTTCAATATACTTATGAATTTTAAATACTAAACCTTTTAAAAACCTTTCTAAAGTTTTAAAACATTTTTTATAATTACTATTTAAACTATAAAACCATATTTAACTTACTATACTTACAAATTTTTACTCTAAATAGCTCTAACTAAACATGTAAGATTATAAGAAGTCAAAGACTTATTAATACATTCCAATATACTTTTAACACTAAGAATTTCAAAAGAACTTAAAGTTTTAGACCCTTAACCTGAATTAGGTTTCAATATACTTATGAATTTTAAATACTAAACCTTTTAAAAACCTTTCTAAAGTTTTAAAACATTTTTTATAATTACTATTTAAACTATAAAACCATATTTAACTTACTATACTTACAAATTTTTACTCTAAATAGTTCTAACTAAACATGTAAGATTATAAGAAGTCAAAGACTTATTAATACATTCCAATATACTTTTAACACTAAGAATTTCAAAAGAACTTAAAGTTTTAGACCCTTAACCTGAATTAGGTTTCAATATACTTATGAATTTTAAATACTAAACCTTTTAAAAACCTTTCTAAAGTTTTAAAACATTTTTTATAATTACTATTTAAACTATAAAACCATATTTAACTTACTATACTTACAAATTTTTACTCTAAATAGCTCTAACTAAACATGTAAGATTATAAGAAGTCAAAGACTTATTAATACATTCCAATATACTTTTAACACTAAGAATTTCAAAAGAACTTAAAGTTTTAGACCCTTAACCTGAATTAGGTTTCAATATACTTATGAATTTTAAATACTAAACCTTTTAAAAACCTTTCTAAAGTTTTAAAACATTTTTTATAATTACTATTTAAACTATAAAACCATATTTAACTTACTATACTTACAAATTTTTACTCTAAATAGCTCTAACTAAACATGTAAGATTATAAGAAGTCAAAGACTTATTAATACATTCCAATATACTTTTAACACTAAGAATTTCAAAAGAACTTGAAGATTTTGACCCTTAACCTGAATTAGGTTTCAATATACTTATGAATTTTAAATACTAAACCTTTTAAAAACCTTTCTAAAGTTTTAAAACATTTTTTATAATTACTATTTAAACTATAAAACCATATTTAACTTACTATACTTACAAATTTTTACTCTAAATAGCTCTAACTAAACATGTAAGATTATAAGAAGTCAAAGACTTATTAATACATTCCAATATACTTTTAACACTAAGAATTTCAAAAGAACTTGAAGATTTTGACCCTTAACATAAATTAAGTTACAATATAAACTATACGACCATGTTTAACTAACTATACCTACAAATTTTTAAAACTAAATAGCTCTAATCAAACGTTTTTAGAGGTTTGAAACCTCTTTAAAATAAACATTAAACCATTTGAGAGTAGGTGTATGCACCGTTAGGTCTAACTAAATCTATATTTATACAACAGTAAAATTATATATATCAACTCCAAATAACTCTAATCGTTACTAGAAGCTTCAAATATTGTTAAATAACTAAAGCTATAAATCTAACTCTAAGCCATAACTACAGATCTAACTCCAAATATAGAAGCTTTTAAGCCTCTTTACCAAGATGATATACAACTATAATACAACTATAATACAACTATGTTACTGTGTGTTTTTCCGGGACCAGAAACCATCTTACTTAAATTATATAGTATTTACACACCTTACAGCTTTTATATTCTGTTTTCAGACAACTTTTGGACCCGACAGGTTACGTCGAAACGTACAGATACGGAAACCGGGTGATCTTAAGGTGCTTGTCGAAAAATGTACATAGATAGCCCATTGGTACATGGCCGTGTTTAGCTGAACCACTATACCGTCGGCCGCCGACGCGCTCCCATGGTCTAGGTTTCCTGAATTTTCCT
Source organism: Nemapogon koenigi (assembly GCA_963924495.1). Classification (NCBI taxonomy): domain Eukaryota; kingdom Metazoa; phylum Arthropoda; class Insecta; order Lepidoptera; family Tineidae; genus Nemapogon; species Nemapogon koenigi. The sequence goes on along the minus strand of OZ004653.1, from coordinate 9,448 downwards.
GATAAGTCCAGCAACCCCGGTCCACGTTTTAGTGTCTAATCTGACCTTTCATTTTGTTATGGAGTGATTCGTCCTGCATGGGTTGGGGTTTTATGAAAAACCCACATCATACAGTGCGATGTTTGGTGTCATTATGAATTCTGGTCCCAGCCGTCCACACTGCAACACATAATTTATTTATTTCTAACAGGTAAAACCAGGTATACAACTAGTATGTCTTTAAATATCCATGAAAGTGTCGCGAGGCACACGTTGACGTCACGCGGCGAGCGGCCGCATTCCATCGGCGCTCGCAAATTGGGGTTCCGCTGCACTTGACGATACAATTATTAAATTATGAGTGAATTATTATTGATTTCTGTGAATATACAATTAACATTTTAATGGTCTAATACACAGTTTAGATATATACAGAATAATAAGATAGACAATAAGATAAATAACAATATTTTATGTTATAAAGCCAATATTTTTAATTAGTACTGAACCAAACTATGTATTCGTGCGGTCACTTGTGCGTTTCGTCGTTTTATGCAATGTTGCAATTTGGGGGAGTTTATACTTTATAATTTGTATAATTTTAATGTTTTTGGAGACTATGTAGTTATACAATCAAGGTGTCATGCACTAAATGTAGGCAGTGATTTTTAAGAGAGGTTGTCATATATTTATTGTCCGTATGTAAGTAGGTGGTGTGGGGGCTCAAATGAAAGGGCTTGACGAGTAGATTACAAATATAATACTTGTTTTAGGTTCCTAAATTGAAATGGAAAAGTTTTGGTAGATTTGTAGTGTGGTGAGTGTACTATGGAGGGAGTGGTCTAACATGAGTACTGGATGCCGACTCTTGCTAATCTACCGTACTTCTGCCACTCCGGGCAGGAGAAGCTGTACGACGGATGTGCTCTGTCGGCATGCCCCTTATGAGTACAGTTTGTACAAAGGGGTTGTCCCGATTTGTTAGGGCAGTCCCTGGTGTTGTGCTGTAAAGCACAGTGACCGCACGAAGGGTTGGTCATTTTACATAATTTAGTTCCATGGCCAAACTCCTGACAGTTATAACATTGGATGAGAGGGGATTGGTCAACCACACGGACCAGTTGGTAGCCGATCCGCAGCTTTTGGTTCTTGACCAAACACCATAGTCTTGGATGAGCCTCGACTATGATGTTTTTATCCCCTTGTCTGGTGTTGATTTTTCTGAGTACTTTCACTATGATTTCTTCCTCACTGAGGCTTCCCAACAATGTATTATTTTGATTTTTGATGGCCTCGACGAACTTGCCATCGTCAAGGTCGTCAGCCACCCCTATGAACTTCAGTAGTGGCTTACGGTCCCTAGGCTGGAAGACCGTAAGCTGATTACTTACCTGTTTTATTTGTTTTTTAATCGTTTGCCTTTCGGCCTCCGAGCCGCAGGACAGTGCCACCTTTTGTTTCCTCAGCTTTTTGAGGCTTGTGACACCGACCCCTAGAGCTTAGGTTAGGTTAGGTTAGGTTAGGTTAGGTTAGGTTAGGTTAGGTTAGGTTAGGTTAGGTTAGGTTAGGTTAGGTTAGGTTAGGTTAGGTTAGGTTAGGTTAGGTTAGGTTAGGTTAGGTTAGGTTAGGTTAGGTTAGGTTAGGTTAGGTTTTTTTTTTTTTTTGGGGAGAGAGGCGGGGGAAATGCTCATGCACACCAGGGAAGTTGAGCCCTGGTAGTGTCGGACTCCTGTCTTAAAAGCGACAGACCTACCGACTAAAACCCCCTCCTCTTCCTAATGGTTTTAAATGGGGTGTACCGGACCACGCGGCGCTATCGGTATACGCTTTGTGGTCCGGTTTGTGAAGGAACTGCCGTCAGCTCCTTGTAACTCCGAGCCGTCAACAGACGATCCTGACAACTGGGAGCCGCAACTCCGTATTGCGGGTATTCCGTCAATACAGAGCTGCAACTTCATGCTGCCATTCA